>OX438993.1:12405000-13811001 GCA_949316085.1 Hypercompe scribonia
ACCATATTCATTTGAATATTTTAACATTTATTATCTAAATTAAGCGCAATAGAAAATGGCGAGGCAATCGCTTAAAACACTACATCATCTGTACAGTCATCACATTGAAAATGTCATTAAGCAAAACCCGTGCTATCATTATTACACTACTACTACAAGTGATTTACATATATATACTTGCATACAAACATATTTAAAAAGAAATATGTAGAACACATGCTTGTTTTCAGGTACTGGAAGAATTCAAAATTATCTATTAAAAAAGAAATATAACTTCCAACACATTGGATGTCTAAAGAAATCTCACAACACAATTTTATCATTTGATATTTCGCGTTGATATCAAACGCAACAAACATTCAAGGTACAAACGCTCTGATTCAATAATACACGAACATTCTCACGCTGAAATAAATTTGATTACGCTTATCCTGCTTTAATCCATGTCGACGTTTCGACGGCACCCCGTTTAATTTTCCGCGCACCTACTGCTGTATGCCTCTAAAATTCCATAACATTATGTAAACGCATCTGCATGTAACGCTGGAACTTTATTAAACGAAATAATGTAGCGAATAGGTTGGCAGACTCACTTCGGTATAATGAGCAATCTCGTAGCGGCGTAGTCTCGTAGCGGCTACGGCGGCGCGCTCAGTAGCCGATGCGACCGCGCGCCACGCGCACCTCTGCTACGCGATGATTATTTACTGCGCTACATACAACCGTCGCGATTGTTAGTTGCTAAAGAGTTCGTGTATTGTATTTATTGTGATACCGAGTACCTCTTTATTTGACAATATTCGTGTTAGTTGTAAAATATATGTCCAATTGTTTTTAAAGTTTTGAAATTAAGTGAAGCCAAATGATCAAGATGAAAAGGATTTGCCACCTGATCTTCAGGCTGTTGTTCCTGCTTGACGGTAAGTCAGTTTAAAACTATCATAAAAAGCACTTGAAGTAATGTGTTATATTAATGAGGAAAAAAAATAAAACAAAAGAAACGAATAAAAATGCCAAGTGTACTGATCAAATATGTACATAATAATTACAGATAAACTTCACTTAAATATATTATTAAACATTATTATAAAAATAGAAGTGTGTTAAAGTGCCAAAAATTTAATAACAAGAATAAGTATTTATCTAAAAACATTCAATAAATTTATATTATTAAAATCACATAAACAATAAACCTGCAGGCTTTCAAGTATTAAATTTGTAGAGTGATAATTTATTATATAAATGAATATATATATATATATATATATATAACATAGAAATAATGTTTCACATCTAATCAACACCCTTTTAAAAGTCCAATTCAAGACTTAGACCGTATTAATGTCAAGTATTTGTATAATATTTAGAAAAAAAATAATTCGAACATCTCACACAGGGCTGTCTGATCCCTAACTAGGTATAACTTGTAGTATGGTAACCATACTACTTATAAACATACATACATTACTATATATAGTAGAGAGGATGAATAATAGGAGAACCCGAAAGGAGTTTAAAGAGCGAATGTGTGTGGAAGTGGAAGAGCTCGTCTATGGCGAACATTTACTGACAAGAATAGTGATGTTCTAAAGGAAAGTCCTGTGAAAAGAACCAGGAACTGATAAGCATGCATGAGGTGTATCAGGACCATAGTAAGTGTAAATCAATTATCTCTGCCAACCCTCTGTGAAATAGCCGTGACTTTATGTTATTAGGCATATATTACACGTAAAATTGACTCTCTGACCTCTAATTTACTAGTCAAAATAACTTAATCACTAGAGAGCAACGTTCGTTCAACAATGTTGTGAGAAGTCTCTCTATCTCGTGAGATCATCATCTTTCATACATCTGACACACAACACTATCTAGTCCCAAATTTAGCAGAACTTTTGCTATGGGTGCAAGACAACTGATATAAAAACATATATACATTTCTTTGTACATAGAAAATACTTGAACACCGAAACAATTACTTGCATATGATACAAACATTTGGTCAGACAGGAAGTCAAAAATCCTCAAGCACAGCAGTCGCATACGCTACCACTGTACTATTGAGGCAGTCAAATAAGTCGTCAGACTCGGCTGTCGTAACATGACAGCCTAACAGAAAATTGCTCTTAAGTAAACTTTTCGTTGTTTTTCACCGAGTGATAAAGGAACTCAAATTATCTCTTCCCTTTTTCGTTTTAATTTTTTTTTTTTAATAGCCTGCCAAAGTGACTCTACTCTCCTTAATGGAAAGCATGAATAGAATCCAAAAGTTGTAGTCACTATACTCATTGCGACTGCTGACAATGCAGTATGGTGACTCACATTATGGTGGCCTAATACCACTTTTTACATCTTACTTGTGGACGTGAAAGACATGACAGGCATCGTGGTATTGTATTGCACACATTTACCACGACAACTATTACCTGTCTGTGGGGGGAGGGGAGTAACTTTAAAGAGACTAAAAGAATTTTATATCTTGAGTTGTGGCTATTCATGGGACGGTGATAGTCACTTGCCATCAAGTAAACCGTGTGTTCTTTTACCTTTTATTTAATAAAATTATTTCAGACCTCAGAATATAGCGTGATCTCTGTGAAATCGACGAAGCAACTTTGAGTAAAATTTACACATAAAATATACCTCATAAGTTCTAAAACGACACAAGTGACAACTGGTACAAAGATAAAGCAATATATTAAATACAATTATATAAGCAATATATGTCCATGTGGTGACGGATTAAGAATACATAGTGTTACCACCCCTATTCATCCCGCGGGTGTCGTAAAAGGCGACTAAGGGACCAAGTATACAAGACAACATCATTACAAAGAGAAGGAAAACTTGAAACAAATTCTATTCCAACCCGTCTGGCCAGCGCGGTATAGTAGGCCAGAACCTTCTTGCTAAGGAAAGGCCTATGTCCAGCAGTGGACTGTATAAGGCTGGATGAAAGTAATATATTAAGGGCTATAAAGCATAAGACAAGCAAAGGTCAGTCTTTACTATCTACAGTCTTTAAAAAATACCTCAATCTTTGTGCCACTTGTCACTAGAGTCATTTTAAAACTTATGAGTTTATTTAAGGTGTGACTTTCTATATTAATGTATTGTAGAGCAACGGGCGATAAGGCCGCCACTTGTACTTCTTTAGTTTTAAGTTACTTTTGAATTTAATTTGGTGTACAATAAAGAGATATATTATTATCAGTATTAGCACTTCATTGAATTTTATTTTTGATAAAACTGAATGTAGAGAATAAAAATATAGATAATAATAACAAAATAAATTCGTTTGTACAAAGTTAATTTTTCGGTTTCGTAGCATTCTATCACAGAGATCACCCTGTTTCATAAAGACTGTTATTCGTTGTCGTATAATGGTTTATATACTAAAATAAATTCACGAAAATCAACTTCTGAATTACTCGACTGAAAGTAGATAAGTTAAAAAGCTTTTAAGGTAGTATTTAATACTTTACTTTCCTCAATCCTATACAATGCATATTTTTTTTTGTAAGCCGAGATGTTTTTCTTACTTATTTTGTAACTTTAATAGGAGCTGTTCGGAAGTAGAGTTGTGTATTTTTAAAAACTTTTTTAATATTTTTAACATTATTAGCTTCTTTTTCTTACCCCTATTTATAAAATCTAAACATACACACATACATATTATCACGACTGTTATCCCCGGACAATAGACAGAGACATATTGAACGTTCACATTTTGTTGACAAAACCTTTAATCCTATTAACAGTTATAACAATATTCATACAATTTGGCTGCATCAGTGATACAGTGGTAGCGTATTCGAGTGCTGTGCTTGAGGTCTCGGGTTCGATTCCCGGGTGGGACCAAATGTTTATTTGATGCAGGTGTGACAGTTATCGTGCGAACTGTGTAAGCCTCACACTGTCACGATGACTGTCATACCTTTTACGTTCCCAAGCGGGGTGTGAAAAAGCATCTCACAAGGCCGCCATAGTGCGGGTAACCATATTGCATTGTCTGCATTGGCATGAGTATGGTGACCTCAACTCCTGGATTCTATTCATGCTTTCCGTCAGGCAGAGTAAAGTCACTTTGGCAGGCTCTTAATATAGAAAAAAAAAAGAAAAAGTATTTATGTATTTATATCAGTTCTCTAGTACACATAGTACAAGCTCTGCTTACTTTGGGACTAGATGGCGTTGTGTGTCAAATGTCCAAAATATTTATTTATTTAACTTTATAAGCGAAGTGAAGTCTTCTTCCAATTGTTTGACTACTTACAGGTGAATACAGCAGGTACAGGAATTTGTTTTGTAATATCACATCAACAGCCTTTATAAGTCCACTGTTGGACATAGACTTCCCCTTAGGAAGGGTTTCTTTCGTATTAAACCACATCGGCCAGACGGTTGAAATTTGTTTTCCGTTTGCCTTCTCTGGTTTAATTACTGTTGAAACAATGAACAAACATTAAAAGACAGAATAACTCATGATATTTCTAATGTAGTATTAGTATAGTATCAAATGAATTAACTGCACGCTTGGTCTAGTGGTTTAAGCGGTCGCCACGTTGCTTTCTACTGCGCTGAGTGTTGTGGGTTCAAACCCCACACGGAACAACACTGTGTGATCTACAAATTATTGTTCTGAGTTTCAGTACTCTCGTGTCCGTTTTTTTAATGTTTGTAAAGTCCCCACGATACAGGGGTTTTTCCTATTGCGGGGTTTGTCTTTTTTAAACAAAAAACAAATAACGATAACAACAACAAACTTACCACTCATTGTGTCCCCTTAACCCTTTAATAATATATTCTGCAAAAGCCTTTGAATTTTAGCTTTCTAGTAATTGAATAATATTTTGTACTCGTATATATAGAGCGAAACAGCTGTTATGATCCACGCTAGCCAGACGGGAGGGTCCATTTCAAAAAGAAAGACAAAATAAAAAGAAGAAAAAGTATATATTATACGAGTACTATGTCTATACAAAATGTAGACTATAGTAGTGTACAATGAAGTTGTCTAAATAAATATTACACAAACCCAATGGTATTTGTTAATTTTTCCTTATTTTTGTTGTGCTGTTGTCCTGGTCCCTACTCATTACTCGGCTCTTACAATATCCATGAGGTGAATAAAGGTTACACCACTATGTATTTTTACATAGATTTGTATTATATTTGAGTATAATTTATCTATTAAACATATGTATTAAAACATATAATATAAATAAAATAAATTTATTAACGTAACATATTATATTACAACTGTAGTTGACAAGTTACAATGTCTTGTTTTATCGGTCGCTAGTGCCTCGGAATGTTGTTTTAAGAGATGACTTTGAATGAAAATAATGAATATGAATATTTCTTTAGGTACATTATTTAGTGTACTTAAATTATGAAAAAACAAGCAAGCCTAAATAGGCTACGATACAAGCAAACCTAAATAGGCTACTTTCCAAGCAAACCTAAATAGGTTACTTTACAAGTAAACCTAAATAGACTGCTATAAAAGCAAGCCTATATAGGCTATTATACAAGCAAGCCTGAATAGGCTTATTTGTTTTACAATACGTTAATAACAAAGTACCCATTTAATTTCAAACAAGCCATAACAGACATTAGAATTCTCAAACACTTTTTGTCATTAGTAGAGGTACTGCGTGACCGAACTGTGGATGTTATCTATATTATTTATTTATTTATTTAATTAACTGTTCACTGCATTTACAGTTTTCCCAACACGTACAGCGATCCATTACAATACGTCTGTTATAATGTTACAATGGTAATAAATATTTATGTACATATAGGTATATTAAGACCTTCCACTTAGGAAAAGTATGCAAAAATTTAAAAAAAGTACTTGATTTGATGTAGCATATGTCAACATACGGATACTGAGCAACCAGAGAGTTGAGGAGACTAACTGCTAGACTAGTGGGAGCGTACTGTACCGTATACGTTCGTGCCGGTGACACAGCAAGCAGACAACGTGAGCGTAGCCGGGTGTACTAGTTTGGTACCCATAACTTACATCACGATAATGTGCTAGAATTATCAAGTTTATTATTTAATAACAAATAATAATGGTGTCCTCCTCGACGTATCCACGAATGGCAACCCTATGACAGTCTCCTGGCGTATAAACGGATGTGACTGGTAAAACCAAATTTGCAGTTACAGGTAACGCAGTAGAGTTGGCTGCTTTCATTGCGTTTATAGTTGTTTTTTTTTATATATTTTTGAGTTTGCTAAAGTGAATCTACTCTTCTGCCTGATGGAAAGCATGAATAGAATTGTAAATATAGACAATGCAGTATGGTGACCTACACTATAGTGGCCTAGTGAGATGCTTTTTCACGCGGCGCTTGGGGATGTAAAAGGCATGACAGGCATCGTGGCAGTGTAAGGCTCACATAGTTACCACGATAACTGTCACCCCTGCATCAATGAGTCTACAGTCTCGCACTAACCAACGAAACACAACAGCACGGATGCTATCGCTTTAGATTGATTTTCTGTGGGAGGTGGTGCCCCGGTCGAGCCGGCCCGTTCGTGCGTGAAATCAGCGTGGTTTTACTATCTAAGTTGTAGATGGCCTTCGGCTGGGTCTTTCGCGAGTGCCGTCTCACATCAAGATCTTCTAACCGCTGTTATAATAACTTAAAATAACAAATAATAGTGTACCATTAGAGCACACTTTCGCAGCAATCCAAGTGTATTTAGACCTACCATGCCGAGAACAAAAAGTGATTTAAATGATTAGAGTGGAAGTGCTATTTCAGGAAGTACTAATTCAATTTACATAAAAAAATAGTTTTGGAAAATACATTTATCGAGCAAGGTTAAAGGTTACATAACAAGCCAGGGACAATACGAATAAATTAAGAAGAAAAAATCATAGCTTTTCATCGAGTGCGTACGCTGATGAGGTCCATTTCAATATAACTTATTTTTTTTAAGATAACTTTTGCGTTTAGATTTTACAAACATACGAACAATGTATACAAGGAGCATACAGACTCTGAGCAATGATTTGTGAATCATACAAAGTGTTGCCCTATGTTTAAACCCAGAACGCACAGCGCAAGCTGTAAGGTAACCATTTAAACTACTACGGCATCCGTTCAGTTAAATCGTGGCTTCATTTTCCACCCAGCTTAAATAATTGTGTGATAAACTAATGTCCTGTGTAATGTATAACTGATCAACAAGTAAGTAAAATGAACTGACTTCTTAATTTAATTACAAATAACACAAATGAAATATACTTTTATTCCTAAACTACATTACGTTTGAAACAACGACGATATATATTTGACGTTTCCTTGCATCTAATTAGTGTTTGAGTTGACCTATGGTCTTTTATCTGTGATATTATTTATAAAATAGCCGTCAATACTGAGATGTTGACATGTTGTACCCATATAGATAACACATACATGTTACTTGTTTATGAGGCGTGAAAAAGCATTTTACTAAGCCGCCATAATGTGGGTTACCATACTACATTGTCGGCATTCGCAATGAGTATGGTGACCACAACCCTTGGATTCTATTTATGCTTTTCATCAGGCAGAGTAGAGTCACTTTGACAGGCTTGTAAAATAAAAAAAAATTATATATAAAATAAAGTATGTACAATATAGATAGTAAAGTGAGCATAATATATTTCATCATCACATCCATAGCCTTTAACAGTCCACTGCTGGACATAGGGCTCTTCTTAGCAAGGAGGTTTTGGAATACTACACCAGGTTGGCTAGAGGGGATGGTATAGAATTTGTTTCATGTTTTCCTTCTGTCCCTTGGTCGTCTTTTACGACAGCTATAGGATGAGAAGGCCTTGATATAATGCTTAATTCGTCACCATATGGATTAAATATGGTTCATCAATCATCAATCAACTTATTACCGTTCACTGCTGAACGAAGCTCTCTCCCAAGGAACGCCAACCATACCGGTCTTGAGCAATTCGCATTCATCTACTGCCAGCCACCTTCTTCAAGTCGTCGGTCCATCGCGCCGCAGGGCACCCTATACTACGTTTGCCCAATCGTGGTATCCTCTATAGTACACTTCTACTTTAAATATGCTTATCGAACTATTAATTTAGTTTCACAGAAACAGAAAACTGACGTGTGCAATTCTGAGTCTACCAGAGACCAACTCCAACTAATTTTGGATTGACTAATGTCTTTTGTTCATGGCCGTGGATAGTCAAAATTTCGCTTTGACACAATTTTTTTAAGCTCCTTACAAGTTTATATACAACATGAAAGTACATTTTATTTCGTGAATATTTAAATAGCTTTTCAATAAAAACAAATCTTATTATTATTAAATATTCATTTCATTCATTCACATCAGCAAAACGTTGAAAGACTTGTTATCACGCACAGAACGAAATCCCCCTGTGCATAAAAATCGTTCTTTGATCTGTTTATTCTAATAAAATACACGTTTTCATCAGTCGAACATATTTAAAGTAGAAATGAAATACCAGAAGATAAGCGGTAACAATATTATTTTAACAAATTGACCGAGCCCTGATAGGGCTTTAGGGTTGACGAGGGCACCCCGTCGGTCAGTTGCTTACTTATTGTTTTTACGCTCTGATTTTATTTTGTATCTGTGTTTTTGGTCATTGGTGCTCCTAAAAGTACATTTACAATTATTACTTATCTAGTGAATGCGTTAATTTTCGTAAATATACAATATATATATTTTTATTTTGAGAGTCTGTCAAATTGATTTTACTCTCACTGATGCAACGCATGAATACAATGTTGGAATTGTGGTCACTATACTCATTGCGGAAGCAAACAATGTAGTATTGTGACCCACACTATGGTGGCCTAGGGAATGCTTTTACATACCCTGCTTGGGGACGTAAAATCATAATACGCAATTGTATTGTAAAGAAACGTTGTTAATAATTTTGTTTAGTTCCTATTGTTTGTCTTTTTATTGTTTTTATAGTAGTAAATACAATTATTTAGTTTCGTTCGTTATTTTATGTTTTGTTCTTGTTATTTCGTTCCTAATATCGTATTGTCAGGCATTTTCTGTGATGGTGAATGTTGTGTGGACCTGTAACGGGTATGCATACCAGGTAATTTTGGACATTTTGTTTACGATTGTGTTAAATGCACGCTGTTGGTATACCATAAATAAATAAATAAAATAAATAATTATAAGATCTGTTTGTACCACTAATTATTGATATTGAGGGTGATGATAGCACTGATTTCTACACACTTAAAGTCCTCGGTTTAATTAGACTGTTTAAACTTAAAATAACCTTATGAATTAGTATTACACAGACTATTTTACCAAGAAGAAAATATTGACAGAAGCTACATTGATAAAGTAAATTAGTAAATAAAGGCTAGATTGTATACACGTCAGCATTCGCTAGCTGTAATAAGTATATGTTATATTTAACAGATCTTGGCAGAAGTATTCCGTAACTCGTCAGTACATACATAATTTTTGCCCTAACTGATTTATTCATCAATGCAGAACCTAAAGCGTTGGGTCCACGAACTGAAATTTTAACAGTTGACACGTTTTATGTAAATACACACTAAGGTTAGATTTTAAAAAAATCTCCTCTAAGGGGGTAAACTAACGAATCAAAGTGAAACTGTACCTACATATAGCTTCCGAGTCCACACGATTTCTTCTAACGTCTTTTATATTTTAGCAATACTCGTATTATTCAAAACATTTCATGAATACCCACAAAAATCTTTTTATCAATTAATTGTTAGCCTGCTCAGCGCCTTTCTGCAAATTTCATCTAAATTAGATTAAGTAATAAACAGTGGTTAAAATTGCCACATTTATGTTTTTTTCAAGAAAACTATCGTTATAAGAACATATCTAGTGTCGCGGAGTACTTACCAGACTTATGTATGGGAAACAGACACAAAGAATACCTAGACTCAGATCATAAGGTGATAGCACAAGTGTTATTGCGTATGGAGGCCTAATCCACAGGGCTTAGCACACAAGAAAGCGGAAAGTAACCGCTTCAATCACTATGTACAATATGTCTTTACTGTACGCTACTGCTACTCTCTTGAGTACACGGTTGGCCTAGTGGTTTAAGCTGTCGCCACGGCGTTCACTACTGCACGGTCTAAAACCCCACATGGGACAACACTTTGCGTGATCCACAAATTGTTGTTCTGAGAATTGGTGTTCTTTGTGTTCGTTTCTTGTATGTTTATGAGGTCTTCCACGACATAGGATTTATTTCGAGTACGAGCGTTGTTTTTTTTTTTAAAAAAGAGAAAAAAACAGATGAGGGCTTACTAAAGTCGATAATACTCCAAAAAAATAAACAGCTTATAGACGAGTCAAACTTACAGATCCTGGTAAACGAAGTACACACAGTTTGAACGTGACACCGTGACAAATTTTGTGACATCCTGCGAAAGCTCTAACTTAATAGAGTTTCAAGGATACATAAGATTGCCTTTTGCATTTACATGATAATAAGGTTGCGGGAAATGTGTTCTAGCTGTGATGCATATTACTGATATTTCGTGTTTACCTCTCTTGGCGTAAGCTAAACTTGTTTGTTTTATAAACTCGTGATGTATCAAAGGAGGTACGTTTTATGAGATTTAATATTTAATAGGAATTCAGAAAAAAATTGCAAATTTTTCGCTAATTTAGTCACTTACCGGTAAGGTTAATTCATCTTCCGTTCAGAACCTTGTGATAGGTAAATGTTGCTCAATGGCCGGTAGCGACAGCTGTTTTACCGCGGTCGTAACCTTCTGCGAAGACGTAATTTCGCGGCAGGAGGCAGCAGAGAAGGCCCGGGAGGACGATGTCCACTCGGACTCAATTCGCCGCCGGCGAGCTGGGCGGCGGAGGTGCGCATACCAGCACCTCATGCCGCCTTGAGATTGGCCGCAGGTGGACGGGACGGGTTTTCCCCTCCATCCGCTATAGTGGCCAGCCGCGAGGAGGCGACGTTCGCGTGTGCCGTACGTCGCCTAAATGGAGAGTTTATCTGAAGATGGTGCCCATGCTAGCGGGCAGGCGCTAGAAGGGATCTGGATGTCGTAATAACAGCTGTTCCCGGATCCCTCCTATATCAGGCGCAGAGTGGCATACCGTGTGGTTTTAGTCGGTCCGATTCCGACACACCATCCCGCCGTAAACCCCGGTGGGGTGGCGGCCCGAGGGGGTTTCCACACGCTAAAAAAAAAAAAAGGTAAATGTTGCTTATCTAAGTGTGTTGATAACTACTTAACCAATGTAACTAGGACCGGGTGCTCCCGTGATCACGGATACATACATAAATGATACACAACTAATAACATTTACATAAATGATACACAACTCTAAGACACCGTACGCATCGGACACAGTAGAAAGTTTTCTTATATTTATTCGGTTTAAGATATCGTATATTCGACCCGTGCAAAGAATTTAAAACTTCTGTCTATCTAAGAAACGGTTTTTATTAATCTACTATTATAGATACTGCTTCAAACAGTTAACTCTTATATTTGTTACACTTCTTACTACGCTGAGTGTTGTGAATTCGATCTCAATATACAACAACAACGTGTTATACAATTGTTGTTCCAAGTCTGGGTATTTTCGTTGTCCATTTCATAAATATGTGTGACTTTACATAGACTTTTATTTCACAAACTCACTTAACTAGTGACGGAGTTATCTTATTTAATAAAAAAAATATGTATTCAAATATGCTGAAATCCAGATCTAATATCACATATACAAAACAGTGAACCAGATAGGTAAATAGATAATATTTTAATTGTACACCAGTTTAAAAACATACGGTAAAAAACTTACAAAAATGTGATGTACAAAAAGCGACCTTATTGCTTATAGTAATATCTTTCAAGCAACATTTGGTTTGACTAATTTTATTATAAGCTGTTGCTAGGTATATAAAAGTAAAGGTGCGCACCATAAATAAGACCCTTCATCTCAGCCAAAATACGTCCACTGCTGGACATAGCCTTCCCCCAAGGTTCTCCACAACAGCCGGTCCCGTGCCGCCCGCATTCAGCAGCTTTCCGCGACCTTCACTAGGTCGTCGGACCACCTTGTGGGGGGCCTACCAACGCTGCGTTTCCGAGTACGCGGTCGCCACTCCAGAACTTTACGGCCCCATCGACCACCGTTTCTGCGTGTAATGTGACCCGCTCATTGCCACTTAAGTTTATTTTAGCAATAAGAACCTTACCTATGAAATATTAATAAAAAGAAAATAAATTAAATAATAATATTCTAGAGTAATATATACATACATACATATATAAATCTGAAGCTACTTTCATACATAAGATAATTTGCAACTATACTAAAAATACATTCTACGATTAAGATTTGCGAAGTGTTTGCTTATGTTACTAATGTATACTAATTAAGTTCTGTTAGTAGCTATTAGTAGTATATTATGTTGGAGTATGCTGGAGAGTAGGTATTGGAATATTGTTATTATTGTATCATTGACTGTTAACAGACATATCAATCTTTGCAAGTATGGTCATGTGTTTGCTTTACGTTCTCAGCTGTAATGGCTTGCAATTTGCCAGCGCCGCACTTTTCGAGCTATGGTTTCTCTTTTTTTTCCTCCAATCCTTACCGATACCCGAATACCTCGCTTTCGTTTTTTATGTTTCAATCATAAACGAAATCTTCGATCAACAAATAATTTGCTTCTTCTATTTCCCCTCAACCTTTGTCTTCATCAACACTTCCTTCTATATCTTCTACTTCCTTTCTTTTTTCTTTCTTTTTATAAAAGACAACGGCTGCTTTAGGAATAAATCCTGTGTCGCGGGGAACTTTATAAACATACAGTCTACTATGGAATACAGTCCCTGCCGAAATCAGCATGTTCACAAACCGTCAGAAATACGAGAACTTCTTCGGAATGAGTTGGTAGAGGTGACTGGCAAGATTACCAAAGACTTTGATGATGACCTTTAAAACACTTCTATTAACGTTATTCGTCCGTATTTGGATTAGAGTTATTGATAGATTCAAGTTTTTCTTTAAATTAATCAGTTTAGTGGACTCAGTGCAAACTCCTTTGACAGGCATACGATTATTCCTAGAGTTTTTCTCATTCAAATGTATAAATCGATAAAAAGAATGACTTTCCCCTTTCTTATTTAATTAACTTACAAAAATTATACATCTAAAATATCCAGCATCTAGAGATCCACTTAGTATAGAGCATGAACTTAATTCCACACTTAGCAATCCATTATAGATTGAAGAGATCAAAACTGGGTGCAAATAACACTCGGTGAGTATAAAAAACAGAATAAATAATAGATAAAAAATACCGGGATTGTTTAGTCTAAGTAGACTTTACACCGCTAAAAGCTTTATATCTCCACTGTACAAATTTGTATAAGATATTATCATTATTTTGTCAGCACTCGATCTTTCAATATTTTTAACTTTCGCAATTACTCGCAAGAAAATGAGTTCAAGTACCTTTTGTTTTTTTAAACACTTCTTCAATTTATTTAATTTATTCGAAGCGACAATTATAGCAAAAAGTTTGAGGAGAGGGCGGAATTGTTGAGAGTCTCTTGGTACTCAGCCTCCGCTGTCGGCCTTACCTGGTTTGAGTACTTGTTTATTTTAGTTACGTTTTCATTATCCCCCTTGATCTTGATTATAAAGGGATTTAAAAACGCCGGCTGTGGTTGATGCAATGATTGGCAGATTTGCGGCGTTCAATAAAGCGAAGTGTTGTTCATATTTTCGGCAACATGCTGATGCTTTAGGAAATGTCATTGAAAACAGTAGAATGATATTTCTTAAGTGTTCGTATAACAATAGTTTTAACAAATCCAATTGAAATCAATAACTTTCATTTTAAATTAGGCAAAGCTGGTATTATGGAAAGTGGATTGCTGATAGACTGATACTACATATGATTGGTTAATCATATCCATATATATAACAAATGATTCACCAAGAATGAAAATAAAAGTCATCATATCGAAACTTGCCGATGGGGCCATAAAAGTCTGGAGTGACGACCGCGTGCTGGGAAACGCAGCGTTGGTAGGCCACCCACGAGGTGGTACGACGAGCTGGTGGAGCTCGCGGGAAGCTGCTGGATGCGGGCGGTACGGGACCGGCTGTTTTGGAGAACCTTGGAGAAGGCCTATGTCCAACAGTGGACGTCTTTTGGCTGGCATGATGATGATGATGCTATCCATTAATAGTAAAGAATTTGAATCCACTAGACCAACATCTGACTTAAAATCATATCCATATCGAGTAACTGTGGTCGCAAGTGTACATTTTATATTTCTCACAAAATATTTAGAACTTTCCTCGCACAGTCAATTTCCTCCTAATGTGTAAATGTATACTTTATTCCCTGTATGTACACTTAGGGCCACGATAGTTGGTACTAATGTGACCCCGAAGCGAGCATGAATGATTAAAACCGTAGGTAGTCACACGAACTTTGAGGTTATCCAATTTTTATGAAAGGTTCGTGAATTTTGGCCGGCGTATTCTCCATTTTCTTAATTTCAGTGATAAATAATGGACTTTTTCACGTCTGAAGTGATTGATTACTTGATGAGTATAAGTGAACTGGTATTTACATTGATCGTAAAAGTTATTATATAAATAATGTTCTAGATTATGGTAGATCATTTAAGCGTGGGAGCCATACTGCGGCACAATGGGCCCGCAGTAATACCAGGGCAGAAAACTGGTGTAAGTAATTCTTTAGGTTCACTGAGTAAGTGAGATTACCAGCGTTTAAACCCCTCTTTCCTTTGATTCTAGGGTAAGGAGGGAGGGCTACCAGGGCAGATAGTGGTAGTCTGTTCGTTTACCCTCTTATACCATGACTAGGTCATCCGCACAACGCCGTCTGCGTCTCCTTATACCTGTAGCGTGATGTTGTACCAATGATACCATGTCGTAGCGTAATGAAACAGCTTTCCTCGATAACTGGACTATCTAACATTGTAAGAATTCCAAATCAAATCAATTGGTATTTGTGTTGATTAGTGTGCTCAATCGAAAAAAAAATTAGCTTTATAATATTGTCGTGTAAATAAAATATTATATATTATCTAATTTTAGTACGACAGTACATGATTTTGGTAGCACTAAAGAGCAGTTAATGTTAATTAGCAATTAGAGAGGAACAAATTTATATGGGTGTTAATACTTGTGGTTAGCATATATTGTTGTGACCTGTTTTGAAGTACTGCATAAACTATGCAGAAGACTGTAACGTGTTTCTGCACAATTGGTCAGCCTTCAGGAATAATACCACACTACGGCTTCACAGAAAACTCGTGTTAAGCAATTGATTTTACGGGATGCTGAGTGTTGTCAGTTTAAACACCACATGGACAACACTTTGAGTGATTCACAAATTCTTGCACTGAGTCTTGGTATTCTTTATATCCGTTTTTTGTTCGTTTGTAAAGTCCCCGTAACACAAGCTATATTTCTAATGTGGGTGTTTAAATAAAAAGGTTTTCACAGCGTGAGTATAGTTCACGAAAACTAAATCTTCCTTCTCTACTAATCTGGGGTGAGGACCGGCAAGGTGGCAATTTACTGTCTTGCTATGAGTAAACGTAAGTTTTTGTAAGATTTCACCATCTAGTGAGTTAAATCTGTGAAATAATTGAGTATTAACTTATATACCAATATTTTTATAAGTCGCGTTAACAAATTATTTATAGTATTTCACAAATAATGGGAACAGTAAGTCATAATTTAGTTTGAAAACTGTCTACAATCAAAATTTACAACTTTATCTTTTAATGAATATTGTTCGAAAAAAACAAATTCGTAGCAGTGACAATGAATGTTCTCGTTCAGAAATTAGCGGCAAATAAAAAACCCTTAATCGGCTGTCAATAAAGCTTTACTCTTTGGAAATAAATTGCTGATCGTGTCACAAAGAGATGTAATAAACACTGCGTTGTTAACGAATGCTCTTTGGTGATTGTCGGATGAAATAAAATATTTCCAGAAAAGGTTATTTACATCGGTTTCGCTCACATTAGTGAATACTTTATCATTGTCAACAGTTTCTAACAGTCATAGGCAGTTGAGAACATTAACACCATTAATTGACGGCCCTGATTTTGTAGTAGATGACGATTTTGACTGCCAAGTTTTGATTTAGCAGTGATGATCATTTTTTCAAAGACGTTAGAATTCTTGGTCTAATTGTGTTCAAACCAATCATTTGTCTGTATCTGAGTGTAATTTGTCTGTAGTATATGTGTATTTAGAAGTAAATAAGTATGTTTATTAGCTCTATTTAGTGTTACATCAGACGGTCACGTGTGTGAGACATGTCAGGTGATCAACAACTTCGAAGTAACACAAATCAACTGATATTTTAGGACGCCATGACGTTTTTGACACAGAAAGATGTGATTTTAATAATGAATTCTATTATAATCCATGCATTATATTAAAAATATCTTTTATCGAATCATATACTTTTCTGATACCTGAATTAACCTATTTTTTTACATATACCTTTCGTTGCCCATCTGAAGAAACCATCAAAACTAGACGCGCTCGGGTTTACGAGCCCGAGTAAAATTTAATACTATCTGAGATCGGTAGGGTGCTACAGTTTTCGATAAACCCCCGGACATAAAAGGTCCCTCGAAGGAACTCGCAGGTACTGTAATCCTCGATGATATAAGGTGAATCTTTTGATACTAAACTTCACCTGGATTGTGAAGTCCACGATTCCTTATTGGTTCAAGGTGTTTTTCACCCACGCTGAAGATTTTGTGATAGTAACAGCTGAAATATAAATTTCAGTTGTAAGTTTTTACGTATTTCTTGATTATTTGACTGCATGGAGTGCGTAGTACTTTAAGCGGTCATGTAGCCGCTTTTTTTTATATTTTCTTCTTATTTTAGAAGCCTGCCAAAGTTACTCTACTCCGCCTGGTGGAAAGCATGAATCCACCCAAGAGTAGTGGTCACCATACTCATTGTGAATGCAGACAACGTAATATAGTTAGCCACTATAGTATGAACTACACTATGGCGGTACTAGTAAGATACTTTTTCATGCCTCATTGGGTTACATAAAAGGTATGACAGTCATCGTGGCATTGTATTGCACACATTTACCGCAACAACTGTCATCCATGCATCAATGGGCCTCCGGTCTCACAATCACCAACGAAACACGACAGCACGGATGCTGTCGCTTTAAGTTGATCTTCTGTGGAAGGGTTATATTGCGCCGTTCGAACCTGCCCGTTCGTGCTGAAATCAGCATGGCTCTACTTTGTGTATTCTGAGTCTGGGTGTTCTATGTCCCCGTTTCATGTGTGATTATAGAGGTCCCCGTGACACAGAAATATTTTTAGTACAATTGTCAATAGGTAAATATGATTACTACGGCCCTTCTCGGGAACAGCATAATTATAATTCTGAGAGGGTCACAAACTTCTTCGTGTGGTCACGGATTAAGAATACAGATTGTCACTACCTCTATAGCGTGGTATAGTAGGGCAAAACCTTCTTACTAAGGAGAGGTTTTGAGAGGTATGTTCAGCAGGGGACTGCTAAAGGCAGTCCCCTGCTGAACTTACCTCCTGATGATGATGATGATGATGGTGAAGACACAAATTTAAATACTAATACAATTATAATTATTTATCCAATTTTGATTCATATTATATATCTATATATTTATGATCCGATAAAACGATATTTATTTTATATTAATAATATTATAACATTAATAACGAACACTATTAACTTAATAACTGTACGTAAACCGATAAATTAAAGAAGCTTTCCCATTCTGTATTTATTTAAAGAAATAAAAAGTTAGTGTTTAAAAATTAGTAGTGTTTTAAAATTAGAGGTAGCCAGTAATATTATTATAATTAACAATACTATTCTGCTATATCGATAATATATTGATAATACTTTGACGTCAATGGGCAAAACGAGGCGTTAAATCCGCGTCAGTCTATATCTCTGGTAATTTCTTTCATTGCCTTTCACTGAGTGAGTGAGATTCCAAGAGCCTTAATCCTCTTTTCTCATATTCTTAGAAGTGACTTGAAGAATGGCTACACACTTGTGACTTTCAAACTGTAAAAGTCATACAACTGCTTCATTAATATGGCGGTTTGCGTATTCAAATGCTGGTCAAGAAGTCTCGGGTTTGATGCCCGGTTAAGCAAAGTGTCATTGAATTTTTCTGATCACAGAAATGATTAATAACAGTCCGGAGTTCGAAGTTGGAGTCCTGACTCCTGTTCCTCGAAGAGCACATAAAACTATTGTTCCTAAACCTGACCTCTCCGCAGTCATGTCGGATAGCAGTTTCATCGGATCGTGAGAGTGAGGGAACAGAATGTGCACATGTGTTTGCACACACATTTGTACACCTAGTATCTTTTGTGTAGTCCGCTGCCGTGACCGATATCTAATACATTATCATCGTAGATGTTTACGGACGCCGGTAGCCACATTTCATCAGGGTTTCACAAAAAAACTTCAGGTGAGTAAAATGACGATCGAAAGAAAACTTTCCTCGTATAGAATACAAATTGTTCTCGATCAAGAACGCGTCAACGTATGTCATTTCTTATTGATCACTGGTAAGGTTGCAAGGAAAGCGTACTCAATCGCTACCCCTACCCCCTACAAAGTACTGTAATCATTCGATCAAAGGCTCCCTACGCTCGCTTTGATATTTTTCTGCAATCACCAAGTCGGAATCGCGCTCATTAACATCTCAAAGTGATGAACGCTTGAGTAAATGGCGACTCTTCTTTTTCTGTCATTAAATGTTTTCGTACATAAGTAGATAACCTAGTTCGAAAAAAGATAATTCTAAGGATTTTTCTGCAATTCATTCGATAAAAATACACGAATTATGAATAAAAGGACTGCACGGTTGGCCTAGTGGTTTAAGCGATCGCCACGACGTTGTCTACTGCGCTGAGTGTTGAGGGTTCAAACCACACATGAGACAACTCTTTGTGTGATTCACAAATTGTTGTTCGGAGTCTGGGTGTTCTTTGTGTCCATTTCTTATATGTTTGTAAAGTCTCCTGCACCACAGGAATATTCCTAAAAATAAAACCGATCCAGCGTAGTATAGTAGGCCAAAGCCTCCTTTCTTAGAAGAATGCCGTTGATGATAATGATGATAATGATGAAAATTAACGTAAATATAATGATGACACATGTATTTAATCTTAACAAATGGATAACTAGAACCAGAGACATTGCTAGACACTTCTTTGATGTGAAACATCTAATACTATCAGCTCGGTTGATAGTGTGACAACACGGCACTACGGATATGTCTAACTTGCTATGTTTCTAAATGGTTGAATCGAATTAAATATCAAAACTTTAGTACTCTAGATAATTTTCAGTTTGTTTCTCTAATTTACAAATAAATACATATTAAATAAGTACTTTGTTCTATTATAAACGTTTACCAGCTCCATAAACACTCGTAACTTTGTTATCCCTTGAGCATAACCGACCCAATGTTTTACCCTAAATATATATCCCACATACTATTTTCCTTAAAGCTTTCAGTAACTTTAAAGTTTGGAAAATATAGTATTATTAATTAAATTATTATATGTTTATGAATCAATAAAAAAATAATTAAATTTAATAGTTTCATACTAACTTTGTTGCAGTTATTCATTTATTAATTTTTATTGTTATTTCTATATAACATCACCTTTAATATTATCGCGGTGTCTATGACGACAACAAATCTATAGTTAGGTCCACGATGAACGCAGGACACAATACAAGTTATGTTGTTTTTGACTAACTAGATGGCGCTGTATCAGTTCTCTGAATCGCGATATTGTTTGTTTACCGGGCTCAGAGTAAAAGTTACGGCGAGTGTTTGAATGTAACAATCAAATAAATAGTTTGTCAGATCAGCAGATCAGTTCACAGTGGTTTTATTTGGAAAACAAGTTAGCCTCCCTAGTGTACACAACACGTTAAGTGCTAGTACGGCATTTAACACGCTGTAAACCTAATGCGATGGAGAAGCTGACTTATAATGCTTATATTATTACACTTGTTGCTTAAAAATACACAAAGACATGAATGAAATAAAAAAACAACAAAAATAACAATCCATCTCAACTCAAACGTTTACCGACCAAATTAGTGACGTTCTGAAGAAGGGTTATGTGAAAAGTACTAGGCATGTGTGTGTACGCAGCGGTTGATGAATGTGGACGAAGCAAAATAGGTGTATCAACACCGTAGTAAGTGGAGATCAATTGTCTCTGGCTAGCCATCTGGGCAATAGGTGTGAAGTTATATCTACTTTAACTACCGTCCATGTTTTAAAATAATATATATTTAATTCGCAATAAATGTATTTAAAAGATACTTTGTAAGCATACTTAATTGATATGAAAAAATGTTAAGTTCTTAGTGAAGTTTATTAATAATATGAAAAATTCACGTAATGGACACTTTCTCAACTAATTTAGTTCTGGCTATTCAAAAACCAGACCAGTGAAAATACTGTTACATTATTAATAGTAATTGAAGTTGAACACAATAGTGGTGTAGAGTGAAATTGAAGTTATTTCCTCGGCTATTTAGTTCAGTTTTAGTCGTATGACGTTTTTAGAGGGTGCCTACAAGGGGCAATATACCATTTTTATTTAGTAATACTGTTTGTTTTGTATTTTTGTATTATTTACTGTTCATTTATTGTACTATTAGATTGTTAAATACTTTGTTGTACATTAAAGAGTGTCTACCTAGTCTTGCCATAAATATTGTAATAAAGAAAAAAGAAAATTGTTAACTGCAAATAACATTTATTACTTTTACAGTGTGTCAGTTTAATACATAAATATAAAACAATTAAAAATATAAAAAGCTTATTCGAAGTGGTCTCCATTGGCTGCAATACAGTCCTTTAAACGATGAGGCCAGTTATCAATAGAAGCACGCACTCTTTCCATGGGAAAATTCTTCACTGCCAATCGTATAGATTGTTTTAGGGACTCCAAATTATCATGGCGTTTAGAGCAAGCTGTACTCTCTAAAACTGACCACAAATCATAATCCAGCGGATTAAGATCGGGACTAGACGACGGCCAGTCTTCAGCTCTGATGAAGTCCGAAACGTTCGATTCCAACCAAGACTGCGTGGACCGAGCTTTATGACCCGGCGCCGAGTCTTGCTGGAAGGACCATACTTGGTTATTGAACATGGTGATGTTAAGGGGCTTAACTACCTTCTCAAGAATGGTATCTTGATACACTTGTGCCGATGTTTTGATACCTTTTTCACAAAAATATGGCTCAGTCACTCCTTCATAGCTAACACCCCACCAAACCATCACTGAAGTCGGATAATGTCCACGTTGCACTCTGTCGACTAATTGGGAAGCTTCCTTAGAGCTTTGAGCATAAATACGGTCATTTTGTTTGTTAAAATGTTGCTCAATTGTAAAAATTTTCTCATCCGTAAACAAAATTTTTCTGTGACCTCCCTTTGCGTACCGCTTCAGTAGTTGTTTCGATTTTACCACCCTATTCTTCTTTAAATTATCAGTTAAGAAATGGCCAGTGCGTCTCTTATAGGCTGCAAGTCCTAAGTCATCTTTTAAAATACGCGACATGGTTCTAGGTGCTATCTTCATTTCCCGAGATAAAATCTTTTGCTTTCGGACAGGATTTCTTCGAATTCTTTCCCTTACTGCTTTGACCACCTTTTTCGTACGAACACTACGTGGACGGCCAGATCTTTTTCTGTCACAAACAGAGGAGGTCTCATTGTACCTATTAATAGCCCGGTACACAAACATTTTACTAATACCAAGTGTATGGAGAGTTTTAAAAATTGCATTTGGCTCCATACCTACTTTGTGTAATGCTATCACCGCGATTCGGTTCTCTTTATCACCCCACACCATTTTAATATCGCAAAATATTTTACAATGTATTGGCGCCAAAATGAGAAAACACAATGAACAATCGTATAAAAATGACAGATTCGAAATTCAAATGTAATATTTTTTTATAATTAAGTGTAACAGTATTTATGGCCAGACTAAGTATATAGCTATCTATGTGTTAGATTACAATTTAAATGGTTACAGTAAATTTACTGTATCTTATGTTACAAATGCAAGAAAAATAATTCAGTAATTTGTATTTTAATTACAACACAACAAGTATTAATTTCAACTCAAGAATATTCGGATAGTAATTGAAACATTGTTTCAATAATTTGGTGTATCCGCAGAGTAGCGCTAGTACACGAGTAAATGACATATATTCTGTACTAGCTGACCCGGCGAACTTCATACCGCCTTAGCGTTACAATGATGCACGATTATAAAAATGATTGATGATAATTATAAATATATTTTTCTCCATAAGAACCTTCTCCTAATAATAACAAATACAACAAAAAAAGAATTAGTGAAATCGGTTCAGCCATTCACGCGTGATGCCGTGACGAAGAAAAACGGGTTTCATTTTTATATATATATAGATGTAATGAAATAAATTATCTTACCTACATTACAGTTACAAGTCCTACGAATTTCCTACAAAACCAATGATGTGTTAAAACACCCTCGTAAATGTACTCTTTAGAGAGTATCTCTGTGTGTCCGAGATTGCCTGATAATAATGTACCGGACAAACTCTCGACGCCGAACAAACGTGCCTAATGTGTAATGCGCCGAAGGTAGTATTTCTCTTATCTAGTAGTGTACTAATATGTAATCAGTATTGATCGGCTCGGCTGTATTAGCAGGAGCATGTAAGGCGATATTGCGAAAGATCCGTGAGATATCCGTTGCGATACGAACTTGGAAGAAGTGGGCAGAGAATTAGAAATATAATTTTTAGCCTCCAGTTATTTTTATGTTGCTAATATGGGTTTGTTTATTACCGTTATAGTTTGACTATTGAAATAAATGTTTTGAAATGTTATAGATTGTCATACTAAGATTATAAAGGTGAAAGTTTGTTTGTAACACTTTCACGTGAAAACGGCTGAATAGATCTGGACATATGTATATGCTGTGGAAATAAACTTCTTTGTAATACCAAAAATATGTAAAATTGTAACTGTGGGATTAGTGATGTACCTTTTTTTTTTTTAACGTTTGGAATCCCCCTCGGGCCGTCACCCCACCGGGGTTTACGGCGGGGTGGTGTGTCGGAATCGGACCGACTAAAACCACACGGTGTGCCACTCTGCGCCTGACATAGGAGGGACCGGGAACAGCTGTTATTACGACATCCAGATCCCTCCCAGCGCCTGCCCGCTAATGCAGGCACCATCTATGGGTAAACTCTCTATTTTAGGCGACGTACGGCACACGCGGACGTCGCCTCAGGGATTAGTGATGTACTACAATAACCATGGAAAACACCGACGGTGCTGCTTATATAAATTAATACATAAATGTTATTAATTATATTTTAAACATGACATGGTGTTTATGAGTTATCTAGTCAAAAAAGCTTCAGTAGAAGCGTAAAAAAGACAAATAAAAATAGTTTCAAATTACCTTTTTTATTTTGAAAAGAAACCCTAGCTTCAGTATCAGACTTATCAATCCTAATCTATTGAATTTGTCAGAACAAACCATTGTATGCTCATACTAATCATTATTATCAGCCCATTGTAGTCCAC
Source organism: Hypercompe scribonia (assembly GCA_949316085.1). Taxonomy (NCBI): domain Eukaryota; kingdom Metazoa; phylum Arthropoda; class Insecta; order Lepidoptera; family Erebidae; genus Hypercompe; species Hypercompe scribonia. The sequence goes on from OX438993.1 coordinate 12,428,720, forward strand.
TGCTGGAAAAAGGCTGATACATAGTACCCATAGAAAATGTCTCCTATTTCCCTTTAGCATCCAAGGTCACATCGGTTATAAAATGTTAAATTATAGAGTTTTGTCATCTAAAGTATAATACATATGTATAAACTAAATATTGAATTTCAGCATTTATTTATAAAATAAATTAGTTACTAGTTGCAAAATAATAACAATAATAATAAAGAAAATATTCCGCCTTGGTCACTTTGATAGTGATATTGAGTAAATTTTCGTCATGTACAAATGTAATCGCCTCGCTGGTCTAGCAGTTAGCGTATCCAACTACCGATCAAGAGGTCTCGGATTTCATTCCTGGGTCAGGCAATTTTTTTCATTAAATTTTTCCTAGCCCAGAATTTGGAAGTTGGGATTTTAACCTCTGCGCCTCAGAAAGCACGGAAAGTCGACCTTTCTGCGCCTTATCTCTCTCCGGTCGGGTCGGATAACCGTCCCATCGGATTGTGAGAGAGAGGGGACAGAGAGTGCACCTATGTGTAGGCACACACTTGTGCACTAAAATATTTCCTGCGTAGTAAGCTGGTCACCGCTGAGGCTGGCCAAAGTGGCCATAGTTGACTAGGAGTATATCATTACAATCATGTAGATGTGCGTCTCGTCTCCAGACAGACGAAGTACTTAAATAATAAACATTAGTTGTACTAAATGTTACATAAAACCTTCTTACCGTGACATTGTTATTTTCGTTGTACATTAAGTATATATGTGTAAGCTTCTTTATACGAAACGATGTCTTTATATTAACATACCTAAAGTAGACGCATCTCACACACGAACCATCTCATTGAATAACCAGAAGTTCTACTATAGGGTGGGACACGAATTAGTTAACATTTGAAAAAATTAAAATCAGACTTTGACCACCCGCGGGTACTCATATGATAACGTAATAGTACTTTACTAGTGGTCTATCTGACCACAAGTAAAGTACTATTTCGTTATATTTGTATTTATATGTACAAATAATGTACTCAGACCCAAAACAAATCATTGCGCTCACCACGCAGTTACCACCCAGGGTTACTAATGATTAGATTAACAGGCCAGTCAGATTTAGGAGTAAAGGGCTGTGGGGTAGAATTGGCCTCCAGTCATCTCCAGAACCATCAGTCTTTTGTGATGCTATAGCATTACTCCAGAAGAATCAGCCTGCATGTGCATGTGCCAATTCGACAGGGTTTTTAAAGCTTGTTGATGTGATACATCAACAAGCTTTAACAGTCCACCGCCAAACATACTCGCAGACCTATCCTTAGCAAAGAAATTTTGACCTACTATACCATACTGACCAGTCGGGTTGATATGCGGTTTGTTTTAAATTTTCCTTCTCTTTGACGTGATATTGTCCTGAATTGTTTGATACCACCTTTTACGACACCCATGGGATAAATAAGGGTGGTGACACTTCCTATTTTGATCTGTTACCACGCGGACTATATTCAAATTAAAATTAATAATTTAGCCATTATTAATTTGACTAATAATTAAGCAATCGTATCACTCCCGCATCATGTGATGTAAATGAACTCAAATATATAAATGTGTGTGCATCGTTACAACTACCTCCTGTCTCTCGGGTCCGGATAATCTTACGGCCGGACCTTACCCTAGCCGGATAACATCATATTATACAGCATTATATTATCGCACGTATGATGCCTTTGATGCTTAAGGGTATCCAGAATTATAATTAGTGGAGAGTGTTATATATAGACGAAAGTCATTGACCTGTATGACCGAAAGCTGGTGCTTTTTAGATTAGATTCAGATGGTGTGGCCGTTGAAGACATGTTAGATTTGTTTTGTGACAAGTTTTTGCTTGTGGTCCCGCCCGTGTAAATATGGGTTTACGTGGTGATTCTTTAAACTGATATAATAATTTTATTTATAAACCAATTGAAATAAAACAACAATAAGTGTTAAGTGAAGTTTGCCACAATACATACATTTTTTTAGATCTGCTTTTTTAAATATATATTTTTATTTTATAAAAAAGAAACGAAACAGACTTCAAAAGATTAGACGGAATCTCCTTACCTTTTTTTTTGTATTCGGGTGGAAAATCCCTTCGGATCTCCGACTCCTCGAGGACGCACGAACCAGGAGTATGTGTTGTTTCCACTAAAACCACCCTGGCGGTCGGTCTCGGGCGTCCTTCTCTGAAGGGAACCCGGACTATATTATTTCAGATCCCCTCCAGAAACAACGCCGCGCCTAGTCAGACCCTATCCTGGTAAGGCCACAAAGGCTTCCCCACCTATGAGTCCGGTTGTTACGACCCGATCGCATTTTTGCGACCAGGCCGCAACAAATTATCCTATCGTCGACCGCAGCAACTAATCCGCCACCAGAGGTCCCCACTCTCTGCCGGCTCGCGGGAATCCCTTACCTAGAGACACTAAGAAGCGAAAGATAAACTAAATTATTAATTTGTTCAAAAACATACGACTCTTTTTAACTTCTTAAATCTGAATTTACTGAGTAACTGTAATTTAGCTATTCTCAACAAATTTCTAAATTAACTTAAACATAAAATTATTTAACTTAGGTGCGTTTATAACTTGTTATAATTTATTTACAAAATTACTATGTGACAATTGATGACTGTCTCGGTGAAGGAGCAGTAGTGAATTGACTGCTGTGCTTGAGGTCTCGGGTTCGATTCCCAGGTCGGCACAAATGTTTGTATGATTTGCAAATATTTGTTTCGAAGTTTGGGTGTTTTCTATGTATAATATGTGTGTATTTACAAAAAAAAAAGTATATAAGTATTCTATCAGTCAGTCTAGTTATCATAGCATAAGCTCTGCTTAGTTTGAAACTAGATGACGTTGTGTGTCAAATGTCCGAAATTTTTATTTATTTATTTAATTCTTGTCTAAACCTAATTACCTACTAATTTAATTAAAATGTTATTATATAATGTGCTAGGTACCTAAAATCTGTTTAAGTTCAGTGCTAAGCCCAATAAGTAAGTATTGATAAGTTACATACGTCCACCCCCACGGCACTGATAACAACCCCCTTTTTTTTAACGTGTGGAAACCCCCTCGAGCTGTCACCTCACCGAGGTTTACGGCAAGGTGGTGTGTCGGGTTCGGACCGACTAAAACCACACGGTGTGCCACTCTACGCCTGACATAGGAGGGATCAGGGAGCTGATAACAACCCCTTGGGTAAACCCCTTCTGTTATTTACACACACAAGCACTTTAATAAAGAGACATTGACTCTTTATATTTTTCTTATATATAGATATTGATGGGCAATAAGCAGACGGCCTAACTGCCTTAAGTACCTTAAGAGAATACTGCCGCCCACGGACATCTTTAATTTTAAGTTTAGGGTTAAGTATAAGAGCGTTGTCGTTCCCTGAACCCCTCCCACAAAATCGGAGATAAAAAAATCATTTCATATATTATAAAAAATGTTTATTTACAAGAAAGCTAATTAGTTGGAATTTATTTTTTTGTCACCAAATGGCCACCGTTTCGACGTTTGCTCACTTCTAAGCGAGCACCGAAATTTTCGAATACTCGTCGACAAAGAGATCGCGAGATCGGCGACATCTCTTCACTAATTTTTTCTTTTAGTTTCTTCAAATAACCCCATAAAAAGAAGTCTGCTGGGGATAGATCTGGACTTCTGGGTGGCCACGGAATATCACCTCGTCTGGAAATCAGGTTTTCCGGAAACATGTTTTTAACCATTAACAGGGACTCATTGGGTGTGTGACAAGTGGCTCCATCTTGTTGCAACCATGTATTACGATTGTAGCCAGCAAATTCCAGTAGCATCAGTTCCAACGACTCCCGTAATTTGTTTGCGCGGGATGTTAGATTCAAATGTTAACGAATTCTTGACCCACCCTGCGTTTTGGCATCCATTTGTTGCCACTCTTTTCAAATTGCCGATCCATCGTGTCGTAATAAAATAAGTAATAATTACGTCATATTATATATCATTCCACAGTGTCACATTAATATTTAGAATAGATTCAGACTTCATCTTACCGAAGTTTGAAAGTTATAAAGTCTCGATACAAAGGCCTTTGGAGGTAAGTTTGGAGGCTCTAATGCTATATTAATGATCCTGATTCATTCTCTCTAATTCATGAAATTTTCACTACCTTTCTTCAGAACTAGTTATAGGATTTCTAGACTATTAGACGGTGTATGCGATAGTATTAGACTTGTTTTAGGTCTGCCTATAGTAGTTAAATACTTAAGGTATTATATTCAATATCTGATTTATACCCAAGGGGTAGACAGAGGGGTGTTAAAACACCCATATTTTACCGACAAGAATTTTAGCCTTATTATAATCTTGTCAATCGACCGTATATATTTCTTAATAAACACATTTTTAGTAGCTGCAAAAGTGGTTCTATTCTGCCTGATGGAAAGCATGAGTGGAATGCAAGAGTGGTGCTCACTACCCTCATCACGGACAATGCAGTATGGTGACCCACACTGTGGCTGTCTAGTACCTAAGATGCACTTTCACGCTTCACTTAAAGGACCCAGGATCATAGTCAGAAGAATTTCGACGAGCTGCTACTGCGGCGCTTGAGGTCTCGGGTTCGATACCCGGGTCGGACCAAATATTTATATGATCTGCAAATATTTATTTCAGAGTTTGAGTGCTTTCAATGCATAATATGTATGTATGTATTTACAAAAAAAGTATACATGTATTTATATCAATTGTATAGTAACCACAGAGCAAGGTTTGCTTAGTTTGGGACTAGATGGCGTTGTGTGTCGGAAGTCTGGAATATTAAAAAAAAAGAAGAAAACATGTGCGCTGGTAGTGAGTGTCAGATTTCCAGCACAGGAAGGAAAAGCCGAACCGTTCCACCAATTTGTAGGTGAAAAATACATTCATTTATAAACACCACAACAAATAATCGTGCTCATCACACAGTATTACTCCTTCGTGGAAATCACACTGGAAACGCTGAGAGAATTTTTGGGAATTTTACCCTTCAGGTGGTAAAAAAGGCGCAAAAAAAAATATAAAATCATATTGATGGTTGTCATTTTCAAAGTTAGAAATATGAAATATAAAAAAATTAATCACAACATGAATAGTAGCTTGTATTTTATATTACGTCTGTTTCAACTACAACCAATCTCAATATAGGAAAGCTGTAAGAACGATCCATCCTAACTGAATCGCATTGAGATACAATTCGATAGATCTGCGGTAGAAGACTTATTGTGATTAGTTAACGACCCGGTTCGAATCGAATGGGGAGAGATGACCGCATACTTGTATCGATTGGATCGAGTAATCGGTATCGGTGGTTCACTTCACTAAGCCAGTTTTATTAATCCATTATTCTAAATTCGACAGTGACTCTGCCACTCGGCTGTTACGTTTTAATGGCTAAACCGATGAATCAATATTGATTCATGAAAAGGGTAACGGTTATTCTTCATACAAGCGCCTGTCTAGAACATATCAGTAATTGCTATGAGTAGAAATCCGTGATATTCAGTCAATCTTTGCTTGGTCACCTGATGTTGATTTAGAGTAAATGGCTACTACCACCTTATAGGTTCTTCCTCAGAATTACTAAGAAATTGAGGGCCATAACCACCTGCATCACAATCTTAAATTAAAGACTCTGGAGGTATATCTCAAGCGATAAGCCAAGGGGATGTCCCCATATACAGAAAAAGATTTGCATTACGGAAACTCCAGAAGAGTAAATAAACATGTTCACAGTTATAACAAAAAAATACATCATTAATTTTTATATATTTATTTATTTATTTATTTATTTATACATCATGCACTTTATGTAGATAGGCGGACTTAATGCCTAAGGCATTCTCAACCAGTCAACCTTTGGGTGATGCAGAGAAAATAGGAAGTAGGTGCGTTTCAGATGTTGAAAAGAGGAAGTAGACATATACAAACTTTCATATACTAAAATTAATACAAATACATAAATACATACATATACATACTTATATACTGATAACTTAACGTCAGAATGAAATTTCAAGGTAGTAGAACCACGTTGATTTTAACATGAATGGGCGGGTTCGACCGAGGCAGCATTACCCTCTCACAGAAGACCAACCAAAAGCGATAACCGTGCTGTCGTGTTTCGTTGGTGAGTGTGAGGCTGGAGGCCCATTGATGCAGGGGTGACAGTTATTTTGGTATGTGTGCAAGTCTTACACTGTTACGATGACTGTCCTGCCTTTTACGTCCCCAAGTGAGGCCAAAATCAACATCTCATTGGGGCGTCATAGTGTGGGTCGCTATACTGCATTGTCTGCATTCGCAATGAGTATGATGACCACACTCGTGAACTCTATTCTTGGTTTCCGTCAGGCAGAGTAAAGCCGCATTGGTCGGCAGTTAAAATAAAAAAAAATGAAACAAACATGAAAGAAACAAAACACATTTATTATTGCTTTCATATACACTTATTTCATATACCACCTGTCTCTCATTAAACTTTTAATCTGTAATAAAGCTGAAATATGAACCACATCACCATCATTTAAAAGTTAATGAATATCGGTGGTGTTGTACATTAAAGGCCCTTTGAACCCTTTTATGATTAAATTGTAATCATGAAATAACCCTTCAGTCGATACCAAGCGCCGTGAACATCACAGCCCTCGAGTACACCGGCAAATTAGCGGTTTCATTAACTACAGTTGAATATGATGTCATTTTGACATGTGAAATTGTGGAATATTTTAAGGGTGGATTTTTTTAATATAGAGCTTTTGAAGGATTAACTCTCCCTGATGGCAAGTATGGGCAGCATTCAAAAGTAGTGGTCACCATATTCATTGCGAATGCAGAGAATGCAGCATGGTAACCCATACTTTGAAGGCCTGGGAGACGTCTTTTTAGTTTATAGTAGATTCATAATCGCAAGGAAACTCGTGTACAGGTAGCAAGTTTCAGTTTTTGATCGATTGAAACACAGCACAGAAAGAAAGAACGGAACCGTTCAGTTCGACAGTGTATATCTACTTCTCTAAAACGATGAATTTTAAGTTCAGTAAGTACTGTCGTAAAGAGGAAAGAAGAAGGTGGGACCAATTGACTATCTGCTGTTGCAAATGTTGTTACAAATGCCATCAAATGTACACTGAAGACTCAGGGTATCCAACTTCGCAAACAACAAGAGAAAAATTCTTCTGTGAAGCGGTGGCATCATTGCGATCGAGCCTGCTTAGCCATATAGTCCAGTTATAGGCCAAGACATAACACTGGCAGTGTTGCGTTCTTATGCATAGATTTATATGAAACTGACCTCGAAGGCTGCAGCACGCGGATCGGCGGTGACAGCTCCGTGTCCACTGATTTGAGGACACGGCCTCACACCTTTAGTATTACTTAATTCAGGTTTAAGTTTTATATTGTTAACCATTATATACAAATTATCCAGTAGCAAACTTCTAATATACGACCTTGTAAATTAAGGAGAGACAAAAAGTGAAATGTAACCATATTTGCAAAGTAAACACATTTTTATCTGGTTCTCAATGTTTTCGTAATAGTTAATATAAAAACTGTCACGACCAAAAACGAGTCGAATACAAAAATACTTTTATCGTGACTCTACATAGAGACTGTAGAGTTATGTACGTTCCAAATGCTTTGTATGTCTATGTGTGCTATATATGCTTATGTACAAGTATGTTGTGTGAGTATTCTATATGTAGTAGGCTAGGCTTTCTGATATTTTTTTTCTTATTTATACGTCGAAGCTCGTAAAACATTTTTTTGGAATGTATTTCGTATTTTGCCTGCGATTTCTATGAAGCTTTTGACATGATTTTGAAATGTTAAATAGAAAATTATATTACGTACACACATATTAATTATACATACAATCAGGATTTATACCCCCGAAGAGGTAAATAAAAGCGCACTTAACGCGCACGATTTTAGCTTATGATAATGTATTGTTAACCTGGCCATGGCGGTCAGTCTCAACAAAGGCCGGCCAATACGCAGCAGATATTATAGTACTCAAGTATATGCACGAACACAAGTGCACTCTCTGTTCTCTTACTCTCACATTCCAATTGGACAGCTATCCAATACGACTGGGCGACTTCAGTCGTAGGACCGACGGCTGCACGTGCTCTTCATGTATTAATACTGTTTGCCTATATTTCTCAATACATATATATTATAGACAGAATTCACACAGACATCGTCGCGTCAGTCAGGATCACCAACAACTAGATTGACTTATACAACATATACTACGTTCTTAACTATTCTATATTTATTCTTTATGTACCACTGTATATAAGATCTCTAGATTTTTTAAAACTAAGATATTTATAAAATACAATAAAGAGAACGCTATAAATAAAATGTTTAAGAGAGGCAAATTTCCTAGATGAGTCGAGAAGATGAATTACAATAAAGGCAAGGCGAGGCCATTAACAAAGCAATGGCCTCGTTTCACCGCAAAAATCAATTAAACAAAGTTTGTCCGATATTACAATATTGCATTACAATTTGAATACAAGTTACTTGCTTTGAACCGAGGAGTAAGCGATAGGGTTGTCCGTAAATTTCTAAATTATTTTAAGAAACTTTACACATGGTTGAAACTAAAAACTGCAATTATTTGTCTTAGATTTGTCTTTCTAATTTATTGTAAACTATTTTTTATTCTTTCTTTTTATTACGACAAAAAATAGCTTACGTCACTCTTTAATAATGGAGCTTTCCACTGGTGGCCATATTTTTAGAATCAGTTCAGTGGTTTCCGCTTTAAAGTGTAACCAAAAACACATAAACAGACTCACAATTGAATTTATAATATTAACTAGTATTATATTCATAATATAGAAAATAAAAACAATGTAGAAAATCTGACGGGGTGGAGTGACGATTTGTGTAAGATAGGTAGCTGGTAGTAGTCCAAATTTGATCAAAGTGGCGTGAAATGTTAGAGGCCTATGTAGAGTAGTCGATTGTGGTAGGGATGATGATGATAATGATGATAGAAATCACAAACTTAAATATCAGCGTCACTGGTATAAGAAAAGAAGGGTTACATAAAATAAAAATACAATATTCACCACGTGACAACCCTGCTTAGTCATCAACCAGGGCTTATATAATGTGTAAAAAATATTTTCATGTCTTCTATTTTGTGTCATAAAATGGGATGTCACTATCAAAGTTCAAACAAAATTACTTTCGAGTAAAAATGTACACAATTTTAATTACGGAGACTTTATTACGTTTTACACTGAAGATCAAAGCTGTAATTATTGAAATAATATTTCGCTTAAAACGATATGGTTTAATTTTTGTGTGACTAAATTTCATAATATTTTAGAGATTATAAAATTGAAATCTAAGTTGTTCGAAGAGCCTTAAGATTTGAAATTACATTATTTTATACTGTTTTAGTTAATTAGTTAAAATAACTACGGAGAATGTTTAATAACATGATTGATGAACACTCATATGTGTAAACATAATAGATAACAGAAATTCAAAATTTCTGTTTTTAACGTACAAGTAGTTTCGAGGTAGTAGAGCCACGCTGATTTCAGCACAAACGGGCCCGCTCGATCGGGGCAGTACTACCCTCCCACAGAAGACTAATCTTAAGCGACAGTATCCGTGCTGTCGTGTTTCGTTGGTGAGTGCGAGACCGGAGGCCCCTTGATGCACGGGTGACAGTTGTCGTGGTAAGTGTGTACAATACAATGCCACGATGACTGACATGCCTTTTGCGTCCCCAAGTGAGACGTAAAAAAACATCTAATTAGGCTGCCAAAGTGTAGGTCACTATACTGTATTGTCTGCATTCGTAATGAGTATAGTGACCACAACTCTTGGATTTTATCCATGCTTTCCATCAGGCAGAGTAGAGTCACTTTGGCAGGTTCGTAAAATAAAAAAAAAGAAAGTAGTCTGTGTGGTGACGGATTAAGTATACGGCATATCACCAGCCCTATTCATCTTATGGCTATCGTAGGATACGGTTGAGGGATCAGACTACGCAGTACAACACCGTATAGGGAAGGAAAGCTTAAAAACCCTATAAAAAATTGTGTTCCCAATGTTGTATAGTAGGCTGAAATATTCTTACTAAGGAAAGGCCTATGGCAATGGACTGTTGCTGGTAGTTGACGAATATTTATGATAAATCTATAAATAAAAAAGTACTTGCTCTTGTTGACTAATTCGTGAACGCCAACGCCTGAGTTGTTGGTTGAAACTACAAACTTGAAATTTTGACAGTTAAAGCATTTTAGGTTGTAATTTTTAATGAAGCAATTTTTTTTTGTTCTAAAAAAGACAACTTCCGCGCTAGGAACCAATCTGCGAAACACGCGGGGATTTTACAAACATACAAGAAACGGACACAAAGAACAACAATTTGTGGATCACACAAAGTGTTGTCCCATGTGGGGTTTGAACCCACAACACTCAGCGAAGTAAAGAGCGGCGTGGCGACCGCTTAAACCACTAGACCAACCGTTCAGCCGCAATTATGTGAGTGATAATGCGGGCAACAGCTAATATTTGTACGAAATTTTTCTAAAATCTTATCTGTGAATGTGATATTTCCCTGTCACAATGATTCATTTTAATCCGATTGGGGAAATCCATCACATGCAGGCCGCATGCGTTATGTCATTTAATACATATTTTTAGATTTCCACAGAATGTCTTTCTACGATTCTATACTTCGCATCTGGCAGCACGTTAAGCTACTATCCTCGTCTTTTCACTGTCATGTAGTTAAAATTACAATCAGAGGCCACAGAAAAGTGTACAGAAATTAAAATTGAAACAGAAAGACAAACACATCTAACATACAATCTACACTTTTATTGAGCGATAAACAAAACGAGTAAAAACCCGGAGCACAGGCCGTTTGGTTAAAAATTTTTAAGTAAATATTGCTCGATTTTAAAAACTTTTGATCGAATTCACACGCGAGTCGAATTTTTCGTAACAGAAAAAAAGTGGTCAAAACTTGCTTACACCGTAATTGGCATTTTATTTTATTTTGTAAACTAAGGCTTGTTGTGATCTTTCAGAATGTAGAAGTGGTTTTTTGTTCAATATCATTATTCTTTAATAAAAAATAAGTAAAGAAAATGGTGCAATAAAAGTTGACAGCATTATTAAGCGTACAGATGTGTCTTTAACATGAGACATAAATTTTAAATGAACACTAAATAATTTCGTACGTTTTTTCCAATTATATTTAAGATTCAAGACCTGAGTAAGCCTCGAAATAAAATAAGTTAAAAAAAAGTGTATTTGATTTATTGATACTGTACTCACTACTTTTAGTACAAATAGTGTTGCCACGTATTTAAAAATGAAAACAGTCTTTTATGTTTTCACATGTTTGTAACTATGTTTAAAAATCGTCATAATTTTTTTATTTTATATTATCGATATATAAATATAAGATGAGTTATAATAAATAAAATCATAATATTTGTCTAGACTTGAATCAAGTATGACAACAATGACAACAGAATTTATATCTTGACAATTAACAATAACATGACAGCTCCTTGTTCGTCCCACAGATAAAATATACTAGGAATAGTATTTCTTTACCTACGGTTCGCTCCAATTTCCAGTGATTCAGACTTCTATTCATAGTTATTTTTGTGTTAGTTTTCACTTTATTTTACTAACATCACAACAACATCACAGTAACATCTAAGATATTATTTAGGAATTCAATCTTAAAATTTTTGTATAATTTTACACTACTAAAAATATACCAACAAAATTTTGTTTGAGAGTTCGCTATTGTTCTTTTGACAATTTAATAAATAGGTAAAAAATGACTGTCTTACATCGGATTTGATGTTTATTTATATCCATAATTTCTGTGTAACAAAACTTTTTAAATTATATGAGATTATCAGAGGGATGACGACCTAGTAACTGGCTCTCAATGAAAATACCACACAGAGACACTAATGCTAGTGTTGTAAAAACGCTCCAGTCGGCGCTAAAACCCTAAATTATATAATTATAGTGCCGAACTCAACGTTCGACTCGAGTTTGAGCTATGGCGCTAGGCTGAACGGAGACCAGCTAACAATGCAACAAGTGTGCGCGGAAACACAGGTGCACTCTCTCTATGTAAACAGAGGGTTAAGACTCTAACTTCTAAACAACACCTACAGCCCGGAGTTAAGTATAACACTGGCACAAAGTAAGTGTATTTAGCTGATAGTCAACAGAGTTTTCTTTTTTTTCTATATTAAGAATCTGCCAAAGTGACTCTACTCTGTCTAACGGAAAGCATGAGTCGAATCCACGAGTTGTGGTTACCATACTCATTGCAAATGCAGACAATGTAGTATGGTGACCCAAACTATGGTGGCATAGTGAAATTCTTTTTCACCTTTCACACGTCCGCTTCGGGACGTAAAAGGCATGACAGTCATCGTGGCAGTGTAAGGCTCACACAGTTATCACGATAACTGTCACCCCTGCATCAATCGGCTTCCGGTCTTGCACTGACTAACAAAACACGACAGCACGGATGTTGGCACTTTAGATTGGTCTTCTGTGGGAGGGTAGTACCCGGTCAAGCCGGCCCGTTCGTGCTGAAATCAGTGTGGCTCTACTACCTAATTAAATTTCCTCGTAAATTAAACTTTATTTATTGTTATTTTATAAGTATGTTATTTATTATTTAACAAAACAAAATAGAACTGATACTTTTGTTGTACTTATTTCCTTATCGAGTTATTTAACCGTTTCTTGGTATGACCTAAATAATCATCTCTTAATACATTTAAATACTCTTTTTAACCACAAAAAATGACACACTGGGCTGAATATATTTATAATTCAATGTTTCTTGTTTTAGGCATGATGAAGTCAGCTTTTCAAAATGTCATTATAGGAAACATGCAAATACGGCGATCAAAATGATTTCCGATTTGTGTCGAAGTGCATACACATGTGACGCGTTATTTTGAATAAAGAACTCCCTCAAATCAAACAATTATTATATTAATATGCCCCCACTAAAAATGGCAACGCTTAGACGCTTGAGCCGATAATTTAAGCATTGGACCTCGATTTTTTAACGCTCGCTTGTCTTCAACGCTCAAAAGCGTTGACTCCTCGCTCAATGCTGGATGCTCAACGCTTGTTTTTGCGCAAAGTAATAATTTTGATAGTAAAATAAATAATTTTACTATTAAAATTATTACTAAAAACATACTATCAAAAACTTAGTTAGATATTATACAAGGGTTGTCACTCAACACTTTTAATCAGAAAACAATTGCAATTCACCCACTGCACTCGACGGTAGGGTTGTCGAGTCGCGAATACTTCGTTCTTTTATTGTAACGTTGAATTTAGCTCCACAACTCAACGGAGTATCATCAAAAGCTTATTTTATAGATGGAACCGAGCTTTGTCTTCCGTGACTGCCGTGACAATTAGATTTCCAGTTATTCCACCAAGTTGTTTTGTTTTAGCAGAGGTTTCTTTTTGTAAAAGAATTGAATTTGTGATGAATTCATAAGGAGATTAATGCTCCTTGTGGGGTATGCTTTGTACTTAATATTACGTCAAAGCTTGTAATATAAATTCTACATTGTAGTCAAAGACTTTTGTATATTACTTTTTTTTTTTTTCTAGTTACGAATGTATCCACAGGATTAATAGGTAGTAGAACCACGCTGATTTCAGCACGAACGGCCGGCTCAACCGGGGTAGTACTACCCTCCCACAGAAGACCAACCTAAAGTGCCAGCATCCGTGCTGTCGTGTTTCGTTGGTGAGTGCAAACTCTGAGCCTTACACTGCCACGATGACTATCATGCCTTTTACGTACCCAAGCGGGGCGTGAAAAAGCATCTCACTAGGCCGCCATAGTGTGTGTCAACAAACTGCATTATCTGTCTTTGTAATGAGTATGGTGACCACAACTCTTGGATTGTATTCATGCTTTCCGTCAGGCAGAGTAGAGTCACTTTGGCAGGCTCTTAATATAGAAAAAAAATCATATTAACTGAGTCCTCTTTTTTTGGATCACTATTTAAACATACTACTTTAATAATATGGGCGTGCTAAAGTATCTCACTAGGCCAGTGCGTAGGTCACCATACTACATTGTCTGCATTCACAGTGAGTATGGTGACCACAACTCTTGGATGCTACTTATGCTTTCCGTTAAGCAGAGTAGAGTCACTTTAGACTCTAAAAAAAAAGTAGTTATTATAATTGAAACACATTAATGCAAAAAAAAAGGTTCATATATGGCATGGAAGTTGTTTGTATCGAGTGGAAATCAAACTTGCCATATACCACTGTAACGCATAAATAAATCAAGAGTTTGTTTGTGGAATTGATGAAGAAAATGAAATTTATTTGTCTTTATTTAAAGAAAGTTCAAAAAAGGATTGTTATGAAACCTCTCCTCCTTCTAAGCTAAATGTATGTGTTTGGAATACAATAGCTCGGGCTCGAACCTGCAATTACTAAACCTCAGATACAATTATCTTGCCATTACACTACCGCTACTTGAAATATAGAATTAAGGTGACATAATACAGTGGTGTCTGAAGGTAGATCCTCCATTGTATTTTCGTCTCCCAACCTACGCGTTCTCTTACAAATATTAAAAAAAGTATTGTGAGTTTTATTAAAGTATTTCTATTATTCGTTAAATAATTAGACGAAAATGTCTCAATTCATTTAATTTTTGTATAAGATTAAGATTAATTTTCAAGGTATTTTATAGCACCAAATTTTGCATACATGTAAAACTTGTCCAAACACCATAACAACTTCGAATTACGAGTATGTTTATTTACTCATGTAATTATAGAGTAAGCCAATAATTTGTAGACGTTTGAAAAAGTCGAATAAAAAACCATTTGATATAATATATTATACTGAGTACATCTAAGAGTTTATTAGATTTTGAATATACATGACGTTGTGTTTAGGTGTGTCAAACTGAAGATATAGTTAAATGTATCAGTAACTGTACAGATAGATTAGATTAGATTGGTTTTTACTGCGCTGCGGCGTAGTAGAATATAAGAAACTTCATGTTTAAAAAGAAACCCAAATTTTTATTAAGTAAAAAAAGAGTAACAATTCAAAATTAGTCCAAAAGTCAATAATTATTCGGGCATTTGACACACAACGTTATTTAGTTTCAAACTAAGCAGAGCTTATGGTATGATAACTAGACTGACTAATAGAATACTTATAAACTTTTTTTTGTAAATATAAATATATTATACATAGAAAACATCCAAACTTCGAAAAAAATATTTTCAGATCATAAAAACCCGACCCCGGAATCGAACCCGAGACCTCTAGAACAGCAGTCGTATTCACTACCGCTGCGCCACAGAGGCAGTTTTGAACCACTGTGCGCCGTGTGGATTACACTGTGTGATCCACAACTTTTTGTTCTGAGCCTGGGCGTTCTTGTTGTTCGTTCCATTCATGTTTGTAAAGTTTTCTGCGACATAGGATGTATTCCTAATGCGTCTAAAAAAAATTAAAGGGGAAATTGCCTGTACTGTCTAGTTTATATTTTTTAGAAGTACGACTGTAGAACTTGATTAGATATTGGGCAACGTTGAATATAAAAAAATATAGACAGCCAATAGAAGAAAAGTATGTACATATATCTCTTTTCTTCAGTTAAATTTTGTTACAGTACAAGAGCTTTAATAATAATTTACAGAATCACCTATTTCTTTTGGCCTGTAATAGTAAATGTAAGAAATATTCGATCATTTCTTACATAGTGTTTGATGTTAACTTAATCGCGTAGAACAATTTACTGTAAGAGAATGTGATAGTACTTTGTTTTCTTTATCATGGAGAGCGTTCTGACGAACTCTTCCAACTAGTCCCAACTTCTACCTTCCTCTATAGGATAACACGGCCTTAGTAGGCATTGTTTAGAATGGTAGACTCACACTCCTGGACAAAACCGGCTCTTCCTTCCTGTGCCAATCAGTTAAAACCTAAAACTTCCCACCAGCCACGTGTTTCCCTCTTACTATGATCCTTGGCCCTTTAAGCGGGCGTGAAAAAGCATCTCGCTAGGCCGCCATAGTGTGAGTCACAATACTGCACTGCCTGCATTCGTAATGACTACAGTGATCACCACCCTTGTATTCTATTTATGCTTTCCAGTAGGCAAAGTAGAGTCACTTAGGCAGGGCCCGAATAAAAAAAATCATGCTGTTTAATAATTGTTAATATGATAATGGTACTTTTGTTAGCTACTAAAACCACAGTGCTTTTTTTTTTCCTATATGAATAGCCTGCCAAAGTGACTCTACTCTGCCTGATGGAGAGTATAAATAGAATACAAACAGTAGCGGTCACCATACTCATTGCAAATGCAGACAATGCAGTGTGGTGATCCACGCTATGGTGGCCTAGTGAGATGCTTTTACACGCCACGCTTAAAATAAACTGACAGAAGGTGACAAAAATAAACTTTAAAACACATTTTTAAGTGAAAATCACAATCTTTTTTCTCAGAATTCTATCCTATTGTGGAAATATTTTTCTTAAAATCTCAGTGTTTCGATGCCAAACGAAACAAGGACATATTTTTTATTTCATCCCTAGGAAATTGGATAAAATAGTTGAGTTGGAGTTTGCAAAATATTCTTCGTTTCATTGTTATTGTAATACCTGGTACTCGTCAACCGTGTATTATTAAATTTATTGCTTTTCTTCGACCGGTAGTTTGGCCCAGATTTTTTTTGTTGTCAATAACTTAGTTATATGTGACTCTGTTTTGATTGTGTACTTTTTAGAGGTCACCTTCAACTGGTACTTGCGATATTATACACTCAACAATGGCACGAGTCTGTAAGTATTTCTATTACGTCTAATACTGTTCATTGTTAGATGTATAGAGCAATTTTTATATTGTACTATTTTTTATATGCTCGTGGCTGTTATATAAAACGAGAAAATAGACAGAAATATATTAATATAAAGTCTTGATGGGATTTTTTTTGTGAGAATATTTTTGGTTTCCAAACGTCTCTTACTTCTTCCTTGATGTCTTAAATTGAGTAAATGAATTATCAAAATACTTTGAAATCAGTAAATGTCTCAGTTCCAGTCGTTTTTAACCCTACAATGAATATATTTCATAGAATGCAGCATTGGCCTTACCTTTTCAATAATCATCGTGTTATAGGCCTTTCTACATTACTTACCTTTTTTACTTGTAGAAAGAAACCCCCTCAGGTCGTTAATCTACTGAAGTTTACGGCGGGGCGGCGTGTCGGAATGGAACCGATTAAAATCACATGGTGTGCCGTTTTAGCTTAGTAATCCTATTGTCTTTAGTCATCCTACGTAGGGATCTGGCACAGTTTCTATTAAGGCCTCAAGACCAGTAAGTTTCTTCATCATCAACAGCCTTTAACAGTCCACTGCTGGACATAGGCCTCTCCTTAGATAGAACGGTTGAGATAAATTGCTTTTCTTTTTTTTACGTGTGGAATCCTCTCGGGCCGTCATCCCACCACGGTTTGCGACGGAGTGGTGTGTTGGAATCGGACCGACTAAAACCACACGGTGTGTCACTCTGCGCCTGAAACAGAAAGGATCCGAGAACTGCTGCTATTAAACCATCCGGACCCGTCCGGGTGAGAATTCTTTATGTAGGCGGCGTACGAAATAAATTACTTATATTAATGTACGAAATGAGTCCCGAAGGGCGCCTAATCTCTAATTAATTTGCTAAATTGTTATAACTGCTGTACATTTCTTTCTGTTACAACCAAGTGTAATATGAATACGAACAAACAAGTTATCTAATATCATACAACATTATTGTCACGAAACACACATAGCTGGGGGCCATAATATCGGAGATAATGAGGGTCACTTTGATAACCACAGCTGTGGCAATACTAACAGACTGCTAATGGCCTATCGAATGTGTAAGTCGAAAATGTTGTTGGTACTTGTATAGTAAGTATTGAAACCGGTTTTGAATGGGTTATGAAAAACTTGAACATCGAAAGGGTTGAATAAATTAAATCACTAATACACTTTTGTGAGTAATATTCTTTTCACATGTCTTCATGTAGTGACGTATTCAGAATATGAAGTATCATCAGCTCTATTCATTCCATGGGTGTTGTAAGAGGTGACTAAGGCAGCCAACTATACAGGAAAATATCACTGTAAAAGGAAAGGAACACTTGAAACAAATCCTTTTTTTTTGCGTGTGGATACCTCTCGGGCTGTCACTTCACCGAGGTTTACGGCGGGGAATCCGGAATCGGACCGACTAAAACCACACGGTGTGCCACTTTGCGCCTGAGATAGGAGGGATCCAGGAACAGCTGCTATTACGACATCCTGACTTGAAACAAATCCTATACCAACCCATTAGACCAGCATGGTATAATAAACCAAAATATTTTTTAAGGAGAGGTCCATGTCCAGCAATTGACTGCTAATTGCTGTTGGTGTGTATTGTGTGATGTGATTACTTTTAAGGGTCCCTTAGTCTAGTGGCTGGTTACCCTGACTGCTCAGCCATCATCAGACTGTTGAGTCATGGTTTGTTTTGTGTTTGGATGTAATTCATACATGACATGTTTGTATTAATAAATACAGAAGTATGTTTATAAGAAGTCTGGTTACCATAATAGAGATCTACATAGTTTGGGAACAGACTGCCTTGTGTAAGTTGTGTGAAATTATTATTAGTAAGTATAATTATCTGAATGTCTTAAATGCTTTTATAAATCTTATCATCCTATAGTAGCAATAAAATTTTGGCCTGTTATATCACGCCAGGCCAAACAGGTTGGTTTAGGGATGCAATTTTTCAGGAATAGCTATACGCGGTTACCGCACTGTATCGACGGAGGCGGCGTGCGCCTTAGCCGGAACTCCCCCGTGGGATTTGGAGGCGGAAGTGCTCGCCGAAGTTTATCGGCGAACGGCTGACTTCCGGGCGCGTAGCGGCATACGGCCACCGCCCGAAGAGATACGCGAGTGGCGAGAGACCGTTCGTCGAGCCACTATGGCTCGTTGGTCGTCCCAGCTGGAGGCTCCACGTGCTGGCTTTGCCGCCGTGGAGGCTCTCCAGCCGGTCATCGCCGAGTGGGCAGGGAGGCAGCACGGGGCCCTTTCCTTCCGACTGACGTAGATTCTTTCCGGGCACGGTTGCTTCGGGAAGTATCTGCACTCGGTCGCCAGGAGAGAATTGAGTCTCGCCTGTCACTACTGCGACTGCAGTGAGGACTCGGCTCAGCACACGCTGGCAGTTTGTTCCGCCTTGGCGGCGCAGCGTGGGGTCCTCACTGCAGTTATTGGAGGAGATCTCTCGCTACCGGCCGTCATACGCTCCATGGTCGGTAGCGACAGTTGTTTTACCGCGGTCGCAACCTTCTGCGAAGACGTAATTTCGCGGAAGGAGGCGGCGGAGAAAGCCCGGGAGGACAACCTCCACTCGGACCCAATTCGCCGCCGGCGAACCAGGCGGCGGAGGCGCGCGTACCAGCGCCTCATACCGCCTTGAGTGTGGCTGCGGGTGGACGGGACTGGTTTTCCCCGTCATCCGCTATAGTGGCCAGCCGCGAGGAGGCGACGTCTGCTTGTGCCGTACGTCACCTAAAATAGAGAGTCTACTCGCAGATGGTGCCTGCTTTAGTGGGCAGGCGCTAGGAGGGATCTGGATGTCGTAATAACAGCTGTTCCCGGATCCCTCCTATGTCAGGCGCAGAGTGACACACCGTGTGGTTTTTAGTCGGTCTAATTCCGACAGACCACCCCGTCGTAAACCACGGTGGGAAGACGGCTTGAGGAGGTTGCCACACGTTAAAAAAAGGGGATGCTAGTTTTCCTTGTCCTTGCAGTGCTATTATCTTGTTTGTTTGCTTCCCTAGTCGCCTATTAGGACACCCACGGGTTAAATAGGGGTGATAACACTCTGTATTGTTGATCCGTCGTCACATGGAACATATAAATTCTATAAATGTAGCCATTTTGTATCAAGTAAATACATGATATTTATCTAAAGAAATGTTGTCACCGGTAACGACATCCATTTCGTTCCTGAGCCACTCACTTGTTCACGTCGAGTGGGCATTAGAACACTAGACCGTAATGTGTTGTAAGTTGTATGGTTTCTCTTATTTGCGATATGAACCAGATTGTTACTTATATACGAGGGTACTTTAGCAAAAGTAAAGCAACATGAAATAAATCGATACGTCTCCAAGCGTACTCTTGAACGTTCGTTTATCGAGTTAAAATAAATATGATCGATTGTTAACCCCTGAATGAAGGGCTTTTTAGAACTTTAACTTTTTTTTGGGATATAGTAGGACAACAACAAACGAAATCAGCTGTTGGTAAGTGAAAATCATCGCCGATAGATACCGTTCAAAAACCATAAATGCATTGTCTCCATTTACTCTAGAAATAGAAAGAGAATCGGTCAAATTCTTTTTTCTTCTTTGTATATGTAGTGAGGGATTTTACAAACATACATGAAACTGACACGCAGATTGAGAACAATTTATGGATCACATAAAGTGTTTTTCCATGTGGGGTTTGAATCTACAATCCTCAGCGCAGTAAAAAATGGCGTTGCGGCCGCTTAAATCACTATGCAGTCTGTGCAATCATATATTGAGAAAAAGTAACTTCTGTAAAGCTTTCAATTGACACACAACATGATGAAATAATGAATATTAATTGTATGTATATTTTCCTCTAACTCCTCGTTACCAGTTTATGACAAAAGGTTTGTGTATCACATGTATAAATAATACTATTATAGTAATTTCGAAATATCCTTATTATAATAAAAAAATAATATGATATAAATTCGTCCTTTCTTCTAAGTTGCCGATCTAAGTATATTATAGACTCTGTTGTACAATCCATAATATACTGGAATTATTGGTCAACCCTCGTATCATATCAGGTGCAACAAAGAAAATAAAGAAATTACTCTTTCTTTCTTTCACTCATAAGCTACATTTTAGTTAAAGGAAATCGTTAACACATATATATAGGATTAAATAGAAAAGTTCCTTGTGATAGCTGGTATCCATGCTAGGTTTGAAGTCTGTGTGACAGATCTCCAAGCCCACCTGTAACGATCGAAAATAAATTTAAAAATCATAAAGTACGCTCAACAAAACGAAAAAAAAACAAAACTGTAGCGGCGCAGCCACCACCTGAGTGATATATCAGTGAGCTCGTATCTCTTCGAGAGTTTTCGCTGCCGCCGGGCGCGGTTCGCTGTTGCCATGGAGCCCACGAGAGTCCTTTCTTCGCCGCCGCGCAAGGCACTCCCGCGCTTACTTTCTCATACGCTATAATAACGACGTTTAAGTTTTGTATATTCGTATAATATATATTATTTACGCTTTGAAATTCTTAAACTTATTTTCGCTAATCTGCTATTGTGTTTTTCCGGTTTCATAAACTGTATCTCTTGTTTTTGTGCTTCGTACCCTTTTGTGTATATTGTGAGTTTTGGAGTTAAGGGGCTAACACCTACAAAACAAATATCGGCGTTACTGCATTACATAAACAAACTGTTTTACAGTTTGACTGAATTTATTTTACATTCTACTATACAAAATAATTTTATATTAAACATACTTACGTACTGAGCTAAGCTGAGTAAAGTTGAATGAAATTACTTTTACAGTAACAGTCGGCAAGTTTACTGACTGTTTTTTTATATATTTTTTCTTATACCTGTTTATGTCTTTTTTTAATAAAAGCCTAATTCCACTCTGCCCGATGGAAAGACTGTATAGAATTCTAGAGTTATAGTCATCATATTCACTGTGAATGCAGATACTGTAGTAACCCACACTATGGTGTATATTTTTTCACGTTTTTCTTTTTTTTCTACACGTACAACTATAGGTTGGACCAAGAATTCGTTAAAATTTGAATCTAAGATCCCGCGCAAACATGTTATGGGAGTTCTTGGGACCGATACAACAGGAATATGCTGGCTACAATCGTAGCACATGCTTCAACAAGATGTAACCACTTGGCACACATTCAATGAGTCTCTGCTGGTGGTCAAGGACATGTTTCCGGAAAAGCTGATTACCAGACGAGGCGACATTCCATGGTCACCCAAAAGTTCAGATCTATCCCCAGCAGATTTCTTTTTATGGAGTTATTTGAAGAATCGTGTCTACATCAATAAACCAAATACACACACGTAACCAAAACGTAACCAAATACAAATACGCACAGAGATGTCGGCGATCTCGCGGTCTCTTTGCCTACGAGTATTCGAAAATTTCGGTGCTCGCTTAGAAGAGTGCACACGTCGAAATACATTACATTTAGACGATTTAATTTTTAAAAATAGACTCTAACTATTCTTGTAAATAAGCAATTTTTATAATATAGCAAGTGGTTCTTGTATGGGATTTTTCAAAAGCTACCTAATTTGTGGCCCAACCCATATTTTACGCTATAACTGTCGATAGATGGTGGTATACTACACAGATGTTGTGAACACTGCATAGAACGGTTCTCAAGGGCACTACAAACTAAACCAGAGGCAGTCAATTGATTCGCAGGATCACAATGTAAGCGGGAACCACCTCAGGGACCACTTCACAAACCTAGCTGGTGACAATCACTTACTAGGGTTGCCACTTACTTGATTTATGTTTTAAAACTTCCTAAAAACTGTTATCACCCCTGTTTGTTTTGTGGATATTGTAAAATGTCCTCTTTGATCTAGCGGTTACGGTATGAGACTGTGATCAAGAGGTCTCGGGTTCGAATTCAGGGTCGTGTGAAAAAGTGTTATAAACTTTTTCTGGTTACAGAAATATTTAATAACAGCCCGGCGTTTGAAAGTCTTAAGTCCAGAGCGTGAGAGAGAACGTAAAGCCGTTGGTCTTCTCCCCGTCGTGTCAGGTAATCGTCACTCTGGATTGTGAGAGTGAGGGAACAGAGTGTGTTCCTATGTTTGCACACAAATTTGTGTACTATAATATCTCTTATGCAGTTGGCCTGGTCTCCGTTGAGACTGGACACCGTGATCGAAATCGGTTAAGAGTACATCATCATCGTAAGAAATGATTAAGGGAGTGTGTGTGAACTTTGTATGACAACTATACTGTAAGGCGAAGGAAAACTGCAGCATCATATATAATATTACTAAACTGACAGGTTTACCTAGGCTGTTTTCTATAAACGAAAAATATATAAGGTACATATTTAATCAAAAAATAAGTCATTTTAAATTGATTTTTAAATATGACGTCTTAATATGTGGTGTCTTAAGACTCAAAGTCCCACGAAACATCAAATACTAAACTCGAATATAAATGACGTTGGTTGTAAATGACATTGTAGTGTGTGTTAGTGGCTCTAGGACGTCACAATACGTTGATAATGATCGTCCATTGGACTTCAGACGCCAATAGACGGCAATTGTCAATCTTCTGTGATGTAGGGTTGGCAGAGCGAAGTTTTTGAATATGTTCAATGGAGATTAATTTCCTGTAGCTGAATTCACTGAAATAGGCTTTTATTATTATTTATTACTGGTTTTTGCAGCATTATTTTTTTTTACATGCCACTTTTTCTTACTGTAAATAAAAGGCAGTATTTTTACATGCAGAAATATTTACTGTGGCAATAGTGAGTCCGCTCCGATAAAGAACGGTTGAAGAGTAACGTAGATATGACGCGTAAAGAGAAACTAACTTCATTGCAGCATCTAACACTTTTGAACCTCATTCTTAAAAGGGCCGTGGCCCGCCAGGCATGATCACCTCGCCTGGTCGGAGGATCCTTCCTTTGTGTCAGAGGGACATGACACCTCGTCCCTCCATAAAAGTGTTCAAGACACCATCATTACAAAGAGAAGGAAAACTTGAAACAAACCCTATTCCAACCCGTCTGGCCAGCGTGGCATGGTAGGCCAAAACCTCCTTGCTAAGGACAGGCCTATGTATAGCAGTGTACTTTAAAAGGCTGTTGATGATGATGATGATTTAACACTGAAGTGGAAGAGCGCTTTACTTTTTGATAACGATCACGTTATTATGCTACAAAAACTGCAATCTTTGGATATCCACGATAATCTATTGAGATGGATAAAGTTCTATCCATCTAACCGTTCACAGGCAGTTGTAATGGGAGGTTTTAAATCAGATTACATGGTAATCCCTTCAGGCGTCCCGGAGGGCTCGAATTTCGCGCCGCTTCTCTATAACGCATATATCAACGACATATACCAATGCATCAACAGAGCGTAAATATATCTAAATTCCAGTATATCTGAGATTTATTCGTCATCGAATGTTAAAGTAATTTAGTGACAATATAACTCCAGAACAAAATATTGTTTTATTATTTAAAGTCATACACAATACGTAAAGAAGAGTGTTTCTACATATCAAAAGATAGATGGCGTTGTTCAGTGTTGCGATTTATTAATTTCAACAATTCGTATAACACATATCATAAATTGTAAATATAACTAGGGATTCAGCACGAGACTTGGTGGTCACACTTGATTCAAAGATGAGAATGACTAATTGTAGCTGTAATATAATCAACAAATCGTCTCAAACTTCTAGACTTATAATGCGTGCCTGTCAGCCTTTTAAAAGTTTATTGTGTTTTAAACTAGTATAATACGCCTACGTAAGAAGAACTTTGGAATATGTCTATCAGATCAACTCACCTAGTAAAAGAATAGAATAAATTATAAAAAATATAAAAAATACTTGAAAATAAATGTAATAAGCCTACCTTAGATTACTCAAAGAATTGTCGAATGTATGATATAATTTGCTAAGCTTAGTGATCGCGTGGACTGTCGCACATTGCTTCGTAAATTAAGATTTAATACTTCTACGTATCACACCTTGCAATTACTAGGTGTACCGTCGTAATCTACATTATACAGACAAAATACTGTGATGTCTAGAATCGCGTGTTTGTATAGCGCCACTTTTCTTACGAGTATAATGACATTTATGTCTAATAATAGAAACATTAATTTCACTGTCTTGATGGCGCGGCGGTAGTGAATGTGATTGCTGTGCTTGAGGTCTCGACTGCCGTGTCGGACCAAATGTTTGTATGATCTGCAAATATTTGTTTCGAAGTTCAGATGTTTTCTATGTATAATATGTATGTATTTACAAAAAAAAGTATGTAAGTATTATATCAGTCAGTCTAGTTATCATAGCACAATCTCTGCTTAGTTTGAAACTAGGTGACGTTTTGTGTCAAATTTTCGAAATATTTCTTTTTATTTATTTATGGAGTGTCTCCATCCCTGTTCATTACGTGGGTATCGTAATAGGTGAGTAAGGGGGGGAACTACACAGGAAATCGTAACTGCAAAGAGAAGGCAAACTTGAAACATACCCTATGCTAATCCGTTGGCCAGCGTGATGTAGTAGGCCAAAACCTTCTTACTGTTAAGGGCTGTTGATGATAACATATTTACGCAGTTATTCGTGATTTAATAAACAATCTGCTAACCCTATTAACAGTTTTAATGTATTAGTTATTAAGAGTGTATACATATTTTCTACTTTTCTATGTATAATATGTATGTATTTACAAAAAAAAAGTATATACGTACTCTATCGGTCAGTCTAGTTATTTATTTATTTATTTATTTATTTATTAAGGTTCACCAACAACTGTTTACATCAATTCCTTAAATCTAAACATGTTCATATCATAAAGAAAAAAACAATGCAACAGCTACTTATAGGTAAACACCGCTTATGTAATAAAAAGGGGTTAAATTAAAAAAAATTAAAGTAACAAAATTCACATATTTCACACAAACACACACAAACGCTCACATAGGTAGGGTTTTAATACATTTTATATAATTATTTACAATTATTACGTCTTACTCATAGCAAACCACCAAGCACGAGCTGTATCCTCCGGATGGTGTCAAAATGCAAATCTATAAGATCGCTGTGGCGATTTACCATTTTACACATTCTTGCATAGGGAGAATTGGCACCAAGAACTGTTCTTCTTAACGGGGGACAAAGTGGCGTAACTGGACTACGCGGAATTCTGGAAGGAACGCGGAACTGAAAAAGAGCTACCAACTGAGGACAATCAATTTTTCGGTTGAGAATTTTGTACGCGAACATTACGTCGTTAAGGCCCATACGACCTGAAAGAGACTTCATTCTAAAGTATTTCATTTTGCCCTCATAGGAATGTACTTTCTTTACGATACCATTGGAGAATGCAAGGTGCCAGAGAAATCGCTTTTGTATACGTTCAATGCGTAACGTATGTACAGCATAATGTGGCCTCCAGACTACGCTACCGTATCCCAAGATGCTCCTAACCAAACTGTTGTAAATAAGAATTTTTGTTTTGCTATTGCGAAAAGCTCTACAGTTTCTCAAAACAAAACCTAACATTTTAGATGCCCTTTTAATGATATTATCCAAGTGTGGTTCGAAAGTCAATTTTTTATCGAAAAGAATTCCTAAGTCCCTGATAGTTTCAACTTCATTTATTCTGTCATTGTCTATATAGTATTTAGAGGTTATCTTGTTCAGTTTTCGCGTAAATTTTACATGATAACATTTTTTACAGTTTAAATATATGTTGTTGTTTTTGCACCAATATACAAGTCTATTGAGATCATTCTGTAAATTTAGTACATCATCATTTGATTTCACCTCTCTAGCGAACTTTAGATCATCTGCATACATAAAAACTTCTGAGAATAGGAAACAATCCGTGATGTCATTGATAAAAAAATTAAATAAAGTTGGACCCAAATGTGAGCCCTGAGGGACTCCAGAAGAAATGTGATGTAGAGTTGAACGATACCCATTCACTACCACAAAAAAATGCCTGTCCTTCAAATACGATTTCAACCACTGGAGTAGTGACCCATTGATGCCATAGGCTTGCAATTTGGCGATTAAAATGTTATGAGCTACTTTGTCGAAGGCTTTGCTAAAATCCGTATATATTACATCAGCTTGATGACCTGAGTCTACAGTTTTTATTAAAAACTCAGTAAAAGGGACTAAATTTGTATCAACCGATCTAAGGGCGACAAATCCATGCTGACGGTCACTGAGATATAGCTTAAGATGATTTTTTAATAATGGTCAAACTAAGGCCTCAAAAATGCCAGCAAATGATGATAAGAGAGAAATCGGTCTGTAATTAGAGATATGTTCTGCATTATCCGACTTAAAAATTGGGACCACTTTTGCCACCTTCCATAATGTGGGAAACACTCCTGTAGATAATGATTTATTATAAATAAGCATTAGTGGACTAACTAACTGAGACGCACAAGATGAAATAAACATTGGTGGAATTCCGTCAGGTCCAGCTCCTTTCTTATTGTCTAAACTTTTTAATTTCTTAAGTAGCATTTCGTGGCTTATAAAAGGGCTATTTATACATAAGCTGTTTTTTTCCAAAATTTGTAAGAATTCTGAATTAAAATCATTACCGAAGTCCCGATCTGAACTATAGACAGATGCAAAGTGATTGGCGAACAACTGACATATTTCTGTACCATCAGAAGAAGTAATTGAACCATCTGTCATAGACATTGGATATGTACTAGACCCGCCTCTCTTGGTTTTTACATACGCCCAAAATAATTTAGGATTATTTCCAAGTTCATCTTCTAGAAATTTCATGTAACTACTGTAACACTCAGTAGCTAAGCGGTCACAATTTTTGGCAATAAATTTTAATTCTATTGCATCTAATGGGTTGTTATATTTTTTATATCGCTTCCGGAGCTTGTTTTTTTCGTTCAACATTTTAATTAGTTTTTGGTTAAACCACGTAGGATATTTATTAGTTCTAGGCGTACGAAATGGTATAAATTTCTTTATAGCGGCGTAAATTACTTCGTAAAATATTTCAAGCATTTCATCAACACTATTGAGCCCCCCAAATAATTGTTCCCAGTCTTGTTCCTGAAAGAACTTACGAATTGATGCAAAGTCCCCCTTATAAAATTTGGGTCTCATACCCGTAATATCGTACCGAAGCTTGGCTTCCCTAGGCAAAGCAACAGTAATGTCTAAAGGTGGATGCTGTCGATCCACACTACTAACAGGACTTAAAGACTCCACTACACTACAACACGCTAAAGTAGACAAAACAAGATCTAATATGCGTCCGCCAGAATTCGGCACAAAATTGAATTGATTGAGTCTACTTACAAATGTAAAATCTATCAGAGTTTCATTTAGACTAGATGTTCTTTTATTATGATTATTTGTACTGTCAACCGATTCCCAGCTGATAGTGCCCAGATTAAAGTCGCCCACAATACAAACCTCAGCATCCATCATTTTTTCAAAGGCTGAACTACAACTATTAATAAATAGTTCCAAAGAGGGACGGTGTACAGGTGGTGGTAGGTACACAGCGCAAAAAGCCAATTGATGCACTGTATGCGCTCCATGTATATCTAATAGCACCCATAGGTCCTCACAACTATTTTCTCAATCTTCCATGCGTTTAGATTTTATCTTATTCTGTACTGCAATTAGCACCCCACCTCCTTCCTTACTGCACTGTAAAATAGAAGTACTCCGGTCCCTCCTGTAGACCACGTATCGGTCATCAAACAGTTCACCGCTCAATACTGAATCATTAAGCCAGGTTTCGGTTAGAATTACAATATCATAATTACTACAAGAAATATTACGAAAGAAGGTATGTGTTTTTGTTCTTAAGCCTCGACTGTTTTGGTAATATATTTGCAAACTCTTGAATTTTAACAAAAAAAAAAGAAACAGGAAATCATGCCCAAATTATACACCCAACTTTAATCTACATAAACCAAGGACTAAATTACAAAATCTTATTTAAAGTATCGAAGCTTTTTATAAGTAAATAATTTGTGTCGTCGTTTTTTTTAACAAATATCCTACCGCCTCGCACCCACACATATTTGTAGCCCTTCTCCCTCACCCTGAGTCTGGTAGCAGCATGAAGTGCTTTATTCCACGGTGATAAGTGCTCAACAATGTAAACGGGGGCACCCTTGCCAGCAATATCAAAGTCAGCACTATTAAGCTTATTCTCCCTATGCTTCTTATTGTACTCAGAAACAGCAGCTAGCAGCCGGTCACGAGTCCTTGGGGACGATAGCTGGACAACAATAGATCGAGGACGAGCATTGCTGGTTTTGAGTTTCGCTATACGAGTCGCATGTAGAACATCGCTATCCCCAATTTCACACCCGACAACTGAACCCAGTTTTTTAACAATGGTGTATAAATTTTCTCTAGTGTTTTCAGGTAAACACTGAATCTCCAAATTGTTGGAACGTGAATGTTGTTCTAAATAATTTAATCTGTGTGTCAGGTCCGAAACTGTGGTTTTTAACTGGTAATTCTCTTCTGTTATATTTTTCATGCTACTTTTGGTTCTAACATGTTCAGATCGAAGAACATCGAAATCTTTCGTGTGATACGACAGCGATTCTTTTAGATCTTCCACCTCCCTTCTTATTGGCTCCAGCTCCTTATTGATTGTGTTTACTATCGTGTTATTTATCTGATGAAGTAACGTAGCGAGCTCCGCCTTAATGCCGTCTTGAACGATAGAACGCACATCGTCAGCGGTAACGGTAGAAGTACTGGGAGGTGAGTTCAACGCCGGCCTCTTGCCCCCCCTGCCTCGTGGATACTGTGCGTAGCGGGGTGCGGTCGTCCCTCGAAGTCTTAGAAGTTAGTATCATACATCCCGGGCACTTCCATTGTCGGTAAGCCTTTGAGTCATTAGGAATATCCGGTATTGATAAACACAAGAAATGATACGACTTATTGCACAAAATACAACTTATAAACTTCTCATATTCATCTGTATCCTCATTTGTACAGCACCCCCAAGATAGCGTAGACAAAGACATAATTTGTTATTATTTTCTACCTCCAAGTATCAGAACAACAAAACGTCCAGTTATTCAATCCGTATCAGTGAACGTTTGAGCTCGCGGCCAGAAAGTCATAAGCGCCGTGTAGAACACGTCGCTTACGCGTTGTCACAAGTTGTGTAAGATAATCACTTAATGACGGTGTGAAGATTTCAATCCAAAGCTTTTTTAGTTCAATATTTATTGTTTTACACTATGTATCAGCTCACTCACTGCCGAGATCGATGGTAGACATTCCCAGCGCTGCCTATAACACAAACTTCACCACAAACACCAATCTTTGACTCAATCAATACAAAAGTTAAGACGAGTAAATAAGTACGTGTGCGTATATTTGAATGTTTCAAACGAGAATGTTATCATAGCACAAGCTCTGCTTAGTTTGGAACTAGATGACGTTGTGTGTCATATGTCCGAAATATTTATTTATTTAGTTTCTGTCCCACCAAAGTGAGTCTACTCAGCCTTATGGAGAGCATGAATAGAACCCAACCGGCCGCCGTACTTATTGCGAATGCAGACAGTTTAATATGGCGACCCACATTATGGCGGCATAGATCTTAATTATTGTAGATAGTATTCTTAATTGTTATTAACTCTTTACACAATACTTTGGATATCATATCTTACGATACAAAACTTACTAGTCAAACCTTTTTTTTTTTTGAAAAAGACAACGCCCGCACTAGGCACAAATCCTGTGTCGCGAGGACTTTACAAACATACATGAAACGGACACACTAAACACACAGACTTAGAACAACAATTTGTGGATCACGCAGTGTTGTCCCACGTGGGGTTTGAACTCACAACACTCAGCGTAGTAGTCACGTGACGACTGCTTAAACCACTAGGCCCCCGTGCAGTCGAATTTTAATTTTGATGTGACTTAAAAGAGTATGAGAATAGACGATGTAAGCTATGTACTGCTCAAACGCTTAAGTATATACATAGCTAGATATAAAACATAAAATAAAACTACGTATAAAAAGATTTATTTCATAAACGCATGATATCACATAAAAGCAGGGAACATTTAAAAGCACTTACTTACTCGTTCACATCCCCTATAGTATCATCCCTTTTACTGTTGCGAGGGTAGCAGCAAGGGGTTTAAAGTGCCTATTTAAAATAATACAAACCGACCCGGTGTAATATAGTGTGGAAATTGTTAAACTTTCGAGTTGAATTATTTGAGTGGATTACATTTTCTTTGCTTTTTTGTGGAGTGTTAATTTTAGGGAGACATTTTAGTTAACAGCGGTTAGGGTGTTTATTATAAAAAGGGTGAAACAAGCAGATGAGTCCCTCGGTTTTACTAATAGGACAAAGTTACTCAGAGTGTTAAGGGTAGGGTTATGATCGATGTTTTTCTGAGAGACCGCATCAGGAATGACGTGATCCGGCAGAAAACTAAAGTCATAGACCACCAGATTAGCCAAGTGGCAGTAACTGAAGTGGCAGTGTGCTCGCTGTATTAGCCACAGAACCGATAACCGTCGGGTAAACGAGTTTTAGAGTGGTAATCGTATCTCAGCAAATGTAGTGTAGGACGAAATGAAATTGATCAGGGTAGCGTGCAATGGGCGGATGATGATTATAATGGTTATGGTACATTAGATTACTCTTGGAGGATAATTGGGATGGTATCATATCGTATTTTTAATATCAGATTAGTGATAACATCCCTACGTCTACAAGTAGGTATGTGAATGTAAGTTTGTTTGTTACAGCTTCACGCGAAAACTACTAAACCGATCATCATGAAATTTTGTACACATGTCCTTGGAGGTATTAGAAGTAATATGAGAAACTTTTTATTAAATAAAACAAATAAATTAATTTAAAATGATCTGTTACGAAACTTAATGTGGCAGACCAAACTCTACGCGAGTGAAGCCGCAGACAAAAGCTAGTAGAAAATAAAACACCTTTACAAAAATATTTTTCTTCCCAATACGCATTTTTCGCACTTCTAGCCTAACAATAAGATCTAATAAAATAGATAATAGGCCACCAATTAGAGCTCTGTACAATAAAGTGGCGCCTCAATGCAACCTTGAACAGTAATTGGATTTTTCTGTAAGAAAACTCTTTGGTAGTTTTATGGCTTCAAGCTGGAACGGTGCCCAGAATGTTTCCTAGAAAAAGCACGAAAATATGTCAGGACCGCCACCAATCACATTAGAACATATTACTGTCATCAGCAAAACTGTATAAAATTACTCTTGTTTATGCTCTGTTTGTGCTCACATATTGTATTTATTTTTAACTTCTCTTGTACAGCTTGAAAATATTCACTAGATATTTAGAATTGTTAAAGAAGGAAATTGGTATGAGTGAAAATAGTGTAAGTACGCAGTTCCGTTACACTATCCAGGTAAATACCTTAAAAGTCTTTCTAACTTAAAATCAGGAGTTAGTGGCTTAGGTTCTGATAACTTCACTCACTCTGTAAAAAGAAACACTGCTTTTCTATGATAGTAGCCCCTGTGTGGCCGGCGTATATGCGCCGGACTATGGCACTACCGTGATAAGTACCTCTCCTTGTGGTGACAGATTAAGCATGTGAATTCTTCCCATGGGAGTGACTAAGGCAACAAAATTAGCAAGACAACATCATTACAAAGAGAAGGAAAACTTGAAACAAACCTTATTCCAACCCGTCTGGCCAGCGTGGTATAGTAGGCCAAAACCTCCTTTCTAAGGAGAGACCTATGTCCAGCAGTGGACTGTTAAAGGCTGTTGATGATAATAATGATGATGTGTTCAATAATGATGCCTATTTTTTTTTTCAAAAAGGACAACTCTCGCACAAGGGATATTCCTGTGTCGTGGATAACTTTACAAACATACATGAAATGGACATAAAACTCAGAACAACACTTTATCGATCACGCAGAGTGTTGTTCCATGTCGATTTGAACCCACAACGATCAAAGCAGTAGAAAACGGCCAGGTGACCGCTGTACTTCACCATCCGTGCAATATTATACCCTGATTTGAAGTCAACATCAAAATTAATTTGGATTTTATAATTCTCTACTTATACATTATTCTAAACACAATATTACGCGTAAATTGTTTGAACGACGTTCCAAAACTAAAATACGAAGAAATATACGCAGAATTTTAGTTAGACTCTTAACTTAGCTTATAAGAGAAATAAAACAGAAACTTTTGTACGAGAAACCAAAAACAATACCACATGGAGTATTCATAAATTATAAGACTGAAAGAAATTAAATTCATAAATTAGTAAGCTTTTCTCCCGCCATGTTTCAAGGTTCTCAGTGTTAGTATAACAGGTATTCGTATTATATTAGTAGGTATTAGTCGAAGTTATACTTTGATTTATTGATGTTATCGATTAATAAATATACATAAATGAGGTAGAGAAATGGTTTAGATATTTTTTTTAAGATTGCCAAATTGACTCTACTCTGCTTGATTGAAAGCATGAATCCAAAAGTTGCAGTCACCATACTCATTGCGAGTGCTGACAATGCAGTATGGTGACCAATACTATGGTGGCATATTATGTATTTTTACGCCTCACTTGGGGACGTAAAAGACATGACAGTCACATACGGGGACGTAAAAGACATTGTATTGCACACACTTACTACGACAACTGTCACCCCTGCATCAATGGGCCTCCGGTCTCAAACCTAACTAACTAAAATGAAACTAAAAAAAATACTATTCATAATTCAATAATTATGATTATCATTTTTAGTATTTGCAAGTATTTTAACAGGAAGTTCTGTGATTTGTGACTGTAAGTCATATTAAACACAGGATTCATTCCTAGTGCGAACGTTGTCTAAAAAAACTAAAAAAAAGAAAAGAAAAAAAGTAATGTGAATAAGATAAAGTGCTTAAGAATATAATAAGAGGCCAATCTATTTCCATCTAACACTCTACTCATTCTTTAGTCACTCTAGACTCGGAGAGCCCTTTCGGAATGTAAAACGTTCTGAAGGGCCATCGAAAATAACAGTTAAGTCTTCACAGTGCCTATCGATTGTTCTCGAAGCTCAGTTTAGTCCTATTTATTTTCTCGCAAGCTTCGAGGAGTAATTACAGTTTACGTTCAAGAAAATATATTTTGATATTGTTTTACTGTTTACACAAATTTATTTTCATATGATACTTGAGATTATGTGCTTTTAGATCCATAGTATCTGAAAAGATATTTTTTAAAAGAATATTTGGGTTTTATTACACTCGATACATAAATTAAACTTCATAATTCAAACGAAGAGTTGACATAAAAATATGTTGAAATAAATTGTTCACATTGTTACTGTAAGGAAAGTTTCTAACGTTTCTAACTGTAGTACCAACGGAAGTGACTCTACTTTGCCTGATGGAAAGTATGGATAAAAACAAGAGTTGTGTTCACCATACTTCTTGTAAATGAAGACAATACAGTATGGTGACCCACACTACGTCGGCCTATGCTTTTTCGCGCTCCGTTTGGGGACGTAAAAGGTATAACAGTCATCGTGGCAGTGGCAGTGTAACAGTTACACAATTAGTTGCTGAAAAAATACAAAATTTTACTAGAAGTTTGACTTCATATAACTTTTGTGACATTTTATTTTATAATCTGTTATGAAATACAAATTTGAAGGTTTTATTTGCAGAGTTTAATGCAGACAAAGACTGCTATATGTATATCAATAGAAGTTGTGGCAACCAACGTATCTTCAGACAATGAAGACTCGCAGACGTGTCTACGTGCGATAATTAACTTATTAAGGTGTGACTTTCACGATAACTTTCTGAAGTATGATTCTTAAAGTTATTTTCTTCTTGAATTTCTTACTTTTTAGGTTATTACGGTTACAATAAATTATGATAGTCTAGTTAACTAGCCTGTGACCACGACTTGAATGCATTTTAACTGAGTGTAAAAATAAAATTTTGGGATATTTGTATTTCATATTTGCAGACAATGCAGTATGGTGACCCACAAAAGGTATATCACTAGGCCGCCATAATGTGGGTCACCATACTGCATTTTCTGTATTTGTAATGAGTATAGTGACTACAGCTCTTTTTTTTTTCATATTAAGACCCTGCCAAAGTGACTCTACCCTGCTTGATGGAAAGCATGAACAGAATCCAAGAGTTGTGGTCACCGTATTCATTGCAAATGCAGACAATGCAGTATGGTGACCCACACTATGGCGGCCTTGTGAGATACTTTTTCACACCCCGCTTGGGGACGTGAAAGGCATGACAGTCATCGTGACAGTGTAAGGCTTACATAGTTACCACGATAACTGTCACCCCTGCATCAATGGGCCTCCGGTCTCACGCTCACCAACGAAACACGACAACACGGATGCTGGCGCTTTAGGATGGTCTTCTGTGGGAGGGTAGTACTGCCCCGGTCAAGCCGGTCTGCTCGTGGTGAAATCAGCGTGGTTCTACTACTTATTAAACTTTTTAACTGAGTGTAGCGAGGTCAATAATAAAATTTTGGGATATTTGTATTTCATATTCAGTTGTAATGAAAACTTAATGATACTATGGTCTAAAATGCTATGCAGGCATCGAATGTACCAGCTCACGTGTTACCCTCCCACTGTGATCCCGGGTCCTTGAAGTGAACGTGAAAAAGTATATCACTAGGCCGCCATAATGTAGGTCACCATACTGCATTTTCTGTATTTATAATGAGTATGGTGACTACAGCTCTTGGATTCTATTTATGCTTTTCATTAGGCACAGTTGAGCTACTTTGGCAGGTATTAAAAAAGAGGCGATGAGTGGGACTACTGATAATATTTTCGATACATTGCGCGGAATGTGTGAGGTATCGTGAATCTTTTATAGCTTAACAAGCTTTCAACACGTAATATCAATAATTTAGGATGTATTACTGTCCCAGTTGCGAAATAAGTAGGTTAAGTTTATCGATTTTATTTTCTGTATTTTATGGATAGACGATTTTTTGGGTAATAATTTATAATTTTTGGTATTCATATTGCAACTTGATCGGACTGTTATCATTGCCTTTTCTACTGTTTTAATTAGTAAAATTACCAACTGCCTCAGTGACGGTCTCGGGTTCGATTCCCGGTTCGGACCAAATGTTCGTATGATCTGGCAACATTTGTTTTCAAGTTAGGGTGTTTTCTATGTATGTTTACAAAAAAAAAGTATATAAGTATTCTATCAGTCAGTCTAGTTAACATAGCACAAGCTGCTTAGTTTGAAACTAGATGACGTTGCGTGTCAAATGTCCGAAATATTTATTTATTTACTTTCGTTGCGTTTGGACTACTTTGGGACACTGATAAACTGATTTGTATTATTATTATTTAGTGGAAACAGTATTGGAGATCTTTGAGTTTAATATGTATTTTATTAATATTACAAGTAGGAGGGGATGAGGAATTGAGGATCATAAGCAGGAATGTGAGTGTGTGCATTTGCCTACGTTGATAAATAGGTAACTATCTGAACTGGGAACGAAAATTGGAGACATGATCATACTTACGAAGACTAAAGATAAATGCAAATGTTGAGAAGACGATCAAGCTCATTGAAAAAAAATGTATTTAAGTCATAGTAGCACATGTCACCGTAGTCGATTAAAGGGAAGATTAGAGACTGTACGAGCGCTCACTTAGCTTGGAGTCACGTGGAGAAATTTTTTCAAGCAGTATAACGCTCTCAGGATGCCGGTAACCCTCTGGTATGTGTATGTAAATTGATCACACCAGTTCAAAGTACAGTCGAGTTGTAAGCTTAGGTATTTAATTGTTATACAAATAGTTATTGCGATGCCTTTAAAATTATTTAAGGTAGCGTCTCAAGATTGACTCGGGTAGACGAACGGTGGCCGTAGAGTGTGGCCGCGGGTGGACGGGCCGGGTGTTCCCCTCCATCCGCTATAGTGGCCAGCCGCGAGGAGGCGACGTCCGCGTACGTCGCCTAAATGGAGAGTGCCCGTGGCAGCGGGCAGGCGCTGGGAAGGATCTGGATGTCGTAATAACAGCTGTGCCAGGATCCCCTCCTATGTCAGGGGCAGAGTGGCACACCGTGTAGTTTTAGTCGGTCCGATTCCGACACACCACCCCGCCGTAAACCCCGGTGGGGTAACGGCCTGAGGGGGTTTCCACACGTAAAAAAAAGAAAGAAAGAAGGGTAGTCGAACGGTGGTTTACGAAATTATAAATACAGAAACATATTGAACAAGTTACGATAGCTGTATTTAAAACCGAATTGTTAACACACGGTATCAATGGACTATGTACCAACTGAGTAATAACTTTATTTCCTTTGCCACTAACTTCTTTTGTTAATTCAAATTTTAAATTTTTGTTCAATTCTTAATAAATATTCATTGAACGTAAATTTAAATGGATCCGTTGAACTTTAAACATAAAGGACTATGTTTTCTTGCTTTTGTTACAAAGAGTCAGGTGA
This sequence comes from Hypercompe scribonia, assembly GCA_949316085.1. Taxonomy (NCBI): domain Eukaryota; kingdom Metazoa; phylum Arthropoda; class Insecta; order Lepidoptera; family Erebidae; genus Hypercompe; species Hypercompe scribonia. Next base: position 12,466,175 of record OX438993.1, read on the forward strand.
TAATAAGACCCACTAATAATGGACTTGTCTTCAAAGGTGGCGATGAATAAGTATATCGTTACATGGCCTTTATTAAACTAAATTAGTGGTTTGATTTTAACATCTAGATTTTTTGTCTATGTTAAGAACCTACCAAAGTGACTGTACTCTGCCTGATGGAAAGCATGAATAAAATCCAAGAGTTGTGGTTACCATACTCAAAATGCAAATGCAGACAATGCAGTCTGGTGATCCACACTATGGTGGCCTAGTGAGATGCTTTTTCACACCCCGCTTGGGGACGTGAAAGACATGACAGTCATCGTGGCAGTGTAAGGCTCACACAGTTACCACGATGACTGTCACTCCTGCGTCAAAGGGCCTCCGGTCTCCCATTCACCAACGAAACACGACAGTATGGGTGCTGGTGGTTGGTTTTCTGTGAGAGTAGTACCTCAATCTTTCTTTTCTTTGTAAAGAGAGGTCTATGTGAAATATTGTATTCTGAATGTCTATCGAGATCATTTACCAACAGACTTTTGATACCACTTTAATAATTTTCGTTCTTTGTTTTCAGATATTTTTAAATTTAAATATTAGTTTCTAAGAACACAGCTAGAATTAGACCAGAAACAGAAATATGTCAAACTATATCCCATTCGTATTCTATATAACTTTTGAGAAGCAAGTGCTCATAAACGGAGCCAGTAACTCCACTAACGATACCTATTCGAGTTTATTCAAGCTATTTCGGTAATATCTTATATATTACCGAAATAGCTCTATTGATGTCTGCTGACGACATGCGAATATTATTTAGCTCTTCATTCTAACCGGCTGCTTGGTAATATCTGTGTAATGGAATGGTCTAGTGATTTGTATTTTCATGTACAAGTTTATGTATTTGTAGATATTTTGCGTCAATAGTAACTATCGTTATTGGTGACAAGTTTATTAATGATGTTAAGCAATGACTGTTTTATGTTCAAGGTGATTTTTTTTATGTGTGGTTCATCTATACTAATATTATTGAGCTGACAAGTTTGTTTGTTTGTTTGTACGCACTAATCTCAGGAACTACTGGTCTAATTTAAAAAATTCAGTTAGGCTTAGCCAGATCAGTTGTCGAGAAAGGTTATGGGACATATATTATCAGGTTATAACTAAAATGAGCGGAGTATCAATGATAAATGTGGCAAAAACGGGGAAAGTTATTGTTTTTGAGAGTTTGCAGTGCGTGTGTCAGGTTAAAGTTTCGTGAAAATAATGTATGAAACCTTTTTTCCCTTCATTAGTTTAAAATTGGTGTTTTATTCACCTCATCCTCTCACACAAACGTTTGGCCTTGGATTTGGTTATATTATTTTATTCGTCTACAACATGGACGCTTAATTTATCGATAACTAATTTGTTATTGAAGATATTAATTCTCGATTGAAATTTAAAAGATAAAAATAGTAGGTAGTAGAGCCACGCTGATTTCAGCACGAGCGGGCCGGCTCGACCGGGGCAATACTACCCTCCCACAGAAGACCAACTTAAAGCGCCAGCATTCGTGTTGCCGTATTTCGTTGGTGAGTGTGACACCGGAGGCCCATTGATGCAGGGGTGACAGTTATCGTGGTAAAAGTGTAAGCCTTACACTACCACGATGAGTATCATGCCTTTTACGTCCCCAAGCGGGGTGTGAAAAAGCATCTCACAAGGCCGCCATAGTGTAGGTCACCATACTGCATTGTCTGCATTTGCAATGAGTATGGTGACCACAACTCTTGGATTCTATTCATGCTTTCCATCAGGCAGAGTAGAGTCACTTTGGCAGGCGCTTAGTAGGAAAAAAAAAAAATCTTTTGTAATTTTCTTTTGTCCACACACTTTATGTACGCTTATTTCTAAAACACTATTTTAATGAAAATGACTCTGTTACTAAAGTAATGAATAATGTATTACTTAAAGAGTAAATTTTAACTCTACTCTAATTAATTAGTTTTAAATCTTTAAATGAAATTGAAAGTACCTGAACATTAAGTTAAATCTTAATTTTTCAACAAATTCTAAGAGAATCGAAGCGTTTATCGGCCATTTGTAAAAAAGTCTCTTGCGTAATGTCTAAAAGCTTTTAACGATTACTTTGTTTTTCACGATAGTGGCTGGTCTTATATCAGTTGCAGCAAGGTCTCATTGATAGCGATTATTAGCTGTCAGAAATATCTGCTACAGCTACGGGTATATCATAAGTACTTTTCATTTAAATTGGCCTTTTTTTTTAACGTGTGGATACCTCCTCGGGCCGTCACCCCACCGGGGTTTACGGCGGGGTGGTGTGTCGGAATCGGACTGACTAAAACCACACGGTGTGCCACTCTGCGCCTGACATAGGAGGGATCCGGGAATCGCTGCTGTTATGACATCCAGTCCTTTAACTTGGCCTAACTTACCTTTTATGTGCTATTTGATTTGATCATTGGCTGCCAAACTAGTGGCAAACTATTAAAGAAACTACCCTTAAAAGGAAGATCTCTAAACGAAGAAAGGAAATTTGGCTGGAAGTGGACATTTAGTCAATCAAAAAATCTCTATTTTTATAATTTAATTTTCTCATTTAAATTACGCAATTGTATATAATTTAAAACCATCTTTCAAAATTCTAACAATTAATAAAATTGTTATTCAAGAGTCGGCTTGAAGGTCAAAGCGTAGGTGAATGTAGTGTATAAAAGTTTTAGGATAAATATTTAATACCTGCAGGTTGAATCATCATCATCATCACCATCAACAGTCTTTTACAGTCCACTGCTGGACATAGGCCTCTCCTTAGCAAGGAGGTTTTGGCCTACTATTCCACGCTGGCCAGACGGGGTAATGATGTTGTCTTGTATACTTGGTCCCTTAGTCACTTTTTACGACACCCACGGGATGAATAGGGGTGGTAACACTGTGTATTCTTAATCCGTCACCACACGGACAAGTTGAAACAAGTAGGTTAAAACACAAGTTGACTTATTAACACCCGTTCATAAAAATAATTTAAACAAAATGTTGACTACAGTAAACGTAGAAAACATTCTTAGTAGAAAATACTCATAGTTTCTCTCTATTTCTTCTCTTCTGTCCTTTTTTCGTCTAAAAACAGTAGCAGTCGTGGGACTGCCGATAGAAGTGAAAACGGAACTATTAAGTTGAGAGTAGTTAAAACTATATGCAAAAATTATATGAAATTTTTTATGTTTCATATGTAGCTATATATAATATATAATATCATATATAATATATAATAATAATAAATTTCATATATAATATATAATATCATATTCTCCATAGCTATAGATATACTATTATCATTAGCATGTCGGTGACGCAAACCGAGGATTTTACCCTCTACCAAAACGTTCAACGCGCCTAAAGAAGTTTTCACTTCAAAAATAAAAAATAAAACTAATATTAAACACATAAATTATACTTTCACTACAGTACCTCGAAAGCACGAAACTGCAAGTAAGGAACTACAGACGTAAGTTAATTAGTTCCATTGCCCCATTACAACCCGGTAAGCGTCCGAAACTAAGATCAATACGGTACAAATAATTATTGGGTGAGCTCAAGTTTCGTTTATTCAGTTTCAAGGTAAGTTTACTGAGTAAATACTATGAAATGCAGCCTACAAAGTTTGTCTGTAGTGCTAAGTATAAGCGGATAGCGATAAGCTTGATATAATGATGATATATAAGGATATACTAACGTTAGTCACCGTTTCAGAAAGGTAGACATACGCTCCCGAACTAAACCGTTTGGTTCTTCCTTCCTGTGCAAATCAGTTAAAGCCTGGAATTCATTACCAGTGCACGTGTTTCCCTCGCATTACGATCTCGGGTCGTTTAAGCGGGGCGTGAAAAAGCATCTCACTAGGCCTCCATAGCGTTGGTCGCCATACTGCACTGTCTTCATTCGCAGTGAGTACGGCGACCACCGTTCTTGGATTCTATTAATGCTTTCCATCAACCAGAATAGAGTCACTTTGGTAGGTTACTATAAAAAAATTAAAAAATATCATCATAACTGCCTCGTTGGCCTAGTGGTTAGTGTATGCGACTGTCGATCTGTCTCCCTCTGTCTGTCTCTGGTACTATTCTCGGGTCGGGTTAAAAAGCGTTAATGAGTTTTTTTTTTCTACAGAAATACTTATTATAAGTTATCAGGCCGGAGTTTCAAAGTTGTGGTCTTAACCTCCGGGGTTTGGACAGCACGTAAAGCCATCGGTCCAGCACCTGATCTTTCCCTGGTCGTATCGGATAACTGACCCATCCAATTGTGAGAGTGAGGGAACAGAGAGTGCACCTATGTTTGTGCACACACTTGTGTACTATCATATCTCCTGTATAACTGGCTGGTATCCATGATGACTGACCCAGATTGGCTGCCGTGGCCGAAATTGACTAGAACTACAGCACATTTCACATGAGACTCCTGACTTTCAGGGATAGAAAAACTTAAAATGTAAATAAATTAAAGTTAAAGACATTAAAGAAATTAAAGTTTTTGCTGTTTATGAAATCGTTATTATTATAAAATATTGATGAGTTTTTACAGTTAACAATTACTTTAACACGCAAACAGAATTGCTTTTCAAATTTTATAGCCTTCATCCAACACCTTGTAACAAACTTGTAAATTTTGAATTGTTACTTAACATCAGGAAAGTATCTATTCATTTGACTCATGATTTAATTCTCAATATCCAGAACATTCTAAAAAAACTAAATTAAAATACTTTGTTAGTTCTTCGAAGATCTGCATCTAGTTAACCTATGATACCTTTCTTTTACTAAAGCATCTATATATTTCTGTATCTCATAAACCTCGTCTCACAACTCAAACATAAAATAAATACCGTTGCCAATTCACACCACGAGGTTACCCACAAAATTGAACATTTAAAGTCTTAATAAAAATAAAAGTACACTTCATCTCAACGTAATCATTTATTTACTTGCAAAACACTTGATAATATACGCAAGAATAAATAAAATTATGAAATATTTATTTATCCTAAGATAGCTGCGAGTGGAATTATTGTCGTATAAAAAGCAAAATTTTCTTGCTTGTACTTGAAAACTGTTTTCACTACATCCAACTAATATTATAACTGTGAAAGTTTGTATTGATGTTTGTTACTCTTTCACAAAAAAATTACTGTACGGGTTTGAATGAAACTTTACAGTAATATAGGTTATACATCGGAATAACACATAGGCTACAATTTGTAATGATTTTACGTAGCTTTGGTCGTAATATAACGATACATGTCAATTAAGTCGGCAAAATAACTGGCCTCTGAGAGTTATCTTGGGGTACGCTGCCTAAGCCACTGAACTTACACAAAGGTTTAAAATGATCTGTGGCAGACCAAATTCCACGCGAGTGAAGGCACGGGTAAAAGCTAGTACAAGCATATTTATATCATTCTTCAGCATATTACCGTCCATTGCTGAACGGGGGCTTCCCTCAAAGAGCACTAAACATCCCGGTCTTGGTCTACATCTGCTACTAGCCATTTTTCTTAAGATGTCAGTCCATCGCGCCACAGGGTCCTACACTGTTATTGTCTAATTGCGGTTTTCACTCTAACGCAGGTCGGCTCCAAAGACCATCACTCCGCCTGGATTGAACCAGAACCGGTCCATCATATGTTTATTAGTATTCTTGCAGCATCGCAGTCTGTAAGGTGCATGCAATAACAAAAATGGAGCCTCAAACGTAATTTTCAAGAGTTAAAGCTCACTTTACTTCGATATATAAGTTTGTCTTTTTTCTTTCGTCTCTGAGATAGCAATTTCAAAAGTTGGTGCTGTACATTAACGCTGGGTCGTGTGTCGTTAATACTTAAAGACGTGGCCTGAACAACATTACCAGACACGTATGCTTTTTGCGATGTCTTATTCCATTCGTGAGTATTAATGTTGTTGGTTAAGTGGGCCTGCCTGCTACACTAAAGGTCGCGGGTTATCACCAATAGGTATTTCGTCTGAGTGTAATTTTTCTATAATTATATTGTGCTTGAGACGCTTAATATGTATAAACGTATGTCTGTTTGTAGTTATATCTGTAATATGCATAAAACTGTATGTGTGTAATATGTATAATATATTTTACCGTATACACGACACCCACACATTCCACACTTTTTTTTTATTAAATACATTTCACCATCAATCTTTAAGTACACGTGATTGTGTTCTAATGTTTCTTTGTTGTTTTAATTATTCAAGGTTTGCTTTTTTGTTTTAAAAACCTACCAAAGTGCCTGCTGCTTGATGGAAAGCATGAATAGAATCCAAGAACGGTGGTCACCATACTCACTGCGAATGAAGACAGTGTAGTATGGCGACGCTATGGTGGTCTAGTGAGATGCTTTTTCACGCCCCGCTTAAAGGACCTGAAATCGTATTGGGAGGGAAACACGTGCGTTGGTAATGAGTTCCAGGCTTTAACTGATTTGCACAGGAAGGAAGGGCCGAACCGTTTAGTTCTGCTGCAAAAGAACTCAGTTTTGGGTTTAAGTCGCCTTTGTAAAATTTAAGTATTTACGTGTTTAATGTGTACAATAAAGGATAAATAATAACAGACATGCTATTTGTATTATTAATTAGTGGTAATTGTGGACCTTGCTACACACATCTAATGTTAATATGCCGTCCTTTGCAAAGAGCAAAAGTCGTAAGGCAAAACCGGTCAGGTTTAGTGAAATAAACATTCTGGAATTGCGGGAGAATATTTTTTAATAATATTAAATTTAAATCTGTAAGCAGTCTGGTTAGAACAGCATAAGTGGACCTAATTTCGGGACCGATGGCCGTGTGAGATGTGCCAAGTTATAAGTTATTGAAACACTATCTAACTCTTAGGCTAGAGCACTTATATTCGTATTCTACGGTAGGCAATCCGAGTTACAGATCTGTGGCCTTGTTCTCCTTGAGCCATTACTTACATTTCTCAATCCATCACAATCACCATATTCTTTGCCATCTGATACACCATTTTTTTCGATACCCTTCACTTCGCCACTCCCTACTGTGCTGAGTGTTGTGGGTTTGATATCCACATGGGACTTTATGATATCCACAAATTGCTATTACGAGCTTGGGTGTTCTTTGTATCCGATTCATGTCTGTCTGTAAAGAGATATTTCTTTTATGAGAGCTGTCTTTTAACAGACGAGAACAAGAATATTTATACAATGAGTATATTTGACATGGGTTACCGTAGCTGTTCCCGGATCCCTCCTATGTCAGGTGCAGAGTGGCACACCGTGTGGTTTTACTCGGTCCGATTCCGACACACCACCTCGCCGTAAACTCCGGTGGGGTGACGGTCCGAGGAGGTTTCCACACGTTAAAAAAAAAACTCTGCCGGGATGTTAACGTGAGTGCCTACTAAGAATTTGTTTTTGAATACAAATGTTGTCTATGTTGGTTTAATTTAGTAAAATTTAATAATATTGTAAAGCAATCTTTTCAAAAACGAAAAAATGTCGAAATTTTGTATTTACTCGTACTAAGATATTTACCTAAGAACGAGTATAATAATATCTGTAATTGTACATGTATAAGATATACGTATATAATTAAATTATACTTGATTACTAAATCGTGGTGTATTAATAAAATGTTTATCGGTTTACAGTACCTACTAGGAGTCCGTGTGGTGACGGATTAAGAATACATAGTGTTACCACCCCTATTCATCCCGTGGGTGTCGTAAAAGGCGACTAAGGGAACAAAATATGCAAGACAACATCATTACAAAGAGAAGGAAAACTTGAAACAAACCCTATTCCAACCCGTCAGGCCAGCTTGGTATAGTAGGCCAAAACCGCCCTGCTAAGGAGAGGCCTATGTCCAGCAGTGGACTGTAAAAGGCTGTTGATGATGATGATGATGACCTACTAGGAGTGGGTCACTGAAATGTATACATAGTTTATAAAAAATAATTATTGTTGTTTATAAACAGTGTTCAAAAATAACTAAAGAGAATTAATTACAGATTACACATCTATTTTCAATAAAATTTTTGCGTACAGTAAAATGGTCTTAATTGCCCAAAAACTTACAGCTGAATTTTCAACCACAAAACTAAACATGCGAGAGAAACCTCTCCGCTACACGCCCGCGGTTAGACCTCTTCGCACAAATCGTTCGAATTAAATTAATTACCTTTGCAAAGCGATGTCTAACTTGTGTTTAGGAGCTCTTAAAACTAATCTGTGGATTTGCACAGCGAATCATTCCCGCCCAAGCCGTACATAATTGGTTTCTACGGGATGGACGAGGCCTGGGTATTTTAACTTGGATTACTTACTTTGATTACAATAATTAGATTGAGTATTTAATTGTTTGTATTTAACATAAGGTATTTATGTGATATTAAGGGCAATCGACAAGGTGGGTCATTGGAGGTAAGAGCAACTTAAGATTCATTTGGTAGTAGAGCCACGCTGATTTCAACACGAACGGGCTGGCTCGACCGATGCAGTATATATAGCGACAGCATCCGTGCTGTCGTGTTTCATCGGTGAGTGTGAGACCGGAGGCCCATTGATTGATGCCAGTAATCGTGGTAACCGTGTGAACCTTACACTGTCACGATAACTGTCATACCTTTTTCGTGCACAAGCGGGGTGTGAAGAAGCATCTCACTAGGCCGCTATAGGGTCACCATACTGCATTGTCTGCATTTGCAATAAGCATGGAGTGTGGTCTCCATGCTCAATGCATCACTCTTGGATTCTATGCATGCTTTTGATCAGGCAGAGTAGAGTCACTGTGGCAGGCTCTTAGCATAAAAAAAAACACAATTCCTTCACTGTCTCTTAAGTACCCGCGAAGGATAAAGGGGTAGCCAGTGTCTTGGAGTAGTCGGTATCTTAGGATAGCCGCTGTCGTGGGGTAGCCGGTTCTTACTCTGAACAGTTTTTGTAACACTATTATAACTAGCTATATTTATAGTATGTAGACAGTACATAGTTTGGGTGTTTACTTTATAATAATTTAATACATATGTATTTACAAAAAATATGAGTATTCTATTAGTTAATATAACTTGAATAGTGCAATTAAATAAGCTTAAGGAAAACATAATACTTATTGCTCACGCAAATAAAAATCCAGTACATCAAATTACATTTTCTGAATTGAGTGTAGCATCAATATTCATTGACGCCCCGCTGTAGTCGGGATTACAAAATGTATAACGCAATAACCGATGTATAACCAAAAGATCCCACTCCCGGGTTAAACCCAACAATTTCAGAATGGAATTCGCACAATAATATACAATCAATCCTGACGCAATAGCAACTACATTTTAAATGGAAACCTGTTGTAACCGAACCAGTTACTTCTGACTGGAATAAAACTGGATTGATACGAAGCAAATTGTCAATAATCTATAAGTGTATATGCAAAATCTGCTATAACTACTAAACATAGTCCATGGGAGAGCCATGCATCGACCAGACCTAAAACATACCCTCACTGAAACTGGTGTGTTGCAATTTTTAAATTGTTTTAAAAATTGCAACACACAATTTTTGCAATTGCAATTGGAATATTCCTATGTCGTGTTGGACTTTATAAACATACATGAAATGGATATAAATAACACTCAGACTCACCCAGTCCCATGTGGTATTAGAGTCTACAACACTCACTGAAGTAGAAAGCAGCGAGTTAACTGCTTGAATTACTTCACCACCTACAGAGTCTCGAATGAGGTAAATAAAAGCTTAATCTCCTTAATCATAGGATGAAACGTGTAGAAAGAACTCAAAAAGGCGTTATCATACTTGAGATTAGAAGTTATAAACAAGTGTCCACGAAAGGCTACAGTTAATTACTATCAGGCGGCTCGTCCTCCGTGTGGCGACAGATTAAGAATATGGAGTATCACCACTCGTGTCCATCCTGTGTCTTAAGAGGTGACTAAGAGAGCAAACTCTGTAGGAGAACTTCACTGCAAAGAGAAGGAAAAGTTAAAATAAACTTTACACCAACCAGGTCAGCCTGTTTTGGTAGATCAAAATCTCCTTGCTAAAGAGAGACCTATGTCCAGCAGTGGACTGTAAAAGGCTGTTCATAATATTGATAAAGAAATTCATAGTTTTGTTAACTAGTAAAACTCATTAAGTTGCCTGAATAAATTTTCTGGAAAACTTCACCAGAAAGTTGGCAAAAATTACAAACACTTTTATCTTTACCAAAAGATAATCTTCAGTTACAAAACCCAAGATTATTTAAACCCACTCCTAACTTAACTAGGGTAGTAATGTACGACCCCCACTAACATAAGTTCGGACGAGACATGATAAATTATGTAAACACTTCTACCCTTTATCCAAGTACATTAAGACAAGGAGCGATTAGTTATCTGTCCTTTTCACTCACACAAGAAGGTACAAAGTAGGTTCTGTTATGTACTTCTAAAATCCCTTTCACATGATACAATTTTATGCGAAATTTGACTAGATTTTCAAGTAAATTGTCGCGTGTGGAGTTATATTGCCCAATCCAATTCCATTTAGTGGTTGGGACCGCCTGGTTTGTATCAAAATTTGAGAAACGGATTGGAGTGGACGCTAATTGTCCAATTTTGCTATCTTATTTGCTTATCTGCTTGCAAATGGAATCCATCACACGTAGTGGCTTGAGTTTATTTATAGAGTAGTTTTATCAGCTTGGAGGTTATGTTTTAAAACAATGAATATTGTAAAACAATTATGCAAGTACGATCGGTAAGATCATTCAACATTATGAGTCAAATAAAAATTATCTACTGTGTTCGCATCCGCTTGTTTTAAACCAGCCAGCTTAGGCGTTGTTTAGTTTTTATTTTATTATAATTAATCTTGAATAAATCCAATCCAATAACAAAAATAACATTACGTAGTCAGTTCCTAAATTCAAATACAATCGAGCAAATATATTTTTAACTAAACATATGACAGGCCTGTTTGTCTAGTGGGTTCGATTCTCATCCACTACAAATCTTTGTGTGCTGTACACAAATATTTATTCTGTGCCTGGATGTAATTTATCTGTAATGTTTATGTATTTAGAAATAGTTAAGTATGTTTATCAGAGTGGTGCTTGTGGTGACGGATTAAGAATACATAGTGTTACCACCCCCATTCATCCCGTGGGTGTCGTAAAAGGCGATTAAGGGAAGAAAGTATGCAAGACAACATCATTGCAAAGAGAAGGAAAACTTGAAAAAAACCCTATTCCAACTCGTCTGGCCAGCGTTGTATAATAGGTCCCTCCTTGATAAGCAGAAAGCTATGTTTAGCAGTGAACTGTTTAAGGCTGTTAATCAATAAATAAATAAATATTTCGCACATTTGAAACACAACGTCATCTAGTTTCAAACTAAGCAGAGCTTGTGCTATTATGACTAGACTGACTGATAGAATACTTATATACTTTTTTTTTGTAAACACATACATACTATACATAGAAAACACCCAATCTTCAAAACAAGTATTTGCAGGTCATACAAACACTTGTGCTTGAGGTCTCGGGTCCGACCCGGGAATCGAACCCGAGACCTCAAGCACAAGTCGCATTTACTACCACTGCGCCACCGAGGCAGTTGTATATAACAATCATGATGAAGCTCTTGTATTACCTTGTCTTGTATGTCATAGAAATAAATAAACCGTGGAATTAATTTCACGAGAGTACAGAAGCTTTGTAACAATTTACACATCTTACACACTTTCCACAAATATTTACCAGATGAAGGAATCTAGTATTATTTTGGGCTTTTCCCGAGCGGCCTGCGGTCGGTTCCAACTACACTATTCCCGTACATATTAAATATATATGTGCTATTCTCTCAAGAGACATAAGCAAGCCGTAAAACATCAGTTCTATTAGAGTATGGCCACATTTCTACTTGGTTCTTTATTATTTAAACTTGGGACACGGTATGCTTGAATTTAGCAGCTGCGACGACAGGGAACGAAAAAATACTTCACTATTATGGTTACTTTTTTATGGCACAGGACGTAAATGGTAAGTGACTACCGCCACTCGAATGTTCTTGTAATGTAATAGATGTAAGAGCGTTGCAGTATTTGGGTATTGCCCCAATTCTGGGTAAACCTTGTACATCTCACACATGAACCACTTGGTCTCAATTTACGAAAGCCTGTAGTGAAGTAACCAAACTGCTGATAACCATGTTTATATGTTTTTTTTTTATTTTGAGAGCCTACCAAAGTGATTTACTCTGCCTAATGGAAAGTATGAATAGAATCCAAAAATTGTGGTCACCATACTTATTGTAAATGAAGACAATGTAATATGGTAATCCACACTATGGTGGCCTATCAAGATGCTTTTTTACGCCCTCTTTGGGGACGTAAAGGGCATGACAGTCATCGTGCCAGTGTAAGGTACACACACTTACCATGATGACTGTCACCCGTGCATCAATAGGCCTTCGGTTTCGCACTGAACAACGAAACACGACAGTACAGATTTTGTTACTTTAGGTTAACCTTCTGTGAGAGGCTAATTCTGCCCTGGTCGAGTCGGTCCGTTCGTGCTGAAAATCAACGTGGTTCTATTATCTTATTTCTTACGTATTTCTAAATACGTATTTATAATAGACAAATCACACCTAGATACAAAACAATTACAGAACAAATTTCACCAAAAACGTTTGTGTTGTTGACAAAGGTTTTATTTAAAGACTTGTGTCGGGAGGACATTACAAACACACATGAAACGAACACAAAGAACACAATTCAGAATAACTATTTGTGGATCACAAAGCGTGTTGTCCTATATGGGGTTTTGATGATGACTTAGTCCACCAACCGAATAAATTATTTTACTTATTTAAATTTCACTTTAAATGGTTAATGTTTTTAAGTTTTAAAAATGGTTGTTTTCTGTTTCAGGTAAGAAACATATTGGATAATTCTAGAAGCTAAAACAATGTCGAGTCGAAGGTATGTTTCCCTCTATTGTTAAGAAAACATCCTGATGGCAACTTAACAGCCTTGTGTGACATCAATCGACATGAAAACTCAGTTAGAACATCGTTATACTATGTACAACTCAAAAGGAAAACGTGTACACAGATTTCGTTCTTGTAACTATTTGTATAATAACGCAAAACAGACAATATTTATGTCTTCTCCCATGAAAATATTTTGTTTAAAATTATCTCAATTTATGGTGGTAAATATCTATATTTTACTGTATTTGATGAGTTTACGGTTAAAGAGAAGGGTAATTTAGGACCCAGCAGTTACCTAATTAAACAAAAAGAAAGTTGTCACTACCTTGGTGCCGCAGTGGCAGCGTATGCGACTGCTGTGCTTGAGGGTTCGATTCCCGGGTCTAACTAAATGTTTGTATGATCTTCAGAAATTTGTTTCGAAGTTTGGGTATTTTCTATGTAAAATATGTATGTATTTATAGGAAAAAAAGTATTAGTATATTTATAATTGTCTAATATTTATATGACAAACTCTGTTTAGTTTTAGACTAGATGGCGTTGTGTTAGATTTATTATTATTATTTAAACAAAGAAAGCCAACTGAACACTGAAAAAATGAAAGCAATAAAAAGTAAAAGGAAGTCATTCTTGTGTCTACAATTATTTTTGGAGTCAGTGTCAGCCAACGTAGATTAACATTACCATAGGTACCTACCACACAATTTCGGTGACTCGGGCGGTTCGGATAGATGTACAGTCTAGTATTTGTGTCATTGACTTCATAATTCCAGATATTTTCATATCGCTAGGTATATCGTTGTATTTACTTGGCCGACACCGACTCCAAAAACATCAATATATTTTTTTTATTTTTTGTTTTTTTATTTTACTAGCCTGTCAAAGTGACTCTACCCTGCCTCATGGAAAGCATGAATAGAATCCAAGAGTTGTGGTCACCATACTCATTGCAAATAGTGACAATGCAGTATGGTGACTCACACTATGGCGGCCTAGTGAGATGCTTTTTCTCACCCCGCTTGGGGATGTAGAAGGCATGAATGTTGTAAATTTCTTGATTTTCAGTGAATCTGTAGTACGCAATGTCGTTTTATTTGTGTGAATATGGTCAGTCCGACTAAGAGCGCTACTCGTATACGACATCACCGTTCAAATAAGACTAAACAAGAAATGGGAGCACCGGCCATAAATATATTTATACCACGTAATTTAATTCAATAATATCGCTTATCTCACAGTAGAAAATGTACCTCTAGGACCATTTCAGAAAACACAAGTGAAGAGCGCAAACTTAGACTTCCCACAAAACGAGTTTACTTGATTATGCTCCTTGAATGTTATGTTTTGTAATTCTGATGCCTAATCAGTGTCAGACCAAGAGTTATTGTGTACTTTGTTAAGTTTTATAATTGCATAAGACTATTTACTTCAGCGAAGATCTCCATCAGGACATCACCATCACCAAATAAGACAGATTTAGGAATAAAATTTTATTATATTATTTTCAATACATATTTAATAGTCTCTCAATCGTTGTCCGCGATATTCTGAATACATCTGTATACCCCATTAGAGGATGTAATAGGAGTGATGTTATATTACGTGATTGTATAAAACAATGCATACACACATGTAATTACAGCAACCATGACGGATTTTCTGTTATTTATTGAGGAGGCCCATTTTATGTCTCCAAAAAACTTAATGAAAACATTACAGAAATAAACAGGGCTCTTCAAAATTCTAAAATACTCTTCTAAACCATTGTATAGGGTTTTTTTTTAATTTTACAGCAACAAGTACAAATCACTCATCAGATCTCATTTAAATTGAAATAGGGTCCACAAACTTTCGAATATAAAAAGAATCATCAAAATCGGTACATCCAGTAACAAGATACGAGGTAACAAACACAAAAAAATATACAGCCGAACTGAAAACTTCCTCCTTTTTGGAAACCGGTTAAAAATAGTTACTTTTTTTCTAAACAGAATCACAAAATATTTACTTATAATAAAATATACAGTTAAAAAATAGATATAATACAATGTGTCTAAATCTTTAGTAATTAACTGTGAATAAATTGGTAAAATCTAAGAATTTGTATGATAATCAAGCAATAACTGCTTCACAATTGTCAAGTGAAGTCGATTCATAGAGAATCAAGTTTTTTAAACTTTCTACAGTTGGCAACACTAGTCATCGACTGACAGATGAAAGCTCTGATAGGCTTCTAGTGCGTTCTTTCCATATTATAAAGTACTATTTGATGGACCTTGTTATCTTGAATTACCTGACTTTTTTTTTGAGAAATTGAGCCTATATTGCGGACATGGATTGCTAAGTGCAGCAGCTATGGTGAAGTTCACTCTTTTATTTTATATTTCGTATCACTTGATTCCTGAATAATCAAATGTCACCAAATTTTCAGTGAAGCCATGATATTGCATTCTCTTACAAATGGGCAAAGTAAATTTGAGTTAACATCTGAACGGAGGTAACTTTGGGGTGGTATCTTTCTCTTTTTAGCAAAAAAATGTTACAAATAAAATGCTAGTTATACCTAATTATTTTTTTTTAATTTTATTGGAGGCCTGCTAAAGTGACTCTACTCTGCCTGATGGAAAGCTTGAATAGAATCCAAAAGTTGTAGTCACCATAGTCATTGCGAATGCTGACAATGTATTATGGTGACCCACACCATGGTGGCCTATTAAGATGCTTTTTTACACCCCACTTAGGGACGTAAAAGACATGACAGTCATCGTAGCATTGTATTGCACACACTTACTACGACAACTGTCACCCCTGTATCAATGGGCCTCCGGTCTCGAAGAAAGTGTTCTCAGTGAAAAGATAACTCTGTTACCTTATTCGTCGCATATATGTATTTCACCTATTAATAAATATAGCCCTGGTTCTATTTAATCACAACTATCACTAGGTTCAAGGTATTGGCCTTCTGTGGGACAAAATGTTTGAAAGTTTTGAAGTAAGAAGAAATAGAAATCACTAATCTTATAAAAAAGTATTGGGTAAACACACACGGACATTCACACACAGCAGTAAAACACAACATAATAGACCCCAAGATGTTACACGACCTTTAACCGTTTGACCTTAACCTTGAACCTATCCCATCCAAGACATCCAAGACATTCAATATTGAGCTTTATGTCTTCAATCAGTCAGATTGCAAGAAGAAATAAATACGTAGATAAATTGGTAATTATTGATATAATCGACTGCACGCTTGGCCTAGTGGTGGAAGCAGTCGCCACCGCGCTCTCGACTTCGCTGAGTGTTGTGGATTCAAACCCCACATGGGATAACATATTGTGTGATCCACAAGTTGTTGTTCTGAGTCTGGGTGTTTTTGTGTCCGTTTCTTGTATATTTGTATAGTCCCCCACGACACAGGATTTATTCCTAGTGCGAGCGTTGTCTTTTTATATTAATTAAAAAAAAACATATTAAGTTTAATATTATTCATAATTAAATAATAATTGGAATGAGGTGAGCCTGTATAGCAGCTCGGAACTCCTCTACACAGCTTATGAAGTTATGAGATAAGCTATTTTTGTTATGAAGGAACCGTGTTGTGCACAAACGGCCCGGTTCAACTGGAGCTCCAGTAGACCCTTGCATTTTTATCGTTACTTTTTACTGAGTGAACCTTTCATGAGCGTCCATTAGTTACTTACTACCATTTGACTTATCTGTTCGTTTGTACTTCTGTATTATAAACTTCCACTGAACAAAACACTTTAGATCTATGGGAAGGGACTCAGAGGATTACCACGTACTTGTGAATTTTGAGCTGTAGTTGTCCATGGGTGGTAGTGGTTACTTTCCGTCAGGTGATCTGTCTGCACGTTTTCTCCTTTTACATATTAAAGCTATATCTTTACCTGTCCTTGACCTACCTTAACAATACGTCTTCAATTTCAACGTAATAATTACTTCGGCTGAAGTACAAGAATAACAAGAAACTGAAATCCACTTATCATCGGTTATTGACAACTTCCTTAACAACCTTCACAGAACAAATACCTCTGAGTCCTCACAAACAACGCCCTCCCGGGAGGTCCAAACTTTTGTCGCAAATTGTGCGAATTTTGGCGGAACCTCTCTGAGGAGTGCTCAAGTTCTCACAATTTGTCTCCGTCACTATACCTAGTCATGTTGACCATATTTCAAAACTATTTAGGCTTTATTTGTATAAAACTTATTATATGTAGCTAATTTTGCGTAAATAATTATTTGCTTATCAATGCAAAAATATGTGTTCAATGCTCTTTCATTTTCTAATAAATGAACATGACATCATAAACGTTAGAAGCATAATATTAAACTGTAAATATTTCAATTAAGGATAAAAAAAAAATGTAGGCCAAATATTTTGAAGGTTAAGTAAAAAAAATAACTCCAATAATATGGACTATATTATTCATTTTTTTAAAACTTATATATTAAAATAATTTGTTGTTTGTTGTTTTTACTAAAAATTGATTAACGTTTGACCAATTTGGCTCACGTTGGCCTTAAAATATTTATGTGAGTCTAAGGAAAACTTAAACAGTGTCAATATACATAAAGTCCTGTTTATATCTCAGATGTCTAGGCAGAGACAATTGATCTCCCTTACTATGGTCCTGACTCATCTTTTTTGCTTTGCCCACTTCCATCAATCGCTGCATCCACCTACAGTTTCAACATGAGAGAAACAAATAAATAACCTAATAATGATATTAGCTAGTATTGAAATAATTACAACAAAAATAAATATTATAGTAACAATTACATTGAAGTTTGAAATGTACACACGCAATCTTAACCTCCTTTACTCGAAACGTAAAGTTAGCTGCAAACAATTCGCATCCTTTGGACCGACCATAAGTATGTTATATTTGTATTGTGTACATCAAAATATATATCTACAAAGAGATACATAAAATATTATAAATCTAATACAATGGAGGTTTTATCGCACAGTGTCGATAAAATACTATAAAATACACGTAAAAACGTCGAGTGTGGTGACAGATTAAGTATGGGGAGTGTCACCACGCCTATTCATCCCATGGGTATTGCGAGAGCTGATAAGAAGACGCTACTCTCGATAACGTCACTGTACAAGAGAAGGAAAACTTGAAACAAACCTTTAACCAACCCATTTGTATAATAATTACAGTAGACCAAAACCTCCTTTTGTGGAAGAAGTCTGAAACTAGCAGTATGCTACAAAGGGTTTTCAGTAGTTTTTTTTTTTTAGAAAAAACAACGTCGCATTAGAAATATATCCTATGTCGCGAGGACTTTACAAACGTACAAGAAACGGACACAAAGAACACCCAGATTCAAAACAATAATTTGTGGATCACACAAAGTGTTGTCCCATGTGGGATTTGACCCACAACACTCAGTGAATTGGCATGGCGACCGCTTAAACCACTAGGCCAATCGTGTAGTCAACTATTGGACTCAGACTTTTAGTAAAGGTTGTTAACGATACTTTGTGTGAATTTGATTATTACTTATAATTGCATTTCAGTTGTATTCTTGTTTACTTTGTTCGAGTATTTTATAAGTTCAAAATATATTTATTGACTACCCACTTTTGTCATATGTTAGATTCAAACGCTCACTTAAATTGTTTACATTTGTGTATGTTTTCTCAGTAAGTGATTAGAACCGTAGTAAGTACAGAGTGACTGCACGATTGGCCTAGTGGTTTAAGCGGTCGCCACGCCGCTCTCCACTTCGCTGAGTGTTGTGGGTTCAAATCCTACATGGGACAACACTTTGTGTGATCCACAAATTGTTGTTCTGAGTCTGGATGTTTTTTGTGTCCGTTTCTTGTATGTTTGTAAAGTCCCCCGCGACACAGGATTTATTCCTAATGCGAGCGTTGTCTTTTTAAAAAAAAGAAAAGTTACTGAAAACGAGGCTAAAACTGCGAGGAAACTCGAAAGATTACCTATATACATCTCAAATTTTGAATTCTCGGACATTTCAATATATTTAAATTACAAAAGCTATCACAAATTTTGTTAAGTTACAGTATAAATAACTAAAAAGGGGCCATTATCTTAATACTAATGGTTTGAAACAATTTACCGCGATATCCGACAACTCCAAATCTTTGCATAACACCGCTTTAAATTTTCTAGAGTCAAAATTGAACATAATTATCAAAGTGTCTCCTTCTGAATTAATAAATTAACCCCTCCCCAAAGATCACGGTCTAGCTAAGATAATGATATCTGCCATAATAGCAGCTATTAACATTATAATGGCACAACCGTTGTAGCCGTAACGCCCTATAGGCTGAGAGCTTGCTTCTGACTGATCTATACTTTGCTATGATGATATTTTTATTTAATAACATTTGTAAGATATACTCGTACTTCAGAAGTTATAGATTCAATCCTATTCAGGACAAATAATTCGATATTAAGTATGATTATTTGTAGTGTCTGTACTTAATTAAAATACCACGCAGACCTTGTGTATGATGGCTGTGTTCTTGAGAGAACTGAAACGCTCAAACAGCGTGTACACAATGGCTGTACTCATTTCTGCTTTAATATACTCCACGCACTCATGTGACAGTGAAGGCAGTTTGATAATATTACATGTGTCATATTGTCACACTATTCTTTGGCGTGATTCGACTCAAAGACTGCAATATTTGTGCAAAAATCTTTCTTGGTCAAAAGATTTACATAAATACGCTACTAATAAAACCGCTACATATCGGGGCAACTTAAAGTTCGCCGCTAACCGCATCTGGAACGACTTACTACAGCCATTTTACAAACTGAAAACAGTACATTCTTATTGGAATAAATATAAAGTGTACCTGTTTTACAAGCATAAAAGGCTCTTAAACTTGCATTATTGATGCGCAGTTTGTTGAGTGGATGCGACTGCATATCATACGACAATTTATTCTGTCAATCTGAACTTCGAGGTAAGTACAGTGGTTATCCTTCCATAAACATATAATACAACGATACGTACAACACCTCTGTAATACAAACGCAATCACCATCTCTGTACTAACCATCACAAACATTGCATCTTGACTCAATCTAGTTACATAATATAATCGTACAGTGATGCTTAATCCTTTGTGATGAGCAATCGCTTTGACAGTCTATCACTTTTGCGTTACGTCAAGCCAAGAGTCGCGATCGCTGCGGGAGCTCAGATAATCAACATGGTATACACATTTGCTGACGTACTGTGTTATTTATGGTCTTGTTTGTATTCTTATATTAATTATTATACTTTTATTTTTTTAATTTATTTTATTATATGTTATTTTATATCAAAAATAAAAAGGGTGTAGTGTGTGCGAATGTGCTGCCATTGCGAGGGTACTATCTCAAAATTACAGACAAAACCGTAAATAACCTTTAACCGAAATGGTGATGCGTTCTAGCCCACATTCTTATATAGATCCTTCTATGTTTAAGAATTTATACTATTTATGTTGTTCTACCCTGTTTTAAACTATTATTGTTACTTTTAGTGCCATATGCTTAGTATTTTATGATCTATGAATAAATCAGTTTAATTTCACCTTACTTTCATTACGTGTGACTGTTTTTGGCAATACATAAATTTGTTTGGGTGACCCTAATAATACTATGAAAGCGAGTAATTACGAAGACAACATCGAATATTCTAAAAATATTTCTGGATAAAAATTACTTCACATTCTTTGGAACCACATCCCTGAAAATTTGTAAGCAAAACCTTGTATTGGTATTATAATCTATAATCTCAATAATAATAGTTAAATCACGAAGTAACCTTAAAACACAATTACATTCAGAGTGCTTTATACATGGACATGTGTATACTTGTGTATGTGTTTCCCTACCCGATTTTGGCCACTGCGGTCATTTACAACGGAGATCAGCCAATTATGTATAAAATATTATAGTGCACAAGTGTATGCGCAAACATAGGTGCACTGTCTGTTTCCTCACTCTCACAATCCAATGGGACGACTTTTCGACTCGACTGGGGAGAGATCAGGCGCAGGACTAAAAGCTCTCCAAGGTATGGGGGCTAAGAACTAAACTTCCAAATGTCGAGCTCTTGTTTAGCATTTCTAAAATTAGAATCCGGGAATCGAACGCGACACACGCTAACCGTAAGATTAACGAGACATGGACGTAATACATACACAAACACATGAACATAAAACACTCAATAATCTCTAATTAAATGTTTACGTTCTTAACTTCAGACCCACTCAGGGCCACACTTTTGCCGATATTATGACATCAGTTAAGAAATACTTAGCCGAAATTTACGCTGTCACTAGCTCTTTGACTACGTACCTCTACGAGGCGCTACGCAGATACCCTACAGAGGACGGTGTCTCCCCGCAATAGCAAGAAATTTACAACAATGTTTAGGGTAAAGATAAATTTGTATAGAAGTAAATTATGTAGCAGATATTTACTCTGCAAATTCATTGTTTGTACAGAACCCAAGTGTTGGACAAATGAAGTTAAAGAAATTACCAAATGATAAATATATTTCTTATTTATGATTTGTATTTCGTTGTTATTTATTTTAGGTTTTATCTTTTATTCATGTTGTAGTAAGTTTTTTACTGAAATTATTTT
Source organism: Hypercompe scribonia (assembly GCA_949316085.1). Taxonomy (NCBI): domain Eukaryota; kingdom Metazoa; phylum Arthropoda; class Insecta; order Lepidoptera; family Erebidae; genus Hypercompe; species Hypercompe scribonia. Next base: position 12,487,828 of record OX438993.1, read on the forward strand.
TGATCGATTTCAACAAAAAGAGAATCTCCTGTTCTCGATTTGGTCGCATCAACTGTTTGGTCGTGGGCGTTTGGTCGGAGGATTCTTTTTTGTATTGAAGGGATATAACACCCCTCCTCCTTCCACCGTTCCACCCTTTGAGTACCAATCGTCTATAATTAAGGAAGGGGTGGGGATAAGTTCATCGAATAACCTCACTTACTTAGTGAACAGAAAAAGCAGAATTGCTTATCAGCGATTTTTATGAGGCTCGGGTATCACTCCGGCTGGTAAACTACATGCAAATAGGAGAAACGTACGTTTTTACACGTTTATGTTGGAATTTAAAAATATTTTTTAATAAATATTGTATTTATAATATTATGAGAATTTCTCTCTATCACTTAACGTTTTCATTAATGTTTTAATATTCGCCTCTACCATAAAATCGGTTGTATAATATTTGAAGTGGAATTCATATCGTTTGATGTGTATTAAGTTATCTTTTTTTTTTAAAATGGCATTTTTGTGATAATTTATGTTTTATTTACGGATTCAAGAGTAGAGAAAGACCAAAGAAAAGATGAATGAATTACGTTAAAGACATCACCTTATCCATAGCTACAGTAACAATTATCATACTTCTAGGAAATAAAACACTTCTGTCGAAATAAACTACACGGATGGTGTAGTGGTTAAAGCGATCGACACTCTCAGCACTGAGTGTTGTGGCTTCAAATCCTACATGGAACAACCTTCGTATGGTTCACAAATTATTGTTCTGAAAAGTTTTTTATGTCCACCGCGACACAGTATATATTGTTCAGTATAGGTTGTCTTTAAAAAAGTAAAAATTCATTAACCTAATAATAACTTGAGTTTTGAACACACCTGATTAAAAAAGTATTTCTATACAAATAAAAAAAATGAAGGACCTATTTACTAAGTTAATATAACTGACAACGCCTGTCCGTTTCTTATAAAAAAAAAAAAAACTAAAAGTCTCATTGTCGGGTCCGGCTGGGCACACACCAACGGGGCTTTTACTAGCAAATAAGTAGGTATTAAGAATTCTGATTATAAATAATAATGTAATTTACGCAGAGTTTCAATTTAAGATGTATAGGGTTCCCACCAAGAACTTAAGGCCCCATGGCAACCTTATCTACAAATGGTGTACCCGCTGATCGATGGTGGAGGCTCTGGCAAACGAAACATTTAGAAACAAACACTATTTACATACATATGTGTGTGTACGTATGAATATAAAAATTTACCAGGTAGCAGAGCCGCGCTGATGTCAGCATGAACTAGCCGACTCGTCCTTGGCAGTACTACCCTCCCACAGAAGACCAACCTAAAGCGACAGTTTCCGTGCTGTCGTGTTCCGTTGGTGAGTGCGAGTCCGGAGATGCATTGATGCAAGGGTGACAGTTGTCGTGGTAACTGTGTAAGCCTTACTCTGCCACGATGACTGTCATGCCTTTTACGTCCCCAAGCGTGGCATGAAAAAGCATCTCACTAGGCCGCCATAGTGTGGGTCACCACACTGTATTGTCAGCATTTGCAATAAGTATGGTGACCATAACGCTTTGGATTCTAGTCATGCTTTTTATCATGCAAAGTGGAGTCACTTTGGCAGGCTATTCAAAAAAAACAAAATAAACAAAGTTTCCATATAAAAAAATTAAAAGTACAAATGTGCCTTAAGGCTTGACTTACGCCTAAACATCACACACCCTACTACATACTCATAACTTAATGTAGGAGACTACAAACACAATTTTCATGAACAGACTTCACTATACATAGCCGCAAAAGTTTTATACCCCCAAAAATCTCTCCTCATCAACCGTTAATGATCATAACATTACCGTGAATGGTTTTAAGCTCATTATTATTCAAACATTATGTTACATTACGGTGATCACTACCAAGCTTTTATGATCCACGCTTATAAAACTTTATGGCGCTTTGTGCGTTTATGACGTCATTGAATGGCGGTGCATTCCAGGTATGTTGACACTGAGAAGTGATGAGTTAGGATGAATTATGCGCTTGATGGATTCAAGAGACAGTCAAAGTATGTAGAAAACTACATATGTTACAACATATTTACTAATTTACTTTTGAAAATTAACACCAACTTAATTAAAGTGAGGGATTAAGAGTACAGAGTGTTTCCACCCCTATTCATTCCATGGGTGACCTAAGGAACGACTGATTGAACAAACTACGTAGCACACACAAACAGACTAAACCGTCTGCTCAGTGTGGGATTGCACCGTAGAAACACTTATGTCCAATAGTGGACCGTTAGAAGTTGTTGACGCGTGATGGCATGCTCCAAAATGGGTCACTTAGTGGTAAGTGTTTTAAGTGCGTTTCCGTCCTTCGGGACCCTCTCGTTCCCGAAATATAGAAGAAGAGGTCAGTAACCTCACTAATTATCTATGAGGCCGCAGTCCAGTCGATCCTGCGGTCGGTCATACGTGGCGAAGAATGGTTCTGCCACGACCTATTTCGTTTTATCTATCGTAAAAAAAGAAATTGTGTTCAATTCTCCATAAAATAAACACAAAAAAATCCTTTACTACCTGTAGGTAAATAAAAATTATTCTATACAAACGTGAACTGCCAAAACAAACAGAAACTAATTTAGTAGTACATCTGATATTTACGTACGAATGTACGGCGAAGTTCGTGCGGGACAAAACCGGGCCGCTGTCAGACCGCTGTCACGTGCCATTATCGTAGGACGGTGACGTAATACGCTCCACAAGTATTCTCTGATTATAACTGTTATATATTTTGAAAAAAGTTGACTAATTTGGTTTAAAATACTTTATATTTTTTTTAAATATCAACTGTATCTAGCCACGCTTGTCTTTAGTAGATTATGATTAACGAAAAATATAAAATTGATCTTTGGAATCTGTTGTTTATCGTGTCAAAATTTCAACTCAAACGGTGCAGAGCTTTTTGAGTTTCTAAGCATTCACAAACCAACATATTATTTTTATATACGAATGTAGGTGGATTAAGTGTGCTTACTTTGTTTAATTTTGAATTATAAACCATAAGTGTACACATTTGATTAAAAGTTTGGTAAATTTACTGAATGTGTCTGAGACATTCTTGAAGGTGAGTGACGTGTTTAATTGACCTACTGAACACCCAATACACAGAATGTGTAAAGGGGAAGGCCTATGTCCAGCAGTAGACTGCAAGAAGTCGATAATGGTGATGATGGTCAAATTTACAACCAAAATTAATTCAAAAGAATTTCACAATTCAAACCTAAGATTAACGGATTCAATCAAACAAAAAAAATACAACGACAAAAAAAAACATCAAACAAAAAGAACATCAAACATAAAAATATCAAACATAAAAAAGTCAAACAAAAAAACAACAAACCTTAAAAATATCAAACAAAAAAAAACATCAAACATAAAAAACATCAGCAAAAATTTAAATTTCAGCTTTATTTAAATTTATAAATAAAAATGTTGATTTTTGTACCTTTCACAAACTCAAATAATTCTAAACTGATGGTACTCAAATTTCGACATGAAATATAACATTAGACTGACTGTCACGTTTTAAGCATGTTCTCATCATTTTTGGAACCAAAATGTGCCACAGTGAAGCAGGGCAGAGTTCAGTTCAGGTTCAGGTACAGGTAGTATTACTTTAAATAAAATAAACTCACATAAAATAAATTATCGGGTTCCCATCAAGAACTTAGAACCTCAAATCAACCTCACCAGATCGATAAACTAGACTCTAGCAAACAAAACATCCCGATTAGCGGCAATAGACTCATCACCTATTATGTGGGATTAAAACACTGGTGAAAAGTGAGCGAACAGACGAACCGATGGATGCTGGAGTCGAAGTGTACTAGAGTGGATACCACGATTGGGCAAACGTAGTGTAGGCCACCCTGTGGCGCGATGAACCGACGACATAAAGAAGGTGGCTGGCAGCAGATGGATGCGAATTGCCCAAGACCGGGATGGTTGGCGTTCCTTAAGGGGGGAGACTTTCGTTCAGCAGTGGTAATAGGTTGAATAGAATAGAAAAGTGAACGTTTAATATGTCTCTGCCTACCCCTACGAAAAAAGGCGTGGTTTTATTTATGTGTGTTCAAGTTAGGGTTATCAATTAACAAGCCTGTCGTCTAAAATAGTATTAGAGATATTGTTTCTTGTATACAATTTTCACGTATACCTAGTAAACAAAATGAAGCGGTCAACTAAAGCCAGTTAAATACCAGACAGCTCCAAGTCTTGATGGTTTAATCCAGCGTCAGGCAGAAGTATTCCTGAGTAGATTTAGGTCCGGTCTATCGCTGCCATTGATCTAGCTAGACTGATGGATAATTTACGATTTTGATTTATGGTAATTCTGGAAAGTGAAAAGACTTTGTTACATAGGTACTTTTGTGTCTTATATCTAAAATTCAGAGGATCTTCAGAATGACTGAAGTAAAATAATATTGGAATTACAGGCAAAAATTTTATACCAATACTAGATTTATTTTCTCGAAGTAGTTAACTAAAAAATTGAATGCGTTACTGAAATTAGACGAATTATTTTAAACTAATTTTCGTTTTCATATATTTTTATTTTTAAAGCTTTGAGAGTCACACATCACTTCAACAATATTTAACAATCCATTGCTAGACATAGGCTTCTTCTTAGAAAGGAGGTTTGAGAGTGTAAACCTAACCTGGATCCCTCCTGCAGCACCTGTGAGTATATACAAAATATCATTTACCAGGAGATTTGCAATTAATTTTGAAAATTTTCGTAACTAAAATATACTACATATCCCTAATTGAATATTGTCTCGAGAACAATGAATTGTGGTAAATAATTGAATAATTATGCTTCAGCAATAAATTGAAATTCATGCAATATTATTTTACTTAAGTTAATAAATAAAAAATCAGACATCTGACACACAACGTAATCTAGCTTCAAACTAAGCAGACCTTGTACTCTGACAGTTAGATTGACATATATAATACTGATATAGTTTTTATTTTGTAAATATGTAGATAATAAACATAGACAACAACCAAATTCCGAAATAAATGTTTGCAAACTACACAAACGTTTGGTTCGACCTGGAGAATCGAACCTAGAAAATTGAGATCTTAGGTACAGCAGTCACATACGCTATCATTATGCCACCAAGGCAGTTAAATTAAAGTTGAAAAACTTGTAACTCTCTAATCTCTAAATCAACAAACCGCCATAATAGCATACTACGTGAGTGCTATGGGAAATCAGCAATTAAAACAAATAAAGTAAAATATTTAACATTTATTTACATATTTTTTTTTCTCAACAAACAAACCAATGAAATATACATGAGCTTGTTTAAATATTTCCTAAACAACATAAATCATGCATCACAAAGCTACAAAGGTGGAGCCACAAAACTAACAAGAAACAAAGCGAGCCAGAGGGCGCCACTGTCCACCCACGTCAACGGTAGGGTCCGTTGGGTAAACACGACCGGGTGTTGGAGCAAAATTCCGAATTTGACGGCATTTTATTAAAATTTGCGTGCGTGTTCTGCCGTTAAATGTTGTGTGTGGATGACATATGATATCTATTTTGTGTTAGCACAGAAAATAACTAAAAAAAGTACCAGTATGTGGTTTATGATTATAAAGTCACGCGAGGAAAATGTATAATTATTATAGTCAACAGTCAATTGAACCTTTGTACTAATTTTGCCATATGCTGACTCTGTTAACGCTGTCTCATCATGAATGTTAAGTTGGTTGGTGTACGTTTCAAAGCTCCAAAAGTTCTGATAAGATTGAACTCAAATTATAATACTTTGCAAAACCCACTTCAAAAATTGTTTCTATGTATTTATGTCCGTATGGTGACGCTTTAAGAATACATAGTGTTACCACCCCTATTCATCACGTGGGTGTCGTAAAAGGCGACTAAGGGAACAAAGTATGCAAGACAACGTCATTACAAAGAGAAGGAGAACTTGAAACAACCCTGGCCACGCTGGCCAGACGGGTTGGTATTCCAACCCGTCTGGCCAGCGTGGTATAGTAGGCCAAAATCTCCTTGCTAAGGAGAGACCTATGTCCAGCAATGGAATTTAAAAGGCTGTTGATAATGAAAACAAATATATATCAATGATATCACAATATGCCACGATGTGGCAGGATACAGTTAATGTTGTATAAAGTTGAATATTTAATGTTCTGGATTCTGCCACGTAAGCACTACCCACACAACTGTGACAGTTATCCAAAACGGTTATTAACTCTATGTTGTGATAATTGAAACAAAAATGACAAAGTTCTTTTGCAAATGATATGAACAAAACCTTTTATTACCCGACTACGTCGAAAAGAAGGGTAATGATAGTGGCGGTCTATGTTTTTATGTTCCACTGTAGTGCCTAAACTACTGAATCTATTTTAAAGAATGAGGTTTGTTAGATTTGTAATAATTGCAGGCTGTATAGATTAACTAAAAATTTTGTATGACGGATTTTAAATCTCCGAACCTTAATTGAGATAAGCCACACGTGTTTGATATACAAAAGGTATATAAAAATAAACATATCATTTGTTAAGGTAAGAATTTAAGGTTTGTACTCAAAGTGACCCTACTCTGCGTGATGGAAAGCATGAGTAGAATCCAAGAGTTATGGTCACCATATACATTGCAAATGCAGACAATGCAGTATGGTGACCCACACTATGGCAGTCTAGTGACCCATAGGATGAATAGGGGTGGCATATCACACTGGCCAGACGGTTCAGTATAGAGTTTTTGTCAAATTTTTCTTGTCTTTGTTTTGATGTTGTATCGCATAGTTTACTCTCTTAGTCGGTTCTTACGACACCCAAAGGATGAGTAGGGGTGGTGATCATCTGTATACTCAAGTTATCGTTAACAATTTCAAATGAATCAAGTAAAGGATATTACTATAATCAATCAAGTAAAATAAACTTTATTAATAAGCAATTAGTCTAAGCTAAAGGTCGTATCAGATAATTGAATACTACTGAAGGTCTGAGCGTCATGAATACAGGCTAGACATGTGTCTAGACTGTATTCAGGCCACCTCGAGTGCCTACTCAAGAAAGTTATTTAGGTGTATTAATTAGTAATAAATCTTACTTGTATTAAACATAATATATTAAAAGTTATTCAATAACGAGGGCTCTAAATAGTTACATGTCAAGGTGAATGTTCCACAATATTTATAGGAGAGTTTCACATAATCTACCTGTGTTAATATGGAATTTTGTTTTTTCTTTTTTTAAAAGACACCCCCGCATTAGTTTTAAATCCCGTGTCGCAGGGGATTTACAAACATACAAGAAACGGACACAAGGAATACTCAGACTCAGAACAACAATTTGTGGATCACACAGTGTTGTCCCATGTGGAGTTTGCACCCACAACACTCAGCGAAGTGGAGAGCGGCGTGGTGACCGCTTAAACCATTAGGCGAACCGTACAGTCATGTGTCGTGTTTGTTTTCAGTATAGATGAGAGGCTTTCTCACCACTTTCATTTAATCCATGATAATGTACTCCTAGCAGCTTTAGAGCACGATAGCCAGTCTCAACGAAAACCAGTCAAGTACGTAGAAGATATAATATTGCAAAAGCGTGTGCGCAAACACAACTCTCTGTTCTCTTACCCTCACAATTTGATGGGACAACTATCATGTATTTTATATTTAAACTAAATGTGATAAATAGAGAACTCAGGACAATAACACGGCAAAGAGAAAACTGGATATAACTCACTTGGCGAGAGTGGTATAGCAAGCCAAAACCTTCTTCGGAGAAGTCTATGTTCAGTAGTTGACTATTAAAGACTGTTGATGATGGTCCTGTAATATAAAAAAAAGGACCTAGGCAACCAAGAGTCACAACTACCTTGCCCTCTTTGGTTTGTCCCAAGAATCAGTTTGGAAGGAGTTGAGCTCTCATAACCTCTTTCACTCTGTGAGCAGGCTCGTGGCTTATCATCGGGTTTCTGCTTCTCTGTGACTGTGGGTGATGATTGGGAGATGTTAACAGTAGAAAGCTGTCAAATTATTTAATTAAGTATATAGTCTACTATTACTGAAGTCATTTAGTGTAAAAAACGTAGTTACGTAGAAAGACATCTGAGTGTTTTGAAAATTAGTAATATTATAGATTTTAAAGTACTTTTTACAAATGTCAAGTTTGCCACCTCGTATCTTATAATATAGTTTTGGTGTTCATACCCTGAAACTATTATGATAAACTATATTAAAAAAATATCAGGACATAAATTGTAGGAAATTCATTATAGTTTAATTTTGTACAAACATCTTAGAATATGTCTGTGGCGGCTTCCATACAGCACAAACAAAAAATACATACTACAGCGCCATCTAGCGAAGACACATCAAAATACGGAGTAATGAATTCAAGGCAACTACTAATCCTGAATCACGATGTAGAAATTCTCACGGCGCTTAGAAACAACATCAATCGTTGTGTTGCAGCCTGCCAGGCATGATTATCTCGCCTGGTTGTAAGATCCTCCCTTTGTTTTGGTGAAACTCCTAAACTTCAAAATTCGAAAAGGAGATATGGACAATTATGGAAAAATGGCGGTACGAGTAGCAAAGATACGAAGTGGTAAAGTTGAAATTTACTTAAAACACATCAGAATCTATAAAAGTAATACTTTTCAAAACTCTCGGCAAACTTTCCAGGTAAAACTACCAAATGACTGGACTACAGGGACAATCTGTTAATATCACTTCCTACATAAAACTGTGGCAAAATCTCATCACATCTTCATTTCATTAGATAGTTCCTTAATCGAATTGATCCTTTCACTTGTACCAACCGCGAACGTTCGAACATTGGCGTCCGTATAGAATCCCATCGGATTGTCCGGCTATCCGGTAATTCTCCTTCACTATACCAACCGTATTAGTGATTGCCACACACCGATTTCGAAACGACTACCAGATAACTTAGTTTTATCCATTAAAGGTTTTTATTTACTTTATGTAAACCCTACACGTATGTAATTACTTGTATATGTAAGCGTAAAGTTGTGTCAAATCTGACAGCGATATATATTAAAAGTTTTTTTTTATAGCAACCTACCAAAGTGACTCTATTCTGCCTGACGGAAAGTATAAATAGAATCCAAGAACGGTGGTCGCCGTACTCACTGCGAATGAAGACAGCGCAGTATGGTGACACACGCTATGGCTAAGAATATGGGTGGGTCAAACCCGGACACCCAATACTGGGGCAAATTAAAACTATTTTCATTGAGTTGTTTATGATGTGTGTCTAAATATTAACATGAAAAGACAATTTCATGCCTCATTTTATAACGTTAATTTTTGAAATATTTGATAATTTTCGGACATTTGACACACAACGTCATCTAGTCTCAAACTAAGCAGAGCTTGTGCTATGATAACTAGACGGACTGATAGAATACTTAAATATACACATTATACATAGAAAATACCCAAACTTCGAAACAAATATTTGCAGATCATATAATCATTTGGTCCGACTCGGGAATGGAACCCGAGACCTCAAGCATGGCAGTGGCATTCACTACAGCTGCACCAGCTTTATGACATACTTTTTTTTACTACATTACAGATATTTTAACCTCTAATATATTAAAAGCTAAAAAGTTCAACCAATAAGCGTTTTAAATGAATAAAAATTTATCAAGATGACAGCATCTCTATGGTTTTGTAATACAACAAGTAAAATATATTTTTTTTAATACATTTGAATCAGACAGACAAACAGAATCTCCATGTTTTTTAATACATCAAAATTTTGTTGTGAACAAAAGGTTGTACACAATTTTAAAGCAATAGTTATGCACTTCAGTGCAATTAAACCTTTAGACGGAGAAATATGCAAGCGAAAATGACATGTTCCTACGTATTTTATAAGTTTGACTGTTTTTGTCAATTTCTTCTATTTCCATTACACGTATATAGTTCTATGTACATTATAAATAAGCAAAATATATATAAAAAGTTATTTCCACATGCTTTGACATAAGTTTATTGTTTTTATTTTAATAACCTGCCTAAGTGACTCTACTCTGCTTGATGGAAAGCATAAATAGAATCCAAGAGTTGTAGTCACCGTACTCATTGCGAATGCTGACAATGCAGTATGGTGACCCACACTATGGCGGCATATTACGATTTTTACGCCTCACTTGGGGACGTAAAAGACATGACAGTCATCGTAGTATTGTATTGTACACACTTATCAGGACAACTGCCACCCCTACATCAATGGGTCTCCGGTGTCGCACTCACCAACGAAACACGACAGCACGGATGCTGTCGCTTTAGGTTAGTCTTCTGTGGGAGGGTAGTACTGCCCTGGACGAGCCGACCCGTATTCTTTTCTCAACAAAATTCCAACAATAAACTTAATAATACTCCATTAAGTTTGGTTATAAATATTGAAACCGGTTGTAAAGAAAACAAAGTATATTTTACTATGTTTTCTTTATGGAAAGTAAACCATAAATTCTAACATTACAAATTGATCTATTCTTATGACCCCATTATCTAACCGAGTGCATATATTATACACTAAACACCTCGACCACGCGAGGTGCCTTTTTGTCCCCTCTATAACTCAAGTTACCACCACCGCGACACTTATTGCGACACGTCACTTACATCGCACTCGACACGCGTGCACTGACATATTTAAACTTAATTGGATGTTACTTCAACATACGCAACAGCGCAATATAATTTTATTACTTATTTGATTTTATTTCATACTAACATGATTGAATAATTGAACATTATATTGAAAACATCTAGAGTAAGGCAAAAAATATGAATAGTTACGTAAAACTCTTTATACTGCATTTATTATTACTATTACATACTGTCTCTTTATAATTCAATTCATACAAATTTACATACATAGTAATAATACTATTGGCGATATTATCGATTTACAACGTGTGCCATATAATCATTGATAATTGGATTCAAGTGAGAGGTTGATGAAGACTTAAAACACCATAAAATTAAAAAACATGTATAAATATAGATTCATTTTCACCGTGTATGGGATTCGTGACATCTCGTTTAATATACTGCTATTTGATCGAGCCGCGGGCGTCGTCGTTCTTTACAAAATTTGGCGACAATGTCTAATTTTCTGTTTATTTCCGTTTATGGAACTAACACACTCCGACGTAGGGGTAAAACCCTCAGATTAGTCTGTAACTACAATTAGTGCAATGTAGCAGAAACACCTACCGATATTTTATAATACTCATTGATCGCATGGATTCTCAAATTAAAAATTAAATATAAAGAAATGTGAATTCTACAAGTTGGTATAATCTTTAGCGTGCGAATCCAAGATATCTCTTGTAATTTACGTTACAAAACAATGTTTTAACTTCCCTTTACTAATGTAATAAAGAAGAAGCGCATAAATTTAAATGTTCTCGCTGTTTCAATTTACAGTTTTGAGTTTTACGTAATAGTTTCCTGTCCGTCGCTAGAATATTAAAACAACTTTGACTTTATTTCAACTAAAGTCGATTGTATATTGAAGTCAACCACTTATGGCTTCAATAACCTCAAATACCTAAGAAAATAGTTAAGTACAGTTGACTGTTTCGTTTATAATCTTCAAGCTCAAAGTCCGAAGCAATGAATGCAATATTTTTATGAGTTTTCAGAGTATGTTTAATTTTGTAAACTTTATAGAGTGAAGTTCAAGTATCAAGCTTAATAAAAATTGGTATAAGGCCTTCTGCACTCCGTGATGGTATCTCTAACTGAATATCCTATATTTTAATTAGGAGATTCCAATGTTTTTTAAAAAGGGTAACATAAAAATTTACACTTGATAAAAATGATGTCGACTTGTGATGAATCATGTCTTGGCAGTTATGAAAAAAAAATTTAATTAAAACAATAATATATAATATATAGTGACTGCAAAAATTCTAATATAATTAAGGCTCAAAGCTTAATAAATCTATGAAAGAATTAAAACTTTTATCTTAACCGCAAGTGAAACTTTGTCCATAAATCGTGTCCACATTTAATTCGAGGTCGAGTGAGTACCGCATCACTGCCAACAGCAAATATTTCAAGTTGCCGCCGGAACCGACCCCAAGCACCGTTTTTATCAAAAATCCAATTTTCTAGTATCTCTGTATCGAGTTGAATCCGTAAGCCAACCCTTTGTGGCTATTAAAAAACGTGCCAATATATTACGTTTTTTATCTCGCTGTCATCGGGGGTCGATTCGACCCTCATCGCATTCGAGTGTTATGTTTTATTGTGGTTTGGTTGTCAATTGACTTGGTCAATGATACTCCGTTCACACATTATAAGCATTGATCAATCAGCGTTGAGAGGGTTAAGCTTAAAATTATGATGATTGACTCATCTGAATATGAAGGGTTGAATAAATGTTGTCTGCATTCACAATGAGTAAGGTGATCACCTTTATACTTTCATACTATATATTTGTGATGTTATGAAAAAATTAAATTTTGGTCTTTATTTGATAATATGTAATAGTTATAACCCTAACAGTTTACTACTCATCAGCTTATTGCAGTCTAAATTTACAACTGTCTCAGTGGCGCAGCGGTAGTGAATGCGACTGCTGTGCTTGAGGTCTTGGGTTCGATTCCCGGATCCTTCCAAATGTTTTTATGATCTGCAAGTATTTGTTTCGAAGTTTGGACGTTTTCTTTGTATAATATGTATATATTTACGAAAAAAAAGTATATAAGTATTCTATCAGTCAGTCTAGTTATCATAGCACGAACTCTGCTTAGTTTGAAACTAGACGACGTTGTGTATGAAATATCCGGTATTTCTGAAACATGGCACTCTGTCTTATCACCCACCTAGTGATGTGAGGCTCCTGGAACCAATTTAAGATTTTACCCTCATACATTTACTTTAAATAAAAAATCCGGCACTAGGAATATTGTCTGTGTCACAAGGAATTTACCAAACACTCATAAAACGGACTAAATTCCTAAGCTCTAACCAAAATAAATATCTTATGTATAAATGTATATTCTTGTTATTCAATAACTGTAGTGATTCTACTTTACATACAAAAATATATATTACTTTGACAGCTACGTATCATCAACAGTCTTTAATAGTCCACTGCTGGACATAGATTTCTTCTTAGAAAGGAGGCTTTGGCCTACTATACAATACTTCGTTTATGAGTATCTAATTAAGGCCCACATCTAATAGCTGTCTATCCATGTATTTGAAATTGTTAAATTGGTTTATGCACACTTTGAAAACTTAAAAAAGTATACGCACTGATGTCACTCAAATTTTGACACAATATGACTCGCCTGTTGGTCTGGTGGTTAGTGATTGTGACTGCTCAGCTGGAGGTTGTGGGTTCTATTGCCACCCAAGACAAATTTTTATGTGATGAACACGATCATTTGTTTTGTATCTGGGTGTAATTTACATATCATCAACAGCCTTTTACAGTTCACTGTTGGACATAGGCCTCTCCTTAGCAAGGAGGTTTTGGCCTCCAACAACTCCAAAATTCCAACCCGTCTGGCCACGTTGGCCAGACGGGTTGGAATAGGGTTTGTTTCAAGTTTTCCTTCTCTTTGTAATGATGTTGTCTTGCATATTTGGTTCCCTTAGTCGCCTTTTACGATACCCACGGGATGAATATGGGTGGTAGCACTATGTATTCTTAATCTGTCACCACACGGACTAATTTATATATAATATATATATTAAAAATATATAAGTATGTTTATCAACAGTTTGGTTACCATAGTGCAGGCTTAGTTTGGGATCAGACAGCCGTGTGCGAGATGTGTGAAAAAATTATTATATTATTATCTTTATTTTATATATATACATATTAGTTACATTTTTAAATACATACAAAAGAAAAACAAAAATACATACCACCATCGACATCGACAGGGACCAAGACACCGGTGGTTAGCGCTCCAAATACAGGAACCTCCTCACTATACGGGCCGCGTCAAGGAGGACTGCCTTCTGCATCAGACCCTTGATCCAACCTTCTAACGTGAGCCTCTTAAGATGTCAGTATTATTATTATTATATATAAGCCACTTTAAAGATTATTCTTATTATTCGTTCCTGTAAGCGCTATTCCTCATTCCACATAACTGCAACCACAATATACCACAGCATGCCAGGGTACTGTTAGTATAACATAAAACAGACGCAGAAGATTAATCAACTAATTATTTATTTATTTATTTATTTATTTATACATCATGCACTTTATGTACATAGGCGGACTTAATGCCTAAGGCATTCTCTACCAGTCAACCTTTGGGTGATGCAGAGAAAATAGGAAGTAGGTGCGTTTCAGGTGTTGAAAAGAAGAAGTAGACATAACAAACTTTCATATACTAAAATTAATACAAATACATAAATACATACATATACATACTTAAGTTGATGTAAGTCTATATACATACATACACAAATAAATATCATAACAAGTATAAGATGATAATCATGTATTGGTTGATTCTACCAGCTGTTTCAGTAAATACTGCTTCACTTTTTTCTTAAAAGTAAAAGCGTTGCTAGCCATCCTGACCTCGAGGGGAAGCTCATTCCAGTGAAGAACGGACTGCACAAAGAAAGATGAGCCAACAAACTCAGATGTATGGGAGGGGCAACGAAGGAGAAGATTCTTAGAAGACCGAAGCTTTCTGTCGTGATTGCTACATAAGAGTTGGAAATAAGAGTTTAAATATGTTGGCGAAGATGGGTTATTAAGTAAAGAGAATAGAACAGTGAGCGCGCGTAATTTTCGGCGTAGACGAATTGGTAGCCAATTGAGCTGCGAACGGAAAGAGGATACATGGTCATATTTACGGAGATTATAAACAAATCGAATGCAGTTATTAAGAAGACGGTCTAATTTATCGAGAAGATCTGCATTCAGGTCGTAGCAGCACACATCACCATAGTCGATTAAGGGGAAGATAAGAGTTTGCACAAGCATAGTCTTGGTTTTTACGGGCAGGAAATTTCTCAGACGATTTAGAGCCCGAAGTGTCCCAGTAACCCTCCGGCACTGTTTTGCAACTTGTTCACGCCAGGTTAGTGTGCAATCGAGGTGTAAACCTAAATCTTTCACCGATCCACTCACAGGTATGATAGTCCCATTAAAAGTAATAGCCGGGAGAGTTTTAGTGTCTACTCTGTTCATCGACCGGTGACTTCCCACTACGATAGCTTGACATTTTGTGGGGTTCACAGATAAACCAAACCTTTGAGACCACGTGTTGATTGTTTCCAGATCGTGGTTGATAATTTGTATTGCACTCGAGATATCTTCCACTTTACTCTGTGAATAGAGCTGTAGGTCGTCGGCATACAGATGATACGCACAACGAAGTTCCAGGGACAGGAGGTTAATATACACAGAAAATAATATAGGAGAAAGAATGCCGCCTTGAGGAACACCAGAATCAAGATCACACCAGCTCGAGGAAGATCCATCGACATGTACAGATTGCTGGCGGCCCCGAAGATATGATGAGAACCAATCCAGTGCTTCAGGTGAGACCACAAGATAGGAAAGGATAGACAGGAGTATATTGTGATTGACTGTGTTGAAGGCATTAGAGAAGTCAATTAGTACCAAAACAGTAACTTCAGTGTCTTGCATACCTGCCTTGATATCACCAACCACTTTAAGAAGAGCAGAAGTAGTGCTATGACCAGGCCTGAAACCCGATTGAAACGGGCTCAATAGGTTGTTTTTGTAGACAAATTCAGAAAACTGTTTGTGCACACAGGATTCTAGGACCTTTGAGAGGAAAGGGAGGACGGATATTGGTCTGAAATGGTTGGGGTGTGTGGGATTTGGATTTTTAGGTAAAGGGATGACACAAGCTTTGCGCCACAGTGATGGGAAAATTCCATAATATAATGAGTAGTTTATGATATGGGCGATTATAGGTAAAATGTGGTCAATAATTGTTACGATCATACGTCGGCTGATTTTATCACAACCAACAGCGTTGGATTTGATAGAGAATATGATCTTTTTGATCTCACCCGACGCAACCGGAGAAAATCGGAAGGGATTTATGTTAGGGCTATTTAAGCTTGTCAGGTAGTCAAGAGTGCGATACTCGGTTTGGGAATCCAAATGAGCAGATAGAGGAAAATGGTAGTTCAAATCCTCCAAACCAACCGTCCCCTGCAGACCACCCGACCGCTGCTTACCAATACCCAGAGTTCCAAGGAACCTCCAAATATTGGCGGGAGAAGAATGGGAGATGTTGTCAAAAATGTGTCGGCGTTTGGCGTTGCGTATCATCTGGTTGCAGCGATTCCTCGCGATTTTGTATAAAGTGCGCTTTGCCTCGGTACGGTCCCTTCTGAATTTGATAAAAGCTCTATCTCTTCGTCGCATAGCCAAAAGTACCTCTTTCGTCATCCAGGGAGCAGGTTGCCTCTTTACTTTAATACTTTTGATGGGTGCGTGGTTATCATATAGGGCGAGAAGTATGTGATTAAAGTTATGAAGCTTCTCATCTATGCTTATAACTGACGTTACTGCATCCCAATTCAGACAGGCAGCATCCCTAAGTAGCTTGTCCAGATCCATACGAGCAAAACAACGCATGCGCAAAACTCTTGGTTGGGGTTTAGGTGGTTTAAGGGCATAGGAGAGGAAGATTAGATCGTGATTGGAGAATGCCGGCGCATCAAGTTGACCATGGTTACGGACAAGCGTAGGGGCCGACACCAGTATTAAATCTAACCAAGTGTCCACCCCCAGGCTGTTATGATGAGTTGGCTGTAGAGGTAAAACATGCATACCGGTCGACTCAACAATCTGAAGGAGTTTGCAGGCACGTGAGGTAGGGCGGGTTAGGTCTGTATTGAAATCTCCCATGATGATGTGATGAGTGTATACAGACCCCAAGGATTCCAGCACTGTTTCCAGACTGGAGAAGTAATCTATCGAGAGAGGAGAATACACTGCCCCCAGGACCACCTTAATTCCTCTCACAAGGACCTCAAGAAATAAATATTCTACGGCAGCCGAAGAAGAAGAAGAGGGAGAAGAAGCCAGAATTTTAAAAGGAAGAGAACTGTGTATGTAAATGGCAACTCCACCTCCCCTCCTGGTGACTCGATCATTTCGAACAAGGATATAGCCAGTGAGAGGATAGAAAGCAGAAAGAAGATTAGGTTTGAGCCAACTCTCCGATTAAAGGTCAATTAATTAAAGGTCCACCGAGACGACTACCAGTTAAAATGTAAAAGAGTGCATAAAGACTAAAAGAGACCTGTTATTGCTGCATAGCAGTGTAATTTATAAATCAACTAGATTGCTCACTAACATTCTGCTAAAATGGACATAGAAATGGAAAAAACAATTACAAAATTTAATTTAATTAAGATTTCGTAAAAAGTAATGCTTTGTGGCGACTTCCACATTACAGCACAAAGAAAAATATACAACAGCACCATCTAGCGAAGATTTATTGAACTACGTAGTATGATGAACTATTAAGCAACTACTACCCTGTATCGCGAAACAGAGATTCGCATGGCAATGAACATATATACAACATCCCAACATTAAACGTTAGGCCTCACTTCGCCTGGTCGGAGAATCCTCCCTTTGTGTCGGAGGGATATGACACCCGTTCCCTCCACAGCTTAATAAAATCTAGATATATTAAAACACACATTCGTCTTTTATGTTTCTTTATCTTTATGTCAACCCACTACTGGACATAGGCCGCGTCCAAAGTTGACCATAACATCTAGTCCTGTGCTGCCCGCATCCAATGGTTTCTAGCGATCTGTACCAGGTCGTTGGATCACCTTATGAAGGGGCTAGATAAGTTATAATTTTGTTTCCTTCTTCAACATTCTAATAATAATATGAAAAGTGGAATATTTTGATAAAATTTTAGTGATATCATAATGTATTATTGTGAAGAAGGTGTAACGGGACTAACACACAAAACAATTAGAGAAATCTCTCGTTTTAAAGTCAGTATAAAAAAATAAGTCGATGTTGTACAAACATGTACTTCAAATTACTCTCTACAGTGGTCCTAAATTAATTGACTCGACACAACCAAGCTGAAATAAAATTCATATCGTTTTTTCACACAGAAATAAAACTAATGAAAGTAAGGGCACGTAATAACCGATTCATTTTTTACTCGTCACCGTGCTCCACCCCACTCTTGCTCAATAGGGGGTTGTCTTGCCCCCCTACTCCCAGACGGTTCCATTAACGAGCACGTTAAACATTTAATTTTTATACAAATTGCTTGCAAATTAAAATGTTTCCATTTCCTAGCATCGTGGAAACAATTTGACGGTAGTATAAAAAATTGTATGATTGTAAAGTTGCTTTTAATGAATAACAATTGTGGGTGTTGAATGGAATCTGATGATTTGGTTAATTTCCTTGTTAATTGCTGTGAGTGTTCCGGTGTTCAAATATTAATTTATTCGCACCAATTTACTTGATTTGACTGGAATTCTACGTTTGCTTTCCCTATCATACAGAATTATTGATTTGAATTTGAATCCATTCAAGACGTTCCGAATTTGATTTTTATGTAAAAGAAATTTGCATTCTAAATACCAGAAATTTACAGGCTTTTAATCATTGCTCATTTTATTTTTCTTTGAGACAAAGAACATATATGGACAGGATCAGGTGGTGTGGAGAACCTTGAAGAATGCTTATGTCCAGTGGTATACGTTCTTCGATATTGACTAGGTCGGGTCATTGATGCAAGGGTGACAGTTGTCGTGGTAAGTGTGTGCAATACAATGCTACGATGACTTTCATGTATTTTACGTCCGTAAGCGAGGCGTAAAAAAACATCGTAATAAGCCGCCATAGTGTGGGTCACCATACTGTATTATCAGCATTCGCAATGAGTATACTGACTCAACTTTTGGATTCTATTCATGCTTTTCATCAAGCAGAGTAGAGTTACTTTGGCAGGCTATTAAAATAAAAAAAAAAACAAAATAGTTCAAAGGTTCAAAAGGGTTAACAGTGTGAGCATGTTAATTTGTTCCGTATTTGGGTATAATGTACCTGTAATGTTAAGAACTGTATAAGAATGTTTTCTTTTTTGCCTGCCAAACTGACTTCACTCTGCCTGATGGAAAGCATGAATAGAATCCAAACAGTTGTAGTAACCACAATCATTGTGAATATAGTCAATGCAGTATGGTGCCCCACACATTGGCGGCCCAGTGAGGCGCTTCTTCACAAACCCGCTTGAGGACGTAAAGGGTATGATAGTCCTCGTGGCAGCGTAAGGCTCATACAGTTACCACGATAACTGTCATCCCTGCATCAATGGGCCTCCAGTCTCACACTCGCCGGCGAAACATGACACGGTAGCTGTCACTTTAGGTTGGTCTTCTGTGAGAGGGTAGTACTACCCCGGTCGACCCACCATGCTATGGCAGCCTAGTAAGATGCTTTTTTAACGTTTCTCTTGGGGACGTATAAGGTATGACATGACATTCAATGTCCGTATTTATACATAAAGTTTAAACATTACTATAACTTATATCTTACACTGGAATATTGGTTGGAATGATGTTTTAATGATGACACAGAGATATTTATTTAGCTTGGCTCCTATTTCACTAGTTTTGAAACGTCGGTACAAGTGCTGAATAAATATAGAATATTACCTTGCTACGTTTGTGGAAATCACTCTTGCATAACAAGCAACTAAAATAATATAATTTAACTTTGAATTAATTTATGATTATAATGTGACTTTGTTTGATGTTTTTAATGTGTATGTATTTGTTTGTATGGGTATTTGTGTGTGTTTTATGTTAATAATAGAGAAAAAGAGAAGATATTTCGGCCTTTGAATGAAAAATAAAGTGCTTTTGGAGTAGATTGAGCTCTCTACTATCACTTCTTTCTAGATGTTAGAGATACCTAAACTAGTGGTCCGTTAACTGGTTAACTAACTTCAATGAGTTAGAGTTTAAAGTTATTAGTTCTAGTAAAACCTTAAAATATCTTAAATGAACGGTCTTATTGTCGTATACATATTTTGTAATTCATTTCTTCTTTTACCTCGGTGGCGCATTGGTAGTGAATGCGACTTCTGTGCTTAAGGTCTCCGGTTGGCGTCCCGAGTCGGACCAAATATTTGTATGATCCACAAATATTTGTTTCGAAGTTTGGATGTTTTCTATGTATAATATGTATGTATTTACAAAGAAAAAAGTATATAAGTATTCTATCAGTCTATCTTAGCACAAGTTCTGCTTAGTTTGAAACTATATGACGCTGTGTATCAAATGTCCGATATTTATAAACAGAAATTAATAAACAAATAAAATAAATGGTTACACTATTGTTGCACTGCAGTTGGGATCTTCGTCACCACATTTTAAGTCTTATTTTTCTAATACCATTTGTTATTCTTTTACCTTTCTTTGACCATTCTTTGATTACGATACCGTAACTAAAACTTGAAAGAAGTTCAAAATTCATCAGAGTGGGGGCAAAGGGAGAGGCCCAGAGAGAGAGAGTCCAGCAGTGGACCGCGATAGGCACATAATGCAACCCTACTGATTTTTTTGAGTAGTCCACTCACTTAGTTGCTTTGCTGGTTCTAAACCGGAGAAAAGTATAAAAAAGATGAATTAATGCTTAGAAGATGTCAATGACAAGGCATAAGCCTAGATTGCCATAGTATGAATCCTTATACTGCATTTTTGCATTTGTAATTAGCATGGTGATCATCGCTATGGGATTCTACTTATGTTTTCCATCAGGCAGAATATAGTCACTTTAGTAGGTCCAAAGCAAAAAGAAATAAAAATATGGATTTTAATTTTTTTATGTCAGTCATGTATTTCTAATGTTAATGTCATAAAACGTCGATTAGTCATTACTCTAGTCTGACCAGAGCATGATATGACCCACAATTTCATCAAATACATCCATTAATTTCTTTTAAAAGAACTTATTAGGAACATATTCCGTTTAGCAGAGAAATTAAGAAACACACATGAATCAGACACAGAGAACATCCAGGCCCATAACCATGATTTGTGGATCAAATAAAGTATTGTCCCATGTGGGAATTGAACCCACACACAGCGTTGTCGATCACATCACAAATCTGCAATCTTATAATATATATTTATCCCTTTCAAAAATATTTTTTTACTACTATGAAATGTTATCTAGAAAAGATATGAAGTATTCACTTTACGCCATTTATCATCAATCATTTGTTATTCTACCAGCGACTTAATCATTTGTATGTGCGTGTCGTATTACTACAGATAACCGTGGAGTCATTATGACTTATGAAACAAACAATGATAGTTGTGTTTCGACTTGTAATGCATTGTAATATAATTGATAATTGATCGTCATGATAGTAAATGAGTCTCAAAGTACAATCAGATGCTGAAGATGTGCAAAGGTTTTGAACGGAGATCTTTGATTATTGGAGACAAAGGGAAAGTGTCTAATTGGTATTCACGTCGCAAAGTAGGGGGTTCATCTCATAAAAAGATAAGGCGATAATATTAATTTAGCATAACGCCTTTATTAACAGTTCAAGTGTTGAGGTTTATTTACCGAGAGATTTCAACTGTTTGCTTATATTTGGAATGCATTGGATTTCAGGGTGTTAATTAAGTCTCTTACCTCGGGAAAGTTACGTTTCGATACGTATACGATACGTATCTTAGTCCGAGTATATTTTTTTTCTTTCTTTTTTTAAAACAATGCCCGTACTAGGAATAGATCCAATGTCGCGGGAGACCTTACAAATATACAAGAAACGGACACAAATAACACCTAAACTCAAAATAAAAATTTGAGGATCACGTTTGAACCCACAACACTAGGCGCACTAAGTGCGCGGCATGGCGACCACTCAAACCACTAGGCTAACCGTGCAGTCAGTATATTGTGACATTATGATTTCAAATAAAACCGGAGTTCAGCACCGATGTTCTAGGCCGCCATAGCGTGGGTCACCATACTGCATTGTCTCTTGGCTTCTACTCATGCCTTCGATCAGGCAGAGTAGAGCCATTTTGGTAGGTTCTTAAAAAAATAAAAAATATATTTTCGTCTAGTCTATTCGTACTATTTTTCTATAGATATTTTTGTAACTCACTGTACCTTCATCTTATAAACTTTTGTCAATCAGTACTCTCTTTTTTGATATATTTTTTTTAATTACAGGTAAGCATGAAACTTTAATTCGTCTTTTACGTAATTAATAATGTCGACATCCGATTGCAGTACACTTAAATAGAGGTAAGTGGTCTTTTTCGTTTTTAATCTATTATTATTAATTTTAATCGTATATCGTAAGTACTCGTAAGAAATATAGCCAAATATAACTCTAAAAGTGTTCTAATATTTCAAAGTTAAAATAGTGACAGCAAGACATTGGGTCACATTTATTTTGGCCAAGCTGCTACCCCTCTTTTAATAATAAATTAAAAGAAAGAAAAACTGAGTAACAACATACAGTAATGATATCCAGAAGTAGTGGGTTCGATTCCCACCCACGATAAATAATTGTTCTGTGTTAGGTATGTATTTAGAAATACATAAGTAAGTTATCAGTGGTCTGGTTACCATAGTACAGGCACCGCCTAGTTGAGGAATAAACGACCATGTGTGAGATGCATTAACTGCCTCGGTGGCGCAACGGTAGTGAATGCGACTGCTGTGCTTGAGGTCTCGGGTTCAACGTCCGGGTCAGATCAAATGTTTGTATGATCTACAAATATTTGTTACAAAGTTTGGGTGTTCTCCATGTATAATATGTGTGTATTTACAAAAAAAAAAATAAATATGTATTCTACCAGTCAGGCCAGGTACAAATAAGGTATTTATTATTTGACTAGGATATTTAAAAAGTAGCCAAGATTTTTCAAACGTCTGGTCATTTTCAAACAGAAACATAATCACTTGAATTAATTCCACTTGAATCTTTCCATACAACAAAAAAGATTTCATTTATTAAACCAAAACATTCAACAATCAACAAAAAACACATAAATAATTTTGGTATTAGACGCAACTCTTTACGCAGAAAGGCGAAACTATTAAGAAGTTGGCCTACATTTTGCCAAAACATTTTTCTAACAATAAATTACGGATACAATTGCTGGAATACATTATGTCTGAACTATATATTCATATTAGTCGGAACCCTCAAGGTTTTATCTGATCATAGACCAAGATACAGTCATTTATTATGGCAGTAAAAGTTTACTTCAACATTCAACAAAACTTCGAAACATGTAACAAAAACAATACAGTTCCTTTCATTATCTATTATGTTTATACCTATATCTTGAAGCAACTATTATATTATTATTACTGTTATTATTTACTTTATCTTGTAAATGGCTATACAAAATTCGGTCAAGCACATTCATTAATTTCACTTCGCTTTTTCTTAGAAACGTACATATTCTGTGTTTTGATATTTTTTTTTTTTTTTTTTTTTTTAACGTGTGGAAACCCCCTCGGGCCGTCACCCCACCGGGGTTTACGGCAGGGTGGTGTGTCGGAATCGGACCGACTAAAACCACACGGTGTGCCACTCTGCGCCTGAGATAGGAGGGATCCGGGAACCGCTGCTATTACGACATCCAGATTCCTCCTAGCGCCTGCCCGTTACCTCGGGCACCATCTGCGGATAAACTCTCTATTTTAGGCGACGCACGGCACACGCGGACGTCGCCTCCTCGCGGCTGGCCATTATAGCGGGTGGAGGGGAAAACCCGTCCCGTCCACCCGCGGCCACACTCAAGGCGGCATGAGGCGCTGGTATGCGCGCCTCCGCCGCCCGGCTCGCCGGCGGCGAATTGGGTCCGAGTAGATATCGTCCTCCCGGGCCTTCTCCGCCGCCTCCTTCCGCGAAATTACGTCTTCGCAGAAGGTTGCGACCGCGGTAAAACAACTGTCGCTACCGGCCATGGAGCGTATGACGGCCGGTAGCGAGAGATCTCCCCCAATAACTGCAGTGAGGACCCCACGCTGCGCCGCCCAGGCGGAACAAACCGCTAGCGTGTGCTGAGCCGAGTCCTCACTGCAGTCGCAGTGGTAACAGGCGGGACTCAATTCCCTCCTGGCGACCGAGTGCAGATACTTCCCGAAGCAACCATGCCCGGAAAGGACCTGCGTCAGTCGGAAGGAAAGGGTCCCGTGCTGCCGCCCTGCCCACTCGGTGATGACCGGCTGGAGAGCCTCCACGAGGGCAAAGCCAGCACGTGGAGTCTCCAACCGGAACGACCAACGAGCCATCGTGGCTCGACGAGCGGCCTCACGCCACTCGCGTATGTCCTCGGGCGGGGGCCGTATGCCGCTACCCGCCCGGAAGTCAGCCGTCCGCCGATAAACTTCGGCGAGCACTTCCGCCTCCAAATCCCACGGCGGAGTTCCGGCCAGGGCGCACGCCGCCTCCGTCGATACGGTGCGGTAACCGCGTATGGCTCTAACCGCCAATATCCTCTGAGGGCGCCAGAGGCGAGCGGTCTGGCGGTCAGAGCCGCCGCCCACACCGGTGCACCATACAGCGCCATTGACCGAACAACCCCCGTGTATAGCCGTCTCGTCGCGACGCTGGCTCCACCCAAATTGGGCAAAAGTCGCCCAAGAGCAGAAGCAGCGCCGACCAGCTTTGGAGTAAGCTGTCGGAAGTGCTCGTCGAAGAGCCACCTGCCGTCGAGGATCAGGCCCAGATACTTCATCTGGGCCTTAATCGGTACGAGGACCGAATTGACAACGATAGAGGCACCGGGGGGTGGACCACGACGGGGCCCATGAAACAAAAGGGCTTCCGTCTTGTCTAGGGCCACCCGTAAACCCAGCGCCTCAATGCGCCCGACCACCAAAGAGACTCCCACGGTGGCCAGGCGCGCCGCCTCTTGAAAGTTCGCTCCCGGGCTGTGACCAATGTGTCATCGGCGTAACAAATTACGCCCAGCCCGGGGGGAAGACGACCTCGAAGGGCCCAGTCGTATCCCATATTCCACAGGAGTGGTCCGAGGACGGACCCCTGTGGAACACCGCACGACATGGGCCGCCGCCTCAGAATACCATCTCGGTCCTCGTACACGACGGTACGCTCCTCAAGATAGTCTGCCACAAGCCGCCTCAGGTACTCGGGCACCCCGTGGTAGTGGAGTGCTTCCCTGATGCAGCTAAATGGCAGACTATTAAATGCGTTAGCGATGTCCAACGACACCGCCAACAGCACGCCGCCACAGCTCACCGCCTCTTCGGTAACGGCCCTCAGGCGCAGCACAGCATCGACCGTCGAACGCCCCGCCCGAAAACCAAATTGGGCGTCCGACAGATCGGGGCCCACCTCGCAGAGGTGCCGGACGATGCGGGCAGAGAGTATCCTCTCAAACAGTTTACCCGCCTCGTCCAGCAACACAATGGGCCTATAGGCCGCCACCGAATCGGTAGGCCGTCCCGGCTTCCTTAATAGGACCAGCTTCCCGCTTTTCCAGCACTCAGGGAAGCGTCCGGACGACAAACTAGCGTCCAAGACCTCCCTGAGGCGGTCCGACATGTGGTCGAGGGATCGTGCCAATACTCGGGCAGGTATCCCATCTGGCCCAGGGGCGGTGTTCTTAGAGCGAATCCGTAGAACAACCGCCCCCACCTCCGATTCCCTAACGGGCGGAACATTATCCTCGTTCCCCCCGTCGTCTCTGGCCATGAAGACCATCGACGGGGGTGTGTGATCCACCCGCCGCGGGAAAAGGCCCTCGACCACATCCCACAGGAAGCTGGGCTGGAGTGTCTCTGTAAGGGGGGGGCCCGACGTGCGGAGCTTTTGTCGCGCTGCACGATAAGGGCGACCCCAGGGGCCACGATCGAGATTCTCCAGCATTTCCTTACGCTTAATTTCCTTGGCGCGGCTGATGGCCAGCTTCAGAGTTTTCCGCGCCTCTCGGTACTCCTCATGAAGCTGGTCTTCCCCGCCTTCTTCGCGGTGTCGCTGCCGACCACGGGTGTAGGACCTCCGGGCACGAGTACAGGCCGCGCGGAGGTCCGCCAACTCCTGGGACCACCAGTAAACTTCCTTCCGTGGAGGCCGACAACCTCGGATGCGGGGCATGGCCGCATCGCAGATCTGCGTAATCGCATCGCGGAAACGACCAGCCCCCATGTCGACCTCCTCGGTCGGAGCCTGCGGAGACAGCCAAGAGTGAATAATGGCTGCCTCCTCTAGTAGGTCCCTATTCAGTTGGGCTATAGCCCACCGCGGAAAGCGAGAAGAACGCCGCGCCACGTGACCCCTTCTGGGTTCCCGGGAGCGGGAGAGCTCAAATCGGATATAGAGATGATCCGAGAGCGTCTCAACCTCTTCCAGGACACGCCAGTTCCTTACTCGTGCGGCGAGGGCAGGGGTAGCGAACGAAAGGTCCACTATCGACCCTCCCTGCTGTCGCACACACGTGTTGGTGGAGCCCCTGTTTAGTAAACAGAGGCCCACCGAGGCCGGCCACTCCTCTACGGCCTCGCCCCTAGCGTCCGTCCCGGGGGAACCCCACGCAACGGACTTTGCGTTGAAGTCCCCCAGCACAAGGACGTGCCCAGACATTAGTCGCCGCATCGAGATCTCCAGGCTGTTGAGGAAGACCTCGAAGTCGCTCAAACTCCGGTTGGGGGAGAAATACACACCGTATACGGTGATCTCCCCCCACTCAGCAGCAACATATCCAGTGCCCTTGTCTCTTAGCGACAAGGGCGGGGAATGAGCCGCTGTGGAGCCGACGACTGCCACGGAACCGTCCCGGTCACCCAACCAGTTTGCACGGGGAGGAACGTAGTAGGGTTCCGCGGCTACGGCAACACCGATCGACCACTGTGCCATGGTTTGCAGGAAAAGGTCCTGCGCCGCGGCACAGTGGTTCAGGTTAGTCTGGACAAGGAGGTTGGAGACTTGGGCCATTACTCGACCGTCTCTACAGCCTCCTCCATGGGCGACGGTATAGACGCACGAACGACGTCAGAAGTAGCCTGGGCCGACTGGCTAGCCCCTGACGCCTGCCGAGAACTGCGGGGAAGTTTGCAACCCCCCTGCCCAATCTGGTGATTGGCGGGTTTATTACCCGCCGCACACGCGGGGCAGTGAGGGGCAGCAGAACAATCTGCCGCCTTGTGCCCCGGTCGACCACAGCGGAAACAAAGTCCGCTGCAGTCAAAACAGCTGTCGCATTTGATGCGGGTGTGTCCCACGCCCAGGCATTTGAAACACCTCATCGGTCTCGCCGCCAGAACTGTGACTTTGGCGTTTACGAAACCGATGAGTATCTTGCCAGCGTCGCCCAAAACTTTGGCGTGTTTTGATATGCCTTAAACTAGAGAGCAAATTATTCATTGTTTCATTGATATTAGCATGAGGATAGAGCGAAACATTTGTGTAAATGTTTTGGTTGATTGTTGATCGTCATAAGCATACGGAAATATGTCGAATTTATCCTTTGTTTACGATTCATGTTAAGAGCTGTCTGTTTGTATCAGTTAGGAGCTTGCCAGCGTATTACGCGCCGCGTAAATAAAGAGAACGAACCAGTTTGGTACCAACATTTAATAATAAATTCCCGTTTTTAGTGACAGTTTGTGTTATGAGTAATCAGCGGATAATGTTTGATTAGTATATTTTTGACGTACAATAAGTTACTCATTTTTTTTTAAATCACATGAACATAATACAGTTCTTTTTTTTATATATATATTAAGTAAGTGCCAAAGTGACTCTACTCTGCCTGATGGAAAGCATGAATAGAATCCAAGAGTTGTGGTCACCATACTCATTGCAAATGCAGACAATGCAGTATGGTGACCCACACTATGGCGGCCTTGTGAGATGCTTTTTTAAACCCCGTTTGGGGACGTAAAAGGCATGACAGTCATCGTGACAGTGTAAGGCTTACACAGCTACAGGCGATAACTGTCACCCCTGCATCAATGGGCCGCCGGTCTCACGCTTACCAATGAAACACGACAACAAGGATGCTGGCGCTTTAGTTTGGTCTTCTGTGGGAGGGTAGTACTGACCCGGTCAAGCCGGCCCGCTCGTGCTGAAATCAGCGTGGCTTTACTACCTCGTAAGTTCGAATTTGCTTGCAGGTTACTAGACACTGGAAGTAATTGCGACACACGCTATTTTATAGAATTGGTACATTTATCAATCTAACCACTTCGTTGATCTAGCAGTTAGCTTATGTGACCACCTGTCAAGAGCTCTAGGGTTCGATGCCCGGGTCGGGTCAGAAAAGTGTTATTGATTTTTTCAGATTGTAGAAATACTTACTAATAGATCAAGCCCTCGTGCCTTGGAGAGCATGTAAAGCCTTCGGTCCTGCACCTGATCTCTCTTCCTGGTCGTGCCGGATAGTTGTTCCATTGGATTGTGAGAATGAGGGTATAGAGAGCACATGTGTTTGCGCCCATACTTGGGTGCTATAATATGTTGAGCTAGAATAACAATCATTATTATATTTACTACCAAAAAATTTGTGGGTCTAATTTACCTCGATTTGAGCCTGACTTGTCTGAAACCAATTCGATCATAATGGTCATATTATAAATTAACTTAAACCTTATACTTGTACAACTACACCTTGTCCAGCCTCCAATAATGTTAGGAATAGCTAAAAATGGGTGTGTGATGATGTTGTCAGACACTACTGCGTTGAAGAAACAGATGTTGAGCCTAATTTTAATGCGAATGGACTTAATAATGTAATAGCATATTTCTCGCAATCACATGCTTTCAAATAACAATTTATAAAACAACCACTACAGTATTCCTTAAAAAATACTATGTATTGTGGGAGATTGTTATCAAGTATCTGACAATATTGCCCGCTATATCTTATAAATTACGCCGTCCCCACAACCAGCGGATTTGGTCTCGTGCCAACTGTCTAGTGTGAACCGACTTTGTCTGAGAAAAACTCGATTTGTGTCTCGTATAATGACCGAAACGAATTGTTATAGTTTTTTGTTGTCCCCATTTCTTTCCCTTGTAGTGGCTCTACGGCGTAGCTTCTCTACGGCGTAGTTTTAGGGAATAGTTCACATTAGAGTTTTATTTTTGAAGTGAAACTTCTTTTTCGAGGTTGGAAAAAAATTTAGTGTAACATTTTTTCGTTACGCGTCACATTTTTTCGTTACGCGTCACATTTCTCCGTTACGCGCCATCTTTTTCTTATCCCTACCACGTGTGATTCGAAGTATACTTTCTCCAGTGGAGTAGGGATTGGTAAATGTCTCCAATGTATTTTGCGGCCCGTTTTGAGTAGTTACATTTTTGAAATCCAGGTGGCGATTGCATCGACTTCAGACGGGTTTAAATTATTTTTTTGAAAAATAACGTCATAAAGAAGTTTCGCTTCTTACGAGTGTACGCTAGTACACGCACACATTTTTTGTTTTAAAGATATCCCAATTGTTCTTATAATTACTCTGAAATAGACAATTTTCGATAGTTCAATGAGTTGTATGTATGTGTGTGTATGACTCTGGACTTAAATCTGTAAAGTTTGTTTTCATACATACACAAGAACTTACAAAACTTTATATTATTACATGATAGAGTAATATTTACTGAAAAAGTATCAGTAAGAAAGTAGAAAGGCCACAATAGAGATGGCACGAATATTTGAAAAGTTTTTATATTATATGGTTATTTTTCATAATTAATTTGAGACTCTATTAGGCATTCATTGAAAACCATAACCCTGATCAGAAGGAAGTAAAAAAATCAGAATCAGACATGTTCTAACTTGTTTTTGACCTTTATAAATTTGAATAAAAAAGAAAACTGTACATATACACAGTCTACTTAACTAATGTAACCCCGGCCTTATGTAGGAGCCCTACTTAACTTACTTAAACAATTACGTCGTATAATTGTATTAACGTACCACTTATTAACGTTTTTACGTTTCTGGTTACGCTCATTTTGTCCCTAGAGAATATGTACGTTTGTTAATAAATTGTTTTGTGTGAGACATGTTATTATACCGGTCTATACGCGGCAATCTATGGCTCTACCAAAGTATTTATACAAATGACAGAAATGCTTAACGATCAAAGAAAAGTGTATTATTGGGCAAACGTAGTGTAGGGTGCCCTGCAGCGCGCTGGACCGACGACTTGAAGAAGGTAGCTGGCAGCGGATGGATGTGAATTGCCCAAGACCAGGATGGTTGGCGTGCCTTGGGGGAGTACCTTCGCTCAGCAGTAGACGGCTATAGGTAGAATGATTATTTATGTTCTATGTTGGGCATAGACTTCTGTTTAAGTGGTCCACCTTAGGTCAAAACCTAAAAATTGCTTAAAGTAAAAATAGAATAAAAGAAAAATATTATAAAACCGGTTTTGGTTTGTTGTGGTTCTGGCTTCGGCCAACTATACCACCCTAGCCTGTTTTTTTTATATTTTTATTTATGCTGTCGTATTTAGAACTCCATCAAAGAAAGAAACTACTCAGTTTTACAACATCAGTATAGATATTTACGAAATTATTGTTTCTCATGCTGTATAGGGTTTCCTCCAAGAACTTAGGGCTACAAGTCAATCTCACCTGCAAGGGATGCACTTACTGATCAACAGATGAGGCTCTGGTAAAGAAACATCTCGATTAGAGGCAATGGGCTCGCCACCTATTACGTGGGACTACAAAAGTGGACGTTTAATATGCCTCTGCCTACCGATCCGGGGAAACAGGCGTGATTATATGTTTGTTATTTTTTAACTGTTATATATAAAAACAAATATTTCGGAAATGCTACAAATGACACACAACGTCATCTAGTTTCAAACTAAGCAGAGCTTGTACTGTGATAACTAGACTGATTGATAGAATACTTTTACACTTTTTATTTGTTAAAGATACACATGTTATACATAGAAAACACCCAAACTTCAAAACAAATGTTTGTAGATCGCACAAACGTTTAGTCCGACCAGGGTTCGAACTCGAGACCTCAAGCATAGCAGTCGTAGTCACTACCGTTGAACCACCGAGGCACTTGTATTAGTTGTGTACAACGCTTTTTGCGTCGTTAATGTTCTAGTCTTATCTATTTTTTGTTGTTGTTATTAAACTGGCTCACATATCTATTTTATTGTTATAGATAGGAGACAAGGTTGTTATGAAATCAGTACAATTTGTTTTTATTTTCGTGAGATATGTTCGTGTAAATAGATTTATTTGTGTCTTAACTGAGAATGTGTCAGAGCGTGGTATGGGATGATAAGGCACGTGCCAAGAGATAGCTTTTATTTCGGTTTGTTTTGATTTTCGTTTTGGCATGTGTAATTTTCTGGCTTTGACTTTAGTAGATGACACATGCATTTATATTCACTTTTAGCTTGTATAAAAATAGTTTTTCTTTTAAATAGGTATGCCAATTTCTTTATAGTATTCTAAAAAATAAATTTGTGAAAGGGTTGCTCTAAATATAAATAACCTAGCAACAGAACGAGAAACTAATTATTAATTCTTCTCAGTGGCAGTTTGCAACTAAATCACTCTTAATTCTCTATAAAATTTCGAGAGTTTTATGTCATGACATCTCTTGAAAGAAAATATTACGGTATAGGGAGGCAAACAGGCAGACGTGTCACTGTCACTTCAGAATCAAGGGAAACTGAAGGAAAAATGGTATCAATTTTTAAGGGACGATTTAGACGAGTAAAAAATAGCCTCTATTTTTATATTCGGTAAAAATATGAAGACAATTGAATTATCTTACAAGTAATTACTAAGTATAGTGCATAAACAATAAGAAAGCGATCAAAAACAAAGTCTCATTGAATATTAAAACTTTCAACTTCAAGACAATCGAACAATCCGTCCGAGCCTGTCCGGAATCGTCCGAAACTTTGTTCGGATAATAACTCGTTAACGAATCTTAATTTCGTAATGAATTCCGTTGTTGAATTGTTTCGGCATCCGTACCGTACTTAATTAAGTTTAATTTGTTACAGCCTATTGATTTTCTCGAGTGTTTTATTGCTAAGGGAGAGAGGAGTAAGGTGGGCATACCTTATCATACAATGGAGTTTTAATTACACAGTGTTATGAAAGAGATATATGAATATTATAGCCATGATCGAAATGATAACACAGTATCAGAAAAACTGGTAATGAGTTACTGCAACCCAAATCATTTTCTCCCTTATTCTAAGCAGAGCATTCAAAGGACAGCGACACAAAGTAAAGTATCGAGCAGCCGTTGCCTGTAATGTAATAATAACAGTAACCGAAAGTCGAAGCGGTATTCTGCTGGTCTGCTAAAGACAGATGAGAGATCGAAAGCAGGTGGAAACTGTATTTTGAAATAACGCCAATTGACCTTTAGGTTGTGGAAAGAGAATAGTTGATCAGTTAATGAATCAAGTTCAAAATTGAATATACAAACATGGTCACAACTTACTACAATGTTTTTGTTTACAGTTGATGGTATATTTTTTTTCATTTTGAGAACCTGTCAAAGTGACCACTCCGCTTGATGAAAAACAGGAATAGAATCCAAGAGTTGTGGTCACCATACTTATTTCGAACGCGGTCAATGCAGTATGGTGACTCACAGTATGACGGCCTAGTGATATGCTTTTTCACGTCCTATTTGAGAAAGTAAAAGGCTTGATAGTCATCGTGTCAGTGTGAGGCTTGCACACCTACCACGATAACTATCGCCCCTACATCATTGGGCCTCTGGCCTCGCACTCATCAATAAAACACGCCAGCATAGATGCTGTCGCTTTAGGTTCGTCTTTTGTGAGACGGTAGTACCGCCCCGGTCGAGCCGGCTCGTTTGTGCTGAAATCGCAGCGTGGCTCTACTACTGTGTGTGTGTGTGTAAAATATGATATTATTTATAATTGCTAATTACTTGAATCGTCTGTTAGTCTAGTGACTAATGATTCAGACAACTAAGCCAGAAGTCGTATATACGTTTCGTATCCAGGAAACTAATAACTACTAATAATATATTGTGTGATGAACACAACCGATGAATCATCTATGATATGTCAATACCTAGAAGTATGTAAGTATGTGTATTAAGTATTTGTGTCCAGCAATATCAATGGGCTTATCACCTATGATGTAATTACAACTGAAATATAAGTGAAATTGCAAAATTTCAGCGTTTACCATTGCTCTGTCTATCCTTTCAGGAATAAAAGCGTAAATATGTAATAATAAACAACTAATTAAGACAAAAATATTTTGTTAATCGAAATACTTTCTGTAAATACCAATTCATATCCATGTAATAATAATCAAATTATTATTATATTAATTGTAACTAATATCAAACATTCCGCCTGCTAGCTCACGGAAAGTCTAGGGTGAGGTGCGACTGAAAGCGATAAAAGCTTCTACGAAGTTAAACTAATACATTTTTGTTTATGTGTAATAAAAAGCGAGTATATAATGTGACGTAAATTTCTCAAAAAGTTATCTCAATTTTGACACGATATACAACACACTTGAAATATGATTTTTGTTTTTTTTTTTCGCAACCACAATGTGCGACAGCAAAGCATGCTAAAGATTTATATATTTAAAGTACAATATTATTTTATTTCGACGGACATGTTGACCTAGTGGTTAGCGATCAAAACTGCTAAGCCAGAAGTCATGGATTTGATTCCACTCAGGACATGTAATTATGTGATAGACACGACCATGCGTGTATTCTATTTCTGGGTGTTATTCGTGTATAATATATAATATTTTGTGATATATTTTTGTGATTAGCAGCGATCTCATTACTATAGTTTGGGACAAGACGATCGTAGCTAAAAAGTGTAAAGTTATTATTACTATTTTCGTCTAGCGATTATATGTCGCTCTCCGCTTGCAGTGGGAGCTGGGTTGCCAACAAATATTAAACTGAAATATCCGAACTGTTTGAACACTTTACTTCTTGATAACACAAGGGCCAGTACTGATCGCTTCTCGACTGGATTATATTACAATATTTCTGTATTTTAAGAGAATAATAATTTTATACAGGCTTACAGACTCAGCTAAATGTGATACGCAGGAATTTTACTTGAGCTTCAATTGTATATTACATACATAAAAATATATAAAAATTCACGCCTATTTCTCCGTAGGGGTAGGCAGAGGCATATTAGATTGTTAAGGTCCCGCGTAATTAAGAGCGAATTTATTGCTGTTAATCGGGATGCTTCGTGTGCTAGAGCCTCATTCGTCGATTATCAGGTGCACCACATTACACATTACATTTCAGGTGAGTTTGGCTTGGGCCCTAATTTCTTGGTAGGAATCTTATGCGCCCTGTATTATATATAATTATAGAGAGAGCTGCATAGGATTTTTTTCACATCAAAAATATGATTGATTTTGTGCGTGTTAAATCAATGTCAATACTTGTCAAATTAATCAGAAGTGACAATTCTATAATAACATTTACAGTCATCAGACACACAAATTCGTGTGGTGAGAGATTAAGGAGAATTGAGGAGATCCGCAAACGAAATAAGGTCACCGATATTGCTAGTAAAATTGTTTAACTTACGCAGAAACGATGGCTGATGGGGCCATAAAGTTCTGGAGTGCCGCGTACTTGGAAACGCAGCGTTGGTAAGCCCCGTACAAGATGTTCCGACGTCCTGGCGAAGGCCGTGGGACGCTGTTGGATGCGGGCGCACGGGACCGGCTGTTGTGGAGAACCTTGGGGGAGGCCTATATCCAGCAGTGGACGTCTTTTGGCTGAGATGATGATGATCATGATGATACATAGAAAACATCTAAATTTAGAAACAAACATTGTAGATCATGATGTTTGGCCCAACCTGGGTATCAAATATGGACACGTACCTGAGACCACAGACATAGAGCCATCCATATACACCACCATTGCACCACCGACAATATTCTCAATGTTGTTGAATAAACTATTCTATGATAAAAAATAATTTTGAATAAAAATTTCAAAATAATACTCACACACAACTTTACAAAGCACTTCACACAAATCTCGCTTCACCTTTATTTCCAATGAGAGCGAATCAGCTCGCCAAGATCGGCATAGTTTATCCTTGCCAAGAAGTACCATGTTAAACAACTATTCGGACCGGGTCCGGGCGAGGGGTCGCCCCACACAAGAGCAAAACGGGTAATAAAGGCCAAAAGGGGATCTCTATTTAGAATTCCAATCCGTTTGAGTATGATGGTTCTATAATTGGCATAAGTGGTTTGAAACAGCTATTTAATGGATCCAACTAAATGTCAAGTATTTTTGATGTTTATTTAAGGGTTGGTTTCTGTTTGTCTAGATACAATCTTAATAATTGTATGGAATGGTGTTAGGGTTGACGTGTATGCATGACTTGTTTATTTTTTATTTATCAGGCGTATCACCTAACAGTAATTGACCTCCGTTAACTACTGTTCGCTAATGACGGCTGACTCAAGATTCATGAGCTCATTGTCGCCTTTTAGCTGAATATTTACTCTTTTTAGTAAGTTTAAATAATAGATTTCCATAATGCCAACCACATTTCCTAATCCCAAAATAGGTAGAGCTTGTATGCATATTATATATAGAAAACACCCAAACTCCAAAACTGATATTTGCAGATTATACAAACATTTGGTCCGACCCGGCGAGCAGCGCCGTCGCATGTGTTACTACTACGTCACCGAGGCAGTTAATATATTTTCATTGGACAAAAGCAAAAATACTGCAGGTTATAATATGTTGTACACAGTATTACAAGTATAGTAAAGTTTAGTCAAATTAACTACATACATTCATAAAATGAGGCCCGTTTAAATGGAGCGGTGGGCAGAGGTATACCCTACCCACTTTATGGAAGTATTTATCCCATGTAATAAATGGCAAGCCTATTGCCGTTAATCGGGATGTTTTACTCGTTAGAACCTCAGACACCATTTGTATGTGAGGTGGACTTGGGACCCTAAGTATTTGGATGTCATCTTATGCAGCCGAGAGATGTTAGTCAGAATTAATATTTTTTACAGGAAAATGATGATTACTATAGAAGTAGTTTACTAGTCGCTATATTATAAAAAAGTTTGTGTGCTTTAAAAAATATTGCTTTTTTTTTCGCTGTTGGAGAAACAAGATTTTTGTGAATTAATAACTTATTTGCTTGGGCAAAAGTTACGCAAATTGTATTATAAGTCACGAAGTTTACAAGATACGAGTGTTTCGTGTGCGTTAAACCTAACTATGGTTTCGGGTCACGGAATAACCTTCAGTATTACACGTCCCGGAGGCAACAAGGGAATTCACCAGTGGGATGGGCTGTCAGGAATAAAATTGGTCGATGTATAAAAGGGTACATTGAAGGTAATAAGTTATATACTTTATTGTTACATGATGTAAGCATGTGTTGTAGGAGAGGGACCTTTACCGCTAAATTATGAAGTATTTACGTTTCGTTTGTTACTTTATTTTCGTAGATTTTTAGTGTAAAGGTAACAGAGTAGAAGCTTAAAGGTCAGTGAGGGTAACTCGGATTATGTTTTATACTTTTGTGTGGTGACACGGCTTTCCGTGTCGTGATAGTGTCAACACTTCTATGTCTCGTGGGTATTGTAAGAGGTTACTAAGGGAGCTAATTATATAGACACCAGCACTGTGAAGAGAAGTTAAACTTGATTCAATCCCTATTCCAAGCCGTCTGGCCAGCGTGGTATAGTAAACTAAAACCACCTTCCTAAGAAGAGGCCTATGTCCAGTTGTGGACTAGGAAAGGCTATTGAAGTGAAGTTTGTGTAGATCGTAACAGCATTTATTGAGTCTGTAAGTGTTATGCTGTCTGCAGTTTTATGTCCCTTTGAGAAAGAAAGATATTATTTTGTTAAATTTAAAATAAAAGATAAAGATATGGTAATTTTTAACTATGGTACAGTCTTGCTTAGGCTTATCAGCTTGACGATGTGATGACGACCACCGCGACCACGACCTCACAGAAAACTCCTGTAAAGCATTCGTCTCGTTTCTTTTCGTCACGTGAGTGAAGTTAGCAAAAGTCATTTACATTTGTAACTCCATGGTCACAAGTGCGTTGCCAACCTTGAGCCTCTCCGCAGCATCACGAGGAGGAGTTTTTTCTCCAATAACCTCTGTCATTCGGTGAAAAATAATTCTTTAAAAAAATGTAAAATCAATTGTAGATGCTTATTAATGCAAACTTAAGATTAATGTTACACAGCAATGATTGCAGCAGGTGTTCATTGTCATCGTCATCAATAGTCTTTAACAGTCCACTTTTGGACTTTAGGTCTCTCCTTAAACAAGCATCTTTAGATACATTTAAATTGTCTGGAGTAGCCATCTGGTAGATTAAGTTAGCCATAAGGATAATTGCCTATTATAACATATAGATCCTATGACAAAAAAGTCCAAGAATATTCATTTTAAACGTAAAAAAATTATTAAATCTAAGAATATATGTCAATATTACTTAAGAGCTTTTGCTCATGACTACCATAAATTAAACGTATCCACATCACACTATACATTCAATTCCATCTACGTACAAAAAAAAGGGTTGCCTTTCCTGAAACCCCTGCTTTAAATTGTTATACCCATATTATCAGAATATAAGTAATATAAGAAAATAATAGTATGATTGGACGGAAAAAAGAGAAAAACATTTCTTTAACGATATTGAAACTCTATCTAGAGTCTCTTCTCGATCAATTGAAAATAAAACGAACATTATACTAAGATACATATAAGGGCCGCAATAGTCCGCAAAATGTTCTCTTATCGTGCCTTTCATTTAAAAATAAAGCACCTAAGATGCTTTCGAAGCCTTCAGGAGACAACTTAAAGATTAACTTGTGTACACAAAATTGAACCTTAATTTATCATCATAAGGTACCTTTTTGTAAACCAGATTGCGAAGGTATCGTTTCGCCTTTGCGCATTTGAATTTGCTTCAATGAATATATTCGAAATCTGTAGATAAGCAAAATGGATCTGTAAAGAGTGATATTGTGGGGATCTAACAAAATGGCGAATTTGTACTTTAGTTGCCAAGTTGTTCGTAGTGACCATTATATGGTGGTCTCGACAATTTTTTTGTTATCAAGTATCTGACGTCTATTATTAGTTGACTTCAAAAATATGCGTAGGTTTTTTGAGAAAGTTTCTTTTGTATATTAAGTGATAATTCTGTACAATATTGTCAAGCCATTTTCTTTTTATAAAATGATGTCTCTGACGTAATATACTTATCGAGAAAAAAAAATTTCGCCGTAACAGAGCTGTATTCAAATTATTTGAACAGATTGGACGGTTGTACTTTCAAATTTATAATATAAAAAAATGTTTGCTTGCTAGTCTAATTTCCACTTTAACTCATTAAGTTAAAAATATTTCATTTAAATAACTTAAACTGACACAAATCTTTCGTACAATGAAATATTTATATAAATGTACATTATCTTCTAACTTCACAAGATTTTAGGATCATATTAAAATCACATAAGATTTTAATATGATCCTAAAATCTTTAGCACATCGTCGAAAATTTAGACGTGTGGAATTTAAAATTGAATATTTCGTACATGCCTCCTTGCCCTGAACGGTCTTCAAAAGTGGTATAAAATTATCTCTTGCTTAGAAGTGAGTCAACAATATAAATGGTCCTTAATCACTTCATACTTTTTTTGGTCTACTACCAAAAAATGTGGCTCTACTGAGCCACTTTGATTTTAGCACAAATGAGTTGGTTCGACCGGGGCAGTATTAGCCTCCCACAGAACACCAACCTCAAACAATACTAACCGTGCTTCGTGTTTCGGTGGTGAGTGTGAAACCAGAGGTATATCGATTCAGAGGTGATAGTTTTCGATGCAAGTGTGTCTTATACTGTTACGATGACTGTCATGCCTTTGACGTCCCCAAGTCCAAGTAGTGTTGGCCACCATACTGCATTGTCTACAGTCGCAAAGAGTATAGTGACCACAACTCTTGGATTCTATTCATATTTTCATTCAAAAACACTTGTTTTGATATTTCTTGTTATATTTGAAATTATTTTAACTGCAGTTAGTTTGCCATTACACATAACTTACAATGAAAATATTCCAATTTATTACAAAAATATCCAGAACTTTCACAGAATTTTCCAAGAATCGCGCAGGAGAATTTTTACTGAAATCGGCGAGTTTGTATAAAATGTTTAATAATAGTATGGAAACTCTTGAGAGTTATGTAAATACAGAATCAAGTGGCAGAGTCTGGTTTTTGTCTACTCTAAAGAAGAAAGGCGAATGTGCTGAGTCCTGATTCAACATAGTTTTATTTAAAAAAAAAATAATTTGTTAGGGTATAGTCTACACCAGAGTGTTTTCAAGTTGCGTCTATCGCATGACATATTCCTACCCAATCCTGGTCAAGGAATTGAGGCACGTATTCAGATTAATATTGAAAAATATATCGATCTGCTTGATATCTTATTTGTTTGTTACTAAAAAGTTTGAGGAAAATCTTCCTAAATATATTCTCACACTGAAGAAATAACATTTCAGCTTCTAGCAGACGTTAGATCCGTGAATACGAACGGTATTTAAATTGTTTGCCTTCGAAGAATTCCGTTTAATATGAAAACCACGTTAATATAATATAGTTTTTGCTTTCCTTTCCTAGTTTGATTTACTGGGATATGATATCATTTTTGGACATCACTGCGGTTTGCCTTTCGGTGACATATAAATTTAAAACAGCTCCAGCTTATAAGTATACGAAAATTATAAATGTGTCTCTCTTTTTAAAGTCATTCTTTTACAGGTCTATAAATTTTTCGGACATTTCGGACATTGGACACACAGCGTCATGTAGTTTCAAATTAAGCAGAGCTAGTGCTATGATAACTAGACTGATAGAATACTTATATACTTTTTTTTTGTAAATACATAGAAAACACCTAAACTTTGAAACCAATATTTGTAGATCATACAAACATTTGGTCCAATCCGGGAATCGAACATGAGGTCTCAGGCACAGCAGTCGCATTCACTATCGCTGCGCAACCGAGGCAGTTGCTTCGGTTTCTAAATAAAATTAAATAATCTGTAATCCTCTACTAGTTAATTTTCTTGACAGCTATCATTTAATTACAAATTAAAGAAAGTTCTTTTAAAACTAAATGAAGTTGTTGACAAACCAGTCTTTGTCACAGAATGATTTTTATTATCTCTATTTAACATTCGGTTAATGATGACACACACCTCCAACTTCATCAAATCTTCCTTTGATGTGCAGTCAATTCTGCTCTGAAATGCGCTCCCTCTCAAAATTAGTATGTCCACAAACCACCTCACTTTCAAATCGAAATTTCGCGAACCTCTTTGGAATGAGTTGCCAGAACAGTCACAACCCTACATCACATAATATTAAATTTTATAATGTGTACCTTCATATGTATTGTGCATGTAATGTTTATTTAGTAGTAAGTTTATGTATAAGTATATTTATAAGTTCAATAACTTTACACCTACCGCATCGTATTTCTACATCACCTTAAAGTCGACTGGGAGAGAATGCCTCATAGCATTAAGTCCGCCTTTGCACAAGTACAATAAGTTTAAATAAATAAATAATGATGAAAATATATTACTATTTAGCTTTAAAGAACCACAAACAAACCTCTTTTACAATTTATATACAGCTCAAATCTCGTATCTTGCTCAAATCCCCATTATACCTGTGACATTGCAGGCGCGCGACACAAAAACATTTTACACGTTCCATTGCGCGTCACACACGGTAAAGAGAAATGCCTTTCTATTTTACGCTTATACAGATCCGTATTTTTTGTATTTGTGAATCGATCGCTTAAAGTTGAAGGAGCCTGCTGAGGTGGAAAAATGCTCCAGTAGACAGGCGATTTACTTCAGGGTTGCCACAAGGAAAATGTTCTATTTTAAATTCAATTCAGTAAATAGGACATTGAGTACGAGTTGATATACAGTAGATGTTATCCCAATAAAAGTATCAACTCGTTTGTAAAATAAAAACAGTTGAAGATACAAGTAAAGTTTAGACAAGTATTTTTATTGTGTTGTTTTTTTTCGTGGAATACGAGGCAAGGAGGGTCACTTGATTGTTAGTAAAAGTGCACCGTCATGTTTCTAACCTTCCTGCTCCTAAAATTGGAGGGCTTGGACTTCTGTTTAGGGCACTCACTTGGTAAAAAGCCAGAGTTGCTTAACCTTGGTTTTCTGTAAGAACATAGTGGCATTTCAGGCGAACATAAGCTATAGTTAGGTTATCTGATACACAACGCCATCTAGATTCAAACTAAGTAGCGTTTGTACTATGACAGTCAGATTGACTGATAGAATACTTATTTACTTTTTTATGTATGAGTTATATGTACATGTATTATACATATATGTGTTATGTATTTATGTAAGTATATGTGCGTATTTATGATCAAACTAGTCTATATATACTGAATCCTCTGTCAATTACTTCTTATCCTTAAGTGCACCTACCTCATATTTTCTCTGCATCGTCCAATCGGTTGACTGGCAGAAAATGTTTTTGAATAAATAAATAAATAAATTAATACATATTATACATAGAAAATACGAAAAATTCGAAATAAATATTTGCAAAGCATACTAGATTTTGTCCAACCCGGGAGTCGGTCCCGAGACGTCGGGAACAGCAGCCGCATACACTGACACTACTTCACGGTAGTCAAAAACGTAATTCTATCATAGAAATTTTAGATGGTGAAAATTACAAGTACATCTACATTATCGTATCAAAGGCGAATAAATATTTAATTCTAAAAGTTTTATTGATTTGATGGATCTGTATAATAATTAATAATAATATTTTTTATTCAGATAAAAAACTAATGTGACACAATTACAATTTTATAAGGCTTAGAAGTTTGCACTTCTACAGAAACTCTGTCCTTTGAACTAGGTTTAAATATCTGTATTGCAGACAGGCAGTGTCCCCCGTACCATTAAATGTAAGCCTTAGCTATGTATCATAACATTAATGTAAGGAAAACAAGAAAATGCAATTAATAAACATTTTAAAACTAGGTTAATGCTGTGTGTGTTGTTACTAATTTGTTAAAAATTATCAACGACTAAAACATCGAATTGGCATAATCTGTGTTCTTCATTCCATAATAGCACGTCTAAGTCACCCTCAGGTCAGTTTTTTTTCATTGTAAGATAGAGTCCTGAAGTGCAAACATAAAAAAAAAGCAAGAGAATTGAATAAATAAACTTTTCTTAAAGTCGATTAAAAAGATAATAAGTTAGAGATATTTAAATTGAAAGACTTTTTTGTAGTTTTGTTGTATTTTAGAGACAATACTTTGTTTTTCAGTTTAAGGATCTAGGTATCTTCAAGTCTGCTACATACCTCTTTTGCTATCGACTTTTTTTATTGAACTTAAAGAAACCACAAACGGGTAACAAAAGAGTGCTGTTTTTTTTCCGTTTTAATAAGTGAAGCCCTCAATATCTTACAGCTTTCTTTTGACCTACATTTTATTGTGATGAATTGTTTAGCAGAAATATTTGTATCGTGATCGTAAGGTCGCTGGTTGCGTTCGATTCTGGGGGTAATGGAATTCATTATTGAGTTTTTGTTATTGAATTCTTTGCAGTGTTGAGGCTGGAAACGTGAACCTTTACGTAACGGGAAGTTCTGTTTATTTATATGGGTGTATATTCAGTATTTTTGTTTTACAAAATACTCACTCTTTGACCCTAAACATTGTATATTCATACTACTATTTTGTCCGGGTCGTGACGGATTAATAATACATAGTTTTACCACCCCTATTCATCCCGTGGGTGTCGTAAAAGGTGACTAAAGGAACAAGGTATGCAAGACAACATCATTACAAAGAGAAGGAAAACTTGAAACAAACCCTATTCCAACCCGTTTGACTAGCGCAGTATAGTAGGCCAAAATCTCCTTGCTAAGGAGAGGCCTATGTCCAGCAGTGGACTGTGAAAGGCTGTTGATGATGATGATACTAGTATTATGAAGCTGGAGAGATTGTTATGTCTAACGTGCTACTCTTAGATGGATAATTTATTATTATTTACTTGTATGAATGGAAAAATTATTTTAGTACGGAATAGCCCATTCATTAAGGAAGACTACTACTAAATATCATCACGCTAAAAAGTCAGCAGAAGCCAATAATTAGTAAAAATGTTTAAAAAAACAGTGAAATTAATTCCTTTTGAGACACGCAAACCAATTTGCACGTCATTATCATCAACATCTTAGCCGAAAGACATCTACTGCTGGACATGGACCTCCTTGGGCAATTACGACCGAGAAAAAGGCCATGTTGTGCTAGAAGACCGAGATAATCTAAAGTATAGGCAGCCTTGTGACTTTGGGTAACATCAACGTTATTATCCCAAACGAGGATTATACTCCTCTAAGACTTTAAGTTGGTTAACAATCTATCCAAATATTGAAAAGAAATAGACAGATCATAAATGCCAATAGTCTATAAGTTGCTATAACAACCAATCCTAAATCTAAGTAATAAACAGCTAGTATCGGATATCTCCAACTCATCTTTGATGTTGGACAACGTCATCTTAAAATAAACTCTTACCTTCTCATTTTTATTATGCACTTTAATTATTTTGTACGCAAGATATTCGTCTATTTCAACTATTATTTGGTTGCATGAAACCCAGCTAACGGTCAAGACGACGAGTTCGATGGCTATTTTTACTCTCGTGAATAGTTTAAAAATCCTGAGAAATTTGCGTGCACACTATGCAAATTTCGAGATAACACGCTAATATGTGGAGACTAGACGTACGTGGTATATCATTTCATTCCTCCGTTTAAGATATCAGTGAGTTATAAAAAGAAATTTAACCTATGATAACCAATAAGTCATTAATCACTGGAAACTTAAACAATAAACAGCCATTAAGAACAACGCGGGCATCAGATTATATTTGTTATTTAAGTGAGGGTATCTAAGTGCATAAGTTAGAGTATAATCTAACAATAACATGTTACTTATTATGCTTTTTAAACATAATATTATTGCAACGTTATTTTTGTGAAAAATTAAATATTAAATTAAAGGCATCTCTCAGAAGATCAATCTAAGGCAACAGAGTCCATGCTGTCATGTTTCGTTGATGAGTGTGAGATCGGAGACCCATTGATTCAGAAGTGACAATTTTTGTGGTAAGTGTGTAAGCCTTACACTCCTACGATGACTGTCATGCCTTTTACGTCCTCAAGTGGGGCGTGAAAAAGCATCTTATTAGGGCGTCATAGCGTGAGTTACCATATTACATTGCCTGCATGCGTAATGG
This sequence comes from Hypercompe scribonia, assembly GCA_949316085.1. NCBI lineage: Eukaryota > Metazoa > Arthropoda > Insecta > Lepidoptera > Erebidae > Hypercompe > Hypercompe scribonia. Next base: position 12,532,309 of record OX438993.1, read on the forward strand.
TGATCACAACTCTTGAATTCTATTCTATCTACGCTTGCCATCGGGCAGAGTATAGTCCCTTTGATTTTCTAGGTTCTAGGCTCTCAAATTATGTATAAAATGTATAAATAAAAAGTGGGTAATATTGTAAACAAAGGCATGTCAGAAAAAGTAAATGTTAATTATCGTATTTCTAAGAATCTTAAGCTATAGGTGGTACACTGAGGCCAAAGATTAGAGTAAGTGATACAAAATTCAAGATCACCGTACCGTAGTCAAGACATGGATGCTTTAATGCCTATGTCAGACCCATTTAGAGGCCTGATGAAACCGACCATGGAGTTCTTTGCCCTTCCATATTTCCCTATGATTGTTAGTATCAAGTAGAGTAGGTTTGTGCCAATTTTCTTGAGCCAAAGCGAGTGGAGCGAATCCGATATCCACTACACCTACATTGCGAAGCACTCCGACATCAGTATGTAACAAATATTCTCGGAGATTGTACATCTCGCGATTGTGTGGTGCCTTGATATTAACTAGTACGCCACCTCCAAACTTTCCCTCCTTTGCACAATAAATAAATAAATAATTGTTTTTTTTTTTTGAGAACCTGCCAAAGTGACTCTACTCTAAAGCATGAATAGAATCCAAAAGTTGTAATATGGTGACCCATACTATGGCGGCCTATTATGATGCTTTTTTACGCCTCACTTGGGGACGTAAAAGGCATGACAGTCATCGTAGCATTGTATTGCACACGACAACTGTCACCCCTGCATCAATGGGCCTCCGGTCTCGCATTCACCAACGAAACACGACAGCACGGATGTTGTCGCTTTAGGTTGATCTTCTATGGGAGGGTAGTACTGCCCCAGTCGAGTCGGCCCGTTCATGCTGAAATCAGCGTCGCTCTACTACCTATCAAACATTTGGCACACGATGCCATCTAGTTTCAAACTAAGCAGAGTTTGTATAATAACTAGACTAACTGATAGAACACTTATATACTTTTTTTATGAATACATACATTGTATACTTACATAAAAAATTTCCAAACTCCGAAACAAATATTTGTAGATCATATGAACATTTGATCGAACCCGAGACTTCAAGCGCAATAGTCGCATTCGCTACTGCTGCGCCACTGTAGTTAAATAAATAATTAAATAATTACTCTTTGTTGTTATTTCCTATAGAAGTCAACATTTTATTACTTAGATTAAGTTAATTTATGGATATGAGACTAGTTGTAAAATAAGACTAACTTAACTCGTAATATGTCACATTAATTACGTCTTTTCAGTTAAGTCTTTATAGTTATATGAGCTCCCTGCCGAGGTTTTCCCTGGAAACTACAGTATGGGGCTCTTCAAGAAGGGGGTAAATAGGTTTTTAAAGGATCGGCAACGCGCACGTGATGCCCCTGGTGCCGCAGGCGGTCATAGGCTGCGGTAACCGCTTACCATCAGGCGGGCCGTATGCTTGTTTGCCACCGTCGTGGTATATAAAAAAAAAAGTTATATAGTTTATTAACACAAGTTAAATCTTATCATGGGTGCCAGAGTTCAAATACCAATTACTTGAATGTTTGCTGTTTATTATAAGTAAAATTGTATATAAAATTGTTTTTTTGAATAATGAATTTATTTATATTTATATTATTAATTTAACGATTTATAAAAATAAATAATTTTAACCTCAAATCCATCTGTAACATATAAGATGTTCTCTATGTTACCTTTCATACAAGTTTCAATTACCTTCAATATTTCAAGATTCCCATACAATATTCCACGCGGCTTACCGCGAAAATCTCACATTTCATTACAAATATGTTTTCATGGAAATTTACCAGAATTACGTGATAGAATTTAACTTTTATTTATTCGTACGTAAGTAATATGTAAACGTTAAAGGTTTTATGGCGATAGCAGTGCATATGAAACTGTTAAACAAATGAATTTTGTTTAACAGAATTCTACCGTTAAAATAATTGGGAGAAATAAAATCAATCCATAAAATGTTTTATGACTTGGCTTCTTCAAGTATTGATAGATTTTTGGCCTGTTTTGGTTACTGTTAAAATCAGATTTTATTTACCACTATTTTTTGCCCAGGGCTTCGCTCGCGTGCAATTTGGTCTGCCACTTTAAATTACGTAACAGATCACTTTAAACAATTTTTTTTATAACAAAATGTATCCTATGTTACTTCTCCAAGAACATGTGCACAAAATTTCATGATGATCGGTTGAGTAGTTTTTGCGTGCAATCGTAACAAACAAGCTTACATTCGCATATATAATATTAATAGGGATGGCAGGAATGGAAAAACTTACATACTTACTCAACGAACGGCATCACATTTCTGACTCATGAGTTACTTCCTATCAAGTGAACTCTCTGTCTATTCCATAAAAAAAAAGAAAAAAAAGAAGTTTACTAAGTGTTATAGTTTTCGAAGTTTCTTGTCAACCTATCACTACCTACCGCTACCTACCGCTAAATAAGAGCCAAGTTTATTCCACACTTTTACTGTAATATAAAAATATCTCATAAAACAACACCTACTACGATCACATTAAGCCATTGTGTGCTTTATGGGGTATGCGATGCGATAAAAATTAATGTACATGGACATACTGTAATATTACGTGCGGTAAACGAAACCACTGGAAGGAAAATGGCCCATAAGTTGTAACATTGTTTTTTGATGCTTACATTTTTCTTCTCAATTTCCTACGATCTGTATATTTTTTTCAAATACGTTTTTTATATTTCATCGAGAATTTAAGACAAACGTATACGCTTTTGTGTTATATTATCATCATCATCATCATCAAGAACCTTCCGTAGTTCACTATTGGACTTTCTACTTAGAAAGGAGGTTATAGCCTATTGATGCAGGGGTCACAGTTATCGTGGTAACTGTGTAAGTCTTACACTGTCACGATGACTGTCATGCCTTTTACGTCCCCAAGCGAGATGTGAAAAAGCATCTCACAAGGCCGCATTAGTGTGGGTCACCGTACTGCATTGTCTGCATTTGCAATGAGTATGGTGACCACAACTCTTGGATTCTATTCATGCTTTCCATCAGGCAGAGTAGAGGCACTTTAGCAGGCTCTTAATATAGAAAAAATAATACTATACCACGCTGAAAAGCCATGTTGGAACAGGGTTTGTATCAAGTTTTCCTTCTCTTCACAGCGCTACTGTCCTACAGGATTCATTCCCGAAGTCACCGCTTGCGAAACGCATAACATCAATAGGAGTGATGAAATAATCCGTTACCACATGGAAAGCTTGAGTTATACAATATATGTTAATACAAAGAAAAAATATATTACCTATGATTGGTTGTGCAGTTAGATTTGAGTTCTTGCTTTAGTTTGTTTCTATCTGTACTTTACCTGTAACAACTGTTCAATCAATCAACTTATCGCCATCCACTGCTGACCGAAGATCTCTCCCAAGGAACATTAACCATCCCGGTTTTGGGCAATTCGCACCCATCCGCTGCCAGCCACCTTCTTCAAGTCATCGATCCATTGCGCAGCAGGGCGCCCTACACTATGTTTACTGAATCCTGGTAACCACTCCAGTACACTTCGGCTCCAGTGACCATCAGTTCATCGTCTGGAGATATGGCTGACCCACTTTCACTTCTGCATACTGATTTTCCGTTGAACAACTGTTAGTGATTCTTAATGAAATAAATCAATCTATGGCAATGATTTTATAAAAAGGAACGGTAATGTGTAACAGGAAGCTCGAGAAAAGTGCACTGTTTGATTTGACTAATAAGTGTTCCATCAGATCATCATTATCAACAGCTCCTAACAGTCTACTGCTGGTCATAGGCCTTATAGGACAGGAAGATTTCTACTACTGCTCATCGCTAGTCAGATGGGTTGGTATAGGATTTTTTGCCAGCCTCGACGGCAGGTGGCTCTTCGACGAGCACTTCCGACAGCTTTCTCCAAAGCTGGTCGGCGCTGCTTCTGCCCTTGGGCGACTTTTGCCCAATCTGGGTGGAGCTAGCGTCGCGACGAGACGGCTATACACGGGGGTTGTCCGGTCAATGGCGCTGTATGGTGCACCGGTGTGGGCGGCGGCTCTGACCGCCCAGAATAGGGCTCGCCTCTGGCGCCCTCAGAGGATATTGGCGGTTAGAGCCATACGTGGTTACCGCACCGTATCGACGGAGGCGGCGTGCGCCTTGGCCGGAACTCCCCCGTGGGATTTGGAGGCGGAAGTGCTCGCCGAAGTTTATCGGCGGACGGCTGACTTCCGGGCGCGTAGCGGCATACGGCCCCCGCCCGAAGAGATACGCGAGTGGCGAGAGGCCGCTCGTCGAGCCACAATGGCTCGTTGGTCGTCCCGGCTGGAGGCTCCACGTGCTGGTTTTGCCGCCGTGGAGGCTCTCCAGCCGGTCATCGCCGAGTGGGCAGGGCGGCAGCACGGGACCCTTTCCTTCCGACTGACGCAGGTCCTTTCCGGGCACGGTTGCTTCGGCAAGTATCTGCACTCGGTCGCCAGGAGGGAATTGAGTCCCGCCTGTCACCACTGCGACTGCAGTGAGGACTCGGCTCAGCACACGCTAGCGGTTTGTTCCGCTTGGGCGGCGCAGCGTGGGGTCCTCACTGCAGTTATTGGAGGAGATCTCTCGCTACCGGCCGTCATACGCTCCATGGCCGGTAGCGACAGTTGTTTTACCGCGGTCGCAACCTTCTGCGAAGACGTAATTTCGCGGAAGGAGGCGGCGGAGAAGGCCCGGGAGGACAATATCCACTCGGACCCAATTCGCCGCCGGCGAGCCGGGCGGCGGAGACGCGCATACCAGCGCCTCATGCCGCCTTGAGTGTGGCCGCGGATGGACGGGACGGGTTTTCCCCTCCATCCGCTATAGTGGCCAGCCGCAAGGAGGTGACGTGTGCGTGTGCCGGACGTCACCTAAATGGAGAGTTTATCCGCAGATGGCGCCCACGAAAGCGGGCAGGCGCTAGGAGGGATTAGGATGTCGTAATAACAGCTGTTCCCGAATCCCTCCTCTCTCAGGCGCAGAGTGACACACCGTGTGGTTTTAGTCGGTCCGATTCCGACACACCGCCCCGCCGTAAACCCCGGTGGGGTGACGGCCCGTGGGGGTTTCCACACGTTAAAAAAAAAAAAAAAAAAAAAAGGATTTTTTGCCAGTTTTCCTTCCATTTTTGCAATGATACTGTCCTGGTTTGTTTGGTCCCTAAGCCGCCTCTTACGTCACCTACAATGAATAGGATCGTGACGTACCGTATTTTTGAACTATCATCATGTATATGGTGCTCACTACACTTCAATGGTGACTGCCTCGGTGGTGTAGTGGAAGTGAATACGACTGCTGTGTTTAAGGTCTCGGGTTTGATGCCCGAGTCGGATCAAATGTTTGTATGATCTCTAAATGTTTGTTTCGAAGTTTTCTATGTATGATATGTATGTATTTACAAAATAAAAGTATATAAGTATTCCATCAGTCAGTCTAGTTATCATAGCACAAGTTCTACTTAGTTTGAAACTAGATGAGGCTCACTCTTTATTTGTGGTATACAGAAGAACTAGTAGTCGATTTACCTAACGGTAAGGGACTACCACCATCCGTAGATTCTCACAACTCAAGAGTCACAAACGCATTCTATTTTGTACTCATTGTTGTTTGGCAGAATGTCGATCTAGCTTTAAAATCTAACCTAGCCTATCCAAATGAAGACGGAACAACTTCCTTTTCCCAATTAAGAATGATGCTACAGTTCTTCAATCATCTCATTTTATAATAAAGATAGCCTATCGAGTAAATAAGATCTTGTAGGGATAACTCATCTTAGTATAAAGCCAACACCACAATTCTCAGAGTTATGAAGTCTCTACCCATTGAGATCATTTGTTACGGTTAAAGTTACCGTCAATTTTAATGAAATTGTTCTATAGTCTCTACATTCCGAAACATACACTAACTTTAAGCAATTACTTGAGAGAATTTTAATTAAAATAATTCACAAGAGTGACGCGCACATCTCTATCACTTGACTCTACCATACTTTATAGTACTTTACTCTACATCCTCGCTCTAAAAGCCACAATATTACAATAGCTCAAACTAGTCCGAGCTCTACAATAGTAGAGTTCGTACATAGTTGCTCTACAAAACAAACTATTTCTCGCCAAGAGAAAGTAACTCCCGAAATAGAGCCAACTCGGGCTTATCATAGAAACGAAGCTATTAAAAAGTTTTTAAGACGAGGTAGAGCTCGCTGGTTTATTTGTTTGTTTGTTACAGATTATATGTAAAAGTACAAAGATAATAATATAAGATAGGTATCTACGTAATATATACTTAGACAGTAAAATTATACTAATATTTTAAATGTAAAAGTTTATATATTTGTTACTTCTTATCTCCCAAACGGCTAGATCAATTTGGAGGCAGGCACCTATGGATGATTTCAGTAATTCATGGTGGTGGATTTCATGTATGAGACAGACATGAAATCCGCCAATGGACTAAATGTGTTTGAATTAATATCATGTTCGGTTTAACAGAAAATAAACAGAAAAATAACATAATATTTCAAAAACTAAACCTTCGTTTCTAACAATAACAAACAATATACGTTTCGTAACCAGTTTTCTAACCGATTGACAGTTACATAAAACACATCATTGTCCGACGGAAATTATCGAAACTTAATTTCCGGCTTATTATCCGTCTACTGCAGTAACATAAGTATGTGGACGAATAGAATTCGATTCCGTATCATACAATTTTAAGCATAGTATTGTACGGCCGAAGGTCTTTAGGAGAATAACCTCTCTGTCTTTCTGTCACTCCTTTCACATTTAAATTGTGATGTGATACCTACCAAAGTGACTCTATCCTGCCTGACAGAAAGCATAAGTAGAATCCAAGAGAGGTGGCCGCCGCACTGACTGCGAATGAAGACAGTGCAGTATGGCGACCCACGCTATGGTGGCCTAGTGAGATGCTTTTTCACGCCCCGCTTAAAGGACCCGGGATCTTAGTGGCAGGGAAACTCGAGCGCTGGTAATGACTTGCAGGCTTTAACTGATTTGCACAGGAAGGAAGAGCCGAACCGAAATTTGGCATAGAGATAGTTGGAAACCCGAACAAAAGGATATGGGATAGGTGTTATCCCAGGAATCATCCTATAAGTAGATGAAAGTCAGGAGGAAGTTTGTATGAAGATTCAAATAAAATCACAAATCAAAGATTTTGATGAAATTTGATATGACGATAGTTTAAATTGTGGGGAGTAGAATAGTTTTTATTTCGAAAATGTTTCCTCAAGGATATGAAATATTAAAAGCACGAAACTAACCCTCCCTATTTTTTAGGTTTACGCGGTTAACCTGCTGAACCAATTTAAAAGAAATTTGGCAATCAGATACTTTGATTCTTGAGGTAGGACATAGGCCACTCTGTTGCCCTAATAACCGACATATACGTGACTAGACCCATGGGCAAAAACTTCTAATCATAATATTTTCAAATAACATACGATAAGATAGCCTAAGTTACCCGTGCATTAATATTCTAACGATACCACTTAAGTAAACTCTAGTATCAAAAACAAATAAATGGTCGTGGCTCCAATAGATTCATCTATAGACTTTTACAGTCCACTGCTGAACATAGGCCTCTCCTTAGCAAGGAGGTTGTGGCCTACTATACCACGCTGGCCAGACGGGTTGAAAAGGGTTTGTTTCAAGTTTTTTCTCTCTTTGTAATGATGTTGACTTGTATACTTGGTCCCTTAGTCGCCTCTTACGACACCCACGGGATGAATAGGGGTGGTAATACTATGTACTATATTCTTAATCCGTCACCACACGGCCAAGAGATTGGTAATATTTTACTTAATGTAATTAATTACTAAAAATATTAAATGATGTAATACAATATCCACGGTATTGCGAGCTAGCCCCTAGGGCACAGGTTAAATTAAACAGCTAGATGACAGTGATTTGTATAACAGACTGCTACGAATACGAGTTCGATTCCTGCTCAAGTGAAACATTTGTATCCATAAATATACAATGATTTAGTCCGGTCGTTTCTGTGTAAATTACTCGGATATATGTATATTTAATTGCATCGGTGGTGCAGCTGTAGTGAACGCGAATGGTATGCTTGAGGTCTCGGGTACGATACGCGTCGGACCAAATCTTTGTATGATTTGCAAATATTTGTTTCCGTTTGGTTGTTTTCTATGAACGATATACTCATATTTACAAAAAAATATATATAAATATTCTATCAGTCATTCTAGTTATCAAAGTATAAGTTTTGCTTAGTTTGAAACTAGATGACGTTGCGTGTCAGATATCCGAAATATTTATTTATTTACAGAAAAACGATATATATATATGTATTTTTCTCAGCTGTCTAGTTATACCTCATTCGATATGAGGTCTCAGGTTCGATTCCCGGATTGTGTTAAAAATGTTATTGGCTTTTTCTTACAAGAAAACCTTAATAATAGCCTGGAGCGAGGAAGTTGGCGGTTTTCATGTTCCAGTTTCTATGAAAATTTATGACAATCAGTAGTTAGAAAGTAAGTGCCCTGAAATATATTGACAACACATTTAAGCTTAGACTTCAGTTCACCCTCGGGGTTGCGAAAGTTCAATGCTAGTCGCTTTGTGGAAAAATTATATTCGAATAAATCGATGGAACTAGTAACTGATTTCAATTAATCTTGAGACTATTAAAGGCTAGGAAAAGATATTTATGTATGTATTTATGTTTAAATTTTAGTATATGACAAGTTTGTACATGTGTACTTCATTTATTATAAATCAACATCACCTGAAACGCACCGACTTCCTATTTTCTCTGCAGCACCCAAAGGTTGACTAGTAGAGACTGCCTTAGGCATTAAATCCACCTATGTATATAAAGTAGATGATGTATAAATAAATAAATAAAACAAGAACAAGATGAGTGTCGCCAGAATTATTTTCAGGAGGGTGCATCTACATACATCTATACATACGATTAACTAATATAAAATATAGAATTAATTTCTTTACCTATGAAATCAACTTTTTATGAAATAAGTTAAAGGTATGTGTTTTTCTATGTATTTTCTTTGCTGCCTGGGTGCACTTGCACCCTGCTGGCGCCAACGAAGAGATAAATTGTGTAGTCGTTATAAAAAGTTCGTAAGTTATTATTGGTTTGGAACTAATTGACCTTGCGTGTACATCGAAAAATAAAACATTAGTGACGAGCATCATTTGTAGTGATTTTTCATTTGAAATGTGAAGCAGATTTTTTCTCTTTTTTTGTATATCTTACTTTTTAGTGTATTTTTTGACATTTATAATGTAAAATAAAACTGAAGAGTTTGGTTGAACGCGCTAATCTCCGGAAGTACTAGTCCTATTTCAAAAATTATTTCAGTGTGCTATGGCCCAGTTATCGAGAAAGGCTATATATCATCACGCTACGAGCAAAAGGAGCTGGGAATCAATGAAAAATGTTATAAAAATGGGGGAAAGTTATTTGTTTTAAGAGATTACAACGCGTGCACGGTGTAAACGGTTAAAAATTCATAAAAATAATAAACAAAAGAATTCGTCTTTAAAAAAAAAGTTGTACGACGGCATATATCTTTAAAAGTTGGATAACTACAACCTTCTTTATGGTAAACAAATTTGTTTACGCTGTGTAACACCACGCTACAGGGAATATGAGACACAGACCAGGTTGTGAGTGTCAGCTAGCTATTCATAATTGAATGTTTGCTAATTAAAACATATTAACAATATCAGTACACTACTTCATATGGCAAACATGTAAGAACCTTTATATGATCTGTGTAACATCCTGCATGCCTTGAACTGTATGTACACACAACAGCCTTTAACAGACCACTACTGGACATAGGACTCTCCTTAACAAGGAGGTTTTGGCCTATTATTGATATACACTATTAATATTGTCTTACCTTATACTTTTTTAAATTATAGATAGACTAGTCTAGCCTAAATGTGACGATGGTATGCATCGTGTGGTGACGGATTAAGAACACAGAGTGTCAGCACGCCTTTCCTTTCCATAGGTATCGTAAGAGTTTACTAAGGGACCAAAATATGTAAGATAAGATCATTGCTAAGAGAAGGAAACGGAGGAAGGAATCCGTTTGGCCAGCATGAAATAGTAGACCAAAAATACCTTTATAAAAAAAGATCTATGTCCAGCAATGGGCTGTTAATAGCTGTTGATGATAATGATGATGAAGTATACATATATTTACAAGTAGCCTGTTTATTATAGCACCAGTTCTGCTTAGTTTTAGATTAGACAATGGTACGTGTTATGATTAAAAAAATTCTTATTGATGATCTCACTACAAGATATTATTCGCTATTCTAACAAGAAATATTGTTCTAAGAATGTCGCAATTTCTTCGTAACTATAACATGTATTGTTTTAGAAAAACTACTAGCTGTGAGAGGGCTTACATAAGCGAGTGAGTGGAGTGCGTGCGGGGATCTCGACGTGACGAGAATGAGAGAACGAGAGTATCGCGGGATCACAAGATCCGTTACCGCAGAGAAATATAACGTTTATTATACATGGCTTATGAGCGCAGATATTTCACTTTTTACTGTTGTGTTGTGAGATATTGCTATTTTTTGTTTTGATAATCTGTTTTTGTTGAAATAAAATATTTATGTTTCCTATTTAGGTTGGATTGTGAATGTCCGTTGGTCCGTGTATATATTTGTATTTGTGGACAATAATGAGAATTCGAATAATGTGCCGAAAGTTGTTATTAAACTCTTATGACAGAAAACAGTCTCTGAATACAGACAATTCATTGTTAATCATATTAATACTCATCGATTGACACCTCTTGGTGGCAAATTCATTTGAACTGTAGCATCGTATCTGCAGTCTAATTACCCAACTTATCAACACGTAATTTCATGTAATCATTGTTTCAATTTTATTTTTTTCTTAATGTTGTGGGTATCTTGCTATTTAACTATAGTGTTTAGTGATTTTTGTAAGTACTATTTAGTGGGGTTAGTATTATTTAGTAGTTGGGTTGCATAAGGTTTCCACCAAGAACTTGGGCCCCAAGTCCACGTTACCTGTAGATCACGAACGTCACTAATCGATAGACGAGACGCTAGCAAACAAAACATTCTGATTAGTGACTAAAAGTTCATCACCACCACCAAAACACTGGTGAAAGTGGATGTCCAATATGCCTCTGGTTACTCCTCCGGGGAAACAGGCGTGAATTAATGTATGTATGTATGTATTACGTAGTAATTTATGTAAGTAGTTAAAAAATAAATATGTTTATCAGAAATCTGGTTACCAGAGCACACCCCTGCCTAATTTAGTATGGTTATCGTAATAATAATAGCTCCCGGATTTCTTTTTTACACCGTGTAAATTTTCAACTTACTGCAATGCCGAATACCAACCCGCAGTATTTTGGAATAGACCAAACAAAAAAAAAAGTCTTAATTGATTCATAAATCATAAAGTCTTACTAACACATAAACAAAAACTAAGAAACCACTACTTAAAACACAACTTTAAATTCTACAGAACATGATCAATGATTAAGTATCAACTCATACACAAAGTATTATTCGGGCATTAATTACTACCAATCTACTGGTAGCGCAATCGCTGCGTGAATATAGATTATGAAGATAATAAGAGCCGGTAATTGAGTGTGTTAAGCTTATTTATCGCTACATAATTAAAACGAATGTATTCCCTGGACTATAGAACTCAATATACGGTGTTAATTTTAGTCTTGAATCCCATTTATCTGTTACTTTATGTGCACAATCTGATAATAATTATTTCACGGGTGTTCTTCTGAGGATATATTTTGCAAGTTTCTCGTAATGTTACTGAACAGTAGAGGGTACAAGATAAAATGCTTGAGATAAAACTGTTGAGGGTTTGCAGGATATTTTATGAGTTAAGAGAATTGTGATGCTAATTTATGTTTAGGTGCCTTTCATTTGAAAATTGTAGAACAATTTAAAAGTGAGAAATATTGAAAAAATATGTACCCTTAAACATTAAGAAAGTTCTGCCTCGTTCGAACTCAAATTTTGACACAAAGTGAAAGAATCCTCGTTAAAGATTATTGCCATTCATTTTTCGTGACGGTTTTATTTATTATGTCATATTCTTTTTATATATTTTTTGTTTTTTTTTTTTTATAAAAAGACAACGCCCGCGTTAGGAATAAATCCTGTGTCGCTGGTTACTTACAAACAAATACTCGTATTCAAGAAGCAAACAAAACAACAAAAAATCAAACAATCACAACAATCAACAAAGAATCCTTACACTCAGAGCAACAATTTGTGGATCACACAAACTGTTGTCCCATGTGGGGTTTGAACCCACAACATTTAGCACAGTGGAGAGCGGCATGGCGCCGCTTAAACCAATAGGCCAACTGTGCAGTTAAGTACGAATATGTATGAATATTTTGGACACAACACCATCTATCTTCAAACTTAGCTGAGCTTGTATATACTTTTTTTTGGAAATATAATAAAACACCCAAACTCCGAAACAAATATTTGTAGATCATATAAACATTTGGTCCGATATGTGAAACAAACCCAAGACTTCAAGCACAGTTGCATATGCTACCCAGGGCAGTCAATTTTAAGTTAAATAGGTGTTTCTATATTTCTGGTTCTTGTAACATTCATTGTTACAATATATAATTAGATTCTCTTTTAACGACAAAAAATATACTCCAAAAATAATTTTATTATGAATATGGTGATTTCCACATACAACGCATACACACAACGCCTTCTACCGAAGACACATCGAACTACGGTACAACTGCTAATCCTGTATTAGCATATAAGCAATATCCTAAAATCAACTGTTGAGCTGCGGCATGCCAGGCATAATCACCTCACCAGGTCAGAGGATCCTCCCTTTGTGTTGCAGGGACATGACACCCGTTTCTCCACAGTCAGTTTATTAGTACATAACCTGTTTAGAACCGATGGTCGCTGGACCCGAAGTGTGCTAGAGTAGAGACCACGATTGGGCAAACGTGGTGTAGGGCACTCTGCAGCGCTATTGACTGACGACTTGAAGAAGGTGGCTGGCAGCGGTTGGATATAGATTGCACAAGAGCTGGATGGTTGGAGCTCCTTGGAGGAGACCTTCGTTCAGCAGTGGACGGCGATTGATTTGATGCTTATTACTGGAAGTAGTAACGCCCGATCCAATTAAACTAAAACTGTTTATTCAGTCACCCTTTCATTAGAAGAAAAACAAGAATAAGAAAACAGATATAATATTTGCCAGAACTCGATTCATTCATCTGCTCCAATCAATAGCAACCGCTGGTCAAAGCTTTTCTTATTTTATTAGGTCTCTTTTATTTCTCTCAAACAGTCCAACTTTCAGTATCATCCCCAAACTTCTAATAAGGTCCCGTACTTTTATCGACGAACATCTCCGATGAGTGCCGAAGATTCCCGAAGAATACCGAATAGACGGGCATAATCTCTAGTGAGATGTCGAACTACCCTAAAAAGTTTGACGACAAAGAAAGGAGTGGCTTTTGTTTCGTAAACAATCTAATTAGTGCTGTGAAAGCTCCGGAGTTAGTTAGTGATGTGCGCGCTGTTCGAATACCGTGGCTTAACCGGACTTTTCGATTCCCGTTGTGCATTTGTTAAATACTTATGCACACCAGAAGTCAGAAGTCAGTAGTACCTAATCACTTTTCTAGCGGTGAATTTTAAAAATAATGTATGTGTATGTGTGGGGTTGACATACATACGATGGTTTCTAAATTTGTTGTAAGTATGAAAAATAAATGTGTTTACTTATGTATGCACGTAAGAAGTTGTACTTTCTTGGCCTGACAAAATACAAATCCTCCGCGTTATACTGTCTGTATAGAAAACAACACTAATAATAGAAAAAAAGAACTTAATATATTGAAAGAAAGTCTTATTATCATATTATCTAGCTAAATAAATGTATTTAAGTATGATAAAAGAATTTTATTTATTTTAATTTCATAAATATACATTTAATTTCATGGTGTCGGTTTTTCGTGACAGTGTGCGTACGAATTTGCGACGCGGCTGCGACTGCTGAGCTTGTACCATGATAGCTGGATTAAAAGATAGAATACTTATATACTTTTGTCTTGTATATATATACAAATTATAAATAGAAAACACTCAAACTCCGAAACAAATATTTGTAGTACATATGTTTATATGATTAATAGATCCGTCCCCGGAATCGAATCCGAGACCTCATGCACAGCAGTTGCATACGCTGCCACTACGCTATGGTGGCCTAATGAGATGCTTTTTCACGTCCCATCTATAGTATAGGAATTGAAAATTAAATTGAAATCAGAATAAAACTATCTATTTTTTGTTTGTTCTGAACCTACCAAAGTGACTCTACTCTGTTTGGTGGTCGTGGTCACTATCATCACTGCGAATGAAAATAATGCAATATGGTGACCCACACTATGGCGGCTTAGTGTGATGCTTTTTCACATTACGCTTAAAGGACCCGCTTTCATAGTGAGAAGGAAATACGTGTGAGTTCCTATATGTTTATGTTTTGTTAGACAAAAAAATAATTCCGATTTTTCCATACTTAGCACAACACTATTGTTGGCAATTAAAAAAAATGTTGGTCATCTGCAGCACTGTCTGGCTTAAAAGGGACAAATAAAAGCCTCGAAGTTAAAGGATTTGATCTTTATCAGATTAAATGGCTCAGACAAAGCTTGAAAAGCTTTTTTTTTTAATTTCTTTTTATTTATTCAGTCGTCAGCTTTCTTTTCAAACAATCATTTTTGAAGATATTTTTTGGCGATAGATTAAAAATATAGTGTATCACCACCCTTATTCATCCCATAAGAGTTGATTAAGAGAGTAAACTATGTAAGAAAAAGTACAGCAAACCCAATTACAAAAACGAAGGAAAATTTAGAACAGTTTGTTCTGAATTTTTTTTTGTTTTAAAGAATTATTTTCTTTTAAAAAATCAGAAAAAATTCACGCTGTATAAAATCACACTACGGGTGATTGGAGACGCAGACAGGTTGTGTGGCTCAGCTAGTATTCTTTTTTCCGATATTATGAGTCTGTTAAAGTGACTCTACTCTGCCTGATAAAAAGCATGCATAGAATCCAAGAGTTGTGGTAACTATACTCATTGCAAATGCAGACAATGCTGTAATGCGACCTACACTATGGCGGCCCAGTGTTTTTTCACGTCCCGCTTAGTGGACGCAAAAGGTATGACAGTCATCGTGATAGTGTAAGGCTCACACAGTTATCACGATAATAGTCACCCCTGCATCAATGGGCTGCCGGTCTCGCACACGGCCTTCTGTGGGAGGGTAGTACAGTCCCGGTCAAGCCACGTCGGTCGTGCTGAAATCAGCGTGGCTCTACTACCAAATAGATATATATATGTACGTATATATATACGGATATATGAATATACACAATACATGTATAGTTATATACCTATACAGACCAACAGATGTACATATATTTGTAACTACTTAATTGTATCACATATGTATGTAAAAGAAAAACACACATCATATTCACAGCATATCCTTATTAGTGATTTATTTTTGACGTATACAATTCTTGAACCATTTACTGTTTGCGCTTTCGTAATGTTTATGCAACGCATTCCACAAGCATTCATCTTCAACAGTAAATAGAAGTTTATCATTTTGAAATTTAGAAATAAGAAAAAAATATAGAAATGACACCGTGGAATTAATTTTCGTTGGTATAATTTTATACCGTGTACCTCATAAATATCTCTGTATATTTTGTCCCGTGCATATCAAAAACAATTTCGGTATTAATTTTGTACCACAATACAACATCATTTTCTACTGTTGACTTATCAAAATAACTGTTACGTTCGCGGCAATGAAAAGCAAATAAACACTGGGTGTTATTAATGTTAAGTGTTTGTTGGTGTGTCACAAACAAGGTACCATAACCTTTTGATGTATTGCCATGATCCCAACACGTGTCTGAACTGGAACGACTGGTTTAATTTCCTTCATGACACATGTAAAACATCTCAAAGGTTATCTGTAGATTTGAGACTGGAAATACTATAGCATTCCACAAAGATATTATTAACAGTTTTAATTATTCAAGCTACATAGTTGTGGAATGCACACTCGGTTTTCACTTTAGTAAACATTTTGTCAATAGGAAGGTTAGACCATAATAATACCACGGCCTGATAGAAAATCGGTTTCAAAATCCCCTGATTCTTAGAGAACCAAGGTAGTACAGAGTAACACTGGAGGTGTATTAAATACCTAATTATTTGGATCTTTTGAACGACAAAGGCAAATAATAACGTTACCAGTTTAAGCACGAGAATGTATATAATCCCCGTGCTTCACCCAGGTGGAGAATGTAGGTGAAACATGGGTCGATACCCTTCCCATAAAATATTGTTTGATTATATTTTCTTAACAATTAATCAGTATCAGTTTATTAATATGATTAGATTAACTCGAACACTCATCGATTTTTTCTGTATTTTTAGATATTAAGTATATCTATAGTAAGATTCAATCCCACTTGATTTCGTAATTCGAAAAGTGTTGTAAGTTTTTTAAATTCTACTCATGGCTCCGGTAAAAATTCATATTTTTATTTTTCTATACGTAAGTAAATAATTTTGAATAATTTCCAATATTAATACTGAAATGTTTAAATCTTCTCCGTCACCCGTTTCCCAAAACGATGGATACCTACACAAACTTCGATGCGGTCTATGTTCTGTAAATTATTCCACTTGCTTAATTAGCCAAGTTTGGCAAGTTTTTCGTGAAATTTTGCTCTGAACTAACACGCCAAGCTTGGCTAGACACTTGGCGAATAGGCAGGTATGTTCGCTACTAGTTTTAATTAACAATACAAATTTCTTGTGTTTATTTTGTGTACACAATGTGTAAGTTGTGACTTTGTTTTTAGTTGTTTTGTAATTAGCAATATAATTTTGAGTTATTTAGGTTGATTAAAGTTTGCATATCTTAATTAATAAGATTTATAGGCCGAATCGGAAATGTTTCAAGTTGAGTGGGCAATTAATGTTTAATAAGTAAATATGTGTATAAGGCAAAATTTTTAAGATGTCATTTGGTATAGTAAGCCAAAATCTCCTTCTCTTTGTATTTTTCTTTAAAAAAAGACAACACCCGCCTTAGGACTGAGTACTGTGTCATGGGGGACTTTACAAACATACAAGAAACGGACACATACAACACTCAGATTTAGAACAACAATTTGTGGTTCACACAATGTGTTGTTCCATGTGGGGTTTGAACCTACAAAAGTCAGTGCAGTAGAGAGCGGTGTGGCAACCGCTTAAACCACTGTGCAAGCGTACACTCAATCTTCCTTATGTCCAGCAGTGGCTATGACTATTGATAAATTTTGCATGTGTTCACAGCACGAATTTCTTATTAAATAAATCAATTTTACATATAATCTACTTTTCTCTTATCGCGTTATCATTGTTACTCTTCTACTCTCCTACTCATAACTAACATCATTACCTCCCTGTTCATAAGGGTGTCTACCCCTAACAAATAGGATAACACAATTATTTTGGGATCAGTGAAATATGTCTGATGTTTGCACAATTTTGTCAGCTTTCATCTTTGTTTACAGACTGTTATAAAAATGTGTTCATTGTTTTGTCAATGATAGACTCCACACATAGCAATTACAGCTGACAGTTCTAGGCATAATGTTGTACTGAAGTATTATCGATTTTTCCGTCCCATTCCGATTTCATGATGAATATTATGGATATCATGTTAAACGTGCCATTGAAGAGGCTTAAGTGTATCCAAATAGTAAATATTGATGATTACGATTTTGTGATGAATTGTAATAGACCATTCATCATTACTTAATCTGCATTGCCTGGGCCAAATGAGGTCAAATATAAGATATAATCTTTCAGAAAAAAGTGTTTTTTTTTTTTAAATCAACATAGTTCTGAGGTAACAAATATTAAAAAATATAACCTAATTGAATATCTTTTGTTTTTTTATATCAGTTAGAGTAGAAATTAACAATACCATGTTAATATTTACCTCTTTAAGAACACCATATGTGCACAATTCAACCCAAGGCATTCTTCAGTATACAATTATTTATTATATGATGTCACACGGACGGGAGACATACATTTTAAATTAGTAAGACTAAGCTTATAAGACATTGTAACCTCAACATTCTAACCAAGACTTCCAAAGTCATCTCTTGAATGTCCATTTTACAACACGCTATACATTTTTACGACTTTTGCTTTTACGTCTAGAATTTCCACATTAACTTTAAATATTTGAAGAGTTTTAAACATAGTCCCTTGTGGAATACAACAACGAATCATGTTGTATATAATCGGTTAATACCATCAAATTGACTCTCACATACAAAGCATTATTTTTTCTATATTAATAGCTTGCTAAAGTGACTCTACTCTGTTTGATGGAAAGCATGAATAGAATCCAAGAGTTATGGTCACCATACTTATTGCAAATGCAGACGATGCAGTGTGGTGACCCACGCTATGGTGGCCTAGTGGGATGCTTTTTCACGTCCTGCTTGGGTATGTAAAAGGCATATCAGTCATCGTGACAGTGTAAGGCTCACACAGTATCATGATAACTGTCACCCCTGCATTAATGAGCCTCTGGTGTCATACTCACCAACGAAACAGCACGAATGCTGTCGCTTTAGGTTGGTCTTCTGTGGGAGGGTACTAACACGTCTGAGCCGGCCCATTCGAGCTGAAATCAGCGTGGCTCTACTATCTAATAAAAATATACTTTCCTGCAATGTATATAAGACATATCAAACTAACTAACAACCATTACCAGTGTGGTAATGAATTAAAGATACAGAGTGTCCAAACATCTATTCATCCCGTAAAGAGTCGATTAAGGGAGCAAACTGGCCAGGACAACAGTCACCAAAAAGAAGGAAAACTTGAAACAAACCCTATACCAAGCCGTCAGCCCAGCAGCGTAAAATCTCCTCTCTTAGGAGAGGCCTATATCCAGCAAAGCATTACTAAAAGTTGTTGTTGTGTGATGTGAGTTTCATTACAGTACACAACAGATGTACTTACAACAGTTAGTATGTATACTTACAACTTCTCAACATTAATCGTTGTACGCCAGGCGTGACCATCTCGCTTGGTCGGCGTATCTTCTATCAAAATAATTAGGAAAGTACAAGAAAATAAAGTAGAAACAACAAATGAAATCGTTGAATCCCCACTGGCGTAATCAATTACTGACAAATTTAATTCTAAGCAGCTTGCCTTTATCGGCTATACATAATACTGAAATTGCGATTGTTGCCAAGCTCTCGATAAACGACTTGTAAATCAATCAGTTGAATTCGTCTCCAAGTCGTAAATTCCATTCAATATTCTGATTTACGAGGTCAACGTTAATTACTTGTGGTTATTGTAATAAATAATTAAGTTTAATTTTATGTCGGAAATTGCGGTATTATTCTAAAATCAGTTTGAGGGTTTCGTTGGAATGTATTTGTGATGTAAGTAACTAAATTGAACGTCAATTGTTTGTGTGTTGACAGTTTATGACGTCACAAACGTTAGTGCGTATTTCAGTTATGCAAACTTTATACGTGCACAAGTAATATCGTAATATTATCAGTTTTTTAAAACCACAAAATTTCAGTTTAGATCTTAATTTTTCTAATAACTTGGTACCCAAATCACCACAGTTTATTTTAATTCACTTATTTCCAGGATAGATTTTGTTTCGATAATCGTCAATACCCTTCAATAGTCCCTTGCGAAACGTAAGCCTCTCCTTCAAAAGAAAGCAGAAGCTTATGCTTCTTCTTTTGTCCTACTATACATCGCTGGCCAGACAGGTTGGTGGTTGGTTGAGCGTTCCTTCTTTTTACAGTGATGCTGTCCAGCGTAGTTTCTTCCTTTAGTCGCCTCTTACGACACCCATGGGATGAATCTGTCGCGCTTCGATAACAATTTAGTTAAATTTAATTCAACTTCTAATCATGCTATGAATCTTTTCTAATACTCATTGTGACTCCTGTAAAATAAGAAGACACCCTACCTTCCACTTTGAAGTCCATCAAGAAGAAAAAGTATACTTTAAATATGCAATGCCGTTTCCAATTTGCATGTGAAGCGTCATAATTTTACAATTTATTTTAATAATAATATGAACATTAATTGCTGTAAAGGAATAATTCTGATTGATTACCTTTCCCTGGGTATCGATATCGGTAATGTAACGAAGTTTGTTGTTGAATTGCAACGAATATAAATCATACTTAATTTTCAGTTGAATTTATCGTTCATTTATGTATTTTACAACTGCATTCTTCATCGTTCCTTCATAATATTGTTGTTCTCTTTTGCAAGTCTAGCATTCGTTAATATTTCTCTAGTTCATTCTCTTTCATTTTATTTCAATAACCTTAAAAATTCATGCTTCACAAATTCTTCAGTTCTATAAAAATGAAACTTTCATTTACATCATTTCATTTCGCGTTTCAAAAGTTTTAATATTATCCAGGAAAAGTTAATTTTTCATTAGTTAGGTAGTAAACATTAGAACTATTAACTTAAACAGCAAATCTTATATTTATTGTAGTACTTTTTTAATTTAATTTAAACTGCATAGATAGCGTTGTGATTTGAGCGCCGCCATGCTGCTTCCTTCTACGCTGAGGTTGTGGTTTTGATCTCCACATGGGACAACACTTTATGTGATCTAAGTATTGCTATTTTGAGTCTGGGTGTTCTTTGCATTCTTTTAAAGAATGTTTGTAAAGGTGCCTGCGCATTTTTTTTAAATATAGTATACCAAAGTGACTCTATTCTGCCTGATGGAAAGCATAAATAGAATCCAAGAGCGGTGGTCGCCGTACTCACTGCGAATGAAGACAATGCAGTATGGCGACACACACTATGACAGTACATAGGATGTATTTTGATGCGGGAATGTCTTAAAAATAAATTTGATTATTCGTCGTCTGTTATCGACTAAACGACACTTTTTTAAATTTAGATTTACTAACCAGCTAATATTTAAATTAACAGAATTAGTGGTAGTTTTGTAAGTACAGAAAAAGCTACATAGAGATAGTAAATTAGTGTAACATTTGGTGCTAATTACATTTTCAGTGGTCAGGGAAAAAATTTCATAATCCGAATAAATTTATCAGAATTTAAGCAGTTTTAAAATATCTCATGTTTACATAGAAGATTTTTTAAGATCGGCCAAAACCCAAACTGTTTGTGATTTTGTGAAAATTTGCCAAATTGTCAATGATTAGTTAAATAATCTCTATCAACTCAATATCTCTTATCGTTGCTAATTACTAATCCAATACGCTGATCATATCATGATTGGATTAGTGTAACTGATTGGATATGTCCATGATTATAATTATGATATAAGCCTGTTATATGTTAGCCTAGTAGGTTTTTATGATATAGTGGGTTGTCGCCCTTTGAGCATGAGAATCAAAGGCGCTATGGCCACCGATAATCTCACTCACTGTATAAAAATTGCAACAGAATTGTCAAGACCGGTTCCTTGAAACGATAGCCTATGGCCATATTTTAAATAATAGACTCTATTGTTATGAAAATATGATAACAAAATAATTATAAATATTTTGGTCATTTAACACACAACGCCATCTAGTTTCAGAACTAAGCAGAGCTCGCACACCATCTAGTTTGAAAACTAGACTGATCGATAGAATACTTACATACTCTTTTTTTATAAATACATTCATATTATACATAGAAAACACCCAAACTTTGAAACAAATATTTGTAGATTATACAAACATTTTGCCCGTGTGTTGATGGATTAAGAATACATAGTGTTACCACCTCTATTCATCCCGTGGGTGCCATAAAGGGATAAGGGAACAAAGTATGCAAGACAACATTATTACAAAGAGAAGGAAAACTTGAAACAAACCCTGTTCCAACCCGTCTGCCTAGCGTGGTATAGTAGACCAAAAGCTCCTTACTAAGGAGAGGCCTATATTCAGTAGTGGACTGTAAAAGGCTGTTGATACAAACATTTGGTTCGACCCGGGAATCGAACCCGAGACCTCAAGCATAGCAGTCGCTTTCGCTACCGCTACGCCATCGAGGCAGTCGAGGTACTTGAAATAAAACACAGAAATTTAGGCTTATTGAATTGAAGTTACCGTATCTCAAGAAAAGATACTCAAACTTCTTGACAAATAGAAATGTTTTTGTTTCATCTTCAGATCACTGAATTGCCAATTTAACTTCTAATTGAATCTACGTCATCCTAAAAGTTTTTGTTAAAAGGTCCGGATGTTTCACTTTTCTTTATTCTTTATGTGTGACTTAACTCAGACAAAATTACTGTTCAATCAAAAAACTTCAGTTCCTTGGCAAAAAGAATGGTTGATTGAATATTGATATCATATTTGAACATAGCCTTTTCTTTCATCTCTTATGTTATTCAGTAGTCTGTTTGTCGTAGACGGATACTGCTTAACTTGGGATGAAGTAGTCGTGTTTTAGATAGGGGAAGTAATTGTTATTGGAATCCTCATCGCATGCAAAAATAGCTCCCCAACCGCATCAGTAAAATTGTGTCTTCTTTATAAGTTATAATTTTTTTGTTATTTTCCTTTTACAAGTAGGAAATGTAACTCAAACAATTTTCAATTTTAATGTATGATACATTTGTTTCAAATTTAAATAAATTTACTGTTTAAATTTTAAATCCTACCGTTCCATCAAAAAGTGTATGTGAAATCAGGAAAACGAGTCCATGCATAATATTTGCTCATTCTTCTACCCTCGTATCACAAACTGACCCAGTCTGTTCAGGGCACAGATCACCGGAACACATAAATTTTCCTACCAAGGTATAAATTTGTTTTTTTTTTCATTACCAGGGTCGTACATTTCATTACCGTCGGAGGGACGCCAAGCGGCTAATTTATGGGCCTGCCTGCTTACTCGGATGGCTGGAAAACTGTTAATTTCTTAAAAAGAAGAGTTTTTATGCAATTCTAATGACGAGTGATGAATAGATTTGCTTATTGTAATACCTTTGTAGCTAATTTTAGTACCAATCATGATAAGAATCACCATTTGGTACTAATAAAGTTCTCTTACGTTCATAATAGTTTCATAATCAGGTCATGAACTAAGTTTTGCATGACTGATAGGTAAATCTGTGTAGAGATTAGTATCTACACCATGAGGAATTATATGACATTTTACCAGACTCTCTTATCTCTAAATAAGCCAAAGCTCGAGTAAGTGTTACCACTAATTGGTATTGAGAAGTAAAAGATTAGAAAAGGCGCCTCAATATATGTAAGTTTAACGATGTTATAATGAGTCGAATACGTATGGTCGTGTGTGTTCGTGTACATGTATGTGCACGTGTATGTATGTGCTAACTTTACGATAATACAATATAATTATCTTGCTAACAGAGACAGACAGTAATCTGGTAACTCTGTTAGCTGCTTGTAATTTTAAGAAAGGAACTAGTTTTATACTTTCCAATTCCTTATAGCTAAGAGATTTTAGCAAAACTGATGTGTTTTTTTTTATTGTACTTGTATGTAATTTGTCATTCACATTATTAAAAAGGCCCAAGAATTTGTAGTTAACCATTGGCTACCAACGACTAGACCGTCTTTGTGCTGCAGCGATATCTCAAGGGCACAAATAGTTATAAGAGAAAAGGAAATAATATCTTAAAATAATACTTATTATAAATAATTGTCACATCGTTCGGATATCGGATAGTTAATACAGATCCTTCATAGGGTACAGGGAAGTCAAAGAATGGCTTATCGTAAGAATAGCACTTAGTGCTCTTTCGACCTTTATCAGTCCAATTACCACTTCACAATAAGATGTAGTATGATAACACGAGTTGACATAGAAACATACATATTATCATCATCAACCCATTACTTCCCAACCATCGAAAAATTTAGAATTATCTGTTCAAATCACAAAATATATTTGTTAACACAATAAGAAAAATAGTGTGAAGCAAAAAATAAAAAATTATTTATTCTAGGGTCTGAATCAGCCTGTCCTATATGTATTACATTGGGATCATATGTTAAAAAACAAATTATAAAAATATTACGACTTTATTGGCTATTTCAGGTTTAGTAACAGTTTCCCAACAATTTTAGATAATTTGGAATATGTAATTACTTTTTTATTTAGCTATAATTAGCTATATAAAGCAAACAACAATGCACTCTTAATGACGGCGAAATACATAAACTTTGAAATTGTATATAATATCTAAATAATATCATTGTGTTTTTTTATCAAAATATTTTTTTTTAACGGATAAATACTTAAAATGATTGTTATTTACAAAAAAGGCTTAAATAATTAAAGTTAGTTTCAGAAAAAAAAATGATAGTCTGATGTCCTAAAAATATGAAAGTGGGAAGTAATAGGTTAATAGTCCACTGAATGATATACACCTCTTCTTTAAAAGGATGTTTTCCAACCTAAAGCGACAGCATCCGTACTGTCGTGTTTCGCTGGTGAGTGCGAGATTGGAGGCCCATTGATACATCTCAGCATCTTACTAAGCCACCATAGTGTTTGTCATCTTACTGCATTATTTGCATGTGCAATGAGTATAGTGACCATAACTCTTGGATGACTCTATTCATGCCAAATAGATTCGTATATCATCGTATTCGTTTCTTTAGTCTGATCTTACGACATCCTCAGGATGAATAAGGATGATGATACTGTATTTTTGATTCGTCACCACACGGGGTAAATAAAGTTCAGTACAAATTACTTCTACATAGAAATGTAGCAGTGTTGAACATTAATTTAGAAAAAACTGTTTTCCATTGTAACAATGCTTAACGATGTAGTCAATTACGCTGAGTACGGCTAAAATCGAGTAATGAAGGTTAACTTAACTTTGTTATTTTCAGTTAGGAAATTACTAGATCTTTGAATTTCGATTCTCCAGGGTCAAGATGTCTGTAGACAATTGCCTCTGTGATTGTCATTCGATTTTTTTTTCTAAATATAAGTAAAAACCCTATTAAAAACCTTTCTAAACAGGCTGTCAATATTGATGTGGAATATTTCGAATAAGTTAGTAAAATACATTAGACTCTGTCAATCTATTACAATTGTGGCTCACTACATTATATTATTGTTATGGAGTTTGAAATATTTATTTGACTGTATGGTTTAAGCGGTTTTCACTACTTTCTACCGCACTAAGTATTGTAGGTTCAAACCTCACATAGGACAACACTTTGTGTAACCCACTAACTGTATTTCTGAGTCTGACCGTTCTTTATCCGTTGTAAAGTTTCCTGCGGCACAGCAATATTGCGGGTGTAGTCTAAAAAAAGGACAGAAAAAAGTGGAGAGGGTTATATATAGCCTATACGCACTATGAGCTTGATAAGAAGTGAGCTGAAAGTCACCCAAAGAGCAATAGAAAGGTCAATGCTCGGAGTTTCTTTGTGTGATCGAATCAGGAATGAAGAGATCTGCAGATGAATCAAGATCACAGATATTGCCAGTAAAATTGCTTAACTTAAGTGGCAGTGTGCGGAGTACATTACACGCAGAAACGATGGTCGATAGGGCTATAAAGTTTTGGAGTGGCGACCGCGTACTAGGAAACGCAGCATTGGTAGGCCCCCATAAGGTGGTCTGACGACCTGGTGAAGGCCGCGGGAAGCTTCTGGACGCGGGCGACACGAGACCGGCTATTGTGGAGAACTTTGGGGGAGGTCTATGTCCAGCAGAGGACGTCTTTTGGTTGAGATGATGATGACGATGACGTTTATTTATTATAAAATAATTTACAAGGATTGGCTAGTCATGATGCTAAAATTATTAGTCATGTAAGAATCAATTTCAGAACAGATAAAACGATGTTAATAAGCAAATTTACAAGTTTTCGCCATCTGTGCAGATTCTGCAAAGCTTAAGAAAAATATCAACATAATATTTATTATTCTGTTAGAGATCTGGTACATTTTGGTATTAA
The DNA here is from genome assembly GCA_949316085.1 of Hypercompe scribonia. Lineage (NCBI taxonomy): Eukaryota > Metazoa > Arthropoda > Insecta > Lepidoptera > Erebidae > Hypercompe > Hypercompe scribonia. The sequence goes on from OX438993.1 coordinate 12,558,485, forward strand.
CCATCTCAAGTTACAAGATTTAAGTTGATTGTTGTTAGATTAGTAAGGTAGTAGAGCCACGCTGATTTCGGCATGAACGGGCCGGCTCGACCGGAGCAGTACTACCCTCCCACGGAAGATCAACCTAAAGTGACAGCATTCGTGATGACGTGTTTCGTTGATGAGTGTGAGACTGGAGGACCATTGATGCAGGGGTGACAGTTGTCGTGGTAAGTATGTGCAATACAACGTCACGATGAATGTCATGCCTTTTACGTACCCAAGCGAAGCATGAAATAACATTTGACTAAGCCGCCATAGTGTGGGTCACCATACTGCTTTGTCTGCATTCGCAATGAGTATAGTGACCACAACTCATGGATTCTATTCGTGTTTCCATCAAGCAGAATAGAGTCACTTAGGAAGGACCTTAAAATAAAAAAAAATGCAAGTGTGAGTGTAGGCACATAATGTAGTAAAGGTCACTTTTTGATAAACATTTAATCTTTTTACGCATTCTAACAAAGCTATATTTTTAATTCTATTTCCATACAGTCTGTTCAGCAGTCTCTTCTACTAATTAACAAGATTATCCCTTAACATCAGTCCTGACGTCAGTTCCATTTCGACCAACCAGACACAACTCACAAAGAGTTTTATTTCAAATTCCATTGAACGCTCGCTGAGCGGGAAACGAAGCTGTGCGCAATAAAAACAAGAAAGGGACATAAAATAATGAGAAAAGACGAATGAAGGAGGGAGAAAAAAGATATCTTAGTAATTGTTGCATTGAAGGTCTCACTAACGAGCACCTCGGGTAATAAAAAGAATCGCGCTGGGGCCACGAAGAGCGCGTTAAGTGAATTGGACTTTTTAAAATTCTTATTGTGTATTGTGACTTTAAAGTTGAAATATTTAATAAAAAAGGTAACTTTTGTTTCGTAGAATTTAAGGTTTCTTTTTGTTCTTTCGGCTTGAATCTTTTGAGTAGCAATTTCTTTTTAAATGTCGATTGGTTTGCGTTACTTATTTATTTTTTTTGAGTGTGTTTGTTTATACTCTTGCATCTTTTAGTTTTAAATAGTCATTTACATTTAATTTAGAATGGACTTAAGAAAAAGTTTTATCGATAACCATATTTTTAACTATACATTACTTGATAGCTTTAGATAATGCTAACAAATAATAACGATTATTTTTTGAACGGTATTTATTTCTATGCCATAAAATTATATAGATAGTGGAGCCAGGCTGATTTTAGCACGAACGGGCCGGCTCGACCGGAGAACTCGCCATTATTAGAAAACTACACTTCGATGACATCAAGATTGATTGCAGTTTTTCATCACCTTTTCCCTTCTCTCAAATTTATCGAGTGGTGGCGCATTGTATAACAATGCAGTAAATTTTTGCTGGTTGTTTTTTTTTATAAGGCAGTTCGCTTTTGTCACTCAAAACCTACTTGGGAGTAACTTTCAAGAAGAAGGACGGGACAAAGAAAGGAGGTAAATTGGAGTAAAACCAAATAAAATAAAAGAGTCAGGCTAAAAGACACCACAAGTTTTGTGTACAGGAGAAGCTACTAGAGAAAATACATAACCTTGCTGAAATACATATATTGTTCAGATATGTAATAACTGGCTTAAACTAGTTTGGTCCATACCTTTTTTTCGGCTATTGTCATTATTTTCAATAAGAGCTTTATGGATTTAAAAACATGTTTGTATTTAGACAAGAAGGGTTAGTTTAAGTGTGCTCTATAAAATTAATTAAAAAATTTTATTTATCTTATCCTTCAGTATCTAAAAATTGTCTAGAAAACTGATTCTATCATTAAACGAAGCCTAAGTGTCAGTGGCAGAAAGACCTTTTTAAACGACTCCAATCTTGAGTTAAGATTATTCAAAATAATAATTGTTGTAAAATAAATTTTCTATTCCTTCAGTTTAAGATCCGCATTAAGAACTGTGGAGCCGTACTTTCTGGGAATTGAGAAGAGCAATATTTCTATCAATTCGTTGAATGTCTGTGACTAAATGAATACAATTTGTGGCCAGTCTGTTTGAGTTATGACCTAATGGACTTACTAAACGTCGTCTTGATTTATAGCATTGCACGGTTACTGGCTGCGGATGTGATAATTTAATTTATACTGATAGTAGGAGAAGAATAAATAATATATGAACCGACATTAAAGTGGAATAATTGTGTGAATTCATAGGTTCTTCTCGTACATACTTTTAATGATATTTTAAATTTTTACACAAATTGATTTCTGGAATTATAATTTTAGATAAATTAAAACGAGAACAATCCAAATTTGCGGATTAAAATGCCGAAAATAATTAACAAATACATTATTTTGTAATTTTTCCTTCCGTTTCGTTACATTATATGCTTACAAGTATTCTGATTGCACTGATGGGTTTATTTTAAGTTATTTAACTAGCCGATCGATAGTTCTCCATCGTTCAAGATGAGATCAGGTCCGTCGTCCACTCAAAATAACTTTAATTTGTAGCCACAGCAAGTAATGCAACTTTAACACAATATTTATATATGTGGCAAGGAGCAATATGTTGATACGTTTACTAAAGCTTAACTTTGGGATAACTTTTAAGTAACTAAAAATAAGTTTAAACTTGATTGATTTCAGTTAATTGTAGTTAGATTAGTAAGGTAGTAGAGCTACGCTGATTTCAGCATGAACGGGCCGGCTCGACCGGGGCAGTACTACCCTCCCACAGAAGATCAACCTAAAACGACAGCATACGTGCAGTCGTGTTTCGTTGGTGACTGCGCGACCGGAGGTTCGTTGATACAAGGGCGATAGTTGTCGTGGTAAGTGTGTGCAATACAATGCCACGACGACTGTCATGCCTTTTACGTCCTCAAGCGAAGTGTGAAAAACCATTTTACTAAACTACCATAGTGTGGGTCACCATACTACATTGTCTGCATTCACATTGAGTATGATGATTGCAACTCTTGGATTCTATTCGTGCTTTCTATCAAGCAGAGTCACTTAGCTATTATAATAAAATAAAAAAAAAATGTCGTTAATTTTATTATTTCAATTGGATGGATTTTTAAATATTGTTGATAAAGTTATTGTTAGGTAAGAACTGTGAAAATAATTCAGGTGGTGGTTGACTACCTGTTTATCAGTTACTTTTATATACTTTCATTTGTTTATTATTTTTAAAGGAATTCTGTAATTTGATAAGGATGTTGTGTCAATATATTTGTCTCTTCTTTTTGACTGACACAACTTATAATAAATAGAACAAGTTGTGTATAAAAATATATCAATTACATGTTGTCATAAAAACGTGATATTGTTACCGTTCCACGATAAGTAAGCTATCTTATTGAGAAAAAACAAACTTAAAGTCATACGGATAAGAAGTAGTTGTATTTCTTGGAATATCCATCCATCCTTTCATCCATGGACCTTTAAATCTTTGTCAGGTGATTCAAATAATATCTTTCTTGAAATGTGAAATGTAATAAATATATTTTGCTTAGCTTTTTTGTCGCTATGAGCCTTCCCTTCAGCCTCATGAGGATTCAAAAGAATAGCTGTCGTTTCAAAAATTCAACCAGAAACGTAAAATAATTTAGTCCATCCTTACCAAACAAATGCTAAACGAATTGTACAAAAACCTACATAATTTATGTCCGTAACAAGCACACTGATGTAATTATCTCTTTTTTTTCAGGTAAGAGCACATCTACAGGTGATGAATATTTATGAGAAAACTGACCCAGTTTTGTGTGCTGTAGTGTTGGCATGATCATCTGTAGAAACAAATCAGAATATGAATATATAATAATAATAATATATTTACTAGGTAGTAGAGCCACGCTGATTTCAGCACGAGCGGGCCGGCTCGACCGGGGCAGTACTACCCTCCCACAGAAAACCAACCTAAAGCGCCAGCATCCGTGTTGTTGTGTTTCGTTGGTGAGTGTGAGATCGGAGGCTCATTGATGCAGGGGTAACAGTTATCGTGGTAACTGTGTAAGCCTTATACTGTCACGAATCAGCGAGACCGGAGAAAAAGTGTGTGCAATACAATGCCACGATGACTGTCATGCCTTTTACGTCCCCAAGCGGATTGTGATGAAGCATCTCACAAGGTCGCCATAGTGTGGGTCACCATACCACATTGTCTGCATTTGCGATGAGTATGGTGATCACAACTCATGGATTCTATTCATGCTTTCCATCAGGCAGAGTAGAGTCACTTTGGTAGTCTCTTAAAATAAAAAAAAAAGAGTGTCATCTTGTTTACTTGATTTGATACGCTTCAGTGACGGATTTAAAATAGTTAATTTGTGTTGTGATGTTCTTACGACGCGTAAAAATATCTGTAAAGACGCATTTAGTAAATAAATTCATTATTTTTTCATTATCATTATTTATATTGCTAACTGCTTCAGTGGCGCAGCCATAGTGAATGCGACTGCTGTGCTTGAGGATCTAGGATCGAACCCGAGTGTTTGTATGATCTGCAAATATTTGTTTCGAAGTTTTGGTGTTTTCTATGTATATACTTACAAAAGAAAAGTATATAAGGATTCCATCAGTCAGTCTAGTTATCATAGCATAAACTCTGCTTTGTTTTAAACTAGATGACGTTGTGTGTCAAATGTCCGAAATATTTATTTATTATTATTTACATATATTATCGGTTGGTTAAGCGTAGCACTTTCTGATATCTGATAAAAGAACTTTGATGCACTTATGTAATTTTGATGAAATTTGATGAAATGTTAGTAACTTATAGGTACTATGGAACCATTATGGTCATACAGAAAGTATACTTAACTTTGTAATTACTCTAAATTCTACATCACTCAGTAAACGTTTTTTAATTTCTCTCACATTATAACCTCTGTTGGTTTGTTACAATTATTTCGAAAGTAATTTGACTATAATAACTATTTTTTTTAATTTTCGTCTAATTTTATTTATTTATTTATACATCATGCACTTTATGTACATAGGCGTACTTATTGCCTAAGGCATTCTCTATCAGTCAACCTTTGGGTGATGCAGAGAAAATAGGAAGTGGGTGCGTTTCAGGTGATGCTGAAAAAAAAAGTAGAGATATACAAATTTATCATGTACTAAAATTTATACAAATAGATGTTTTTTCTTTACAGTTTTTGTTACCGAAAACATTTGTTTTTAAACACTTCTTCTTGAAATAATTTGACTTCGGTTTAGTTTTGTAATTGTTAAAAGTTTGTTCCATGCAGATTCCGCTTCAGTCTATACTTTAAGCAACTCGTTTTCGCTCTACATATGGCCCTAATTAAAGTGACCTTGTGTTGTGTTACTCAGAGAACAACTCCTCAGGGATTCTTATTAGAGCCAGTCAGAGGGATATTGTCCTTTTTTCAGAACTCCGTCAATCAGCGGACGTAAACCTGATTTTAAACGTTTATCATTAAGAAGCTTGATAAATTTACATTTCTTTATTTAGTGGTTTTTGAGATATGAATTGACCTTTTTTAAAAATAAGACATTTACACAATCAACAACAGCTTTTCACAGTGACAGCCAGACACAGGCCTCTCCTTAGCAAGAAGGAGCCACTCTCCACTATACCACACTGACCAGATGGGTTGGAATAGGGTTTGTTTCAAGTGCACACGCTAGCGGTTTGTTCCGCCTGGGCGGCGCAGCGTGGGGTCCTCACTGCAGTTATTGGAGGAGATCTCTCGCTACCGGCCGTCATACGCTCCATGGCCGGTAGCGACAGTTGTTCTACCGCGGTCGCAACCTTCTGCGAAGACGTAATTTCGCGGAAGGAGGCGGCGGAGAAGGCCCGGGAGGACGATATCCACTCGGACCCAATTCGCCGCCGGCGAGCCGGGCGGCGGAGGCGCGCATACCAGCGCCTCATGCCGCCTTGAGTGTGGCCGCGGGTGGACGGGACGGGTTTTCCCCTCCACCCGCTATAATGGCCAGCCGCGAGGAGGCGACGTCCGCGTGTGCCGTACGTCGCCTATATGGAGAGTTTATCCGGAGATGGTGCCCGCTTCGGCGGGCAGGCGCTAGGAGGGATCTGGATGTCGTAATAGCAGCGGTTCCCGGATCCCTCCTGTCTCAGGCGCAGAGTGGCACACCGTGTGGTTTTAGTCGGTCCGATTCCGACACACCACCCCGCCGTAAACCCCGGTGGGGTGACGGCCCGAGGGGGTTTCCACACGTTAAAAAAAAAAAAAAAAAAAAAAGGGTTTGTTTCAAGTTTTCTTTCTCTTTGTAATGATGTCGTCTTGCATACTTTGTTCTCTTAGTCACCTTTTACGATACCCATGGGATGAATAAGGGTAACACTATGTATTCTTAATCCGTCACCACACGGACAATCATTGTAACTGAATTCCTTACTTTAAAAGCCTTATGATAAACAAGTCATCGGGAGTATTCTAATTCAGATTTGCCAAAATCCCTTACGCACATAAGATTTACGTCAAACATAATTCACCACACCCTCTTCATAAGTGTACAAGACACCTCTTTTGAATTTATTCGTGCAAGCAGAACCTCGAATATGTGTTGTCATCATAAATTTCTCACTTTCTTTTTAAACTAAATGAAACTGTTTTCAAATCAATCAATTTTCGGTGATTTTAATATGAGTGGAATAAATTTACTGCCTTCTGTAGTATCTTACCTCTGTAATAGTCCGTATCTTGAGTTACCGTAGTACATACTATGAGAACTTATTAATTGTTTTTTTTTGATCCCGGGTCCTTTGAGCGTGGGCGTGAAGAAACATCTCACTGGCCCGCTATAACGTGGGTCGCCATACTGCATTGTCTTCATTCGCATTGAGTATGACGGCCACCACTCTTGGATTCTATCTATGCTTTCTATCAGGCAGAGTAGAGTCACTTTGGTAGGCTTCTATAAAAGAATAATTGATGAACTTTTTGCTTTATACTTTGTACGATATAACGGCATTATCAGCAAGTCGTCCGTATGGTAATGGATTAAGAATACATAGTGTTACCACACCTATTCACCCCGTGGGTGTCGTAAAAGGCGGCTCAGAGAACAAAATATTCAGGAATATATCACTACAAAGAGAAGGAAAACTTGAAACCAACCCTATTCTAACCTGTCTAACCAGCGTGATATAGTAGGCTAAAACTTTCTAGCTAAGGAGAGGCCTGTGTCCATCAGTGGACTGTAAAAGGCTGTTGATATAGCGGCATTGTCAACAAGTACGTCAAGACATTAGACTTAATCTTCTGCATTGATAATATATAAATATAACCAGATTCTCAATTTCATTAGGGCTTATTGATGATTATTACTTTATCTTACTGATAGATACAAATTTCATACAAAGGTTGTGATGCATTACAGTGTTCCCTGCGCACCCGTTTTTCAAATGACAAAGGTGAACGTAACGCTGTTAATAGCAGTATTACACTACAACAATATTACTATAACAGCGGAATAATCGTAAATATTATGTTATAGTCTTATATTGATCAAAACAATAAAAGAAAAATACAAGAATCTTAAAAACTATGGTAACAGGACAGCGTGAGATAAAGAATTGGAGTCAACATTACATTACACCACTTGTTTATAGCTTACAGAGGAATCAATCAAAACTAACGTGAAACACTTCTAAACATTTGTCAAAAAACTTCACCAATCTATCTCGATACCTAGTAAACGTACAACAATCAAATTTTGCCTACAGGATAAACAATATGTGACGTGTTCTCTAGTTATTTTCAATCTGACTTCCTTAAAAAGTCTTCGAATTCTCATGATAACGGCCGTAAATTAGAAAATTTTCTGTCTGTTTGTGAATTGTCCTGGATCTCCAAATTATATAAAATTACAGTAAACGTCGAGTATGTTGACAACTTACTATATATGACGGCACTTCACGCTCATTTATCTCGTTTTGCGGAATACTGTCGAATTAACAAACTAGACCTAAATACTACAAAATAATCGAGGGTAATAATATATTCGCGAAAACGCTCCGTTATTACCATAACCTACATGTTACACGGTAAGTCGCTACTTGGATATGTCTCGGTTCGAGATCCTATTGTCACTCATGACTCGAAGCTGATTTATGAAACGCATATAGATGCAATCTTTGTTTGGCAACGCTTCTAAAACACTAGCATTTGTAATGTGATTATCTAGGGGTTTCAAGCAGGCAAAACTTTTGAAAATTGTTTATTGTACATTTGTTTGAAGGCACTTACAGTATACATTTGAAGAATCAGAGAAAGTTAATAAAAACTTTATGCCTTCACTAAAAAGTACCTTATCATACGAAATTATACTTTAGCCACTGTAAGTAGTAGTACTTAGCTTACAATCCGACGTGATATTGCTGATTGTACTCTATTGGTAATTTTTTTTACTAAATTGACTGCTGTCAAATATTATCTGAGTTTAACTTTAATATTCCGTCAAGAGCTCCAACCCACCGCTAAGTATATTATAGGTAGTAGAGCCACGTAGATTTCAGCACATACGGGCCGGCTTGGCCGGGTTAGTACTACCCTCTCACGTGTTTCGTTGGTGAGTGTAAGACCGGAAGCAAATTGATGCAGGAGTGCCTTTTACGTCCTCAAGAGCGAGATGTGAAACAGCATCTTACTAGGCGCCCATAGTGTGGATCACCATACTGCATTGTCTTCCTTCACAATGAGTATGGTGACCACAACTCTTAGATTCCATTCATGCTTTCCATCAGGCAACGTAATATAAAAAAAATATTTATATTATAATTTACATTGTTAAATTGCAGAAAGAATCCTTTTGTCATCTCTGCAAAAACAAGCTTGAATATTTTGTACATAATTAAATATTGATATTTTTAATAATAGTGTTTATTTACGGATAATGATGAGAGGTCTCAGTAAATATTGTGTGTAAATAATTTATGTACTACGTTAATGTTTCCGTACCAATAATGTACATACATTATATCTGTATTCTCTTGTTCACTTTAATTTTATTATGTTATGTAGTGAGGATTTGGTATCGGCTGTCGGTGTTCTTGTCTATTTATATTCTGATTATAATAACGGTAAATCTACCATAACATTTAAATAAATAAATGACTGTCTAATGTCTTCAGACAGATTTTAGACCGTTTTCAAATACAATTGAATTGAAAAACACAAAGTAAATAGTACAACCATCATAAAGATTGTTCAAAGTATTGGGGAATTTCTTAAATTTTCTTGTTATTACGAGATATCAGTTTTGAAATAACTTTTCAGCGTTGGTAAAATCCGAAGAAATTTTGTTCAGAAATAAACTTTGAAGACGAGAATAATGTAGATTGTATTTATTATGAAAACATCAATAATACTGGTTATATGAGAATATTGAAGCCGTGATCATTGATACAAAAGGCTATGAAGCGACGGAAAATAACTGTTTTAAAATACTATGTTACATTAAAGTAAACTGCACATACATATAGGTTTTTAGAATAAATACAGTTCTTATTACTTTGTCTGAAGAAAGTCAATATTTCACTTGTTTAAAAGGATAATAATAACGAAAGTAAAGAAGATTTTAAATTGAAATACATAATTTCGAGTTAATTTTTTCCTAAACTTTGATGAAAGTAATAATAAGTAGTATGTTGAAATCATCAAAAGCTCATATTTACTTTTCGCAAATAATGCATAGCGTCCATTGTAAATCGATGGATTTTGTTATTTGCTAAATTCAATACATCTCAGAACCAGGTAGTTGGAAGTAAACCAAGTAAAGTATAATATAATTTGTATACTAAAGACTTTGCTGCATTAATGTCTATTTTATTTACATTTTTGTTAATAAAAATTGGTCTATGTATTCTTCCAGGTTAAAACGTGGCGTCACCAACTAACTGTATTCATACTCGTATCATTATCCGAACTTCCGTATCTTAACATCATTATTTACAAAACTGTCATACCATATCCCTGTAACAAAGTACATTAGCGTAAAATATAATTTCTAGTAAATTATAACAGCTTTGGAGCTAAAACCTACGAAGTTTTCTCCTTTAATATTATTACACATAGAGTCTTCAAACTAAGAAGCCGTGGCTTCTCCCATTATCCTGCACTAACCACCTAAACAGTCCAACGATAATTTCAATTTAACTCATGTGGATACCTTAAAAGCTTCCCAAATTGTTTGAGATGGGGGGGTGAAATGGCTGAGGGTGGAAGGGGAAATGTAAGGATGAAATGAAATTAAACAACAACCACCTCCCTTGAATTAATTCTGTTGACATATTATGAATCTCTATTTATTAATTTGGGTAATAGATGGCTCTGAAGTCGTTCTTAATATAAGAGGTAATGATGTTAGAGTAGATTGGGGAGCCGTTGAAGTTCATTATGGAGAGTTATTTATTTGAAGTTCTTGACATTATCAAGAAATAGTTATGATGTAATTTGAATCAATTATATTTTATCTTTTTTTTTTTTTTTTTTTTTTTCTGTGCGGAAATCCCCTCGGATACCACCTGATGGTGGTTATGTCGGACTCGAACCGACCAAAAACCGCACGCCGTCTCAGGTACCAGTAGCCGGGGAATCAGGTGTACCCTAGAAAGGAAATCCCTGAAACCCCAACGTTCCTCGGGTCATCTACGGCTTGCAGATGACCCCTTTTCTGCTCCAAAAGAGCGTGTGCTCCGTAGCACGTCCCGCTGCTATCCCGGCGTACTTCTGCTCGGATGACGGATGGCCTCACCTATCACCCTCAGTCTAGCGCTTATGGAGGACGGAGATCGTTCTGCAATCTCCGGCGCCCGAGCCGTCTGTGATACCGGACACGTTCCCGGGCCTGGCGGACCGGGAGAGTTCTCAACCTCTCCCGGTCCCGCTCCGACATCTCCTTTGCAAGCATAACTTGCTCGCAAAAGGAGACGGCGAAGTTCCACGCGCTCTCGCTCCGCAACATGGCGGCGATCATGCTACCGAGCGAGAGAGTTTCCACTCCGATGGCCGTCACAAGGTCACGCCTCAGCTCCGCCCACGCTGGGCATTCTGCCAGCGTGTGGAGCGCCGTGTCCACGGTCCGGCCATCGCAGTGGTGGCACTCAGGCGTTGGCTCCTTTCGGATCAGACACAGGTGATCTCCGAAGCATCCTTTTCCAGTGATCACCTGCGTTAGCCGATATGAGAGGGTCCCGTGATTCCTCTCGAGCCAATCCTCTATAAGGGGTCTTACCGCCGTAATGACGGCGTGCCCGGCGCTTGGTTGCCCAAGTCGTTCCTTCCACTCCTCCACAAGGACCTGGCGGAGTTGGGTTTTCTGATTCTCGATTTCTCGAGTTTCAGGACTCCGGCCCAACTCCCGTGCCTCCTTGCGCCACTGATAAAGAGCCGCAAGGGCTCTCGCCTCCAGGTCCCATGGTGGAGTTCCAGCCAGGAGACTCGCCGCTTCAAAGGAGATTGTGCGGTATCCTCTTATGACCCTGATGGCCAGCACTCGCTGTGGTCGTCGCAGTATTGCGACGTTGCTCGCCTTGAGGGTCTCCGCCCACACTGGGGCCCCGTAAAGGGCCATTGACCGCACAACTCCTGCGTAGAGTCTCCTGCAGGAGTCATCGGGTCCCCTCATGTTAGGCAGCAGCCGCGCCAACGCCCGTGCTGCTCCCACCAACTTTGGGACCTGACTTCGGAAATGAGTTCCGAAGTCCCATCGGCTATCGAGTACGAGCCCCAGATATCTCATGGAGGACTCAATGCCGATGCGAGTATCTCCTACTATGAGGCTGGATCGATTTGGTGGCTTGTTCCGAGGCCCATGAAAGAACAAGGCCTCGGACTTGTGTAGAGCTACATCAAGACCCAACCGCCGGATTCGCTCTACGACTTGGGCAACACCGGCCGTGGCCCTCAGGGTTGCCTCACGATGTGTCTTGCCGCACGCCATCACAAGTGTGTCGTCCGCATAACACGTGACGACGACGCCATCTAAGAAAGCACCGCGAAGCACCCAGTCGTAGCCAATGTTCCACAGGAGCGGTCCTAAGACCGATCCCTGCGGAACTCCGCACGACATTTCACGTCTACCGAGACCGGTCTTACTTGGGTAGATGACGGCTCTTTCCGACAAATATGACCCGACTATTTGACGGAGGTAGAGAGGCACTCGGTGATATACGAGTGCCTCCCTGATGCAACTCCAGGGCAAAGTATTGAACGCATTGGCAATGTCCAAAGACACCGCCAATACTACTTCGCCCCGGGAAACTGCTTCCTCCGTCAGAGTCTTCACGCGCATGATCGCATCTACGGTGGAACGCCCCTGACGGAAACCATACTGGTTCTCCGCCAGATCCGGCCCCACCCTGAAGAGGTGCTTGACGAGGCGTCGTGCAATTACTCTTTCAAATAGTTTGCATACCTCGTCAAGCAACACTATAGGCCGGTAGGCAGATGGTGAGTCTGCCGGGCGCCCCTCCTTTCGGATGAGAACCAGTTTCCCCGTCTTCCACAATTTTGGAAACTGGTCCTGCTCGAGGCATGCGCTGAAGAACTCTCTCAGTCGGGGCTCGAGAGCATCGTCGCTTAGAGCCAGGATCCAAGCTCGGCCTGGTATGCCATCGGGTCCTGGGGCGGTGCTTTTTGCTTTAAGCCGTCGCACCGATTATATTTTACCTGGAAACTTTGAATTTGTGAAACATTCTTTTTTTTTATTTTCTGCGTTTAGTGTGTCTGTATTGTACGTAATTAAATTTTATAGGTATGTATTTTTTTTTGATCTTAAGAGTTTGCCAAAGTGATTACTCTGCTTGATGGAAGGCATAAATGGAATCCAAGAGTTGTGGTTATCATATTCGTTGCAGGTAGGCAATGTGGGCAATGATTACAATTAACGTTCTTGGATACGCGTATTATGCTTTTGAAGTATTTCTTCTGATTATTGACTTCTTCTATCAGGCTATGTTTTTTTAAAAGTAAAGTTAAAGTTAAAGTTTTTTTTTATATTCGAGATAAATTATGGATTTTTCGGTAAAAGGCTTGTTATGCCAGATCATCTGATGTTAAGTTAAAGCATTATTATTATCATGTTGCCAGGATTTGAGGTTCAACTTACATCATTTGGAATATGCAATTTTACATCTGTCGTTTGAGTTCAAGTTTCCTTTGAGGTATTTTGTCAAAGCTATTGTTTACGTCATATTAATAATAACTTGACTCTTAATATATTATACACATGGTTACTATGGTAACTAGACTGCAATAAAAATATTCAATAATATGATCCAACCTTCTAACGCGAGCCTCTTAAGGTGTTGGTCGAGGCTCTTGGCTATCAGTACGTGAACAGATATGATTATCGGAACAATGATCACCGAATCCACATTCCACATATCGGCAATCTCGTGAGACAGATCCAAATACTTCAATCGTTTTTAGATGTAAATACTTCAATTGTTTTTTATAAGATGACTTATGGATGGAAATCTTAACCTTAGACTTTTAGCTTAACAGTCATTGTACTTATAAAGAGAATTTGGCCTTCTATATCAACAAGTCAGTCAAAATTTTGTATCATTTTTCAATAATACATGCAAGTAATTTTCCAGCTTTTCCATTGCTTTATTTCTTAGCGAAATTTTCACCATCTTAAATACAACCAGTTTTGCGCTCCTGAATTCCCCAAGAGCGCGGCTGACGGCAGTAAAATTGCTCATTATTACGTAACCTTTATTAATTGACAAAACGTGGGTGTTAACAATGCCTATAATTACCACTTTAGGGACAGAGCGTAATAATACATGTTTAGATATACAATTAAAATCAATGTCATAAATAAACGAAGAACTTCCAAATAAAACATTACTGTTTGTAATTGTTTTGTTTGTATCATAAAATCTGTTTTAAGGTCTTTAACAGCCTCGGTGGCGCAGCGGTATTGAATGTGACTGCTATAGTTGAGGTCCCGGGTTCGATTCCCGGGTCGGACTAAATGTTTGTATAGTCTGCAAATATTTGTTTCAAAGTTTGGGTGTTTACTATGTATAATATGCATGTATTTACAAAAAAAAAAGTATATAAGTATTCTATCAGTCAGTCTAGTTATCATAGCACAAGCTCTGCTTAATTTGAAACTAAATGACGTTGTGTGTCAAGTGTCCGAAACTTAAGTATTAAAACCTAGTATAAGTGGTAAACAATATCCAATAAAACTTGTTTGCCTCCAAAAAACAGAACTTAAATTATGAGAATAGTTCATCGGCACAGATTGCTGGTGGAAAGCAAGTTTTACGTTAATTTTACTTTTTTAATTGAAGTTGATGCTATAGGCATTTTCTTCTAGTACAACCATGAGGTGTGCAAAGCTTTTCACACAAAACAGGTAACTGACATGTCCCTTTTTGCTTATTTACTAAATCTTTTAACCTTTCTCCATTCATTCAAATCAATTTTCAAACATGAGTAAACAATAACATTCACCCCACTCGGAAGCAAATTAACTTTTCCACAAAACAACATTGATTCAGCGATCGGATATCATCAAAGTTAAACAGCTCTAGTTTATATATAAATAAGTTCCTCAAATGTTGTTAGTGGTGAAAGCATAGGCAGAATTGTTAACGTAACTGGTTCAATTACTACGAGAAGTAATTGGATGGTTGAACATTAATCCCCAGCAGTGATGTCTAGACCACAAGTTGGTATTAAATATACCAACTTGTGGTCTAGACATCTGATGAGACAGATGATGAGTTAGTTGTTTCGTGCACATTTCTGTAGCAGGGTTAGAATCTTGGCAAATTATTTTGATTTAAGAGGTCAACTTAGTTAATATCGTAATTTAATAATTACAAATGAAATCTTTACATATTGTTGAAGTAATAAATTTTATTTGAGAAAAATATTTTAAGTCATTTGATTATATATCATAGTACGCTTAGCTTACCATTTGCCAAGTCTTCCAGAAAGTCACAGAAACTGATAATTATATATAAAATGTACTTTTTAACGTAAGCCAGACAGAAGTAAATGAATATTAAGTAACGTCTAATACTGAGTAGGTAGAGTTCGTCTGAAAGTCTAAAGAGTACCGATTTCAAAAGAAGCTTAAACTTTTGCCCTCATTCGAATCCAATGCCATTACGATCGTGTAATGTACAAAAAGTGCTTTCAAACACGAAACCGTCTACCTCTGCCACGTGGAACGAATGATCCAAAAACGGATTTAATGAACGGAAAGTAACCCGCAACAGAAAAATTCTGGACTTTGGGCAAACAATTGAAATTGCTTTTACAACTCTCAAGGGTCATAAATACAGTGTTTTTATTGCTGCAGAAAAAATCTCTACAATGGTTCATTAGTTTCTATAAAAAAATGTAACGTATGAGATTATGAGCTGTTTGGCTTTATTCTAGTTGATTTATTAAGGAGTTGGACTGCTTTGATGCAAATAATTGACTCTTGTGCTTTTGTAGAATGATAGAAAAGGTTTTGGAGTTAAAAAATATATAATAACAGAATTTGACCACAGATTAAAACATCAAAAACTAATAATGTTACCGAAATCGAAATTGTTAAATAAAAACTACTTCATTGCAGCCTATTGCAGTCCATTGCTGGATATAGGCCTCTCATATTGCAGACCATTTGGTTGAATTATCGACTTTTCGAATCCAGCTTTTTTCTGTCAACCATTTTGCAAAGTCGTAATCCCTAACCTAAAGATAAAAAATTCTGTAAACTACTTAATATAATTTTCACATCATAGAATTTATTGATAAAATTTTATCAGGTAGTAGAGCCACGCTGATTTTAGCATGAATGTGCCGGCTCGACCGGGGCGGTACTACTCTCCCACAGAAGATCAACCTAAAGCGACAGCACCCACGCTGTCATGTTACGTTGGTGAGTGCGAGACCGAAGGTTCATTGATGCAAGGGAGACAGTTGTCGTGATAAGTGTGTGGAATCAAATACTACGATGACTATCATGCCTTTTAGGTCCCGTAAAAAGGCGTCTTAATGGGCCGTCTTGGTTTGGGTCACCATACTGTATTGTCAGCTTTTACAATGAGTATGGTGACTGTAACTTTTGGATTCTATTGATGCTTTCCATCAGGTAGAGTAGATTCACTTTGGCAGGCTCTTAAAATAAAAAAAAAATCAGATTGAGATTTGTAAACCTATTAGATTTGCCATAGAATTTGTTAAGTACTTATAAACTTTTTTCATTTTCCCAAATAATCAAACAAGTATACGAATATCCTGACCAATAGGCATACAACTTCGAGGGTACACGTGTGTAGTATGGTGTAACATCGTAAGCCGAACACTCTTTCCTTAATGGTTTTTAGATTGTTTCAGTTGGAAAATAGTTCAAGCAATAATATACTAAACAGTATCTACAATGTCACTAATGACCTAACCCTATCAATTAGTATTTGCATATGTATCATGTAATATCACAGGCCCATTGCAGATAGAGCCAATTACATGCTTACTTGGCTTCTCTAGTACCTACTTCCTCGTACCTCTGATCGATACCTAACTTTCAACATACATATAATTGCTCGCGTCCAAGAATATGTTTATTACTTGCAGAATTAGATTAAGTAGGGTTTGTTATTGGTACAAATGTGTGACGAATACAGATTTTTTAAGAAAAATGCAGTGTTTTATCGCTGTATTAATATTCGTTACCCTATATTTTCTCTTGAAAACTTCTATTCAGAATTCTGTCACTCAAAACCGCTGAATTTTTCTCTCTTAGTTATTGACAAGTTGTAGAGGGGTGGTATGAGTTTGTTATGTATTTAAAGATAAACAGCACCTATATTAATAAATACGGCATGACCGTTTTATTACACTACTGATTGTTTGCACTCTAATAACCCTTATTACTATAGTGAATATAATACAGATATATGTATGTCAGAGCGTCAGAAAAGGGGCGGCTTGGTTGTAGCTTTCCATAATGGGCGGTGTAACAGGAACTTTCAAAATAAGGGCACACTTGTACTGTTCAACGTCTCATTATTTAATCGTTATACAATTTTATGCAAAATCTCATAGATCTACAAGTTTTAAATAAAATGCAAAATTTAATAGCCAATGGGTTAGCATGTGCGCACCGCGTGACAGCTGTCCGTCTGATCGTTTTTCAAAAACCAACTGACAGCCACCATTACTCGTGGCGACTCCTCTATTTGGGGTTACCACTCTTATTTCAATCAAATTGTTTTAATATTATCGCTTATATAATCAACCTACTGGAATCAAATAAACAAATCAAGTGACGATTAAAATAATTCGTAATTTAGTAATTAATTAGTTTATAATAAAAACAAGACCATAGTCAGTGCGCCGTCATATATATAGATAGATATAGGTAGTAGAGCCACGGTGATTTCAGCACGAGCGGGCCGGCCCGACCGGGGCAGTACTACCGTCTCACAGAAGACTAACCTAAAGTGCCAGCATCCGTGTTGTCGTGTTTCGTTGGTGAGTGTGAGACCGGAGGCCCATTGACGCAGGGATGACAGTTATCATGGTAATTGTGTAAGCCTTACACTGTCACGATGACTGTCATACCTTTTCCGTCCTCAAACGTGGTGTGAAAAAGCGTCTCACTAGGCCACCATAGTGTAGGTCACCATACTGCATTGTCTGCATTTGCAATGAGCATGGTGACAACAACTCTTGGATTCTATTTATGCTTTCCATCAAGCTCTTAATATAGAAAAAAAAACCTCTTTGTTTAGGTTAGTTTGGCTCTGATAATGAAATCTTAAGAAGTTCATTAGACATTACTATTTATTCCTACAAATATTTTATCATTAATATACATCAATACATTATAAGTGTTAATGTTAAAGTTAGGAAGAAAAAAAAACAGGTAAAGTGACTCTGAAAATACTTATAACACTCAGGTAAAAAAATAATATGAATATTTATTAAAATATAGACGTTCTGTTTCTCTGCTTAAGGTAGAAACTACAACGACTAACAGATTAAAGTATCAACAGAGTGTTCATGGAGTGTTAAGTTTTGTGTCTGATAATGTCACACTTTAAGCTAATAATCCACTCGAGTTAACTCGAGAAATTCTCTACATCCAACACTTTAGTTACTAATTTAAATAATGGGTTACAGGAATGGTAATTTAAAGGTGCAAGAGGTTTAGTTATTAAGAAAAAGTCTTTGACTGAAAAGTATGGATTATGGATCACTCTTAACGTTTGATTTTGCAGCAGAATCACTAAATACTAGACCAACGGGTAAATAGTGGGTACGTGTCGAGCTAAGGATAGCAACACACCTGTGACGCGTGAGTTACCACCATCCTTGGACGACGTAACTTACTTTCCATCAGGTTATTTATCTTTTGCCAAAATAAAACGTGTATACATGAGGAAAGGTAAAATGTTTTATTTTATTTTGGACACTCGACACACAACGCCATCTAGTCCCAAACTAAGCAGAGCTTGTACTATGGATACTAGATAACTGATATAAATACATATATACTTTTTTTTTGTTAATTATATACATAAATTATATATATATGTATGCGCTTAGAAAGACTTAAGTACATTTATTTCTTCTATTCAACACCTGAAACGCACCTACTTCCTATTTTCTCTGCATCACCCAAAGGTTGACTGGTAGAGAATGCCTTAGGCATTAAGTCCGCCTATGTATATAAAGTGTATGATGTATAAATAAATAAACAAATAAATTTATTAGTTATATGGTCACCATAGGGCCGAATTCAAGATGAAACGGCTGTGTTTGGGAATTGTGAAGTTCAACCTATCGCCTTCCACTGCTGAACGAAAGTTCTTCCCAAGGTGCGCTAACCATTTCGGTCTTGGGCAATTCGCATCCATCCGCTGCTAGTCACCTTCTTCAAGTTTGCCCAATCGTGGTATCCACTCTAGTACACTTTGGCTCCAGCGACCATCGGTCCGTCTGGAGACATGGTCGGCCCACTTCCACTTTAGCATACTGATTCTCTGTGCGATGTCAGTTACTCCCGTTCTCTATCGAATAACCTCGTTACGAATTTTATTAGCCAAAGAAATACTCAGCATTGCACGCTCCATCGCACGCTAAGCTACTTTAAACTTGTGGACCAGTCCAATGGTGAGTGTCCACGTCTCGGCTCCGTATGGCATTATGGGTAGGATTCACTGGTACTGTGAAGTTATTATTGTATAATATATTAAAGTCCACGAAAGAAAATTCATGCTGTAAGCTTATTTAAAACTTTTCACGTAAAAATTCTATCTATATTAAAGTATATACTTGTTAGATATGTATTGTGTGTGCTTAGTACAGTTCGTTAAACTAATAAAGAAAATATTTTGGTTACAACTTGTAATATATATTCAAAATTTTAGGACAGACCACATTTTTTATGAATACTTACATTGTGATTCATGCTGTATCTTCAGAATTCTACTTATTTATTAAAATTAATAATAATAAGTATTATCATCTGAACTTAAACGAGATGGAGTCTGCGCTATGTTCATATTGCTGAAAAAATTATTTATTCATCTGGCACACAACGCTCTCTAAGCAGAGCTGTAAACTAAGCAGAAATTGTAGTATAAATACTAAATAACTGATATAAAGACACAAATATATTTTTTTTGTAACTACATACATATTACACATAGCAAATACTCAAACTCCGAAATAAATATTCTCTTTCTCTTTTTCTCTTTTTAAAAAGCATAGTGCGGACTAGGAATAAATTCTGTGTCGAGAAGACAAACATACAAGAAACGGAAACAAACACCCAGACTCAAAGCAACAACTTATGGATCACACAAAGTGTTGTCCCATGTGGGATGTGAACCCACAACACTCAGCGCAGTAGAGAGCGGCGTGGCGACCGCTTAAACCAATAGGCCAACCGTGCAGTCAACATATAGATTGTGTAGTTTACATGTAGCTAGACATATCAATGCAGTTTTGACTCTTGATCAAACTGTACTCAGAGTATCTTTTTACGAAGACAACAGGACGGTCCCTCAAACTGTCTACCATCTCTAGCACTGTTACCTAATTTTTTTTAAATATATGCCCTAATTACCAATAAATCCTTTGTCGCGGGGGACTTTGCAAACAAACATGAAAGAGACACAGAGAACATCTCGACTCAGGATAACAATTTATAGATCACACAAAGTGTTATCCCACGTGGGGATTAAACCCACAACACTCAGTAGAAAACGACGTTGTTAATGTTTAAACCACCAAGCTATTCGTGTAGATATATGATATTTATGTGAGCATTCATACCTCACTGTTTCAATTTTTAATTTTTAATATGTCATACCATTAATATACTACTAGCTTTTGTCCGGGGCTTAACTCGCGTGGATATTTGTCTTCCCCATTAAGTTTCGTAACAGATCATTTTAAATAAATATATTAATTTATTTTTTAATAAAGAATATCCTATGTTACTTCTAATACCTTCAAGGACATGTGTACAAAATTTCATGATGATCGGTTGAGTAGCTTTCACGTGAAACCCTAACAAACAAACTTACATTCACATTTATAATATTAGGAGGGATTGTAAAAGGATAGTATATGATAATAATGTGTATTTTGTAAAAAAAAAAGTAAAAGTGCAGTATTTAAAATTCAACGAAAATTCTAAGCATTAAAATATTTAAAAATAATGAAACTATACGATTTTTATACATAATTAAAGCTCTCCAATAGCTCCAAAAAAAGAGACGGTCAACCAAGAAAAAGTGGTACTAATCTAACTACCTCGGTGGTGCAGCGGTAACGTATGCGACTTCTGTGCTTCGGGTTCGATTATCGGGTCGGACCAAATGTTTGTATGATCTGCAAATATTTGTTTTGGAGTTTGGGTATTTTCTATGTATAACATGTATGAAGTTACAAAAAAAAGTATGTAAGTATTCTATCAGTCAGTCTAGTTATCATAGCACAAGCTCTGCTTAGTTTGAAATTAGATGACGTTGTGTGTCAACTGTCCGAAAATATTTATTCATTATTATTATATATGTATAGCCATACATGTTAAATTTGAATTATAGTCAAACACAAATAATCGAACCCACGATCTCCAGTTTAGTTCTTAACCACTGGACCAACGCAGCAGTCTATGTATGTGTTAATAATACTTTTTTAAATAGTATATAATAGTATGTGACTATTGATTTCAATGTGTGAGTGACTTCAATGTGCTCTCATAGGAATAAACTCTATTCTACGTTCTATATTTTCTTCTGTGTTTTTTTTTAAATTTAAACGGAATTAAACGAAAAGTATGCCCTTTAAAAAAATAGAACAGTTACACAAGTGTCTTGGTTGAGAAGTAACAAACAAAACAGTAGCACAACACCTATTGCGCATTTCTTTTTTTGATTTACTGAAAAATAACTCAATTTCAAATATATAAATAAATCATACATAAAATTATACCTGTTTCCCCAGGGTAGATAGAGACATATTGAGATGGTCCACCCTTGAACCCTTGTTGCGAGTATAGTAATTTTTCAGATATTCAATGAGGTATTTTTCTACAAGCCAGCACCCTCCAATGTGGAGGGAGGTCTAACGCTCCTCCAGACTCCGCGTTAGACTGTAGAACTCGACACCAGACTGGACATTCTCCCACTGGCATATAACGATTCAAATAAATTATAAGAAACCGCGATAAGAGGGAATCAAAATGAGAGATTGTGAAACAATTAAATATATTTCTGTTGGTTGTGCTGATTATTCTTCCATCCGTTGTGCACTTAAGATTTAGGTGAATTAACTGACTTTAACTCGAGGGGGCCCGGAACGCTAAGTCAAAACCTATAACTCGCTTTGACAGGTGTATTCAGCTGTATACGACCGAAGCTAGCGCTTTCGCGCCTCCGCCGCGACGTGGGACTCCAACCCATCGGTTTCCTGTGTACTCAACCCGCTATATGAGTTAACCCGCCCACAGCCACATTCCACCATCGCACCGCTCGCCATCGTCAGGGAGCTCATCCACATACATTGGAACCTAAATGGTCGCGCACAGTGCGGTTTCAGAGAAATTTTCTCCCGCGAACAATCCCGTTATGGAATGAGCTCCCTGCCACGGTTTTCCCTGGGAACTACAGCATGGGGTTCTTCAAGAAGGGGGTTAATAGGTTTTTGAAGGGTCGGCAACGCGCACGTGATGCCCCTGGTGTCGCAGGCGTCCATAGGCTGCGGTAGCCGCTTACCGTCAGGCGGGCCGTATGCTTGTTTGCCACCGTCGTGGTATAAAAAAAATAAAATAAAAAAAAAACTGACCCCCGTGCATCCGCCCCTTAAGACTCCTAGAACTTAAGCACACGGCACACACCCATACACGCTGTAACTACAATATAAAGACACCACAGCGACAGATCACCAAGATATAATCGTGTAACGGAGCCTATCTGGTGATCAACCGGATAGCATCGTTGGGTTATAACTCAGCTCTTCATACCGCAGAGACTTATAAAGAGCTCTACTCATTATCTCTATCAAAGGTACCGATAAACCAACAGTAATGCTTAGGGAGAAATAACAGAGAGATTACATCTAATTATTCAACGATTATTACTATACTCAGACCAGGATATAAATACATATAAATCATTATCCTACGAAAATAATAGACAACAAAGACTTACCTAGCTACTTTCAGCGTTATATATGCTAACTTACTCAACGTAATCGTAACCCACACGACCGGCTATGCCCAGCTTTCACGAACGTCCTGCCTTCACCCTGCACCCTCACTGATTCCTCACCGACGACTCTCTCGACTCCCTCAAACCCTGTCGTTTTATCTCAGCCCACGCCCCGCTTCCTACCGCTTTTTTGTTAACAATTCTATCAAACTCTAAGGCATTCATCACTCACGTAAATAAACTACTAACTAACTAACTAAACGTGAAAATTTGAAGTGAATCCGACAAATTCTTTTCGAGTTATTTAACAATGACCTTTCTGGTGCTACGTGGCATTCGAGAGCAGGTAGCTAGAAACAGCTGCAAGCAACCGACCTTTCGGGTTTCATTGTCATGAATATCTCCCCATTTTAATGTATGTATAATTATATATATATATATATATATATAAATCATCATCATCATCATCCAGGAATAGATGACTCAGTGTAAGTTATTAAATAATTCTTATAATTCGACATAAATCCATAGCAAAACTTTAAATTCGTTTTTCTCAAAACTATGTTTTCTGAACTGGTGATCACTGTAACTTAAAAACTGCTCGGTAGATTTCAATAAAATTTATTGTACTTTTGAAAAACATTAAAAACTCGTGCCTGATCGAAGAATTTGTTTTGTTTTTCAAAAATTTCGATTTTTTTTTAACAATAAACTGTCGGTTTGTTTCTCGAAAATTTGAAAAAAAATTCCTGAGGCCGCCATTTTGTTAATTTCGAAAAAAAAAAAAAAGCTTCGATCAGGCACAAGATTATCTATTAATAAAACTATTTTTTCTTGTCCGATTGATTTTCGATGAATCTCCAAGGACTTATGATGATCACCGCAAAGGACTTCGGGAGGAACGGGCTCTACAAAAACAGCGATAACTTTTTGAATTATTATTATTTTTTTTTTAAATTTTCGTGAAGTCAAATTGAAACGTGTTCTAATAAAGCCATGTTTTTATTTTTGTCAAATAAAGTGATTAACTACAAAAAAAAATTTATTGAAAATCATCATTTTTCAGGCCTCTGAGTACCCCTAACCCCTTAAGGGGGTATTCTGGTCTAGAAATAAGAAAAAATCGATTTTATTTTTTTTTCATATTTTCAAAGTTTAACTATTTAAGAATATGTCTACGAGGGGATTTTTCAAAATTCAAATTATTTTCGGAGATATAGGTACTTTGCTGAGTTGGCATACTAACCGGTTGGGCTGCAACTCATCGAACATAAGACATAATGGATTCTCCGTCTACCTGAAGCCATATTTCTCAGTAAAACCTTTTGTTCCGTTGTATAAATATATATTGTAATACAATAACCCTAGGTGACCTGTGTCTTTTATATTTAGTTTTCGCTTACATTCAGCTGCTAACAGTTGAATTCTAACTTGATTTCTAACTAATTCTAACCTGAGATCATTGAGATTGCCACATTTATTGCTGTGTATATTTTTAATGAAGGCTTCATTCCGATTTTGAAAATGATGACGATTATGGGTGTAAAAATTGGTCCAGAAGCTCATGCATTTGCCGTCAAACGAGACAACGCCCGGATTGACCGCTCCGAGATACGAACATCCATCGCATCAAAGGAGGCCAGAACTGCTCGATTGGAAGAGAGAAATGCCGAAAATAGTTTTTTCGAAGTCGAAGAAGGTCCAATGTATACAGCAGGAATGGCAGATTAAATAAATGTAAGTCTAAAATATAATTGTATGACTTAGACTGCAAAAATTTTACTTGAAACTTTTTTGCGTTTTTTTAGAACTGTCTTTTTTAATACGATACCCACGATTTCTCAGGTTCTACCGAACCGATTTACTTGAAATTTTAAGAGAGTCTTCTTCAGAAACTTGTCTATGTCCGGAACTACGCCTATCCCCAAATTTTCATTTTTACTATTTTTAAAAAATTGAAGAAAGTTAAAAAAAGTGCTAAAAAAAAAATTTTTTTTTTAGGTAGTCGCCATTTTGTAAAAAAATTTTTTTCCATTTTTTCCTTAGTTCAGACATTGCGACATTATTATACATTAAGAATCTTATTTTTTTTTTGGTTTCAGATTACTAGGAGGGTCAAAATCGTGGGTATGGTCACGCACCAAATTTTTGAGACTCCCCACTTCATCAGCTGATAATTAACGGAATTTTGGATTTTTTTGACGTTTTAATTTTTTTTTTGTATTCTTCTAATGTTAATAAATAACGTATAAAAAAATGGATAGTAAAAATGTCGATTGCTTTTTTTTTACAACACTCCAAAAATGACCTAAAATTTATGTCTCTAGACCAGAATACCCCCTTAAGAGCCCTTTCCAAGGAATTCGTGTAAAGAGTGCAATAGATCCTTTGTCCATACTTGCACAAGGGTCGCTTACGAATCTGTTCGTTAAGTTTCGCCCTTTTTTGTTGTCTAAATACATGCACGTGCTACCAACGGCTAAGAATATATTGTTGCATTGATGTAACAATAATTGTAAATTAATAACGTAATATGATAATACTATCACAATATTAAACGCCCACTTTTCGCCAGTGCTTTAATCCCAAGTGATAGGTGGCGAACTTAATGCTGCTTATCGGGATGTTTTGTTTGCCAGAACCTCGTCCGTCGATTAACAGGTGCGTCACTTACAGATGAGGTTGGCTTGGATCTAGATATTGTAATAGCAGCTGTATCCGGATCCCTCCTATGTCAGGCACAGAGTGGCACACCATGCGGTTTTAGTCGGTCCGATTCCGACACACCACCCCGCTGTAAACCCCGGTGGGGTGACGGCCCGAGGGGGTTTCCACCCGTTAAAAAAAAAAGGGGGACCTAAGTTCTTGGTGGGAATCATTTACCCTTTTTTATTCCTATTTTTATAATTTATTTTGAGTATAGGTAGGATAAAAGGAATTGTAAATTTTGATAATATCAGAAAGCAGTTAACTAGGTGAGAGTTTCTTAATGTTTAATAAATAACCACACAATTTGATTTTTCTTAACAGTTTATTTATATAGTTGACAATAATTTTGAAGATATAAATTTTTGTGTTCAGCGGTTTAAGTTTGCCTGATGAAAAGCATGAAGAGAATCCAAGAGTGGTGGCCACCATACTTATTGCGAATGCAGACAACGCAACGTGATAACTTAGACTATGCCGGGCTAGTAAGATACTTTAGGGACCCAGGATGATAGTGGGAGCAAAACATGTGCCCTGGTAGTGAGTACCAGGTTATGATTTGCACAGGAAAGATGAACCGAACCGTTTAGTTCGTAAGCGTATGTCTACCAATCTAAAACAGTGATTACCAAGGCCAGCCACGTGTTATCCTGTAAAGAAAGGGAGAAGGTAGGACCAGTTGGAAGAATTTCTCAAAACATGAACATGGTGAAAAACGAGTGCCATAGCGGCGACATCATTCGCAGCTGCAGAGTCCAGCAAATACTATGCAGAACCATCGCAAAGATGAGAACAATACGAGTACTCCACGTAGAATCGAACCTGAGTCTTATATAGAAGATCCAGATGCTCCGGTCGACAAAGATCGTACCATTTTGTTTAGTATACTTAGCTCTCAATGTACCCTCGCAGGTTTGATCCAGGTATCTATACCCAGAACATAGAATTTATCCAACAGTGGCAGTTGAGTATTCTGAAAAGTGAGGTGAGTCCACTGGCATGAAAAATGAAATAGAGATATCTGAAATGAAGGTGTTGTAGAGAGCGTACAAAACTGCATGCTTGGCATGGGACTTCACTGAGAAATGTGGTTTAGAACCAAGTCGAGCTCAGCGATAAGTTCCTGCCTTTTTTCCTTAACGTCAGCTAATTTGGCTGTTTAAATTTAGGCACAAAAAGAATATTAGACAGCGAAGAAGATTATGATATATACTTACAAAAATTTTTTAGATTTCTCTTAATTTTATAATTTGGATACTCCTTAGGCTTGAATGGGTTATTCAAGTTTTAGGACGATCTTTTAAAAATTAAATTTTAATTTAGCGTCATAAAATAATGGCGTGATCAATTGTTTTTTGCTGCAATAACTTGTCAAAAAATCTTCTAACTTTCTAAGTACTCTTTTAACTTGGAAAACATGGTGTCAAACATCATTGCTATAATATTGTATTCGTAAATTTTTTTATCATAACCAATATAAATTAAAATTGTTCCTTCAAGAGAATATGCAGTTGATCTCAGAGGAGCATCAAACTTGGTTAACGTACTTGTACCATTAGCAAAAACTAAATAAGTAGTATTATCAACAATTACTAGGATACCAGTATCTAGAAAAAGAGGTGGTCTTAAAAGTTTAATGTGGTCTATAGTCTCGGGTAAACCTTCAATTTTTCTAATACCGTTGGCATTGAAAACGTTAACGTTATTATTTGCTACATAAAACAAATTATTTTCATAATCTAAAACGATCTGTTCTGGATTAATTATTTCTACGACTTTGTCTACTTTCATTCCTTTTTCACTGACTTTATAGACCACGTAATCTTTGGCCAATACATAAATTATATCACTGCCATTTACTTTTGCAATACCAATTAAATTATCTGTTACTATTCCATATTTTTCAGCTGCATTATTTTTTGGATTATATTTATAAATGCCATCTTCAGCTGCAATATATACTTCATTTTTGGCATCCATACTTGTAGCAGCATCTCTTCCGTGGTCAAGTAGCTTCATTACTTCTCCATTTTTGTGGACATAAAAACCTTTGTCTTCTTTTTGCCCGTTGACAAAATCTGCTAAGGAAAAATATATGGGTGGCCGCCCAGATGATCTTTCATCAGGGTCTTTACTATAAAGACTGTTGGCAGTTAATAGTATATTAGTGATATCATGTTCACCTCTATATAACACATATTTTTCGGAAAGAAGTTTGTTTTTACTTTTTGATGTTGTTTGAGAATTTTCAGTTGGGGCGGTGGACACAATTCCTATTAGAAATGTCACCGTGATTATAATAATATATTTCATTTTAAAATCTGAAAAGAACAGGGATAAAAAATAAGTTTTTATTTGTGATAAAATACAATTTCAATACATTGACGAATAATAGTGCTAGGTTTATGTCTACTATTTAGTTTTTACCAAGACGTAATAAAGTTAGGGTCGGAATGCTGATCTGTCCTGTCATTGGTGAATCCTTACATCTTCATTACATCTTTTAAAGTAGGTTCTAGGGGTTACATTAAGCTATTTTTAATTTTGTAATTATTTACAGATTTTAAGATTTATCAATAACTTTCGAACTTCAATTGATTATTAATATAAAAAGCTCTTGATGAATTATTTTTCTTTATAATATTATTTTTATAGGATCGCAGAGAGGTTCAAATGCAGAATTACTCTTGTTTACAGAATCACCTTTATATATTGTTTATTTTCCTTTCCATTACTTTGTACTAATTAATATTTTTTGTTAAGACAAACTAGAACTATACTTTGGCACTTAGGTTTGTTGGACTACACTAATCCTGGCCTCGCAGAAAGCCGATGTTAAAGATTTTAGGTGATCGATCTCCCTTTAATACTTTTTTTAAATACCGCTAATATAAATTTTTAAAACCATAATATCTATGATAACACTAGTTTTTAATATTTTTTTAAAACATAAACATACTGTTTACGTTTCGTCGATGTCAATAATTGATAAGACATGTTTCGAAGAATATTATCTCATTCGTGTTAATGATACCTAGTGACTTGTGAACTTCGAGTCAATAATAATCTATTTAATATACGAGTATGATATTTAACCACCCAAAGATATTTAGTACTTTCCCGGAATTAAGGTCCATTTAAAAGATATATAAATGAAAAATTAAGTACTTTTTTACTTTACTCTGTCTATTATTCGTTTTTACTACTTTAATTTAGTAGCATTTACAAAAACATCATTGAAAAAGAAAAAAAAATGTAAATTAATCCAAGCTTAGCAGCAATTGTTTTATATTGCCTATTGCTTGCTTTTAATAGTCCACTGCTGGATCTAGACCTCTCCTTGGAAAGTAGGTTTTGGCCTACTAAAAGACTCTGGCCAGACGGGTCTATACGAGACTTGTATCAAGTCTTCTTTCTCTTTACAGCGATGTTGTTCTGCGCAGTTGGCTCGCTTACGACCCCCATGGGATGAATAGATGTGGTGATATTCTGTATTCTGAATCTGTCACCACTCAGTCACTAATATCCACAGTTACTCTACACGCAAAATATTATAATACCTGAACTTTATAAACTTTTTACTAGTAACTAGGTCAATAAAATTATATCTATCACAATTTTTACACAAAAAATTACAAAAATAGTGACTGGGCTATAGAATCGTTCGTCAAATATAAATAAAAATGAAAACTGATGAAATAAACATGAAATGCATATTACAATAACGAATATATAGTAAATCAAAACCTCCTTTCCAATATAAGGTCTATGTCCAGTGATAGACTATTAAAAGTTGTTGATATAAATATAAATACCCAACTGTTAAATGATGTTTATTTTTGTAAGTAAACCTGCAAGTAATCGAACCTACGAAATTCACCAGTATCATTGAAGTTAGAGAATTTTAATTTTGTTATAATTATGTTTTTAAATAATATGACTAAGATAACACTGAAACTTACGTCGATATGTGTTCACTCAGAGATCACTTTGCACAAACTGAACTGATTTGACTATAAATAACTATTCTCCTATCAATGTTGGGTAATAATTGGTCGAATGTTTATTATGTAAACTATTGAAGATATAGTGCGTGTTACACATGTCAAGTTTTCTATTTTTTTCTTATCAAAGTGTGTGTGTCAAAGTTTAGAATTTAATTATTTCATTCCTTTTATTATTACTCTTTATGATCATAAGTTTCCATAAGACACCGCATTCTTTCATCTTCCACCTCTAGCATTAAGATAATTGTCTCTATTATACAGTTTTCACGAAAACCGTTGCTAAGAGATTTTGTCGTGTTTTTTTTTGCCTACTCATTGTAGTTACCGGAGCAGGTAACTTATCTCTATAGAGTCTCAGGTGGCTATGGACGCAATAGTCGCTTACCATCATGACACACACTGTTCTTACATCTCTAAATATTATGAAAGAAAATTCAGAAAACCTAATGAGCTCCAAGACTTAATTGCTACAAGAAAACTAAGGTGGCCCGGAACTTTAAATTTCACTTTGTGCAACATGTAAAATTTCACGATGAAATATCCCCCAGGTACAATTATTTCCTTCATACCAACAACTTTTCGTTTAACAAAGCCCATTTAAGAACTTCAACCATTTTGCTGTACTTAATGTTGAACTTTGTGGCCGCATCTGTCTTTGAATATGAAGTCTCACCCTTTGCTGGTAAATTAATAATAATAAGTAATATTTCAGACATCTGAGACACAACTTGTACCATGTGTACTAGACAACTTATATAAATACATATATTGTTTGTGTAAATATATACATTATATATATAGAAAACACCCAAATTCCGAGACAAATATTTGTAGACCATACACATATTTGGTCCGACCCAGGAATTGGATCTGGAAACTCAAACATTGCTGCTGCATGCACTACCACTGCGCCACCGAGACAGTCAAATTCTAATAGATTTGAGCATATTTATTCAATTAAGGCTTAAACAAAATTGACATTTTTTTCTTTATGTAGGAATAAAGTAAGTAGAGAAGTCAGTTAACGGTAAAGTGGTGGATACCTGCAACTTAAAAGGGACAAGTACCCCCCTCAACTGAAACACAAACCAATCAAAACCGAATAATAGTTTAACACAGGTCATCGCTGTCGTTTCAGCACAGAAAGTGACCAGACACTATCCCCTACCTGAATTTTGAGATCTTGATTGAAGATCTCTGAATTCGAGGTATTGCAGCAAAACTTATAAGACATTTTTATTTTCTTTTCTTTTTAAAAAAGACTACTACTAGACTATTCTGCCTGATGGTAAGCATGAATAAAACCCAAGAACGGTGGTCACAATACCCATCACGAATGTAGACAATGCAGTATGGCGATCCAGGCAATGACAGACTAAGAAGCTTCTCTCTTCTTCTCCAGCCTATCGCCGTTTACTGCTAAACGAAAGCCCCTCATGGTTAGTCTGAAGAAATCTAAATAAGCTAAATTTTATTTAAATGGTAGAGCTTTTAACGGATTAAAATCAAAGTGGATTAGATATTTTAAAAAAAGTATAAAGTAGTTTTAACTAGCAATATCGAAAATGTGACCTTTCCCCTACTTAGTTTACTGATTAAACGAAAGACCCAACTTTATTATATTAAAAGGGTTCGCCATTTACAGATCGTTGAAGTTTTTTCATCTCTTATTCCAACATTTTGAATCGTATTTACGCTTGAACAAAATGGTAGACTTTATATTTCTGTGTCGCTTGGGACTTTACTTTAATCCTTTAGGGTATGCAATGTTACTCTTGTAAACAAATTAATTTGATATTCAGCATCGTAATATCGCCATTTTGGAAACGAATTCTTGACGTCAGGTTTGTTTAGGCTTTAGGTTTGTATGGCTTTGCAATTGGTGATTTGCCAATATTGTTTTATTTTCTTAATGTAAACCTTAAATAGAAAATTACAAAACAAACAATGAGGTAATTGTGTTTTATTTAAATATTCAGTGCTTGGGCTCTGGGAGTGCTTTAGGCGATAGTATGATGTGCTCTACTAGAGAGGGGAGGATAATTGACTAGGTTTAGGATTTTAAATATTTCGGATTTAAGGTATTCTAGAGGCCCTGGGTTTTACGAAAAGCGATAAAATTGTCCAACATAAAGATACGACATGAAATAAAAGTTTGTGTACAATCAATTGAGTTCAATCTCTCAATCTCACTCTGTGAAATACAATGAAAGAGTTGCTTAACGGCTTCGTGCACCAGCTCACTTGTTCCGAAAAATGATTGTCCCACGGTATAGTACGGAAGTACCATCATCGGCATATTATACTCATCACAAATGGTGTATAATAATAATGAATAAATATTTTCGGACAGTTGACACACAACGTCATCTAATTTCAAACTAAGCAGAGCTTGTGCTATGATAACTAGACTGACTGATAGAATACTTACATACTTTTTTTTTGTAACTTCATACATATTATACATAGAAAACACCCAAACTTCGAAACAAATATTTGCAGATCATACAAACATTTGGTCCGACCCGGGAATCGAACCCGAGACCTCAAGCTCAGCAGTCGCTTTCGCTACTACTACGCCATCGAGGTAGTCAAATGTGATACATGTATTCAAAATTTTATGATAAATTGTTTAATAGTTAAGGCATAGCAGCTTAAGAAACAAGGAAAGGAATCGAATCTTTATTTTCATAATATCTTTTGGAATTGTTTTGCTTTCAAGTTTGTACTCATCTTTTTATGATATCGAGAGATCGTAGCTTCGATTTCCGGTTCGGTACAAAACTTTCAGTATCACGGAAACGTATCATGCAGAAGGCAATTGAGTAAGGCCTTTTACGTGATATCAAAAATATAGCATACAAAATATAGGTCGCTTTTAGAATCTCCCAATACAAATTGAACTTTAACAATACTGTAGTAACGTCTAAAGTCATTAATCTTATTTAGAAATAATTGGACAATATGTTTTTCTGTTATATATATTTTTAAAGATTAATAATAGATGTGTGTAAAATTTGTTTTCTTACAGTACTTTATTTATACGTCAAGTTTTTATAGAGATTATAAAGGTTACCTAAAGTAAAAATGATAGACAAAAAGTGACCTCATTACTTAGAATAATTTCTTAGATCGCCATCAAAAGTCGCCGCTACCACCACCTCGCTATCACTGACTTCGAGACCGTGACCTTACAATAACCTAAGGATAGACAAAAACTGCTTAAAACTAGGGATAGGTATAATCCGTAGGTATAAGTTTATTGATGTATACATTACATACATATATACATTAGTAAACTATGCACACGTGTACATGTGGTGTTCTCCATGCTGAATTTGACCACGACGGCTCGCCTCAATAGAGACCAGCTAGTTACGTAGGAGACATGAGTGTGTGCGCAAACACAGGTGCACTTTCTGTTCCCTGAATCTCATAATCCTATGGGACAGCTAATCGGCACGACCACGGATTGATTGATTGGCTAAACTTCAAGCATTTTTATAAATAGAAAAACTCAATAATATTTTTCTGACGCAATTCAGGAATCAAAAGTAACCCAACGAGGCATATTTAACAATAATAATATATTGACGATCTATTGATCTAGTGACTCGTGATAATGACTGTTAATCGAACCCACGACCTCCGAGATTAACGGTTCGATTTTCACCCAGGACAACCATTTGTGTAGTGTACATGATCATTTATTCTGTTTTTGGGTGTAATTCATGCTTAACATATAAATATTTAGAAATATATAAATATAATTAACGATAATCTGATTTCCACAGCACATATTGTGCCTAGTTTGGGATCATACCGGCATGTGTGCTGAAAGACATCCACTGCTGGATATAGGCCTCCCCCTAGGTCTGCACCAACAACCGGCCCTATGCTGTCCGCATCTCCCCTGTGGAACGTTATTATTGATTATAATAACTAGCTGTGCCCGCTAATTGATACTCGTAAAATCTGGCTTTTGGTATTATCCATTTGGGACTAACTCTTTCCTTCCTGCACTTTCCCTAGACTTCCACAAATATTTCAAGACTTAAATATCAGTCCATTTAGTGTGACTAACTAACACCAATTAATTATTATTTATGAGATATATGTTAAAATCTACTCAGTTTACATGATTCCTCAGTCTTTATTGATTCAGGAAACATAAATGACTTTTCTCCAAAACAAACGAAGTGTAAATCTAAAATCTATTCGTTTCCAATTGTAATGTTTGCAGTCGTTATCGATGGTTGTGATCAGCTTGTAATCCATGTTATGGGATGAGCAATCCATCACGGACGAGGATTGGGCGGTGACGTATTGTGAAGATTACTGAAGACACGAACCAGATTGTTCTTGTGACCCTGGATCTTCTTAATCCTCGATTTACAATTCTACGTTACATGTTTGGAACGTTATGTACTTTATATCAGAAAGTACAATTTTATATTATGATCATATATTCAAATATATGCAGAGGTGTCTATAAAGCTCATACCGGCACTCGTGAGGATGTCGTGAGAGATGATTAAGAGATTACTCCCTACTAAGCAGGACAACACCGCAAAGAGAAGCAAACATGTGACACGAACCAACTAGGAACTTCCTTTTTAAGGAGAGTTCTATGTCCAGCAGCGGACTATCAAGGGTTGTTGATAACGATGCTGATATGACTATAATTTTAGAGTCAAGACTATTGCTGTAATCGGGCACATATATTTCTAAATAGGATATATCACTCATATATCTCTAAATGTTTACATGTCATTAATAAATCAAAAACATAATAAGTGATATTGCTTATCACACAAAATTGGTTCTGATTCCTAATCGGAACCATGAACTCTGGACCTAACAGATTCAACAACTAAATCATAAACAGTAAAGTTCATACAAATAATATGACTGAATGAGATTGTCTTATCTTCGGACTTCCTGCCCACTATCTATTTGTGGATGTAATCATAAAGTGGCCACGCACTCTTGACTTCTGAGTTGTGTTAATGTTCATGGGTGGTGGCAATCACTTACCATTAGGTATACTATCGCTTGCTCCTCTCCTTAAAACATAAAAATAAGGCAAAATCACTTTAAATAACATATTTTATCACAACTTCTTTTCACGCAAAACAATAATTTAATAAATTGATTTTTTAGAAGTTGAAAGAATTTGTTTCAAGAGTAATAACTTATTATTTAGTTCTATAATATAAATACATATTTATAACAACAAATCTAGATCATAACAAAAACGAGAAGGTCTTGTCGAAAACAAACTGAATCTTTTAACAGCAAAATGCTACACAGTTCGAGTTTCACATTTGTTTTGATTTCTGTATCGTAAGTAACAGTATATGTTCAGTATCAATTATAAATATTATAATTACTGCTATATAAACTATCAACAACCTTTTACAGTCCACAGCTGAACATGGGCCTAACTATACCATGCTGACCAGACAGGTTGGAATAGGATTTGTTTCAAGTTTTCATTCTCTTTGTAGTGATATTTCCCAGAATATTTTGTTCCTTTAGTTGCTTTTTACGACACCCACGGGATGAATAGGTAACACTATGTATTCTTAATCCGTCATCACACAAACATAAAAACTAGATTCATTATAAATAATATGTATTGAGACTACTTTTATTCCGTCCTTTTGTACGATTACTCGACTTGGGAAATTAATGGAAATGGAAAAATGAGAAAAATTCAATTCAAAAGTAAATCTCGAGAGTCTACCTCATCCTAATTATTGTTTTTACATTGTAAGAAGCTGAAAAGTCTTAAAAGTATGTTTCTTATTCTCTTACGATCGCATATTTGTGAAACACATGGTTGGACGAACGGTTAACACTGCTGGTTCATTAGATCGTTTGGTTACTTGTACAATACTTTTATGTACTATTACCCTCAAATCATCAAAAACTTTCATAAAATATTCTGGTTTTACTCACGTTTGTAGTTCACGGTTGCCTTACTAAGTTTAGGGCTCGGACCGACCTTTCTCTGTGTCGGGTTGACACTGTTAAAATAATCACAGAAACACACTTGACTTTTTGTAAAACAACTTCCGTCGTTTCTAAATTTTCTTCCTTTATCACGTCGATGGCAAAACTTATACGGTTTGGGCCCAGTGCTCGTCTACCGTGTTGGCATTTAGCTTTGATTGATATAGGTCGTCGAGCGTGCTTGGTTTTGGGCTTGCAGGGTATGTTAGCATGATCCGACTTTATGTAACCACAAATATGAATAATAATTCGTTGGATGAATTTAATAGTTCTGTTAATGTTTCATCATCACTGCTTACTAGAAAACGTTCTAAATTACAACGCTTCAATACCTAATCTAAAAAAATATTTAATCTAAAGTCATTAACGCATATGCTCGGTTGACATGCAACTATAGTAGATATATAGCTGCACAAGCGTATGGTGGCATTCTTGATCAGATCGAGTCTGTTCAGATTTATCTCAGAGGTTGTAACTTTTTTTTTTAGTTACTCGAGAATTTTAATTGAAAAGTTGAGTAATAATAACTATATTACCATCAGTATCATCTGAAATGCTGTTACGACCCCTTTCATAAAGACTACAAGTACACTAATCTATTACATACAATCAATAAAAATATTCAAACACCAATACACA
This sequence comes from Hypercompe scribonia, assembly GCA_949316085.1. Lineage (NCBI taxonomy): Eukaryota > Metazoa > Arthropoda > Insecta > Lepidoptera > Erebidae > Hypercompe > Hypercompe scribonia. Next base: position 12,594,531 of record OX438993.1, read on the forward strand.
AAATGTCCCTATCTGACGAAAGTAAGACTTAAGCAAAACAAAAAACATTGCAGACACAATCGACATGCATCCTGGTAGATCACTCCTTGCTTACTAACATGGCTTTAGACTGAACCGAATCTACGAGTAATCTTCTAGCGTACTGTACACACCTTTAGGATGAGGTTATAAGGGGTGCGGGTCGGGTAACCTCCACGTGCGTTCTCATGTTTCTTGTCCTTTCTGACCATTGCGGTCGGGGGGAACGGAAGCAGGAGGACCGGTGCACCCTGGGCGACGGTCAATGACTTCCTTTGTGAGGTGGGTATTGGCCGCCGGCGAATAACTCGACAGGGGGGTAAACGCTCTCCGTACTCTTCTGTTAAGCAGAAGAGACTGGACGAGCGTCGGCAAGTGCCGAGGTGGGATCCATAGGGAACCCAGGGGCGGGTTGGCCCACTGCTTGCGCAGGGGTTGACAAGCATTAGTGCTATCGCCGGTGAGAGAGGATTAGCCACTCTCTTGCGTTCCGTAATCAACAGGGACTCAACAACGACCCGACTGGTGGCTCCAAGGGGGTACGCTGAGAACCTGTTGACCGGAGGGCTTGCCTTGATTGGCCGGCCCATGACAAGGATAGTCTATAACACCAGACAGCAAAGTCGTAAAAACCTGTGGATACCGGCCGACCTCCGCAGTATATAGGCTTATCCGGGTGCAGGGGGCACCGCCCGGACGGACTTCATTTCCCCCATACTCGTGGGATTTAGTATGGATATGTTACAAACTCAAAAAAAACAAACAACAACGGACGGATCAACAAAAGAAACTGGCTTTATCGAAAATGGACCGATTAAGATTAGAGAGGAGAACGTGAGAGAAGGTGAGGAAAAGCGGTTGCGGCATCGGTCGCAATCGCTTATAACATCTTTCTCCAGACCCTCAACTCCGTTTTCGCTAGATGGAGATGAGCGAGTCGAAGAGAGCGATAGCTCTGCTTCGGTAGGGTCTCAAAGAGAAACGCGACGACAGTCTCGGAAGCGCGGTAATGACGCTTTGGATGGGTTTGGTCATGCGAAACGAGCACACAGTGGTAGTAACGCTAACAAGATGAGCTCAGTAGAAGTTGGCGCCCAAATGCTCGTTAGTCTCGCTGATGTCGAAGAGGTGCTAGACAAACCTCGCAGCACGAAGGCGGAATTGATGGGCACCATTCGCCGAGCTCTGCAGACTCTACAAAACGGCGTCAAGGAGCTCTGCAATAGGGCAGTGTCACGCGAGCAAGAGGAAGTGTCTGCACGGAACCGGGTCTCGGAGTTGGCTGACCAGGTGAGGAGTCTCCAACAGGAGATTGAATGCCTCACCCGAGCCAAGTCAATGGTGACGGCTTCGGTGGTACCGCATGCCTCCTTAACTCCAAACGTGGCTGGAAAGATTCCGAAGCTGACAAGCGGCCAAGTGGTGACAATTCCAAAAGCCCATCCGGCAAGGGTGGACTGCCCGGACTGGGAGCAAATTGAGGTTATTATGAACCGAGAGTTTGCCCGATTCCAGTCCGGGCTCCTAGATAGATTTTTCCCAGAAAGGGGTGCCAGGCCCCCTCTAGGTCAGGGGCAGACGTCAGTGATCCAGCAGCCTGCTGTTGCAGTCCCAATGCTCTCTGCTCCTTCAGGGAAGAAAAAGAAAAAGAGAAAAAAGAAAAACAAGATGAAAAGACCCATTGTGCAAGCGCCGACACCTTTTTTTTTTTTTACGCGGGGAATGCTTTTCGCACCATACCCTCCGGAGGGACGAAGGGCGTGTGTGGGACTCCCGGAAAACCGATATACCCACTAAACCCCGCGGCGGCCTACCTCGGCAGTCGGAAGGAGCTCCAGGAACGCATTAGCGGCTTCTAGAGTCCTCCCTGCCGTACCTCACAAGTGAGGTACATCCCGGGCACCTCATGCCCCAAGGACAGGACGCTATCACACCTCTCTCCGCCCTGCACAGTAAGAGGCAGAACAGCGCCCCGCCCCAGACGACACTCCCCGGCCGCACCGGAGTGTCACCTGTCTCGGGTCACTTGCAGCAGTCACATCGCCCCAAGATATGACCGCAGCGACCCTTAGACGGCGATTAGGGTACTAGCGACCTCTGCCGCGTCCCCTTCGCCGCCTCCTTCGAGCGGGATCGGCCCTTTCCCGATCTCGCTCTGCGGTCTCCTTTCGGAGCATAACATGCTCACAGAAGGAGACCGCGGCTTCCCAACCCTCACGAGTCGCCAGCATTGCCGTGATCAGTGCTGACGGCGTAAGGTTTCGTCCGATCCGTCCGACCAGGACTCGACGCTCAGACTCCCAAGCTGGGCAGTTCTCCAGCGTGTGCTGGGCGGAGTCCCGTTCGGACTCGCAGTGGTGGCATTGTGCCGTAGCCTCCCGTCCTATTCGATTCAGATACTCACCAAAGCAGCCGTGCCCGGTGAGTATCTGAGTCAATCGATAGGTGACACAGTCGGTCCTCTCTATCCACGCTTCGAAGTTCGGCAGAACGGCTCCGACGGCGCGTTGGCTAGCACAGCCCTCAGTTTCGAGCCGTGCCTGCCAAGCCACCAGAGCTTGCTTATGCGCGTTCTGCCGTAGCATTCCGGGCTCATGATCTGGCGCGGCCTCTTCAGCATTCCGACCGACAGAACGACGAATTTGGTCGTAAACCATCGCGTCCATGTCGGCCAGAATATCGAAGGGCGGAGATCGTGCCAGGATCGTCGCCGCCTCATAGGAGATTGTGCGGTAGCCCCGCACGATCCGTATGGCCATCAACCGCTGAAGGCTCCTGAGTAGAGCCCGGCAGCGGGAGGCACCCGCCAGGTCACTAAACCAAACGGGCGCCCCGTAGAGGACCATGGATCTAATAACCCCCATATAGAGGCGGCGAACTTCTTCCCGTGGTCCCCCGAGATTGGGCAACAGACGATGCAACGCACCTGCTACCCCCCGCACTCGGGGGACTAATCGCCCGAAATGCTCTTCGAAGCTCCATCGACTGTCCAGGATAAGGCCTAAGTACCTCATGTACTGGCCCACCTGGACTTCAGCGTCACCCACGCGAAGGCATGAGCTGGGTGGTTCCTGGCGTCTGCGTAGGCCATGAAACCATATCGCCTCAGTTTTCTGAGGCGCCACCCTAAGGCCCAGCTCACAGATCTTGTTTACAACACAAGCCACCCCCTGCTCGGCAAGCCAAAGCACTTCCTCAAAGCGTGACCCTCTAGCCAATATAAGTGTGTCGTCCGCATAGCAGACTACACTTAGGCCAGAGGGCAGACTGATACGAAGGACCGCATCGTATGCGAGATTCCACAGCAATGGGCCCAGTACAGAGCCTTGGGGAACCCCACAACATACCTCCCTCTGGTTTTCTACTCCATTCCGACCGATAAACTTCACTGTCCTGTCGCGTAGATAGGCCTCTACGACGGCCCGCAGGTAGAGCGGTACCTCGTGATATACAAGGGCCGCCCTAATTGCCTGCCAGGGGAGGGTGCCGAACGCGTTGATAATATCAAGGCTAACCGCCAACGCCACCCCCCCTGATTGGATTGTCGACTCCGACAGGGATCGAACACACCTGACAGCATCTACTGTCGAACGTCCCCGTCGGAATCCAAACTGACAGGCCGACAGATCAGGGCCCACTCGCGACAGATGCCCACTGATCCGGTCGGAGATAACCCTTTCAAAGAGTTTCCCCGACTCGTTCAGCAGGCAAATCGGTCGGAATACAGAGGGAGAATCTGCAGCCCTTCCTTCTTTTTTCAAAAGTACCAGTCTCGCTTGTTTCCAGTCGAGGGGGAAGATACCGAGGCTGAGACAATCTGTGAAGATTCGCCTCAGTTTGTTCCCCAGAACCGACAGAGCTATCACCAACGCCCGGCCTGGAACACCATCAGGTCCAGGCGCGGTGTTGCGGGAAGCCAGCCGCCGTATGACCCGGTCCAACTCCAACTCCGTCACCCCATATTCATCGGACCAGGGTTGCCGGTCCGATTGTGACGGAGGAATCGGGGGACTGTCCTGGACCCTTGGAAAGAGTGTATCTAGCACTCTTCCCAAAAATTCTGGGTCCAGAGTTTCCGTCAACGGAGGGACCCATGGCTTCAGTTTGCCCAATATCATTTTGTATGGGCGCCCCCATGGATCCCTATCCAGTCCCGCGATGAGTTCTTTCCATGACCGAGCCTTGGCCTCTGCGATTGCATCGCTGAGAGTCTTTACAGCAGCTCCATATTCCCGCCGTGCTCTATCGATCTCTTCGGCTGTGGCTCGCCGTCTTCTCCGAGCTCGAAGGTACGGGCGGCGCAATCTAGCAACCGACGTTCTCAGCTGCGCGATCTCTGCGCTCCACCAATACGCCGAGCTCTTTCTGGCTGCCCTGACTCGGGGCATTGAGGCATCACATATGGACGCCATAATATTCCCAAACCAGACAGCCAGTTCTTCTGGATCGTACGAAACTCTTTCCTCCGACCAATCCGCGACGTGGGATGCAGCCACAACCATATCTCTGTTGAGCTGCTTAAGGGACCATCGTCGCGAAGGTTCTCTTTCCTGCTGAGGGCGATCCGGGCGGCGGAGTGACACATCGAATAAGATGTGTCGGTGGTCCGAGAGAGTAACCACTTCCTCCGCCACTCGCCATCCCGACACCATATGTACTGCAGAGGGAGTTGCCCACGACAGGTCGACAATAGACTCCCCCTGCCAGCGTACACAGGTGCTAACTGAACCCCGATTGAGAAGTCGGAGGTCCAGTCCAGCTGCCCACTCCAGGATAGCCTCTCCCCTCGCGTCGTCCCGGGTGTCGCCCCACTCTCTTGAGTGGGCGTTGAAGTCACCTAGGACGAATACCGGACGGGAGGTGAAGCTGCGGATGCAGATTCCTAACCCGTGTAGGTATGCCTCATACTCAGCTAGGCCGCGATTGGGAGAGAAGTAGCAGCCTATCACCACTGTTATCCCCCACTCGACTGCCACAAAGCCCGCACCTTTTTTTAGAAGAGAGCAATGGAGGCTTTCCCCACCCACCCAATGTAAGCGCCGACACCTGTTGCACTGCTAACAAAACCATCGGCATCGGGAATAGAGAACCTGCCGGAACGAACAGTGAGGAAGGAAGGCAACACCTGGGCTCAAGTTGTAGGGCGAAAAGCCAAGGCTGCGGCTGCAAAACATAGCCCAGTAGCTACTTCCTCTCAGAGGGTGAGGAAGCTGCAGCTACCACGACCACCTACCAATGCCGCAATTGTAGTCATAGTGCCTCCGGAGTCTAGTGCTACTCTGGCCGAGGTAATGCAGGCCGCAAAGTCCCGGGTAAAACTGGCGGAACTTGGCATTACAGGTGGGGTCCGTCAGCGAAAGGCAGTCACAGGGGACCTAGTACTGGAGGTCCCTGGGCCAGACAGCGCTGCCAAAGCGGATGCTCTAGCCGAACGATTGCGTGCGGCCATGAGTGACACGGATGCACGATTTGTGCGTCCGTGCAAGACCGCCGAACTGCGGGTGATGGATTTGGACGAATCCATCACCCCCACTGAGGTTGCAGAGGCAATAGCCGCAGCGGGAGGCTGCTCCCCGTCCGACATTAAGATCGGGGAAATACGCAGATCTGCAGCGCGGCTGGGAACGGTTTGGGTCCGGGGCCCACTTACGGCAATACGCCAAGTTGCGGCCGCTCAACGTGTGCAAGTGGGATGGGCATCAGTCCGTGCAGAAGTATTAGCACCACGGCCCCTGCAGTGCTACCAATGCCTCGAAATGGGGCACGTTAGGGTGAAGTGCTCGGGCCACGCTGACAGGAGTGGGCGCTGCTTCCGCTGTGGGGAATTGGGCCACAAGGCCCGAGCTTGTGTAGCAGACACACCGAGGTGTCCAGTGTGTCTCGACCACGGCCGGCCTGCGAATCATCGACTGGGCAGCAAAAGTTGCTGCCCACCGAAGAAAAAGAAGAGGGGAGAGGTCCAACCTCAACCCATAACGAGTTCTAACTCGACGGGAGAGGCAATGGAGGCTTGAAATTCCCACCACAGACTAAGATTCTCCAGGGCAACCTTAACCACTGCCGCGCAGCACAGGATCTACTTGTTCAGACACTTGCGGAGCAGTCGGTTGCCCTGGCAGTCATTGCAGAGCCCTACAACATACCGGACCATCCGCGTTGGTTCGGGGCGGATGATGGTTTAGCGGTTATACATTGGGTGGGTGGGGAAAGCCTCCATTGCTCTCTTCTAAAAAAAGGTGCGGGCTTTGTGGCAGTCGAGTGGGGGATAACAGTGGTGATAGGCTGCTACTTCTCTCCCAATCGCGGCCTAGCTGAGTATGAGGCGTACCTACACGGGTTAGGAATCTGCATCCGCAGCTTCACCTCCCGTCCGGTATTCGTCCTAGGTGACTTCAACGCCCACTCAAGAGAGTGGGGTGACACCCGGGACGACGCGAGGGGAGAGTCTATCCTGGAGTGGGCAGCTGGACTGGACCTCCGACTTCTCAATCGGGGTTCAGTTAGCACCTGTGTACGCTGGCAGGGGGAGTCTATTGTCGACCTGTCGTGGGCAACTCCCTCTGCAGTACATATGGTGTCGGGATGGCGAGTGGCGGAGGAAGTGGTTACTCTCTCGGACCACCGACACATTTTATTCGATGTGTCACTCCGCCGCCCGGATCGCCCTCAGCAGGAAAGAGAACCTTCGCGACGATGGTCCCTTAAGCAGCTCAACAGAGATATAGTTGTGGCTGCATCCCACGTCGCGGATTGGTCGGAGGAAAGAGTTTCGTACGATCCAGAAGAACTGGCTGTCTGGTTTGGGAATATTATGGCGTCCATATGTGATGCCTCAATGCCCCGAGTCAGGGCAGCCAGAAAGAGCTCGGCGTATTGGTGGAGCGCAGAGATCGCGCAGCTGAGAACGTCGGTTGCTAGATTGCGCCGCCCGTACCTTCGAGCTCGGAGAAGACGGCGAGCCACAGTCGAAGAGATCGATAGAGCACGGCGGGAATATGGAGCTGCTGTAAAGGCTCTCAGCGATGCAATCGCAGAGGCCAAGGCTCGGTCATGGAAAGAACTCATCGCGGGACTGGATAGGGATCCATGGGGGCGCCCATACAAAATGATATTGGGCAAACTGAAGCCATGGGTCCCTCCGTTGACGGAAACTCTGGACCCAGAATTTTTGGGAAGAGTGCTAGATACACTCTTCCCAAGGGTCCAGGACAGTCCCCCGATTCCTCCGTCACAATCGGACCGGCAACCCTGGTCCGATGAATATGGGGTGACGGAGTTTGAGTTGGACCGGGTCACACGGCGGCTGGCTTCCCGCAACACCGCGCCTGGACCTGATGGTGTTCCAGGCCGGGCGTTGGTGATAGCTCTGTCGGTTCTGGGGAACAAACTGAGGCGAATCTTCACAGATTGTCTCAGCCTCGGTATCTTCCCCCTCGACTGGAAACAAGCGAGACTGGTACTTTTGAAAAAAGAAGGAAGGGCTGCAGATTCTCCCTCTGCATTCCGACCGATTTGCCTGCTGAACGAGTCGGGGAAACTCTTTGAGAGGGTTATCTCTGACCGGATCAGTGGGCATCTGTCGCGAGTGGGCCCTGATCTGTCGGCCTGTCAGTTTGGATTCCGACGAGGACGTTCGACAGTAGATGCTGTCAGGTGTGTTCGATCCTTGTCGGAGTCGACAATCCAATCAGGGGGGGTGGCGTTGGCGGTTAGCCTTGATATTATCAACGCGTTCGGCACCCTCCCCTGGCAGGCAATCAGGGCGGCCCTTGTATATCACGAGGTGCCGCTCTACCTGCGGGCCGTCGTAGAGGCCTATCTACGCGACAGGACAGTGAAGTTTATCGGTCGGAATGGAGTAGAAAACCAGAGGGAGGTATGTTGTGGGGTTCCCCAAGGCTCTGTATTGGGCCCATTGCTGTGGAATCTCGCATACGATGCGGTCCTTCGTATCAGTCTGCCCTCTGGCCTAAGTGTAGTCTGCTATGCGGACGACACACTTATATTGGCTAGAGGGTCACGCTTTGAGGAAGTGCTTTGGCTTGCCGAGCAGGGGGTGGCTTGTGTTGTAAACAAGATTTGTGAGCTGGGCCTTAGGGTGGCGCCTCAGAAAACTGAGGCGATATGGTTTCATGGCCTACGCAGACGCCAGGAACCACCCAGCTCATGCCTTCGCGTGGGTGACGCTGAAGTCCAGGTGGGCCAGTACATGAGGTACTTAGGCCTTATCCTGGACAGTCGATGGAGCTTCGAAGAGCATTTCGGGCGATTAGTCCCCCGAGTGCGGGGGGTAGCAGGTGCGTTGCATCGTCTGTTGCCCAATCTCGGGGGACCACGGGAAGAAGTTCGCCGCCTCTATATGGGGGTTATTAGATCCATGGTCCTCTATGGGGCGCCCGTTTGGTTTAGTGACCTGGCGGGTGCCTCCCGCTGCCGGGCTCTACTCAGGAGCCTGCAGCGGTTGATGGCCATACGGATCGTGCGGGGCTACCGCACAATCTCCTATGAGGCGGCGACGATCCTGGCACGATCTCCGCCCTTCGATATTCTGGCCGACATGGACGCGATGGTTTATGACCAAATTCGTCGTTCTGTCGGTCGGAATGCTGAAGAGGCCGCGCCAGATCATGAGCCCGGAATGCTACGGCAGAACGCGCATAAGCAAGCTCTGGTGGCTTGGCAGGCACGGCTCGAAACTGAGGGCTGTGCTAGCCAACGCACCGTCGGAGCCGTTCTGCCGAACTTCGAAGCGTGGATAGAGAGGACCGACTGTGTCACCTATCGATTGACTCAGATACTCACCGGGCACGGCTGCTTTGGTGAGTATCTGAATCGAATAGGACGGGAGGCTACGGCACAATGCCACCACTGCGAGTCCGAACGGGACTCCGCCCAGCACACGCTGGAGGACTGCCCAGCTTGGGAGTCTGAGCGTCGAGTCCTGGTCGGACGGATCGGACGAAACCTTACGCCGTCAGCACTGATCACGGCAATGCTGGCGACTCGTGAGGGATGGGAAGCCACGGTCTCCTTCTGTGAGCATGTTATGCTCCGGAAGGAGACCGCAGAGCGAGATCGGGAAAGGGCCGATCCCGCTCGAAGGAGGCGGCGAAGGGGACGCGGCAGAGGTCGCTAGTTCCCTAATCGCCGCCTAAGGGTCGCTGCGGTCATATCTTGGGGCGATGTGACTGCTGCAAGCGACCCGAGACAGGTGACACTCCGGTGCGGCCGGGGAGTGTCGTCTGGGGCGGGGCGCTGTTCTGCCTCTTACTGTGCAGGGCGGAGAGAGGTGTGATAGCGTCCTGTCCTTGGGGCATGAGGTGCCCGGGATGTACCTCACTTGTGAGGTACGGCAGGGAGGACTCTAGAAGCCGCTAATGCGTTCCTGGAGCTCCTTCCGACTGCCGAGGTAGGCCGCCGCGGGGTTTAGTGGGTATACCGGTTTTCCGGGAGTCCCACACACGCCCTTCGTCCCTCCGGAGGGTATGGTGCGAAAAGCATTCCCGGCGTAAAAAAAAAAAAAAAAAAAAAAGGATGAGGTTATAAATAGGCATGGGATTCTTTAGCTATCTAACTCGACATAATCACAACCCTCAATAAAGCCTGACACCGTTCGTTTCTCTCCAAAATTAAAGCATTCAGCCTGCTCCACAAATTCTGCAACTGGGTTAGCACTTTCTTGCATAAGCGGTATAATACGGCGTGGCCATCGGTTTCCAGCAGATTAACACTGGAGTACCTCAGGGCTCCGCAATATCGCCCACACTATATCTTCTGTATATCAATGATATCATTTGTTATGAAATGTCGCCTCTATGGCAGTTTTTTAATGTCTTTTTCATGAAGAATGTTCTGGCAAACTCTTCCAATTGCTCCCACCTTTTGCCTTCCTCTACAAGACAACCCTTGTTGGCCTTGGAAGCCACTTTTTTAGACTCCATATGCTCTCGAATTAAATGGTTTGGTTCACCAGTCCTGAGCAAATCTGTCAAAATCTAGAACACACTACCAGCGCACGTACTCCCTCTATAATAGCTGCGTAAAAAAATATCACACTAGATCACCATAGTGCATTACCTGCATTCGCAATGAGTATCACCATACTCACCACTTTTTGATTCTATTTATGCGCTTCATCAGGCAGAGTTGAATGACTTTGGCAGGCTCCAAAAGAGAAAAAGAAAATTGTCGTCTACAGAACAACGGAGGGTTATACAAGGTTAAAAAAAAAGAAAAAAGAAAATTGATTCTATTATGAGTGATAAATGACGATAAATAATATTTATTTCTGCAAGTAAATATTTTGCAGATATTGTTACACAAGATGTTAAGCTAATTGAGGAAAATACAAAATATGTATTGAGTTGGGTCTTTAATTATTGTAGACTTATACAGATATTTTAGGGTTAATTAATAGTCTGAAATCAGTGACCGTAAGTCTGTTAATATTCAAAGGTCTCACAAAATTAATCCTAGTTTAATATTAAATTCTCAAAATATTGCGGAGCACAGTCCAATTATTCCAGTCTTATAACTTCGAACGGAGTTTTTCGGTTAGTTTTTTAATTTCCTACGGCAGAAAAACTTCTTTCTGTTATTAAGTTTCTTTATTATGGCAAAGTTTTCGAACGAGAACCTTTTACGAGATTGTGATTCTGTAGCTATTTGTATTATGCCTTCAAATTATAAACATCACTCAAATAATTAACGTCTCCTACTTTACAATATAATTTATAAAACCTCATGAATTTATAAGAATCAGTACGATCGCATATGGAATGTTCTTGTCGCAATACAGGAACAGTCCAGTTACTGCTTCTCCTTCTTGACCTCATCCAACGAATGAATCGAATTATCGATAACCAGAAGATCTCCGAATGGGTTAACGTCTTGCCAATACGTTACGATGGAGGATTTATTGTTTTTATCACGAGAGACTGCTCCGAGGAATAGTTTGAGCTAATACTGGTTGCAGGTTTTCGCCATCGATTTACACACCAAAAATTTTAATTCTTAAACCTTTCAACTTATCGGTATAATTAACATTCCACCACTCTGTATGCATCAAGAATTCTTTTGTTTCGCACAGTCAATCTGTCGAATGATCACCTGTATTTGTAGACCGATATGACCTTTCAGTCTTCTGTATAAGAGCGTATCCCTGAGTTGCTTTCGAATGTAAAACAATTCATCAGCTACTATGCCCTCATTATCGTCCTAGCCTTTGATATGCCCAAGATATGGTTCGGCTACTAGTTCAACCGACCTGAATATCAATTTTTCCATGGAGCGATTGAGAGCGGACCTTTGACAACCGTGAGGATGAACTAGATTCCAAAGTTGAAGTAGTTGTCAGTATATTTGAGGACTGACTTTCCAATAACGATTCTCAAAGATGTTCATGGCAATCAGAGCAGACGTCAAATACCGTCAAAACTTGCTTACATCAGGCTTGGCTTTATGATTTCTTGCGAGAGAAACCAAACAGTAATTTCTGTCCCCGACCCCGGAACCCGAGACCTCTTGATTGCAAATCAGTCTGCAAACCGCTATGTAATTGAGGCAGTTCTATAGCGATAGTTTGCCCTCTCTACAATAAAAAAACTCTTTCACGATAGGTCAAATCTATTAAAATAATTACAACAGTTTCCTCGTCGAACATATAACGTAAAGTTAGAACTGTTGCTGAACTTATAAGCCACTTAGAATACCCAATGATTTATATTTCTCGGTAGGGGTTGCCCCCCGTCGTAGCTGTTTATAATAGTATTTGGACACTACCTAGATTTCATTTGTGTCAATATGGAAGTAAAGAATATGACATAGAACCTTGGAGGAATAAATCCGGGCGCGCGTACTTCTGCTAGGATGAGAAATAGCATCGCCTGTCACCCTCAGGTTTGTGATTATGGAGGATGGAGATCGCTTTGTGATCTTCACCACCCGAGTCATCTGCGGTACCGGGCCCGTTCTCGACCCTGGTGGACCTACTCTGCCTACTAAAGAGTTCTTGTATTTTATTTTCTAGAAAGTCCATTTTTAGAATTTATTCACATAGGTAATATTTGTTTACACTTGAATTTTCTTATCTGCAAATCGTAGGTAGATGACCCGAGGTACGTTGGGGTTCCAACGATTACCTTCCTAGGGTATACCTCGTTCTCTGGCTGCTAGTACCTGAGACGGCATACGGTTTCTGGTTGGTTCTGGGTTTCTGGGATTTCCGTAAACGAATAGAATCCTTGTCCTCAGAAGAAAAAAATCCTGAAAATTTATTTATTACAATATACAGCAATATTTAGTTCCTAATAATTACAACAAAGCGTTCCTCTTATGATACGCTTAATTTAATTAATAATTTAGTGCCTACATATTTAACCTCAAGTGGCTTGAAGACAGTCTAAACTCGTCGGCAGAAAATAAATCACAATTAGTTGGACGGCTGACCGACATAACTCACTATTAGTGCCAAGTGAGACGTAACAAGCACCTTGCCACTATAATTTATCAAATAATTGATCATAAGGAAGTATTTTAAGATGTTTTCTTTTATGATTTATGATACGTTTACAAGTGATTATAGTTTGTTTTTTGTGACGTAAGTAAGTGTAGTTAGAAAAGTAATGTGGATTCTTCGGCTGTTAAACAAATTTGAAGCCCTTGGTGCATTTCTCGCATACCCCACGACCGGGGCCATTCATTCATTTACTCATTCAGCAGCAGTCAGTCATGATGACCTAAATCTGTTTCTTACTATTATAATCTTTTCTACTATAATATTTGTAATCAGAATCCAAATCTCACACAATGCCACAAATCTTTACCATTCCACGATCTTACAATGCAACCATTATTTATATCTTGTCACATTCCCGTATTAATGTGGAATTGTAACAATTTTAACCAAAATTACACCACACCAACACCCCGTAAATAATCCACAACACATTCCCACATGACACACATAACCACTTAATCTCCGCAAATAAGACAACGCACGCGATTATTAAACGCAATTTGCGTGTTCATACAAATCGCGTGCTACGCTTGCTAGTTGCCAAATTGGCTTTCTGAACTGTCATAAATTTCTTGTTATTGTATCTTCGACTTTATTTTATTACAATAAAGATCATCAACATCAAGGTTAGAAATTGGGTTCGTTTTTTAAAAGTTGAAAATGTCTTCTCCCTTTTTTAGGTGCATTTAAAGTTTTTTTTCCCCTTTCTATTTAATAACAGTTGTACTGAAAGGCACCTAAACGTAAAAAATATATTTTGAAATTTAACATTGTCAACCACCTATTAACTAATTCACACTCAAAAAAGAAAAGAAGAAGACCACAGAGTATTCTTTAATCACAGGCCGGACATACGTGTGCTTGACTTTGATTTTTCTGAATTACTGCTGAATCTCACTTTATTTCATTCCTCATTTAAATTTATCTTCTTTTTCTGTTCTGTATAACAATGATACTATTCTTTGACAATGTCTAGACAAAAAAGAAATTTTTGCAATGTTACACGACTTCAGCTTCCAACAAATTTCGGAGGAAGGTAGAAAAATGATAATGAACTTTAAAATATGACTCGTAAATTTGAAATTTAACTGCACTACTAGAGACCGACTTAATATAAAATTAGTAAAAGAATTACAATGAACCTTAAGAAAAAGACATAAGGTTTAAATTTACTTGAATTGGCAACTAAATATTGTCACAGAATTCGGACTCAAGTACAGTCAACTAAAATGTTCTCGTTATTTTCGTTGGTATTCGCAATAATTTTATCTGAAAGGTGTAAATGTATTTTCTAGATATTATTCGCAACAATGATTTCGAGAGCTAGCTTTGAACAGTATCATGAGAGCAATCTGCTCGGCAATCATGGGACAGCTGCATTTGCATTTATTTGTAAATGAAGTTTGTTTAAAATTCAGTTTTAAACTGTGACACTTTATATACCAGGAATGTATTTACTTTTATTTAAACTGGGTAATTTTATTTTGTTTATTTCTTTGTTTTTTTGACTGCAAAAATACAGACAGAAGGGTAGTCAAAATCTAACATTATAGCTCTACTTACATCATACGGCAAGCACAGACTAAAAACAAACGATACTCATCCTACGATACCTGATTGCTAATGCATAGATATGTTACTTTATTATTATTAGTCTTTTTCATCAACAGCCTTTTACAGTCCACTGCTGGACATAGGCCTCTCCTTAGTAAGGAGGTTTTGGCCTGCTATACCACGCTGGCCAGACGGGTTGGAATAAGGTTTGTTTCAAGTTTTCCTTCTCTTTGTAATGATGTTGTCTTACATGCTTTGTCTTAGTCTCAGCCACATTAATCTCTTTATTTAACGTATGTATGTACATATTGATTATATTTTAAATATATAAAAATGGTAGACCACCGACACCGACAAGACACCGGTGTATAGGGCTTCAAAGATAGGAACCTCCTCACTATATGGGCCGTGTCAAGGAGGACTGTCTTCTGCATCAGACCTTTGATCTAACCTTCTAACGTGAGCTTTAAAGGGCAAGTTGTTGGTGTACAATCCTAGCTACTTGGTTGTGCTCACAAATACTCACAACCAGAAATAATATGCCTAATAGATTCCCCAGGACGGTGGCACGCTCGACAAATGTAACCGTACATCTTTCAGGATATATTTCCGATAGTTATTCGTCATGATAACTTCGTCCATAATTGCACAATCAAAACAATATTATTATTATTCACATAACTCTACCCAATGAAACAGTTTTTAAGCTTATTAGTAAACTATAAAATACTTATAAATAAACCAGCACCAATAATAACCTTGAAATAAATAAGTCATCGAAAGTTTTCGAGACCAGAGTGACAAGCTATTAGTCCAAACTGTCAACCACAACACGTTACGTCTCGCTACATGTTCAGAAATAGCTAGTGCCACCATGAGTTGAGTGTGTAGCAAACGTTGTCCGCATTTTAATTTAATTTCAATTAAAAAAATATGCTCTATTAAATATAGAGTGTATACTTTGGTGAGGCCTGGGGAGGTATTGCAGATAAAAATGATTTAATATAGTACACGTTTTAATATGATGTTTATGATAAAAAAAAATGAGTTAATAGTATATCGCTCCATATACACATCATCACCATACCAACAGCCTTCAACAGTCCACTGCTGGACATAAGCTTCTCTTAGGAAAGAGGTTTTGGCCTACTATACCTCGCTGGGCAGACAAATTGGTATAGGATTTGTTACAAGTTCTTTTTCTCTTTATAATGATGTCGTCTTGCATACTTTGTTCTCTTAGTCACCTTTTACGACAACAATGGGATGAATAGGGGTGGTGACTCTCATTATTTTTAATTCGTCACGACACAGGCTCGATATGCATACGTTTTTAATTATATTGTATTATATTTTAATACAAAGACATACTAAACGGCTCGTTTAAAGTGACACTATAGGCTCACAGAATTGTCATAGAAAGAGCAAGAAAATGATATCATATCTCTTGGAATGTAGCCACTTTTTCGTCTGTTACCCCCTATTTTGTTGTAACTAAAACAAATAAGTTACTCTTAAAGTATTACAATGCAAATTATATTTGTAATCGAAGCATATTTGATTATTCATTCAGAGCTTCAAAATCGTAGCTGAGCCAGCGAAAATAACATGAGTTTTAGTAACGTAGTAAAATCGCTAATCCCTGTAAAGGGAATACGTTACTATTGATGAAAAATGCTCCTAAAATGATTACTTTTCTTGTTCTTTTTGCTTTGTTACGAAGAGCGGAATTCGTTAGAAATAAAGAAACGGAATTTTATAGAAATGTTATATTCATGTATTAATTTTCAGAATATTCATTTGTTATAATTTAAATTGCCAAAGGTCTGTTTTCCAGAAGCTTTTTAATGTTAACAAGAATTTTTGTTATGTTGTTGGCGTATCCTTAGTTTATTTACTTCATTTAATAAAATATGACTTAATACAAATTTACTCTTCAGTATTATTATACTGAAGATGAAAAATAAAAGTGTGAGATCGAACCCGGAGTCCAAAGAATAGAAAAAAATTACATTATGTTTGTATTTCTCAAATACCTGACCAGTGTTTGATCTGTAGAGTGCCTTGACACACACACATGCTTTTTTAGCTTGGTATGTATCTTTGCAATGAAATCTCTCAACATGATTTTTAACCTTTTCAAAACGATGAATTGATTTGAAACTTTACACACTTATTAAGGACCGATGACAATGTAATAGTTTGTACAACATATATGCAATAATTTTCTCCTAATCTTTAGCAGGATTTTCATGATAAACAAATTTTTAACATGCTCTAATTAGCTTCCTATGTTTAGATACATACAAAGTTAATTAGATGTAACGCAATCTTTGAACGTAATTTTCACGTTTGGGATGGATGATAAACATGTAATTATACCAATGTCGATATAGTTCCCAGCGAAATATAGCTACGACGAACTTATGTAGCATTTAGTCGTGGAAGGTCTCTGAGCGGATGCATTAGATTAAAATTGTTAGATTACAAAATAATTTATGAAATAACTTGGTAACCGTTTCTAAGATATTTATAAATAATTACTTCTACTAATATTTGTTTACTTGCCCCACCCTTTCTAAAATAAAATTCAATTTTTTTGCTAATCGCACTTTTTCAATTTACTGAAAATGATTTTTTACCTCTTAGTTTGATATTCTATAGTTACGTGTTTCTTTAGTCTTTTTAAATTATTATTTATAAGTGAAAAATGTTACTCTTTAATCAAGTGTGCATACTACTCACAAAACTTTTTAATCTGATAATTATTTATTATTCAAGAAACTTCCATTTAATAAAAGACTTATCCTTCTATAAACCGAACCAGCTGTCACCCTACATCGTAGTCAAGTAGCATTAATCAGTTACATGGTATTTCAAGCAAAGTGTCTCTGAATTGTCTTTGACAACCAAACGGTTTGTTTATTACAGAAATATTATGTATTTGTGGTATTGTCGTGAGACGAAACTCAGACATATTCAATAAGATTGTGTATTGCTTTTGTCACGTCTGATATCAGTATAAATCTATGGTGCTTAATTTCCACACTATAAGTTATTTATAAACTTTATCTTCTAACATTTTAAGATGATTTTTGACTGAACAACACCTCACCCCATCGACCTAAGTTTTCAGTGCACCTAAGATGAGGCAACTCTTTAGTTGTAGATGTCCATAGGCGGTGGTATTCATTGGTTATTAAGATTAATTTGTAGCGAGTTCAAACCCCACCCAGTGCACTATCGCAAAGCGCTGTCTAAAGCGGCGTGGTAACAACTTAAGTCACTACGCCATCCGTGCAATCAATTGAATTGATTTGACTATAAACAATTGTTTAACCAAAATTGCAAGTTTAGACAGGTTTTAAAATTTCTCGCTGAAGAAGATATTAAAACAATTTATTAGGCCGCCATATTGTGGGTCACCATACTGCGTTGTCTGTATTCGCAATGAGTGCAGTGAACACAACTCTTCGATTTTATTCATATTTGTCATCGGGTAGAGTAGAGTCATTTTGGTTAGCTCTTAAAAAAAAAATCTTATATGTACGCAAATGTAAGGTCGGAGGTATGTAAAGGGTGAGGGACGTGAATGCCTTAAACTCGAACATGCATCCACATTCCAAGTCGTACTCACATTACTTTATGTAAGCTAGGTGAGTAGCTCAGATCCATCCTGAAAACTCAAGTACGTAAGTGCTCACCTGAAATAAAATTCGGTTTAAATTCCTGTATTACAAAGTAAGAAACCACATATTTATTATGAATGTACAGATAGATTTTTAAAAGTTATGGACGGATGGTAGAGGTTTTATTATTATTTATTTATTTTTTTATTGTCAATTAGATAAGTAACTTTAGTGATTTTAAAATTATATTTACTTACAGAAGACTAATAGTAAATTATGGCTGAAATTTTCACAAAGCACTTTTTATTGTTTTTACATACACGTACATTTTAAATAAAAATAGCTGATTCGTAATAATACTTACGGTGATTTTTTAGTTACATTTTAATGTTTTTTTTATGTAATTAATCGTAAAAAAAACAAAACATAAGAAAACCGGATAGTGAATCAAAATTCTTAGCATCAAATATTTTCTTCAACAATGTTAAAGAAGTTAACACAAAAAATGTATATTTTTAATTTTATTTCCAGTTTTGCTACAAAACATGATTTTTTCTACAATTGTAAGTATTTAAAACATGAAACAATCGATTGCATAGGCAAAGTCCTAGTACAGGTGGGCCATGAATTAGTTAACATTTGAAAAAATCGTAAAAAAAAATAATTTGATATATTAAAAAAAATTTGGTTTTCAAGAAAGTTAATTAATTAGAATCTATTTTTTAAAAATAACATGGTCTAAATGACCATCGTTTCAACGTTTGCACTCTTCTAAGCGAGCATCGAAATTTTGGAATACTCGTCGGCAAAGAGACCGCGAATTTGCCGACACATCTTCGCTGATTTTTTTAAGTTGGCGTATTGTATTAGGTTTATTGATGTAGACACAATCTTCAAATAATCCAATAAAAGAAATCTACTGAGAATAGATCTGGACTTCAGGGTGGCCATGGAATGTCGCCTCGTCTGGAAATCAGCTCTTCCGGAAACATGTCTTGGATCATCGGCAAGGACTCATTGGATATGTGGCTCCATTTTGTTGAAACCATGAGTTACAATTGTATCCAGCAAATTCCAGTAGCATTGGTCCCAAGAATTCCCGTAACATGTTTACGCCGGATGTCAGATTCAAATGTTACAGAATTCTTGGTCCACCCTATATAGACTTGTAGCTATAGTTTTTTGTAGCATTCGTAACAGTAATACAAGAGTGTACTGAGCAGGTTAAATCTGTTAAATATTTTAAGAGCAAAGAGAGAAACGACTTAAAAGAAATATGTTCGGTAAGATGTGGATCTATGTCAGGGTGTCAGGGTCACCCGAACAAGGGAACCAGTGAGAAATTCTGCAGACTTAAAACGGTGGAAGTAACGAGGAAGACTGCTCAATAATACATATTGCCAGTATACCAGCAGAAAATGTGATTAGAAGAAATAAAAATACTCTCAAAAGAAATGATTTTTATAAATGCTGAGTTAAAATGCTTTTGAATTATATTCCACCAGAGACTGTCGTGAAGAATTTTTTTATTGCTCATAAAACGTCGTGTCTGACGGTCTGCGAATGAATCATAAATAGTGCTATACGAGTATATGTTGTCTTTATAGTCAAATATCAGTGCATTTCTCCACGGGTTTGCTTAATTTTGAAGTCACGGTTAATAAATTAGTAAATACTTGAAAGTAAATTATTATAACGCTTTGAAAAAATGGTTGTAAAATGAATGTATTTTTTATGTATAAGAAAGTATTATACGTATGCATATACGTATACAATATATACAATAAACTCTAAATGCAACAACTGCAATGATTAAATAGGGATTCGTTAGCACTCGAAGTGTTTTATCTTACTTCTTTTCAACAGTAAAATTGTTTTTAATATATATTGCATCGTTTAATATTTGTATTTAATATTTGTTTTTATTTCCAGGTAATGAAATAGTCGTATTACACGCACTTGCAGTTAAAAATAGTGAGTTATGAATAGAATTTCAATATTTTTATCATTAGGCCATATAAATAGTTGGCACCCACTTTGTGCCCTTGGCAAGAAACTTTTACCTCCACTGCTCATTTTTAGTTCGTTCTGGACCCTTGACACCACCAGCGTGCACCATTGTAAGTGCAAAGGAATGTTTTAACACTCATTTCACTACCATAAGCTAGCACCATTAGCTCCAAATAACATTTACTTAAGACTTAGAAAGAACGGAACTCCCTCAGAGCTTAAAGAAGTTAGAAAGAAAGTCCATCATTATTGTATTTCAAATTATATAAACTGGTTTCAGTTCCAGATTAAAAGAGAAGCGAAATTCGAAATATTCCAAAACAAAAAATGAACTGAAAAGTAAAAAAGAAATACATATTATGTTTATAATTATTGTTATTTTTGGAGTTAGTGTCAGTCAATGTAGATTAACACTACAATAGATACAACAATCACACACGCAGACGCAGCAGAGCGGCGCGGCTGGGTGAAAGTGCGCGGGTGGTTGGGAGGGGTGTACAGCCGTGTATTTGTGTTATTGATTATATAATTTTAGTGTCTAGTATCGTTGATTATTAAAAGGTATATTGTCGTATTTACTTGGTGGTGATAGATAGTAGTTTTGGTAGATCTTTGTTTGCTCGCAGGTAATGAAGTCCTCGACAGCAGCACAATAAAGTATTTAGTTTGACTAATTTGAATTTATATAACATACATAGTTATTCTATTATATGAATAAGTAAGTTTACAAAACAATACATTAGTCAGTCGAATATTACAAAGACCTTGTGATACCTATTTTCCTTTTCAGTTAATTATATTATTTTAGACCCTTTAGTTTTATCAATCTATTTATTATAATTTATAACTGAATATATAAAATGTCATTCCTGACGAATACGATACGAATCCCGGTAAATAATTAGAACGATTTTTGATAATTTGCAATTTAAACGTGATATGATACATTTCTTTTTGAAATGGTCTATTTACAGTGTTTCATCCAATACCCATATTACTAAGGTAAGAAAAAAATAAGCCCACCCGAGTTAGGTTGTGAGCGAGGGCGAGAGGGTTTTTAATAAGACAAGTGTTCGGCTTGAAGAGTGGATTGAGACTAACTTTATTTATGAAACCATTTCTTAAAGTTAAAACAGTATTCTTATTGATATGTGTTGAAGACAAAGAGCTATTTGTTCTAATGTTTAGACTGCGGCTTATCATCTAAGTGGTGGTTCATGACGGATGCCAAGATTAACTTTATTTTATAAATAAAGTTATTCTTATTATGCGTTGGAGACAAGGAGCTAGTTGTTCTATTGTTTCCAGGGCGTCTGTGGCTTATCAGCTAAATGGTCGTTCATGACTGATGCTATTGTGGGGCGTCACGTCTATGACAACATAACTCCCGCAATTTTTTTTTATTTGTGAGCACCAATTTGAAAATTTATATAACCTATGTCACTTCCACAATTTTGATAAATTCAGTGACACTTTATATGCCAAAAATCGTACAGCCGGGCGTGCCAAAGAAATGGACATATATACATACATACTTAAGCTCGAGAAACATACCCTCTTTCTGAAGCAGTCAGGTAAGAAGCCATTTCATACGTCAAGACTTAATTTAGATTTTACCATTACCAGATGCATTCAATATTGACATTGTTGAGAGCAATTATATGACTTTTATAATTAGGTACCATGTCAATTATCAACGCCACGTTTGATGCAGCACCTTAGTAGTGTACTGGGTATCAGAAAGTACCCACTACACTACAAGTGGCACAAAACGCCGCTCTCAACAGTCCAGAGCGCTTCTTACTCTGCAGTCATTATTAAAATACATACATATATTCATACAATACACCTATTTCCGCAGAATAGTAGGCAGAGGTCCTGTTAAACACCTACTTTTTGCCAGCGTTTTGGACCCCGTAATAGGTGGCGAGCTTATTGCCGCTAATCAAGATGTTTTATTTGCCAGAGCCTCGTCCGTCCATCAGCAGGTGCATCACTTGTAGGTGAGGTTAACTTGGAGCCTTAGTTCTTAGTGGAAAACCTTTAAAAGCACACACAAAATTCGAAATAGGTCACTATTGGTTTAGTAGCTACAGATCCACTCAGCCAATCGTGACATGTTCATCAGTGAATTCGAATAGAACCATGGCATACTCAAGAAAATACTTTAAAAGCCTTTTAATCCTGAACAAAACTTAGCGAAAGAGTCTCTATACTTATATACAGCACTTGAAACATTGAATTTTTAAGTCATGACTTATTCAAACGCCCTGAGCATTCGTTACGAATAAACTTGAAGCGTTTGGAATCAATTCACCGGTGAGGCGCGTTTCTCGCTTGAATTTTTCAGTTCACACAACTCCATGTAGAGTGGTAGAGATGTTTTTTGTTGGTAGAGTAATTTTTGAATTTATTTATTTATAGAAGTATGGCTTCACTTAGGGAAGTGGGATATAGAAAATCTCTCTCATATATATACACACAGACGTAGACTGAGTTTTTTTGCGTAAATAATATTGTCATCAATGATTTTGATAAACAGTTTACTTATGGTGGTGCGAAGTGGAAATCTGGTGACCTGTAAAATTGGTAATTATCTGTCTATCAGTGGCACCAGTGATGCTAACCAAAATATCGTTAAGCATATTGTAAGTCATCTCGTAAATGTACTAATTAATTTCGGTTCTCGTGGGAAATAAACGATTTAATTATTTGTTTATTGGAGTTTTTAACAGTGTTTTAAATGTTAATGTAGGAGAAAAAAAAACTATTGTACAAGAAACACTTTCAAATAGAACTTTGATTGTTTGGTGTTCTATGTATTTCAAGAAGATGAAAATATATTCTTTTTATACTTTTTCTGTAACTTCAGAACCCAATAATAAATCCACTTTTAATCGGACAAAATGAACTAAATATACAAATGTAGAGTCTGAACTCTGAACTCTACAGAACCAAATTTCAAATCAGTAGATAGACATTAACGGTGCTATGAAAAAACTCTAACTTCCGACAATAGCACCGCTCTACACCGAAAGCCATAATAAAGCAATAAAATCCTAACTTTACAATTCACGGGCAATAAACTTGGTTATACACAAACAAGTCTCTACACCTCCAAACAAGTTAAACTCTGCAACATAATTAGATACGACTCTACCATAGAGCTGTACATTAGAGCTCTGCCATAGAGCTTCTACGTACCGGAAGTCACCTGTGCCTCTCTATATTTATGGGATTGTAGTTTTGCTCTATGTTTCCGTTTCAGCTACTCTCTCAAATTGTGTTATATTGTAGAGTCGCAGTCACGATCTGGCTGTTCCTTTGTATAGTGATTGTAAAATACGAAGAAATTTATACTATTTGAAGTTGGTCTGTTTTGTTTGTTTTAAAAATGTAGAGACGTTTAAAAAGTACATCGTAATTGCAGTGGTTAATGATCCTGACTCTTGAGTTCAATTTCTTATCAATCAACGTATTAAAGAAAGAAAAGACCTCCCTCATCGTGCAGCATAGACCGCTCTTCCACCGTCACCCCACCGGGGTTTACGGTGGGGTGGTGTCAGAATCGGACCGACTAAAACCACACAGTGTACCACTCTGCGCCAAAGATAGTAGAGATCCGGGAACAGTTGCTATTACGACATATAGACTTTCACATTTAACCTACCTCAACTACTTTTCTTTGGTCATCATCACATCACCGGGCGGCTCAGGATGTTTTTAGTGGAATCACCATATACTCCATATTCCTGCATCGTCCTGGTAAAGTTTCGAAGGAGTCGGCGATTCGAAGAGATTTTGAATAGAAATTGATAATGCTTTTTAAAATTGTTTATTTGATTCAAATGTACTTTTTTAAAAACTTAAAATAATCGTCGATTTCATATATTATGAGAATATAAATAGAAAATAAAATAAGTGTTATCACATGCAAAGATTTAAGTAAAGTTTATTTTAGGTGAATATGTTACATATCAATACCAAAACTTAAGCCTTTCAGAAAGTACGAGGTGTAATACCCGCTGAAATATTTTCACTGTTACAATTCGAAAGCCTGATCCTTAAAAAATCTCGTACATTTACAAATGTTATTCATAAGGAAAAGTTTGTAGGAAGAATATTCGCATTTCATTATGTGAACTAACTTGCGGGAATTTCCCTAACTGTAACGTTCAGAAGAGTTTATTAATCTTTATTTAAGAATTTATACTTATCGTACCATTGCAAGAACTTTAAGAATAATTCGTCAGATATTTCGACTTTTCTGACTTTTTTGATGTCGTTATATTAAGATTACACGACTGTAATGGAACACAATAGTACATTAATCAATTTATTTTACACATTTTGACAGTCACGTACTTCGGAATAAATTTGCCGGTTTTGCTCCGTATTGGAGGGGACTTAAAAAGCAGCAAAACATTTGTGACTTTTGCAAGCGTCCATGAACGGTGATAGTCACTCACCATAAGTTT
Source organism: Hypercompe scribonia (assembly GCA_949316085.1). NCBI lineage: Eukaryota > Metazoa > Arthropoda > Insecta > Lepidoptera > Erebidae > Hypercompe > Hypercompe scribonia. The sequence goes on from OX438993.1 coordinate 12,618,737, forward strand.
AACCGTCTGCTCATTTTCTCCTCTATGCTACATCAAAAAACAAAATTGATTTAAAAATACATATTGTTTGAAAAATAAAAAATACATACAAAAGTCGACTATAAACAAACAAACACAAGTGGAGGTAATAAGAAGATACTTTGGTACTACAGATGGATGGTATTTTTTAGTTTTCTGATCCACAATCACAATACGAGTATGTATTTTGCTCCTACATGTGTTTGTATGCATTTACAATTCTAAGAAAACGTATTTATACATAAACGTATTGATCCTTGCAATATTTACTTGCATTTTATACTTGAAAATGTTGAGCATGCAACCCGTACATGCTATGGTGACCTAATTCATGGCCGGGTCTGCGTGGACTTGTAAAAGCACTTAACGCAAGATATGTTGGTAAGTTCTTCTGGTAAATGTATCTCTTAGCATATAAATTTATACGTTTTTTAAGTAGATTCATAGTTGATCTTAAAATGCTGTGGGTACTTGGTTTCTGTTAGATTCCGTTTAAATCTTCATCAAGATCCATTGTTGAGCATAAGACTCCGCTTACAAAGAAGGTAGTAGCTTATTATAACAAGCTAACTAAACGCAACATTTAAGGTTTGTGGAACCATAAAGTTCTGGTGTGACGACCGCGTATTGAAAAACGCAGCTTTAGTAGACCCCCACAACGTGTTCTGACGACCTGGTGAAGGAAGCCATTAGATGCGAGAGACATAAAACTGGCTGTTGTGGAGAACTTTGAGGGAAGGCCTATGTCCAGCAGTCGACGTCTTTTGGTTCACATGATGATGATGGTTATTCCCTTTCACAAATAACATTACAAATTACTACTAACGGTTGTACTACTAGCGTTGTTAATAGCAATGTTGGTAGTCTATTTAACGAACTAATTAGTAAGATTTGAACTTACAGCTGCTTACTCTTGAGACCGACACCGACAATCCAGGTCTTCAGATACTTTACTAGATTTATAACAAGTACAGTTTAACTTGAACTGGAGTCATTAGTTTCTTGCAATATAATTATGTAGTTTCAAGAAAAAGTTTATAATATGTAGGTATTTATACAATCTGTACTATTAAACCCAGAGTCTAGCTATTATAGTACCGACTTTGCTTAGTTTGCAGATTCATCAACAGCCTTTTACAGTCCACTGCTGGACATAGGCCTCTCCTTAGCAAGGAGGTTTTGGCCTACTATACCACGCTGGCCAGATGGGTTGGAATAGGATTTGTTTCAAGTTTTCCTCCTCTTTTTAATCTTGTTGTTGCATATTGCAGTTAGATGCTAGAGTGAAGTGTCTTCAAAGAAAGCAAGAAGACAAAAACAGGAGACAAAAAGTCACAAACATGTCTTCTATTAGATCCTTTATAAAAGTTTTCTAGTGCGTAGTTTTTTTAAAAGGCTACACACGCACTAGGAATAAATTCGGAATTTACAAACAACTTATGTACGTACAAGAAATGGACACAAAGAACTTCCAGATTCAGAACAACAATTTGTAGACCACACAAAGTTGTGGGGTGTTGAACCCACAACACTTAGCGTAATAGAGAGCGGCGTGGCGACCGCTCAAATCACTAGGCCAAGCGTGCAGTCATAGAAAAAAAAGTAAGTAAAAAGTCAACGCCCGTGCTAGGAATAAATCCTGTGTTACAGGGTACTTTACAATCATACAAGAAATTTTTTGAGTGATTTGTGGATTACACTAAGTGTTGTCCCATATGGGGCTTAAACCCAGAACACCCAGCTTAGTATAGAGCGGCGTGGCGACCGCCTAAACCACTAGATCAACCATATAGTCATAGTGTTGGTAAAATCCTGTTTCCCAGTGTGATACCAGATATTTACAATTTTCCTGTTTGCGATTCTGTCGTTGTGATAATAAGTTTTAATTGCGTCCTAGATTGTATTTTCATTTAAGTAAAGTTCACTACAATGTTGAGATTGTTATGCTGAAGTAGCTTTCAAAAGAACATTTCTTTCATGCTTCGAGTGAGAAATTTTCTTTGTCAGTGGTTTCATACTGAGAATTTGTTGGACAACTTAATAATTTGAACAGCTGAATGTTGTACGGACAGCTTTTTAAATGTAAGAATGTTTGAAATGTTCAAGTGGACAGTCCTCTCTTGAGACAAACTAGATTTTGTTGTAAACTTGCAAGTTGGGTGAGAATTTGTAGTTTTGTTTTTTTTCTTTTTTTTTATTTACAACCTGCCAAAGTGACTCTATTCTGCCTGATGAAAAGCATGAATAAGAAGAGCGGTGAGCCAAGAGCGGTGGTCGCCATACTCACTGCGAATGACGATAGTGTAACATGGGGACCCACGCTATGGCGGCCTAATGAGATGCTTTTTCACGCCCCGCTTAAAGGACCTAAAGTGGGGAAAACCAAAATGTTGTAATTTTTATTGTAATGGACCTGTTTCGTTAGTGGTTATTGATTTAAATTTCTGAGCTCGAGCTCGTGGGTTCCATGCAGAACAAATTCTAGGCCTCGTATTGCACCTGAATGGATAGGCCGACTCAAAACTATGGTCCCTTTAAAAGGTGAACCAAGACCCTATATATTTTTTTAATCAATGTTTACAGACTTAAGAAAAAGGAGACCTTTGTGGTTGTTTCGACATTTCTTCCCAGAGTTAGTCTTAGGAAATATCGGCGTCATCTAACTACATAGTCCGATGTGCAAAAATATCTATAAAAGATTTACTTACGAAAATAATTTGCATTTGTCACTCAGAGCAAAGCAATTAGCACGATCATGATCAGTCTCATACCGATCACGGTCTAATTTGTAATCAGATAACCCGATGTTAGGTGTGTGAAGTTATTATGCCCAAAATTGTTCATTAGAATTGAATAGAGTATTCAAAACTTAAGAATAACATAACTTATTTTATGGAAATGTTTGTTTTTGCTAAACAAATGTTTCATGATTTTTTCTTCACATTTTTGTAGTCAAAACAACACACGAATTCGTCTACATACAGTCGATTTGTCCCTATAAGAAACAGTGTTTTATCCACAAGGCCACTACTTACACATGGTCGTTAATTTGATTTATCTATGTATAATGTGTTTAACTAGTGTACAATAGAGTTTGTTCTATTCTACTCGGTCATCTACTGTACAAAATACGTAATCTAATAACCTTGTTAATACATTAATACTACTCGAAAACGTATGTAGGTCAATCCGAGAGTCATTTAACATTAAGTTTGTAGTCGACAGCTGAGATTTAGGAGTGCAACAGACATGTAACTGTCGGCTTAGCGCACTTAAGACAACTCACATTGCATTATACAGGACTGAGAGATAGCCACATTTGCATACTGTGTCTTAAAGTTTAGCGAGTTGTGGTACCCTAGTGTGGTACGTTCACTTAGATTAAGAGAAGACACTTGATTTATGTGTTGTTTTTTCTTTAATTGTAAATTAAATTAAGAATGACTAGCGTTTCAACCATATTACGTTGAACGTGTCTACAGGCAGACTGGTGTTGATTTTTACTCAACAGTTGGTTACGGATTTGTGTCAGTAGAGATCATCAGGTGTCTCGTCCAGTCATTTAACTTACTATATTATAAAAAAATACTCCTTCGATTGCCTGGTGTTTCAACCAGACTGCATTGGTCGTGATCTTAATGGAGTGTCCGCCTTTTTCCCTAATAACCATTTCTTAGTAATAATTTTGTATCAACATTAAAAAACTTTATTTACTTATTTATTTATTCAAAATATTTACAGCATCTTTACAGTCAATTTTCAGTTCGAGAAGTTAAAGCATATCCACGTGTATTGATATAATACTAATAAGCTTTATGGCGCGTGACATACTCAAACAAATTTGTTCGCGCCACGGGGACACTGAACGTAGGGGGTTGGTGGCGTACGCCCATGTAGCCGTCCGGGGCGTACCGCCGCAATCGTGCAAATACGGCCTGGTGCAGCAGCAGAATAACGTCACAATTAGGAGCTGTCGTCACTATACACAGCTTTAACAGAAGCCGCAGTAATTACTTTACGGTTACTGGGAGGTTGAGCTTGTACAGAGGGTTGCGAGGGTGTAAATAAGAAAATGTGTATGAAAATGTAATCGTTTTGCTAGTAATTTGTTGAATATTAAGCTACATTTTTATGTTGAATATTAAATAGGTTTAATAAAAATATCTTCGTTAATAATGTGGAAAATATTTTCTAAATGATTAAATAAATTTGGAACAAATACTACAATCCGTCTGATCAGTGTGGTATAGAAGGCTAAAACATCCTTGCTAAGGTTCTCTTTCACAGTTCACTGCTAAACATATTGACTGCCTCGATGGCATAGCGGTAGCGAAAGCGACTGCTGTGCTAGAGGTCTCGGGATCTGCAAATATTTGTTTTGGAATTTGGGTGTTTTCTATGTATGTATGTACAAAAAAAAGTATATACATACACTGTCAGCCAGTCTAGTTATTATAGTACAAGGTCTGCTTAGCTTGAAACTAGATGGTGTTGTGTGTTAAATGTCTGAAATATTTATTTATATGCTTCTGCCTATACACCTGTTTAACAGTAGACTGTGGAGTTTCTGGTATTCGTTTACCCTTATATGACTTGTCTACTTGCCTCCTATATCATAAAACAAACAGTTCTCTACAACACATATAACTTTCCAGAACAAACTTCCATCGTTTCAAAGCATATTCACTAATGAACTAGAACTATTAGTTATACGAAACCGCAGAGTTAAACTAACTATGGCAGAGTGTGAACAACTTCCTATTAACAAGATAAAGATGTATTGGAACGAGAAACACAAACACACACTAACGCCGTACCTGAAATCTTTTGTGATATGCTTACAAGTTGTTTCCAGAACTTTGCAATGATACATTCAACTGAAAACTTGCATCTAAAGGGTATTATTTATTATCTTCTATTTTGTCTAAATGTCAAAATATTTTTATCCGAACTAAAGAGTAATGATATCTATGAAGCTGTGGGCGGTAAAGTCAAATCAAAAGTACGTGATCTTCTAATATAGTTTGCGTCAGCTTAGTAGCCTTTGCCAGATAATGCAAATTTAAGAGAATATATTATTTATATACATATATTGTAACATAATCGTTACGTAATAAATTATGAAATAAAAGAATTTTATAAACAAAAGGAATTGATTGCTATCACATAAAATCAGACTGGTCAGTCTGGTTACCATAGAGTAGCCGGACTGGATTTTTAGTTAAAATTAGTTAAAGTTAGAGTTTAGTTAGCGTCTTTAATAGTACCATAGGCTCCGCCTAATTTGAAATTAGACTGCCGTGTGTTAGATGTGGGAGGTTATTTATGTATTATTAATATAAAATAAAGTAATTGACAATTGAAAATATTACATTATATTATTTTTAAAACTAAGTATAAATCGTAAGTGCAAATGTGAAATATATTAATTTTATGTTTTATGATGTTATCAGTGTAAATTAATGTAAGTTTAATAGAACCATGTGCGGTTTGCTACTTACCAACTTTGTCAATAAAATATTTTATTTTCTGATTTGTATTTGTAATTTGAAATAAATTAATACTTTGAATCAGTGAGCTTTAAACAGCGATAAGTGATAAATGTTAGTTTTAGATCCTTTAACAAAAAAATATTTTTTTTGAAGAATAAAAATATATGAATGTTATGAATGTATACAAATAACCTATTCACAAGTAAGATTGAAGATATTTCGCTAACAGTTATGGTCAACAGAGATTGTAACGAACAACGATTAATCAACGATTAATGCGTGGTCTAATAGGTTTCGCTTATCAGTAACCCGACGAAATGTTACCTTAACATTTAAGTTAGAGTTAAGTCATAGTTAGAAGTCACCAATTCGATCACAGATGAGACTCTTTCGGTAATAAGCGATAACTAGAAGGACTGCCGTACTTGTTTATTAACCTGCGAAATATTTCGGCTTATATCTCGATTGCATATTAAACTGAAGTGAGCAAGTTGCAAACCAGTAACAAAGAATAGTAACTCCTAAACAAAATTCACTCAAGCACCGTCCTGAAACCGAGTCTGGTTATGCAATCCTTATCTTCACCATAATCGACTATAATGACGTATGCTAATATGGCCTGAATGTAGATCTTCTCGATCAATTAGACCGTTTTCTTAGTTAATGCATTCGAAATTTTTATAATCCCCGTAAATATCGTGTGTTCTGTTGCCATTCGTAGCTTAATTGGCTACCAATTCTTCAATGTCAATAAATATACATATTTGCTGTTCGTAATTTCTATAAATATGGATAAGTTACGCCTGACAAAGAATAGGATGGTGTAAATGAAATGATGCTATAGAATTATATGGTCTGGAAATTTCCCTTCCACTATGATCCCGTTCGAGATAATTTGGTAGAATCGTCGTAACGATAATACCCGAGTGAGTATTTATATAGAATATTGTATTAATTTTATATACATGTATATTTACGTATCGTGTATGTATTGTTTATATAAAATAATATTTTATTAGTAATGTATGTCAACTTCTTTATTTTACCTTTACACCTACCGTATCGTATTTCTACATCCCCTGAAGCTTGACTGGGAGAGAATGCCCCTTGACATTAAGTCCGCCTTTGTACAACATGTGAATTAAGTATAAATAAATAAATAAATCCCGAGTTCTTTATTATGTTGTCCACATTCACAGTGAGTATGGCGACCACCACTCTTGGATTCAATTCATGCTTCCCATCAGGCAGAGTAGTCACTTTGTAGACTTCTATAAAAAAAATACCTTTGCCTAGGCATAAAACGAACAATCATTTATCCTGTGTCAGATTTGAAGCCACGATCAGCAGAAAATTCTTTTAACTGCGCTTTAACTTTGTACACAGGTATAAACTTTACATATGTTTTTATGGCAAATAATATCATTTATTAACTTACTAAGTAAATTAAGTACATACCAGTAACTCGTTTATTTGGTAAAGTAATTTAATTAGAGTAGGAATGTAACTAAATTTTACGGTCGTGTGTGTTAATCAAACCGAATATTTCATATCGTTAACGGTTTAATCGGTTTTAAATGTTTAATGAAAAGCCTTATAATTGAGTAACAAACCCAATATTTCACAGCTTAATTGATACTGGTTTGTACTCGAATAATTGTCAAATGCAATGATAATTATTTTACTCTTTACTAGGTATTGGTATTTTTATTTCGGTTTGCTAACTTTGAAAATGACTAATTTCAACACATGCATTAATTCCTTCTCTACCTTTAGGGGTATAATTTTCAATGATTCTTTCTTAGCGGGTGCTTACAACATAAATGATAAAATAATACATAATAAATGCATAGGGTTCCCACCAACAACTTAGGACGGCCGCTGTTCAGCTTCTGTGTTGATGGATCAGTTAGTTAGTAATTATAAATATATAAAACCAATAAATATTTTGGACATTTGACACAACACCATCTAGTTTCAAACTAATCAAGGCTTGTACTATGATTACTATACTGACTAATAAAATACTTTTTCACATATATTTTTTTTCTGCTTACATTTTTTTTGTAAAGTATACGTATTCTATATAGAAAACACCCAAAATCCGAAACAAATATTTGCAGATCACACAAAGTTTGATCCGACCCGGAAATCGAAATTTTAATATGTATACATAAATTTAAACAATTTTAGTTCATATTTCATCTATATTAAATTTTGTATAATTGTCTTTCTAATTCACTTTCAACGTTTAGTTTCATGTTTATATATAGTTTAGGATCAATTGAAATATGAAGTTCACTATTAGCGATCCACAATCATAGTGTGGGTTACCATGCTGTATTATAAGCATTCACAATGAGGATGGTGACCACAACCCTTGGATTTCACTCGTGGTTTCTATCAGGCCGAGTAGACTCACTTTGACAGGCCAATATTAAAAAGCTCCCGAAGCTCGCCCCCTAGCCGTCTTTTACGATTCCTCCTTTTTCAAATACAGAGTGGCACACCATGTGGTTTTAATAGGGCCAATTTCGACATACTACTCCGCTACAAGCCCCGATGGGGTGACGGAAAAACCGTTTGTTTCAAGTTTTCCTCCTTATTGCGATGCTATTGTCTTGTATATTTTGCTTCCTAAGTCAGTTGTTACGACACCCACGGGATGAATAGGAGTGGTCATTGTGTGATTGTGGTGCATTCTTAATCTGTCACAACATGAAATTATTAGTATGTATACTATATATATTGGAGTGTTTATGAAAATGATATCTTAGTTTCAATATTTTGAGGATGGCAGCATCTATCTACATTATATATTGTACAAATATAACTGTGCGTATATCTATATACGTTCTAAATACAGTGTAATATTACCACAGAAACTAATTTTTAATACATAGCACAAGCTCACCCGAACACCAAATTAAATTGCTGTCCTAAACCTTTTTGTTTATGAGCAATAAACACACAAACGCACAGAATACAACCTGAAACAACTAAAACTTTATTTCCATCATAAATGAAAACTATTTTTAGTGACGTACTATTTGTTTATGCCTTCAGAAATATCAAAATCAGCAAGCACTAACTCTACACGGCCAATTGATGGATTTTTTTTATATCATATAAATTTTGAAAAATTTTACTAATTTATTTTGGTCATTGCTTATTTTTATTATATTTTAAGAGACTGCCAAAGTGACTACCGAGCCTGATGGATAGCATGACTAGAATCCAAGAGTTATGATTGCTATACTCATTGTAAATGGTGATAATACAGTATGGTGGTTTAGTGAGATACTTTTTCACGTGCCGCTTGACGACGTATGTAAAAAGACATGATTGTCATCGTAGCAGAGTAAGGCTCACACGCTTACCATGGTATCTGTCACTAACGCATTAATGGGCCTCCAGTCTCGCACTCACCGACGAAACACGACAGTGCGAATGTTGTCGCTTTAGTATGGTCTTCTGTGAGAGGATAGTACTGCCCTGGTCGAGCCGGCAGTGCTGAACTCGTCGTGGCTCTAATACCTAATAAATCTTAAGTTGCTCTTACCTCCGATGACCCACCTTGTCGATTGCTCTTAATATCACATAAATACCTTATGTTAAATACAAAGAATTAAATACTCAATCTAATTATTGTAATCAAAGTAAGTAGTCCAAGTTAAAATAGCCAGGCTTCGTCCATCCTACTACTTTGAAAACAGTTAGTTAAGTAACATTAATGATAATAGAAATAGTAAGCACACCTCTTACACATGGCGCTATGATTATATGGTACGCAGTGCCTCACTATGATATAGTTAGACCACTCATAATCGTACTTTTATATTTTTAAACACATAAATTACATCTAGACACAATACAAAAGAATGTGCTTATCATGTGATTATTTGTTCTAGGTGGGAATCAAACCCATGACCTTTATTTCAGTTGCAAGGGTTACAATCACTGCACCAATAGGCTTGGCCAATAATCCTAATAAACACTACACGATATAAAAATATTTGTTGGAACCATACTCTAATAATCAGATTTAAATGACTGTTTCTGTCTGTCAGTTGTCCAAAATATCACTTACATTCCATCAAATTAAGAAAATCCCCTATTAGAAGTCTTATTCAAAATCAATCATGTCCAATAATCCTAATAAACACTACACGATATAAAAATATTTGTTGGAACCATACTCTAATAATCAGATTGAAATGACTGTTTCTGTCTGTCAGTTGTCAAAAATATCACTTACATTCCATCAAATTAAGAAAATCCCCTATTAAAAGTCTTATTCAAAATCAATCATGTCATCAAGCTATATAGCTTTATGACAATATTAGGACAGTCACTCTGTCCTTGAAGTCAACCCACATCTGGTGAGTCTCAAATAATCGCAGCGTGACATGACAAAACACCAAAGTCCCGAGATGTGTCGCGGAATTCCACACCGCTGCCTCCGACGCCTCGATAATTCCCACATGAACTATTTATGTGGAATAATGTGTATCTGCGGTGGAATTTTCTGTGTACACACTGAAGCATAACAGTTAAGTTCATTTCAGAGTTTCGGTCACGAAAAGGGAAATAAGAAATGTAATAGGATCACTTGGTTTTCCATCTGTTTGTGCGTTTGTTTATTTTTCTAGTACTGTGTACAATCTTTTCTTATTTTAAATATAGACTACCAAGTATCTTATAAAAGCAGTAATTTTAATTTCAATATTTTTGTCATCTGATTTTAAGAACTTGAAATCGTGTAAGGATTGCGCACAGAATCGTACTCGATTTCCTAATTCAATTTAAAATATTTCAATTTAGTTTTCTAAGTTCTTCTTCTTTTTTATTCATAACTAAAGGAGTTGTCAGCGAACAAACATAAAAAAATACAATTTGTATTGAGAATCTCTATGTTACTTTAAGTTGGTAAACAAAATTTTCCTCAAAACATTATTTTCGACACAGAAGGTCACTTTGTCGCTTGATAAGAATCAGGCTACAACGTAGTCGAGCCTTAAAGACTACAAATACAATCGTATTATATATTTGATATTATTAATAAATATTTATAACATAGAATAAGCCAAAGTGAATCTTCGAAAGTGATACTTCATTTCACATCAAGATGTTTCACAAAATCGTTCTGAAAATTCACTGAAATCAAACAGTGTAAATGCGGCCTGGTGCCCGTTCAGTCGAAACGACACAAAAGGGCTGTTTTCTTACTGTGAAGTAATAGGAAAATGAATGTTGGTGAAACGGAACGGTGAGGGGTGTAACAGGGTGTGTAGGGGTGAATACGAATTAAATTAATATCGTTACTATAAATCGTGTTCATATTCAATGATTGGGCTTTGTTGACTTGTATTTCTTGTGTGTTTGTATTTAACTTTATTGTTCTAAATATTTAAGTATTTCTTGAACAATTTTGCGTTAAGACAATTCATATATTTATTGTTCATTATTTTCGAAAATATTTTCTGTTCTAGTTGATTCAGAGGTGACAGTTATCGTGATAATTGTGTAAGCCTTACACTGCCACGATGGCTGTCATGCCTTTAACTTCCCTTAGAGGGGCGTGACGAAGCATCTCACTAGGCCACCATAGTGTTGGTCGCCACACTGCATTGTCTGCATTTAAAATGAGTATGGTGACCACAACCTTGGATTTTATTTATGCTTTCCATCAGGCGGAGTAGACTCAGTTTGGCAGGTTCTTATATAGAAATTACCTTGTAACTAAATCATAACACATGGACACGAAGATTTTGAATAAGGCCGTCCTTGTAAAGAAGACTTTTTTTCAAATTTTGCGAATACTGGTGTTATAATTTAAACTAACCATATTAATAATATATACCATTTTTTTTAACGTATGGAAACCCCCTCGGGCCGTCACCCCACCGGGGTTTACGGCGGGGTGGTGTGTCGGAATCGGACCGACTAAAACCACACGGTGTGCCACTCTGCGCCTGACATAGGAGGGATCCGGGAACAGCTGTTATTACGACATCCAGTAACAATATACACCAACGCCAACGACTCTATGCAAAGTAAAATGATGCATTAATTCAGAAAATAAAAATGCAATACACATATTTGACCGGATTGTCGCCTACAGGTAGCGTGTACCAGAAGGCTATTTGAATATAAATGCTAACTGTGAACTTTAATAAAAATATGGTTTAAAAAAATAAAAAGTATCCTTACGAAAGTCGGCTACAAATAAACAATCATACAAGTGAAGCTGATGAAAGCGGGTTAAAATAGAATAAGCACTCAGAGGTTTGATTCTGACAAATGGGCCGGCTTGTCCAAAATGATACTATGGATGATAAAAATAAAAAAAAATTTTGTTTGATTGATCAACTTTTCTCATTAACTACATATTTAAAATTAAAAATTATGTTGGTGTTGGATAGATCATTATTTAAAGAAACCTTATGCTACATAACATAACGGTGCGAATAGGAGCTGAGCAACAATGAAACATATTGCAAAAATGGAGAGAATTTATTCCTGAAAATATTTCTCATACTTCAAAATTAGTGACATAATTCCTTTCACCATTTCAGCATGAGTATCTAAAATGTATCTGCATTTGATATATTTACAAATAACAATTAAATCTAAACTGAAATTTGTATCGTTCTGCTCTCATCGCGGTGTCGTTTGTCATATTACTACATAGACGACATGTTACTGTTGGGTCGCGTTCAGAAATTGCCTGCTTTTGTCGCCCGCACGCGCGAATCCACTTCGAATACCCGTAAAAGCTCTATTTCTCAACCGACGCTAAACGTTCGGGTTGAACGGATACACCCACAGGAAATAGGGGGAAGTACGAAATGCATTTAGAGACGTTTTCCCTCGTTTTTGCCCGGTATTGTAGTTTGTTGCGTGACTGCATTGTAGCTGGACAATGGTCTGACTCGATTGTTTTCATCAATTCGATTGTCAACTCAGTTATGATTTAGTGGAACAATGGGAGTTTTAATTTACTTCTGTTGGAACTATTCTTTCGAATGATACGTTTGTCAGTGTTTCTATCCTTTTTGCTTGAAATAATCGGGCTATTGTCAATTCGAGTTTTATTTTATTGTATAAGTAGATAAATAATAAAATAAATAGCAAATGGTTTTTCGAAACATGAGGGTTAAGACTTCAACTTAAAAACGCCGCTCTGTTATTGAGAATTTATATAATCAGAAAATTCAATACAAATTTTTAGCCTGACTTGACTTATTTATATAAATATAAATCATAGATATATTTACACCTAGAGAGAGAGATCAAATGGTAATTCCATTCACACACTTATTTATTCTGGGTGAAAAATCAAATCAACAAGCGGACCAGTATCAATAAGGCCCTGTTTTATTTTTTCGACTGAATTATTGGCTTCAATTTTGCTTAAACGTTTTAAATTTTGTCCTTCCGCTAAAGTGGTCATAAATTAATCCACTCCAGTGAGCTATAAATATTCATTTATTTTGTCAAATCAAAAGATTGAAAGTCTGGGATTACAACCCAATGGATTCTCATTTTATTTTTTTCGAATCTTTTATCTTTCTTTGACTTTTGACAAGAAGAATAAAATCTTTTGATCATTTAATTCCTAATCTAAATTTACATTTACTCATCAATTTCCTGTTCAATATGACAATCTTTTAAAACTCATCTGACCCACTTTTTTATTAATACTCCTTCTTGAGTTTTTATCTAAAATACTGATTGAATGTCTTCAGTCCCTTTTCAATGAAATTTTAATCTTCTCTCAAAAATATTGTTAAAAAACAAAACTCTTTTGCTTTTGGAAAATACCGGTCTCAGTAAATTAGGCTACATTCGTATATAAGCGTAATTAAGCACAACATTTGTCCATTCAAAGTTACAATTACATGGAATTAAACGTGGCCTAAAATAATATTGGGGTAAATGCGACAAAGTTCTATATTTTGTTGGGCTATTGCAGGGTTGTATTACATTGCGGAGGGCGGACTCTTGATGTATCGGGATGGTTGGTAGAACCTGGATCTTATTAATCAAATTGCGAACAGAATTTCTTCTACATAGAATATTTGTTAAAGGCTAGCTACCCTATTCGTCAAGTCAGTTGATCGAAACTGACTTGACGAATTGGAGTTTTTGAGAGAATTAGAATGACGCCTGACGTTTTATTTAGCTCGGGTGTTAATAGACAACTCCATCAATGAAGAAGGAAAGAGTTCTTTAGTTTCATTTATAAGTTCTTGTGAAACGAACGAAGTTATGATAAGATGTTTCGTTGAAATGTCGATTTTTCTGGAGAAAAATTAAATTTAATTGACGAGTGCTTCGAGGCTTCAATAATTAATCCAAATTTTAGCACGTACGAAACGTTATTTTTTAGTAATAATGATAGAGCATTTTAAATATCTTGTGAAACATAAATTGTTTGCTGAATTGATTCGCGCTCATTAGAATCTATACGTCACATCTAATTTTGGACATAAACCTATACTTTGAGAGAAAGGTTTCACCTACATCATTGTATCGAAAATCACACTTTGCTACCATAAATATTTGATATTTAGTTTTTGTTAGGTTACCTAATTATTCGTGATGCAGATAGACACTAGTAAGGTTCTGATACTATTTTATTATATGCAAGTATTTAGGAGTGTGAGTGCTCGACGATTAAGCTGAGGTAAATTTATCGAACCTCGATTTCACTCGAACAGTCCAAAACTTTTTCGTATGATCCACTCGGATGTTTATGGCTTGTTACATTATGTTATATATATTGTCATGAAAAACTGTCAAAGTTCCACACTCCGGGCTGATAAAGTAAAAAACCCAACAGCATTTATGACCCAATTAGGGAATCGAACCCGAGACCTCTTGATTGGCAGTTTCATATGCTAACTAGTAGACCAAGAAGCAGTCATATAATACATAATAGGACCTCGAATAAGTCTTTATTGTTATATGTTTTGCAATATCTACTTGCAATATTTTCCCGAACTCTCTTAACCTCTGTTGTCTTGATCAAGCAATGATCTCAATTCTTTGTCTTTAAACTTTACCGGTGTTTCAGAACGTTCTTTATCTTAAAGGTTAAAGTTATTACTTTAGAAGCAAATAAACCAGTCTCCGCATGTTGTATTCGTCACCATATGTTTCAGCACGAATTCTGTGTGCTTTAGCTGCAGATTTCTTTTGAATGAAGCAGTGTAAAAAAAATCCCTGCAAAAACACTTTGGTACAAAAGTAAACATTCTTTCCAACGAGTAACTAAACACTATAACGGGTAAATTATATGTACTGGAATTTGAAATCCCATATAGTATTACTTAGATGATGCGTCACTGTACGAAATTCCATGCACAGTGTCGCTACGCCATTTTTTAAGAAATGCATTCAAGTATTTTGATCGATGTCACATACAAATTTATAAAATGTTTGTATTACAAATACTATACTATTATTTTACTTTTTATTTTTTTCTATATTAAGAGCCTGCCAAAGTGACTCTACTCTGCCTGATGGAAAGCATGAATAGAATCAAAGAGTTGTGGTCACCATACTCATTGCAAACACAGACAATGCAGTATGGTGACCTACCCTATGGCGGCCTAGTGAGATACTTTTTCACACACCGTTTGGGAACTTAAAAGGCATGACAGTCATTGTGACAGTATAAGGCTTACACAGTTACCACGATAACTGTCACCCCTGCATCAATGGGCCTCCGGTCTCGCACTCACCAACGAAACACGACAACACGGATGCTGGCGCTTTAGGTTGGTCTTCTGTGGGAAGGTAGTACTGCCCCGGTCGAGCCGGCCCGCTCGTGCTGAAATCAGCATGGCTCTACTACCTAGAGTTTATTATTTATTATTATAGGTGTATGCAATACTATAGATAATAATGTTCATGATCTGGCATCTCAAGACACACTCAAGCAAAACCTTATCTTTTATAAATATGAATACACTCACAAAAGTTTTATTCTAATAATCTGGTGCAAACAACTCCCAACAACTCAACAGACACATGTAATGGATTAATCAACAGAAACATATATTAATGAAAAGTTGCCAAGGAAAATGTAACATGGCAACACTCAGGTACTTTCGCAGCGCGAAGACATCTTAATTTGTCGAAAACTCAAAACTTAGCATTGAAAAGGTATGCTTTATTATTTCTGACAGAGCCCAGCTTCCGCCGTTTGCCGTAAGACGTAAGAAACAGCGTTTTCTTTTTCTCGAAAAAAAATTCTATAATTTTAATTCGGTGTTTTTTTTATTAGTTTTTTTTTTTCAAAGGTTGAAGCTACTCTGTAGAGTGTCTATGATTACACTGGAAGTAAAAGTCACTTTCTTACAGAGGAAAACAAAAATAAGGAGGACACTCAACCGAGAGGAACGTAAAATAAACAAAAAATAAACTTACACATCTCACACACGGCTTTCTAATTTCAAATTAGGCAGTCTGTCAGTCAGTCTGTGCTATGGTAACTAGACTACTAATAAACTTCTTTTAATATTTTTACATACCTACTACATACATAAATAAACTACACCCAGACACAGAACAAATAATCATGCTCATCATACAAATATTTGTCCTGGGTGAAAATCGAACCCTTGAACTCTGGCCTAGCAGTCAGGTCCGTTGACCATTAGACCAACAGGTCTATGAAAACTATTGTATTGAGAGAATTTATAAATTTAGCAAGTATGATTTTATCGTAAGCACATTTTAAACATATTATCGACCGACAGCAAAAATCTAAACCGAATAATTTTTTGTTTTTATTTTCATATATAATCCTAGAGTGATTGTTTAAAATACACTTAGTAAAAAATATATGCCACTGTCGTGTCTGGGGGTGTCGTATAAGTACCAATATTTAACTTATATCATGGTTTCTTATTTTAACCTAAGATGAATTAAATAATGAGATTAACATTTTTTAAATTAAAGCCAAAAAATATTTGTGAAAATAAAAGTCGCTGTCTCTTATACTATCATCGTAGCCGTCGGCATTACACAGAAGCTTCTTAACTCTATTTGCGCAAGATGTGTACTCCTGTAGTCGCGGCGCCGGCTGCCTGATTTTAACGTTAACGATCACTGGCTCCACGCAGAGCTGTGGCTTTGAGATGAAAATTGAAGATTTTGAAGATGAATTGCGTCCGTAATGTTAACATACTTGTAAACAATGATTAATTTTAACTTTTTGATATCACCATAAGTATAAGATTCAAATGTAATTTCACAAAGCAAATGAATTTATATAGTGTTATATTTTTGTAATACAAAGCGAGAATAATGTCTGGTGTATCACAACCTAATTTCTTTTTCGGTTCGTATCCTAACTAGATTCGTTTCTATATATTCAGTTATATACCCATTATCACATCTTACCAAATCAGATTATTTCCTTTGTAATAAATTTTCTTCGAAAAACTTTCAAGGGCATAAAATGTTTGTATGAGACGGATTAAGAAAATGGGATGTGTGAGTAGGGCTCATATTCATTATCATCATTATCATCATCATCATCATCATCATTATCAACAGCTTTTAATAGTCTACTGCCGGACATAGTTTCTCCTTAGGAAGGAGGTTCTGGCCTACTAAACCACGCTGGTCAGTTGGGTTGGGGTACAAATTCATCCCGTGGATATCGTAAGAACTGACTAATGGAGCAAATAACCGAGGACAATAACACTGCAAAGAGAAGAAGAATTTGAAACATACCCTACACCGAGCATTGCTGGCCAATGATCAGCGTGGCATAGTAGACCAAAACCTGTCTAAGGCAAGTCCGGTATTAAATTATTAAAAGTATATTTACATGTGTATTTATGACGTATGTATTGTATGTGTTCATGTGTGTACATGTACTCATGTATGGTATATTTTCATTGTCAATGTAACCTCCCTTACAATATTTCTATACCACCCTAAGGTTGACTGGAAGAGAATGCCTTGAGTAGTAAGTCCGCCGATGTACAAAGAGCATAAAGTGTAAATAAATAAATAAAGGCTAGAAAGGTAAAGGTTTGCTAGGTAGTAGAGCCACGCTGATTTCAGCACGAGCGGGCCGACTCGACCGAGGCAGTACTACCCTCCCACAGAAAACCAACCTAAAGCGCCAGCATCCGTGCTGTCGTGTTTCGTTGGTGAGTGTGAAACCGGAGGCCCATTGACGCAGGGATGATGATGACAGTTATCGCGGTAACTGTGTAAGCCTTACACTGTCACAATGACTGTCATGCCTTTTACGCCCCCAAGCGGGGCGTGAAAAAGCATCTCACAAGGCCGCCATAGTGTGGGTCACCATACTGCGTTGTCTGCATTTGTAATGAGTATGGTGACCACACCACAACTCTTATATTCTATTTATGCTTTCCATCAGGCAGAGTAGAGTCACTTTGACAGGCCCGTAATATAGAGGTAAAGGATAAATTAACCAAAATGTTGAAATATTTTATAAAGCATACACCACGTCAAAAACTGTACAACAACTGTCAAACTGTAGTCTTTTTCTTGAAGATCTTAAATTGACAACTAAAGTACTAATTTAGATTTTATCTACCTTTCCAACCTCACAACGACGTATTGTGAAAGGTCCTTATAACGACCAATTACTGCATTCAAAGGCTTTTCGAACGAAGCATCCCCATAACGATCAATTATTCTCAAGAATATGAAAAGATGTACATCTGCTACGAACATAGATTACACAAAAAGTCGTAGATATTTTCAAGGTTTTGGCTAACGAATAAATAAGTCTGATGGTAAGTGATTACCACCACTTACCCTGCGCTCTCCGCTGCAAAATCAGGTGGAAGGGGAAGGTATTGGGTCTGGTAACTTCAGTCACTCAGTAAAATCAGTAAAATGCTAAAAAGAAGAAAAAGGTGACCCGTTTCTACCGAAGCTGATTATACTAAGTATATCGTGTAAGGGTTGATTTGTGTGTGATAAAAGATACTAGAGTATGTTTACCAATAATGTTATTAATGTAACAATGCAAGACTCTAAAATTAGATCTACTACTAAAAAATCTATTTATATGTATAATATATATATAAAATATACATCTAATCTATATATATAAAAGAAAGTGGTGTTAGTAACACCACTTATAACTCAAAAACGGCTGAACAGATTTAGCTAAAAATTTGTGGGGAGGTAGCTTAGAACCAGGAGACGGACATAGAATACGTTTTATCCTGTTAGAATGGGTTTAAGTAAAAAAATAATCTGCTTATTTATTGCCTCTTAGGCCTCATTTACGGAGACGCGGCGCGTCGCGCGTCGCGATAGGCTGCGCGGTCCGCACTAAATTCAAATGTAGGGCGTTGGATGAGTGCGTTTACGGTGAAGCGATTTTACACGCGTTTGCTTGAAATGGAGCGTGTTTTACGGCCGAGCCCGCGGATGGCATCGTCACGTCTCACGCGGCGTTTATCGCGGCGGCGCACGCTGCGGCGATTCTCGATGAAGCGATGCCTGTGGCGGAACCTTCTGCCAGTCTCATTTGGTAATCGTACAACACAGACGTAGTTACCATCGCAATGGAGTATGATATGATCGATTTTTTTTTAGAAGAAAATTGTATCTTAAAAAGTGAGTTATTTAATATAAGGAGTGGCCCAGTGTTTACAGCAGCGGAACATGAGAAGTTTGGGGAATATGCAACTCTTTATAAGTCAATAAGAGAAAGAGGTTATGATGTATTTCATGGTTATACACGGATGTCTAGTACAACTTTTGATTACATAGTAAACAAAATACAACACCGCATCAGTACTTGTAACAGCAATATATCTGCCGAAGAAAAGTTACTACTGACTTTAAGGTAAGAATAAAAACTTGTGTTTTTTTAGATCTTTTAATCAACATATTCTTATAAAATCAACTATTTTTTAACTAATTAACTAATTTGACACATTGACTTTCCATTAATATGGACAACTTTTTGTATTACCCCTTAAGGTTGAGGTTACATTGAGGCGCGACACGAACTGCGATACATGAGCGATTGAAACAAACAAATGTATCAATGCTCACGTATGTGGCTTCTCTGAATATCAGAACAATCTGTGTAGGCACATACGTCAGCGTTCGTACATTTGTTTCAATCGCTCATGTGTCGCAGTTCTCGTCGCGAATCGCTAAATGATTAAAAAATAACGCGTTAAATGTAGGTAGGTATAATAACATAATTATTATATTTTTGTAGTAAAATAATTAAGTTATAAGTTCACTGTGCAGAACTTTCATTTTCATTTCCATCATCCGCTGCAGGAGCCCTGTGTTCATCTTGAAAATCAATATTAGGTCCTGATATTATATTTTGTGTTGAAGCACAAGGTAACATGCTCGACGAACCACCAGCATTGTGTGAATCCGATGTAAAGTATTGGGGTTGAGATTGAGATACAACATAATCGCCCATAACAGGTATATTATTCTCAAACATATTAGCGTACTCGTTCTGAGTTGTCATTTCCAGTATCATTTCACTTACTTTGTGACGAAATCGAAGTTTTTGTAGGTTTGTTAACCTTTTAAACGGAGGTAGCATACTCATAAAGAACATGTAATCTTCATCATTTTTCAGTTCTTCTTCTTTCTTATCTTGTATTCGTGCTTTAATTAATTCAAGTTTTTCCCTCTCTAATCTCAACATTTCATTCCTCTGGTCAGAAAGAGAACGTCGAGGTGCACTATCACACGTCGACAGATTCGTATCAATGGATGGACGTGATTCTGTCGTTCTTTCATCATCGTCATTAATAGTAGAGAGTGGTGACATACTATCTTGGGATAAATTAGCTGGACTAGACAAATTAGCAGAACTTGGTGCCGGTAAAACTTCGTCTTGAAGAAATCTCATCAAATTATAATATTTCCATTGCGGTATCCACTCGGTTTCTTCACTTGCAGCACCCGACCGAGGTGTGGGCTTCTTTTTCAGTTCCTTTCTGTACTGATCGCGGAGGTGCTTCCATTTTTTTTTAACTTCTGTAACTGAAACAATCGACAAGGTAAAAATATTAAATGGAACAATAAATATGGCTGTGTCAAACGATTCAGGCAGTGGTATATATGAGTATCTCTGTCTAATTATTTAGAATGCTCACGAATTAGACAGACATACTCATACATACATACATGAAATGAAAGATACTTGCAGAACTTTTCGGACTTCTACCACTGTCAAAAGCCCGAAGTACGGAAAATCCTAGGATCCAACTCGTGACGGTAAAAGTCCGAAATGTAAGTACGACACTTACATTTCGGACTTTTACCACCATTTAGTTGGTAAATTGATTTACCGTATTTCGGGATTTTACAGTAACATATACACATAATCACTTTTAAATATATTATTATATAATGTATTTTTAGAATTTTCATAACTAGGGTTTTATTACATAAAAACATTAGGTAACCTAAAAAAATAACTTATTTTATTTTGTTTCAGTTTTCTAGCCAGCGGAATACCGTACAGAAGATTAGCTTATCATTACCGCATAGGTACAGCAACAGTATCCAACATAATAGTTAAAACATGTTCAGCAATATGGTCTGAGTTTGTAAATATACATATGCCGAAACTGTCAGTACAAGATCAAGAAAAGATTGCCAATGACTATTTTGAACTATGGGGATTTCCTAACTGTATTGGATCTATAGATGGGAAGCATTGTAGAATAAAGTGCCCTTCTAACACTGGGTCTAACTTTTACAATTATAAAGGATATTTTTCTGTGGTTTTGCAAGGGATAGCGGATGCACACAAAAGGTTTATAGCAGTGGAAGTAGGTGGGAGAGGTCGTCAAAGTGACGGTGGAACATTTCACTATTCAGTGATAAATAGTCTAATCGAAAGTGACGAATACAATATTCCGCCAGAAAGTCGTGTTCCAGGGTCTTCGTATACTCTACCGTATGTGCTGATAGGAGATGAAGCATATCCTTTAAAAATTCATTTACTTCGACCATTCCCGTCAACAAATTTGACTGTCGAAAAAGAGAATTTTAATAAACGACTCAGTCGTGCAAGGAAATGCATAGAATGTGCTTTCGGAATAATGAATGCAAAATGGCGAATTTTAAATAAACCCTTGGAAACTAAATATCAAAATGCATGTATTATAATTAAAGCCATATGTCTCATTCACAATATTATAATCGACATAGATGGACACACTGACAAGGACTATAATCGCCCAATAGTGATGGAAACTTCTAGAAATCGTCATCTGAGAAACAATTCTTCTACGTCAAATGCAATTAGCACACGTAATATGTTTATGGCTTACTTCACAGAAAATCAACTATAATGTTTTTTTTTGTATATAGAATAGGTATACTATAGACCTAATTATCAACATACCTACTTGTTTAATGGGATGCTCCATACCGCAGTTAGTACATACATTTACCTATTATATTACGTTTGTTTAATATATGAATGCTATTTAAAATTGTCTAATGATAACTTATTGCTAAGCGTTCCTGCACATGATGCCGTCACCGTGCCGACGCCGCGCCGACGCCGCACAATTACACTGTAGATACGAGTCGCCACCGCGCCGCCGCCGCGCCGCCACCGCGCGCGTTCCCCTCCCTCCGTCTTCATTCCTTTTCCGACCGCTTACGAAAGTGCACTTTCGTAAGCGGTGGCGCGGTGGCGAGCGCGGTGGCGGCGCGGCGGCGGCGCGGTGGCGAGCTTCGCGCGACTCGTATCTACAGTGTAATTGTGCGGCGTCGGCACGGCGTCGGCACGGTGACGGCATCGTGTGCAGGAACGCTAATGCTAAATAGTAGGTACTTACTGAATAGTGATGGAACTACTCTGTAGCACATGTAAAGGTTGCTCCACAAAAGATAAATGTTGTGTGGAGGCACCATAACAAAGAATAATAATAATATAACTATTTGTATTACTGTTTAACTTGTGAACAAATAAATATTTAGTAAGCATATTAAACAGCTTGTTATTTAAATAGGTACCTACTTACCATCCATATCCACAATTTCTGATACTTCCACCCACTTTCGTTTGGTTATCACTCTATTTTTATGCTGTGAATGACCAGCCATCCACAACTGGGGTCGCTCCTGTATTGCAGAAATAACTAGTTCCAATTTTTCGTCATTCATGCTGTAAGTTGCGACACGTGCGCTCTCATCTCTCGCTAACCTAAAACTAAGTCGGTAAACTGAGAACCCCGCGTGCGCCGCAGCGATGCCCGCCGCGTGCTTCGCTACACGCTTGAGAATACGACGCGGGCGCAGCGGCGGGCCGCGCCACTCTTCCCGCCTCGCGTCTCTATAAACAACATCGTATATTGCTATAAGTTTGTGTTTACGCGTGCGATGATACGTGCCGCTTCACGCGCCGCCGCTACGTAAACAATAAAAACGTCCGACGCGCCGCGAGACGCCACGCCACACGCGACGCGCGACGCGCCGCGTCTCCGTAAATGAGGCCTAAGGCGGAACAGAATTCGCGGGGTAAGCTAGTAAATAAATAAAATAAATAAATAAAGTATTCTATTAGTAGTAGTATAATCTCTGCTTAGTTTAGAACAAGACAGCTGTGTGTTAATAAGTGTCATGTTATTATTATTATTAATACAAGCGTCATATATATTTATGTCAGAAACCCTAATCTACAAGTAATCAAAATAAATATGATATCCACGTACCCGAAACTCCCAACGGAGTTGGCCCTTGACAAACCACGCCGACATATCGACTTTGCCTCTTTCGTATAATTAAGGTAAGTTCTGAATATATGAAGTGTACCGTACGACTCGAGGCCTGGCGGCGTATGAACTTTCTTACTAATAATTAACACAGCCTCTCTGGCCTGGATTATATAAGATGGAAAGTATGAACGAACTTTGTGATGGAAATCGATACTTCTGGCATGATTTTAAAACTGGCCGAACTATGCTTAAATGAATCAGTTGGATTCCATAGCCTTATGGAAAATCGACCTTAAACAATTGTACGATTCTGGCTTTGACTTAAAGATTCAGGGGCTCAGAGCCTGACTGCTCCTTTCTTGAATTGACATCTCTGTAAGTTGCTCTCAGTGGTTGGCAACATATCCGCTTGTTTTCAGTCACTTTGCCTCGTATTACAATTCCAAGTGGTCTTGTTCTCGTTTTGAAATTAATGTTGGTTTCCAAAAACAGTTTAACAACACAATTAATTATAATAGTAATATCTTATGGGACCAAATAGAAGTGCTTCACGTGTTTTCTGCTCTCTCTTTCACTCTTTAAATTGCAAAAAAAGTAAACAAAAAAGTACAACTTCTAACAAATGACTAAGATAACAATTTCTATGAAGATTACTCATTACAAGTTTTATCACACTCACACTGAGATTAAGATAGCTGGAGGCATTCATGTAAGAAGATCATTTCAAGGGCGCTTGACGCCTAAATGGTATTTGAAACTGCTAATGGTTTCCTTAAGGTACAACAGAATTAAGTATAGGAAAGAACACAGTACACTAACTGTTAACCTCGATGTTGCTCGCTTTAATGACACTGTGATAGTCGTCCAAAGTTATTGACTGTTTCTTTTTTCCTTAAAAAGCTTGTACTAACGCAACATAAAGGCAAGGTCAATCTAGTAGTTACAAAACTCATGAACAATCTAGAATTTTCTATACAGTAATCGATGATCTATTATATACCTGTCGGATGCCGGTGACGGCAAGTCCAGAGAAAAATAAATAGATTAGTAATGCAAGCAAATATTATGCACTGTGTGCACTAGTATGCACTGTGATTAATCATAATTATTATGTGGATATAGTGATGCTTATATCGTGTATTAATTGATACATATTTTTAATCCCGACCCAAGCTTTAAACGATAGTATCTCAGAAGCAATCGACTGATTGAAAGATATTTTTTCTGTAGCAGAGACAATAAATTCAGAAAAACATCTTAATTTATATAGCCCTTTGGAAGAATTTATATACATCGTCTGCAGTAGATATTTATCTATCTGAACTTAAAAAACTTTAGTTTGGAAGTTAGAGTCTTAGCCTCCGTGCCTCGGAGAACATATGAAGCTGTCGGTCCAGTGCCTGATCTTTCCCCGCTTGTGTTGGATAACAGTCCCATCAGATTATGAGAGTGAGGAAACAAAGAGTACAGCTGTACTTGTGCACTATGATATCATGCCTGTCCTCCATTGAGACTGTTCACGATGACCAAAATTAGCTTGGAGTACATTATCTAAACTTATTTCTACTGAATTTGTACCATATTACTTGTAAGAGAGTTCCACACTGCGGTAGAATGGCCAGTAACAGTAATTGCACGGTATTACTTACATTTTGTTTTTTTTTAATGGTATGGAAAGATCCAAAATTGCCTGGTGTATAGAAGTTTAGCGCTGCTTCACGTCCAAACTTAACATACCAAGCAGTTCCCAATTAATACTATTCAGCGCTTTCATTAATATCTCCTAGTGGCTGAGTAATTCAAATTAATTCCGATATCGAATTTTAAGTAACATCGTCCGGTATGAATGTAGCTCTCCACAATGATGTGATACCACCAAATTTATTCATATTTCTCGTGTAATTATTTCAAACGATGATAACTATAAAATACAAATATCCAGTCAATTCCTTTAGAGGAAATCTAAACGAATTCCAGTTTCAATTTCTCTCCTATTTCAAAGGATTTTATACCTTCCAGTTGCCTACTATATCAAATTTCTGAACACAACAAAGCCAAAATCAACAAAGGTAAAATAAATCCACCACCCCAACTTTAACAAACTACCCTTACAATTTTAAATACCTTATTTATTTTTGTTCTCTGTCAAGTGCCTCAAAAAAGTTCGTTAACGATCGTCATGAATATTTCATATAGCTAGAGCTCTGCCGTACCCCTCAACTTATAAAACTCACACTTTATTACACGAAGAACCCTTGACTCGGGAACTTTCAGGTTTTTTCAGGAATATCCTGAATTATTCATAAGCCGTCTGCTAAGCACTTGATATAAGTATTCCCGGGCTGTATTCTAGAAATCTCATGTACTTTGATATGATATTAAATCTTTTTGAAACGTAATGAAAGAAACCATCCCTGTTTTCTACATTTCAATAGTTTTAAAATTTTAGTTGAGAAATAATATAACGAATACATGTACGATTATCTGCTATGGCCATACATTTTTTTTTTGTTTTTTTTTTTATTGCGTAAGGGGCAAGTGACTGCCGATAACCATAGACACGTAGAGCTTCACGCTTGAGAGTTACAACTCGTTTGAATCCCCTCCAGAATCAGGCCAAGATAGGGATTTAGAATGCTATTATAAATCTTTAAAAGTATTTCGTATGAAAATAAATTCAAGCATTATAATGCTGAAATACACTTCACATACTTGTGTCAAACGTGTAAAATGTTGTATTTATGTACTGAATTTTTATTTTTGGCAGATAATGTCCGCACACCTTGATTCAGAACAGCAACACTACACTCAGCTTAAGCCATTGCCCCATATAATACATCATGTATTTGAATATCTGTATAGTACACACGCACACACAATTTTGTTGAAAATAGATTAGACTACAATTAAACACTATAACCTAACGTTATTAAAATCAAAATTTAGAAAACCAATACTTATTTACATAACGAAAATAAAATCGTGCCTGTTAGCAAAGTGCTCAATTTTAACCAAAACATATTTATAAAAGGGTTTTTTCCAAAACACAAAGCTGGATACAAAAATCTCTGAGCGCTGGGAAAGCAAATGAGTGGAACGAGGCGCATCGGGTCGTGAAACACCATCTCTATATAATTAGTGGCGCCTAATCCTGATTCTGTCTGCTACAGGCAGTGATATAGTAGAAAACGTACCAAAACAAAACGCAAGACATACCTAACTGTTTTATTTTGAAAATAAAGTTTTCTTCAAAAAAGAAGAAAATTAATGTAAGTAGTTGAGCGTTAAATTCTTTGGTTAACTAATATTCTGTGTCGTGATCAATAAGGGTGTCGTAAGAGGCGACTAAGGGTGCAAATTGCAGGACTTCAACAAGGCTGCGCTCCATCTGGCCAGCGTAGTATACTAGCCTAGACCTCTTTACTAAGGAGAGACCTATGTCCACTGCTGGACAGATTGCTCTCCGTAAATTAGCACTCCTCAGCCTTATTAAAGGCTAATGAAGTGATGTGAGGATCAATAACATTAATATTTTTTGGAACGACATATTCAACAAACATATTTTAGACGTTAATGTTAGGAAATACTGAATTATTTAGCAAGATTAAAATATGAATCTCTCTTGAAATATTATTTTAACTTAAAATGTATTTGGCTACTAACAGTGACTGAATTTTGTAATATAATATTGTGGTGGTTGTTCTCAACTAGATGTTATTTATTTGATACTTGAACTAAATAACTGTTGTATTGTTTGAGAGAGTAGAATTTATATTAATTTAACTTTCACATTCTATGACAATATATATATATATATTAGGGTGTCCCTTATATGACAAAAAAAAATTTTTTTTCGAATTTCGAAATGCATACCCTCTATAATTTTTACTAATGCTATAAGATACTTAAATATAAAATTTTATCAATCTAGCATAATTGCAACCAGTGCCGACCGAGCTTCAAAGTTTAGTAAAAAACGTGTTTTGTCCTAAAATTTCAGTCTGCTATAATTTCACTATAAATGCAATGAATTAAGTGAATAAAATTAAATAATAAATTAGATGAACATTAATCTTTAATTAAAAACATAAAGAAATAAGAATCATTCAGGGTAACTTCTTTTTAGAGTAGTTTTTTTACAGTCTGGATACAATTTTAGATGTTCCTGGACACAGCGCAGCAAGAACTGTTTTTGTTCTTCTTCAGCCGTGATAAGTCCGTTAAAATCTTGCATTAATTTAACAGCCCTTTCAGCAGTATCATTTACAACTCTCAAATAACTTATTCTTCTTTTAGCCTCCAGAAAAGCAGCATTGTTATTCCAAGAAGATACATCTTCCTTTAGAAAACTGTCGTCGATCTGCAGTCGTGATAAAAATTGTTTGCTCTTTTCCGATACGAAATCATCCAGTGCTTTGTCTAAAAAAAAAGAAAAATAAGTTAAATAACAAATAAAAATCAACAACAATTTTGAAAATAAATAAATAAGTATTGGATATTGAAATTGAAATCCAACAAAAAGTCAATTTAACTTACCAAACAACTTTTGAGTCAGTTCTTCCTTCGACGGGTCATAGTGTTTGCTAAAATCCGAGATTTTGTCCCTGTTGAAGTTGGCAATCATCTTCTTCTTAGTTTGGTTGTCAACTTCATCATCAAATAGTGATAGAATGACTGTCTCTTCACATAAATACCACAAGTGATGGCTGAACTTGCTTATAGAAGCTTTAGAAATTGTTGCGTCAACTTTTTCATACTCTTTTAACATCTTCAAGAAGCGCAAATCTTGATTAGGTGCTTTGGTCGCCACTGTACATTCGAGCCAAGGTTTAACATACAATATTACGAGAAATAAGCAAACATCTTGTAGAGCCTTTTTGTCCTTCGCAGTTACTCTGCATTGTGACTGAAGTAAACATATTTTTAAAGAATAGATCGCTCTCGCCATCCAGCGTGCCTGATGTATAGCTCCGGGGGGCCTTAGTTTTAATTTTTCCTCTGTGTCTCCTCCTAAAAATATTACGCAGAGTCAAAGAGAGCTGCTGATACAGCCTTCGCTTGATGTTTTCCAGAAGAACTTTCTAGTTTCGGCACTGCAAGAAGCTGCTCTCTATCGTCAAATGAAGCTATAACTGGCAAGCGTTCTTCTTTTGAACTCCGTACATCCAACCCCGGTAATAGTTTTCCATCCCAATGGGCTGTGACTATGTCGGGTACATTGTTTTGGAAGTTAGATTTTATTGCTTCTGCCCTTGATTTTCTAGTTTCAGTACGAATTCGCTGAATCGAGGATTTGTTAATACAGAAATCATCGCTGCTCAGACCAAGCGCTTCTACCACCGCATTAAGAATGTAAACGGTATCTCTAATGCTTAACTGGCATCGATCTAAAGCTGCAACTAGGTTAGGTGTTGTAAGATTCTTTCTACCTCTTTTTGAACTTTGTTCATGGCAGGGAACGTCCGGCAAGCTGAGTTCAGAATTCAAGATCTGTTCTTCGTCTGAATCTTCTACACTGTCTAAGTTATTTGTGGTGGAAGTAGATGCAACAGCTAGTGATTCTCTTTGTCTTACAATCCTTTCCTCTTCTTCCAATCGTCGTTGTCTAGATCTTTGTTCTTTTTCCGCCAATTTTTTATCTACACCACCTAAGCATCCCGATCGACCTGGCTCTCTCTGTTTCATTAAAAATAATTTATCTTCCTCTATTTTCATTCTCTCAAAAGCATCAGCATGTGCAATATCAAACAAATTATCAAGATTAATTATAAAATTGTTCTCACGACTCTTAAACGTAATCTGAGTTTTCTTACAATTTTTTTGCAACTCTCTTCAAACATGATATAAATCAATAAGTTTCTTCACGCAGTTAGGAAATGCTCTTGTTGGAATTCTTGCTTTTTCCCAATATATGATGCACTCCCTAATCACAAGATTTGCACTTTCACTAACAGTCAATTTAACCTCACGAATATTGTAAAATAGGACTGAGAGAACTTTGCACCATTTATTTGGTAGCTAGTCAATCCGATAAGAAAAATATTTTGTTTATCACTCCGTAATTCCACCGACATGTTTACGCACTAAACAATGAAGCACTAATAGTCTCAAAAATCACGTACGAAATGGCAAATAAAACATGTCGTAACAGGTCACTGGGCAGTACTTAAGCAACTTGTATCGACAAGTTTAAATAGCAAGTCGGCACGGGTTATCGTTTATATATCGAACTAATATTTTTTTCTAGACAATATAGGGTTATTACGAAACTTTTAAGAAGGTATGCGTAAAAAAATATCGAACTTGAAATTTAAGGGACACCTTAATATATATATTGTCATTATTGTTATATATTAACGAAAGTATTATAGCCACGTAGATAGTAGAGGCACCAGGTAGTAGAGCCACGCTGATTTCAGCATGAACAGGCCGGCTCGTCCAGGCAGTACACCCACCCACAGAAGACTAACCTAAAGCGAGAGCATACGTGCTGTCGTGTTTCGGTGGCGAGTGCGAGACCGGAGGCCCATTGATGCAGGGGTGACAGTTGTCGTGGTAAATGTGTGCTGTACAATGCTACGATGACTGTCATGTCTTACGTCCCAAAGTGAGGCGTAAAAAATCGTAATAGGCCGTCATAGCATTCACAATAAGTATGGTGACTATAACTTTTTCGTTGTTTCGTTTGTTGTTTATTGTTCGTTTTTGAGTACCGGAGGCCCATTGATATAGGGGTAACAGTTATCGTGGCAACTCTGTAAGCCTTACACTGTCACGATGACTGTCATGCCTTTTACGTCCCCAAGCGGGGTGTGAAAAAGCATCTCACTAGGCCGCCATAGTGTGGGTCACCATACTGCATTTGCAATGAGTATGGTGACCACAACTCTTGGATTCTATTCATGCTTTCCATCAAGCAGAGTAGAGTCACTTTGGCAGACTATTAGAATAAAAAAAAAACCTAATAGTTTTATATACTTTGAATTTCCTGACGTTTTGACTAAGTTGTACAGACCATGGTCAGTCTCTGTCAGAATCTGTTAGATTGTCCATAGAACAGAGGACATAGTTGGTTATTTTATATCAATTCCTTTGATGACAGTCATCACTTCCGGTATTTCTATTCGCGAAGACTTTATGTGGGTCAATCATAACGTTGCCATCGCAACGTAAAGTGACACTAATCCACCGGTAACACAGTTGACGTACAACATGCTAACATGGCGTGAATGAACTGATTCGGCAATTTCTTTTTTGTTTGGGAAACTATACCTGTTTGGTTTTATTCGAATTTTAAGTAAAAATAACACTCCAAAGCTGCAATATTAACATAAAATGTTAACGTATTGAACCCAATAAAATATTTTTAAAAGTAAATTATAAGTTTTGAATTTAATGTTAAACTGTAGGCCCATTGATGCAGGGATGACTGTTATCATGGTAAGTGTGTGAAACTTACACTGCCACGATGGCTGTCATGCCTTTTACGACCCAAAGCATCTTGTTAGGCCGCTATAGCGTGGGTCACCATACTGGATTGTCTGGATTCTATTCATGCTTTCCGTCAGACAGAGTAGAGTCACTTTAGTGGGCTCTCAATGTAAAAAAAATAATAAAGAAAATACTAACACAACAGTTCTTTTAAAAGACACTCTCTTGATAATCTAAGTATAAAGTAAAATGGGGTGAACTTCAGAAACTCAACCCTGAGTAATGACTGTCCAAAACACGGAACACATATGTACATATTCAACTGCCTCGGTGGCGGTAGTGAATGCGACTGCTGTGCTTGAGGTCTCGGGTTCGATGCCCGCGTCGGCCCAAATGTTTGTATGATCTGCAAATAATTGTTTCGAAGTTTGGATGTTTTCTATGTATAATATGCATGTATTTACAAAAAAAGTATATAAGTATTCTGTCAGTGAGTCTAGTTATCATAGCACAGGCTCTGCTTAGTTTGAAACTAGATGACGTTGTGTGTCAAATGTACGAAATATTTATTTATTTATTTACTTATTCATGCGTTAATTCCACAGTAAGCACGTTGTACAATGTATATTTTTTGTTAGAATTGAGTATTATCGGGATCTTAGTACCTTGATTTCTGTTAGATCTAACTTTGGAAGATCTATTTTTATTTTTATTTTTATCTATTTTTGTTAGTTTTGGTTACTATTGGATCTTTAATGTCAATATGTTATTGTTTTATTTAAAATCACGTATGTTTTATTAGAAAAGATAAAACGATATCAATTATTTAACTTTTGTAAATATTTACAAAATGGCTTTTGTAAGACTGTTTCTTTTTCCTGATCGTTTAAAATTTTAATACATTATTAACATAGGCAGAAATAACACTTTCAACTGGAATCTGTGATCATAGAACAGACTTACAAGAATGGTAAGGGTCTTGAAGCTAATGAAGTCTCAATACGGTCTCTCATCTGGGAATATTAAAAATCCCGTACCCTAGATATAAATCTGCTTACTTACCTACTTTGTTCTATCTAAAAACGATTAAATGCAACAGAAGAATGTGTGGGAGGAATACCTTTTGTTGATGACAGCAAGATTATGATAAATGCATCTTCGGCAAATGAAGCTCTCGACTGTTTAATAGTAATCGTTATCGTATAACTCAAAACTTACATGCTTTGAGTGTTTCCCCCATTTCGAGATGGGCGGTTGGGGGATTCTCCAGTAATCTCAATCATTCGATGAAAGAACTGCTTAAAATCGATTCACTGTTTTCTTAAGCAGTTCTTTTATATCGTGTGATACAATAGTTGATAGTGTGATACAATGGTCGTGATCTCATGACCATTGTATCACTCGGTCCTAGCTTACACATAATTGTTTAAGTTTAAGTCGCACAGTATAAAATATATTTAAGATTATACTTCCATCTAACCCTTTAAAGAGATAACCGAATATTTTCCTTAAAAAAAAACTTTACGTTTTAAAAGAGCAACCATTTCCCCCCTAATTCATTACAGCTTCATTGTATAAAGAAATGGGCGCTACACCGAAGCATCAAAAGGCTTCCTACCATTGTTAACATCAGTGGGACTAAATCAAAAAGTTTACTGACTTGATTTTACATTGATGCCCTTAACGATAAACTTGAAGTCGGGTCAAACAAAAGTCAAATATTTCGAAGTCGTTCCGCAAAGTGGTCCCGTAATTTATCGTACTCGGAGTTTTTAATAAAAACGCGTTGAAGTCGGCTGCGGTCGGTCATTGATTGTTACTGGTTTCATAAAATTGGATAAATTACGTAGGCGTTTGTATATTTTGTTGTATAAAACTTGTTCCTTATATATTGACTTTAGGGTTGATAGATATTGTTTTAAGACAATTACAAACAGGGTTGTAAAATATCTAAGGGACAAAAAATCCAAAAATATTTAAATCAACTGTAGGAATTTAATTTATACCCTTGGTTAGCATTGAAACTTGTTTGAGAGATGGAGACTGTGAATTTGAATATACTGGAAAGAATTTTACTTACATATTTTTTTACAAATACTTCTTGAGTATTTAAAATTACAAAAGCAGTACTGTATTAAGACATGTTCAATTGACCTTCTAATTGTAACATAAAAAGTCTGTGCCGCTGAGTTTGTCGTCATAGGATAAATTATTTGGGTCGTCTATAATCAAAGATTAATATTCTCTCTGTCTCAGGGAATACATCAGTATTCTAGTGACCGAAATCCAGAAATAGTTAAAGCAGCTATAGAGATTGAGAATATACTAAGTTAAACAGTTCTTCCTACCATGATTCTTCTCAAAGGTCCTTACCGTTCTTGAATCCCGATGATGAAAGAAGAATACAGTGTGTCACCATCCTTACTCCTCCCATGGGTGTCGTTAGAGGCTACTAATTCAACTAACTACGTAAGACAACATCACTACAAAGAGAAGGCAAACTTTAAACAAGTCCTTGTCAACCTGTTTGGTCAAAACCTCTTTAAGCTACGCTAAGGAGAGGTCTATGTCCAGCAGCGACTGTTAACGTCTATTTACGATGATGCTGATGGACACAAAGGCTTTAATCATAAGTAAAAAAACAATCCCAAGATCCCAAGAACCCAGATTCTGCAAATACACATATTTCATTTCATTTGAGATAGTTATTCTTGAATATATTTATATATCAAGAATAACTAACACAACTATTCCAAAAACAGAATAAACAACAACACTCTCAATTTAAATGGTAACACAAAACAATCCGACAGAACGTTCGTATCAATTACACTTCAAACCAACAAATTCCAAAACTCACCATTCACCCAAATTAATTATCTCTTTTTACTTATTGTTTATCCGCTCCGATAAACAGATAGGATTGCCGAATCGGAATTTCGGATCTATTTTATTAACTTTTGCACGACCGATTTTCCGTTCCGATGTGTACAGTAATATTTATCTAAAGGAGTCCACTGCTTGACCTCGGGGACAGACATTTGTTAATAATAAGAGAAATGTAATATTGATTTAGCTTTTGTTAGTTGTTCCGGGAACATTGAAATATGATGGTTAATATTACAATATTACATACACTCAGAACTCTATCTCTAAAGGAATTGGCACGCACGTAGTTTAATGATTATAACGTAGTCCTATTGATATTATATCTGCTTCTTTCAATTTTTCAACGATTTGGAAGTTAGAATCGATGTGTTTGTTAGTTAAGGTTAAAAAATTGAGATTTGTGTAAAAAAAGAAAAGCATTGTAAAAGGAAATACGTTAACATGACAAATTTAAGCAGATTAGGGCATTGATATCATGAAAGGGAGTAAATTGATCATACAATTTGTTTCCTATTGCTGAATATATCCAACTTTGAGTTAATATCTGACTTTTTAATATTGTGCTGACTTCCACATACAGTGCAAAACTAAAACACATACTACAGCACCATTTAGTGAAGACACATCGAACTACGTAGTTATAAACGACGGAGCACCTACTCATCTTGAAACGTGAAATAGAGATTCTCATGGCGATTAGCATACATACGACGTACCAACATCAACTGTTTGGCCATAGCTGGCCAGGCATGATCACCTCACCTGGTCGGAGAGTCCTCCCTTTGGGTCAGAAGAACAAGACACCCGTACCTCCGCAATATGTTACGTTACTGCTTCATATTTTAGACATTAAATCTTCCTTTAAAAATACTTAAGCATTATCTACTTAACCTTTTATATGAACACTTGAAATTTTACTTAAAGTACAGCACCGAATATCAAAACTTTAAGTCTAAAATTCCTTAGTCGACAGATAAATGTTCAAAGTAAATGATCCTTATAACATATGATAGGGCTAGCACAAGTATCTCAAATGGAAATTCAATATTCTAAAACATTTCCAGTGAATTTTCGTGCTGGAGGAATTTATACCCTGGGGTAACATCGGAACTTGTTTGAGTGATAGATGGAGAATGTGTATTTAAATATACTGGAAAGAAATTTGTTTATATATCTTTTCAAATGCTTCTTGATTATTTATGAAGACAATGGAAGAATTACAATAGCAGTTCTGCATTATAACCTTCTGTTAGATTGCAACTAATCTTAACTTAACATATAAAAAGCTTGCGCCTCTGACCATGTCTGTGTAGGACAAATTTTTTTGTGTATCCAAAGACTTTTTTTATTTTAAGAGCCTGCCAGATTGACTCTATTCTGTCTGATGGAAAGCATGAATAAAATCCAAGAGTTGTAGCCACCAAAATCATTGCAAATGCAGACATTGCAGTATGTGACCCATACTATGGCGGCCTAGTAAGAAGTTTTATCACGCCTTGGGGACGTAAAAAGAATGATAGTCATCGTGGTATTATATTGCACATACTTACCACGACAATTGTCACCTCTGTATCAACGGGCCTCCCGTCTCGCACTTACCAACGAAACGACAGGCAGACAGACAGACACACGACAGCATGGATACTCTCGCTTTAGATTGATCTCCTGTGGGAGGGTAATGCTGCACCGCTCGAGCCGACCCGTTCGTGCTAAAATCAGCGTGCTCTACTACCTCTAGGTCAAGATTTTTTCGATCTCTGTATAGAAGAACACATTAGTTTTTTAGATGTTCATAAAGAGAAAAAAAGAGAAGAGTTTAAAAAAAAACGAAAAAAATAATTCTAACTTTGTAGTACTCTTTCTCCTAATTTTTGATCAAATTCAGAAATATAGTATTTCTATAATAATACTATTATTCTGAATAATATAATGTAATAAAAAATTAGGTTTTTCATCAGACTATCAAGGTTCTTAAGCAAATTGTATATAAAGAAAAAGAATAAGGCAAAAGTGTTACTTACAAACTTAACAACTAGACAAAGACTTAGGAAAGCCAGTCAGCCAGTTAGTCTTTGTTGAGAAATTTATCGAAGTTCTAGAGCCCTTCTCTCCCCCTGATTTTTCGAGGGGACTCAAAGGTCCACAACTTTTTTACTCTCTAGAATTCCAGGTGTCCAAGAGCGACGTTATTCAGTTCCTAACGAGTAGACAGGTCAGCTGACCTGTCTACTCGTTTATGCTCCTATATCATAAAAACGACTGTCTATATGTACAAGTGCCTAGCAACAACATTGTTGAAAATCCAATACTGTCCCTAACATCCGAAAAATGTAGAACCCTATTATAGAGCAGATTTTAATAGAAGCGTATTATCTTTCTGGGAAATTTTTTGTTGACGAAATCCTCGAACGGGTGCAAAAACAAATATTTGGCTTACATAATTTGATGTTATATAAATATTTCTGTGGATAACGTGTTAGACGAGAACCAAAAATAACATTATAATTATATATCAAAGGTTTAGTGAATATATTAAAATCATATTTTACGGGCCACTAATTTGCTGAGCCCGTATCCTATTAATGTTGTAAACAGAAATGTTTATAAGTACAGATGTATAGATGTTGGCACTCAATCACGCAAGGACAACCGAATCTGGATAAAGTTTACGTCAAAGATGGAGTATAACCTTGAAATAAAAAAAATTTTTTTTTTTTTAAAAAATATGCATCTCATGAATGAAGTTCGATTTCAGAATAGAAAGAGTAAGTTTGATTGTAACTTAACATACTTGGCTGTGTTGGAGGCGCATTGGTAGCATATGCAATTGCTACCTTGACGCCTCGGGTTCGATTCCGCGACCCGTCCAGAAGTAAGCAGTCCGCCGATAAACTTCGGCAAGCACTTCCGCCTCTAAATCCCAGAGAGTAGTTCCGGCCAAAGCGCACGCTGCCTCTGTCGACATGGTGGGGTAACTGCGTATGGGTCTAATCGCCAATATTCTCTGCGGGTGACAGAGGTGAGCCCTATTCTGGGCGGTCAGAACCGCCGCCCACACCAGTGCGCATTTGACCGGACAACCTCCGTGTACAGCCGACTCGTCGAGACGCTGGCTCCACCCAAAGCTGCTTTCTCTGACATAGCTAAATGGCAGACTATTAAATGCATTGACGATGTCCAACGTCACGGCCAATAGTTACCACAGTACAATTGTACAAACTCTGCTTAGTTACGGCTAAACAGAATTAGGTCCGAAGTATTTTAGTTTCTTAACTATATCTTTTTTCTTGGATTATAATTCTTTAGCAAATATGACACCAAAAAAAATTTTTGCGTAATTTTTTTATCCATCTGCACGGCGGCTTTTTTTTTAATTTCAATTCGGTCGGCTATTTGAAGTGTTTTGTAGTTTTTGATAAATCACAATAACTATTACATAAATATATAATATTTAGACAGAGAATGAGAGTAACTGACACCGCTCGGAGACTCAGTACGCTGAAGTGGAATTGGGCTGTTCATGTCTCCAGAAGAACCGACGTTCGCTGGAGCCGAAGTTTGCTAGAGTGGAAATCATGATTGGGCCAACGTAGTGTAGGGCGCCCTGCGGCGTGATAGACCGACAACTTGAAGAAGGTGAATTGCCCAACACTGGGATAGTAGGCGCTCTACGGGAGAGATCTTCGTTCAGGCTATAGGTTGAATTAATATTATATATATTGCAACATACACGTATATTATTTTCCTTTAATAATTTACAATTAATAAATTAGACAAATAGCAATTAATAAATGAAACCCCGTTTTAATTAATCGTATTGTCACAGGTGCTTTTAATAATTACACCGTTTTCCCTTAATCGTGGATTCTGTTTTGTAAATAAGCAATTTAAAATTGTTATATTTAATTTTACTTGTTGTAATAATCGTTGTATATGAGTTAAGCTTTGTGTTCAGATAATTTCATGTATTATCTACCTCGGTGATCTAGTGGTTCAGATAAAATAAGAGAGCAGAAAAAAACTTTTTAGGTAACGGCAGTAAAAAAATTTAATACATAAGATTAAATAAAATATGGCTTGATTTTGATGGTGCTCGGATGCTGATGCCTCACTAGGACTACTAAGACTAAATGATATACCAATTTAACTAGGGTTTCATTTAGTGTTGTTTAAATATTTTTTTTAAGCCTCTGTCTTAGAAAATGTTTGTCATCTGCATATAGTGCAAAAACATGTCATAGTGGAGGTGAATGAGGCTAACCAATAATAGTTTTATTACTGGCATCTCACAGCATGATGCCTTCAACAGCCATATTTAATTTTATTTTAAAGTCAAAAAAGTATTTCTTTTATAATAAGTCCTCTTAGCGTGGATAATTAGCACTCCACCACTGTGCAATTCTCAAGAAACTTTTCGCTTCGCACAACCTTTATGGTTCAAATAGTCGCCTTTTCTATTTCCGTAATAATACAATTTTTAAACGTACTTCCACGCCTTAAAGCTGAAATTACACTTATACCTTTTGAACTACAGTTCCCCATGGAAGGCAGAAAGCGAAAGATTTCATGATCTCGTCGTGAATTATAATACAAAATACTTATTTTATATAACATAGCAGGTATAGTTACTAACACATTAATAACACAAAATTTACAACATTATATATGTACTCATATAATTAAAGTATATATTTTTTAATTTTATAGTTTCCTAAAGCATATTTCCATATAATGTAATCCAATCCCTCAAAGTTTTAACTTCTTATTAAAATATAGTTATAAGATAAAAGAAAAACTGATGTCAGTTTACCATCATTAAAACGTAAAATACAATAATAAGTCGCTTGATAAATTACAATCGGGAGATAGCAAGACATCGTTGTTATTTCAGCAAAAATACAGACAAATACAGAAAACTGGATAGAAGCCAATTTGTTCCATAACGAAGTTCGACCCCTTGCCATTACAAATCCCGCCCCAACCCGTCCCGGGTAAGACCAGCTTTGTAAAATACTCTCGCCTCTAATGGCAATATGCTGGCGATAATTAGGTGGAAACTAAGGTACAGTCGGGGTTATATTTTACCTGGAGCAGCTAACTTTAGAATGACTGTTGAGAGCCTTTGGAGTTTTAGAAATTACGTGTTGTGTTTTCAGGACACTAGGGTTAGTACGTCGTTGTAAGCTTTCACTGCGGTCTTGTTATACGATATAACATATCATTTTAGAACTTTTCTCTAATTAAATTAAATTATGTTTTTATATTTAAGAAATTGTGGGTGAGTTTAGGGGTGATTTTGTGGTGTGTTATTTTAGAAGAGTTCTTTAAACATACAAAAAAATTAAAAGCCCCTTTTAACCACCATAACACGCAACCTTACGCTGGCCTATTCGTCTAGTTGATGTTCGAACAGAAATCGGATTCGTTACCAGAGAGCTTGATTTTCGTAAAAATCATGTGCAAAATTCTGTCAAATCGTTAGTCCTGCGATTTCTTCAATTTATTTAAAATATGTATATAACTTTTGTTAATCAGTAGTCTGGTTACTATAGCACAGATTCTATTAAAACTCAGATACTCCCACACAATCACAGTTTGATAAATAAGTTATCATAGTTACATGCACTTTATAAAATTTCTTCACAATAATTATCAAATTTTGTCACTGAATTAGGATGCGCAAAAGTTTATTATAAATCCGCACTAAACAAGCACGGGGCAAGAGATAGTAAAAATCGAGCTATTTGTTAAGAAGACCCATATAAAATTAATATATTGGGAGACTGTGGCTGCCAATTTACGGTAAATAGGAAATAAAATAGAAAGTCTACGGACACAGAAAGAATTGTGAACAAAAAATTCAAAGGTTATGTTATTAAATTCTCATACGAGCTACGTTTGCAGTTTATTCTGTAGCTGAGAATCGCTATTGCATTGCGTTTGATGAGGACGGTTGGTGGTTTCTATTCATACCACTAAATTAACATTGACACTGAATAGAAAATATTAACATTCGTAACAATATGAGTGGCAAATTATTTATTGATTTATTTACACTTTATGCACTTTGTACATCGGCGGACGTAATAACCAATGCATTCTGTTCCAGTCAACGTTAGGGTATATAAATATTGTAAGGAAGATGCACATAGGTTACATTGAGGATGAAAGTATATCATACATGAGTACGTATACATACATGAACACATACAATACATGCGTCATAAATACACATAATATACACATATACTCATAAATATACACATAGATACACATTTAGATTATATTTGTACACTATAACAATTATAATTAGTGTCGTTGGATCCCATTTTGTGGATATAACTGTGGAAGGACGTGTGTCATATGTCCCTCCGACACAAAGGGAGGATCCCCCGACCAGGCGAGGTGATCATGCCTGGCGGACCACGGGCCAACGGTTGATGTTGGAATATTGTATATATGTTAATTGCCACGCGAATCTCTATATCGCGATACAGGATTAGTAGTTGCATTGTAGTTCATTACATTCATATGTTTCGTTCATACTTCATAGTTCGATGTATCTTTGCTAGATGGCGCTGTTATATATTTTTCTTTGTGCTGTAATGCAATAGAATCCCATGTTGCAACTGCATGCGTAGTTTGCCGTAAAAATGTAATTTTTAGTTACCAAACATTTAAAAGTGAACGTGTGTTACTGCTTCAACTCAATATGGTTAATAAAAATATTATGCGTGAATTCGAAAAGTGTGTTAGTTTTCAAAGTGGGATTATATATATATTGTTTCACTTTATTGTAACCTAATCCAATCACAGCAAGTATAACTACTGTTTAAACAATGGGGATGTGACACTGGTCACATACATAGTCAGCGATAGCACCAACCAACATACTTCGGAATGTTCTACGAAGGAGGTAGATTGTAATAAATAAAGAATGAAAAAAAATACTTTTTTGTAAATTATACTTATACTAAGAAATTAATAAAATATCACTCATTTTTTTAATTTTATTACAAACCGATTATATTTCAAATTGTTTCAAACAATTTTTTTTCAATATTATTCTAAAATAACCCTCTTTTTTCTATATTCAGAGTCTGTCTAATTTACTTTACTCAGCCTGATAGAAAGCACGCATAAAATCAAAGAGAGGTGGTCACTATGCTCATTGTGAATACAGATAATGCATGCAATATGGTGACCCATAGGTACCATAGCGACAAGTGAGATGCTTTTAACATCTCGTTTAAAAGCTAATTTTATTCCATTCAAATAAATAAAAACTGGAATCTAATCAAAATACTTTTATGATTCAACGACAATAAAATGTTTTGAAATGATTCGCACGCATTTTTTAAAATTGGAATCCAAATGTCTAATAATATTATATGAAATCCAATGACAAAAATATTAAACTAGGACCAAATTCTAAAAATACTTTCCAAATGAATATTTGAACAGTTTAATTTCATACTGATTTTAGCAGGTATTAAAAGTCGCTGTCATACAGATACAATTAAATCTTCAAACTAAATAAAATTCTGTAAAGATATTTCATGCTGTCAGCTGAAGGTTTATTTTATTATTTTTAAAAACCATCAACAAGTTAAATTTCCTGATGATCTATTTGGAAAATAAATTATTTATCATTGTGCATCTCAAGAAAGATTATTTTTCTCGTTAACCTTCGTTAGACATAAATATCTTCACTATTGTTTGTTGAGTGCCGTTACTCATAACACATATTTTTGCTCTGCTTGTGACTTTGAGAGTGACAAACGCGAGTTTACTAAAAATCTTTTAGCTAGTCTAGTCTGCATTTGATTTCTGGTTAGTCTTAAAACCTTTCCAAGTTTTCTTCTACTCATAAAAAGAAAGTGTAACCAACTTAAATAATAAATCTTGTAGAAAGTTTGTCATTAAATTAAATTTTCTATCTTTTTCTTACGAGAAATAAAATTTATGGCATAATGCATTTCCGATGACAGCTTCTTCTCTTATTTGTTATAATGCTTTCGTTGAATTAAATGTATGTAATGTTTTTTCTTTCTTTGTTTCTTTATTACAACTCCTGCAATAGGAATATTTCTGTCTGCAGCTTTACGAACATACAAGAAACGAACACAAAGAACACCCAGACTCAAAACAACAATTTGTGGATCACATAAAGTGTTGTCCCATGTGCGGCTTGAACTCTAAACGCTCGGCACAATAGAGTGCGTTGAGGTAACCACTTAATATACTGTACCACCCGTGCAGCTGCAAATTCTATAATTATCAGTGTGGTGATGGAT
Organism: Hypercompe scribonia; assembly: GCA_949316085.1. Lineage (NCBI taxonomy): Eukaryota > Metazoa > Arthropoda > Insecta > Lepidoptera > Erebidae > Hypercompe > Hypercompe scribonia. The sequence continues at coordinate 12,660,596 of OX438993.1, forward strand.
GTGGGTGATAATTTGATTATGTATGTTACAAAAAGATTGTTCAGATAACAGATCTTAGGCGTGCGTAGAATTTTTGTACAGTTCTAATCACTTCGTGGGTATAGAAGTGCAAAGTATTCAGTTCGAGTTCTACCTGCCTTTAATAATTTGCGTTTACATTAAAAAATTTAACAGAGCTTCATTTTTTGGTTAATTCGAGTGAGTTCTATACTATTCTTTTCACGTTCGATTCGTTAGACAAAAACATTACGTAAATATAATAAATATTATGTGACCAAGTCGGACTACGTGAAAATTAGTTTACAGACGGGGACTTTATTTCAATGATTTATGCCTTACGCCTAGAATCCATACTTTCAGGAATCGGGTTAACGCCACAGGCGTTCTCATTGTATCAAAACGTACTTTGATACGTGAACGACTTCAAAATACCTGTTCTCGTTCGTTAGTAAAACGCGCGTTCACTGCACTCCATCTGAACATACCTGTAACAGTATTACAGCAAAAGATATCTTGGAAAGACATTTCCAAGTTCACAAAGTTACGAAAACACTTCTCGTACAATAACATTTCAAAACATCAGCATACGTAAGCATTTTATTGAGTTCAATGGAGACAAGTTTGAGATAAAAACTTTTCACATCTCTGTTCTCCGTTTATGAGAAGTCATTGGTATGTTGTCAGGAGTTGAAAGTTTACGAAAGTGTTCGAATTCAGAAACTGAATTTGAATATCATGAAATGTTCAATTTTAATTTTTTTGGGTTTCTTATTTTGATATAAAAAAGGAAAGAAGGTATAGAGTGAAAAAAAAAACAATAGGTGTTTTTGTTTTTCAAAGGTTTTTGTTTTATGTTTAATGTTCTTACCACTAGTATTGTAGCTTGAATCAGTTAAGTTTTTGAAATAGCTGCAATTAAAATTTGTATGAAAAAATTTACTCCAGTGGAGTAATGGCATGTAATAATAATTATAATTATTTTGCCGAAACACGAAGTTGAATACATCAGAATCACAATATTTCGAATACTACACTATCCACATCATTAAAAAAATAACTAGAAAAATGGTTAAAGTTATCATCATTACCAGGCTTTAATAGTCCACTGCTGGACATAGGCTTAGCAACGAAGTTTTGCCTTACTATAAAACCCTGGCCAGGCGTGTTGGAATAGGTTTTTTTTTAAGTTTTCTTTTTCTTTGTAGTGATGTTGTTCTGCGCACTTCGCTCCCTTAGTAATCTCTTACGACACCCACAGGATGAGTAAAAGTAGTGATACTTCATAATCTTAATTTGTCACCACACTGACAACATGGACGTAGCAACATGTTATAATATAAAATTCTATAAAATTGCCAACACCAATGTCGATTTTTAGTGCAAAATATTGGTAAGAAAATTAAAAGGTTCTGTCAGGCAATTTAACTTAGTTTGTTCATGTTTTATGTATCTGTACTCTTCAGCTAATAAACCTTGCAAAATATAATGACGTAAGCAAGTTTAGTAGCAACCTCGTTGCAATAATATAAGTTCTACCTAGTGTTAGATCAGACGGCCGTGTGTCGGTATTTCAAGTTATTATTAAGTTAGTGTTACAGTTATGAAACATGTACGCTTTTGGTGTGACACTAAGTGGCACTATATAACACATCTTATTAGGAAACTGAAAGTTGATTAGTGCTTGCCAGCCAGACTTAGTTTTGCAATTATTTTTATTTTCCGTCGTCTGATAGTAAGTCACAAATACCGGCCATGGACACCTACAGTATACACTTGGAGTCAACAGAAATAAGGAGGAAAAGAGGAGGTCTTACGGTAACGTTGCTTGTTTTGTGAACAGCATCGAAATAATTGTTAAAATCAGTTTTCTTTGACGCCATAGCATCAAACCAGTCGACCAGAACACGGTAAAAAAACTAGACTCCAAGAAAACCGATAAAATATTTCTACATAATTTCTCCTTGACAATTAAAGCTCCAAGTGGTCTACCAGACACAAATTACGAAGCTTCATTTATCGGCAAACCAATTAGGCTAGCGGTGTATCATCGACCCACCATTTTGTACTTTAATTACAATTAGGAATTTCCATTTGTAAGGTAAAGTAAAAATTGCCTAACTTTGGCATTAATTTCTATGAAGGAATGTTTTGTTCGGTAAATTTTTGCAGAAAGTGCTTTGGAAATTTGTGTTTTCAAAGTAAAAGTGCTGGTTGAGTGCTGTTTAAAAATTAAATCTGAGATTTTTGTTTGAATTTATATAGAAAACCAAACCTAAACTTTGGAGGAAGTAATATGTTCCATCGTTCAGCCTTCGTAGCCTGGATTAATGAGCTGAACTTATCTTATATAAAGTTATACGTGAAATATTGTAGATCATAATTGAACGATAGGACTGTTCTAAAAGCTTTTGGAGTTAGAGAGTAGAGCTTTTTTCGTGGAAATCATTTTTACTTAAGCTCAAAATTTTATTGATAATAAATTCAACAAAGATGGATAAGTTATCCACCATTACCACCTTGTCATTTATAATTCAAGAACCGTAGACTTATTTGTTCAATTTTTTAATTTGCCTTCGTCCCGTGCAACAGTTAATTTACCGAATTCATTTTCTTATAGGCGCGTTAAGTAAAAAGAGTCAAGCTGTAACTAAAAAGGTAGGTGAAACTAGTGAAACTACTAGTTAAGAAATAAACACTTTGTTCAATAATACTCTAAGTTAAATACTGTAGAGGGGAAACGGGTTTCATGTCCCTCCAACACTTAAGGATGATGCTTTGACCAGGTGAGGTGATCATGCCTGATGGCTTGCGGAGACGATATCAGGATGTTGTACATACAGATCTCTGAATAGTTAGAAATACCAATAAGTATCACATTACCAAGAAAGTGGTCTCAATTGATGGAGACAGACGGTTGACATACTGTAAGGGAGTCACGACCCTCACTAGTAAACCACGATGAGAGATAAAAATAAATAGAAATAATTGAAACAAACAAAAATTGCTAATAAGACTACCTGTAACACTACTTCAAATGCAACGAGTACTTTTGTACCAACATGTTTATTTAAATTTCATTCATTCGTTCACTCATCCATTCATTTTACCGATTGTTTTACAACGTCATTTGCATTTTTATTAACACAATGGTTTAAATGGGAATATATTTATTTTATAATAGCTCCTTTGTCTACCTCAGTTCGTATTATTTATATGTGATTTTCACATTAATGTGAAACCGAAATAACAGAAAATTGGGTCTTAATATGCAATATTGAAAAGGCTGTAGAGTGCCTCTATGAGTGAATTATAAAACAGAATATCTCCGTCTTCTTTTTAGCCAGTAACGTTAAAAGCAAAGGTTAGGATTTTTGATATAATTCTTTCAAAATAGCAGAAATTATCTTTGAAAGAACGGCAGTATCTCTCTAACACAAAGGTCTAACAGTTTTATTGCAAAGTTATCCATACACTAATCACCGTAAGAGAATGAAAGCATGATGCGGGGTTAGCAGTTGCTCAGTAGTTCCGTATGTCTTCGTTAGATTACACTGAAGAAGAAACAAAATTCATAAATGTCTTTCTTTATCCCGAACTTCAATAGTAGATTGCTTTATAAATAGCGTATTGTGTTATAAATGGTTAACATCGATCTCTGTCTGTATAAATTAGTTTCGATAATTACCAATTTTGTTGAACGAAAACGGGTAAATAAAGTCACTATATTTTTTTTATTATATTGTATTATTTGGTTATTGAGAATATACTTTTTTCAACGTAATTGGCGCTCTAAAATTTACACGCTTATATTTAGCATTCATTTTTGTTTCATAAACTTCAGTGAATTTTATTTTTACCTTAATAAAGTATTGTACTTTACTTTAAATTTTAAAAGACGTTTCGAATTTCTGTTGAAATTTAATAATTTGAAATTAGTTTTAAGTTCAAATCACATCTTAAGCTTCAATCTTAGTATAGAACAGGTTTCAAGTTTTATTCAATTTAAATGAAACTAATCTCAAGTATTGGTTTGAACTTATAGTTCGTTCTAAATTATATTTATTGTATACATTCCTGTCAACGATTACACTTACAGCAGCTGCAGCTCAACTTATGACAGATGAATTAAAAAAAAGCGTATTTTACCAACATCATTTTTAGCAATTTGTGTATTATGTGGTATTTACGAGTACCAGGGAAGCAATGTAAATTAAAGAAACTGAAACTGTAAATGAATTAAAAAAATTACAAGCTATTAAGTATAATGGAACGTTCACAGTAATTATCAACCAAGTGTTGATTAATAATTTTGAAGGGCCCTGGCGATCTAATGGTTAGTGGCCTTGGCTTTAAAGCCAGAGGTTGTGGGGTCGATTCTCACCCAGGGCAAATATTTGTGTGATGAGCATGATTATTTGTTCTATGTCTGAGTGTAATTTATCTGTAATATGTATAGATATTCCGAAATATTTAAGTATGTTTATCACCAGTCTGATTACCACGATTGATGAGTCTGATTACCAGTGATTACCCTAGCCTATACTGTATAGGCTCTGCATAATTTGGAATCAGACATCCGTGTGCGAAATTATTTCTTTATTATTTTAAAAAATTGTACAATAAGCTATCACTTATTTGAGCATGGATCGGTGAATTGTGTTTTGAGTCAAAATCAATTTCAATTTTAAATTCACAACTGAAACGAAACAGCTTTTCAAATATGGGCGTTAGTTCCTTTTCTCATCTAAATCTTATAACTTTTATGGTTTTTTTTTTTTTTAATGCGAGTAATGCTTTTCGGGGGACGAAGGGCGTGCATGGGACTCCCGGAAAACCGGTCTACCCACTAAACGGCGGCCTACCCACGACGGCCTACCTCGGCAGTTGGGAAGAGCTCTAGGAACACATTAGCGGTTTCTAGAGTCCTCCCTGCCATACTTCACAAGTGAGGTACATCCCGGGCACCTCATGCCCCAGAGGCAAAACGATATCGCACCTTTCACTACCCTGCGCAGTAAGAGGCAGAACAGCGCCCTGCCCCAGACGACACTTCCCGGCCGCACCGGAGTGTCACCTGAATCGGGTCGTTTGCAGCAGTCACAACGCCCCAAGATGTGACCACAGCGACCCTTAGGCGGCGATTAGGGAGCTAGCGACCTCTGCCGCGTCCCCTTCGCCGCCTCCTTCGAGTGGGATCGGCCCTTTCCCGATCTCGCTCTGCGGTCTCCTTCCGGAGCATAACCTGCTCACAGAAGGAGATCGTGGCTTCCCATTCTTCACGACTCGCCAGCATTGCCGCGATTAATGCTGACGGTGAAAGGTTTCGTTCGATCCGTCCGACCAGGACTCGATACTCAGGCTCGCAAGCAGGGCAGTTCTCCAGCGTGTGCTGGGCGGAGTCCCATTCGGACTCGCAGTGGTGACATTGTACCGTAGCCTCCCGTCCTATTCGATTCAGATACTCACCGAAGCAGCCGTGCCCGGTGAGTATCTGGGTCAATCGATAGGTGACACAGTCGGTCCTCTCTATCCACGCTTCGAAGTTCGGCAGAACGGCTCCGACGGCGCGTTGGCTAGCACAGCCTTGAGTTTCGAGCCGTGCCTGCCAAGCCACCAAAGTTTGCTTATGCGCATTCTGCCATAGCATTCCAGGCTCATGATCTTGCGCGGCCTCTTCAGCATTCCGACCGACAGAACGAATTTGGTCGTAGACCATCGCGTCCATGTCGGCCAGAATATCGAAGGGCGGAGATCGCGCCAGGATCGTCGCTGCCTCATAGGAGATTGTGCGGTAGCTCCGCACGATCCGTATGGCCATCAACCGCTGCAGGCTCCTTTTTTTTTTTTTGTACTGTGCGGAAATCCCCACGGATACCACTGCAGGGTGGTTATGTCGGACTCGAACCGACCAAAAACCGCACGCCGTCTCAGGTACCAATAGCCAGGGGACCAGGTGCACCCTAGTAAGGAAATCCCTGGACCCCGGCGTACCTCGGACCAACTACGGCTGCAGTGGCCCCCTCCTGTGTGGAAAACTCATGGTTTCTTGGAAACCTGCTTCTGCTAGGGTGACAGATGGCCTCATTTGTCACCCCCAGGCCTGCACTTATGGAGGACGGAGATCTTCTAGTGATCTCCGGCGCCTGAGCCTTCTACGGTACCTAACCCGTTCCCGGGCCTGGCGGACCGGGAGAGTTCTAAACCTCTCTCGGTCCCGCTCCGCCATCTCCTTCGCAAGCATAACCTGCTCGCCTCGCTCCGTATCATGGCCGCAACCATGTTACCGAGCGAGAGAGTCCCCACTTCGATGGCCGCCATGAGGGATTTGGGTTGAGTTCGCCTTCCTCTTCTCCTTCCCTTTTTCCTGGGTGGCCTTTTGCGACGTTGTTGTTGTCTTTGGCTTGACCACTCTTGCTACTGTTTGGGCTGTTGAACCTGCACCTGTTTAGCAGCTGCTGCATATGTTACCCTTGGCGGAGTTAGAGGTGGGCGATAAATTACGTTCTCTATTGCAGAGATACGCTGGCAAAGCCACTCCTCCATCTCCGCCATGAGTCGGACTATGTCCGGTTCCACTCGGCAGGATGATGTCGATGGCGCTGGCGTGGCACCAGCATTGCCATGAGAGGAGTCTAACGTCCTCTCTCTCACTTCAGCAAGGTCTGCTTCAAGGCTGGCTTTCTCCCTCTCGTGGGCCTTGTTTTCAGCCACTAGGAGTCTTCCCGCTCCGATGATAATTCGCACGACCGCCAAAAGAGCGTCTTGTTCTGGACTTCCTGGTCCTTGGAACGTCTGAAGGAAGCAGTCGGCTACACTGATTGCCTCCTCAATCTGGTCCACAGGATTTTTCGCTCTGCGCTCTTTTAGGCTCAGATCACCGCACATGATATCCGTAGTCTTTTCGGACTCGATCTTTTCACAGAGGGCTTTAAGCAATAGCTCGCCCTCGGCCTTCTTTGTTGTCATAGTTCCGGCAGTCTGCCTTGTTGTGGTGACCCGCCCAGCTTTGGGAGGTCGGCCTCCGCCGCGAGCTCCTCGACGGCTTGTTCGCACTTTGGGTGCCGTGGCTTCGTCACTAGAGGCGGATTCCAGCTGGTTTTTTTCCGCCGATTGGGGCTGGCGCCTTTTTCGCTTTTGTGATCCCCTTTGGTATTGTTCTACAGCTGAGGCTATTGGCGTACTCGCACCGCTCCTGTCAGAGGCAGTGTCAGAATCCAACACTGCCCCGTGTCTTTCCGCGTACTTCGCGATTGGTTGGTCGTCGGATTTACCGCTCGACGACGGGCGGGTTTGGCAGTGGTTGCTCCCCCCAGAATACGACTGGGAGCTGCCGGAGCCGTTTGGCTCCGGGAGGGACTCCCCAGGCGCGGTGCGTCTGGGACCCTCCTGGGTAGGTGATACCTTTAATTTACCCATGCCATATATTTGAGGTTAATGTCCTCCGACAATAGGACGCCTTCGGCACTGGACTCCCTCCAGCGACTCAGCCCATTGCCAGGCGTCAGAGCGTGGGCTTGGGGTTTTTTTATAGAGGTTTACGTCCTCTCAGATCCGAAGAACCACCGGTCCTGTCCGTTCAGGATTACGGCTGAGCCGAACGGGGTCTGCACCAGACCGAGTCCGTCCGCCCCAAGGTTTTTTTATAGAGGTTTCCTTCCTCGTAGCCCTCAAAGAGCCATCGTTCCTGACTGCGGCCAGTCAGGTTTACGACTTGGCCGGACGGTGGTCTGCATCAGACTAATGTCCACAACTTCTGACAATGCCAGCAGTTGAGAACCCGTCCGCCCGCTAGTATACTCTCCACTATGCCCTCCGCTAAACGGAGGGGCACATGGAAAGCTTTCAACTATCCTCACAAGAGTTGTTTCCACCTCGGCCGGAATTTGCCGTAGGAGGCAGTGTCTCTCACACTTAGCGCCGGAGACACTGCCGCCTCCGTTGCCCAGGGTGCACCGCGTGGAGGTTCCGGACCCCGCACCCCCGCTGTAGGCTCCTGAGTAGGGCCCGGCAGCGGGAGGCACCCGCTAGATCATTAAACCAGACGGGTGCCCCATAGAGGACCATGGATCTAACTTTTACCTTTTACCTAAATAACTTTTACCCTAGCTCCGTCAACCTATTCGGCTTGTCATCCCTGATAAAGATTACAAACAATCTAAAAACCTTGTAAATCGATCCGGACAGCCATGACCTCATGACACCAGTTGTTTTTGTTTATGTTATTCACTAAGTAAGTAAAACTACTGGAGCACAAACCCCCCTTCCTCTACTACTGAAAGAAGAGATCTTTTTGCATGGGTAGCGGTAGACACTTGCTATCACGGGGTGCTGGGCTAGAAAACCTCCACGTGGTGCACCCTGGTAACGTTGGCGACGGCACTGTTCCTTCCTGTGCCATTTGGAAGAGAACATCACCGCCAACGGCTAATATTCTAGCACGAAGAAGAGGACACCATTTTCTTCGGTCATTCGGTTGAGGCTTGGTCCAACAGAGCGGGCATTTTTGTCGATTCCTCTGTTGGCTCTTCGCTCTTCGGAGCAATGCGGAGAAAAAATGTTTCTCGGTCGGAGTTCCTCCGCTTTTAGCGGTGGAAAAGAAGGACGGGCTCGGTGTGTACTTACACTGCCACCGAGCAGGCATCAGGAGACGTCGTCTCCCTGCCACCGTCGGCATATCGTAGTCCCGAAAGTAGTGTTGTGGTTATGTCTCGCGACTTCTATCGGGGACGAGGGTCTTGGCTTAACCGCCCGGACTGCGAGGAAGAAAACCTCTATAAAAAATTACCCCGAATCCCGTGTTCTGGTGCGTGGCCAGGGGATGCATGGCTGATGGGCAGTTCAGTCGTAAGCGCACTCCCAGCCGAGGCACCTGCGGACCCCTCGGTTGGGCATAAATATACGCTTGCCCGGGTATTGGGGATCTCTGCCCGGGTCGACCTCTGTTCTCCCCATCTCGTGGGTTCAAAAATGGAATCAAACTTAAATAAAACAAAAACCAATATTGTTAAAGAAAGAAAGGAGATCAATAATAGGAGGGATATAAATGCAAAAGCAGAGGATTTCTCTTCCAACGAAGAGGAAACACTAGTTGGGATGCCTATCTCGGTGGGGCTCCCAGAAGTCATTATGGCTGCTGGGAGCCGTAGAACATCGGAACGATTACGTTCCAGATCCGTCGCGGGCGGTAACTCCAGTGCGAGGGAGGACGCATTGGAACTTATGGAAACGGAGCGATGCGACAGCCGAAAACGCGGACGCTCCAGGGACGAGGAGAGCGACACATCCCAGGAGATGTTGCCTCCTAAGGTTCCAAGCAGTCGCAGAGGGAGGCCACGAACCCCGGTCTCGGCCCCGTCAGGCTCCGTCTTCTGCAAGGCGGAAGCCTATAGACGAGTCAGGGCAGACGGCGAAACACTGGCAGAAGAGGAGATTGCAGATCTCCTGCTGAAAATTAAGGAGCCGATGGTGGGGGATTCAGTTCCCCAAACACCATCATCCATGCAGGAGAGAGCTAACGCGGCGGTGGCCATTATTCACAAAGTGGCCACCAAATCGAGTAACCTTAAGGGCTCTTTTGTGAAAGCCCTTAAGGACTCCTCTTCCGCTATTGTGGGGGTCGTGGATACCCTCATCGGCGACGTGGCTCGCCTCCAGGCGGCCAACGATCGCCTGACGGGGCAAGTGGCTGAGCTCAGCGCTCAGTTCGCCCAATTCCGGGCGCATCGTCCGGCTGTAGATCCGGTCCCGTCCCCGTCTCAGCCTACTTCCTCTTCCAACCTCGGTGTTATTCCTGACGCCCATCTGCGCCAAATTACGGATGTGGTATGGCGCATGATGGACGGACGTCTGGCTGGCCTGGAGGCGAGACTGCCACCGGCCCCCGTTGTCCGGCCGCCACTTGCGGCGCATAAGCCGAAGGCCGCATTGGCACCGTCAGCGCTGCCCGTTGTGGGCGGTCGCGTGACCTATGCCGCGGCGGCGTCGGTGTCTGCTGCTGCCACAACAACTCCGGGGGCACGACGGGCAGCGAAGATAGCGACCAAGACGCCTGCACCAAGGTTGGGGCCAAAAACAGCGGCAAAGGCTGGAGCGGCGTTCCCTCCGCTCCCCACTCCTATCGCTGTACCTGGCACCTCCACATGTGCCCCCTCAACATCTGTCCCTTCCACCGATGGTTGGCAGGTAGTCGGGGGTGCTAAGAAGTCCCGAAAGCGGGGTAAGAAGGCTGCACAAACAGCAGCCTCTACCCCGCAGGCACCATCGGTTGCGGTGGCTCCCGCTAAAAAGCCGCGCAAACTGCGGGTGCCTAAAAGCGCGGCTGTGGTGGTCACCGTAACACCGGAGGCAGCTAGTGGCGGACTGTCCTATGCGGCCTTATTTAAAAAGGCCCGGGATAGTTTCGCCACTGATTTCGGGACTGAAGGGGTCAGGTTGCGCCTTGCCCAAACGGGAGCTCGAGTCCTGGAGTTCCCCGGGGCTGAAGGCGCAAAGACGGCGGACAGGTTCGCCGAGAAACTGAGGGAAATCTTTGCAGCCACGGATGGTGTAAAGATCGCCAGGCCTACCAAGTGCGCAGAGTTGCGCATTTCGGGCCTGGATGACTCTGTGACGGCCGAAGATGTCCGCGTTGCAATTAGCGAGAAGACGGGCTGCAACGCGGACAGCATCAGGGTCGGCACCATCCGCCCCGGTCTGGGAGGACTTGGCGCTGTGTGGATCAGCTGTCCCGTGGCGTCGGCCAAAATTTTGGGCGATGCTGGCAAGATCCTCATTGGTTTCGTGAACGCTAGGATTACAGTCCTGGCGCCGAGACCAATGAGGTGTTTTAAGTGTCTATCATCGGGACACACACGCGCCAAGTGTGTTAGCTATTTTGACTGCAGCGGACTATGCTTCCGCTGTGGTCGACCGGGGCACAAGGCGGCCGAATGCTCTGCCGCCCCTCACTGCCCGGTATGTGCGGCGGGTAACAAGCCCGCCAATCACCAGATTGGGCAGGGAGGCTGCAAACCCAGCATTGCCCGCAATTCTCGGCAAGTGTCAGGGGCTAGCCAGTTGACCCAGGCTGCTTCTGACATCGTTCGTGCGTCGATATCGTCGCCCATGGAGGAGGTTGTAGAGACGGTCAAGTAATGGACCAAGTCTCCAACCTCCTTGTCCAGACGAACCTGAACCACTGTGCCGCAGCGCAGGACCTTTTCCTGCAAACCATGGCACAGTGGTCGATCGGTGTTGCCGTAGCCGCGGAGCCCTATTACGTTCCTCCCCGCCCAAATTGGTTGGGTGATCGGGACGGCTCCGTGGCAGTCGTTGCCTCCACGGCGGCTCATTCCCCACCCTTGTCGCTAAAAGACAAGGGCACTGGATATGTTGCTGCCGAGTGGGGGGGGATCACCATATATGGTGTCTACTTCTCCCCCAACCGGAGTGTGAGCGACTTCGAGGTTTTCCTTAACAACTTGGAAACCTCGATACGGCGACTAACGTCTGGGCACGTTCTGGTGCTGGGGGACTTCAACGCAAAATCCATTGCGTGGGGTTCCCCCAGGACGGACGCTAGGGGCGAGGCCGTAGAGGAGTGGGCGGCCTCGGTGGGCCTCTGTTTATTAAACAGAGGCTCGACCAACACGTGCGTGCGACACCAGGGGGGGTCAATAGTGGACCTTTCTTTCGCTACCCCTGCCCTCGCCGCACGAGTAAGGAACTGGTGCGTCTTGGAAGAGGTTGAGACGCTCTCGGATCACCTGTACATCCGATTCGAGCTCTCCCGGACCCAGGACCCCAGTAGGGGTCACGCGGCGCGGCGTTCTTCTCGTTTTCCGCGGTGGGCTGTAGCCAAACTAAATAGGGACCTACTAGAGGAGGCGGCCGTCATCTATTCTTGGCTGTCTCCACAGGCCCCGGCCGAGGAGGTTGACATGGGGGCTGGTCGCTTCCGCGATGCGATTACGCAGATCTGCGATGCGGCCATGCCCCGCATCCGAGGTTGTCGGCCTCCACGGAGGGGGGTTTACTGGTGGTCCCAGGAGTTGGCGGACCTCCGTGCGGCCTGTACACGTGCCCGGAGGTCCTACACCCGTAGTCGGCGGCGACACCGCGAAGAAGGCGGGGGGGACCAGCTTCACGAGGAGTACCGAGAGGCGCGGAAAACTCTGAAGCTGGCCATTAGCCGCGCCAAAGAAGTGAAGAGGAAGGAGATGCTGGAGAGTCTCGATCGTGACCCCTGGGGTCGCCCTTATCGTGCGGCGCGACAAAAGCTCCGCACGTCGGGCCCCCCCCTTACAGTGACCCTCCAGCCCAGCTTCCTGCAGGAAGTGGTCGAGGGGCTTTTCCCGCAGCGGGTGGAACACACACCCCCGTCGATGGCCTCCTTGGTCAGAGACGACGGGGGATGGAACGAGGATAATGTTCCGCCCGTCAGAGAATCGGAGATAGGGGCGGTCGTTCTACGGATCCGCTCTAAGAACACCGCCCCTGGGCCAGATGGGATACCTGCCCGAGTGTTGGCGCGAACCCTCGACCACATGTCGAATCGCCTTGGGGAAGTCCTAAACGCCAGCTTGGCGTCCGGGCGCTTTCCTGAGGGCTGGAAAAGCGGGAAGCTGGTCCTACTACCTAAGCCGGGACGGTCGACCGATTCGGTCGCGGCCTATAGGCCCATCGTGTTGCTGGACGAGGCGGGTAAATTGTTTGAGAGGATACTCTCTGCCCGCATCGTCCGGCACCTCTGTGAGGTGGGCCCCGATCTGTCGGACGCCCAATACGGGTTTCGAACCGGACGTTCGACAGTCGATGCTGTGTTGCGCCTGAGGGCCGTGACTGAAGAGGCGGTGAGCTGTGGCGGCGTGCTGTTGGCGGTATCGTTGGACATCGCCAACGCATTTAATAGTCTGCCATTTAGCTGCATCAGGGAAGCACTCCATTACCACGGGGTGCCCGAGTACCTGAGGCGGCTTGTGGCAGACTATCTACAGGAGCGTACCGTCATGTACGAGGACCGAGACGGTGTTCTGAGGCGGCGGCTCATGTCGTGCGGTGTTCCACAGGGGTCTGTCCTTGGACCACTCCTGTGGAATATGGGATATGACTGGGCCCTTCGAGGTCGTCTTCCCCCCGGGCTTGGCGTAATTTGTTACGCAGATGACACATTGGTCACGGCTCGGGGAATGAACTTTGCAGAGGCGGCGCGCCTGGCCACCACGGGTGTCTCTCTGGTGGTCGGGCGTATTGAGGCGCTGGGTTTGCGGGTGGCCCTGGACAAGACGGAGGCCCTTTTGTTTCATGGGCCCCGTCGTGGTCCACCCTCCGGCGCCTCCATCGTAGTCAATTCGGTCCTCGTACCGGTTCAGGCCCAGATGAAGTATCTGGGCCTGATCCTTGACGGCAGGTGGCTCTTCGACGAGCACTTCCGACAGCTTACTCCAAAGCTGGTCGGCGCTGCTTCTGCCCTTGGGCGACTTTTGCCCAATTTGGGTGGAGCCAGCGTCGCGACGAGACGGCTATACACGGGGGTTGTCCGGTCAATGGCGCTGTATGGTGCACCAGTGTGGGCGGCGGCTCTGACCGCCCAGAATAGGACTCGCCTCTGGCGTCCTCAGAGGATATTGGCGGTTAGAGCCATACGCGGTTACCGCACTATATCGACGGAGGCGGCGTGCGCCTTAGCCGGAACTCCCCCGTGGGATTTGGAGGCGGAAGTGCTCGCCGAAGTTTATCGGCGAACGGCAGACTTCCGGGTGAGTAGCGGCATCCGGCCCCCGCCCGAAGAGATACGCGAGTGGCGAGAGGCCGCTCGTCAAGCCACGATGGCTCGTTGGTCGTCCCGGCTGGAGGCTCCACGTGCTGGCTTTGCCACCGTGGAGGCTCTCCAGCCGGTCATCGCCGAGTGGGCGGGGCGACAGCACGGGACCCTTTCCTTCCGACTGACGCAGATCCTTTCCGGGCACGGTTGCTTCGGGAAGTATCTGCACTCGGTCGCCAGGAGGGAATTGAGTCCCGCCTGTCACCACTGCGACTGCAGTGAGGACTCGGCTCAGCACACGCTAGCGGTTTGTTCCGCCTGGGCGGCGCAGCGTGGGGTCCTCACTGCAGTTATTGGAGGAGATCTCTCGCTACCGGCCGTCATACGCTCCATGGTCGGTAGCGACAGTTGTTTTACCGCGGTCGCAACCTTCTGCGAAGACGTAATTTCGCGGAAGGAGACGGCGGAGAGGGCCCGGGAGGACGACCTCCACTCGGACCCAATCCGCCGCCGGCGAACCGGGCGGCGGAGGCGCGCGTACCAGCGCCTCATGCCGCCTTGAGTGTGGCCGCGGGTGGACGGGACGGGTTTTCCCCTCCATCCGCTATAGTGGCCAACCGCGAGGAGGTGACGTCCGCGTGTGCCGTACGTCGCCTAAATGGAGGGGTTGTCCGCAGAAGGTGCCCGCGCTAGCGGGCAGGCGCCAGGAGGGGTCTGGATGTCGTAATAACAGCTGTTCCCGGATCCCTCCTATGTCAGGCGCAGAGTGGCACACCGTGTGGTTTTAGTCGGTCCGATTCCGACACACCACCCCGCCGTAAACCCCGGTGGGGTGACGGCCCGAGGGGGTTTCCACACGTTAAAAAAAAAAAAAAAGACACTTGCTATCACATTTCTGTTCTTTGGGACCGCTACACGCCTTATAATATGAGTGCAAAGGGTTCTAATCTAAAAAACATACTGATTTTCTTTTTTGTAATATCTCCTTATTTTATGTTTTTGATGCAAAATCAATCAACTTGACAAGAATGTTTGCAATCATTTATTGATCACGCACCTGATAATAATTTTGCGAGCCTGAACTATTGTTTAGCTAATTAAATGAACCGAATATCGTACAAATACACATCATGGAAAATGTTCCAAATAATGATATGTAGAATATCCCATATAAAGGTGCGCATACCTCACTGAGAGCGAGTAGCGATTATAAAGTTAAGTTTTACAAGTGAAATTTGTATTAAAAATGTAAACGATTACTGTATTTTAAAAGCAATGTACATAATATGAGCCAGCTCAACCAGATTTATAAACATCTCACAAGAAACCGGTTACAAACAATCTTTCGTTGCTTTTTATAAATTGAGTGACATAACTAAACCGAGTTGTAATTGTCTTTGGACGACAATAGTTACTTACGATATGGCTAGTGTAAAACTTCTGTTGTGTTATAAATTGTGACGACCCTAACTAAAATTAGTAACGAAAACAAAACACAAGAAAATATAAACAAGAAAATAATTATGAATTAAGGTCTTAATAGTACAGGTAGTAGAACCACGCTGATATCAGCATAAACGGGCTGGCTCGTCCGGGTAGTACTACCCTCCCACAAAAGACCAACCTAAAGTGACAGTATTCGGGCGCTCTTGTATCATTACTGAGTGCGAGACCGGAAGCCCATTGATGCAAGGGTGCCAGTTGTAGTGGTAAGTGTGTGTTACATACTTACCACGACAACTGGCACCCTTGCATCAATGGTGCAATGCTGCGATGACTGTCATGTCTTTTACGTCCCCAAGTGAGACATGAAAAAGCATCGTAATAGGCCGCCATAGTATTAGTCACCATACTACATTGTCAGCATTCGCAATGAGTATCGTAACTACAACTTTTAGAATCTATCCATGCTTTCCATCAAGCAGAGTATAGTCACTTTGGCAGGCTATTAAATAAAAAAGAAAACTGATCTCACATCTGAATCTATGTAATCTGCCGAGCTACAGAAAAAAGTATAATAACTAGCGTTACTTTTCACCTTTTTATTATAAATCGCTGCCTCGAACTCTTGCCGTGGCACCAAGTCTTATGGACATATTACAACTTGCATATAACCATCACATTAACATATTTGCAAGCATCGTAAAACGATTGATGGACAACATTATGACATAACTGAATAAACATAAATCATCTCATATTTTGAATAAATACTACCGCTTGTTTGAAATGTAAATTGTAATATTCATTTTCAAACCTTCACTGATATTATTCTGTCTTTACTAAATACAATTTGTATGAGATTCGCTAAAGTGTAAAGTTCGATATTATATTGATGTCAGTTATCTATGTATCAGTAAATTTATTCCTAGCTCGTGCTGCTCGATCAGCTGGAATTCCGAGGGTAGGTCCACTCGAAGTGTCACTGTGTATAAGAGCTTTTATCAAATATTAAACACAGCTAATTACTAATAATATATACAGGGTCAATACCCCTATTCATTCCATAGGTATCGTGAGAGGTGACTAAGGGAACAAGCTTGAAGAAAGAAAACTTGAAAAAAAACCTTTTTTTTTTCTTTTTTTTTAACGTGTGGAAACCCCCTCGGGCCGTCACCCCACTGGAGTTCACGGCAGGGTGGTGTATCGGAATCGGACCAACTAAAACCACACAGTGTGCCACTCTGCGCCTGATATAAGAGGGATCCGGGAACAGCTGTTATTACGACATCCAGATCATTACGACATCCAGATCACTTGAAACAAACCCTATATCAACCCGTCCAGCGTGGTATAGTAGGCCAAGTATTTCCAAGGAGTAGCCCATGTCCAGTAGTGGACTACTTAGGGCTGTTGATGTGATGGTAATGTGAATATAAACTGTACATTTTAAAGTACTTTTCTGTAAAGTAACTAATAATCAAATCCAAAGATGACAATGATTTATATTAATAATGTAATTATCAAGCTTTTAATTTCTCAGTCAGGTTTTCACGCGTTAACTTCTTAATCGACTGTCGTAAATTTCTGCTATCCTAAGGGATAACTAAAGATGAACGCAAGTGAAAGAACTAGAGCTAAAAATACACATACATATATTTTTTAACCGTAAATGAAATGATTTTTTTTTAATAGCCTGCCAAAGTGACTCTACTCTACCTGATGGAAAGCATGAATAGAACCCAAGAGTTGTGGTCACCATACTCATTGCGAATGCAGATAAAACAGTATGGTGACTCACACTATGGCAGTCTAGTAAGATGCTTTTTCACGCTTGAGAATGTAAAAAGCATGACAGTCACCCCTGCATCAATACACCTCCGGTTCTCGCACTCTCCAACGAAACACGACAGCACGGATGTTGTCGCTTTAGGTTGAACTGCTGTGGTAGGGTAGTACTAGCCCGGTTGAACTGGTCCTTTCGTGCTGAAATCAGCGAGGTTCTACTACCTGTAAAAAGAAAATCGAAAAGAAAGCAATTACAGGTCTTAAAAAAAACTCTCAAATGTATATTTTTACTAGCACTTTTGACTAGATTTTAGCACTAAGAGCTATATTTCAAAAACATTTTTTCCTTATGTTTGATGTTTGAAGTATCATAAATGCCTTGATTACTTGTGATTTTTTTACTTATTTGGAAATAAAATAGTTACTTTTACTTAATTACTTAATATTACGTATTTACTTATTTTTACTTATAGTATTTTACATTAAAAATATTACAGACAGTAAATATTTTCTAAGAATATAATAAATTATAAATTAATTTATTTTTGAAAGTCTATATAGACATTTTTACGAGTCAGTCTTTACAGCTAGAAGGAGGTGGTTTATTATAAGACTGTTTCTGCGAAGAAACCCCGAAACAAATCGCAGACACATCTTTTTTTTTAAGTTCGTGAGTCTGTTAGCTGAAACCACGCGATTACAGTACAGGACCCGAATTGATTTTTTAAAGAAAAGACCTTAGCTTTGAGTCAGCCTGCCTACACAGAAAGCATACGAGCCACAGTCACCGTGAACCCAAACCGATATAAGCCAGGATCAACGACCGACGACGCTACCGACATCAGGACATTTGTGTAGTTTGTGAGAACACTCAAAACCACCAAAAAGTTACTAAACAGAAACGAACATTACAAATCTTTACTATACTTACATTTACAAACACAAGAAACTTACTTTATAATTCAAATTGAGAAGAGAAATTAAAAAAATGGGAAACAAATGAAATACGAGTACAAATAATTGAGTGTACATCATTTGCAAACATAACGGCAAAGGTAGGAACTTACGTGCGAGAGTGAGCAGCATCAATCCCAAGCAAATTTGTCATCTAAATAACCAGCAACTGCCTAGTAAACCTTTTTATATAATTATTGATTTATTAAGAACTGAAATTTGTTAATACTTAACTTTTAAAATTTGCTTCGAATTATTGTAGAATCACACCCGGACATCGAAAAGACTTGCTTTCTTTTTGTAGTAACACGAGTTTATCTTTATTTCTAGTGTTGTTATATATATCTCAACTACCCGTAACTCGCGGTCCCGCTCGCGTATATGTCGGATACCACGGTAAAAAGTCATCTATGTGTTATGCCGATGTATAAACTATATTACTGTAAAGTTTCATTCGAATTCGTCCAGTAAATTTTTCGTGAAAGAGTAACAAACATACTCACAAACTTTTCCATTTATAATATTAGCAGAACATACATACGACTGTCATGATATCAATTTCCTTAAACCTACCCCTCAGTGACTACCTATAATTAAGATTATTATAAATTACAGGAATAGCTCTCTTTTGTAGGTGGTAGGAACTTGGTAGTGTTAACAAGGTCCAACTCCTTTCCGTTTATAAGAACACTGGTTTTTACTTGTTTAAAATTAGATGTACTCGTAAAAAATCTGATATATTTAGTTTTTTCTCGTTAAAAAATAATTATATTGTAATGTATCTAGACATGTAGTATGAAAAGTATTTTTTGGTAACTCACGTAGAATATTGTTTTTACCTTAATAATGTTTTTTCGTTTTACAAATGACCTTTGGACATTGGTTATTATATAAAAAGCTACCTTTTTAACCTATCTTTAAGAACTGTTTGTTAAAAGACAGTAACTGTTTTAATTATGAGATAAAAATTGTAACTCTAACTGTGATAGGGATGAATATGAGTTACCCAATTAAAACTTGTTGCGATTTCCATACACAGCACAAACAAAAACATATAACAGCGCCATCTACCGAAGACATGTTGAACTACGGTATAATTACTAAATCTGTATCACGATGTTGAAATTATCGTAGCTTTTCGAATATACATATCACCCAATATCAATCGTAGGGGCCACTACGCGCCAGGATGGATCATTTCGTCTGGTCGAAGAATTTGCCTTTGTGTTAGAAGGACATGACACGCGTACCCCTACACTTTTCTAAGTCTTTTAAAATGTATGTGAAATTTGCTTAGACTGGCGTCGTATAATATTAGTATGGATTATCTGTTTATTTGTGCTTAAGAGTTCACGTCCATTCGTATAGATATTAAAACCAAATTTGCATTACCACCACCAATGAAATGAACCCTAGACCGATTTACGGTCACAAAGCTATCTGAATTTATAAAAATATACGGTCGATTATTAGGTGAAAAATATTTGTAAAGGCATTTTGTTAATTTTACTAGTCTGATATATTTATTCAATTAGTTGTTCGTTTCATATTGATGCATCTTTACTAATATTATTAAGCTAAGAGTTTATTTGGTTGGATCTAAGGGTTGAATTGAAATTTTTTTTATGGTAGTTAGCCCAGTTACTAATGAAGGCTTTATAAGATTACGATGCACTAACAGGAGTCCTCTATGAATGTTCTCTATAATCTATGACACATTTTGCAAAAACGGAGAACACTAATTCATTGAAAGTGTTTTTTTTTTAAATTTATCTGAAAGAATAAAATATTAATTATTGTACATACATCTTTTATTTAAATGGTATGCTTTTTAAATGGCGTACCATTTACAAATAAGTCCACATTTCCAGAGTTTTTTCATAAATATCTAAAGTTAATCATTAAAAAAATATATCTTTTTAGGTAAGTACAAGTGAAATGAAGAAACTTAAATGCAACTTGATGTAGTGTTTTTACGACATTTTGTACTTCCAAATCTACTACCGGTTTGCTGGATATCTATACTTCCTCTTAAGCATTGAAAGTTGTAGTAGGTCTTATAAGAGAAGTGGAAGGCTCTTGGTATGTGACTAAACATTTCCTCCACTTCATCATCTGCGTGTATCTGACGGCCCCCTAGTACCGATCTTGATACACTCAGCTGACGGACAAAAGACAACAGACAAATAACATCCCTGGAATCTCGAACCTTGGAACAGATGATCTCGTCCTAAATAAAAACACCGATGTTCCTTTCCTGTCCCCCAAAAGGGCTCACGGGCTTCGTTGCACTTCGCATTGCCGTTACCGATTCTGCGCAGCACTTTGGGTACTCTGGCATTTGAGTCGTATTTGGTACCAGGCTCGTTCCCTAGCCCGGTGGTCTGAGAGAGTTCTAAATCTCTCCTGATCTCGCTCTGCTATCTTTGGAAACATAACAGCGGAGTTCCCCACGCTCTCGCAGCGTACCATGGCCGCAATCATTCTACCGAGTGAAAGAATTCCCACTCCGATGGCTGCCACGAGGTCACACTTCTGTTCTCCCTACGCCAATCACTCTGCCAGCATGTAGAGTGCCACGTTCACGGTCTAGCCAAAGTAGTGGTAATACACAGGTGTTGGCTCTTCATATATGATGATCGTCAGTGATCAGTTATATCTGCCGATATGAGAGAGTCCCGTCTTACCGTGGTAATAACAGCGTGCCCGAGTGGTTTACTCCCTTACGTCCCATTATTTAATATTATATTATTTCTGTATATAATATTCACCTATATATTTTTTTATATACCGAGCTAGAGCCATGGTCAGACACAAATGAGCCGACTCGAGTGGTGCTAAAAATTGTTTCTTTTGAATTGTAGGCAACCATGGATGGTGGTAGTCACTTATCTTCGGATAAATCATCTGCTAGTTTGCCCACTATACCACTACATTTACTTGTTATTACAGTACTAGCTTTTGCCTGCAGCTTTTCCCGCGTATATCTTGGTTATCGTAAAAAAAAAAACTGATATCCTTTCTCAAGAATTAAAGTCTCCATGTCAAATTTCATTGAAATCGGTGCAGCAGTTTAGCCGTAAAAATGTAACAGACAAACCTAGGTAAGATATTATGACTCGGACGTACACGTTCCGAAAACTCTCCCTTATATTCTAACATTTAATGATCACCCATATGAAGGCATTTGCATCCGTGGCAAGCTCTCTCTCCGGGGAAATCAACTACGTTCCTATGACAATGCGTGTCACGGGTAAACTATTCGCTCCGACATTTTCACAAATGTCTGATATTAAATAAGTTTTAGTTGGGGCTGTATAATTTTGCGTTGAAATTAGACGCTTTGCTTAATGAATATGTTTATTTGTATGTTTGTGAGGATGAAGATGAATGTTTATGTGAGGGTGTTTCCGTGTGAGTGTGTACGTTAATATAAATTGAACTCTGGTAAATTTTCGTAGGTAATGTCATTATGTACATAATACGTCTTAGTTATTGTGTTGTGGAATTTGCAATCAAATATGTTTAGAATATTGTTCAAAAGTATAAAGTTTTAAATAAAAATATAATACAAACACTGTCAAATAGAAATACATAATTAAATTAGAATAAATAGTTTGAAGATGAAAATAATAAGTTATAACTATATTATAATATATACATAGATTTAAGTCTTTGTCTATGAAGGAGCAGACAGGGGTGATTTAAATTAAAATTATATTTTGCCGACTATTTTACATTTTTTAGGCCCAAAAGAAAAGTGTGTGCCGTCAACGGAGCACATACATGTCTAAATAAGCTTACAAAAGTATCTACATATTTCTAAATACCAGTAAATTAAAGACAAATTTCATCCATTCAAATGACAAAAAATGGTAGTGCTCACTATTTGTCTGCGGTGGGAAACGAAATCACTGCTCTGCATCAGAGCTACCAGCCACTAAACCCAAAGGAGTGTCAAATAAAGCAATCATTATCAAAATTTTGGTATAGTTTATGTCAATAATACTATAAAATACATTCAGTGGTGATCTGTAATCTTGAACAGAATGACAGCCGTCCCCAATGGTGATTATTGTTGTCAGTCAGCACATGTATTACTGCCAATAGTTAGCGGTTATCGTGACGTGATAGTGGCCTACTTTGGAATAAGTAACTGTTAGGCCATGGACCGTCTGTATATCGGAAAACTTTGTGTATCGTGATGATCACCGAGGCGGAATTTGTGACTTAAATGTAGTGTGATTATAGCCACTCAGACGTTTTCAGTTTATATCAAGAAGTTTTGAACTGTTCGAGTGAAGCTCAATCATCTTGTACTCACCCTTTCAAACACTTAAATGTATTCAAATAGTGCTAATATTTTACAAGCCGACGCTTGTACGACAAGGATAATCAGATAAGTACCTTAACACCGCACAATTTTCAGTAGCAGAGTGTGGTTTTCAAAACAAGTAGAAATATGTATTGTGTTTCTTAAATTTTACTCCCTGAAGTGTAACAAATATCACAAGTTTTGCTTACTTAACTTAGGGTGACAAAGTAAGCCTGTATTTACATAAAAGTATTGCAATAACTTCTTATTTTTAATTTATTTCTTACTCAAGATTATTTGCTACGACTTTTTTCCTTTTTGTTTAACTTTTTTATCGTTAATTAGTTTTTAAAGTAAATTTTCCAGGAGGTCCGGCGGAAATATGAAAGATGAAAGCCGTTTTTCATATCATGAAAATAGCTGAAATAAGAAAATATCACTTTTAAATAGACTTACTGCTTTTAAATCTGATTGTAAGAAACTCATCTTTATAGTAAGGTAAACAGATATAATAAAACTGTTTTTATTTGCTATTTTAAGCACGTGATTTCTCATGTTGTTCGTTAGATTTCAATAATTCCAGTAGGATAGAGAGCCATGCTCAGTCATAACCGGTCGGCTTCACCAGTGCCATACCACGGACTCACGTAAAAGCGGTGTCACGCACTTCTTTTGTAGCTTTTCATCGAATCAGTAAGGGTACCAAACCCCTTAAGCTAAGGGGAGTGATAGACAAACTAGACAAGACAGGATTAACTTGATACAGGTGTGACAGTTATCGTGGTAACTGTGTAAGCCTTGCACTGTCACGATGACTGTCATGCTTTTTACGTCCCTAAGCGGGGTGTGAACAAGCATCTCACAAGGCCACCACAGTGTGGGTCACCATACTACATTGTCTGCATTTGGATTGAGTATGGTGACCACAACTCTTGAATTCTATTCATGCTTTACATTAGGCAGAGTAGAGTCACTTTGACAGGTTCTTAATGTAGAAAAAATATAGAAAAAAGACTCTTGTGTTGAAGATTTCCTGTGTAACCTAACTCAAAGAGACCCGTTCGCTTCTTTACCTTTCTACATTAGAAAAACTTCGGTTTCCTGTAAGATTACGGTGTCACTCTGTTTTAGTTGATTAATTTGTTGCGAAGAATGACTCTTTCGTAGCTAAATAAAATTATATAACATAATATTATAATAATAATATAATGTTCTCACACACTTCACACACGGTAGACTGATTCCAAGCTAGGCAAAGCCTGTACTATGGTAAACAGACTACAGATAAACATACTTATATATTTCTAGCTACATACATATTAATCATAAATTAAATCCAGACACAGAACGAACGCTCGTGTTTGTCACGCAAAGATTTGTCCAAGTTGGGGTCGAACTCGTGACCTCTAGCTTAGCAGGATCACTAATAACTAGACCAATAGTCTGTAAACAAAAATCATATTTTGTTAATTTTATCTACTTAAACCATGTTTAAGGAGATTCGAAAATATCGCAACAATTATTCCTTATCAAGTGTAAAACTTATCTAAAGATTGATAATTAAACCGAGTAAGTCAATAGACCACAACTTAAACACAACTTAAGTATAATCTCGAAACTTGGACTAAAAGTTGTACTCGCGGTCTTGTTAATTAATTTTATGTTTCACTTTTGTTAAACAGAAATGTTTAACGAAGTGGTTTTAAATGTGATTCCATTAATTTTGTGGCAATACTTCAAACGTACTGTCGTGGTGTGGTCACGGGTGCTTATCGGATTTCTAGTTTTATGTACATTGAAAGTCCGGATTTATATTTTAAAGTGTCGTTAACAAAACAGAAATGTATTTGACAAGAAAAACAATTGTGCTATGTTTTTTTTTACAAGACGACGCCCGCATTAGGAATATGTCCACACAAAGAACACTCATACTCAGTACAACAATTTGTGTATCACACAAAGTGTTTTCCCATGTGAGTTTTGCACCCACAACACGTAGCGCGGTAGAAAATAACGTGGCGACCGTTTAAGCCACTACGTCTTCCGTGTAGTCGTACGCAATTAATAACGTTTGTAATTAATAACTACCTCGTTGATATAGCAATTAGGGTATGTGACTGCCGATTGAGAAGTCTCGGGTTTGTTTCCGGGGCCAGATTAAAAAGTGTTATTGAATTTTTCTGGTTACAGAAATATTTAAAGTAACTTGTAATTTAGAAGTTAGGGGTTTTGCCTCCTTACCTCGGAGAGCACGTAAAGCTATCAGCCCTGCACCAGATCTCTCGTCTCGTACGTAAATCGCAGATCCACCGGTCGTACATCAGTACCAAATAAGGGTGAGTGCATTGCCACCATTTGAGTCAGTCTCTTTAGAAACAGGAGGAGAGCGTTTTGGATAACCTCACTCACTCAGTTCAAAACACTGAAAGAATTGCTTAGCACCGATTTTAAAAATATCACTCTTACGGTCTATCTATATTAATTATATAAAGCTGAGGAGTTTCTCTATATAATCATTTGATTGAATCTCAGGAATTACTGATTCGATTTGGAAAAATATTTCAGTGTAAGATAGCCCATAAGTCCATTTACCAAGGAAGACTATATACATTATAACGCTACGACTAATAGGAGAGGAGTATATTAAATTATACAAAAAATCGGGCAAATTTATTTCTTTTGAGAGCATCTATTGCGTGCGCTATATAAACGGTGAAAGTTTCGCAAAAACTGTTCCTCCTTATGGGTTTAATAAAAAATCCACGATACCATCTTTTAGGGTCAGTTTATTATAGCCTTTTTAATGGTTAACAAATTTGTTCACAATGCGTAACGTTACACTACGACCGAAACGAAACACAGACGAAATAGGGTGAGTCAGTTACTAATAGCATACATTGACTAATTGGTAGAGCTTGGCCACGCCTATATTTTTAACCATAAAATAATCACATATTTGATAATATTTGCTAATGAAAATCAAAATAAGAAATTTGCCAATTTGGTCTCTCTATATGACGATTTTATAACAACATAACCACTATTGCAAGGTCCGATACTTGCAATTTTATTAACAACATCAATTCGTGATAGTAAATACCCAATAACAATACGTTAATGGCTTGCATATGCATCTAATCAGACTGGAAATATAATCTCATCTAGTCATGTTTACTAAATCTTATGAGCGCTTAAGCTGATATATGAGTAGCATTCATATTTTTCCAAAGCATTAACTCCTATTTGAATGATCACACAGGCTAACTAATTACCCTCCAACTCTATGTACGCAAAAGTTTCAATGGCAAACCTCGCTTAAACAAATAGAAATACAAAAAAATTAGAATAGAAATATACTATATATTGTTTGTTTTTTTTATATTAAAAGCCTGCCAAAGTGACTCTACTCTGCCTGATGGAAAGCATGAATAGAATACAAGAGTGGTGATCACCATACTCATCGCAAATGCATACTGCAGTATGGTGACCCACACTATGGTGGCCTTGTGAGATGCTTCTTCACACCCCGCTTGGGGACGTAAAAGGCATGACAGTCATCGTGACAGTGTAAGGCTTACACAGTTACTACAATAACTGTCACCCCTGCATCAATGGGCCTCCGGTCTCACACTCACCAACGAAACAGGATAACACGGATGCTGGCGCTTTAGGTTGGTTTTCTGTGGGAAGGTAGTACTGCCCTATTTGGTGACGGATTAAGAATACGAAATGTTACCAACTCTATTCATCTTGGATGTCGTAAAAGATAACTAAGGAAGCAAACTGTAGAAGACAATATCACAGCAAAGAGGAGGAAACTTGAAACAAACCCTATACCTATCGGTCCGGTCAGGGAAGTATTGTAGGCCAAAAGCTTTCTAAGGAGAGGTCTGTGTCCAGTAGTGAACTTTTAAAACCAGTTGTTGATGATCATGATGAAATTAGAATAAAGATGTACTAGTATGTATAGTAAGGAAACTATGAACATATCAGAATGATACAGGAGGGAAAGCTAGTTGGAGTCTAATTTGAGAAAACTTAGCTAATTTTGTGATGCTTGATGTCGAATCTCTATCATATTTATTAGGTGTTCTCTTTTCTTATATTTTGCAACTTTTTTTGTTATTTTTTGCAAATATAAAGGTGGTATCTATCAATGGTATGCAGAATGAACAAAGCACATTTTTGGAATCTAGAAAAAGAGAATCGTTTTTCTTGTGGATGAGACAATAAGCTTAAAGAGTGTATAAAATTTATTTATTACGATAGATAGAAATACTAGAAGAAGAGTATTTTTTTTACCATACAAACACTCAAAATGTGATTTGACGATACGTCTTACAAACATCTCATGAGTCGCTAGTTTAGAAGAACTAAGTTTTCCTGTGTGGCAAAGTCGATCTCACCTTCTTGATGTAAAATGATAAAGCATTGAGTTGTTGTAATAAGTTGAACTTTACCTTAAAGTCTTAAAAAATAATAATAAAGTTAAATAAAATATTAAAAATGGTTGTCTATAAGAAGACCACCAATTGTCACGTTTATATAATTTGTAACTTATTTTAATTTATTCCTATTGATATGTGACAAAAAAGATAAAATAAAATAAATAAATAAAATGAAGACCTATTATTACATTGAAGTGAACTAAAATCCAAAACTTTACACGTTACGCATCAGTGGGCAAGATGCCTAACGGCTCCGGGAGCAAAAATGAAGTTTTTGTGAATTCCTCTCACGGCGCAACCATTTTAAGAGCCCTTCTCTTCGGCCATTATCATCCTATTTTTCTTGTACGCCCTTTAGCCGTGGCCCTTTAAATTTGCAGTTTTTTATATTCTTGTACCACGCTTTTATGAAATAAGTATAGAGATAGAAATTTTTTTTTTTGTTGAAAGCGTTTCGTAAATTTCGTTTTAAAAGACTGTAAACACTATTATTTATGTTTGTGCAGTATTTGAAAAATAATATTTAATTTTGGTACCATTTCAAAAAATTGTAAAAAAAATGTAAGTCTTATCAAAAATTGCTGAGATTTATTGACTTGGGATATTATTAATACTGTTACAGACTGTACGGTTGGCTTAGTGGTTTGAGCGGTTGCCTCGCTGCTCTCTACTGTGCTGAGTGTTGAGGGTTCAAACCTCACATGACACAACACTTTGTGTGGTCCACAAATTGTTGGATGTTCTTTGTGTCCGTTTCGCGGATGTTTGCTAAGTCCTTCGCGACGCAGGATTTATTCCTAGTGCAGGCGTTGTCTTTGAAAAAAGGAAAAGAAGTTCACTGCTGAGCCTTAAATGTTCATGTCGATGTGATGAGCATGATCAACAATTTATTCTGCATCTAGGTGTTGCGTACGTAAGATGAATCTATAAAATGTATGTTTTACGTAACCGGTGTGTCAAATTATGACTTTTTGCGATGGATTTCCAAAAACTTGGATTTCATTTAGTTTTCTAAGTCAGTCGGGAAAAACAAAACCAGCTTTTAGACATCATGAACCTTATTATAACTTAATATATGCTCCTATTCATGAAATACGTGGTCGTAAAACTCGACACAAAGCTAAACACAAGTAAATTAGAGGAACTCGGCCATAATACTAAGTGAGTGCTCGTAATATGAACGAAACCATATTTTTTGTTAAAGCAACAAAACCTTTGTGTCACTCTTTCGTCCTCACTAAAATGTGTGTGACTGGTTTGTAAAAAGCCGCAGGAGGATTAACAAAGACCTTTTAAAACCCAACTTATTAGGCAACATATTTTTGTTTGAGTTGATATTAAATTTTTATTTTTATTGAGGTTGTATATTTACATATTACTTTACTCAGTGGGGTCAAAAGAGGTAGACTTTTTTCTATATATCGTTTAACTAAGTTTGATGGGTTCAAAGAAATATTTTTTTTTTGCTATAAATGTAAAATTGCTGCATAGTAAAGAAATACATTAATTCTGTCTGGTGGCTTAAAACAGAAAACGTGGGACGTTAGCTCAATTTCTTTTTACAAAGCATTTTTTTAACCGTTTGGCTAAGCGTTATATTAGTCATGAAGTGGTTTTTTTTGTAATTAGATATTTAAAAAAATAACTGTTACTTGACTAAATATGTTGATTTATAACTATAATTATTTACTTAATTTTTATATACTTATATAATACTTATATATATTTTAATAGTAGGCACATTAAGGAATAATCACTATAATAAATCAATTTACACGATAATATTACCAATATTTTAATACAAAGATATTGAAATATTTTAAGTAATATAGTCACTATTTCATAAGATTAATTATCGTTCTTTTTTTGTTTCAGGTACGTGTAAAAAAAATCTACCTTATATTCACACACGTATTCGCATCATCAAATGGTTTAATAAATAAAATAAAACAAGCTTACAAAAGTCGGCTACAGACAAACATACAGGTGAAGCTAGTAAAAACTTAAACATATAATTTAAATATTTCATAAATAAGTTTTTATTTTACTTTAAAGAAAAACCAATATCAACTTTATAGAAAAATACATAGAAAGCATTTGTTTTTAGACAAATTTTCGCTGAACATAAATCCTAGTAAAAGACAAACAAAAAGTCTATACTTTGAAATTCGTATACGAACTTTGTGTACTTAAAAAGTCACGGCCCAAGAATAAGTCCTTGTGGCACACCTACTAACACTACTGTGAGATAAGGCGTGAGGAACGTTTCTACGCATTATTATTCAGAGGCAGTACCATACCGAATTGTCCTCGACACCTACACAAAGAGACGCTTGTGGATTCACTCCCAGTAGTCTTCATTTTATTGTAAATCTGTGACCGCAATGTCGAACGGCCTTTAGGGTTCGCTAGGAGGGTGGGCCGTAATAAAATTATACGCAATTGTGATTGATCGCAACAATTGTTTTAAACTGTGCAGTATTTTTATGTGGTTATCTGTTCTTTTCAATGCAGTTATACTTTGAATAAATTGTGGTTATTGTTTTTTTGTTATATTAATTGCTATTTGGATGATAATAATATTGAATAAAATAAAATTAACAAAAATACTATTACATAGAATTTGTGGTCTTTGTATCGTGGTTCTAAGTATCGAGTTTTAACTGTTGTATTATAGTATATATTAGTTTATTTGTAACTATTGTATGTATACACTGTAGTTGAAGATTTGAGACCTAATTGTCAATTTTCACTAAAATATAACAAATAACAATAATAATAAACTATAAGTACCATAATAATTTCATTATCCTTTTTTGTTGTTATTATCTAGTTCTATTTCAGTTATTAGCGCCATATATTTAGGAGTATCAACAGCTGTGAAAGCCAACTTTGTTCTTATGTAAATATTTAAGCAAATCTAGAGTTAATAATTTCTAAATATTCTATTTATTCCTCAATCACTCACCTCCAAGACCGGAGGCCGATATATTGATGAGTCACTTACCTATGTTCTGTTGTAAAACGTACCAATGTCAGGAGTGAGTAGTTCCAGTGAATCAGAACTGCGTGCCGAAGATGGAGAGATGCTTATTTTACGAGGACCGTAGGTGCAGTGCTGTGTGCTGTGTAACCACAAAAATTTTAATAGACGCACACCCATAATTGGAACGATAATCTTGACACAGCCCGTTTCATTCTTTCTATTTATATTAATATTTATTTCATTTTTACTGTGTAGTAGTTTCTTTACGTTAGTTTCGTTAGTTATTAAAAAAAAATTAAAAATGGCGCCAGTTATTAAACATTTATTTATTTTTAGTGCATATAACTGAACTTGTTATAAATTTATAAATAGAGCAATAGCCAGAAATTTCATAGGTTGCAATGTAATTTTTTTGACTTGCGATCCCAAATTTTTGCATTATTTGTAACTTCAGAGTATGGTATAAAAATTCTAAGCCTAGTTTTATATAGTACATTAAATTTATCTCCAACAAGTAAATTCAATAATTATTTCAGTAGCTTATTTAATTAATTCGATTGAAAAAATTATGGGCATTTTAGAAATTTCTCTACTGAGAGTTGATACCTATGGTAAATTTTCGATAGTAGGTAGTTAATATCTCATAGTAAAGGTCAGAGTTAAAAAATTAAAGTAAAAAAATGTTTTTAATAAGAATTTGGAAATGAAAAATTAACTATATAAATTATTCACAGTCCACTGCCAGACACAGATTTCTCCTTAGGAAGGAGGCTTTGACCTACTTACGATGTTGACCAAACGGGGTGACAAGGCCTTTTCTGTACAGTGATGTAGTCCTGTGTTGTTTAGTCATTTAGTCAACTTACGGCCCCCATGAGATGAGTTGGGGTGATGATACTCGGTATTCTTAATTCATCACCTCACCACATGGATATCGAAACTTTGGAGAATGTCAAATTATTGTGTAAATTTTTGTTTTCGACAATTTAACATCACTACAGACCACAAATAGGCTTGTAAAAATGTTACTGATACGTTTTGGTACATCTATATGAAACAAAAAATTAAGCAAATTTAAGGCAACATTGCATAAAGTTAAAGTAGAAAAGAAAACTAAAAACTAAATTAACAGACGACCTGACAAAAAGTATCTCACTGGAATCTGAACTAAATAACTTCTCTTTTTCTTTTTATTCACACTTTAATATGAACATTAGCCGTTATAGTTGAAACTAATTCCCGCATACCTAGATAGCCAACATTTTTGCTATAAAAGCAGAATTTTTTCTCAGCGCTCCTTTTGTGCGGCCAAGGGATTATTTTGATAATAATTTACCGTTCTTGTTGGTAATATTGTTCGAGTAAATCCTTTTAGTGCCACTATTTCTTTATTTTCACTTTTTATTTTCCTGGAGCATTCAAATAGAAATGCCTTGTGAGTGGGATCGCTTTATTTCTGAACACTTATAACTTTTGTGGATTTATAGTCTGGTAATGGATTATTTTTGGATTCTTTCTCTTTGTTTGAAGATTTGTGTTGTACATTATTTTCTGTTATATACTTGTGCTTAACTTGTAATATGTGTTTTAGAATTATTGTGATTTTATAAAGTAACTATGTATCAACATGTATATATTGCAGCTAAAAAATTTTATTAATCGATGTATATTGTTTTGATGATATGAAATTAATTGATATTTTAATTTTACTTGTGTGGCAACTTCCACATAAGTGCAAACAGAAAAATGTACTATATCGCCGGTACGTCGCGCTAAGAACAATGAAGGTACATCGAACTACGAAGTATAATAATGAACTACGAAGCAACTACTAATCCTGTATCGCGAAATAGAGATTCGCGTGGCAATTAGCATATATACAATATCCCAACATAGTGGCCGCCAGGCATGATCACCTCGCCTGGTTGGAGTAACCTCTCTTTGTGTCACAGGGACATGACCCTCGTCCCTCCACACCTTGTATATGTGTATTTGCTAGTAATGCGTTAAATTTTTTACTTATTTATGTATGTATATTTTTTGTCTAAGATAAAGAAAGCAACGATTTAAATTCTCTTGACATGAAAACGTTAGAGTGGCAAATGTTATTTCACAGAGAGTAACAGTCCATCTCAGTGGAGTTTCATTTTAAATTAAAATTACTAACAATTTACGTGGTGTAATAAATATTTTGACAGCAGTATATATCCAGTAAGTTCAAGAAACAAAACATGAAAGTTAAACTCTTGATACAAATTCAAAAAGATTACAATCTTTTAAAAAGTATACACAAAAAGTAACAAATTTGAGTCAAGTATAAAAGCCCACTAAAATCACGACCCTCAAACAGAGAGGGTACAGGGGTGGTAGTAAACGACAGACGATAAAGGGTAACACTTAAAGTTTATAAGCCGTAAAACTTAGTCACTGCATTTTGTTACACTGTAAAATCACTTGATTCATGTACATTATTGTACATAGTAAGCTATGATTTACATTTGTTTAACTTTTGCATATAAATTACATTTTAGGAATAAATGAAGCTTCTAACATTTGGGCTATTACATTTTTTTATCATTTACGAAGGGTTGAAGGTATTATTCACTTGCGAACTTCCCGGGTGCTCAATCATTTTCGGACTCAAGGTGTGTTATGAAAGGACGAAAGGAGATTTTTTATGAAATGGTGAATCAATCATCATCATCAACAGCTTTTAATAGTGCTAATTTGCTTCCTTAGTAGCTTCTCACACTACTCATGGGTGAATAGAGATGCTGCTACTCAATATTTCTAAACCACATGTATGCTGTTTACATCAAGATAGAAGAAACATTTCCATATACTTTTTAAAAACCTGAATATCTCTAATGTAAGTTTTTATTCTAATTTGGCCTTTGACACAACTACTGGTACTAGTCCTAGGGGACAAAAAATCAATATATATTTGTATAATATTATAGAAAAAAAAATATTACTATATACTACCGATATTTACGGAGTCGATGAATACTTTGTGTAGGCAGGAAAGTCGTGTAAGCTACTTAGATCGTCAAATATCAAATGTACAAAGAAAGTAGGATAAAGTGAAGGTAAGAACTTATTACTTATACAGAAAAAATATAGAAATTATAATTAGACTGAAAAGAAATACAATTCACACGATTCCTTATTTAATTATTTGATTTTACATGTTTCTAATTATTTTCTGTAGGAGAAATTATAATAAATACCTTTAAAATCCTGTGATAAAATACAATGAGATAAGTAGTAAAATGATAACACACTAATAAGAAATCGCAATTTATTTTGTAGACCAAACTTCCCAGTTACAATTGAATACTACAAAACAAAACAGAATCTTTAGTTTGAAATCGTACTTCAATTGCCCAAAATGTCAGCTAAAACAGCTTCGAAACAGTCCATAACAATTGTTCAGCCGTTACACAACAATAAAACTAAAGGGTTCCACAAACCCAATCTAGGGTCCCAAATAACTACTGGTTGTATCAGTGTTAATTGCCGTCTAATTGGCT
The DNA here is from genome assembly GCA_949316085.1 of Hypercompe scribonia. NCBI lineage: Eukaryota > Metazoa > Arthropoda > Insecta > Lepidoptera > Erebidae > Hypercompe > Hypercompe scribonia. Next base: position 12,693,801 of record OX438993.1, read on the forward strand.
CCTCTAAGCCTCCTACTAAAGGTAATAGATGACGTAATTGGCTTGTTGAGGAATAAATCCTGGTAATTGTACGGCAAACGTGAAAAAACATTGTTGGGATACTATTTTCAAATAAGATGTTAAAGACTTTTATACTAAATTGAAGTAGTAGGATTTTTATTTATTTGTTTTAGTTCAGTGCTGTTTTTAAAAATATATTAATTTTTATCACACATATGTACGCTCAACTATAGCGATGCGGCCTTAGCTTTACATCGAGGAAGTAAGGTTGCCGGAGACCAAAACTCCCATCCTAAATTTATAAAATTGAGGACTGTACAATTACTTGTACGTAATTATTTATTTATTATGGATCTCCGACAAGGTATACACTTTACATGCGTTTTTTGTGTCAGATAAAACACAATTGAGATTTTGTGTCATGTGCTTCCTCAATTGTGGGCGACCACAACATGCTTATTACAAAAATAATTAAATATGTGTATACAAACAGTGGTCACAAAGGTTTATGTAAGTGAAAAAAAAGTAAACTGATAAAATACAAAAAAAAAAAACAAAAGAAACATCAATTAATTAAACAATCGTAGGCCAGTGGCAGTCATGTACACATACATACACACAGCTACACATACATGTATACACATAATTATAACCTTACATCTAATAACTCACTAAGTAAAACAGATTTTGTGACAAAAAATATTGCATAATTTATGATCAAGACAGAGAAATTACTTATATAGAGTTAGATAAATAACACAATTATGGAATGAAATAATATGTTGTAGTGTTTCAACATTACGGTTTGATAAGCGAGATTGCAATGGTAACTACGAACCAGCTTAATTAAAACTGAAAATTGTAGTGAACTAAAATAATTATTATAAAGTTTCAAAAGTTAGGCCGCACATATGAATAGAACGTTTCAAATTTAATAATGAAAGCAGTTAAACTAATAACAAACTTAATTTTACAAAATTGGATAAATTGTAACAGAGAATCTATGATATGTATTATAGATTATCCATTTAAGAATAAAAGACAGAAAATGAAACATAAAATCGTCAAGTGCAGACATGTAAAAGACATCGTTTCCTTAACACGAGAGCTATAGAACCGTAATGTGACAGATGCCGATACAACTGAATAAGTAGCTCGTACTCAAAAGCGATTTGCTCCGCAACTGGTCCAACGATCGGAAACTACTCAGAGGCAATTTGTGAATCCTGTTAACTTGGCAATGCATTACAACACATTCGATTATGTCTCAACACGCTGCAATACATTTTAGATTCAAGAATTATGAACTTAAGGCTTATATTCGTTTGTTGTCATTTTAAATTAAATTTTATAACCCTCTTTGAAGACTACAGTGATGAAGCTTATTTTATTACTACGGGAAGATTTAATTGTGTTATAAAAAGCTAATGTTCCTTTTTTTGCATTTCCTTGAATGTTGAATTGTATAATTGCCGCAATTAATTTAATGTGAACGAATAAGGCACAGTAGTAAACTTCATTATCGCGTTATGCTTAAAGAGAGATAAAATTAATATATCATAAAAATGCTCCGTCTTAAAAAAAAATGCTGAAATTTATTCCGATAGACAGATACCATTAGTTTAAATCATTGTTAACAGCAATTAAATCAAAATTTCATTAGAAGTAACGACAGCATAATGGCGAAAACATTGGACTGGTGATGAAGTACTTGCGGGGTCAAATCCCATACAATGTAATAGTAACGTGGGCTTAACCTAAACAAGCAAGAAAGTACTTGATCTGCAGAAGTTAACAAGAATACCCCTGATATGTGATCCACGTTAATAGTGTTCTAATGTTAAACAATCTAAGAGATAGTCAAAAACATAGAATAACATGAAAGGAAAGTAACGAGTAATAAATTCACGATATTTTATGCACTATGTACATTATAGATATTTGTAAAATATTTTAATGTATAACATCTCTAGGCAATTTATATTCACATAATATAAAAAATAAAAATCTTTTCTCAATATTCCAGAAATCGAGTTTACAGATTTTGGATGAAATCAAATAATCGAGATTGTTTTCAACCTGGATAACAGTAAAAAGAGTATTATAAAGTATTTCCCTAAATGCTTAACCAGAGTACGAACATTACCAAAAGACATTCCAATGTTCACGATCGGACGGAAATCGAACAGGCCAATGATACTGGTGTCACGGGGAAAATGAAATTGCTTTGAAACCGATTCACTTAATTGGAAGGTACAACATCACCGCTCTTGGGGATAATCAGTTTATTACGTAACAATGCAATTGTGTTGAAGGAGGAATTTTCGGGTTTATGCGACAATGTGATTCAATCTATAATAATTTTATGAATGTGAAAGTAAGTGAATGAGTCCTAGCTGCTTGTCCGTTATATTTTCACTCTTACACCATTTAAGCAAATGAGATAGAGCGTTGCAGAAGATCTTGAAGCTAACACTGAAAAGAAGACACAAGAGATCTTACACTGACGAAGTTGTGTACATTGGCTAGTATCACCGATACAACTACCGAGTAATAGTGTAAAAGAAACAGATTATAGAAGGAATTATTATTCATCAATAGCCTTTAACAGTACACTGTTAGACATTAGTCTCTCCTCGGAAAAGAGATTTTGGCCTACTATACTACGCTAGCCAGACGGGTTAGTATAGGATTTATTTCAAGTTTCCGAGGTGGTGGCTCCGTCTCGTGCGGTGTTCCACAGTCTGTCTTCGGACCACTCCTGTACTCTTGTCTTGACCGGAACTCTCCCATGGGAAATGGAGGTCGAAGTGCTCGCCGAAGTTTACCGACTTCCGGGGGAAAAGTGGCATACAGCCCCGCCCGAAGAGATACGCGAATAATGCGAGGCCGCTTGTCGAGCCACGATGGCTCGTTGGTCGTCCAGTTCGAGCACCTACTCGGGCCGCAGCCTTGCCCACTGGACAGTGGGCAGAGGGGCTGTACGGTACCCTTTCCTTCCGGCTGACGCAGGACGTTTCCGGGCACGGTTGCTTCGGGAAGTATCTGCACTCGGTTGTTAGGAGGGAATTGAGTCCCACCTATCATCACTGCGACTGCAGTGAGAACTCGATTCAACACACGCGGGGGGTTTGGTCTACTGGGGGGAGCAGCATGGCGCCCTCACTGCAGTTATTGGAGATCTCTCGCTACCCACCATCATATGCTCCATAGCTCGTAGCGACAGTTGTTTCACCGCGGTCGTAACATTCTGGAAGACATAATCTCACAGAAGGAGGCAGCAGAGACGGTCCAAGAAGACGATCTCCACTCGGACCCAAGTCGCCACCGGCCAAGTCGCCACCGGCCCCTCATGCCCCCCTGAGTGTAAGCACGGGTGGACAGGACGGGTTTTCTCCTTCATCCGTTACAGAGGCCAGCCGCGAGGAGGTGACGTCCATACGTTCAAAAAAAAGGATTTGTTTCAAGTTTTCCTTCTCTTTGCAGTGATGCACATTTGATTCCTTTAGTAGCCTCTTACAACAACTCATGGGAAGAATAAGGGTCGTGACACTGTATTCCTCACCGTCAATTATACACTAAAGCCAGAAAATCTTTTGACTTTTAAATCTGTCAAATTAGAGACATAAGATTTTACCGGGATTTTTAATAAATAAATTTAAATAATATTAATATTAAAGCTAGTATATAAAGATAAAGTACCACATGTATCTACATAATCCTTTTATTACAAGCCTTCTGTAAATTCTTTCTTTTTTATTTAAACACTTAACACTTAGTACCCAATGTTTTATTGTCCGCTTTATGACGTACACGATTATTTATTTCTGGATTTCATGCAGGTGTCATAAAAAAATTACCAAAATATCTGTATTTACACTTTAAATTACACTGATGTCCATTTAATCTAAGAGATTCCGTTTGCTTTTACATGTTTTTCAACTCGAAATGATTTTGTACAGGAGTAGCTCACACAATCTCAATAATCTTGCACGTAAAACTAAGGAAATATAAACTATTTTTATTTTTGTCACAAGATGCATCAATATATACACAATAGAAGTTATTTTTCAGACGACTTTTCAAAATCGTCTTTAGGTCTTTTGTCACAGTGTTGTGACTTTAAAAATTCTATTTTGTACCAATAATCATTTAAATGTTCGAATTGAACTTATTAACGATAAACCCTTTTCAATTCAAACGTTTTTTAGTGTTTCATAATTCATAATTTTGACTGATATCCAACTGTATATCGAAATTGGAAATATATGATAAAATTAATTTTTTGACAATATTAATAGTAGCATAGAAAATAGAGCAGATATTTTTTTGTTTACTTTGACGATGTGTAATATGTATCTATATAAGTATGTCCTAAATAATAATAAAAACACTTATATTTAGTACATAAATCTGTAAAACTGAAATCGAGTTGTAAATATAACGAAATGATGTCGAGAATCGGATATTATAGTGATCGATTTCTTTGACACCTACCCTATTCTGCAATCTGTCAGAAGTGTCAGTTTAGATTGGATTGACTATAACTTACTCAATTTTAGAATTAAATATCTTTTTAAATATTAGTATCTGACTAAGTGACTCCACTAGAATCTAAGAGTGATGGTCAACAAACTCATTGCAAATGCAGACAATACAGCATGGTAACTTATGGCGGCTTAGTAAGATGCTTTTTCACAATTTAAGTTTATTTATGTCATTTTTTTGTACTATATTTCTCTGATATCGAAGTATACTACTTGTTTTGGTCTAAAGCCGATTACTGGAATGAGCCTTAATTGTTTATTAGAGGAGATCTTAAACAAACCATAGAAATCAACACTAAATTAATTGATAACATACTAAATACATAATACTTATAAATTCATACCATTTGGAGATCTATCATGATATTGTTAACTATAGTTATAAATGTGAACTCTATACGTAATGAAATAAATACGAATTTACCTTAAAACACTTTTGAAAAATTCTCAGTGTATGCTTTGTGAAGTTATACACCTTTTGGCGCTATAGGGAAATATGATAAGAGTGAATTTTTACAATGCGTGTACACCGACAGAAAAAAGTAACAGTCTGAAGTTAGTTGCTACCGACAGAAAAAAGCAACAGTCTAAAGTTAGTTGCTAACGTGTGTCATATCAGTACAAATAATCAGTGTGAATAAATAAAAAGTATATTGACGTTTATATTAATTCAATTGTATTTATAACGGTGACAGATATTTTTATTTGTTATTTTTGGATTGTTACACCAAAGAAGTATGACTTCTTACGTGCGTACACGAATACACACACTCTTTTTTTAAATATATGTACCTTTGAATTGGTTTATCTGTGCAAAACTACCAACAAACAAAAATTGACTGTATAATGTGCATAGATAATATCCTCATTCATGTTAGCACTCAAGTTTTATTGTATTATTGCTTTTCGCTATCATGTCACGATATACCGATATAGACATCTGCGCAACGCTCTGTCGATGTCATGTCTATCTGTCTTCGTTGAAACGTCTTCTATCTATGTGTTTCTGAATTTATCGCAATATATTATTTGTTTATGTTATTGGCTTTATGACGTTAAATAAAAATGTACTGAAAATGACTTGATATTTTCAAACATGGCTGTCTGATCTAAAGCCACAGCCTGTATAATCAGATTGTTGATAAACAAACTTATGTATTTATAAATATAAACATATTATCCATAAATTACACCCAGAAATAGAGCCAAGAATCTGTCTCCTCACAAAATTATTAATCCTGGAATATATTCAAAATTACTAATAATAATGGTATGCTACACACAGTATTTCATGCTCAAACGTGTCTATAATGGTACTGTAGTTTTCATGGAGAAAATCAGGCTCTCTAAATTGAATTTAGACTAAAATTCTTAAAGTACTAACAATAGTTGAATATTGTTTTATTTATACTTAGTTTAAAAAATATTGTTCCCCGCAATTGAGGCTTATGATAGAAAATAATAAAACTAGACTACTCCACAGCCTTCAAAAGACTGCTGAAACAATTTGCCGGTATCTATTGAAAGCATACACTCTGTTTTGTTTTACATAACGCTCCAAAAACTTTTGATTCCAATGAACTGCACATGTCATATAAAAATATTAGACTATATTTATCTTACTCCGTGTCGTGACTGATTGAGAATACATAGTGTTACCACCCCTATTCATCCGGTGGGTGTCGCAAGTGGCGACTAAAGAAACAAATTATACAGGAAAATATCACTATAAAGAGAAGGCAAATTTGAAACAAATCCTATTCCAACCCAGCCAGCGTGGTATACTAGGCCAGAACCTCCTTGCCAAGGAGAGGCCTATGTCCAACAGTAGACTGTTACAGTTCACTGTTGAAAATAGACCTTTTAAGGTTGTTGATATATTTATCTTGCTAAATGTTTAACGAAAAATGAAAAGATTTGGAATAAAAAGCAAAAATCTAACCGAGCTAAACGTATCCCACTTACCTTTCTATTCATTACCGAAGTCGATCGTAAACGCCGTAAAGATTGAGTACCTTTGATCGAGTGACGCTACAGCGATTCTAATATCATGATTCCACACACGACAATACACCCCTTTGTGATAAGACAGCAAAAGCTAATATATCTTTTGATTCGTCTACTCGTTTAGGTTACGTGAAGGTATCTTGACATCAATTGGTAGTATACGAATTGTGTTCCAACTGATTTGTAATGTCAACTTTCTTTTAAATAGAATAAAAATAATGTGACTATGTCCTCCGAGTTAGTTATTAACAGATATTAAGAATACAATATAAAATTGGTCTAATAGCATATTTTTACAGGAACACTAGAAACAATAGATAATGGAAAATAAAAAAAATAAATGAGGCGAGATTAAGAGTTCATGTGAAATTACAGATTTCCATTACAAACATGAAGAAATTATGATCTAAGCAATGTGAATCAGATTATAATTTTTTTTTTTAAGTCATCATACAAGACAAACATACAAGAAACGGACACAAAGAACACCCAGACTCAGAACAACAATTTGTGGATCACACAAAGTGTTGTTCTATGTGAGGTTTGAGCCCCCAACCCTTAGCAGAGTAGAGAGCGGCATGGCGACCGCTCAAACCACCAGCCAACCGTGCAGTCAAATTATTTTTAAATTATCATATTATGAACCATTATACAAGTAAACAAAATAAAATTATCTTAATCACTTATAAAGCGTTAATAATTATGACTTCTATTTTACTTAACCTCTTTTTTGAAAAAGACGATTACATTATCAAAGAAGATATGCGTTGGGTACCTAAAAGCAACTAAAACCATTATAGTATTACACATTGTAGCGCCAGGGAAGGTTTCTAAACCTCTCTCAGTGCCACATCGCTGATTCCTTTCTTCACAAGTTAAACTAAAGAAACTCATGAACATTCTCAGAATTTTGATTTTTCAAAGTATTTGATTTACAGCTCTATGTCTGTCCGAAGATCAATGGTGCAGTATTAACTATGTAAATTTCATTTCTTATAGAAAAGACCTAATGACCTGGAAAAGAATAATTCAGGCCGTTGCAATGATTCATGAAATAATATTTTTCCTTCTCACGTTTAATTGTGTTCAAACGTCATGAACAGCTGATCCCATTGAAAACAACTTATAAAATATCGGATGACTTTGAAATTATCACAATAAGCTCGAAAAAATAGGTCAAAATTTTTAATCTGATTTAAAAATCATCTTAAAAAGTAACGTCTTAAGGTAAGTTTTAGATTACTTGGATTTAGATTTTTGTCAGTAGCTTTAATATTCTTTTGAAATAACAAAAGGTGTTTACCTAAAGGGCAGATTGGGCTCTCGACTCGTTGATAACGGTATCAATTACAGTTATTAATTTTGGATTTCGGCCGTGTCTGTTGTTTCCAGGTTTCCTCTCAAAATAATTATCTTTTGGGTACACAACGGGTCCAGGAAATTAACCTTTCATTGTTCCAACATGGTTTTTAAAAATATTAATTTACATGTAATGTAAAACAAACAACCCTGTTCAGTTAAAAGGGGTTTAAGGATTTTTATATGGTGGTCAAAAATTGATTTTTGGAATTTCTCGTCATAATTTTACTTGTACTGTGCCATACAAATTAATCTCATTATAATTACAAATCATATTACTGACGAAAATAGGCTAGTAGTATATCCTATTGAATGTCATTGCACAGCAGTTGAGTACACGTGAAATCAGCTGACCATATTATCTTGCATAATAGGAATCGCGATTCAGCAAAATTGGATCAAACAGGATTGAGCATAATTTTAGGTCTTGCTGAAGATGCTGATGAGGTCGTAGGGGAAACCGAATAGTTAAGGTACAATGTCAATAACTTCTATTTCGTTTAGTTTCCCTTTCTTAAATGGTTAAATCATTAATTACTACATACAAATAATATAGCCACAGTCTATTCATGTCTTATACAAATTCATTACAATTCGTTTTTAAATTTAAGTGAGTTTTCAATCGATTCTGATCGTTAATGTTTTTGACTTACAGGAAGCTAAATCTGTCTGTATTGAATTTTCTCACCCCCGTCAACAGTACATTATAGTGGTTGCTAACCCTTTTTATTTTTTCACACCTCATTTGTTGTATGAAATATTATTGCTTTCGGTGCGAGCAGCTCCGGTATAAAATATTTTTTATATAATTTTGTTTTTATGTAAAATTGTTGTTACTTACAACATTGTTGTTGTTAAGATTTATTAATCCTTTAGATTTAGATATACATTAGCAGAGTTTTATATATTTTAGAGTGTATTACACGAGACGCTTAGAAAATATATCTAAAAATTGGATAAAAGGTCTGCTTAGGATTAAATCCTAAAGTTGCAAGAATGTTATTTATAGAGTGGGACTTGTATTTTAAAAACAAAAACAATTATCATCATGAACTCATAGTCGTCCAGTGCTGAACGAAGTCGTGACTCAAGGAAGGCCAACCACCTTAGGCAGTCGGTATTCATCCTCAAGTCTTCGATCCATTATGCCGCTTGTCATCTTACATTATATTTTTCTACTCTAACTCATGTCAACTCCAACGACTATCTGTCAACGTGGAGACATGACTAGCTCCCTTCTACTTCAGCGTGCTGATTCTCAATGCGATGTCGTCTCTCTAGTTTTCTGTTGAATATTTTTATTTTTTATGATTATGATCATATATCAATCATTTAATTTTTTTTTTTTCTTTTTTTTTTGAAAAAGACAACGCCCGCATTAGGAATAATTCCTGTGTCGCGGGGGACTTTACAATCATACAAGAAACGGACACAAAGAACATCCAGACTCAGAACAACAATTTATGGATCACACAAAGTGTTGTCCCATGTAGGATTTGAACCCACAACACTCAGCGAATTGGAGAGCGGCATGGCGACCGCTTAAACCACTAGGCCAATCGTGCAGTCTGTCTCACTAATTTTCGTTAACTTTATTCTTTTAACAAGCTTGCTACTTCAAACTCATTAACTTCTTAATTCTAAAAATATCGATTCATTAAAATTGATCTAATTAATGTCATTTATCTATTTGTCACTAATTTATACTTTATTTAATTGCGGGTATATGATATTGTTTTACTGTAACATTTCATCCACAACATTTGTTTGTGATTTTGTTAAAAGATATGTGCTACAAACATATCAGACAAATCAATCACACTCATTTGTACCAACTAGACATAACTCAAAATTCTCCTTTACTTCGCTTACAAATTTATTCACCCCTAAGCAATCACTCGTATATACAATTTGGGCCCGCATTGTAATCATTTCACGATCAACGTCCGTACATTTATCCGTACATTGCTAACGACGCCAGGCTGTTTGGTTGCTCATTCCAGCGCTTGTGTTACACTCAGTTCGTACTAATGATGCTTCAATATAATCAAGTAACGTAAATTAAGAAATGATTAGATTATATCATCGGTTACTGTAACATTATTTACAATTTTCGTTACTTAACTAAATTACAAAGAAATGATAATACGTTGGAGTATTTTTTTTTGGATCGCATAATGCGACTATGGCTAAATATGTTTTAAAGATGTAATAAAGAGCCATTATTGATACTGTATCTCATTGTCAGCCATCGATATACGCGTACTGCAAATTGAAGACTTACTATCAAAAAACTAAGATAAGTAATTTTGAAACAGCACGTCTTTTGAATAAACAGATCTACTGTTTACTCTATTTTGGAGTGTCCTGAATAACTTGCCAGGTTTTGAATGAAAAACAGTTTAACTTATTTTTTAGGATTGTTGAGCTATGTGACATGGATCTTGTTGTCAAACTAAGCAGAGCTTGTGCTATGATAACTAGACTGACTGATAGAATACTTATATACTTTTATTTTGTAAATACATACATATTATACATAGAAAACACCCAAACTTCGAAATAAATATTTGCAAATCATACAAACATTTGGTCCGACCCGAGAATCGAACCCGAGACCTTAAGCTCAACAGTCGCATTCAATACCTCTGCAACACCGAGGCAGTTGTTAAGTTATATAATTAATAAAAATAATTTATAGGATAACTAGCAAGCGTGATTTATAAACCAAATTTTATGACATCTATGAATTTGTCTGATCAACGTAATTCGTAAAGAAATCAACTGTTGTCTACTTAAACATTACACAACGTATATATTACAAAATTCTGAAAATTCTAAATAAATCTCTCGTTGATAGATTATATCAGGAACAATATTGAAGGTGATTTAATTCTGATTTATTCGAAAGAACTTCAATTGAATACATAGAGGTTTCCTTTACAGTGCCTTGAGTTACCAAAGGTCTAAATTAGTTCAACAATTATGAAATTAATTCGACGAAGTGACTGGAGTTTACATAACTTTTATCATAATAAAAAAAATATCAACTTCTGGCTCTCTTTTAATGCAATGTTTGTCTCAACACAGCACTTCAGTATGCGTTGTCGGTGGATGCACAATGTTCAATGTTCTTTTGTGTACCGTTACAAAAAGTATATAGTGTACTATATACAATATAGTTTATATTACTATTTCTGAGTTGCAAGCGTTCATGGGTGGCATTTTCCACCAGATGAACCATCGCTTGTTTGTTATTCTGTCATCCTACTAATATTTTAAATGCAAAAGTTTGTGAGTACTAGACGGATTTGGATGAAAATTTACAGTAATAGAAGTCATATGTAAATCGAAATAACATAAATACATGTCAATTAACTCGAAAAAAAAATCTGGCCTCTGAGAGTTAGGCTTACGCCAATCCCCAAGTTACACAAAGATGATGTACTGTAGGACTGTTTATATGTTAAAATAAAAAAAAAACAGTAGCAGTCGTGGGACTGCCGATAGAAGTAAAAACGGAACTATTAAGTTGAGAGTAATTAAAACTATATGCAAAAATTATATGAAATTTTTTATGTTTCATATATAGCTATATATAATATATAATATCATATATTATATATAATAATAATAAATTTCATATATAATATATAATATCATATTCTCCATAGCTATAGATATACTATTATCATTAGCATGTCGGTGACGCGAACCGAGGATTTTACCCTCTACCAAAACGCTCAACGCGCCTAAAGAAGTTTTCACTTCAAAAAAATGATCTGTTACGAAATTTAATATGGGAGACCAAATTCCACGCGAGCGAAGCCACGGGCAAAAGTTAGTAAGAAAATAAGGACGTTATGAACCAGTTTATAACCAAATATATTAATAACTATTTACTCACTAAATTACCTGTACTCAAAGTAAGGATCTTACTTAAAATTTAAACTGAATTATTATCTTACGGGATACAAAAAATTAACGATCTAAGAATACATTTTTTTTTTAAAATATCATGGTTCAGATACCAAAAATAAAAGAAAGTAAACATTAACGTGTATTGCAGAAAACATAGAATGCCTAACAGCATTTCGTTATATAAAAAACAACAACATACTTTCAGAAAAGGAGTTGAAGTAAGTTTAGAAGCGAAACGTGTACGAACAAGTTTTAAATCTCGAAGCAACTTTTTTCTCTTAACCGAGTAATTGGTTTATGCAAGCGTCTTCACAACGTACACGGGAATTTGAGCAGCTATGGATTTGTTTTTTTTCGTATCTAGTCATTAAACTAAATAATCCGTATTTCTTAATGGAAAAACTAGATTAGGGTTTGATATTGTAAATTCTTTGTTATCTTCGGTTTTGTTAAGAATACATAAGTTTTTAAAACTCGTTTTTTTTTTGAAAAATCATAAATACCTATGTTTTCTTGGGTTCGTTTGACGATATTTTTGTGAAGCTTCATGGTGTTTATAATCCTTTAAATTAACTTGGTCACTATGATAGACATTATTTTGTATCACTTATTCTTTACGTGTCAGATTTATCATAAATTAAAAACAAGTGCAATACATTACAAATATTAAAAAATCATACCTAAAATCAACCTCTTTAACTCTAAAGCAACACTAGTAACAAATGTTACAGACATCTAGCTATATTTTAAGAACTTTTGTAAAATAAACAAATATACAGCCAAAGTTACAATAATAGGTTAAACTTAGCCAGAATTGTTTTTCCTAATTTTATTTTTGCGTTTCAAAAGTGATAGGCACCAAAAGGTAGAAAATCTAAATTCAATTTCCATTTAATCTCGATTCACAAATAGCATAAAAGGTACTCTCTTAGTAAAATAGTACAAATTAATTAAAACTCCCAAATTATAACCATTTCAAAAACAACATCGATGCTAGAGTTTACGCTAAGATATCTCTTAACCTTTCACCACTGCGATAGTTATCAAGAATTAACAATAAACCACTCGATCCATTATAAGCAGTTAGTACGCACCACAGGTGCATAATCTATCATGCTCGTTCAATATTAACTGAGCTTTACCACTACCTCTAAGTTTAACCCTCAAAAGGTACTTTTACCTCCCTCAAGAGCTAAAGAGGGTAATGTCAAAACTTGTTACAGTTTACAAAGGAGGTTAATTACTTTGAAATAAAAATGAGAATATATGTATATATAATGGACGGAAGACGTTAAAAGAAAATTCTTGGAACTGAAATTCTAAGTGAGTTATTAAAATTTTAGTAGTTTTGGTTATGATATTTTATAGAATAAAAATGTAGGAGATAGGTTATCCGTCGGTGGTTGACAGTTGCCAAAATACTTACAAATCAAGTATTTTAAGTATAATACATTGCTATTTTTTAAGGTTAGGGTACGTTATCATCTTCTGGATGTCGTAATAGCAGCGGTTCCCGGATCCCTCCTATCTCAGGGGCAGAGTGGCACACCGTGTGGTTTTAGTCGGTCCGATTCCGACACACCACCTCGCCGTAAACCCCGGTGGGATGACGGCTCGAGGGGGTTTCCACACGTTAAAAAAAAAAAAAAAAAAACGTTATCATCTTGAAAAATAACCTCAATCGACCTGTGTTTAGAGAAAATAGGGTTGCTTTTAAGGCTGTAGTATAACTTCAGTGAAGTCAGTTTATTGCTACTGAAAAATGACTCCTACGGTTGTTCAAAGCATTCATTAGCTTAAGTTCGTATGAAATAAATTCATTGGTCAGTAAAGTGCTACCTTTAAATAAATTCATCTTTTATGTATTCCCAATAAATATCAAAAAAATCACCAAATGAAGCTTCCTAAATTGATATGTAGGTCACAAAAAAGCGAGTCACAGTACCCTTCGGTTTTGTTTCAGACAGCTGTCGATATCTGGACATTGAGCTGTTATAACTTGTCTGAAATATACGCTTGCAATGATACAAGACAGTTCTATACTTGGCGAAGTGTTTTGGTATCGTGCCCCATTTAACCGACACGATTTTTTCCCTTTTGATTTTTCCATTTATGATATTATATATTTCCTTGTTCTGTATTGTTGATATAAATTGCCGTTGCGAATTGAAGACTTCGGATGAGATGTTGACATGATAATTCTTACAGAATAACAATATTTTACTGTCTTCTTAGTCTAGTAGTTAGTGATGCTAACTGCTAAACTAAGAATTGCTAGACTACCAAACAGGTCATAGTAAAGCATATTTTACGTCAAAAAAGTATTGTGACTAAGGAATACCTAAATCATTGATGAAAATGAAATTTAAATTCTAGCTGTCAAAGACGTGAACAGCCCGATAATGTAAGCACGAGTGACCTGCTTTGGAATTTTTGTGTAAGAAAATAAGGTCCAAAATTTCTTATTCATTACAAAAAGATAATGTTTACTTAACAGTGTAATATAATTTGATCCGAGAAAGAAAAAATAAGGTTACATTAAAAAGTTTTCGGATATCGATTTCGGCCCAGACGATAACTTGTGAAACATCTTGTCAAACATAATTGCTCCAGATCCTCGATAGCAGTCACAAATCTTATACGATTTGTGAATTATATTCTTCAAGTAACTGAAATTTAGAAAGTTCTGGCAATCCGAAAACCATTTTCTATTCACGATTTATTTATCTCAATGTTTCTTAACGTTAGAATTGCTGTGCTAATCAACCTAGATTTCTTTGTTTAAAATAATTGAAATATGGTGAAAATGGGTAAATTGTTCAAGAGCAGTCGTGAAATACTAAGTTAAAGTAAAGTTATTATTAATATGAATTCGTCTGATCAACTTGCTAGAATGTACCAAAACCTCATTTGCATGGAGAGGCCTATTCAGCAGTAAATTATTAAAGGCTGTGGATGGTGATGATTAGCATAAATTAAAAATTTAGCATAACCCCTAACTTAAACGTGGTCTATGTTGCTTTGACTCGTATGCTTTGCAGCTGACAAGGTATACGATTCAAAGCTGCATTAACTGATGATTTTCGAACATGAACAGTAGAACCCTAGGTAGTAGAGCCACGCTGATTTCAGCACGAGTGGCCCGGCTCAACCGGGGTAGTACTACCCTCCCACAGAAAACCAACCTAAAGCGCCAGCATCCGTGTTGTCGTGTTTCGTTTGTGAGTGTGAGACCGGAGGCCCACTGATGCAGGGGTCACAATTATCGTGGTAACTGTGTAAGCCTCATACTGTCACGATGATTGTCATGCCTTTTACGTCCCCAAGCAGGGTGTGAAAAAGCATCTCACAAGGCCGCTATAGTGTGGGTCACCATACTGCATTGTCTGCATTTGCGATGAGTATGGTGATCACAACTCTTGGATTCTATTCATGCTTTCCATCAGGCATAGTAGAGTCACTTTGGCAGGCTCTTACTATATATATAAAAAAAAGAACAGTATATAATTTATAAGTAAAGTTTAAACTCATAAATATTACTTACTGTTTCATCATCTTGCTACTTATTTTAATACAATATGTAATATTACAGAGAAGCCAGCTGTCATCGGCATCTATTTTAAACGACCTTCCTGCCTGTCAATAACTTACCGTGAATTTTTTATTACGTAAAAATCTTGTGATAAATTTTGACATTTTAATATTTAATGTTATGAAGTGAAATGAGGGACAGTTTGAGAGTTCAGCTATAAAACTTCATTAAAAATATGTAAGTAAAATTTCACAAAGTAATTTAATCAAAATATTTTGTTAGTTACATTTTTGATGTTTTCGAAAAGCGTCACCGGTAAGGTGTAAAAATATTTGGCTTGAACTGCTAGTATAAAATTATGCAATTTTTATTTCCTTCGTAATTAAAACTGTAGGGGATTGGTTTTTGGGTTGTTAAGTTTTAAATATTTAGATTTTAAGTGTATTGTTTTAACATTAAACATTAGCTACCGTTACTAGAAGACTAACTAACTTTGTCCATCCAAGACAACGACTTACAGCCGCATGTTTCATCAAAATTTCTTGAAACTTGTCATTTAGGATTTAAAACAAAGAATAACTGGTTTGATTTGTAACTTCACTGCTATGTTTTACGCAAAAAATATTTAGAAATTCTCAATAGTATATAAACAGTATGAGATGTAAAACTTTTTAAATAAACTAATGAGAATCACAACAAAATAAAATAAACAACTGTGCTGCAAATAGGCATTAGTTAGGCCACTGGTTGCTTATATTACAGAAAAACAGAACCTGCCAAAATTTTAAGTTTTTAGCCAAACCAGTTTAGACTCTGCATTGATGAATCCATCATTTTTTTTTTAATAGCCTGCCAAAGTGACTCTACTCTGCTTGATGGAAAGCATGAATAGGATTCAAAAGTTGTAGTCACCATACTCATTGAGAATGCTGACAATGCAGTATGTTGACCCACACTATGGCGGCCTATTACGCGGACGTACGTATTTTTTACGCGTCATCGTAGCATTGTATTGCTACAAGGACTGTCACCCTTGCATCAATGGGCCTCCGGTCTCGCACTCACTAACGAAACACAGATGCTGTCGCTTTAGGTTGGTCTTCTGTGGGAGGGTAGTACTGCCCCGGACGAGCCAGCCCGTTCATGCAATTCAGTCAGGCAATTAAGTTTATATGTGTAGATTAGTAAACTAACCACGTAATTTGAATTTATCTATAAATGTTCAGTCATTCAAAGATGTTCCTGTATACCTTAAAGTTGGTAATAAGCATATAATTTTAATCAATACAAAAAAAAAATCCTAAACTGTCGTCCGACTCCGGAATTTAATCTCTCCTTTGTAAGCCTAGCGACTGAACATTTAATGAAAACCTTAACAAGGCGATCGATGGCAGGGTATCAATCACGCTACACACGAAGATACCCCAAGGGAAATTGTGTAGAATTACCGATTGTATTACATTTTTAAAGTTAACGTTTTAAGAACTGAGATGTTATATATAGATAGATTATATAATTTTACAATGAGAACTGTCCTGAGTTCTGAAAATAAAAGATCGCCTGCACATAGTCTCATTTATATTAAAAAATGTACTATTAAGCCATTAAAACGACTTTAGATAACCGTGGTAGTTAATATTGGTAGTAATTTATCGACTTTAGGCACTTTCACATGTCTACTTATTTGTTGAAACACAAAAACATCATGTATTGTAATCAGTCATTATCAAATATACTAGATATCGACCATCAGTCATTCCAAATCTATTGACACTATTTAAATGTTCGCTTTCTGTCATTAGATTGTTTATTTAGCGGCCATTTGTTGCAAAGTGTAAATATTTGTTTGTAAAACATGTTAACAAAAACAAATCATTACATTTCGATTATAATTATCTCAAAAATTATTCATTATACACTCTTCTCTGCTTTTCTCTTCATTTATTACCCTCTTGACTCTTGAACACCGTAATGCATATCATATGTATGCTGATGATTTGCAACTGTACGCTCAAGTTAATGTTGAAGACATAGCAACAGCAATCGATAAGATTAACACAAATCTTAAAGCTATACAAAACTGGTTGGAAAGGTTCGGGTTATCGGTTAACCCGACAAAGTGTCAGGTTACAATAATTCGCAGTCGCTGTTCGATGACCCATGTCAACCTTGAGATGCTTCCCAAGATTACCTTAAATGAAGCCACTATACCTATTTGTACAATAGAGAAAAATTTGAAGTTTACTACTTAATTGTACTTTGAACTGGTATGATCAAGTTACATACATATGCCAGAGGGTTACTGAAATTCTCAGAATACTATACCGCCTGAAAAACTTCCTCCCCGTGAAAACTAAAGCAGCACTCGTACAATCTCTAATCTTCTCTATTATGATCTAAATACAGATATCAAGAAGCTAGAACGTCTTTTCAATAATTGCATTCGATTCATCTTTAACGTCCATAAGTATCGTCCCATCTGCAATTTTAGATCCCAGTTCACAAGGTTACCTATTCGTCAACGCAGAAAATTGCGCACACTCACATTAATGCAAACTTTTCTTAATTCGCCATCCCCTCTTACTTATTTAACATAATAAATTCAACTACTGAGCAACAACCATAACGGAAAAGTGTGTTCGGCTAATCTCCTATTCTGTCTTTTCTTTTCTATATTAAGAGCCTGACAAAGTGACTCTACTCTGCCTGATAGAAAGTATGAATAGAATCCAAGAGTTGTGGTCACCATACTCATTACAAATGAAGACAACGCAGTGTGATGACACATACTATGGCGGCCTAGTAAGATGCTTTTTCACGCTCCGCTTGGAGACGTAAAAGACATGACAGTCATCGTGGCAGTGTAAGGCTCACACAGTTATCACAATAACTGTCACCCCTGCATCAATGGGCCTCCGGTCTTGCCCTTCGCGTCTTTCTCACTCCACTGAGTTTATCGGTTCTTCGTATTTCGTACCGACTATCCTTTCGTGGAACGCGCTTTCCCTCGAAGTCAAGATGGCTGGAAGTCGTTATTCGTTTAAAATTATAGTGGAGGTGCTTTTACTGGGTAAATTAGCCACGTCTTAGTTCATCACCTGGTATTATTATATCTTATTGTAGTAATATGTATGCACGGATATGTATGTGTATTATACTCGTAAATCTTTTTGTTTATGTACTCGTATGTATATTTGCTTATTTATGGTCAAACTAGTCTACGTATACTAAATACTCTGTCAATTACTTCTTACCCTTAAGTGCACCCACCTCTTTTTTTCTCTGCATCGCCCAATCGGTTGACTGGCAGAAAATGCCTTAGGCATTAAGTCCGCCGATGCATGTATTTGTGCATAAAGTTGTAAATAAATAAATAAAATAAACATTAGGGGGAGTCTTGAGAATTCTATTTCCTATCTTAGATTTGTTTCCCAATTCATTCTCAAAGTGCTATTGTGCAGTGCCTGGATTTTGTGAATGGGTTGCTAATACACTTCTGTGTACCTCTACGGAGATATATAGGTGAGTATACATATGTAGAACCCTAATAAAAACTCATTTCACTAAGTATCTAAGAACTGCTGTCTAATAAGTAAATAAAATAATGCTCTTAGCTGTTTCAAAGGTATTATTTATCAATTCCAACGCAACACTGATGTTATAACCTTAAAGCTTTAACCAAAATACGTTTCTGAATCACAATCAAAGATGGCCGTCATATTAAACGAAATAAATCTCTCAGGATTCATAGGTTTCCCGTTAATCTCTCATTTCAATAATCTGAACCTCAGGGTCTTACTTAATGGGCCGATAAATCAGGAGCTGACCTCGGAGACAAGGGAATATTAATTGTCTACCTTGGGTTTAAAATTGTCTGCAGTTAGAAGGTGTCTGAGGTGACTTATTTACTTCATGTCAATCGATGTTTTGTGTTCAATGAGATCTTGTTTACTATGAAATAAAATTAAGGATGTATGTTTGTTGGCCCAACTTCTTCTCATAAAGATAAATAGACCGTTATAGACTTTATAGAGGGATGTTAGTAAACAATAATATCTTTTTTTTTC
Source organism: Hypercompe scribonia (assembly GCA_949316085.1). NCBI lineage: Eukaryota > Metazoa > Arthropoda > Insecta > Lepidoptera > Erebidae > Hypercompe > Hypercompe scribonia. The sequence goes on from OX438993.1 coordinate 12,713,234, forward strand.
TTTTTTTTTACTTAATTATCTATATTAACATTAATTAAGAAGATTGCTGCAGTGTTTTTTTTTGTTTCTTCCACTGCTTAATATTTTTTTGTATTTTTTTATTTCATTAACCTGTGTTTTTAGCTTGTTATTATCATGGCCAATCAACATTTTTAATGAATTATCAACTTGTTTATTGTTTAAAAGTTTTAATTGCTGCACTTCTTTAACTACTTATATATTTATTATTATATATTTATTTATTTATATATGACATGTACATTAAGTACCATATTTCTTTAAAATAGTACAAATAAGTAGAATCATTGGTCACACTTTTAACTGCCTCTGTGTGGCGCTGGGGTACTGAATGTGACTGCTGTGCTTGAGGTCTCTGGTTCTCGGACCAAATGTTCGTATGATCTGCAAATATTTGTTTCGAAGTTTAGGTGTTTTCTATGTATGTATTTACAAAAAAAAAGTATATAAGTATTCTATCAGTCAGTCTAGTTATTATATCACAGCTCAGCTTAGTTCGAAACTAGGTGACGTTGTGTGTCCAATGTCCGAAATATTTATTATTATTTTTATATTATACGTAGATATAGTTTAAAATGAACTGTAGTGAATACTTGTCTAATATAAAACTAGTTTGTCACTGCCTCGTTGGTCTAGTGGTTAGTGTATATAACTATTGATCAAGAACTTGGATTCGATCCTGGGTCGGGCCAAAACAGTGTTATTAAGCTTTTCTGCTTATAGAAATGCTTAATAAAAGCCCAGAGTCTGAAAGATGAAGCAGAGCATGTGAACCCGTTGATCCTGCCCTCGCATCAGATTGTGAGAATGAAAGAACCGAGAGTGCACCTGTGTTTGCGCACACACGTATACACTATAGATCTCCTTCGTAGTTGCCTGATTTTCGTTGAGGCTGGCCACCGTGGCCAAATTCAGCTAAAAGAAAATCATCATCACTTTATGTACCTATTACTTCACTTCATAGCACTTAAAATGTTATGCAAACTACCAGAAACAAACCCCAGAAGCTTTTATTTGAACTACACTAAATTGACAATGGACTGAATAAATATAGACACTAATTAATGTCTTTCAATTGATGCTCTAACCAATAGACGAAGATAAACTGCCTAAAGTACTAATTAATGTTAATTTTATCCACCCACACACATCTTCAAAATATCTTGTTAGACTTGAATGATTTAAGCCTAGTGACACTAAATAGAGGTGCTGTCAGACTGAAAAACATTCTGGGAATTATCAAAAGTAAAATTTGGTAATATAATAGAATAACCAGAATTCCAAACAGAGAAGAGCAAAATATAAACTATAAATAAAAAATTTAAATGAAAGTTGACATATACGAATAGATGAAAAGCAAGAGGACATGAATAGACTACGGAAAAAAGAGTATGACTACAAATAGAAGTAATGAACAAATGAGTTATAGAAGAATGGCAAAAATGCAAATGTACTGTCCTTTTTTTTTGTTTTTAACGTGTGTAAACCCCCTCGGACCGTCACCCCACCGGGGTTTACGGTGAGGTAGTGTGTCGCAATCGGATCGACTAAAACCACACGGTGTGCCACTCTGCGCCTGACATAGGAGGGATCCGGGAACAGCTGTTATAACGACATCCAGATCCCTCCTAGCGCAAATGTACTGACCTGGCCTAAGCTTGAAAAAATGCCTAGAAGATGATATGAATGCATACAGACAAACAATTTAATATGCATTATTGATTTATTGATGAGCAATATTATCTTACATCTCTTTGTTCCAACACACTAATTGATTATTAGTGTGTTGACGATACACTATCAAATCAAACTAGTGTCTAAAAGTAATTTGACTGCACGATTGGCGGTTTAAGCGGTCGCCACGCGCTCTCCACTTCACTGAGTGTTGTGGCTTCAAAGCCTACATGGGACAACACTTTGTGTGAATCACAAATTGTTGTTCTGAGTCTGGGTGTTCTTTGTATGCGTTTCTTGTATGTTTGTAACGTCTCCCGCGTCACAGGAGTTATTTCTAATGGAGACGTTGTCTTGTGGGAAAAATGTGGTCACATTTCTTTATTTATCTAAGGAAACAAGTCTAACGCTTGTTGTAAGTAAATATTTAATATTAGTTCTAATGAAACTGGTCAAGTGTAAGGCGGACGAAGGATACCATACCATAACTATTCCGTGTAAATAACATGTATTTCGTTTTTTATTACAAAATAATGTTAATTTTTCTGGACGATACTCATTCTGAAGAGCCGGTAGAGATACTGTAGATATTGATAAATCAGTCGTTTTATCATTCCGTTACATGGATACAATGATAAACTAGTTAAGGTTTGCTAAAAATTACTAAATTACCTTGAACTGAAAATAGGTTCTAGGTGTGTGTACTTCTTGAAATAATTAATGTCATGTGCTTTACAATTAAAATGGTTCACATCTTAACAATTAATAAGTATTCATTTAATCGTTCTGAAAAAATAATAAATTACTATATCCTCAGAATTAGACTCATATAAAGATTGGGTCGTGCAAGAAATTAATGAGAACCCTTTAAAAATAAAACTACACTATTTGTAAGGTCAATGATCATCTGAGTACGATCAGGACTTTAGATGTGCAATGTGCATCAAAGGTTTACTAACTACAGGATTTCAATGGTTTTAGAATTTAATGACTTTGTAAGATAAAAGACAAAGCATTATAAGATATGATGCAAAACTTTCTGACTCTAATTACAACGATAGTAGTCTATTGGTTCCCAAGCTACATCGTCACAGTCAAAAGTAACTACATTTTTTTCGACTTGTGGTAATGAAATTTGCTCCTCTATACGTTTAACTCAATGATCTTATACATATAATAATTTTAAGCCCACACTGAATCTACAAACCTTCAATTTTACGGCCAATCAAACACCGAAGCGACAAATAGACTTCCAAAGGGTTCTCAATATAATATAATGCATTTATCATGAAAAGGGTCTACTCACCCCTATAAATGAAAGGTGTTCCCTATAAATCTATGCAGAACCTTAATACTTTAGGCCTTAAAGGAATCAAAGATCGGTAATCTCGCCTACTTTTCGGCCTAGGCCGGATTTCATTCCCAACTGCCAGTATTCAGACATCTGATCTATAATGGATAGAAGCGGAAATAGGAATTCGCAAATTCATGTTTCCTTTGAAATGAGATTTGTTACTGATGAATAGTTGTGTAGCTGTGTTTGCTTCTCGAAATGGATTTGTGTGATATTGGTTAGATGAGGAACTGAGATTCAATGAATCAAATGGCAGGCAGTGGATTTAATAGGCTATTTTACATTATTACATATATTTTAATATTTTACTAAAAGCACTTCTTATGAATTTTTTTGCCTCGGACAATAAGTTATTTGCTGCTTTTGAGTTCTTCAAATTTTACTGTTTCTGTAACTTGTTGTAGATATCCATCGGCGGTGGAAGTCTTTTACTAAGTCATGTAATTTATATGACTACGTACTAGTTTAAATGACTAGTAATTAGAAATTATTGTGACTGGTTTGGTTTCATGGATACCGTATACTGCATATTAGTATACGGGTACTGATTTTATTTATAAAGCCCTTACAACTATTAAAAGAAGTTAGTGTAATAGATTTGGTGTTCTAGACCAATCTGAATGTTGCAACTAAAGCAATGATCAACTTCTAAATATTACACGTCGTTAGGTTAACGAAACCAAATAAGATAATTCAACTCAATCCCACTCTATCAAACTACCCTTCTTTCAAATACATTCTCGGCAAAAGATTTAGGAAAAGGTAAAAAAGCGTATCTCTTACTATCACATTAAGGGTGGACGCAATTTTAACGCAAACCGGGTATCTCTGGATCTTCGGGCACAGCTCAGCAGATCACCCGGGACGCCGATGAATTAAATCTCAAGGGAAGCGTCATTCGTTCCATAATTGTTGGATAGCTTTGGGAGATAAGGATCCCGCGGCCAATAAACTTTGAAACATTGTTATTGTGTAATTTACATTAAATATGTTTGTAAGATAGATAGGATAGATAAGATTTTATATGTAAGATATTATGACCTAATTACATCTATCTTTTAGAGATTCTAGAGGATTTTAAGACGTGAACATGTTTTAGAATTAAAAATCAGTAAAAAGCATATTTTTTTCACGGTAATCGAATTACAACTGTCACACGTGTTTTGCTGTCCTTTGAGTTACCCATGCTATCGTGAACTTAAGGAGGGGTCCTTAAAGTCGCATTAGTAAGGGTCACCTTAGTGTGGGTCGCCATACTGAATTATTTGCATTCGTAATAAGTATGGCGACCTCCACTCTTGGATTTTATACATGCTTTCCGTTAGGAAGAGTAAAGCCAATTTGGTAGGTCCAGAATAAAGAAAAAAAAAAGATGATAGGTATACCTCTAAAAACTTGTCTCACTCGGTGAAATGCAACGAAAGAACCAATTACCCGCAACAATATTGTAGTATACTCAGTTGTGTCAAACAATTTACCATATTTGACATGTAAGCTTTACCTCATCAGAAACTAATCATCAAAAGCATCAACATAGACCGGACAGACCTTTGTAATGTACACATTGGCAGCGCTAGGATTATGGTTTTATCCGAGCTTAGCGTGCACTTTAACCTTAAATAATTAATAACATTGGTAAACCCTTTCAACAAAAAGCAATTTAATGCTGTTGATACTGTTTGGCAAAATGTTCAGGTACACAACATCAAATTTATGGTATACCTTTATAATAGTGCAGAAATAGTACATTAATAGTAATAAAAAAACTCAATGTTATATGTTTTATAATATGGAGTATATTGTAGTTTAAGAAATCAATATTAGAGAAACGACTGAATAATAATTAGACACATTGTTCGAGACCAATAACAGCATAGTGCGATCAAAGTCGAAACCAAAATATTAGTTTACGTTACGTTCCCTAGAGGGAGCTGTTACAAACTTAGATCGCGCTATCGTTGTTTTACACGTGTTAGTTTATAAGGCCTACAAACATTTTGTATGACGAGAACAAAACGTGTTGTTTAGTACAAGGCGAAAGCCAATTAAACCGTGGAGTCCTACGAACCCATAGTACAGTGCACAGTGGTTTTATTTGAATCCCTACTAGTGTCACACACCCAGTCCAACGATACCACGGTTGGTATCAAACACACATAAAATATAATATATTTTAATTGGGGTCACTGACGACTTGATCTACAGGGATTCCGTAATCAGTGTTAATCCCGGACTTTGGCAGTTTAAACCAATGCTGACATAGTTTTTCCACTGATCTTGAAATTTGGTTAATTTTAAAAGTCTCTTTGTAGTAAATTCAAATTTCAAAGATAATAGTGAATTCTATTACAACGATTAAACTTTGACTGTAGTAACTATTTGAATATTAATTTTGAAACAAACGATGAATTTAATAGTGTTAGTAGAAATTGTAGTAAGTATTTCTGAAGAGAGTAAAATCACAACATAATTAAAAAGAATTTTTGCATTCATATTTTTTTAATTATATTTACTATTATTAAAGATTTTGAGATGAATATCGTTGAGAATTGATGTCGTTTTAAAAATAACCTTGACAATGACAATAAACCTTTATAAATTAACGACCACACTTGTCTTCTTGTTCATTTTTTTTATCAAAATTTCATCAAAATTTATTCCATTATTACTTTTTACTCAACACGTCCATTTTGTTTCGGTTGCTCGGCGGAAAAAAAATTCTGTAAAAATATTTTATCGAATATAACATGTCACTTCTAATCTCAATCAGTGTCGCCCTAAATCGAATTTTTGTCTGGCCTTGGTGCTGACGGCTAGATGTTTTGATTCACACTCTCAAGATGGATGGTATTTTATGTAAGTGGTTTTTAATTTATTAAAAAATGGCTCTCTTCCTACAACTTAGCTTAACTAAGTTACTCTTTTTAATTTAATTATTATTTTTTGTTTTATATAGAACTTTAACTGTTTGCAGCTCCATATTAATGTTACATCAACAGCCTTTTACAGTCCACTGCTGGACATAGGCCTCTCCTTAGCAAGGAGATTTTGGCCTGACAGGTTGGAATAGGGTTTGTTTCAAGTTTTCCTTCTCTTTGTAATGATGTTGTCTTGCATATTTGGTTCTTTTAGTCGCCTTTTACGACACCCACGGGATGAATAGGGGTGGTAACACTATGTATTCTTAATCCGTCGTCACACGGACTGGATATTAACAATACAAACTGGTTAAATGGTCACAATCTCTGCTACGGTGGATCTTTTATTTTGTTTTTTTTTTAATTTTACTCTTGCTTAGGATTTGCAAAAGTTTCAAAAAAGTGAAAATATCCCAGAAGAGTATGCGAGATGATTGACCTCCACTGACTACATTCACTTCTTTTGTTTCATCCATATTCCTCAATCATTGCATATATGCTCATTGATTCCTGACAACTATCTTCAGAACTTTACCAATTTGGCCGGTAAATGTTGTAAATATAAAGGTGCATTCTATTATCTTTGATTGGGCATTCAGATGGAGATAGAGCTATAGTTGGAGACCAGATCATTTTCTCCATTTTTGTAGGCTTGAGTGACTAATGCTTTCTTAAAAACTTTCGGTATACACATAGCATCCCGTAGATTGTTTATGTTTATCTCGATGTCACTTTCACTGACCAGAAGAAGCGCCATAGAATTGGGCATGATTTGTTTGGATTTCAAAAATGTATTTAGAGATGGGTTTCTTAGTTCTAATGACATAGGGTAAGTATAGTAGATTAACAGATTTGTCGATGGCTGTGTGTTTTTTCTGAAACGCTTATTTTCCTCACAATTTCCAAGTTGTTTTCGATTTTACGGTTAAAGGATCTTTATTTCTCAATTATTATTAAATTTTGCTTTAGTAAATTGAATTTTTTGTTAGATAGGTTTTTTTTTTAACTAGTCTGTTACAGAAATGCCTACATTATGTGTAGTTAGTTTTGAGAGCATCATTCTGCGTGGGCCAATTCAACTTTAAATGCATATTATTACGATTATCCATGCACCGAAGAAGTCTTGGTGTCATCATATTCGAGTCTTTCTTGAAACTTTTATTTCTAAAGAGCAGTTTAGGACAAGTTCTTGGAGTATAATTAAATTGTTCGTAGCAATGTTTCCGTCCGTGACGTCCATCACAAATTCAAAATTAGCGTCACGTCTTTTACATATAGCTTTTAGGGCTGACATAGTAGTTTTCACTATAGTAATTTGTCCAGGTGATAAATGATGAAGAACGGTATATGCCGATAATTATAATGCGACAAATTAAATAGTTAGCGTCCACAAAAAAGGTCGGAACTGTTACAGTATATTGTAGGTTACTTGTTGCGTACATCACTACTCCATTATTCTAAAGAGGATTGTTCATTGAGGTATACTCGTATGCAGTATATCCGTCTAAGGTCTGGACCAACACATTTCAAACGGCATTCTGTCAAAATTATAAGATCAAATTGTGTAGGCAACTAAGCAAGAACAACTAGAAAACTATCGAGATTTTTATGGACACTTCGAACATTAATGTTGATCATTTCAAGTAAAATAATCATCTTGTGAAGAGAGGTATGTTCATTAGGGGTACATATTTAAAAAGTACCTACATTTAGTTTAATAATAATACTTTATTTGTTTATCTCATTTACAAAGGTAAGTACAATTTATAGAATAAGTACAATACACATTAACTCACTCTCATTCCCTTGCGAGAGAGTGGTGTCTGTAGTAGGAAAACCCTGTATCACAGATCACCAGACTCCTACCTCCTGGGCGAATCTTTGTGACAATTTACAATAAAATTGGTAAATACCCAATATTTTAATTTATTTTTAGCATAGGCATACAGTAGTGGCTTAGCGAATACGTGTTGGAGATAATATAGTAATTTTGTGTATATGAACGAATGCATAAGTGAAACTGTTTGTAAATACATAAATAAATGTGTATTTGTATGCTTACGTGTGTGTTGCAGGTGTGTGAGGGTGTGTATCTATGTAAGTTCTTGTGAAGGTCTAGTTGTTAAACATGTGTAAATTTATTTTATATATACATTTATTAGGTCAATGGTACGAAGAATAAATAGCTGTCGAACTGTAAACACATTAAACCTCGTATATAGATCGGCTGTAGGATGCAAAAATGGCAAGAATAGTGCCAATTTTAAGATTGCTCTTTGGGCTCTTTCTAATTTTAACAAGGTGGTTTTAGCGGGACCCCCCTCCCAGGACTATATGCAGTAAGTTATCATGGATTGACATAAAAAGAGGTAAGCAATTCTTAGGATTTTGTTGTCTGAGACATGTCGTAGGTTTCTAAATATGGAAATCGGTTTCTAGAAGTGACTAGAACTATGTGAGCCTGAAAATTCCAGTTTTTGTCTAAGCTAATCCCAAGATATTGGATTGAGTCAACCGATTGCAACTTTTTATAGTCAGATTGTCCAAGCGAATGTTTTTGTCTGGACAGGCGTGTACTAGTATAGAAATAGAGTCTCTGTGCGGTTTGTCATTTTTTAGATTGAATGTTATGTATTTTGATTCATCGACATTCAGTGAGAGAAGATTGGCGTTTAAATATTTAGTGACCCAGTCCATACTACTCTGTGCACATCCATATCTCGGAAAATCAGTGCAGTATCGTCTGCAAAGGCGATGACCCTCCCATTTGCCAAGTTTAGTTGGCAAAGGTCGTTAATAAAAATTTTCTAATTTCATCTAGAAGAATGCTATCCATTTGTAATAGATATAAATTTTTCAGAATATAAATGAAGTGCGCTTGGAAAATTGAGCGTTGTATTTTGCTGATTCCAGGTTTGCCCGGTAAACGGTAGTCCAGTGTCGGAAATACGTGATATAATGTATTTCCGACCCTGGTACTATAAATACGATCTCGTTATCAATCTGAGACACGATGCGTATTATCTTGTCAAGCGATTGATTTTCCTTGTTAGGGATGTATCTAAATCCAATGTTAGATGACCGCAAGCTCATTTTAATATCTAATAATTATTTCTAGAACTTATTGAGAGTATCAGTATTTTCATCATGAACGTTTTCCAAGCTCAATATTTAAACTTCAGATCCTCATAATGGTTATATATGTATTCTTTAGAGTTCTCGACTTTTGTGTTAGTTTTTTGTATATGTTGTTCTTTTCTTTAAGATCTGACATTTCTGTGAATATCTTGCTAAATATAATTTTTATGAAATCGATCAACAACCTTTTACAGTCCACTACAGCAATGAGGTTATGGCCTACTATACTACGCTGGCCTGACGAGTTGGTGTAGAGTTTGTTTCAAGTTTTCCTTCTCTTTGTATTGATATTTTCCTGAATAGTTTGGTCCCTTAGTCGCCTCTTATGACACCCACGGGATGATGAGGGGTGGTAACACTATCTATTCTTAATCCGTCACCACATGAACGATTTCTTACAAATGGTTACAAAACTGACGAAGTATATTTCCATTTTATATCAGTTTTATCACAATTGAAGTGTAATACATTATAAATATAAAGATTTACACTTACGTTACGTACGTTATAAGTTCTAAAACGATAGTAGTAGCAACTGTCGCAGTCATCAAGCTACGAGTACATTTCACAGACTATAGTTATAAATTTGCTTTCAACTGTATTTGTTCTGAATAATTTTAATTCTTACTTTCATAATTTAAAAAAAAATTTGAAGAATATCAGTTTCATACAATAAAACTTCATTGTAAAGAGTTTAAGTACTACATAAAACTAGCCTTAATCGTTTTAAAGATCGACTTTGCAACCTTTGTACCTAAGGGATCATGTTTCTAACATCATAGAGATTTTTGTGAGTCCTAATCTCAATCGTATTAAATATTTTTGGGTCATGAAATCCGAGTGTTCTTTATTTCTATAGAGAACTAGCTAAGCCACTAATCGGAACTTCTCGTGATCAGCACAAGGCCGACCTTATTCTAGTACAGAGAATTAGTACTGAAATTTAACGAGGCAATTACAATTAGTGCCTAATTTCTGAAAAGATTGTAAATATTTTAATCTTATTATAATAATCTGTCACATTAAGAATACAGAATGTCACATAATGACATTAATTACTTTTGTTTCATTTATATACCAGTGAGTTTTTAAATATATATTACAAATTATATTAAATATGGGCTTTTGTTTTGTTTGTATTTGAACATAGTGATTTATGATTGCTCGCAGTTTTTAATGGCCTTGGATTTAGTTTGTTTTAGAAATTCAGGTTTTAAGTTTAATTTTCTTTTTTGGGATAGCAGCAGAAATTTCTAGCTAGATAGCTATATGACTAGAGGCTGGGTATCAATATTAGGGACTTAAATCCCAAGTCTAGTCCCAAGCAAGTCTCGAGTGGTATGAGACGATTTCTGCAGCTACGATGACTTGTTAGAGGTTCCATGTGACTTTGCTGTCGTGCACGCTATAATATCCAACTGTGAAGAAATATCGTCTGAATGTGGCAAACGTAGTCGAAGTAGAGAATTTATCCAAAAATAATATTAGCGCTATTGTGAGCATGGGTTAAGAGGGATTCGGGTGTCTTAAAAAAAGCTGTTCTACAGTTGTGGTTATTCGGTCTCTAAGATTGGGACCTTAGTATCTGTTAGATGGATGTATTTCTATTTTTTTGGGTTAGTCTTTTGTCCTGTAAGGTGCAGGTTAGGTTAAGAAAAATTAGCATTTAATTCATTTTTTGTCTGTATGTATTTCTCGTGTAGAAAATCAGGTTCCTTAGCACTAAAGTCTGAGAAAAAAATCGAAAGAAGAAGAGACACTTGGTAGAATGACTTTTATTAGATTTGTCAAAGTTATCACTGACTTAACAACGATACACTGTAAACAGTTCAAGAGAGGTGTCAGTGTCAGGGTCATTGCTTCAATTATCATCAAATTCGATATTTAAGTTTACACAGTGTTGTCGGGGAAGGTTTCTTTTTCTTGAGTTCATGTAGCGAATGGTAATTTATCCTCCTTTTTATCATTAATTTAAGTCAAATTATTAGGATTGCGTTGATCGACCGAATGTCAGTCCACGTCAAAAGTTATCCGTTATTGTTCTAATAAATTATTACTAGAATTTCATATTATTGAAATTGAGAGTTGATAATAGGCCGGTCTCATGTCATATCTGATACTCCATCTGAATTGACAACTGTCAGTTCAAAGTTATTCTTGCTTCGTGACTCACTTTTCTAATATTCATGTTACTTTGCAAACAACGAGAATTACAAATTGTTGACTAAGACGTAAAATAGATTGTTGTAGTGTGCAAATTTTTCGTCTAAGCTGGTAATTTATTTAACTACATAGATGATATATTGTTTCGAAAGTATAAAAGTTTTTGGTTAGTAAAAAGTAGTGGATGGTAACCGATTGATAACTTTGTGAGCGTTATTTTAATTTTATTTTCATATAACTGTAAAATAATGATAATATTTTTCTAATTTTACCCATTTCCAAAACACTGATATGCAATAGCTCCGATAGCTACAAACAATAAATGGCAGCTTTGATCTGAATTTGGTGTGAAATGAACCCAATGTAAATCGGTTGATCAGTTTGGCATCAAAACGAGAAAATCGGACTGATGTCTCATGGCTTTAGTTGCATCATTGTTTGGTCTTCTGAGAGCGAGAGAGCGAGTAGTACCGCCCTGGTCGAGACACATACATAATTCATAATTCATACTTTATTTAGTAAAGTATGAATAAGATCCTATATACATAGATGCCGATAAAGGTCTGTAATTAAGTGATTTCAAGACACATTGTACACATCATTGCACCAGCATCCGTGTTGTCGTGTTTCATTGGTGAGTGTGAGACCGGAGGCCCATTGATGCAGGGGTGATAGTTAGGTAACTGTGTAAGCCTTACACTGCCACGATGACTGTCATGCCTTTTACGTCCCCAAGCGGGGTGTGAAAAAGCATCTCTTCATACTTTTCATCAGGCAGAGTAGAGTCACTTTGGCAGGCTCGTAATTTAGAAAAAAAAATCATAGTGTTTACCATAAAGAACTACTTTATTCGAAACTCAATTTAAATTGTGTTTAGGGTACATATTTTCATTAAAATATTTGAACTTTTTTGAAAACGAACCAACGAAACGCGACAGCACGTGTGCTGCCCTTTAAGTTGATCTTCTATGGGAGGGTAGTGCTGAAATCTGCGTAGCTCTACTACCTTACAAGCAGTTGTATAGTAACAATGTTAATTTTGCTGGTCAATGTACAAATATTATCATGCCCAACAAAAAAAATTTTACGAGTTCCACAATCTTGTTTTACCTCTATAACTCAATCGCACAAAAACACTGCAGTGAAAAGACTCTCCCAACTGTTAACTATTTCACGACTGAAAGTGCCCCACCCGAAACTTTATTAGTTCAGTAATCAAAAGGATATAGCAAAACTGCTCAAGAGCTGGCAATAGCAGTAGAATTGGCAATTACCGGACAGTGTGAAGACGCTCTTATTGGCACTATCCTCTCAATTATAGCGGAACAACTTCGGTTTAGAAACGGAGAGTTGGTTCGATTATTGGTCATTGTTTTGAATTTATGGCCACTGGACTGGCGGAAGACGAGTTTTCTTATAATGTTGCGATAGTTTTAACAGTTTTAGTACGTGATTTCTAATCTTTTTATTGGGAAAAGAAAAAAACTAAAGTGTGTTACGTAATAAAGAATGAAGTACCGGATAAAACGCTGCAAATGGATGCGAAACCAATTTCCGATTGTTACATATCAACTTATGACAGTCTGTGATTCTAAATGATTTTACTTAGATATTTATGATTTTTTCAAATGATACGGAAGTTATTAACAATAATAAAATAATATTTACTAAATATGGACCCTGGTAACATAATTTGATCGTTCCCCATGTTGTGTATGTGCATGGTAATATCTAAGTATTACGTTCCTGTACTTTATAATATGTTTAGATAAGGGCTTTTACAAAGATTATATAAAACTGTGCCAAAGTGAATTGTGAAAAGTAAAATCAAGATATTGCAAGTTCTTTCGCAATTAGCCTGAGCTAGGTGTGATATTAGGACTTTAAATAGAGTACTAGTACTTTTAGAGTTTATATAGATTAAGACAATGTAACTTACTTAAGATTGATTTATATACATAAAATATGTGTTACTTGTAGAGTACTTATGAAGAGTCGTTCGAAACTTTTAAATGAAGATAACAGTATAATGGCTATTGTACTTAACAAAAAAGTAAACGTAATGGTATGTAAATAAAATTAACAATTTGTCGAAGTACCAAAAATGTGATACTGCTTAACAAGGAAAAGCGCAATCCCAAAATCTTAAATGGTACATAGTTCAGATCAGGCACAAAGATCTTCTCTACCGTTAAGGGTCGCTGACTTTTAACCTTCAAACAATGCTCAGAAGTTGGCAGTGGACAGGATTGAGGGACGCGTAAAGGATTTTCGGAAGCTTCTTCTGATAGTTACGACGTCGGCAACATGATATACGCCATTAGGTCTAGGAAAGAGTTTCGTAACGTATTCCAACTAAATCTCAAGCAGACAGCAACTTGTCATTTGTATGCCGTTTAGATCTTTGCTTCAATTCCGCCAGACATATTGCTATCGTCTCTACAAGTGCTGCAGAATGTATTCCAGTTTTTCATAATGGTGTAAGTTGGTAAACTTGCAATCGGTAAAGCTTGTTGAAAGTAGTGTAGTCAAGACCGACCAACCAAAAAGTGCCTGGGGCAAGGAAGGAGAAAACTAGATGAGGATAGAGGATAAAGGAGACTAATTTTCAAAATGACCTCAACTTGTGCAAACAAAGTGGACAATGTGGACACGCCTAATGTGGAATTTGGCCAACTTTAACCCATTTAAGATTAGGTACAAACAAGTAGCATATAGTATCAAAAGCTTTAGCAGCATCTAAAAAGATACTGTTCGTGTCTTCCCTTGTCCAGATTATAAAGTTACAAAACTTGTCAAATGATGAATTGTTTGATTAGTATTAGATATTTTTTAGATCTAAAACCTCACTAATGGTGTGACAGCAAATGGTCACCTTCGAGATATTTTAGTAATCTCTCAATTATAATATTTTTTAGAATTGAGGGTGAATTGGACAATATTTAGATAAAAATGTGTGTTAAAAGGAAGAAAGTAAATCTTTCAAGCACTTAATTCCATTATTAGAAATATTGACCGTTTCTACCAAGTAGACAACCCTCTACTTTGTTATGATATATAAAGCTTCATTCAAGTAAAATTAAGAAAAGTTTAGGCTATTTTTTGCTTAAGATGACTACAGGTTTCTTTCATGAAGTATAAATCAATAAACTTCTGTTTGAGTGTAACTGTTAGTTCGAGGTATCTCGATAGATGTCGCTGTACTAAAAAATTTAATCGCGCTATAGTTTGTAACTATGTGTACTATAAAAGGGTGATGGCTACTTTTTGAGTGCGTACCCTTGACGACCGTCTAACCTTCGGCCCCACATCAAGGCAGTCCGCAACCGGGCTGCCTTCGTGCTAGGACGTCTCGACAATTTATTAAACGCGTGCTCGAAGTTAGCTTTAAAAAACAAAATTAGGCTATACACGGCATGCGTACGCCCCATAATGACGTACGGTAGCGTAGTCTTCGCACACGTTAGGCCACACAGGATCCATAGGCTTCAAACACTACAGAATAATTTCATGCGCAAAGCTACGGGAGCACCGTGGTATGTACGCAACGTCGATCTCCACATCGACCTCAGATTGCCGACCATCAAGCAATACATAAAACAGTGCTCTCTTAGCTACTTTGACTCTGCTCCGACTCACCCCAACCCTCTAGTGGTTGCGGCCGTAGACTACACACCAAGTAGGATCTCGAAAATACGTCGACCCAGACACGCGTTAGAAGAACAAGAAGAGCGAACACAGCTAGGCAATCGAATAGGAACCGTCCGCGTTTTCGTCCCCGTCGTCGGGGGCGGAATACGCGCCGCGTAAACCGTCCACAAAACATGGGAGTAGGTCGCCCCAACGTATCAGCAACACCCCAAGCCGAGGTTCGTATCCCACAGGGGGTGCCCTTGGGCTATGTTGCTTAACAAATGACCGGTTGAGAGCCCTCAGCGCTCACCGTAATACCCGCGTAAAGTTGTAGAGGCCATCCCAGGTCAACAGCTAGGTCATATCAAAAAAAATAAAAATTTTGAGTGCGTAGTGTATTATTTCTTTAATGGTGCAGTACCATAATATTACTTTAGCTATGTAATATACAAGACATACTTGAAGACTTTGAGGTTGACGCAGAAGTATGAGCGGTCACCTCACCTCCCCCCCCATACTGCAGTAAATGTTGTGTATTTAATTTCCATATAGAATACAACTTGTTATGTTCAACAAATTGTTGTTCTGTTTTTCTGACTGGGTGTTCCTTGTGTACGTTTCGCGTATGTTGGTTAAGTTTCCCGTCACGCAGGAAATATTTCTGCAGTGGTGGTTGCCGTTTTTGAAAATAACAAAAACTTGCGTATAATTACTTAGTAATATTTTCCACGAGTAGCAAATATTTAATCATTAATATAACCTACCAAGATCTCAAACCTAATTATAATCCTCAGGATTTTATATAGTCTAGAAAAGCGACTCTTAATGATCATTCGATCTTTTCATTATAGTTTCATGAATAATAATTGTTATGTGTCTCTTTCATCTTACTTTCCTGTTTTGATTATTTACAATGTTAAGGGCAGCTAATTAATCTAGCTAAAGCTTTCGCTATGGTGTACATATATACCAGAGACTTACCATGACTAATTGCAAATAGTTTGTAGCCAAAATCTAATAATCTCTACAAACATACCCACTAAAGTACATAGGGGTAATTAACCGCTATCACTAATTGCATGGACATCAAACATTGGTTCAAACGTTGGTCTGTAGTGATGGATTTATTGTGACGTGTTTGATTTGAGGTTTAAGAGACTGAATAATTCGAAGATCTTGTAATATTGATGCAATTTGTTTAAGATTAGTGATTATTTTATTAAGTTCACCATGTAATTTTTTTTATTAATCTATGAACACAAAGTACAAAATTAACATAGAATGTATTCAAAGAAACAACCACAATGGTATGGCCATATTATTAAGAAATCGTTAGATCATATAACTAGGAAAAAATGGAACTGAAGGCAGTACCAAAACACCACAGAAGATGATACCGCTATTTTAAAAGAGAGGTTGGAAAATATGAGATTAGTATTGCATTTCAAAAATATTATATATCCAGATCCTAAATGTTGAAATTCCTGAAATTTTTAAGTTCTTTACTTTTTCATTTCGACGTGTGGACCACAGTAACTTTAGCAAAAGTATCAATTACGTTAATATACAGTGAACCCCCGGTAATTCGACAAACGTTTTGCAGGTCAGTGTCGTATTATCGAACTTGTCGGATCATAGAGTACTGCCTAAGACTCCCTATAGTCCGGATTTTTTTATAAAAGAGTATCTTGTAATCTGACAAATTACAGATAAATGAGAAGATTGTATATGTTGTTGTCTTCTGGGCTTGTGACGACATTACTAGGTATCTATAATTAATACGCAATGAATAAACAGCAAACGATGAACGCACGCTAAGCTACACTGCTATCACACGCAGTCAAATTCAAACTAAGCAATCGGAATTGAAACAATACCTACCCGTCGAGCACTAGGTGTGACCTGTTTAATCATGCACGATCTACATTAGCGAAAATTGTTTGATTGATGCCGGATTACAATGAAGTGCGGATTAGACAGGGGCCGGATTATCGCGGGTCCACTGTATTATAAATGACAGCATATTATAATAGTGAATGTAGTAAAAACTAAATCTCAGCATTAAGAGTGTTTTAAATATGATGTACCAGTGACATCCATCGTAAAAATTACATTCAAATTTAATAGAAACGTGTATTATATAAAAATATTAGTGATAATGTTAAATTACATTTATTTCATTGACCAATGACATCAAAAGTCTTAGGGCATTTTGTTTAAAAAAAGACCTTAAGCAATAAGTAAACTAAGTTACAGTTGTGCGAAACCAAAATTTTTAGAATTTTCACATAGTAAGGTATTAAAAATTTAGATCATAAACTCTAACCGCTGCCTGCTTGAGCTAGGGTAAAACTGTTCAGTTTTCAGGCTATTCAGTCCAGGCTTTCGATCAGCAATGGCTTAATAGGGATTAAATTTAACCGGTTGCATTAAAGGACTGTTGGTATTAACAAATTCTTCAATAAACATTTGTGTTTATTCAATTTCTAAATACACTAATGGAAAAAATTAAGGGATCAAAAAAAAATTCCAAATTTTTGGGCAGTTTTCAACAGGTCGTAACTTCGAGAGAAATGGTTGTACAGGAAATCAAAAAAAAGGAAATTATAGCTCCAAGTGTCTAGTTTTTGGATTCAAACTTCAAAATTTTACAGTCTCCGTGGTTTTTGAGTAATCGTAGAAAAACCAGCAAAAAAAAAATTTTCAAATTTTTTTTAGTTTTTTTTTTTGGTCTACGGACGTGGAGAAAATTTTTTTAGCTTAACCACTATAAGAATCGGATGCCCTGTTTATTTAGCTTTAATTGGCTTTTCTATACACTATGATACGCCCGCTTTTCGCTGAGATATCGGTTTTCAAATGAAAAAGGATCCTTTTGTCTTTGATTATCGATATCTCAGCAACCAATGATCGCACAGAAATTTAAAGGTAGGTTTCAAGAACCTGAATAAATTTTCCTTAACGACTAGCTATTGTTTTTCCGAAAAATAAATTTTTCTTTCTGTCACATGAATTTGAAAATGCAGCAAAAAAAGGGTTTTTGGTGGTTTTTTGGAAAATCAAGCGCTGGATCGAAAATATTGAGGAAACCACTAATGTTAAGTGTGCCTTTTACAGTTCAATATGTCTACAAAAATCCTACGAAAAACCAAGTTAATCCAGCCAGCTGTTTTTTTGTTTCACTCGATCGAATTTTCAAAAAAATTAAAGGGTCACGTTTTTTGCTCTGAAATGCTCATAATTTTTAAAAATGAGAAAAAAAAAATTTCCGAGCATTCCCCACATTTTTGTTCCAGAAAGTGATTAAATTCAAAAAAAAATTAAAAAAAGCGTATGAAAAAGATCGAAATTCGATTGGGGGTATTACATTTTTTTTTTTAATATAATTAAAGGAGATCAGAAGAATCAAGGAATGCAGCGGCGGAAGCGCGATAAAAATTATTAGGCGATGATTTTTTGAATTTCCTCAACTTGTTGAGGAAAATTTTTTTTTTTTTGAATTTAAGCACTTTCTGGAACAAAAATGTGAGAAAAGCTCGCAAAAACATTTTTTTTTCTTATTTTTAAAAACTATGAGCACATCAGAGCATAAACGTAACCATTTAATTTTTTTAAAAATTCGATCGAGTGAAACAAAATAATGGCTGGCTGGATTAACTTGGTTTTTTGTAGGATTTTTGTAGACATATTGAACTGTAAAAGCCACACTTAACATTAGTGGTTTCCTCAATATTTTCGATCCAGCGCTTGATTTTCCAAAAAACCACCAAAAGCCCTTTTTTTGTTGCATTTTCAAATTCATGTGACAAAAAGAAAAAAAATTTTTTCGGAAAAACAATGGCCAGTTGTTAAGGAACATTTATTCATGTTCTTGAAACCTACCTTTAAATTTCTGTGCAATCATTGGTTGCTGAGATATCGATAATCAAAGACAAAAGGATCTTTTTCCATTTGAAAACCGATATCTGGGCGAGAAGTGGGCGTATCAGAGTGTATAAAAAAACAAATTAAAGCTAAGTAAACAAGGTATCCGATCTTAATAGTGGTTAAGCTAAAAAAAATTTTTCCACGTCCGTAGACCAACAAAAAAACTAAAAAAATTTTAAAAATTTTTTTGTTGCTGGTTTTTCTACGATTATTCAAAAACCGCGGAAGCTATAAAATTTTAAAGTTCAAATCCAAAAACTAGACACTTGGAGCTACAATTTTCTTTTTTTTTATTTTCTGTAAGACTATTTCTCTCGAAGTTACGGCCTGTTGAAAACTGCCCAAAAATTTGGAATTTTTTTTTGATCCTTTAATTTTTTCCAGTAGTGTATATTGTAATGAACAATTAATTCTGGAATAATTTGTATCTTCGCTCTATTAATATCTGTTATCTTTTCACGCATGACTGATCAAAGACGTTATTAATATTCACCAAGACACTAGTTTCATGAAATTAATTTATACGAAATAAAAGCATATAACACAAGTTTCATTTATTTGCTTGTCACCACAATCAATGACATCAAAACATCTACAGCAAGAGCGTAAGCAATATAAAGCTGAATGAAATGGAAGATTTTGGTGTAAAATTTGATGGTAAAGAATAATAGAATCCAAGAGTTCTGGTCACTATACTCATTGTGAATACAGACAATGCAGTATGGAGACCCACACTTTGGCTGCCTATAGGATACTTTATCATGCCTCATTTGGGGACGTAAAAGGTATTGTGGCATTGTATTGCAGACACTTACCATGACAACTGTCACCCCTTTTTTTTTTTTTTTTTTAACGTGTGGAAACCCCCTCGGGCCGTCACCCCACCGGGGTTTACGGCGGGGTGGTGTGTCGGAATCGGACCGACTAAAACCACACGGTGTGCCACTCTGCGCCTGACATAGGAGGGACCGGGAACAGCTGTTATTACGACATCCGGATCCCTCCCAGCGCCTGCCCGCTAATGCAGGCACCATCTATGAGTAAACTCTCTATTTTAGGCGACGTACGGCACACGTGGACGTCGCCTCCTCGCGGCTGGCCATTGTAGCGGATGGAGGGGAAAACCCGTCCCGTCCACCCGCGGCCACACTCAAGGCGGCATGAGGCGCTGGTATGCGCGCCTCCGCCGCCCGGCTCGCCGGCGGCGAATTGGGTCCGAGTGGATATTGTCCTCCCGGGCCTTCTCCGCCGCCTCCTTCCGCGAAATTACGTCTTCGCAGAAGGTTGCGACCGCGGTAAAACAACTGTCGCTACCGACCATGGAGCGTATTACGGCCGGTAGCGAGAGATCTCCTCCAATAACTGCAGTGAGGACCCCACGCTGCGCCGCCCAGGCGGAACAAACCGCTAGCGTGTGCTGAGCCGAGTCCTCACTGCAGTCGCAGTGGTGACAGGCGGGACTTAATTCCCTCCTGGCGACCGAGTGCAGATACTTCCCGAAGCAACCGTGCCCGGAAAGAATCTGCGTCAGTCGGAAGGAAAGGGTCCCGTGCTGCCGCCCTGCCCACTCGGCGATGACCGGCTGGAGAGCCTCCACGGCGGCAAAGCCAGCACGTGGAGCCTCCAGCCGGGACGACCAACGAGCCATCGTGGCTCGACGAGCGGCCTCTCGCCACTCGCGTATCTGTTCGGGCGGGGGCCGAATGCCGCTACCCACCCGAAAGTCTGCCGTTCGCCGATAAACTTCAGCGAGCACCTCCGCCTCCAAATCCCACGGGGGAGTTCCGGCCAACGCGCACGCCGCCTCCGTCGATACGGTGCGGTAACCGCGTATGGCTCTAACCGCCAATATCCTCTGAGGGCGCCAGAGGCGAGCCCTATTCTGGGCGGTCAGAGCCGCCGCCCACACCGGTGCACCATACAGTGCCATTGACCGGACAACCCCCGTGTATAGCCGTCTCGTCGCGACGCTGGCTCCACCCAAATTGGGCAAAAGTCGCCCAAGAGCAGAAGCAGCGCCGACCAGCTTTGGAGTAAGCTGTCGGAAGTGCTCGTCGAAGAGCCACCTGCCGTCGAGGATCAGGCCCAGATACTTCATCTGGGCCTCAATCGGTACGAGGACCGAATTGACTACGATAGAGGCACCGGGGGGTGGACCACGACGGGGCCCATGAAACAAAAGGGCTTCCGTCTTATCTCGGGCCACCCGTAAACACAGCGCCTCAATGCGCCCGACCACCAAAGAGACTCCCACGGTGGCCAGGCGCGTCGCCTCCTGAAAGTTCGCCCCCCGGGCCGTGACCAATGTGTCATCGGCGTAACAAATTACGCCCAGCCCGGGGGGAAGACGACCTCGAAGGGCCCAGTCGTATCCCATATTCCACAGGAGTGGTCCGAGGACGGACCCCTGTGGAACACCGCACGACATGGGCCGCCGCCTCAGAATACCATCTCGGTCCTCGTATACGACGGTACGCTCCTCAAGATAGTCTGCCACAAGTCGCCTCAGGTACTCTGGCACCCTGTGGTAGTGGAGTGCTTCCCTGATGCAACTAAATGGCAGACTATTAAATGCGTTGGCGATGTCCAACGACACCGCCAACAGCACGCCGCCACAGCTCACTGCCTCTTCGGTAACGGCCCTCAGGCGCAGCACAGCATCGACCGTCGAACGCCCCGCCCGAAAACCAAATTGGGCGTCCGACAGATCGGGGCCCACCTCGCAGAGGTGCCGGACGATGCGGGCAGAGAGTATCCTCTCAAACAGTTTACCCGCCTCGTCCAGCAGCACAATGGGCCTATAGGCCGCCACCGAATCGGCAGGCCGTCCCGGCTTCCTTAATAGGACCAGCTTCCCGCTTTTCCAGCACTCAGGGAAACGTCCGGACGACAAGCTAGCGTCCAAGATCTCCCTGAGGCGGTCCGACATGTGTTCGAGGGCACGGGCCAGCACACGGGCAGGTATCCCGTCTGGCCCACGACCGCCCCTATCTCCGATTCCCTGACGGGCGGAACATTATCCTCGTTCCGTCCCCCGTCGTCTTCGACCATGAAGGCCATCGACGGGGGTGTGTGCTCCGCCCGCTGCGGGAAAAGACCCTCGACCACTTCCCGCAGGAAGCTGGGCTGGAGTGTCTCTGTAAGGGGGGGGCCCGACGTGCGGAGCTTTTGTCGCACCGCACGATAAGGGCGACCCCAGGGGTCACGATCGAGACCCTCCAGCATCTCCTTCCTCTTCACTTCTTTGGCGCGGCTAATGGCCAGCTTCAGAGTTTTCCGCGCCTCTCGGTACTCCTCATGAAGCTGGTCCTCCTCGCCGTCTACGCGGTGTCGCCGCCGACTACGGGTGTAGGACCTCCGGGCACGAGTACAGGCCGCGCGGAGGTCCGCCAACTCCTGGGACCACCAGTAAACCTCCTTCCGTGGAGGCCGACAACCTCGGATGCGGGGCATGGCCGCATCGCAGATCTGCGTAATCGCATCGCGGAAACGACCAGCCCCCATGTCGACCTCCTCGGTCGGAGCCTGCGGAGACAGCCAGGAGTAAATAATGGCTGCCTCCTCTAGTAGGTCCCTATTCAGTTTGGCTACAGCCCACCGCGGCAAGCGAGAAGAACGCCGCGCCGCGTGACCCCTACTGGGGTCCTGGGTCCGGGAGAGCTCGAATCGAATGTAGAGGTGATCCGAGAGCGTCTCAACCTCTTCCAGGACACACCAGTTCCTTACTCGTGCGGCGAGGGCAGGGGTAGCGAACGAAAGGTCCACTATCGACCCTCCCTGCTGTCGCACGCACGTGTTGGTGGAGCCCCTGTTCAGTAAACAGAGGCCCACCGAGGCCGCCCACTCCTCTACGGCCTCGCCCCTGGCGTCCGTCCTGGGGGAACCCCACGCAATGGACTTTGCGTTGAAGTCCCCCAGCACTAAGACGTGCCCAGACGTTAGACGCCGCATCGAGGTTTCCAAGTTGTTAAGGAAAACCTCGAAGTCGTTCAAACTCCGGTTGGGGGAGAAGTATACACCATATACAGTGATCCCCCCCCACTCGGCAGCAACATATCCAGTGCCCTTGTCTCTTAGCGACAAGGGCGGGGAATGAGCCGCCGTAGAGCCGACGACTGCCACGGAACCGTCCCGGTCACCCAACCAGTTTGGACGGGGAGGAACATAATAGGGCTCCGCGGCTACGGCAACACCGATCGACCACTGTTCCATAGTTTGCAGGAAAAGGTCCTGCGCCGCAGCACAGTGGTTCAGGTTCGTCTGGACTAGGAGGCTGGAGACTTGGTCCATTACTGGACTGTCTCTACAGCCTCCTCCATGGGCGACGATGTCGACGTGCGAACGGCATCGGAGGCAGCCTGGGCCGACTGGCTAGCCCCCAACGTTCGCCGAGAATCGCGAGGAGGTTTGCAGCCCCCCTGCCCAATCTGATGATTAGCGGGCTTGTTACCCGCCGCACAAGCTGGGCAGTGAGGGGCGGCAGAGCACTCTGCCGCCTTGTGCCCCGGTCGACCGCAGCGGAAGCATAGTCCACTGCAGTCAAAACAACTCACGCACTTGGCGCGTGTGTGTCCGGATGCTAGGCATTTGAAGCACCTCATCGGTCTTGCCGCCAGAACAGTGACTCTGGCATTCACAAAACCGACACCACCGCCACCACCGACAACTGTCACCCCTGCATCGAAGTGCACGGATGCTGTCGCTTTAGGTTGATCTTTGCCAGTTGCCACGATAACTATCACCCCTGCATCAATGGGCCTGCGGTCTCACACTCACCAACGAAACACGACAACACGGATGCTGGCGCTTTAGGTTGGTCTTCTGTGGGAGGGTAGACTGCCCCGGTCGAGCCGGCCCATTTATGCTGAAATCAGCGTGGCTCTATTACCTACAATTAACTAAATTAAATAAATTTTGTTTGCAAGGAACAGAAATTAGACTCTTAACCTGAGATACACTTTGTTATGCCGATACATTTGAGATAGATGATAGACAGATGTATTGTAATGTTGACGTTTGTAAGATTTACTCGTTTCACTATTACTAGTTTTATTATCACTATAACTGATTTCAATTTTTGTTCCAATTGATAAACTTTAATTTTATCTTGTTATTCAGTAGATGTATATCCGTAAGAAGATTTCAAGATAAATCCACTGACTTATTTAGAGTGAAAACAAGACGTCCTATGTAATAAAAGGCTTCAATCACCACTTTTCAAACTCCTAAATCATTATAACATAACTATTTCTATCAAAATTTCAAATTCAAACAATATCAACAGGAGTTACACAAGGGACCATCCTGGGTCCTCAAACTAATGATCCCATCAATTTACACTCTAAATTTGAGTTTTAACTAAAGGGTTAAAACTAATAAAGTGAACTTTAGATCAACTGGATTAGAAAGTTAAACAGTTAATGAATGTGATCAACTTAATGAAATCTATTCGGGTCCATGCGTCAGACGCGTGATGACAGGATGATAAATACATTATAATTAAAGGTTGCCACAAATGAATTTGTACATTATAATATAGAGACAAGGTCGTTTTTGGAGGTGTCCAAGATATTTTATGAATTAGATGAGAAGATATTTGTATTCCATATAGATTATTTTCTATGATTGATCACTTAGAAATGATTGTAATGAAACGAGTGTTCGTAATGTTGAACATTGCATTAACATTTTATTACGGATTGCTTTTATTGGTTATAATATAAATTTGTTTATTTTTCTGTTTATGTAGTGTTATCATACACAATTATTTCCACAAGGCAAGTTTGATACAGACTGGTTTGTCGGATTCTTACAAATAAGTTCCGCTGAAGAGAATAAACGTAAGAAAGATATCGACATTTTCTCGTTGACATTCATTTAAAAATGATTGTCGTTGTTACGAATGAAGTTTACGATGATCTTCATGGCATTAGAGACTTACAAGAACGTCTGACTATCATGTAATAAAAATTGAATTTTCATAAGTGCTTACAGATCTTTACTCAATATTAAAGATAAACTATTTGTGCCGACTTCTACATACAACGCAAATAGAACAAAGTACTACAGCGCCATCTAGCGAAGACACATCGAACTACGAAGTAACTACTAATCCTGTATCACGAAATAGAGATTCTCGTAGCTATTAGCATAAATACAGCATCTCAACACCAACTGTTAAGTCGCGGCCCGCCAGGCATAATCACCTTGCCTAATTAGAGGATCCTCCCTTTACGTCGGAGGGACATGAAACCCGCCTCTCCACGTAACTTTCTGAAAATTATTAATCTGACCTCTGAAACCGCTGAACCAATTTTAATGGGACTTTCACAAGGAGATAGAGGAGGTTACTGAGCAGTTTACCCATCTAATCCAGATTAACACAGCAAAAACCTCTGATCTGATTGTAACAATCATATTGTGTCCAATTATTGCCATATACAAACATGACTATCCTCAAACTTTATAGTTGTTTTTTCAAGCATTAATGAAACCTCCTCATAAGGTTTATTACTTAATTATATATTAAATGGCAAATAAACGTGAAATTTACCAATTCATTTAACTTTGATACTCTTTTTAGGTTTCGCTCACAAACATTATTGAATGTTGTTTTATTTATTTTGTATATTATTTGCTCGTAAATATAGATATGAAAATCATGTATATTTAATATTTTAAATTATATATTATAATTGATAATATTTATCTGAGCATTTTGCTAAGGTTGTAAAGAAATGTACTTTTGATTTTTCAAGTGAAACTTCTTTATCGGGGTTGGAAAAAAATTTAGTGTAACATTTTTTCGTTACGCGTCACATTTTTCCGTTACGCGCCATCTTTTTCTTATCCCTACCACGCGTGATTCGAAGTATACTTTCTCCAGCGGAGTAGGGATTGGTAAATGTCTCCAATGTATTTTGCGGCCCGTTTTGAGTAGTTACATTTTTGAAATCAAGGTGGCGTTTGCATCGACTTCGGACGGGTTTAAATTATTTTTTTGAAAAATAACGTCATAAAGAAGTTTCACTTCTTACGAGTGTACGCTAGTACACGCACACATTTTTTTATGAAGGTTACTTAAGTAGGAACGATAATGTTTATATTAAATAACAGTATATTTTAATACATTTGTTACTGTTTTTAATATGATGTAGTTTGCTACGATGAAAGATATTTGGGAATTTATCAAACAATAAGAGATCTTGGCCGAATAACATTCATATGAAGCGATTGTTCTTCGAATACGTTACTTGAACCGTGATTAACTTTTGAATTGAATCTATCGTGTGGAAATTCAATGCAAATTATGCAATTAACTTTCTTATTGTCAGACATAATAGCTCAATTTTTTCACTTAATTACAAAAATCACCCTTAATATAATACAAGTTTTCTATATGAAACTTGTATTTGAGATTAGCAAAAAGATGCCTGTCCTAAAAATCACCAGACCTCATCCCATGGATAGTAAAAAAAATATTTGTACTTAATTAAAATTATTGGAAATATCTATTACAACCATAAGTTTTGCTAAACTTTAGCCTTTTTTCAGGCACCTTTTGCCTCAAATGCCCAACCTATGGAACAATTTATCGTCTACAATGTTTTCGTATAGATTCGACTTCTAAACTTTCAAGAAAAGAATGTACTCCCAAAGACCGAAAACATGTTTATAGCTTAGGTTAAAGGATGGCGGTCGTCACTTGCCATCAAGTTTTTTCGGTGTGTGACAAAAAAATACCAATAGTCCATAAAATTTTGATTTAATCTTTTCGTCACTTACATGATTTGTCCATGAAATAAAATGTAGGTATGTTATACGTACAAGAGATACATTAAGTCGATGTGAATAAATATATCAAAGAAAAGACACCAACTGTTCTAAAGAAATCTGGTACCGAGAAAAGCCAAGCTTTTCAATATTGCCACTACGGTCTTTGAAACAAACGAAAATAATGGGTACTTTTGTTTCACAATATAACATGTGTGATGAAAAAACATTGGGTGTCGGACTGAAGCCTTACTCAAATGTCGACGCGACATTACATCAAACATTTCACGTTATATTTTCCTCTTAGTGTGAATGAACTGCAGTACCATAAGTAACTAAACTTTATTATTGACTAGATGGTAGAAAATAATCCAAATCTCGTTAAATGTTATACAATTAAAAAAAGCAGCAAACAATGAAATATCGAATGTTACTATTACTCTTGAAATAAACTGGAGTAGTATCTCTTTAATCGTGACATCTTTAGGATTGAAAGTCTCACTTGCAACCGAATCATTCCCAAATTCACCAATTTAATTCAAGGTTCTCTTTCTGAAAACCAAATTTCAAACTACAAAGAAGTACAATGCCTGTCCGCCATCTTGTCTTTACCAGTAGTCGTCAGCACCAGCAAATTGTTACTCCACTAGCTACTGACCTATGGGCGTCCGAAGAAATTACCAATAAATACATATGCTGATTTCTATCTTGTAGAGAAATCATTGCGCATGAAATGTGTTTATGATAAAATAAAAACTATGAATAAATACGTGCCGAATATTTCTTCATAAACAGAATATATTTTCTACAACTGCAGAGAAAATCAAATAAAAAATACAAATTTAATATGCAAAACTAACGAAATACGATATACACACAATTCAGCATTAACTTCCATGTCACACACATCTCAGAATTGCTTCGGCACGAATGTGAGGAAATGAATCCGACTGAATTAAGCTCATGTTCTTACTCTCCTAGCGCCTGGCGTCGATGACATTTTCCTGTTTATTAATGCTTTTAAGCCTGTGTCTTTGAATAAGGTGACTGTTTTGAGAAAGGAAAATTGTTAAGACTGTAATCTTCTTGGGTGTAATGAGAATGCCTTTCTTACTTCGCTCTTAGTAAATTTAAATGTTTATTTTTTACCTTTTCAATTATTCAAGAATTCTTAGAAGATTAAAAATCATTTAAATCTTAGTTTGTGTGTTTTAAAATGTTATTAAATTAAATTAAAATTAAATTAACAAGATTTTTTTATTGTAATTTTATTTTTGAACGTTTAGTTACGACAAACCCAAATATTTTGGTTCATCGTTTTTTAAGTCTTCCATTTTGTTTTCATCTTTCATTGAATTTTATAAACAAAACTCATGAAATTTCGAACCCGTATGATTTAAAAAGTATGAATGCTTAAATTTATGAGATTCAGATTTCATATTAAGGCGTGACATGCCTATATTTATTACCAGGATCTTATTCAAACTGTACTTATCTGTACTTAGTTTAAGTCTTTAAACTCAGTATCTTGTAACAGGGATTGGGATCTGGATGACGTAATCAAATTTAGACGTCATTTGTACAGACGTATTCAGTTCATATTTGTTTGGGTTCTGTTTGGCAAGGATCAAAGCGCCTTTGAAGTTTCAGATTTAGAAAGTGATGGATTGGCACTTGTGTGACTTCTTCGGTAAGTAATTTTACGTGGCTTTAAGAAAGAACTTAAATGTGCGATAAAATGCAAAGTGAACTGCTGAAAATGTTGAAAATATTTTGAAAACGTTAATTTTTTTAATAAATCAATAAAATTAATTAGCAAGAGTACCTGACCGAAGAAGGTATATAATAAAAATAATATTAATCTGCATACTCTGAATATTTCATAAATTTTAAACATTAACAGTATGAATTCACGTTGACTGACAAACTTGTAGTTTCAATTGTTTATGCCCCAATGAAAAAGATCTGTGCGTATCTTTGAAATTCCCGTCTTTGCTCAAAGACTAACTTCTTGAAACATTTTAAAAAAAGACATGGATTTGGAGATAAATAAACCCGACAGCATTATACGATTTGAACACTTGTAATAACTTTGCATCCAAAACGAATTTATTTCCCATAATTATGTTCGGAGTATTATGTTGGTTATTACCTTTGATTAATTTCGTAAATGTTATTTCGAGAAGTTACCAGAATTAAATATTTCATATTTATTTCAATTTAATACGTTAATAACATAAAAGTAGTCTCGGTACATGGATGGACGGACGGCTAAATGAGTCTACATGGGTTCCTTTTTCAGATACGAACCGTGGAAATTTATTCATTATGTTATTTTGTACAAATGAACTCACTTGCTCCTCATCCGTCCCTAAGGATGCTCTGTGGAGCGGAAATTACGTATTACATTTTTGTAGGTACCTACACACACCTGCGTACATAGCTCTTCTTAGCAACCGGATTGTGTACAGTGATATACCCCACACATCACTGAATAGAGATTCAGCTACCTACCAAACTCTTGGTCGGCGAAATTTCGATTTCCTTCCCTTTTATTAAATTTCTTGAGGCTTATTCTGTATTTTTGTTATTACGCTACTTTGTTTGCTTGTTATTGTTTATTCTAAATTTAAAAAACATGCTACTGAATCACTTGCTAATCAATGATGACACTATATAAAGTGTGCCTATTGAATGAGTAGTTGCCCCTTTTATTTCTTTTTTTCTTGTGTGATGCATGTCTGTTACCTTACTTACTCCAGTTGTTACCTCGTGGACATTGGTAAGGGTTATACGTTTCAGATACTTAAGTTGTTATTTTTTTATAAAGACTGTAGTGTCCCAAACAAATAAAAAAAAGTTTGTTTATTTTATTTTGCAGCATGACCATAGCTGGACATGTCTCTCCATACAAAGGAGATTTCAGCCACGTTCATACCACGCTGAGCAGACAGATTGGTGTAGAGTTTGTGTCAAGTTTACCTACTCTTTACAATGATTTTGTTCTGAGTAATTTGCTCTCTTCGTCGCCTCTTACGACACCATAAGATGAGTAGGGGTTTTGACACTTCGTATTTTTAATTCATCACCCCACAGATGAAACAAAAAAGTAATACAAGTATTTGATGTTAATTATACAGTATGTTGTTTTACTTAAGCGATGCTAAAAAGGATTTTATGCTTCACACACCAGATCTTCCTGCTTTTTGAAGTTTGAAAGTAAACCGCAGGCTACATTTTAGTGTATACACACTCTTTCGAATAAGAAATTATAAGTAACTTCTTTTCAGGAATGTTCTATATTGCTATTCTAGTCTAACCACAAAAATACAGCTCACTTTATTTTGTTTCGTTTCCAGAAAATACCAAAACAAAGCCAAAATAAACACAAAGAAACATTATTCCCGCTAACTAGTCAACACATCATTCTGAAATATCTCCGCGTCAATCTTGTAGCCGTACAGCCTCCGTATATAGGTGAAGCGTATATATTCTCCCACATTTCGTATCTATGGCAACATTCTTACCGTCAGATAAAAGCGTTTTACTATAAATAAATTTCATCTTTATATTTTATTAGCTTTTGCTAGCGCTCGCGTGGAATTTAGTCTGCCACATTAACTTTCGTAAAAGATCATTTTTAATAAATATATATATTTTTAATATTAAAAAGTATCCTATGTTACAAAATTTCATGATGATCGGTTGATAAGTTTTCGCGTGAAACTGTAACAAACAAACTTGTATTCGTATTTATAATATTAGTAGGGATTTTTGTCGAGTATATGTTCGTTGGATGTTTGGTTTCTTGTGTAACAAATTTATTTCAGTAGAAAATGAACTAATAACAATGGCTACACATATTGATAGGCACAGGTTTAAACAAAATTTTCTAAATAACGATAATCAAAGGAGCAAGTTAATTGTCTAATCTCTTGTGAATTTTTTTTCATTCTTTATTTAAAGTCTGCCAAAGTGACTTTATGCCTGATGGAAAGCATGAATTCAAGAGTAGTGGTCACCATACACATTGCAAATGCAGACAATGCAGTACGGTGGCTTAGTGAGATGCTTTTTCGCATCCTGTTTAAAGGAACCGGTGTCATGGTAGGAAGGAAACACGCGCTTGTAGTAAGTTCCAGGTTTTGACTGGTTTGCACAGCAAGGAAAAGCCGAACCGGTTAGTTCGCGATAATATATCTATCATTCTTAAACGGTGACTAATAGAACCTTCAATCTTAGGAAAGATTGATTCTCACCAGACCTGAAATGACAGTTGCGTTTTTCGAATTACCTGGCGTACATTTTTGGCTTTGAAACTTCGACAATTTACATTAGAATTAAATGATAAATAATAGATATTTAAGAAAATTCATTGAAAACATATTCATTGAACGGGTGGATACCGCGAATTTATTTAGTTTCAACATGTATACTGAAGTTATATTTGCATTTAAATTTAATTATCAGCATTAGCAAAAACGAATAATATATGTATTTTTTTTTATTAAGAGCCTGCCAAAGAGACTCTACTCTGCCTGATGGAAAGTGTGAATAGAATCCAAAAGTTGTAGTCACCATACACACTGCAAATGCTGAAAATGCAGTATGGTGACCCACACTAAGGCGGCCTATTACGATTTTTTACGCCTCACTTGGGGACGTAAAAGACATGACAGTCATCGTAGCATTGTATTGCACACACTTACCACGACAACTGTCACCCCTGAATCAATGGGCCTTCGGTCTCGCACTCACCAACGAAGTACGCATACTGTCGCTTTAGGTTGGTCTTCTGTGGGAGGGTAGCACTGCCCCGGACGAGCCGGCCCGTTCATGCTGAAGTCAGCGTGGCTCTACTACCTGGTGAATAATAATAATAAACAACTTCACAAATCTCACAAATTTCACACAAGACTGTAATTCCAAATTAGGTAGAGCCTGTGGCATGGTAATCAGTCTGCTGACAAAAGTGTTTAAATATTTCTAAATACATACATATTCAATATACAGAATAAATAATTGTACTCATCACACAAATATTTATCCTGTGTGGGAATCAAAACCACGACCAACAGGCCTGTCAATAATTATTAAAGAAAATATCATACATGTACAATATTATACATGAATGACAACAGTCAATATTCTCATCAACCAGGCCTTAATCAAAACTTTTTTTCTATATTAAGAGCCTGCCAAAATGGGCTCTACTCCTCCTGATGGAAAGCATGAGTCGAATCCAAGAGTTGTGGTCACCAAACTCATTGCAAATGCAGAACATGCAGTATGGTGACCCACACTATGGCGGCCTTATGAGATGCTTTATCACACCCCGTTTGGGGACGTAAAAGGCATGACAGTCATCGTGATAGTGTAAGGCTTATATAGTTACCACGATAACGATCACCCCTGCATCAATGGGCCTCCGGTCTCACACTCACCAACGAAACACGACAACACGGATGCTGGTGCTATAGGTTGGTCTTCTGTGGGAGGGTAGTACTGCCCCGGTCGAGCCAGTCCGCTTGTGCTGAAATCAGTGTGGCTCTACTACCTACTAAACTAGGTTGGGATTGATGCGATTGCCATTAGACTTCCACAATTCAAGTACTAACGATTTCGTACAGCAATCTGTAAGGCTTACTACAGTAACCAAGTCCTCTTAGACACATAAAAATGTGATAAGATTGGTCTCCAATTAACGTACTGACCTTACTAAATCACATCTTAGCCACTTACCCTTCTATATTAATAACAATAGTAACATGAATATTTGCCGTAAAATAGTTTCAAAAACTTAAATAAAACAATTTGGACAGTAATGCCACCATTAGTAAAACTACAACATTTCGACTAAATGTTCACGTGTGAGACATATCGAACCATTACAAAGCCATCCAGTTATTACCAGGAGGCACAATCATTATCTCAATGTTCGCTATACATCGACGCTCTTGCGAACACGGCCTAACATTTATTACGTTCATTAGCTTCGAGCGAATGCGCAATTTGACGAGAATAGGAACATCCCGGGGTTAATTTGCCAGAAGACGCGAGTAATTTTTTTAAAGATCCGTTTGATACTATTATACAGTTAATGTAGCTCTATGTGTAGTTTTAATGGAGACATATTATTCGACTTTAGTAAAAGTTAAGATGTCTGGGAAAAATACTTTTGAATGAAAATGGTTTTCGAAATAAAGACATTTTTGTTGTACAGCGGGATTAATTCGAGATAAAGTGTTCTCGATCTCGTGTCTCGATGTACTGTTCAAACGTGTTGTCTTGGAATTCTGTCATCGGCGAGTGCAATCATCACCCTAGGGACGAAAACAGACAGATAGACAGAAACGGACATAAAGAACACAGGATCAGAAAAAAAAATTATAGATCACACAATGTGTTGTCCAATGTGGGGTTTAACCCCACAACTGCTGCCAAACATTCATAATAACAACTCAAGAAATAAAGATAAACTCGTGTTGTCAACGACTAGATCACAAAAAGTAAGCAAGTCTTCTCAATGCCACAGCGATTGATACTCATCTCATATTTACATTTGTTGTATTTTAAAGTGATGGATATTTAATTTGTTGTTGTATTTCATTTTTAATTCCTTTTTTTTTGAGAATTAAGTGTTTCCACGACTACCCAAATGTCCTGCTGTCGGTAGGGACGCGCTTCGGATCGTTAATCTTGACTTATACTGGTGAGATGACATGATGGCCGGGATTTGTATGCCCTCCGTAAAAAAAAGTCTCTTCTTAAAAAATGGTCCGTTCTTCAAACGGTCAACCCAGACCCTATATTAGACTGGCTTTTTTTTTCTATGTTAAGAGCCTGCCAAAATGACTCTACTCTGCCTGATGGAAAGCATGAATAGAATCCAAAAGTTGTAGTCACTATATTCATTGCAAATGCAGACAATGCAGAATGGTGACCTACACTATGGCGGCCTAATCCGATACTTTTTCACGATCCGCTTGGGGATGTACAAGGCATGACAGTCATCGTGGCAGTGTAGGGTTCACACAGTTACCACGATAACTGTCACCCCTGCATCAATGGGCCTCCGGTCTCGCACTTAGCAACGAAACACGACATCACGGATGCTGGCGCTTTAGATTGGTCTTCTGTGGGAGGGTAGTACTGCCCCGGTCGAGCCGGCCCATTCGTACTGAAATCAGCCTGGCTCTACTACCTAAGGATAGTTATTATTTAATCAATGTTAACATACTCAAAAATAAAAGACACCTCTGTGGGTTGTTTCGATATTTTTCGAAGAGTCTAAGGAAATGCCGGCGATTTCTAACAATCTGTTTAGTCTTAAAAAAATATGTACATGCGTAATCTATATGTATTTAACGGACCTGTTGGCCTTGTGGTTATTGATCCTGACTACTAAGTCAGGGGTCGTGGTTCGATTCTCACCCAAAACAAATCTTTGTGTGATGAATACGACTATTTGTTCTTTATCTGGATGTATGTTACCTATTTTTTGTATTTTTTGCCTAGTTTCTGTGTTTTGCCTAGCTTAGGATTAGATGGCTGCGTGTGACATATGTAAGAACATTTTTATTACATATAAATTTTAAAATGGTTTATGTAAATATCAAATATTCTAAAGAACCTTTTTTTTTTTTTTTTTTTTTTTTAACGTGTGGAAACCCCCTCGGGCCGTCACCCCACCGGGGTTTACGGCGGGGTGGTGTGTCGGAATCGGACCGACTAAAACCACACGGTGTGCCACTCTGCGCCTGAGATAGGAGGGATCCGGGAACCGCTGCTATTACGACATCCAGATCCCTCCTAGCGCCTGCCCGCTACCTCGGGCACCATCTGCGGATAAACTCTCTATTTTTAGGCGACGTACGGCACACACGGACGTCGCCTCCTCGCGGTTGACCATTGTAGCGGATGGAGGAGAAAACCCGTCCCGTCCACCCGCGGCCACACTCAAGGCGGCATGAGGCGCTGAGGAGAGCCTCCACGGCGGCAAAGCCAGCACGTGGAGCCTCCAGCCGGTCATCGCCGAGTGGACAGGGCGGCAGCACGGGACCCTTTCCTTCCGACTGACGCAGATTCTTTCTGGGCACGGTTGCTTCGGGAAGTATCTGCACTCGGTCGCCAGGAGGGAATTGAGTCCCGCCTGTCACCACTGCGACTGCAGTGAGGACTCGGCTCAGCACACGCTGGCGGTTTGTTCTGCCTGGGCGGCGCAGCGTGGGATCCTCACTGCAGTTATTGGAGGAGATCTCTCGCTACCGGCCGTAATACGCTCCATGGTCGGTAGCGACAGTTGTTTTACCGCGGTCGCAACCTTCTGCGAAGACGTAATTTCGCGGAAGGAGGCGGCGGAGAAGGCCCGAGAGGACAATATCCACTCGGACCCAATTCGCCGCCGGCGAGCCGGGCGGCGGAGGCGCGCATACCAGCGCCTCATGCCGCCTTGAGTGTGGCCGCGGGTGGACGGGACGGGTTTTCCCCTCCATCCGCTACAATGGTCAACCGCGAGGAGGCGACGTCCGTGTGTGCCGTACGTCGCCTAAAAATAGAGAGTTTATCCGCAGATGGTGCCCGAGGTAGCGGGCAGGCGCTAGGAGGGATCTGGATGTCGTAATAGCAGCGGTTCCCGGATCCCTCCTATCTCAGGCGCAGAGTGGCACACCGTGTGGTTTTAGTCGGTCCGATTCCGACACACCACCCCGCCGTAAACCCCGGTGGGGTGACGGCCCGAGGGGGTTTCCACACGTTAAAAAAAAAAAAAAAAAAAAAAAAGGTTCTTTAGAATATTTGATATTTACATAAACCATTTTAAAATTTATATGTAATAAAAATGTTCTTACATATGTCACACGCAGCCATCTAATCCTAAGCTAGGCAAAACACAGAAACTAGGCAAAAAATACAAAAAATAGGTAACATACATCCAGATAAAGAACAAATAGTCGTATTCATCACACAAAGATTTGTTTTGGGTGAGAATCGAACCACGACCCCTGACTTAGTAGTCAGGATCAATAACCACAAGGCCAACAGGTCCGTTAAATACATATAGATTACGCATGTACATATTTTTTTAAGACTAAACAGATTGTTAGAAATCGCCGGCATTTCCTTAGACTCTTCGAAAAATATCGAAACAACCCACAGAGGTGTCTTTTATTTTTGAGTATGTTAACATTGATTAAATAATAACTATCCTTAGGTAGTAGAGCCAGGCTGATTTCAGTACGAATGGGCCGGCTCGACCGGGGCAGTACTACCCTCCCACAGAAGACCAATCTAAAGCGCCAGCATCCGTGATGTCGTGTTTCGTTGCTAAGTGCGAGACCGGAGGCCCATTGATGCAGGGGTGACAGTTATCGTGGTAACTGTGTGAACCCTACACTGCCACGATGACTGTCATGCCTTTTACATCCCCAAGCGGATCGTGAAAAAGTATCGGATTAGGCCGCCATAGTGTAGGTCACCATTCTGCATTGTCTGCATTTGCAATGAATATAGTGACTACAACTTTTAGATTCTATTCATGCTTTCAATCAGGCAGAGTAGAGTCATTTTGGCAGGCTCTTAACATAGAAAAAAAAAGCCAGTCTAATATAGGGTCTGGGTTGACCGTTTGAAGAACGGACCATTTTTTAAGAAGAGACTTTTTTTTACGGAGGGCATACAAATCCCGGCCATCATGTCATCTCACCAGTATAAGTCAAGATTAACGATCCGAAGCGCGTCCCTACCGACAGCAGGACATTTGGGTAGTCGTGGAAACACTTAATTCTCAAAAAAAAAGGAATTAAAAATGAAATACAACAATAAATTAAATATCCATCACTTTAAAATACAACAAATGTAAATATGAGATGAGTATCAATCGCTGTGGCATTGAGAAGACTTGCTTACTTTTTGTGATCTAGTCGTTGACAACACGAGTTTATCTTTATTTCTTGAGTTGTTATTATGAATGTTTGGCAGCAGTTGTGGGGTTATACCCCACATTGGCCAACACATTGTGTGATCTATAATTTTTTTTTCTGAGTCTAGGTGTTCTTTATGTCCATTTCTGTCTATCTGTCTGTTTTCGTCCCTAGGGTGATGATTGCAGTCGCCGATGACAGAATTCCAAGACAACACGTTTGAACGAAACATCGAGACACGAGATCGAGAACACTTTATCTCGAATTAATCCCGCTGTACAACAAAAATGTCTTTATTTCGAAAACCATTTTCATTCAAAAGTATTTTTCCCAGACTTCTTAACTTTTACTAAAGTCGAATAATATGTCTCCATTAAAACTACACATAGAGCTACATTAACGTTATAATAGTATCAAACGGATCTTTAAAAAAATTACTCGCGTCTTCTGGCAAATTAACCCCGGGATGTTCCTATTCTCGTCAAATTGCGCATTCGCTCGAAGCTAATGAACGTAATA
Source organism: Hypercompe scribonia (assembly GCA_949316085.1). Classification (NCBI taxonomy): domain Eukaryota; kingdom Metazoa; phylum Arthropoda; class Insecta; order Lepidoptera; family Erebidae; genus Hypercompe; species Hypercompe scribonia. The sequence goes on from OX438993.1 coordinate 12,750,271, forward strand.
AATGTTAGGCCGTGTTCGCAAGAGCGTCGATGTATAGCGAACATTGAGATAATGATTGTGCCTCCTGGTAATAACTGGATGGCTTGGTAATGGTTCGATATGTCTCACACGTGAACATTTAGTCGAAATGTTGTAGTTTTACTAATGGTGGCATTACTGTCCAAATTGTTTTATTTAAGTTTTTGAAACTATTTTGTGGCAAATACTCATATTACTATTGTCATTAATATAGAGGGGGAAGTGGCTAAGATGTGATTTAGCAAGGTTAGTCTAAATGGGAGACCAATATTAACACATTGTTGTGTGTCTAAGAGGACTCGGTTGCTGTGGTAATCCTTACGGATTGCTGTACGAAATCGTTAGTACTTGAGTTGTGGAAAGTGTGGAAGTTTGATGGCAAACACTCTTCGTAACAATCGCAGTTCAACCGTGTCTTAGTAGACGTAAACTCAATCCCATCCTAGTTTGAATTAAGACCTGGAAGATCAGGATGTTGATTATTGTCATTAATGTATCATTGATATTTTCTTTAATAATTATTGACAGGCCTGTTGGTCGTGGGTTCGATTCCCACACAGGACAAATATTTGTGTGATGAGTACAATTATTTGTTCTGTATATTGAATATATATGTATTTAGAAATATTTAAACACTTTTGTCAGCAGACTGATTACCATGCCACAGGCTCTACCTAATTTGGAATTACAACCTTGTGTGAGATTTGTGAGGTTGCTTATTATGATTATTCACCAGGTAGTAGAGCCACGCTGATTTTAGCATGAACGGGCTAGCTCGTCCGGGCCAGTACTATCCTCCCACAGAAGACCAACCTAAAGCGGCAGTATCCGTACTTCGTTGGTGAGTGCGAGACCGAAGGCCCATTGATTCAGGGGTGACAGTTGTCGTGGTAAGTGTGTGCAATACAATGCTACGATGACTGTCATGTCTTTTACGTCCCTAAGTGAAGCGTAAAAAATATGGGTCAAAACTGCATTGTTAGCATTCACAATGAGTATGGTGACCACAACTTTTGGATTCTATGCATGCTTTCCATCAAGCAGAGTAGTCACTGTGGCAAGCTATTAAAAAAAATTACACATATTATTTGTTTTTGCTAATGTTGATAATTAATTTTAAATGCAAATATAACTTCAGTATACGTGTTGAAACTAAATAAATTCGCGGTATCCACCCGTTCAATGAATATGTTTTCAATGAATTTTCTTAAATATCTATTAGACTTTATGTAGTTCTCATGTAAACTGTCGCAGTTTCGAAGTCGAAAATCTTCGCCAGGTAACTCGAAAAACGCAACTGTATTTCAGATCTGGTGAGATTCAATCTTTCCTAAGATTGAAGGTTCCATTAGTCACCGTTTAAGAATGGTAGATATATTATCGCAAACTAACCGGTTCGGCTTTTCCTTGCTGTGCAAACCAGTCAAAACCTGGAACTTACTACAAGCGCGTGTTTCCTTCCTACCATGACACCGGTTCCTTTAAACAGGGTGCGAAAAAGCATCTCACTAAGCCACCGTACTGCATTGTCTGCATTTGCAATGTGTATGGTGACCACCACTCTTGAATTCATGCTTTCCATCAGGCATAAAGTCACTTTGGCAGACTTTAAATAAAGAATGAAAAAAAATTCACAAGAGATTAGACAATTACGCGGCCACACTCAAGGCGGCATGAGGCGCTGGTATGCGCGCCTCCGCCGCCCGGCTCGCCGGCGGCGAATTGGGTCCGAGTGGATATTGTCCTCTCGGGCCTTCTCCGCCGCCTCCTTCCGCGAAATTACGTCTTCGCAGAAGGTTGCGACCGCGGTAAAACAACTGTCGCTACCGACCATGGAGCGTATTACGGCCGGTAGCGAGAGATCTCCTCCAATAACTGCAGTGAGGATCCCACGCTGCGCCGCCCAGGCAGAACAAACCGCCAGCGTGTGCTGAGCCGAGTCCTCACTGCAGTCGCAGTGGTGACAGGCGTGTTGTAGTAATTTGAAATTGCCGCGTTCTGAACTTCTCACTACGTGATGACGTTTGACAGTTTTGTTAAAACGTTCTTGCCGCCATCTCTGCTATAAAAGTGTTTGCTAATGTGTATTATTCTGTTAAAATAAATAAGTAATTAAGTATAAAGCCTATTAATTACATCAGGTTATGGGCCTATGGGTTATTAAGGCGGGACTCAATTCCCTCCTGGCGACCGAGTGCAGATACTTCCCGAAGCAACCGTGCCCAGAAAGAATCTGCGTCAGTCGGAAGGAAAGGGTCCCGTGCTGCCGCCCTGTCCACTCGGCGATGACCGGCTGGAGAGCCTCCACGGCGGCAAAGCCAGCACGTGGAGCCTCCAGCCGGGACGACCAACGAGCCATTGTGGCTCGACGAGCGGCCTCTCGCCACTCGTGTATCTCTTCGGGCGGGGGCCGAATGCCGCTACCCACCCGAAAGTCTGCCGTTCGCCGATAAACTTCAGCGAGCACTTCCGCCTCCAAATCCCACGGGGGAGTTCCGGCCAACGCGCACGCTGCCTCCGTCGATATGGTGCGGTAACCACGTATGGCTCTAACCGCCAATATCCTCTGAGGGCGCCAGAGGCGAGCCCTGTTCTGGGCGGTCAGGGCCGCCGCCCACACCGGTGCACCATACAGTGCCATTGACCGAACAACCCCCGTGTATAGCCGTCTCGTCGCGACGCTGGCTCCACCCAAATTGGGCAAAAGTCGCCCAAGAGCAGAAGCAGCGCCGACCAGCTTTGGAGTAAGCTGTCGGAAGTGCTCGTCGAAGAGCCACCTGCCGTCGAGGATCAGGCCCAGATACTTCATCTGGGCCTTAATCGGTACGAGGACCGAATTGACTACGATAGAGGCACCGGGGGGTGGACCACGACGGGGCCCATGAAACAAAAGGGCTTCCGTCTTATCTAGGGCCACCCGTAAACCCAGCGCCTCAATGCGCCCGACCACCAAAGAGACTCCCACGGTGGCCAGGCGCGCCGCCTCTTGAAAGTTCGCCCCCCCGGGCCGTGACCAATGTGTCATCGGCGTAACAAATTACGCCCAGCCCGGGGGGAAGACGACCTCGAAGGGCCCAGTCGTATCCCATATTCCACAGGAGTGGTCCGAGGACGGACCCCTGTGGAACACCGCACGACATGGGCCGCCGCCTCAGAATACCATCTCGGTCCTCGTGCACGACGGTACGCTCCTCAAGATAGTCTGCCACAAGCCGCCTCAGGTACTCTGGCACCCCGTGGTAGTGGAGTGCTTCCCTGATGCAGCTAAATGGCAGACTATTAAATACGTTGGCGATGTCCAACGACACCGCCAACAGCACGCCGCCACAGCTCACTGCCTCTTCGGTAACGGCCCTCAGGCGCAACACAGCATCGACTGTCGAACGCCTCGCTCGAAAACCGAATTGGGCGTCCGACAGATCGGGGCCCACTTCGCAGAGGTGCCGGACGATGCGGGCAGAGAGTACCCTCTCAAACAGTTTACCCGCCTCGTCCAGCAACACGATGGGCCTATAGGCCGCTACCGAATCGGCAGGCCGTCCCGGCTTCTTTAATAGGACCAGCTTCCCGCTTTTCCAGCACTGACGCCAGGCTAGCGTCCAGGACCTCCCTGAGGTGGTTCGACATGTGTTCGAGGGCTGGGGCCAGCACTCGGGCAGGTATCCCGTCTGGCCCGGGGGCGGTGTTCTTAGAGCGGATCCGTAGAACAACCGCCCCAATCTCCGATTCCCTGACGGGCGGAACATTGTCCTCGTTACCCCCGTCGTCTCCGACGATGAAGACCATCGACGGGGGTGTGTGCTCTACCCGCTGCGGGAAAAGATCCTCGACCACTTCCTGCAGGAAGCTGGGCTGGAGTGCCTCTGTAAGGGGGGGGCCCGACGTGCGGAGCTTCTGTCGCGCCGCACGATAGGGGCGACCCCAGGGGTCACGATCGAGACCCTCCAGCATCTCCTTTCGTTTCGCATCTTTGGCGCGGCTAATAGCCAGCTTCAGAGTTTTCCGCGCCTCTCGGTACTCCTCATGAAGCTGGTCCCTCCCGCCATCTTCGCGGTAACGCCGCCGACTGCGGGTGTAGGACCTCCGGGCACGAGTACAGGCCGCACGGAGGTCCGACAGCTCTTGGGACCACCAGTAAACCTCCTTCCGTGGAGGTCGACGACCTCTTATACGGGGCATGGCCGCATCGCAGATCAACGTGATCGCATCACGAAAGCGGCCAGCCCCCATATCGACCTCCTCGGTCGGGGCCTGCGGAGACAGCCAAGAGTGAATTATGGCTGCCTCCTCTAGTAGGTCCCTATTCAGCTTCGAAACAGCCCACCGCGGAAAGCGAGAAGAAGGCCGCGCCGCGTGACCCCTACTGGGGTCCTGGGTCCGGGAGAGCTCAAATCGGATGTAGAGGTGATCCGAGAGCGTCTCAACCTCTTCCAGGACACGCCAGTTCCTTACTCGTGCGGCGAGGGCAGGGGTAGCGAATGAAAGGTCCACTATCGACCTCCCCTGCTGTCGCACACACGTGTTGGTGGAGCCTCTGTTTAGTAAACAGAGCCCCACCGAGGCCGCCCACTCCTCTACGGCCTCGCCATTCTAAAGAACCTACACCAATCCACAGCCTTGAGCAGTCCACTGCTCGACATAGGCTTCTCCTTAAAAAAAAAAAGGGAAATTCTGGTCTACTACACCACGGTGACCAGACGTATTAATATGGAGTTTGAAATCTCCACCAGTTGAGCTCAAATTTTGACACGATATATAATTCGATTCAAAAATTTTATATATCATTTATGTCTGGTTTATTCCTCATTTCTCACCATTACGACCACAATGTGCAAAAACAAAGCTTTGTAGGGTGTAACAACACAATATGCAAGTAGGTTTATCCACTAATCTAAACCTTAAAGAAATTATAAGGTATATTTATAAACTATGTAATCACTCATATTATGACTGCCTCTGTGGCGCAGTGCTAGCGTATGCGACCTCTGTGTTTGAAGTCTCGGGTTCGGTTCCCGGGTTCCAAATGTTGGCATGATTTGCCAATATTTATATCGGAGTTTGGGTGTTTTTTATGTATAAAATGTATGTATACAAAAAAAGTATATATGCAGTTGTCTAGTACCTATAACACAAGCTCTGCTTATTTTGGGACTAAATGACGTTGTGTGTCAAAATGTCTAAAATATTTATTAGTTATTTATTTATTTATATGTTTAGATATTAGATAGAGGTGTTTCAAATGCCTATAATTTGATGATTATAATGATAATCCCACTAACTTTAGGACATAAAAATATTGGTGTGTACAGAGCACATATGTGACCGTACTCATCAGAGAATATTTAAATGGGAATTGTATCCATAACCTATAAGTCAACACTCTGGATCGCCAACCACACTCATGTGTAATTTGTCCCACAATTTTAAAATAAATGTGTTTTATAAAAATAAACTCACATTCAAGAATGACGCGGGAACACAAAATCCTACAAATTCTTGGTGCGCATTGGTGACAAAATGCTTTCAGCCGAAAATGATTATATTTGCTCCGTTATTATCTCAAACACAACGTAAAGACTTAAAATCACAAACAGAATCACAGAGCACGTTAATATCACCAGTAATTTACATGCCAACTCCATTTGCCATATCTACGTATACATTTAGACATGGCGACGGAAAGTTTCAACATTTAAATGCTTAGAGTTTCTGGATGACAGTGACTACGTGAATTTCGTGTTCCCCAGTTGTTATTAAACTCGTTTAGGCTTTATTAATATAAGAGTTTTGTTTGGGTTTTAAACCAAAGGTACGCTTACACTTTTGACAGGTCATAGACTACGTTTTCACGGAGGTACTCATTTCTAAAGCCCACTATTGTGACTCCTTTACACCAGGATTAACAAAAGCAGTGACCCATGAACGCACCAATTAATGATACTTGGGAAGACATAGATAAAGAAAAACTGTCTTAGCTGCACAATAAAATTAATCAAAAGAAAATTTATTAAATTTTTGAATGGAAAAATAGTACTAAATAGTTTTCTTTTGGAGTTTTGTCTGTCTTGGAGTTGTGTCTCATTATTAATAGAATCTACGACGACCATATTCAGAAGTTTTCGTTTACCCGCCAGATCTGGTGTTGCGCACAAAGGTTACAATTAGACGGAAATGAACATTTATTTCACTTTAAAAAATGTGCCTTTAAACATGACATGTGTATTTGTAAATAATGAGTTTTCAGTATCTGGTCCCGAACGAAGCTAGAAATCTAAATTTGTAGCTAGAGCTTAAAGGACTTACAATTTTATAGGATTGTTGATATGTAAAAATGAAAATTATTTGAGATGATTTTAAATCTCATAGATTTCTTCAAGGTTGCCTTAGTTTTTTATATTTATGTATATAGGTAACTTTATTAAATCTATTATTTACTGTTTATAATACATATATGTATGTTTATATATATATACAATAAGAAATTTTTTGATTTCTCTATTTTTGTAAGTCATAGGGATGCAATAACACAGCTCCAGATACCCTCAAAAGCATTTAATGAAATTTAAAAATAAGTTTATTGGTACATTGTTGAGTTGCATTGACACATACGAGTATGATACGGTAAATATGATTACTGCGTATCCTGTCCTACCCTAATAAAGTTATTTTAATCCCTGTAAGAGATATTCAGCCTCAACACCCGTAGGAAGAGGGGCGAGGGGGTGAAGTGTGGGGGTTGAAATGTCCCAAACCACAAGTCCGGGGAGTGTTTTCTCAGCTGCGAACATACAGGATCTAATGACTATGAGATTATGCATGCCCACACCTTAATTGATTGTTTGTGAAATTATCTTGATTTAGGATGACTGTGAAACTTCTGTCATTGTCTTTGTTTTATGTAATATTTTATAGTTTAGTCAGTAAAACTGCCCAGTATCCAAATTGACGTTTTACAAATGCGAGCGTCATTAAAAAGCTAACAAATGTAAGGATTTGATGTCTCTAAATACTAAGTTAAGTGATCAAAACAAATTATTGACCAATAATACAAGAACATAGAGGCATTAGCAACTGTATAAAGAGAATTGACGCAACACATTTGACGTTTTGACTAAGGGGCTGTCTAGTTCACTAAATCTTATTTTTACGATTTTAAACATTACAATATTTAAACTTGAAAAAAGTTTTTTCCAGACCTGCCATAACACATTAGACACACAGTCACGTCTTTAAAAGTGTAGACAGAGGCGTACAGAACACCACGCCGTACTGCTATATTCTAAAAAAACAAATAAATTTTTCAAGTTTCCAAAGTTTAAATTATGTCACAATAAACACAGGTTAAGCTTTATTATAACCTTAATACTTACAAGTAAAGCCTTAATCCTCTACTACATCTTACAGTACTCCCATCTAATCCCTCTATAAATCAACCAACAATCTACATAAACGCGCTGTTTCACCATCCATTGCACGTTACACAGTACATTTAGAATACAACAGCTGAACAATGTACGCATTGTATCAATTGTGAGTCAACACGATCACGAATACAATGTGTTATCTCAGTCCAAGGGTACCGTGAAACAGGTGTGGCCGGGTGATTAGTGGCCTTCCCCCCTTCACGATTAATAGGGTTGTCAGCGACGTAAATGTGTTTATTTCTTGCCGGTAATGATGGTGATGGGAAAGAAAATGTTGGGAAATCTTCATTTTGTTACTTTATCGTGCTTCCTACTAATATGATAAATGCAAAACTTTGTGAGAATGTTTAGATGTTTGTTACTTTAATGATTTTTTAGTGATATAGCTTAGACATTAGAAAAATACATTGGCTACTACTTACCGCGATCGTGAACATACACGCAGTTGTCGCCGCGGGGAGGGGGAAAGGAGAAACAAGCAGATGTATCACCACCAGACGATTAGCGATTACTGCCGCCCATAAGATACGTGTAACTCCAGAGACACAAGTCTTTTACACTGATTTTCTGTAAGGCCATAAACTCCAATCAAACCTGCAGATTATTGCAATAGCATAACTTTCTCAATATTATGAATTTAAATGTGTATTATATAGACAATCGTTTAAATTATACCCAAAGAAGAATACAGTATTGGATAATGATGACGCAGCGCAGTGACTGCAGCATCTAAAAACGGTAAGATTTTACTCTTGCTTTACCTCCGTCTCCAAGCTCTGATAACTGTTATAATTATTACGCTAGTATTTGCATTATATAAAGTAAATACGTATTCTTTATACAAAAAAGATGCTTAAAATTTAAACTTGTAACAGACAACCCTAGCATCACGAGTTTTTAATCTCTTTAATAGTATTTTTAAAGACACATAAATCTCTCGAGACATTCATTAGACTCTACAAATAATAGTACCACCAAGAGAAGACCAGATTGTTATAATTACATATTGTTATGTTTCTTCTTTTTACCGATGCTGAACTTAGTTGAGATTTTTTTTTAATGTGCCGGACCTTTGTACCGCCTTGTATATTTTATGATTGGGATTATTGTTGTATTTATTTGACTGGTAATATCGTGAAAATGTCAAGATTTTAGAACTTTGTGTTAAAGAAATATTTCAATATTTGTACATGTGGGCCGTACTAAAGCAGACAGGCACCTATGACAGCTGCCTGTCACAAATGTGTTGTCATAGCTGTCAACATGATTATTAGTAATAATTTTATTAAAATCAAATCTGTCGTTTACGATTTTTTTGATACGTTACCACTCTGTTAAATTAACTGAATTAACATTTTTACATAATGTTCATGATTATTAGAATTGATTAACCTAAAATGAAGCTTTAAAAATAATTGATTACTTTATTATTTTGTATAATCTGTACGGTCAACATTAGAAATAAGAAATACTGGTTTTAACAGCTAAATACACTAGTGAGCTCATTTATAAAGTTTTATATTTAAATAATCATATTTTAGAACATCTCACACACAACATCACATAGTTTCTAACTAAGCAGAGTTTAAGCATGGCTAGCTAACAAAACGTAGGAATGCCTCTTGTGGAGAACACGAACATTTAGTTATTGCAGTTGTGATAATTTTTTGAAAAAAAAAACTTTCAGTAAATTTATTAAAATATAAAAACATAAGGATGATTTACTATATAAACAGTATAAATCTTGTAAATATCCAGCGTATATTGCTAACGTTACAGAATCTGCTGTTTTTTTTAGTGACAAAATCTATGTCAATATTAAAAATCAGTAAGTTTGGACGAATAATGGATAGTTAAATGTTTGTACTGGAGTGATTACGCCAAACAAGCTGAACTTAATTAAATAAAATTTGGTGTAAAGATAGATCACAATCTGTAATAGAACATTTCTTATTTATCTTAGAATAATTGATTCCCGAGTGAGGTGGAATACAAACCATTTCTATTTAACCGATTTGTGAATTTGGACTTAAGTAATTAAGGTTGAATATTTGTTGCACAATTATATATACATACAACATTTAAAACTTATAATAGAACAGAAATAGAAAATTTTCAAAAAATATTTTATCTGTATTAACTACGTTTCTTCTTTTTAAACCTACTAATTTAGACATTACATCTTAATTTCTATGACAAATTTTATACCCAAAGCCTTTCAGTACTCAAATTCATTAACAGCCTTTTGCAGTCCACTGCTGGACATAGGCCTCTCCTTAGCAAGGAGGTTTTGACCTACTATATCACGCTGGCCAGACGGGTTGGAATAGGGTTTGATTCAAGTTTTCCTTCTCTTTGTAATGATATGTTCCTGAATAGTTTGTTCCCCTAGTCGCCTTTTACGATACTCGCGGCATGAATAATGGTGGTAACACTATGTATTCCTAATCCGTCATCACACGGGTACTCAAATTATACAACTTTAACACTAATTGAAGTGCATCCGAATTGTTGTGAATGTGATATAAAAAAAATAAATTCGAAAATGGCAGCCCTAACCTATCCGAACTTGTCTACCGGGAAAACTTCACGCCGCAGTTGTCACCTTACAAAATATTGTTTTCGGATCACTCCTGGGACTGTAGATACGTTTGGAAACTTCTTGTAACCTTAGTTAGGTATAACACTTCACAGCTTGAATTATAATTTGTTATGTATTGTGAGGGTTGTACCTTGTCACAGTAAATAAGTTTATTCATTTAACTCTTTATGTATATTTTGTACACATGTGAAAACAAAACTCTTTATTTTTTACGAAATTGAATGTCGCCATGCAAATCTTACTTTCTCACCTTCATATTTACTTATTGATAAAAACGAAAAGAAAAAAGTTAAAATATAATTTATTATGTATGATGATAGAGCTGTACCTTTCATAGTAAATAAGTGTATTTATTTAACTATTTTGAACACATGCGGAAACAAAACTCAACGTTTTTTATGGAATCAAAGGTCGTCTTGCAAATCTTACCTTATGCCCTCCACATTTATTGAGTCTGATTTTTGACGTCCTATCACTTAATATAAGCAATTAAACTGAAAATGAAATTGCTTGACATTGGCTTTCAATAAGTTATATGGTTTAATCCATGGTGGCCTATCTCAACGGAGACCAACCAACTGTGCCGAAGACATTATACTGCACAAGTGTGTGCACACAGGTACACTTTCTGTTCCCGCACTCTCACAATCCGACGGGACAGCTATCCGACACGACCAGAGAGATCAGAATATAGAGATATACGTTAAAAATAAATATTACCGACATTTGACACACAACGTCATCTAATTTCAAACTAAGCAGAGCTTGTGCTATGATAACTAGACTGACTGATAGAATACTTATATATTTTTTTTTGTAAACACATACATATTATACATAGAAAACACCCAAACTTCGAAACAAATATTTGGGGATCATACAAACATTCAAGCACAGCAGTTGCATTCACTACCGCTGCGCCACCGAGGTAGTTGTATGCAGGCGGGTTATATTCATACTCTATGAATATCAGAATACAGACACATGTACTAGCTTCTAGCTTATTCATCTATTATATAAGAGATCATGTACTTTTACGAATTCTTCATCATCATCAATAATAGTCTTTAACAGTCTGCTGCTGAACATAGGTCTTTCATTAGAAAGTAAGTTTTGATTTAATGCATCACGCTATCCAGATAGGTACAATATATTTCAAATTTACCTTCTTTTTGGAGAGCTGTGGTCGTGGACTTTTACAACATATAGGTGTCGTTTCTCTACCAACCCTTTGTATTTCCAATCCATCACGACACGAATAATGAATGGTATATAATACTATTGTCCTATTGTCTTCTTCTTCTCTCTCTTTCTTCTATCTTACTATTGTCCGTGTGGTGACGGATTAAGAATACACAGTGTTAACACCCCTATTCATTCCATGGGTGTCGTGAAAGGCGACTAAGGGAACAAAGTATGCAAGACAACATCATTACAAAGAGAAGAAAAACTTGAAACAAACCCTATTCCAACCTGTGTGACCAGCGTGGTATAGTAGGCCAAAACCTCCTTGCTAAGGAGAGGCCTCAGTAGTGGACTGTAAAATGTTGTTAATGATATAATACTAAGCCGCTACAACTCTAGTTTACTAATCAGTGTGACTAATTTGTCATAAATTAACAACAATCTTCTCGAACACTACAATTTTTATATCTCGCAAACTGTCTTCACTATGACCTCATTAATAATTCAGCACAATAGGGTATTACCACATACCCCTTCACAAATGACACGAGACCTCATTCCAGTGACGCTGGAGACTAAAATGACCCTTTCAGTATAATGATTAATGTGAGGCACAGGAAACTAAATTAATTAATCATATATAATATATCATGGCTTTCTCGCATCACGGTAACTTAGTTGTCATTATGATATAAAGTCGTTTGTTTAAATAGATACATATTCTGATGACTTTACAAATCTTATAAAGCTAATAATGGATTTTCGTTAATAAAGATGTAAGTAATATTAATCTAATACATTTGAGTACAACCACTGGTTAAGTCTTTCTAAAAAACAATTTAACGTTCAAACAGTGATAAGTGGCTTTACAGTAGAACAATTTTTTCTGTTACCTCAAGAGATTTCCAAAACTCATACGGTATCAAATATATTTCAACAAGAATTTCTCGCTTCCTATACAGTATCCAAATCAATGACGACGTATTCCGTATACAAATCAGCAACTAAATATAAATTCACCCTTCAATGGAAGCTAAAATCGTGTTACCATTTCGTTCATAATCAAATTCATTTGCTACTTGAAATACATTGAGCTATAATACAAGGGGTGAGCTTGTTAGAAGCGAAATATAACATGTTTTAACATGTTTACAATAGGAATAATAACTTTCCTTTTTATACCAATTTCGTAGAAGTATCATAGGTAGATTAAAGTATCCTGTATGGTGACAAATTATGTTACAAAATGAAAGATGAATATTTAAAAATAAGACGGAAAGTTACGTCTGTGAATGAAAAGTCTATGGATGGAATGTCATATCGAAGTAGAGGGCAGACCAATATGACACAGGACGATTATTATGTTGAAAATATTCAGGTTTAAGAGGATATGATGACCAAAAAGATGGGTGGACTGCTGAAGGAAGAAACCAATAGAAAGAAAGTAGAGATAGATGGTGGACAGAGTATATCAAATGAAATTGGGATATGCGTAGACTTATTACTTTGATGAAAGCCTGCGTGTATAAACACATTGAATGTTAGACAGCTTAACGTCTTTATTGATATGTGTATGGATTTCGATTTATACTGCTGTACTGCTGTCTTAAAAAAAACTTTCGAATTTTTTTAATAAAGCATGAACAAAACAATATTCTGAGTAAAGATTTTTCTTTTATATAACCATTTTTAAAAGACAACCAATTAACTAATAATCTACAATTTTGAATGTAATTTTATAGTAGTGACGATTTCGACAAAACACATACTACAGCGCCATCTAGTGAAGACACATTGAACTACGGAGTAAACAACGAAAAAACAACTACTAATCTTGAATCGCGCTATAAAAATTCTCACGGCGATTAGAATATACACAACATCCCAACGTCAACCACAGATGATGATCACCTCTCCTAGTCGGAGGATCATCACACCCTTTCCTCCACAACAGTATTTTAAAACATGATAAATTGATTTAGTTTAAATTTATAGGTTCGTTCTGTTCCTTTACTCTATTTTACACCCGATCCGACCAGATTATCTATACTTAGAAGAAAAGGATTATTTTAACCTATATTTTATTGGGGTACAATAAATTTTATTTTATTTATTATAGTTTGGAAGTAATGATTTCTTTAGTAAAATTATGAATAATTTTTAAACTGTCACCAAACGTGGTCACCACACAAAAGAGTACCCTTCTTCTCTAGGCCTTAGATAAATTATTTTAACTGCTCGATTTCATGGTTATAATATGCTTTGCTCCCAATGAATATATTATCTACTTCTAAATAATTACTATTTTATTTAATTGAGAAATACCGAACGCATATTACGTAGATAATAATATCACTATATGATCGACGTATACGCTAACATTATTGACCGTATTCAATTAGGTCTAATTAGAGTTAAGTATGTCTGTTCTATAGAATGACAATAGTACAAGCTAAGTGTATTAATATACTACATAATTAATTATTATTAACGTTATCAACAACCCTAAACAATCCACTGCTGGATATCAGCCTCTTCTTAACGGAAGATTTTGACCTAGTATACTACGCTGGCCAGACGGGTTGGTATAGTTTGTTTCAAGTTTTTCTTCTCTTTGCAGCGGTGTTGTCCTTCGTAGTTTACTCTATTAGTCGCCACTTACGACACCCACGGGATGAATATGAGTGGTGACGCTCTGTATTCTTAATCCGTCACCACACGGATTATAATGTATATTTCATTAATGTACAATCCCAAGAGTTAAGACCTTGACAGCGTGTTTAGAGACATCTGTGTTGTGAATTTAAGAAACTTAGGCTAGATGACACCTTAGTCAAATTAATTATTTTTATCATCTGTCAAAACGACAATTTTGTATAAAAATGTGCTAAATACAAAGTTGTGACGGCACTGTTTTAGACTACTCAATTGAACAATATATTTCACTGTATATTTAATTGAAATTCCTAATAATAATAAAAACCTATGTTAATTGTATTTTCCGAGATGTTTTGTGATATTAATTTTAATGAAATAGACATTGGTATTTATTTACGATAAAGTCCCAATTGTGAGCACATAGGGTCTCAGAGTACTACACCAGAGTAGGATCGAGAAGGGTTCAAAAATGACATGTAGATATAAAAGAATTTGGTCATGTACGTGATCCTGGTCTCTAAGTTATCGTAATTTCAGTCATGGTTTTTTTATCTGATACTAAGATTTTTTACAGTTAGAGCAGAGTTAAAAACAGTTATACAAAACAGCTATGTTGCCCAATATATTACCTTCCTTCTAACTTTGTTACTTTGATTTCTTCATCTACATACACTTACTATTTTTACTTACTCGTTTTTTAGGTAACTATGTTATCAGTCCGATCGAATCTTCTTCTTTGTGCTGAAACATAGCTCCCCTCGGTAAACGTTACATTAAATACGTTGTTTTTCATTTATGTTTTTTTTTGTTTAACAGGTGGTGTATGGTCCCTTCGCAATCTCTCCATCTCGGTTCCAAGAGCTGTTCTCTCCGGAGAAGGGCAATCTGCTGTCCTGAGATGTTCCTATGACTTGGAAGATGCTGCGCTGTATTCCATCAGATGGTATAAAGCCGAGACAGAGTTCTACAGATTTGTGCCAAGGGAAATGCCACCTACCATGGTGTTTCCGTTACCAGGGGCGTCTGTTGATGTAAGTATTCATTACCACATTGTCTGTGTTCGCCATTAGTATGGTGACAACGAATCTTGGATTCTATTCCTGCTTTCCATCTGGCGTAGTAGAGATCCTTTGGCAGATTTCATAAACAAAAGAAAAAGATCTGAATAGAATGTACTTTGTCTTTTTCTATATTCGATTCCCGTGATCGATTAAGCATTTTTGTCAGGTCTATAACTTTTTTGGTGGTGAGTACCGTTTCACCGTGGTGAGTACTCCGCGAATATCATAAAAAAACTTGTGACGTCATAACTAATAAATAAATAATAAATAATATAAAGAAAAATGATAATGACTGCACGGTTGGCCTAGTGGTTCAGCCGTCACGGCTCTCTACTGCGCTGAGTGTTATGGGTTCAAACCCCACATGGGATAACACTTTGTGTGAGGTGCAAATTATTGTTCTGAGTCTGAGTCAGTGTGTTCTTTGTGTTCGTTTCTTGTGTGTTTGTAAAGTCCCCCGTGTTACAGGATTTATTCTTAGTGCGGGCGTTGTCTTTTTAATTATGAATTTATTAAATACTTTAATGTACGCGTTTTGTCAATAACATATTTTTGTAAAGTAAATATATGTTAATTTTCATATTGAGTCTCGTGAGTAACACAAAGTTTATTTACTCAAACAGAAAATATAATTACTCAGTTTATCGTATTTATCTAATTTGAATTTAGTCTATAAGTTTTTTATAAAGCGTTTCAAATAGTTAAAAAGTTTTGAAAGTAAATTGAAAACTGATTTAAATGACTGGGTAAAATGAAAGTTTAATAAATTCATTTTATTTTTCACATTAAAAAGTTATTTTCTTACAGTTTTATTGGAATTTACATTTTGATTTACGAAATTAAGGTTTTTCGTTTTTAATAAATCTTGCTATTAAAAGCTATGTTAGGATAAAAGGAATTCGCACAAGGCAACAACCGACTGCTAATAGAACACTTAAATACACCCAGAGTCAGAAAATAATGTTCATGACCTCATCTCTTTGATATTTCTCTTATAATATTTAATACACGAACATTTCCTCTAATAGCTGACCCAGTCGGATCACCAGCAAGTGCGTATAGTGAACCTAAACCGCCGACTCAGTGGTGATTACCAGTGCGAAGTATCAGCTGATGCACCACTGTTCCACACTGACATACGATCTGCACCACTTACTGTTGTTGGTAAGATTTATTTATTTTTACTAATATTATATAATACACCTATCCGTGTGGTGACGGATTAAGAATACATAGTGTTACCACCCCTATTCATCCCGTGGGTGTCGTAAAAGGCGACTAAGGGACCAAGTATACAAGACAACATCATTACAAAGAGAAGGAAAACTTGAAACAAACCCTATTCCAACACGTCTGGCCAGCTTGTTATAGTAGGTCAAAACCTCGTTGCTAAGGGGAGTTCGATGTCCAGCAGTGGACTGTAAAAGGCTGTTGATTGATATAATGCATAGTGCCTCGTTGGCCTAGCGTATGCAAATGCCGATCACGAGGTCTCGGGTTCGATTCCCAGGTCGGATTAAAAATATTTTTGAGTTTTTCTGGTTACAGAAATACTTACGGAATTTCCAAGTCGTGGTCTTAAACCCTGTGCCTCGGAGAGAGTGTAAATCCGTCGGTCTTGCGCCTAATCTCTTCCCGGTCGTGTCGAATAACCGTGCCATCGGATTGCAAGAGTGAGGGAACAGAGAGTGCACGTGGTTTTACATACACACTTACTATATCTCCTGTATAATTGGCTTATCTTCGTTGGGATTTGTGGTCGTGGCCAAAATAGGCTATGAGATCATCATTATATATTCATTTGTTCTCCATAGTTTAAGTAAATTTTTTAGAACCAGGTTCATCTATAACCTAAATTTACCTTAAAAATTGGACTTTTATACTTTTACACTTTTTTCGGTAATCTATCTAATATTTTAAGAGCATTCTCTCGTACTCTTAGTTCTTCTAGTTAATATATCGGGTCTGTCTACAACTAGTAACTTGTATATCGAGTTCAGTAGATCTCATTTTTCAATTTCCAGCATGTGAACACTTCTGGTTCTCTTTCAGATTGAATAAATGAAAGAGCAAAAAACTATTTTAACCAGGCTTCTCTTACTATTGAATATCGGATTGTTCATATATCCAAAAACATCCAACTACTTTCTTGACAATATTATTGAAAAAAATATGAAAATAAACTCTACAATACTTACATTATTTGTTACTATTGTACTACTGGTAAATTGTTACTCTGAAAGCGATTCCATTGTTGATGATAACACATAAAATATTATAAGTAAAGTGCTATACAAGGCCTCACAACTTTTTGTTATTCACTAACTTAGTAATATTGGTATGACTTACGTTTTCTTAGATCTAAAAAAAATATTACGAATTCTATATCAAGTCATGTTTGTATTGAACAATTTTTTTTATTAAAAACAGTATAAGTAAAAACAATAAAGATTTTATTTAGTTCTAGAACTCATTTTCTATTCTGAAAATATTTTTTCGCAAGTTATAAACTGGAAATCATATTCAAACCACATATCATATTGTATTACGCTCACAACATACCCACGCAAAACTGTACATAAATAGTTTTGTGTGGGCTGCAAATAGATGGCGCAAATCTCCAAGAAATAAATGCCTGACTTTTGTATGAAGTTATCATTCTTTTGTCTAAGCAAAAATGTTCAGTGGCATATAACACTTTCCGTTTTTCAGATCCACCGTTTCGTGCTCCACGTTTGACAATATCGAGTGGAAGTTATACTCGTGGTGACATTTTAAAAGCCAACTGTTCCGTCGACGAGGCGTACCCAGCCCCCAATATTACTTGGATGATTGACCATCACAAAGTAAGTATTATAAAGAAATATATAAGTATATCTATCAGCAGTCTGGATACTGTAGTACAGGATTGGTCCAGGTTGAGGCCAGACGTATGTGAATTGTGTGAGATTTTTAATATTAACACCATCACGCTTAAAAATTAATTTGGCCGACCAGTTGATATCGACTTCAAATAGTTCAGATTTAGGACAAATACGGACCCCGTAGACTAGTTTCGTTATCACACTAGCAGCGTCCATCTTCAAAGCTTCCTCGCCTTACCTATTTTCTTGTTTTGACCTTCATAATTTCCTCGGAAAATGACTTTCTACTGTAAGGTTCGATGTCATAATTTGCAATGAAATATTGAAAAGACAGTATGACAAATTTGGATATATTATACAGTTGTACACGAGATATTTTATGTAGCTCAGAAATAGCTCTAATGATTTCGTTTCTGGATTAGATTTTGCAAAAAACGCCAATTTTTTTTTCGTTGTACAACCCAGGTATATATCGTAGAATTTTATATAGGCTGTCACTGAAATCTGTGATCAAATTTTAGAATACTGTAAACGTACTGATAAACTTTTACATAGTAAACAAACGTTTTAGTAACTACCGAATGAGTAAAAACCCCTCACAAGTAACTATCTGAAGCAAAAAACTCATACGAAGAATAAATATACTTGATGACCTAAAACACTTCGACTTTTCCCAAAATCAACCCTTCAAGAGTCTGGAATTATTTCGTTGTAGAGAGTTGAAAAGATTTAACATTTTTATTTTGACCGCAGCGAGACAATGGGTTTTATTCATGAGTAAACATTCATTCATTAGTGAGAAAGGATGCTGTTTCTTCGTCTTATTTCGATATCTTGAGAATTGTTACGTAGAATGTTCGAGTTTTAGTTGGGTTTAACTTTGAAAATGTGTTTAAAACTGACGAAAGCAAGGTCCCTATCTGTATAGATTTCTAATTAAAAGTTAATTGCATAACTTTAGTTTAAAAATATCGCAAGAAGAGAATAGTTAATATGAAAAGAGATTGAAAGATTTCTTTTCGTTTAAGATTTTACAAATTTAAAGGCAAAATGAAGACTTTTGTGTAGGACATTTTGATTTATGCCTAGAAGGTACGTTATTTTGTTGTATTTTTTTTTATTAAAGTTAAATCATTTGATGTTGTAAAGTTTTCTGAAATGAAAATAAACAAAGATATTACTAACAATATGTGTAATATGATCTGATATGTTTTTATTAGGTTTGACCTTAAAAATACTTGAATATATAAAGGTTAAACTTCTATTCATAAAAATATTCTCCAATATATTTATAACAATCTCTCGTGCTTTAAATAAAACAGCTGCCTAATCCTCGTCAAGTCTAGCAATTGTCTGGATTTTGGAAATATCTTTAAAGGTTTTTATACGAGTGAGAGAAAAGTGATAAATTCAAGTACAAGATGTAATATTTTATTTATGTTGGCTGATTTACGGAGTTTCGTGTTCACGCATGAAAATTATGACTTGGAGCGTTTTTCGTTTTTCCGAGTTATCGAATGGCTAAAATATTTCATCTTAAAATAGGATCGTCTCTTACACTTTTGTGATAAATCATTTTACTTACAATACAATTATGTTTTTAAATGTCTATGTAAACAACATACATACCTAAAAGCCATGTCCATATTAATGAGTTTTCTGATTTGAAATTTTATGGATATTTGAGGAAAGTTGAAGTTTAAAATTATTATAAATAATTTTAACTGCACTGTTGGCGGGGTTGGATTTAAGCGGTCGCCTAGTCTCTTCCTACTGCACCGAAGTGTTTTGGGTGATTCACAAATAGTTATACTAAATCTGGGTAGTCTTTGTGTTCATTTCATGTTTGTTTATAAAGTCCCCCCGCGATACAGGCTTTATTCATAATCCAGAAGCTTTTTTAAAAGAAAAAAAATGGAAGAAACAAAAATATACAATTTCCATCCCAAAAAGTACATCATTTAACTTGCTTGAATTTGTATCATAATTTAAACAATATATAATTGCTACTTTTTTAATTCTTCTTTAATTACTATAATTACCATCACTAAGCTTTGTTCGAGTAAACAAAAGCGAACACAAATTGGAAACGTGATATATGCAACACAATATTTTCTCCTTCGTTATTTTTGTCATTCATGAATATTTTGTTTATTAATTTATAAACAGTAATCACGTCATACTACATATAATATTATTGTTCTCTTTTTATACAACAATCATATCATCTTAAGCATTAATAACGAAGATTATTTTTCACCAGATAGCAGAAACTGTTTCATGGAGGACATCAGACCTGGACTTTAAAGAACGTGGCGCATTTAGCCACATCGAAGTGACAATACTAGAGGCAGAACATTACAAAATGGGTTTAACATATACTAGCTCCAACCTAAACAGAGCTTATCAAGAGAATTATTATGGTTTTGAAAAAGAACAGAAAGACGATAAGGAAACTTTAAGGTAGGGGAACGTATTTCATTTTCCATATATTTGTAAGATACTATATCCAAAAACGTGGCCCACCTTCAATGTTATTAAAATTCAGGCCATGAATTATCTGGCATTTTAAGAATAATTTAATAATCTAAGAATTATTTCTAATCATCATCACTAAACCAATTAAACAAACCTTAATTATCCATTGCTGGACACAGGTCTCTTCTAAGAAAACAGCTACATTACACGATAACCAGACGAGTAGGGTGAGTGTCAAGTTTTCCTTCTTCCTTCTGTCACGTTCATTAGCTTTTTTTTTAATTTTTTAATAGCCTGCCAAAGTGACTCTACTCTGCTTGATGGAAAGCATGAATAGAATCTAAAAGTTGAATTCACCATACTCATTGCGAATGCTGACAATGCAGTATGGTGACCCACACTATGCCGGCCTAATTTCTAATGATTGATTGATAATGGTTATCATAGTTATTCTAAGTAACTTTAAAGTATCGACTTATTTTCAGGTACACGTTAATCCCTCCAGTGAACGGTCAATTCACGCTTAGCTGCGTGGCTACAATATTTGACATCTACTCTAGAATGAGTGAGCCCATGTTGATCAGGGAGGCGGATCCACCTTATCCTGCATCGGTAACCAGGGAAGACTCTTCAGGTTGGTTTTCTAATAGCGGAATAAAGTCTTCACTTATAATTATACTTTTACGCAAGCTATAATAAGCTAATAAGATTGTTGTCCAAAGACTTTCATAACTACTTGTAAATTTTACCAGGTGTTCACTTTTATCTGTGGGGAATTCCTCATGTCTTTAGTATTTGATTTGAACTGGGTAAATAGTTTTACTGGTTTCTTAAAATTGTCAAGATAATTAAATCAATTATTTGTTGTTTAGTTTCTGCACCATGCTGCATTGTTCACATTTCCAATGAGGATAGTGGCCACTACCCTTGGATTGGGTGTTCTTTGTATCCGTTTTTCATATGTTTATAGACTTTTATGACACAGGATATATTCGTAACACGGCGGATGTCTTCTACTCAAGCTTTCCATCAAGCAGAATAGAGTCATTTTGAGGACTACTATAAAAAAAATTGGGTCTGATTAGATTATGTAAGCTCGATTCTGTTCCTTCCCAATTTATGTTAATAGGACATAAGTACATAACACTCATTCCATCACTATAAGGGTATCTAGCACTGGTAGAGCTAAGACAGATTTCTTGAAATTTGTAGATCATTAACATAAATAAATAAGTATTTCTTGCTTGAGGGTCTTCACCACTAAACTCTCTTAAATTACATAATTTACAAGATTTTATTAAACTTTTGTATTTCTTCTACAGGTTCTTCAGCCACCCGTAGTACTCTGCTGACGTGTGTTAGTGTGGCGGTGCTGTTTCTGCACACGTTATGATCGCGCATTGTTGCACATAAGCACACACTCAATTAAACTCGCTGATTGCATTGCGCGCGACTGTACATAGTAGAATTGTAGGTGTGATATTTGTATGTGTGCAAGAATGGTACAACGAACGGGATAATTGTGCACGAAAGTTATTTTGATAAATGTTATTTTTCGGTTACAAAATGTATAAGTCAGTTTGATAAATATAAATGAAGCGAGTAGGTTACATAAGTGCAATAAGCCTGGCTTAATAATACAAGGTATGGAAATATTTAAGACTAGTCAACAAATATGTAAAAATCTGTCATAGGCTTTTGATAAAGAGCCGATTTACCTGGTTTTAATATATTTTGATTGTTTTGTTTCTTTTATCCTATATACACGTATGTAAGTTTAAATTATTGTAAATCGGATATAGAGTTAAAAGTAGTGTTGAGAATCTGTAGTCAGAATTGTTTCAGAATTCAAATACTGAATTTTTATTTTTTTATTTTTAGATTTTTATTCTATAACCACGAAGTATGGGGTAATTTTTGTTAAAATTTAATTTAAAATTTTGGTAAATGGAAAAGAAGAATTCATTTATAAATATTAAAATTAGATAGCACCTTTTGTTAGTATTTTTTATATATAAGCATATATTTAGATAAATATATAATGATTTTATAATCAACAGACTTTAACAGTCCACTGCTGGACATAAACCTCTCCTTAGCTAGGAGGTTTAATGATTTCCTTAGTAGAATTAAGGATAATGATTATGTAAATTTATCAGTGCACCAATGATTTTGTTAAGACGCTATTAAAACCTTTTATTAAAACTCGAATCGCAGATTTAAACTTGTCTTAAAATATATTTATAATTGGTTAAATCTTTCTGATCAAAATGTCAAAACATTTTTTCACGTGATGAAAAATTTAAAACTAATCAAATGATTAAGCAGATATGATACTGACTTTATAATTGCTTCAGTCAATAGTCACTAATTAAAATCAATTAGTAACACTAACAAACATACAGA
Organism: Hypercompe scribonia; assembly: GCA_949316085.1. NCBI lineage: Eukaryota > Metazoa > Arthropoda > Insecta > Lepidoptera > Erebidae > Hypercompe > Hypercompe scribonia. The sequence continues at coordinate 12,772,967 of OX438993.1, forward strand.
GCCATCTATAATCATAATTTGTAATCAATCAAAATAAAAGTAATGTTAAATAAACAATAAATTATGACATCAAGCATCTGACGTTCTGGCAGAACAACTGTCAGATCCGCTAGTAGAATATATATTTTGTACATTTTTTATACTTAAACAAGCGATGTACACATAACATATTTGGCAATAAATAAATCATAAACAATATTGAATTATACCTGTAAATAATCCAGTAATAACATCCTTTTTGTAATCTATGCTTAAGCAATAAGTATAAAAATGTGAGGGATTGTTAAGAAGTTACTATTTCATTAGGAATTGGTAAAATAAATCCATTCTTTAAGTATACTTAAGACTAGTTACTCAAGCCCGTCTCGTTCAAACAAATCCTGAGTGACATAGAACAAACAGTATTTCAATCACTCCAAGAAAATGGCTATTGACTTATTCGATAGAAAGTAACTAGAAAAAACTTAGCAAGGATTACAAAGTGATTCAACTAACCCTACATTTCTATCCCTCTCACACGTGCGTATAAATGGTAAAGAGTGAGAGAGACAGAGCCGCGCGCAGTGCAACATTACGTAAGGAAACTGAATGTTGTGATAGATAATTAATAAAGCTAATATTTGTACTAGTTGTTAAGAAATATTGTATATTATACTTATTTCAATGTTGCGGAATTTAATTATATGTGAATATGTAAATAAATTAATTAGTTACTGAAGGATTTTGTTTTATTTTATTCTCTGACCCTCTGAAATCCAGTTAGAAGCTGACTGTAGTCACTATTGATCTGAGTCTTTTTGTAGGTAAAGAATTTCTCTTCAAAAAGAAATTTACATTTCAGTTACACAAGAATATGATTTGTATTTGAAACACTACACATATTATACACCACAGCACTCAAATACAATGTAAAAAACTAACAGTTTTCAACTCTAACGGTTACATTTGCATTACACTTTGATATAGTAAAATGAAAAACAAAAAAATAAACAAAAATCCACGCGGGCACTCAACCTATCAACAACCAGAGACGAAAATGTAGAAATGTCTTTTAATGTCCTTTTAAAAGTAACTCAGCTAATCTAAGCTTAATAACTGTATAGACAAGTTTAAACAGGATAATGAGATCCTGCGAGTACACGAATACTCACAATTAATATTTCTATATTTCTACGCATAAGGGTTTCAAAAATTTATGTGCCCCACAAACAATTAAGTCTGGGTGTTCTTTGCACCTGTTGTTTTCATGTTTATTGCCACTCACCACACAAGGAATACCAAAAGTAGGAGTTTTTCCTAAAACTACCCAATATAAAATGGACTAATGCTATAGAAATCTCTTAGAATGTCCCAAAAGCTAAATAATTACCAGGTAGTAGAGTCACGCTGATTTCAGCAGGAATGGGCCGGCTCGTCCGGGGCAGTACTATCCTCCCACAGAAGACCAACCTAAAGCGACAGCATCCGTGCTGTCGTGTTTCGTTGGTGTGTGCGAAACGGGAAGCCCATGGATGTAGGGGTGACAGTTGTCGTGGTAAATGTGTGCAATACAATGCTACGATGACTGTCATGTCTTTTACGTTCTCGAGGCGTAAAAAATTGTAATAGGCCGCCATAGTGTGGGTCACCATACTGCGTTGTCAGCATTCGCAATGAGTATGGTGACTACAACTTTTGGATTGTATTCATGCTTCTCATGCAGAGTAGAGTCACTTTGGCAGGCTACTATAAATAATAAAAAAGAATTGAAAGTATTGTGACGTCGTTGTCATTTAATTAAATATATATATCGTAATTAAAAATCTGTCATGCCTTTTATGTCCCTAAACGTAGCGTGAAAAGGCATCTCACTAAGCCGCCATAGTGTGGGTCACCATACTGCATACTATACATTTACAATCGCTATGACAACCACAACTATAAGATTCTATTCGTGCTTTCCATCAGGCAGAGTAGAGTCATTTTAGCAGGTTCTTTATATAGAAAAAAAAACGGAGATCAAAGTAACGTTGGGTGGTTTTTTGAACTTAGATGATATTTTACTCTTTTTAGCTGCAGTAACTTTGCATTGACCATAGTACAACATACACTTGGTTTTTCTTTTAAAACAGTTGTTCACCACCGATATGTAACCTTAAACTTACATTTTAATGAAAGAAACGATTATATCATTGACTGCAATAGACGTAATTTGACGTAGAATAAGGTAGTATATAAAAGAGAAATATTTTTATTTTTTGATCTGTAGCGATTAGTTGTCGTGTTACAGTGACTGGATAGTGTTACAGGTCATTAAATTCAGAAGTAGTTTCAGATAGTTTGTAATATACTGTAATCTGTGATATACTTTAAAATTTAAAAATATATGTGAAGAATTAAATACCGACTGTAGTGTAACATCATAGCATTAGCAAACAAAAATAATATTGCTATGTTAGCAGCGTTAAAAAAATATTCGTAACTCTTACAGGCAGCTTATCACAACATATAATGGACCGTTTCTGAGTCTAAATACGAAGACGAAAATTTATCTCAAATACCGACACCAAAAGGTTACGGTAGCGATTTATTTTGTCTGGATGTCGTAATAGCAGCGGTTCCCGGATCCCTCCTATCTCAGGCGCAGAGTGGCACACCGTGTGGTTTTAGTCGGTCCGATTCCGACACACCACCCCGCCGTACACCCCGGTGGGGTGACGGCCCGAGGGGGTTTCCACACGTTAAAAAAAAAAAAAAAGAAAAAAAAAAAGCGATTTATTTTGTCCTCATCCTATATTATTTTCTCAAATTTGAATAAGACAAAACGAAAAATATACCTACCAAAGAATTTACTGTATCAGTCCATAAATAACGGCTTTCTAAGATAAATAAATAATAAATAATAAATAAATATTTCGGACATTTGACACACAACGTCATCTAGTTTCAAACTAAGCAGAGCTTGTGCTATGATAACTAGACTGACTGATAGAATACTTATATACTTTTTTTTTTGTAAATACATACATATTATACTTAGTCTGGCCATAAATACTGTTACACTTAATTATAAAAAAATATTACATTTGAATTTCGAATCTGTCATTTTTATACGATTGTTCATTGTGTTTTCTCATTTTGGCGCCAATACATTGTAAAATATTTTGCGATATTAAAATGGTGTGGGGTGATAAAGAGAACCGAATCGGTGTGATAGCATTACACAAAGTAGGTATGGAGCCAAATGCAATTTTTAAAACTCTCCATACACTTGGTATTAGTAAAATGTTTGTGTACCGGGCTATTAATAGGTACAATGAGACCTCCTCTGTTTGTGACAGAAAAAGATCTGGCCGTCCACGTAGTGTTCGTACGAAAAAGGTGGTCAAAGCAGTAAGGGAAAGAATTCGAAGAAATCCTGTCCGAAAGCAAAAGATTTTATCTCGGGAAATGAAGATAGCACCTAGAACCATGTCGCGTATTTTAAAAGATGACTTAGGACTTGCAGCCTATAAGAGACGCACTGGCCATTTCTTAACTGATAATTTAAAGAAGAATAGGGTGGTAAAATCGAAACAACTACTGAAGCGGTACGCAAAGGGAGGTCACAGAAAAATTTTGTTTACGGATGAGAAAATTTTTACAATTGAGCAACATTTTAACAAACAAAATGACCGTATTTATGCTCAAAGCTCTAAGGAAGCTTCCCAATTAGTCGACAGAGTGCAACGTGGACATTATCCGACTTCAGTGATGGTTTGGTGGGGTGTTAGCTATGAAGGAGTGACTGAGCCATATTTTTGTGAAAAAGGTATCAAAACATCGGCACAAGTGTATCAAGATACCATTCTTGAGAAGGTAGTTAAGCCCCTTAACATCACCATGTTCAATAACCAAGTATGGTCCTTCCAGCAAGACTCGGCGCCGGGTCATAAAGCTCGGTCCACGCAGTCTTGGTTGGAATCGAACGTTTCGGACTTCATCAGAGCTGAAGACTGGCCGTCGTCTAGTCCCGATCTTAATCCGCTGGATTATGATTTGTGGTCAGTTTTAGAGAGTACAGCTTGCTCTAAACGCCATGATAATTTGGAGTCCCTAAAACAATCTATACGATTGGCAGTGAAGAATTTTCCCATGGAAAGAGTGCGTGCTTCTATTGATAACTGGCCTCATCGTTTAAAGGACTGTATTGCAGCCAATGGAGACCACTTCGAATAAGCTTTTTATATTTTTAATTGTTTTATATTTATGTATTAAACTGACACACTGTAAAAGTAATAAATGTTATTTGCAGTTAACAATTTTCTTTTTTCTTTATTACAATATTTATGGCAAGACTAGGTACATAGAAAACACCCAAACTTCGAAACCAATATTTGCAAATCATACAAATATTTGGTCCGACCCGGGAATCGAACCCAAGACCTCAAGCACAGCAGTCACAATCACTACAGCTGCGCCACCGAGGCAGTTAAAATAAAAATAAATAACATAAAAGTAAATACAAATGAATCAAGAACCACCTCCTTAATTTTGGAGGCGGTTAAAAATCAAATAGAACATCAACACAAAATTACGTTTTCAAAGTACCAATACACGATGTTTAAACGACTCTGAAGAATCTGTACGCCACATAAAACAGACTAGTTCAAGCACCCGACACTAAAACCTCACTTAAAGTCAGTTTAATGTCAGATGTTGCTGACGTTCGTCGTTTTATTGCCTCGGGAATAGTGTCAGAGTGTCACTAAACATAGTAAACAATGTAGGTGAAATTATATGAAAATATTGAAAAAGTAATAACACTTTAACAAGAGACTACCATCTTTCACTTCAGTGAGACTAAATTAAAGATTCGTCCGTGTGATGACGCATTAAGAATACTAAGAGATATTACCCCTGTCCATACCCAAAGCCGAACCGACTAAGTGGACAAACTAGGCAGGATTATAGATCTGTGAAGAGGAGGAATACTTGAAACAAATCCTATAATAACCTGTCTGGCCAGCGTGGTATGGTAGTACGAAAACTGCTGTCTAAAGAGGGGAATATGCTTAGCAGACTATTATTTATTTTTTCTGTATGAAAAGCCTACCAAAGTGACTCTACTCTGCCTGATGGAAAGCATGAATAGAATCCAAAGAGTTGTGGTCACCATACTCATTGCAAATGCAGACAATGCAGTGTGTTGACCCACGCTATGGCGGCCTAGTGAGATGCTTTTTCACGCCACGCTTGGGGACGTAAAATACATGACAGTCATCGTGGTAGTGTAAGCCTCACATAGTTATCACGATAACTGTCAACCCTGCATCAATGGGCCTCCGGTCTCGCACTCACTAACGAAACACGACAGCACAGATGCTGGCGCTTTAGGTTGGTCTTCTGGTCGAGGGTAGTACTGCCACGGTCGAGTCGACTCGTTCGTGCTGTTATCAGCGTGGCTCTGCTACCTCAAAACATATGTATATGTCTAAAATGTATTGTCTTACATCCCAATCATAGAATGTTATTTGATTGAGAATCTACAGATAGCACTACTTATAATTTCTATGACAACAATTATAGATACATAAAATCGTGACACACAGAATTTAAAAAAAAATTCAATTCAATCCACAATTGACGGAGTAATCGGTGAACATACATAAAAAATACATACAGTGGAACACAGAACTTCCTCCTGTTTTTGAAGTCGGTTAAAAATATTAGTTTCAATACTTTTTAGGTCTTATTACTCACTTACATTGGTGATAAAAAGTGTCATGGAGTATCTGGTAGGGAATAATTAGAGTGAATGCACTGACCGAGCTTTTCCAGCGGTTAATTATCTTGACTGGTAAGCCAGAACTCGTGAGTTCTATCCTACGCTGAGAAAAAACTATGTGATTATTAAGAACTAAAGAAATATCATTTCTAACATCTTCATCCTATTAAAATAGTTATGATTATGGTGAATCAGCTCACTGTGAATAAAAAGATAAAGTGACATATCGAAAAGTCCTTAATTTAACGATTTACAATAACATCTACATCATTAACCTCATTAAATATGTAATAAATCAAAATGTAAACCTCCACAAATTAAAAGAAAATGATGACGATGATATTGAATTTCAGTATAGCTTTTGTAAACAAATCTCCAAAAAAATAATGTTGAATAGACTAAAGGAAAGCATGATTAATGACACATTTAATTTCCGGTACCTCTAAGTATTGTACTGAGAATCCCATTAAAATTGATCCACTCGTTATGAATGATGTTCTTACTTAAGAATATGAAAAACATTAAGTTTTCAGGGCAATTTTATAGTATCATACTGTCGAGCTATGTAAATACTTTTACCGGTTTTGCTGTCATCACGATTTTGTTCCTTCACTTCAAGGTCAATCTTATTTAAAGAGCTTTAATGATTCCTAGGTCTTCTAAATAAATAGAAGTTCTTTTTTTAATATTAACAACCGGCCAAAGTGACTCTACTCTGCTTGGTGGAAAACAAGAAAAAAATCCAAGAGTTGTGATCACTATATAGAATGCAAAAAATGCAGTATAGTGACCACAGATCACCTCTTAATAAATACCGCATACAGGGCCACAAACGTGCGCCACACATACTTACTTTAACAGGCTTATAAAGTTACGCTAAAAACCACGACATCAGTTAAACGATTGACAAACCACTGTTAAACGATTATAATTTTTTCGTTGATCCCTTGCTTATGGATCAATTTACACCTCCCTTTTTTCTTCTGTAAGAGGGTATTACTACCCCGGTCGTGCCGGTCTGGTAGTGCTGAAATCACTATATTACTACTATATAAGTCTTTAAAGGACAATAAATAATCCCACTATGCAAAACCTGGAGACTAAACCAGCCAAGGAAAGGACTACTGTATCAGACCACTGTTCTGGATTGGTGATCGCGAACTGGGAAACATAGCGTAGGTAGGCCCCCTACAAGGTGGTCCGACGGCCTATAAAGGAAGCTGCTGGATACGGGCGGTACGGGACTGGTTGTTGTGGCTGGATGTCCAGCAGTGGACGTATTTTGGCTGAGATAATGATGATGATCAGACAATTCAAAGATATGTTTAGCGGATTCGAAAGAAAGAAGGGATAATGACAAGTAAACAATAATGATATCAGGTAGACACATAGAAAGTAGCATATCGTAGGAAAAAAACACAATAAATACTCGTAGATAAAATCATTACATTTATAAGAATTGTAAAAAAAATCAGAAAAGAAAAAGGTGATACAAATAATCCCATTCCATTTTCAGATACTTTAAGAAGGTGATTACAGCTCCATAGAGAGTTTTTTTTTAAAAGGAAAAAATGCAGAGGCAGCCCAACTTTTAATAACATTAAAAGTCAAGTCCTTAGGGGAAACACCGTAAAGTTAAGTGCATTAAATGTACCGAGGAATTTTTACAAACAACTTATCCAGAGATTTATAATGGCAAAGACTTTTATCTCCTAAACGATATCAATTTGTCACCAAAATGTACACTCGATACTGAAATAGAACAATCAGAGACAACTCAAGTGAGATCCGATGGTATTCAATTTTAAATCACCTATTTCATTTACCACTTCTTTTATTTCTTCTACATAAGGTTCAAAATTGAATATTGCTACTGCATCTATTATCATGGTATTTTATCGTTAGCAAATTTAAAACCAATATTTCCAAGTACTTTATTTTTGAGACGATAAAGTTCAAATTTGTGTATATTATGTGGTTCTGGTTTTCCAAGTACGGAGAGATCGTTATTCCTAGGCGGCGAGCAGTGAAGGGCCCTAGATACATTCAGTTTGGACGAAAGCCAGTCTAGTTCTGGAGATGCTACTCTTGAAATTATGACTCACTCTGTTCAAGTAGTGGAATATTATTTGATGGTCATCGGGCAAACAAACGGCCAGACTGCGGTTCTCTTATGAAATAATCCAAGGAATTTTAGAAATAATTTTTAAAACAGTTTCTCGTTTTCTAAGAATAAACGTGTCACTACCAGATTTTTAGTAACCATGTTTGGTACGTTCAGATTAAAAAATAAAACTTAAGACACAAACAAAGATAGACTAAAACTCAAAATATGATATCAGCCTAATTTTTCGTACATAAATTACTTCCAACAGAAAGTAGAAAATGGCAGTTTACTCATGTTACGAACACAGTTAACAAAAATTCCTAAAGGTCGAGTTAATATGGCTTTTGCAATGGGAAAGTTACTCGGCACCAATGGGAAGGCTTAAGTGACACCACTTTCTAACAGAAAATGGGTGTTAAGCAGTTCTTTTGTTGCTTTTCACTGAGTTTAGGTAGCTAATGGGATTCCTAAATTCCATTTATATTGAATACTTCAAAGGTGCGCAATTGTGTCTCTTAAGTTTTAAGTTTGACTGCACGGTTGGCTTAGTGGTTTAAGTGGTCGTCACGCCGCTCTCTACTACGCTGAGTGTCGTGGGTTCAAACCCCACATGGGACAACGCTTTGTGTGATCCACAAATTGTTGTTCTGAGTCTGGGTGTTCTTTGTGTCCGTTTCTTGTATGTTTGTAAAGTCCCCTGCGACACAAGATTTATTCCAAGTACGGGCGCTGTCTTTTTTAAAGAAGAAAGAAATAGGTGTAGTTTGTCTCCTTTGGATAAAAAAAAACAAACTTTTTATATTACACGTGCACAGGGCTCTGGGGATTCTTTTTTTCCAACATGTGGAAACCAAAAACCACACGGTGTGCCACTCTGCACCTAAGATAGGAGGGATCGGGCAATAGCTATTATTACGACATCCAGAACCTAAATTAGGATCCCAAGCCTGTCAGGGGGACTTAGGGTAGTGATGCACTTGCAGGTGAGGTTGAATTGAGATGAACGCCAGACGAGACTCTGGCTAGTAAAACATCACGATTAGCGATAACAAGCTCTCTACCTATTACGACGGACCAATTCGCTTTCAAAAAGTGGGTCTACTCCTTTCTGGAATCAGGCCTGAATTTTTGTATGTATGTATTTTTTTTATATATTGAATAATATCGCTAGCGCTTGTAACTTAGAGATGTTACATAATATTCAGTATTTGCTGTACACACTGATGGATATAGTAAGACAAAGTAGTCGCAGTCTTGCAGAGTACTTTTAACGTTGTATTCTCCACAAATTCTTATCAATAGTAGATAATACAATTTTTTGCCAACGATGAATTTAAAATTTACTGGTTGAACAATTTTTGTCAAGCAAGCATTTTGTAAAAGTTTTTGTGTTAGTCGAGGAGCTTGAATCTTCGAATAGTAGAAACATAGATGAACCCCATTGATGCAGGGGTGACAGTTATCGTGGTATCTGTGTGAGCTTTACACTGTCATGATGACTGTCATGCCTTTACGTCCCTAAGCGGGGCATGAAAAAGCATCTCACTAAGGCGCCATAGTGTGGGTCGCCATACTGCATTGTCTGCATTTGCAATGAGTATGGTGACCACAACTCTTGGATTCTATTCATGATTTTCACCAGGCAGAGTAAAGTCATTTTGGCAGGCTCTCAATACAAAAAAAAATACATTAAATAAGAAGTAAATTGTCAGTTTTTAAAAATTACTACATTGATAATGGGTAGTCTTATTTTTCATGTCTGGATTGGTCGTTGTGGTAAGCTTTGAGAGAGGCTTATAATCAACACTGGAGCTCTTTTAACTGAAATGTTTTATTTAGCCATTGACAGTTTAATTGACGATAATTTGTAAGAGTACATATGTATAATGTAACTAAAATCACTTTTAACACATTTGAAAGTAGCTGATTTGTGATACACAAGCAAGGTTTTTTATAGAGACAAACAAGTATACATAGCAACTAATGTGAAATGACTATCACTGTCTCTATCTAACGTCCATTGACAGCTCCCCTTCCCTACTAGAATTAAACAATGAAGGTACTGTACTTATCCTCTGAATAAGTATGAAACTTTGTATGAGAAATGTAAAAATAATGTCACTCATAGGAATATAAATTACTCATTGACAAATACAATCGATTCACAGAAGTACGTGTTACTAAGACCATAGTCATAAAGAACGGCATTTTTATGTTAATGTAATTCAGATCAACCACTAGCTCTTCATCTATATGTTATTCTAGTTCCACGTTCATCAGACATTCTGCAGATATGTGCTGTCTAGATAAGAATAGTTCGACTGCCAGACTAAAATTTATGAGCGCGAGGAAAATTTTACATTACGCGATCATGCACAACCGAACATGAAAGTATACCGTATACCAATTCCATTATAAGAGAATCAAATCCAATAAATTGCTATTCTTATAGTTATCTATCTTGAGAGCCTGCCAAAGTGACTCTACTCTGCCTGTTAGAAAGCATGAATAGAATCCAAGAGTTGTGGTCACCATACTCATTGCAAATGCTGACAACGCAGTATGGTGACCCACACTATGACGGCCTTGTGAAATGCTTTTTCACACCCCTCTTGGAAACGTAAAAGGCATGACAGTCATTGTGACAGTGTAAGGCTTACACAGTTACCACGATAACTGTCACCCCTGCATCAATGGGCCTCCGGTCTCACACTCTCCAACGAAACACGACACCACAGATGCTGGCGCTTTAGGTTGGTCTTCTGGGAGGGTAGTACTGTCCCGGTTGAGCCGGCCCGCTCGTGCTGAAATCAGTGTGGCTCTACTACCCAGAGTACTTAGTAGTAGTAGTTACTGAGGTAATAACTTTGTTTTACAGAACTTATTAGATTAGATTAACGTTTTTACGGTTTAGATCGATGCAACAGACGGGTCGTGTGACTGCCGCCGCCTAATGACGCTGGCAACACAAGAATAACTTGTCGTTGCGGCTGTTTGCAAAAGATCACAGCTTGCTTTTCTTATAACCTCAGTCAGTCAGTCAAAAACAATAAACGATAGATAGATAGGTACTCTCTATTGCACATCATAAGTAGGAAACATACAATGTAGGATACAAACAAAAAAACAATGGTACAATGGGTAGCCTTATCGCTTCTGTGATAATCTTGACATCAGTTTTCTGTGAGCACTATTTGTGTTGTGTACATTACAAGTACCAGCAATTGTTTATCGGGTTTGCTATAGATTCAGGAATCAGTTGATTTTCAGTCATGGTCAAAACGCAAAAGAATATTATGCAATTTTGGTCGCTATTTGGTTTCAATCAGAGCTCACGTGAATATATTTTTGTAGTTACACCTAAAGTCCTGGAAAGAAAGCTTGACAATGGAACAATGCCTGATTTTGATCCATAAACAGACGAGACGTTCAATCTGGATACCGAGTAAAACTCTTCATTAAAACAACACTTCATACATTATAATTTGGTAGTGTATCACGAAAGTATACTCATTTCTTTTATATGAAAATTTAGCACTAAACACCTGCAAGCACCTTAAACACATGCATCAGAAAGTTTTATATTTATGTAACAATGTTGTGGAAAATTGTTGTTGTTTAATGAAAATATATTTAAAATATACTGAATTATTTTATTTAACATTGAAATAAACGTTTAAAAATGTTAGCGCTAGTGACATCCACAGAGTAGAGAGTGAGTAGTGCTGCCTACCACCACAGACTAACAAATCACAAAAATATAGTGAAGGTGAGAATTTATATTACAACAAAAATAAATATTAAAGAAACAGTAAAATTACCGGATATAAGGGAATAAATAAGATACAAATAATATATAGGTATAAATAGATTATTATCATATACATAGAAATACAGGGTATCTTTCTTGATAAGCTAATAGACTTATAGATCAGAGAACTTTAACAGCATGATACAGAATCTGTTGTGGACTAGTCGTCGCTAGATGGAGCTATTCTTTAATTAATATTAACACCATATACATCATTATATACCCACTAGTAGCATAAACAAAGAGAACGCGTTTTTGCCAGACCCCTAGTTACGTTTCAAGGTCATAAAAGATACCCACACTTTTACACTTAGTTTTATGTAAAACCATAAAACATTCCGCTTTTTACAAGGCTAATATAAATTTCATCTCGTAAAACCAAATATATTTATATAATCTGAGTGTACAGATAGGTTTTAATGCCACGATATCAACCAAAATTGGCTCCTGACATTTTTTCTGTGTACTTGGTATGAGATCAATAAATAATCTGTCAGACAATCTCGTATGTCTTACCAAGGGTAAGATATAATGGCGGTCAGGGATAAGGCAATCGTCTTAATAGTTTATCGTCGAACTTAGATGGAAAATCTCTCATGTTCTCAATTCTAGGACCAATTGTTGGCGTAGGCAGAAAACTATGAGTTTCATTTTTTTATACGTGTGTGTTTTATATAACAAAAAGGTTTCATATAAGTTACTTGTTAGGTGATTTGAGTATTTATTTGTTTTTAAAAAACGAGGACAACGCCCGTATTAAGAGCCCATCTTGTGTCGCGAGCGACTCTTACAAATATACAAGAAACGGACACAAAGAACACCCAGACTCGGAATAATAATTTGTGGACCACTCAATGTTGTTCCGTGTGGTGTTCAAATTCACAATATTCAGCGCAGAAGTGAGTGGCATGGCGACCGTTTAAACCACTACATCATCCGTGCATCCGTATGTAAAAAGAGTGTAGAAAGTACAGCATAATAAGCAATACTTGTAGAGTGAGACCTTGTAGAATATGTCTATCTAGGTAGCAGAGCCACGCTGATTTCAGCACAAGCGAGCCGGCTCGACCGGGGCAGTACTACCCTCTCACAGAAGACCAACCTAAAGCGCTAGCATCCGTGTTATCGTGTTTCGTTGGTGAGTGTAGACCGGAGGCCCATTGATGCAGGGGTGACAGTTATCGTGGTAACTGTGTAAGCCTTACACTGTCACGATGACTGTCATGCCTTTTACGTCCCCAAGAGGAGTGTGAAAAGCACTCACTAGGCTGCCATAATGTGTGTCATCATACTGCATTGTCTACATTTGCAATGAGTATGGTGACCACAACTTTTGAATTCTATTCACGCTTTCCATCAGGTAGCGGAGAGTCACTTTGGCAGGCTCTTAATATAGAAAAAAAAATATAGAAATATAACCAAATTGGTGATGTTTCTGAGGAGTCTTCAGATGCTACGGTGTGATTGTGTCGAAGGCTTAATAACAGCAGAAAATAACATACGAGTATGAAACATGCAATGGCCGAACTGCCGCCTTTACCGTGACAGTCACGTTCGAAATAATGAAGATTTAACAAGAAATTACCACAAAAACTTAACATTTAATTTATTTGTTTTCGGGTAATACCAACAGTATTTGACATTGCAATGTTTATAATAAAATATGTATTTTGATATTTATAGAATCTTTAAAAGTAATTTTTAATAACAAAGTGTTTTATATGCGAAAATGAATGCGTTTTGCACTGAGATTGACCAAAACCAAAACACAATCTATCGATTAATTTGTTTTTATATTTAAAATAAAAAAAAAACTAGTTGTGTTTGTTTTACAACTTCTTTGTTTTTTTAAAAGACTAAAAATTTTTTTACATACTAGTTGCCATTTTCGACCAATTAGAATCCGGACGTGTTTGAAATATAAAAAAAAATGTGTCATGGCCTTATGGCCTAAACTACTAACATGAATGGATTATGAAGTGTAAACAATAGCTCGAAAATATTATGACCCCATATTAGTAACTTGATTTAACCAAAATTGACCTGTACTTGGATTTGCACGACTGATTATGTTAACAACAAAGAAAGCTAGCGAACCTAGCAGGCAACGTAATAAAGATTTTATGGAAAAATACTGCATATTTGATGGCAATACTACGAAATAATATATGTTGAATATATAGAGAAGTTCCAATTCTAAGAGGATTTCAATATATTCAATGAATAAGATAGTAGGTAGCAGGTTCTGTGAGAAAGATATAGACAGGGGTAATGGATGTCATGTGAAATTTATTGACTGTATGTAATCGGTTTTGGTGAGAGATAATATTATTTGACGACGAGTGAATGAGAGGATTATTCTTGAAAATACATCTTGGTGCGACAAACTATAAAACTTTGTGCTACACGCTGAAGCATTTCACTTTTTCACTATCAGAAATTCAAAAGTCGAATTGTACATTTTGACAGTCTTATTTTTCTTCGATCATCATATTGCTGTTACTGTGCTTTGTTGGTCTATTGGTTAGCGGATATGATTGCTGAACAAGAGATTTGATTTCCAAATCGGGCCAATAGTGCCAGGCCAGTTAATAACAGCCTGGATTATGGAGGTTTGACGGTGTTTCACGCCCGTGCCTCGGAGAGCACATTAAGCTGTCGGTCCCGTCAATGCCAGCAACGGAACTGGTAACTTTTTTTTTAACGTGTAGAAACCCTCGGGCCGACACCCCACTGGGGTTTATGGCGGGGTCGTGTGTCGGAATCGAACCGACTAAAACAACACAGTGTGCCTGACGTAGGAGGCATCCGGGAACAGTTGCTATTACGACATCCAGATCCCTCCTAGCGCCTGCCCGCTGCCGCGGTGCACCATTTGCGGGTAGACTCTCTATTTCAGGCGCGGATAGAGAGGAAAACCCGTCCCGTCCACCCGCGGCCACACTCAAGGTGGCATGAGTCGCTCGTACACGCGCTTCCGCCGCCCGGTTCGCCGGCGCTGAATTGGGTCCGTATGGAGATCACCCTCCTGGGCCTTCTCCACCGCCTCCTTCCGTGATATTACGTTTTCGCAGAAGGTTGAGACATTGATAAAACAACTGTCGTAACTGGTCATGGAGCGTATGATGGCCGGTAGTGAGAGATCTCCTCCAATAACTACAGTGAGGATGCCCACGCTGCGCCGCTCAGGCAGAACAAACCGCTACTGTGTGCTGAGCCGAGTCCTCACTGCAGACGCAGTGGTAACAAGCGGGACTCAATTGCCTCCTGGCGACCGTGTACAGAAATTTCCCGAAGCAACCATGCCCGGAAAGGATCTGCGTCAGTCGGAAGGACAGGTTCCCATGCTATCGCCCTGCCCACTCGGCGATGACCGGCTGAAGAGCCTCCAGCCAGGACGACCGACGAGCCATTGTGGCGCGACGAGCAGCCTCTCGCCACTCGCGTATCTCGTAGGCGCACGAAGCCTCCGTCGATACGGTTTGGTAACCGCGTATGGTTCTAACCACCCATATCCTCTGAGGGCGCCAGAGGCGAGCCTATTCTGGGCGGTCAGAGCATGATAAAGACTTGAAAGACACTTACTGACAAAAGTGATAGATTTTTTATATCTATATAACCACAACATCTTTTTTTAAAATAAATTATATTAATTTACAATTTTAAAGATAAATATACTCGTAGTTACTTTTCCGTCCAACTACTCATTTGCCCTTGTGTTATAAAAATGCCGAATAAAAAATCTAAATTAATGTTATGGTCTAAATTGACAGTAAAGAGACAGTTGCACGAGTGTCAAAGGAATTCAGAACATTCCGGGAACTGGTGTTTTTAATGTTGGGCCTTCTTCGGAAGCAAATTTCTGAGTGTGTTAAAGTGGTTGATGCCATGGAGACTCGTCGTCGTGATAAATCACTCGTCTTCTTAGGAGTACTCGAAGCTATCAAGGAAGACTGCGCTACAACTCTACTTGCAGTTAGGAATGAGAAGATGGGACTACATGACATATCGCGGCACAACATAAGGCACTGTCATCGCCTTGGAGCCCCCTCTAAGGAACATCGTCGCCCAATATTGCTGAGATTTTCTACCGCAGAGGTCAGATCTGACGTCTGGCAGTCCAAGACATCTCTTAAGGGTTCTGGTTACTCAGTGAGAGAGTTTCTAACCAAAATACGTCAGACTGCCTTCACCATGGCTCGACAACATTTCGGTATGTCGGCCTGTTGGACTCAGAACGGCAACCACACCACATGCACTGACGACCTGAAACCACTGCTAGTCAAATTTTCAAAGGTATCATCGGGAGCAAGAGCGATTCCACTAATGCGAGCTCAGCTATTGGTAACAAAAGTTCACGAAGACGCTAGTTGTATGTAATATCATTGTTAGTCACCTTGCAGGTACAACGGTACTTTGATTTTGTTTACATGGTTTACATAATCACACTTGACGGTTGCTTTTGTGTATTGTACCTTCAACAAATTACTAAATTAAGTTTTCGTACTTTTCCAATGATGTTTACAATTGTGCTGTGACAGTTATCACACCTGTCAAATCGACATTTTGCTCTTTGCTCAGCGTTCATTATTCATATCGGGTGCGTTCCGTTTCTTACAATATTACGTTGGAATACATAGCAGTGAACTATGTTTAGCATAGCTATTTGTACTCTTTGGATTTGTATTTTTTTATTTCTTACTCTTTTATATTTCACTTTGATTCGATTGTATAATTTATGGTAAAGGGTAGTCTTACCTATTAGTATCATAATAATTATGTTTTACCTTCCGTTTTGCAACAGTCTCATGTGTGTAAGCTGGCGGATGGTGTAGAAATACTCACCGGTTTCGATCAAGGTAATTATAAATTAGGCTTATAAATATATAATTACATCTATATAAAATATTTTATACATTATTATTACTATTTATTTATTCATGTAACATTTGTTACATTATATTGAAATTAAATATATATTATTTTTAATGTGTACTCGTTTGTAAAGATGATGGATGATAACGATTTTTATTTTTCTGCAAATGACTCATCTGGAGACGAGAGCTTCAGTTCCGTACCTGACACCTTGGGTGAACAATTGCGTCTGTCATTTAACAACAATTCGCATATTCGTAGTTTCACACAAATACATGTCGAAAGACTGTGTACAGACGCTTCTGCTTTAGACTGAACCAACTTGGCAACAGCCACAGACGTTAATGATAAGGTCAGTATTCTTAATGACACAGTTCTGAAATTATATGACAGCCACGCACCTGTGAGGACAGTAACGTTTAATCCCAATTCGACAGCGCCGTAGTTTGCGTGCACTCACTTCTCTTTTTTCGTTCCTCAACTCTCCATCGCTACCTGAATATCTTGTTCCCTACTTTCACCTTTTATGTTCCACCCATGATCGAAACCTTCGGTCAAAAAATAATATGGTTCTTCTATGCCCCCCTCACACCTCCAACTTTACCAATTCCTCCTTAATTATGCAGCCAGTTCTTCTGTGAAATGCACTGCTCGCCGATATGAGGATGTCCACAAATCACCACGCATTTAAGACGAAAGTACGTGATCTACTTCGAGATAATTTGGTGGAATCGTCTTAACGAGTACCCGAGCTAGTGTTTATATTTATCTAGAATATTGTATTAATTTTAAATACATGTTTGTTTATGTATTGTTTATGTACTGTTTATATAAAATAATATTTTATTAAGTGTATGTCAACTTCATTATTTTACCTTTGTACCTACCGCATCATGTTTCTACATCACCTAAAGGTTGACTGGGAGAGAATGCCCCATGGCATTAAGTCCGCCTTTGTACAAAATGTGCATTAAGTTTCAATAAATAAATAAATAAATTGCCAATAGTTGATGAGCTGAATCTGATATTACATTACATATTCTTAAAAAACTGCCAGTATCTATATAGTAGCAGTTACTATGCAGTCCTCGATATGTGATTGCTGGATGTATGGAGAAGCTTAGAGCTGTATGGTTAGGATACATTTATACTTCAAGATTTTTTTTTAAATATTTACTGTGGTAACATAGTAATCTTAAAAAGTCCAGAAATCAAAGAGTAATTGTAAAAAACAAAAATAGAAGCAGAATAATACATTCGTTGAGATTTTGCCAAAATTCCATTCAATGTTTTCGTCGTATGAAGAAAATATTGATGTGGTCAAATGACAGACGACTGATAAATGTTAGTTTGAAGAATTGTGCAAATAGAAAAAACACTCGCGAAAGTTTCGAGTTTTAATTGTTTTAGGAATCTTCTTTATTCTACACCTTAAAAGGCTCTTTGTTGAAATTGTCTTGCTTGTAAAATAATAATGAAACTACTTCTAGTCTTGTATTTAAAAAAAAAAGAAAAGAATCATAAGTAATTATCGGCAAAATATACTTATAATTAAAGGGGAATTTGTGCTGACAATTGAAATACAGGTTTTGTTAGAGTCTAACAGTGGATGTCTTTCAGCTGAGATGATAATTATGAAAAAAATTCAAAAAGTCGGTGTCTGCATATCATAGATTTTGAAGAAAAACTAAAAAAAAAGTCAGTTTATTAAAGTTGCTGAATTAACAACATTAGTTTTTAGAACTTTGTCTATTTTTCTATTTGTGTGAGTGCATCTCAGAAGTATTGTCACTGATTTGGATAAGGTTTTCCCTTATGCATTGTGGTAAACATTACTTAACCTTTAGTGTTTGTTTAACTTCAATCAGTTGACAAATAAAAGGTATATCAACTTTCTGAGTCCCAGAAAAATACTTGTCGCTTATAAATAAAAAAAAAGTTAGAAGTGGTTCTCCAGCAATACAACAAATAGAAATAAGTAAAGCACTTCAGTACATTTTTCAGCGAATTTAAAATTCATAAAGATTTGGAATGAACTCAATATCAGTAAGTAAGACGGGCCATTAGTCGCAATTGAGAGGCTCCGAGCTGGCGACTTGCCAATGTACACCTTCGACAAGTTTGTGTTAGTCAATTTCGGGCTCTGGATTTTGGCAAGCCGAAAGATACAGTTAAAGAATAACTTCTGTGGATAAAAGCTTTTATTTATTCAGAATAATAGTTTACCATAGTGAAAATAAATGAATGAACAGACTACACAGCAAACAAAGTTACTTGTTTTACGTTATTTTCATTAACTTAAATTTCTCTCGTTGGTATGGGTAAAGAGAACAACGAGCCAATTTCTGTTATAACTTCATTTTTCATGACATTTCTCTCTCTTTGTTGAACTTTCAATCTTACAATCAAACTTACCAGTTTCAGGTACTTATGAGCTGACTTTTTTTCAGGTAATCATCCAATTGGTCATAGGAATTACATGCTGCATTTATCTTAATACTTTTTAAGAATTATTATATACTATTTCTTAATAAGCATGCTGTATCGAAAATCACTTAAGCTACCAGAAAATGTATCATATTCAGATACGTTAGGGTACTTATCTGATTATCCTTGTCGTGCATCGATGGTTGTAAAATTTTGGTGCCGTTTGAATGTATGTAAGTGTGTGGAAAGATGAGTATACGACGATTGAGCAGGGGTAAATTACCGGGATCCTGAATTTACCTGAAATGTCCAAAATTTATTGGTATAACAATTCGAAAATATTCGAGCGGCTGTAACCTCACCACCTACAAGTCATGAATTCTGACCTGGTGACTAACACGACACAAGAAGAACTAGTTGAGTTGTGTCAACTATCGATTAGACGATTCTTCAATCTCGTTAAAAAGGAGATTATGTTCATTCATATATTATCTATTCAATTATTCGCGGTCACCGTGCATTTTTATCAGAATGATTTCGAAAATATGGCTCATAACAAGTTTTGCTAGCAAACTGCTCGTTTATTTATTTCCCAAACCCTTTTACAGCCATTGTATTAGCTTCATTATACTTTTAGTTTTTCCACATATTCCTCTAAGTCCCCAAAAACTCACTTCTATTGTGAAAGTGGCACTAAAATTTTGATTTTCAAAATTTGGATCCAAGACTCCTTTGTCTGTCGCTTAGAGCATATAGATATGTGTGAACGTATTATACAGCACAAAATCTGTATTTCTCTATTACGCATATTGTAATGTAGATGAGAAATATTTATTAATCTCAAAATCGTATAATGAACAGGAAAAATACGCAAAAAGAATAATTACCAAAAATCACAAGATAATAACCGCCGCAAAACTCGAGACGACGGGAAACCTTATTTAAAAGTAAGTAGAACTCTGTCGTATTTGTAAATAAGCTTTCAGAACAAAGATATGTTTCTTGTAAAGATGTTTGCACACTGACTGAAGATAACTTTCAATATCACACTAAGCTGCCTTCGTACCTAAGCTACTTCCGTATGATAACAGATTAAGAATGCAGCATGTCAGATTGTACGTGTGGTGACGGATTAAGAATACATAGTGTTACCACCCCTATTCATCCAGTGGGTGTCGTAAGAGGCGACTAAGGGAACAAAGTATACAAGACAACATCATTAAAAGAGAAGGAAATCTTGGAACATACCCTATTCCAACCCGTCTGGCCAGTGTGGTATAGTAGGCCAAAACCTCCTTGCTAAGGAGAGATCTATGTCCAGCAGTGTATTGTAAAAGGCTCTTGATGTTGATGATGTCACATTCCCTACTCATCCTATGGGTGTCGTAAGAGGTGACACGGAAAAGATAAATTTTATATAAACCCAGACGAGTTGATATAGTATCAACCCGTTTGGCCAGCGTGGTATGGTGGGTCAAAACCTCTTTGCTAAGGAGAGGTCAGTCCAATAGTGGACTGGTGATATGATGTTGAACTACCACTACGAGCTGTTAGTGATGTTGACTATTAAGCTCATGAATTTATCTTTAACTCTGGGTAACTGATTATGTGATACACAGTGCATGGACTGTAAAAGAGTACATAATGTAAATATCTCACATCCAAAAAGTATACCAGCAAGCTAATTTTTTTTTATGTTATATAAAATATGTGTTTATATTTAGCAGTAGCTAATGCGACTGCTGTGCTTGAGGTCACGGATTCGATACCTGAGTTGGACCACACGTTTTTATGATCTACAAATATTTGTTTCGGAGTTAGGGTCTTTTCTACATGTAATATGTATGTATTTACAAAAAGTATAAAAGTATTCTATTTGTCAGTCTAGTTATCATAGCACAAGCTCTGCTTAGTTTGAAACTAGATGACGTAGTGTGTTTAATGTCTGAAATATTTATTTATTTATTTACTTATTTTTATATCTATGTATAGATTACGTACATCATTATCATCATCACCAGCCTACTGCAGTCCACTGCTGCTCATAGACCTCTTCTATTATTACTATTAATCACGTATGTGTATTCTTATTATATATGTGTAGGATAATTAATCATTCATCTTATTAGCTCGAAAAGTATACTCGAAACACACAACTCTGGATCACCCAAAAGCAGGCTGATAGAATATATCCAGAGCATTAAAATAACAAAGGTGACTTCCATATACAGCGCAAACAGAAAAACATACTACAGCGCCATCTAGCGAAGACACATTGAACTATGTGATATAATTAACTACGGAGCAACTGCTAATCCTGTATCGTGAAATAGAGATTCTCGTGGTAATTAGCATACATACAAAAACTCAATATCAACCGTTGGGCCGTGGCCCACCAGGCATGATCACCTCGCCATGTCGGAATATTCTCTCATAGTGTCGGAGGGACATGCTACCCGTTCCCTCTACAACGAGTGTTTAAACTTTCGTGTTCCACGATGTACAACATCACCATTAGAAATCTTTTTAAGTTTTGATTAGTGTTATTAAAAATATGTTAACTTTATGAAGCTTATTGATTCCTATATACACAATTAAAACACGTACGATACAATTTACATATATTCTCCATTTATTTTAATTTATTACAAGATTAACAGCGATTATAATAGTTTCATGAAATTACGTAATATGTAGCCAATTACAGGTCCGTTGATGTACAAACAAATTGTTAAATGTAGGTGTTACTTAGACTTCGATTATATATTTATACTTCTAGATATTATTTTATAGCTGACTAATGTAAAACCACCCTTACAAAGTCAACAGAAAAGCTATCACAACTGTAATAATTACAAAAATTAACGAGTTTTTTAGTATAAAATGAAAATATTTGTATTTTTCTGTTTGTGATGAACACAACAAGGTTATATATTTGCAGTATAAAGTTAATATTATGATACATATCCGTAATGACTTGAAACGGAGAGTGCGGTATAAGGATTTCACAAAAACTCGAATAAGCGAGGCCTCAAACAAACAAAGCCCTTTGTTGATGATATATTTATGAAAATGAGTTTGAAATTTCGAGGTAAATATATATTTACCTTATGCCTGAAATCTGTAAAGCGTGGTTGGTATTAAATGTTATTGTAATCATTATAATGGAATGTTAAAGTGAGGCCCGAACAAAGGAAAAAGTCAACGTAGAAATTGTTACTTCTCCTTCATGCTTTGTAAAGCAACTCGCGGCGAAAAATACCCAAAGATTTGTTTTCGCACATCTCATACCCAACGTGCACGATAAAAGTGAATATAAAAGTATTTGGTGTGAAAATGACATACATATATACACACACAACATATAGTGGAGTCTTTTATCCTTAAAAGAAAAAACAGACGCGTATTCAACATCCGTATTAAGTCAACTATCACTGTTCAAGCAACTAACCTAATCAATTTAGAATCTTTATTCCTAGACGTCCGTGTGGTCAAATGTTTTTAGAGAGCGTTTTATTGACTATGGTCTTGATTATCGATTCAAACGCTATAAATATTTACCTATTTGGTGTGTGAAAAATCCTCTGCCCTTAAAGAAGAGGCTGTGTAAGACAAAATTGCCCAATCTCTGTCCCTTCATATTTAATTCGGCAGCAAGACAGTACCTGCAGCCCAGACAGAATACCCCAAACAGGTATGAAACAATTTTACATCATAACACCTATTCATCCCGAGGGTATCGTAAGAGTCGACACAAAGAGAAATCTACGGAGGATAACAGTACTGCTAAAGGGTGAAAACTTGAAACAAACTCTACCAACTTGTCTGGCTAACGTGAATTAGAGAGCGAAAACCTCCTATAAGAGGAAAAATTCATGTCTAACAGTAGGCTATTGCAAGTATCTACTTTTCTTATCTTCCCTCATTCGTCCTGTAAATTGTGTAAAATATAAAATCCATTCGTGTTGTATATTTTACATAACACCATTATATTTCTTCACAGTCCCAAAACCCCTCGCAGCCTTAAATACGTCATAACTATTCCAATACCCAAAATCTATATTTACCCATGAGAAAACAATATCTTACCCCACATATAAAATACTAATTTAATTTCCATCCTTGTATCTTTCACCATTTGCAATCGGAGGGTGCCCTCTTAGTACAGCAGTCACGTTTTCGCTTTCAGCCACTTTATAAAAAATCGTGGTGCGTTTTTTGAAAAAGAATTGATCTATCTTGACCAGAGTGATAAGTTCAGATAAGAAGATTTAGATTGATCGTTATTTTAGTTGTGCCTGATCACTCCCCGATTGTAAAGGACCACAGAGTGTATGCACAAACACAGGTGTACTCTCTGTTCTCTCATTCTCACAATTCGCTGGGATGATTATCATTTTTTTTTTGAAGAGCCTGCCAAAGTGACTCTACTCTGCCTGGTAGAAAGCATGAATAGAATCCAAAGAGTTGTGGTCACCATACTCATTGCAAATGCAGACAATGTAGTGTGGTGACCCACGCTATGGCGGCCTAGTGAGATGCTTTTTACGCCACGCTTGGGACGTAAAACGCATGACAGTCATCGTGGCAGTGTAAGCCTCACATAGTTATCACGATAACTGCCACCCCTGCATCAATGGGCCTCCGGTCTTGCACTCACCAACTAAACACGACAGCACGGATGCTGGCGCTTTAGGTTGGTCTTCTGTGGGAGGGTAGTACTACCCCAGTCGAGCCGGTCGTTCATGCTGAAATCAGCGTGGTTCTACTACCTTAAACCTGACACGATCGGGGAGAGATCAGGTGCAGGACGGCTCTACATGCTCTCCGGGGGTTAAGACACCAACTTCCAAACTCCAAGTTGTTATTTACTGTCATCAGAAACACTCAATAACACTTTTTGACCTGACTCAAGCATCAAACCCGATACCTTATAATGATATTAACATACATGACTGGATTAATAGAAATACCAGATATCGTGGGTTCGATTCTCACCCAGGACCAATGTTTCTGTGAAAAACAGGATAATTTGTTGTGTTTATGATATTTGTATCAGCAGTTAGATAACCATAGTACAGGTTCTGCCTAGTTTAGAACTAGACAATCGTGTGTAAGATGGGTAAGATTATTATTGAGACAAAATTGATGAGACTAAAGGCCCATTAATGCTGGGGTGACAGCTATCGTGATAAGTGTGTGATTCTTACACTGCCATGTGGATTGTTATGCTTTCTATGTCCCCAGGTGGGGCACGAAGTATTTCACTAAGTCGCCATAGTATGGGTCACCATACAACATTGTCTGCGTCCACAATGAGTAAAGTGACTATAACTGTTAGATTCTATTCACGCTTTCCATCAGAGTAGACACTTTAGCAGGGCCTTCAAATAAAACAAAAATCTCATTAAATATTTGCGTTAGTAAATTCTTTTAAGCTATTCTTATAATATAAAATTAGCTAAAAAAACTAGTATTCTTAATATATGCTTTAATTGTTGGTATAAGAAAACCCTTTATTACATTTCACTGAGGTTTAATTTTCATTAACGACGCATTCTGTAACATGCCAATCACGGCAATGCACGGTATTAATTTATATCCGATCTCATGCGAAAATCAATTTTCGATATCCGTAGTGCAAGCTCACAAGTGTACGATAATTACATTTTAAATGATCACGGTATTCAATTGAATATTACTGTTGTTAATATCAGTAATGAGAGAAAATATATTTTAGAAGAGATCTAGCGTTGAAAGTAACATTGTTACTATAATTGGCTAAAATTGTATTACAAAAACTCATTATTTTTTTGAAAAATATGAAGATGATAGTTGTTTGTAGATCTTGTAGTTGTTATCTGAGGTGCATAGGGTTCTGGCCAAGAACTTAGAGCCCAGATCCACACAAACACAAACACACAAACACACACACACACACACAACACACACGCACGCTCGCACTTGCGCGCGCACACACACACACGCGCTTGCACTCGCGCGCGCGCATGCACACACACACGCGCTCGCACATACACCACGTATGACACGTATGTTAACATATAAGCTATTAAGATATTGGTTTCGTTTTTCTTTTTGATTTTTTATTTTTATTTTTGCTTTTCATGTAGTAATGTATCAAAGCTTAGTTCAAATAGACGCGGGTAAGGAACTATGTTTGGGTTGGAAAGGCCTGTTCTGGGATTGAAACAGCTACTATGGAAGAGCACAGTGACTTGTCACAGGCATTGTTTGATTGAAAGGTCACTGTGGTCACTTTGTAAACTGTTAAAACTGGTTAATGAAATAAATAATAATTATTATTATTATAGTGGGACCAAAACACTGGCGAAAACTGAGCGTTCGTTCCTCGGTCTACCCCTCCGGGGAAACGTATAAATGTATATATTTCATGGTATATTATTGTGATCTATCTCGTAAGGTTTAGAAGGACACTTAGAAACATTTACATCACCATACATATCCTTGAAACTCTAAAATTTTCTCTATTATAACTGGTAAGGTAGTACAGCCACGCTGATTTCAGCACAAACAGGTAGGCTCGACTGGGGCAGTACTACTCTCCCACAGAAGGTCAACCTAAAGCGACAGCAGCCGTGCTGTCGTCTTTCGTTGGCGAGTGCGAGACCGGAGGTCCATTGATGCAGGGGTGATAGTTGTCGTGGTAAGTGTGTGCAATACAATGCCACGATGACTGTCATGCCTTTTACGTCCGCAAGTGAGGCCTGAGAAAACATTTTATTAGGCCGCCATAGTATGGGTCACCATACTGCATTGTATGCATTCGCAATGCGTATGGTGACCATAACTCTTGGATTCTGTTCACGCTTTCCATCAGGCAGAGTAGAGTCACATGGTTGGTTTCTATAATAAAAAAAAGAAGAATGCAAATAACGCAGTATGAAGCCCTAATGAAATATTTTTTCACGCTGCGCTTGAGGACGTAAAAGGCATGACAGCTATCGTGGCAGTGTAAGACTCACACACCACGATAACTGTCACCTACAGGGGTGACAGTTATCGTGGTGTGTGAGTCTAAGGCATAATAATATATTTTACTGTATGTATGGCCGATCTCCCTCTCTCCTTTGACTCTAGGGTAAGCAGAGAGTGGTTTTGCTAAAGTAGGTGTCTATAGACGATGATACTGCCATATCATCACATGATCTGTCGGCTCATTTGTAGCCTTATCCCGTAAAAAGTTAAAATGAAGAATATTTCTCATAATTCCTTAAAATACAAAACATTGTGTAAGACTTTTAGTAAGAATTAACCATTCTTCACTTTCAAAGACAAGACCCTTTTCCATCAAGCTCCTGTTTTTGTCTACTTAGTACGATGTCAGGGAGTAACATTGCCTCGTGTTAATCTGCGTTAAGCTCCGGGGTTAATGAACTTAAGTTTGTCTCGAAGGACGAAACACAATTAAGGAAATTTCGAGTAATTACCTAATCGTACATATCCGATTTGTCTTTTACGATGGAAAAAACCTTTATTGTTACAATAATTAAGTTAAATGCGCCTAATTTTCCACTCTCAGAGGAGGATTTTTTTTCTGTTGAATTAAACCTTAGTTTAATTAAAATCAATTCAATTTCTTCCAAAAATATAAATAAAAAAGAGAAAGTATCGTGTAACATTCACACCATGAAGAATTTAATTGAATTGATATTGTCCTTGTTTTGAAATCAATTCTGTCATCCTAATTCTTTCTCCAGAGCATGTGCAGTGATACTGTACTTATAAACGTCTAAACCAAGCATCATCATATTTAAATCTCTCCCGAACATATGTTCTGATACTGCACATAATTTGGGGACGTTTAAAAGAAATAAATATTGTAGCAACATCTATTCCTAGAAGGAAAGTCCTTAAAATAAAAACATGGGCTGGGTTAGTCTAGCGGGTAGCGTATCCTACTGCTGTTTTCGGGTTTAATTCCTGGTTCTAGCCAGTTAAGTGTTATTGTGTTTTTTTGAATATAAAAATGCTTAATAGCAGCCTGGAATTTGGAAGTTGGGATTTTATCCCTGTGATTCGAAGAGCACGTTAAGCCGTTGCTCTTGCATCCGGTCTTTTCCCGGTCATGTTGGAAAAGCCGTCTCGTTGGATTGTTAGAGTGGGGAACAGTGTATATATATGTTTGAACACACACTAGTGCATTATAATATCTCCTGCATGATTGGTTGGTCTCCGTTGAGGCTGAACATCGTGACCGAATTTTTTTTTCTATATTAAGAGCCTGCCGAAGTGACTCGACTCTGCCTGATGGAAAGCATGAATAGAATCCAAGAGTTGTGGTCACCATACTCATTGCAAATGCAGACAATCCAGTGTGGAGACCCACACTATGGCGACCTTGTGAGATACTTTTTCACACCCCGCTTGGGGACGTAAAGGGCATGACAGTCATCGTGACAGTGTAAGGCTTACATAGTTACGACAATTACTTTTACCCCTGCATCAATGGGCCTCCGGTCTCACACTCACCAACGTAACACGACAACACGGATGCTGACGTTTTAGGTTGGTCTTCTGTGGCAGGATAGTACTGCTCCGGTCGAGCCGGCTCGCTCTTACTAAAATCAGCGTGGCTCTACTACCTACTCCCTACTACTAAATCGCTAGGAGAACATCATTGCTACTTTATAAAATGTGGAGAAAGAATGGCTTATATTCATGAAGTTATTTACCTATTCATAGTTTCAATCAAATCAATCAAAGTGTTAGATAATATCCTTTTATCACATTTACCATATTTTAACTAATATAATTTTACTGTTGTCCCTAATTTTGTAAATAGGAATCACCAAATATTGACGAAAATATAATAACCGAAATGAGAAAAAAACATCTCGTACTTTATGACACGCAGCATCTGTACCACAATGAATCGTTTTAAGTGCTTCACTTCATCATCCGAAAATCTCGCTCCACGTGACGTCACATAAAAACGTTTCAAAACGCCAGTTCATCTCGTCTGGGTCTTATTTAGGGCCCACAGAGCCTCCATTACGTGGACATTAAAACATTCGAATGAATAATCTCGCACAATTCAAAATGGCTGTTAAAATATAACTGTTTGGTTGTATGTTGCAAGTCAAGAGTTTTTGAGGAAATGCAGAATCATGTTTAAGCCAATTATGAAGGTGCTAGATTGTAAAAGCTTGTTGATTCATCCAAATAATAATTCAGACGCCTTCACATTCACCTGAGCATTTGAGTCACCTGGTGTTTAATGATACCACCAACTCTGTGAGACTGTGGAAGCAATCCATATCTGATAAATTATGGTTCTTCAGTAATAAATGTGACTACTTATTTTTTGGAAAATTGTAAAAATTGAAATACAGTCAAAAACCAAAAAAATTATTATAACTTAAAACGATCTTGTTAGTATTTCCACCATACGTTGCTCAAAAGATCCTATCCAAGAATAAAACAAAAACTGCGAGTAATTTGTGATTAAGTTTCGATCCGACGCTTGTATCATGACGTCACTGGACTTTGACTTAGACCACTCGTGAACCGTTAAAAAGCTTTCGTGATAATCGTTCTGTTATTTAGCCGTGATGTTTTAATATCTCCCGGCTGTCTAGTAATCTGAGCTTGATCCGGACGCGTCCGGTTCCCGTCCGTCCGGCTGTCCACCCGGACACCGCATACAATTTTTATGATATGTGAATTGGGCTTTAATGGACTATCCGAGAGGTCATTTTTTAATTTAAAATTATGGGTGCAAGGCTTACCTTTGATGGATGGAGAGATTAAATGTTATGATTTTCTTTAATTTTGGATTACGTAACTTTTTATTTATAGCATTTTGGAGATTCAGATATAAGGTGATATTATTTATTTTAAATAGCATTCATATTGATGAGTACCTAATTATACTGTTTAGCTTTTAAGGTGTTCACTGACCTTACTATAAATTTACTATGGGATAAGCCTTTCTCCAGCAGTAAATTATTGTTAGCACTTTGGATTAAGAGAAATAGCTTGTTACTTACCTAAATGAAAGACAAAAAATAACATTTAAAATTCATAATTATAAATAAAAAAAGCAGCACAGACTACAAACAAAATTCATAATTATAAATGGCAACAATATTTCATTGTACATCGTATGTATGAAAAATATATTAAAACTTGGAATATGCCATAATTGATGCCACGTAAGCAATACCAACCCATTTGGCCAGTTTGGTTTAGTAGTCCAAAACCTCCTTTCGAAGGAGAGGTTTATGTCCAGTAGTGGACTGTTAAAAGTGGTTGATGTGATTTTTTTTACATTAAAGCTTAATTGTATCGTAATTCAAACCAAACTTTGAGCTTACTTCGTCCGAACCGTTGAGTTCGGTATGCAAAACGAAAATTCAGGTGTTCTTAAAAATACCACCCAGTTCTTATACAAACACGAACATCACAAATTCGGGATGATCCAATTACATATTTTTAAACTAATTTCAAAACCTACAAATGTCACTGCATTGACTGGAAAAGCCCTGACTAGAACTGGTGTTAAACCATGATATAGACCTTTTGCACCTTCCGAGGCCATCAACTTCCCGAAAACATCTCTCACACCATTATATGTGCCAGTTGGAGCCGTTTGGTACCTTGTTTTCAGTACATCAGCGGGCATCCCAATTAACCAGTACGAGCAGCCAGCAAAACCTCCCGCGAACACAGTAGCCAACATGTTATGAGTGCCGCAAGCATTTTCAGGTACTATTATTTCTTTCAGCGTCTCATAAGACATGAAGAACATTCCAGAGCCTGGAATATCTCTTAATATAGTAGCTCCAGTACCCTTGTACACGTTTTTGATTCCTCTTTCAGCATACAACTTCTTAAAACAGTCTATTGCCCCTTTATATTTGGGATTTACATTACTGTCATCATGTACTTGGAGAAGACATTTTATATGCTCTGATGGCGCCACAAAAACTGAGGAGAAGGCTCCCGCAAACCCTCCTGCAGCAAATAGTTCAGGCACCGTATGGATATGGTTACTGTCTTTTTCAATAAATTTCTTACAGATGCCAAAACCGAAGAAGTTTATAGCATTTACTGGAGCCGCAACTGCAAGAGGTGCTAATATTCCTCTGAACAAGCCTTTAACACCGGTCATTTTAATTGTTTTTCTGACACAATCAACCATACCTGTATACATGGGTGTTTCGCCCGGTTTAGGTATAGGCATAGTCTGTAGCTTAACTTTTATGGTATCCATTGGATAGCCCACACTCACACCAAGTAAGCCACCCATACCTCCACATATAAAATATTTGATGGGACTTGTTCTTTCCGTCATATTTTTCACTGTGAACTTTTAATTTTACATCTTACCATTGAAATATCAAAAGTCATTGCAGATGTGACTTATGTGATTACATCGTCACATCTAGTCAATTGTTGGATTAAGTTATGACTGTTGTACTCTGTGATACATTTCCTATAGTTATTTAAGAGTGATCACTGTTTGTATGTGACTCTGCTACTTAAAAATGTAGCTTATGTCAAATTTGAACAATGTTTGACACTATTTGTGACCAATCGTTGACATATTTTTACTATAATAGTTCTTTTGTCAACGACAATTTTGCCAAAGAGATAATTTTTGCTAAATATTGAAGATAGTTTTGCTTAGCTTGAACTATTTCTTATAGTAAGATTTTATCCGTAAGGTATTACTTATTTCCTTTTTATTTTGGAGACTATGTAATGTTTTTATGTCTAGTATGACAGCACAGCCTTCAATTTCATTTATAGCACATTTTTTTTTATAGTGTGAAGGTACAGCGACAACAATATTTCCGTGACTGTAAGTAGCCTTCGTTACTAATCCATACTAGAGCCCCAAGTGCACAAAATTAGGGTGGGGAAAGATGTGCACCCTAAAACTTCGGCAAATAATGTTAACCAAGAAACCATATGTACCATATGTATGTGTAACCATATGTTAATCCAAATAAACTATCTTTCTAAGAAATATTTGGGGTTTCTTACGACAGGTATAAAAAATTAAATTAAACATCTCTTAAAAATTAAACGATGAATACCTTTTATTTATAATAGTCACATATGTGTAAACTTCTGACATCTTATCTATCCTCTGACGGCCAACTCTAGCAGTGTATGTGCCTTTAGGTCAATCAAGTAGTACGCCCCTGTTCATACGCACTACCATATCGAACAGAGTGATGCCAGAATAGGCAAAAAGTATGTAAAATTTGACAATTACAAAAAGAAGAAGATGACACAAGTTTAAGTACATTTTGTTCATAATCATCAATGAAATTAACGATGACCGAAGTATTCAATATTTCAGCCAAAACGTGTGGACTGCTGGACGTAGACTTTCTCCAAGATTTATTTAATTTGTCATTATCGTCTCATTCTGTTGTTTCATTATCATCTCATGCAACCTGAACATTTGAATAAGATGCTACTTCTACGAATCGTTATCGTAGTATTAAGTAGACATAAGGAAACCATGCTGTTTATAGTTTTGTGTACGATAATACGTATCTGCCGTACGCTTACTACAGTGTCAGGACCACTCTTGTTTTGTCCGTATTCATCAATCACTGCATACCTGCACGTCGGCTCTTGGTAACTTTCACGTGTCCCTTCTTCAAAACATCACCAATTGGGTTGGTATAAGTTCACTGTGGACGACTTCTTCCACATATATTGCTCTATATATGTATTTTTTTCGCAAGTCTTCCATCATCCATCCTATGTACGTGGCTAAATCATCAAAACAGGCCTTTTTCAATCTTTGTAACTACATCTTTAAGTGTAAAATTAGGGAACATTTTTCTGAAAAATGTTCTTCTAAACCTACATACAATTTAGAAAATAAGATTAACTTACGTAGCTACCAATACCGATTTCGAACATATATTTTTGTACTAAGACATTTTATTATGATAAAATGTTTTAAATAAATTATTTATAATAATAAATCAAAG
Source organism: Hypercompe scribonia (assembly GCA_949316085.1). Taxonomy (NCBI): domain Eukaryota; kingdom Metazoa; phylum Arthropoda; class Insecta; order Lepidoptera; family Erebidae; genus Hypercompe; species Hypercompe scribonia. The sequence continues at coordinate 12,804,934 of OX438993.1, forward strand.
GCAAAGATTAAAACAAAATAAACATTTATTAAAATTCAATAATTAGATGTAAATAGCTGTATAAAATAAAACTTTTTTCACTGGCATTCAATTTAATAAAATATAATCTCACTACAGTACGAGTGAAGGTACAACACGCTGCGCAAAAATCTTTAAATTAAGTTTGATTTTGTAATCAAATTGGAATTATTTAATAATCATAATCAATGGCCAAAAAATGTAAAAAGCTTTACATCAAAATGAACATTAACGGTTACAAAAACTATTTGACGCGTCTTCGAAACTGTGGATAAGTTACAAATTAATATTTGAGACCTCCTCACGGAGCCCATTGAAAGGAAAGTAAATGTTACGTTACTCACACCTATAGCAGAGGTGGTGAGGTGCAGCCGATAATACTGTTAATTGTATTACGTTTTTGTATTACGTCACTTGAAGAATTCCTACGCATCCAAAAGTCTCTTCATTTTAAATGTTATACTTACAGGCTAAATGATTTTGATTCTACTATATATTTTTAGCGAGACGATAATTAGTTTAAGATGGATAAAGATACTGGATTATGGAACACGATCTATTTCATTAGAACAACTACACCTGTGTAACTCTTACAAAAACAAATGTCAAAGATCTGGCAAAATCAAATCATATATTTTTAAACCAAGTTCGAAACCCAGAAAGGTTACTGCATTTGTTGGAAAAGCCCTTATCATAACTGGAATCAAACCTGCGTATAACGCACTTGGACCTTCAACAGCTATCAACCGCTTAAAAACATCCCTCACGCCTTTAGGGTATGTGCCTGTAGGACTTGATTGTAATCTTGTCTTTAATACATCAGCTGGCATTCCAACAAGCCAGTAACACATACCAGCAAAGCCACCGGCAAATATTGTGCGCATCATTTTATTACCTGCACTGGCGTCTTGTGGGACTTTAATATCTTTAACTGACGCATAAACCATAAAATACATTCCAGCAGCCGGTACATCTCTTAGTATAGTGGCCATTGTACCTTTATATATGTTTTTTATTCCGCCTTCAGCATACAATTGTTTAAAACAGTCAATTGAGCCTTTATATGTGGAAAGTGGATCGCCTGCACCTCGAGCTTGAAGTAGACATTTAACGTGTTCAGATGGAACTGTGAGTATTACAGCAATCATTCCTGCAAAAGATCCTGCAGCAAATAATTTAGGCATGGAATGAACGTTATCTGGATCTGATTCAAATAATTCTTTGCCAAGATAAAAACCACAGAAATTTAGAGCGTTTATAGGAGCACCAAATATAAGAGATATCGACATACCTCTGAATAAACTTCTAAAGCCATAGTTTTTGACGGTTTTCACGAGACAATCAATCGTGCCTGTATATAAGGGCGGTTCACCTGGTTTTGCTGAAGGCATAGTTTGTAATTTTACTTTTATGGTATCCATTGGATAGCCAAGAGTTATTTGAAGCATACCTCCCAAACCTCCACATATAAAGTGTTTGCCTGGACTATTTTTCTCCGACATTATCCTTATTTCAAATAGTTATAAATATTATTTATTTGACATCTTGAGATACTGAGATGTCAAAATACACTTTTAGACACACTAAAAAGAACTTTTATTATCTGTGATTCATATTCGTAGAAAAAATAGTACAGATGATGGTAACGGAATTTTAAGCCTTTAAGCTTAAACTTTCTTAAAAAAGGTGCAGTTTTCATTTGTATAGTGGTTTATCATCAGCATAGGGTATTCACTAATCGTCAATTATACTTTTACATAGTTAGTACCCACCTCAGAGGTTAGCGTGAGAGTAGATAGAATTCAGTTTTAGTAATATTATTTTCTATTTTTTTTTTGTTTCAAACCATTATCTGAAGTTTAAACTAAGTAACATTTTATTTCCCGCTAAAGTGGGTCCATTTCATCTTCAGTCGTAAATCTTGAACCTCTCTACCCGGAGTATTATGTTTCAAATTAAACGTTCAGGTATTAATTTCTTGAAGTAATTTATAGCTTTTAATGAGAGGGTTCGTTATGCACCCGTCTCGTCTTACACTTCAAAATATTGTTAGTTTCAAAGGCGTTTCGAAGGGTAGAGAAAAATAATACTTGATTACTTTACGGTAGGTACATAATATTTGAGTTGAAGAAGGCTGGGTAGGCAACCTTGCATTTCAGGTACTATATGAAAAATTGTGATTTTGGTCGATTCAGTCAAGTCATGCTACTTCGTAATACATAAATATTTTCGTTGGGCTAGAATGTCGTAATAGCAGCTGTTCCCGGATCCCACCTATATCAGGCGCAGAGTGGCACACCGTGTGAAAAAAAAAAATCAATCTTAGGAGTTCCTACTCTTAAATAATTATAAATTTTACAAAAATTAAAATATATATTTATATTCCAATATTAAAATTATTTTCTTTATTTTTTAAGTCAATCATAATGATAGTTTTGATATGAGGTTTTCTTTTAAAACTAATGAGGTATGAAATTGATTTTTATGTTATTGTAGTTAGCCTGACGTAACTGTTTAAAGTATTGCCATCACCAAAATAAGACAATATGCTGATGCCTTATTTTTTTATGATCGATATATGTCGATTGAACAAACGAAAGTGTAAAAAGGAAAGCGAATCGGCTACTTTCTAGTTTTATCATATTTTTAAAGGATGTAATAGTACTAAATTATTAAAACTATTTAAAACAATTTGATTGTGTTATACTTTCAAAATATATTTATTTAGATAACCAGTTAGAACCCAAAAGAGAAACTAAATTAAATACTCTGTTTACTGTAATATCGAGTATGCTTATTCAAATAATCGTTGTTTAGATAAATACCCGAGGTGGTAACACTTGCTACTCCTCTCTATACGGCATTGTGTGAAACATTCAATGGTGCGTACGCGTTTGAACTTGTATGTATATTGCTGACATCGGCTGTTCAAATCAAATATTGTAGTTTGCATATGAACCGATTGCTTCTCTCCACCGGTATGCGATGTTCATTGTGATAATTTATTTATTTTATTCTAAACAATACTAACTTTGCAAAAAGCTAAAACGTTTTCCTTGTCATTATAAGAACATAACATAACACACACGCGCACACACACACACACACGCACACCCACACACGAATACACACACACACCCACACACACACACACACACACACACACGCACGCACGCACGCTAACACACATGCACGTACGCACGTATGGCCCACACGCACGTACGCACGTATGGCCCACACGCACGCACGCAAGCACGCACGCACACACCATATTCACGTGCAACACACTCACATACCTTGCCTTACTTACAAATCCCAACCCTTGAACTATACAATTTTGCTTACTATTGTCACTATATTATGGTTTTTCTTTTTTATTATATTAGTTTTATTTTCTTTTTGATATTTTTTCTTACGGTTTCATTATTGTGATTGCAGTCTGTATGTGTAATTACGAGATGGAACTTGTTGCCTTCCATATAACAAGTTTTACTTAGTTTGAAGGCCAAGGGACACAGATAAACTATGCTATCTTTGCTGCCTTTAAAACACTTTTAATTTTGTCTTTTGTGTATATTTTAGAGTAAAGATATATACAAAAATGAATTCTACAATAAAATTTGTTTATTTGGGATTCGTTTTTTTTTTCTATCTTAAGAGCCTGCCAAAGTGACTTGGAAGTGAAGTGTCCTGATGGCAAGCATGAATAGAATCCAAGAGCTATGGTCACCATACTCATTGAAAACATACAACGCCGTATGGTGACCCACACTCGGGTGGCCTTGTGAGATGCTTTTTCACACACCCAGTTTGGGGACGTAAAAGGCATGACAGTCATTGTGACGATGTAAGGCTTACACAGTTACCACGATAACTGTCACCCCTGCATCAATGGGCTTCTGGTCTCACACTCACCATCGAAACACGACAACACGGATGCTGTCGCTTTAGGTTGGTCTTCTGTGGGAGGATAGTACTGCCTCGGTCGAGCCGGCCCACTCGTGCTGGCATCAGCGTGGCTCTACTACGTCGCATACTTCACTTGAAGAACTTAGAAAAACATTCGATCAGAGTAACCGCCGTATTAAGTGTTCTTTTGCGATCCCAAGAAACATCAACGTAAACGCTCTTTAGAACTGGCGAATACTTTAATGATCAACATGTTGCAGTCATAGATAACTCCTACACAGGTAACCACATCTTATGAATTTCTAATATATAAGAAGCTGGCCTGTTTCTTGATTTCTCTTTTAGTAGTTTAATAAATGCAATATTCAATAGTCCAAAAATAAACTTAATCCTAAGAGAGTCTTGGTACTGCAGTAAAAATATATGTGAAGTAGTTTGTGGGCTCGATTCTTACACTACTAACATTTTTTTGAACAATTGAAGTATGAACTTCAATAAAGTGTGCTTTAGTGTGTTTTCTACAATTCAACTGACAACTTACGTCATACGATTCTTGTAATAGTTCCCACATAAAAATATTACAGTTGCCTTTTGTTTATGTTGAGACTATAAGTTATTCAGTAAACAAACCTCGAGTTGAAGCAATACAATACCGTGATTCGTACAGTCATTGTTATTCTCCTTTACACAAAAAAATAATATTTTTAAATCAATTTTTACTGGTACACAAGGTCAAAGTCGCTAAGCGTCCTATGGAAAGGACTATGCTCATTGTTACTGAAGGATCATAGCAGAAATGTGGGGATTCAGCAGAGAACTAAGGTCATCGACATAGGCCATAGAATTTGGAAGCTAAAGTAGTAGAGTACTGGTTATATTAGCCACAAACCAATAACCGTTGCTCTATAAACTTATTTTTGGGTGGACTCCGCGTTTTGGCAAACGTAGTGTAGATTATACTTAGGCCAGTTGAAGCGATGATTAGCGTAAGATGGCTGGCAGAAACTGGATGCAAGAAACCGAGGATCTAACTAAGTGGCCTGTATTTGGAGAGGCCTATGCCCAGCAATGAATGGCATTTAATTTTACAAGTTCAGTACTAATTTATACTTCCTTGGAAATATTTTGTAGATGAGACAAAAGTAAGAGATACATTAGAGTAAAGAAAACGCAGTGTCACTTGCACTGTACCATCTTAATGAATTTAGATTTGATTTTATCTTGCAAAATACTTTTAAACAGAGAGAAATTTCCGAAAAAAATTGTAACTCACAAAGTATTATTTAAGACTAAGTTCCGAAAAGAATCAATGACGGAATATGGTTAATATTAAATTAAAATATCTTCTAAGCTGTAAAATAAAAATAATCAAACATAATTAAATTTTCTCTCAAATTTCCAATAAAAAAAATTGTTCCAATTACACAGCTAAAAATATATGCTTATCTGAATAGAAATTGACACCATTATAGGACTCTTAGTCATTAAATTTACAAATTATAGGAAAAATCTCAAAAAAAAACTAAACACATCAAATGTTAATAATAAAACAAGCTAACCTTTCGTGCCTCCACAAGAGCGAATTAAAACCAAATTTTTTATGCGATGTAAAAAATTCACACTCACTTTTCCCAAGTACGTCTCTGGGTTCTGCCTTGTACTAATGTAATTGGCCAATTTGAGGCGAGTGAGCCCCATACGCCATAAATAATGGGCCGAACTAGGACAGGCATACATTGGAATAAACTGGAGATATAGAGAAATGAGCCAGATTGTTTCTTTGATTAAATTCTTTCCATTTAGTTCCGCAGTAAATATCTTTGATTATGTCTCCTGTAGGATTTTGGTAATATTTTAAGATAATACTGTTTATTATTTATCTAATATATAATATAAGTTAACACTTGTCTACAAATTTGATATTGTTACTTGGGGTATGAGATAGTGTTAACAGAGACCACAATCGTCTGAAATCGGCAGAAAGTTTCAACAAATCAAAACATTTTTTTTCTATATCAAGAGCCTGTCAAAGTGACTCTACTCTGCCTGGTGGAAAGCATGAATAGAATCCAAGAGTTGTGGTCACCATACTCATTGCAAATGCAGACAATGCAGTATCACACTAGGCCGCCATAGTAATCACACTATGGCGGCCTTGTGAGATGCTTTTTCACGCCCCGCTTGGGGACGTAAAAGGCATGACAGTCGTCATGACAGTGTAAGGCTTACACAGTTACTATGATAACTGTCACCCCTCAATCAATCCCCAATCCCAATCTAATCCAATCCAAACCCATCAATGGGCCTTCGGTCTCACACTCACCAACGAAACACGACAACACGGATGCTGGCGCTTTAGGTTGGTCTTCTGTGGGAGGGTAGTACTGCCCCGGTCGAACCGGCCCGCTCGTGCTGAAATCAGCGTACCTATCGTAATCACTCGGATTTGGTTGAGATCCGACTTAAACTACATCATATGATATATAAATATGATGAAAATGATATAAATATAATTTTTAAAATACCTATATTTCATAAAAAATCACATGCATCATTGTTCTTTGGATTTTAGCGTGACGTATAGTTAGATACATCTTTGTTTTACGGACTACGTTCACTTTTTACTAGGCGTATAAACGTTACCATTATTTTTAAAAAAAAAATTATGGAATAATTTGACAGATTAAAGCTTAGTTTAGTTTTTTAAAGGTTTTATGTTACTATGTTACCGTGCAATTTTGATATCGTTCTAGAAGTCAAGAATGAGTACTAAAATGCAATAATGTTTATAAAAAAACTTGAAAGTAACTATTCTAACGTACCATTAATCACATAGACCAATTTCAAGAACAGACATAAATATTTCTTAAAGCTAAACTATATCAAAGTAATAATATTTATTAGTAAAAACTCTAAATTATAATATCTTGTAATTGGTATCAACACCCATTGATGTAGGGGTGACAGTTATCGTGATGAGTGTGTGAGCCTTGCACTGAAACGACGACTGTCATGCCTTTTATGTTCCCAAGCTGGGCTTCAAAAAGCATCTCACTAGGCCGCCATAGTAAGGGTCATCGTACTGTATTGTCTGCATTCCTAATGAGTATGATGACCTCAACTTTTGAATTCTATTTATGTTTCCCATCACGGCGAGTAGAGTCACGTTTATTCACCTTATAAAAGTAACTTATCCCCAGCTGAGATCTGGAGTCATTTTCATTTTGAAGATGTTTACATACTTTATTGCAATTAGTAATCCTAAGAATGTCTAGGTACTGCTATGAATGCATATTTTAACATAGTAATTAGAGCGAAGTTTCTAATCGCACGTTGTGAAGGAGGCTAGGCGGAAAAAAATTGAGACGAAAAGTTGTCACGACACTTTTTGCTATAGTGTAGTAAGCCGTGCGGCGTGCGCATGTTTCTCTGTCTGTCTCTCTCTCTCTCGAACTTCGTTCCATCTGCGTGTCCCTTGACTCCTCTCAACCTTTTTATTTTCTATTTGAAGTCTGTTTTCTTTTTGTTAAAATCTTTTTGAGAAACAGTCTCAAATACGAGACACCATTGACACGTACTACGAGTAGTACGTGTCAATGGTCTTTTCTTAGATAGTAAGTTTTGAAATTATCCTTAGTAACTTTACAAATTTAAAAAAAAATAGTAAAGATAACTTATGACGTTGTTAGCACCGCGTTTTGCCACACTCTTTTCCATACATGACAGGAGCCTCTTTCGGTAACTTTTTTAAAATCGAAATTACACATGAAATTGTGCAATTCGTTTTCTTTGCATTAGGTTTGTCAATTTCGTGATATGTTTCGCAATAGTTTTATTTACCTGAATTGCAGCTAAAGACAACATCGAGAAAAAGTAGAGCCAAGCTGATTTCAGCACGACTAGGACTGCTTGGCAGGGTATTTCACTAGTCCGCCATAGTAGAGACCGCCACATTCTATCTTGCAGAGTAGAGTAAAGCTCACTCAGTGTCACTTACTGTTAGACCGCTATAAGAAACGCTTTACGGAAATATGCCCTCAGGTGGTAAGACAAGGAAATAACGATTGATTGGAAGTTCCTCATTTTAAACGTTAGAAACACGAAGTAAGACATAATTACGCAATAGCAAACTAGCCATGTAATAACTAATTGTATGTATTTGTGTATAGCTATTGTTATTAACACATATATAGAAGAAATAGTGAAACAAGAGACAGTACGACCGTAAGCGCTAGAATGTTTGGAATAGACGCGCGTATTTATGATATCTGCGGAATGATTGATCACCGCTTTAGCTGTATGATTTATTTGTTGAAGCCAATCGCATCTATTGTGGAGGGTGCAGACCGACGATTTAGGGATTCTCGATTAATTTATAAACCTATTGCGTCATTTGTGTTTTAATTTAGAGATGTTAGAGACCGAATTTCGACTGTTTTAATCTCGTTTTATTTACTCGACCAGTTTAGTGATAGTTCAAAATCTAAATTGAATATTTATCGTTTTATGGTTTTATATGACCCTTTAAACATATTTTTTACTTCATGGCAGATATAATTTAAGAACCTGAGTAAAATAGAGCAGCCATACTCCGCTGCTTGAATCTTGTCACTAATTTCTGCTCTGTGCCTAAGAGTTATAGCGTAATATCATATGACTTGCTTAAAAATTGGAATGAAATGAGTATTTACTTATTTATTTCCTACAAATACTTTATATAAGGCGGACTTAATGTCAAAGAAAGGATTTTAAATTTTAATTGTAAAAATTTTAATGGTGAATCTTCAAAGCGCGATATAGCGTTCATAGTAACGTAGAAGTTTCATTCACTGCCACTAGATGGCGGACATAGTCCAAGTCGCGGGGAGCCGATGTATGCAGTTGACGTCCAGCCGTACGGCGTGGCGTTCTAGAGGGAATGCCTATGTTCAGAAGTGGACGTCTTCTGGCTGATGATGATGATGAGATGGCGCACAAGTATAATTTGAATGTTCACATATTAACAAGTAAATTATTTGTCGATTATATTTATTTTCTTTGTAAACGATGAAAATAAATTTATAACACGGGTTAATTTTGTTAGTTTTTTTAGCTTATTTATGAAATGTTTCGTAAAAGAAGTGTTCATGTTAAAATAAGCCTCACAAAAGCATAATTAAATCAACCTTGTTATACTTCATATTTTTTTGACGTTACTCAAAAGTAAAGTAGCGAAATATACCTGTGAAATTATCTGGCCCTCGCTCGAAGGGTACTATTAAAAAGTCAATTAGGCAAGGTCTCTTCTCAGATGAGAAGTTTTTTTTTGATCCGGTTCTCGAATCTTCTCGAATCTCGTTACGCTGGCTGTCTGCCCTGGCCTTAATCCTATTCATCCCTATTTATTTGTCTAGTTTTATTTTGAAATAGAGACGTCTATCATGAACCTTGCGTGTTTTTTTGGTTCACAGAGTAAGTAGTATTTGACATTTCGTCGGGAAATAAATACTTGTTTTAAATTGACGTTCTTAAACACTGTTACTGTTGAAACTGAGAACAGAAAAAGAGACAATACGTTTTGAAACTTGATAAAAAAAATTGCATAGGCACAGAATCTGTTGAAATTATCACATATATATATTTAACTGTGTGATATCAATCTCACTACGATTCTTGCCATGGAGTTGTGGCTTACGCTGACCGCTATTAAAAATAATTAAAATATTTGACAATGGAACTAAATTATTCAAGAATATGCTTCTGATAAATACAGTAAAAAGTCAGTTTTTTTAGGAATCGGGCGCTAATATTAAAACTTGATTGACTTTATGAGAGTATTTTCGTGGCTGGCTATTTTTTCGTCTGTCTTTATTTTAATATGACTACAGTAGTCAATGGATCGATTTATGAGAAACGATTAAATATGTATATTTTATTAAAGTTTTGTATAAATTTGCAAAATTATGACTAAAATTGATAAAGATAACAGAAATATCGTGCCACCGGAGTGCTCTACAGACCTACTAAGGCACTGGGATATAGAGAGTCTTAAATTCAATCAGTCATGCTTAGACTTTGATTATATTCATATTCAAATTTTCCTTGACTATCCTGAATATTCTCAAATCTCAACAGGTAAGCTTATATTAAATATTTCTGATAAACATATCTTATTTCCCACAACTACAACTAGTTAAGGAAATCTCAGCGATAAACGAACGGATATTAAACAGAATGGTACAACATACGACCGAGTGTACGTAATACATCGCAGGTTTTGTACGTGATGGAAATAATGCATTATGACTGATTGTGCAATGGTTACGTGAATAATAAAGTCACGTAACAAGAGATAAATGGAAATGTAAGGAGGAAGTTTGTGGGCGGTGACGCTACATATTAAATTATTTATTTCGTTGCTCTTAAAAAGATTACTGCACTATAATAATGAAATGTACGGTTGGTGTAGTGATTTAAACGGAGGTCGTCACTACTCAATGTTGTGCAGTGTACAGTGTACAAATAGTAGTTTTGAGTAGTCTTTGTCCTCATTTTTTGTATGTCCATCAGTCTTCCGCGACATAATACATTATTATACATTTCTAATGGGTAAGTTGTCTCTTAAAACAAAAAAAGTAACTGGATAAAAGAGAAGTTTCTAAACGACTGGTTGCTAAACGAAAAAGGATTTTGATAGTTGTGCACAAAAAATGTGACCTAAATGAAAGCAATAATTTAATACAGTTTACTCTACATATTTTTCATAGTTTTCTGCAAGATAAACTTAAGTAGGTTGTCGAATAACTAAAATTTTGAAAATAAATTAATGACGTCATCTGCTTACATATTTTTAAATACACATTATACATACCATTGTAATATTATTAAATATTATTTAAAATTCTTTATAAAATCTATTTTTTTTACCGTAAAAGTGGCTCCCATCTAATTTGAATAAACTACCACGTACCATTACGTGAAGCCACTGAGGGGCGTGTCCTTTTTATGTCACAATATAAGTAATTAATCATTTCTAATTAATTATTGTGTTCGTGAGCACACCCAATAATAAAACAATAAAGTAAAACTTTATATTAAACGTCATTTAATTTCATTGAAAGGTTTTGTTGTAAATTAGAATTAAAAAATTTACATAAAAATTGTGTCAGACCAACTATGAACTCATCGAGTGTGAGGTCGAATTTGAATGGAGCGATGAATCCAGTAACTCAAATGAAGTTTCTAACACTCTTCTGACGAAAGTGTTATAAGCGTGCCCGCTACCATTTATCGTCCGTACGTTTTCACCAAATAAATCGTTACTTCGTCACGATCTCTAAGTACCGTAACATCTGCTTGGAATGATTGCAAATTTTTATTTACTAGAACAAGTACTGCAATGGAATACTAACGATTATCATTAAGACTGTCCCGGGGGACAAGAGGATGGGCAGAACAAATGAGCAACAGTTACCGGGTACCAGGTGGCCTTAAGACATTTAATCGCCATGTTCTCCATTTAAATGATAGTATCATTTGTGAAGTACCTGTATTTTTTAACAGAGTCTGTATTTTATGTAACTGGAAGAGTGTATATTTTTTAAGATTAGTTTTTGATAATAATATCCTACTAACATTATAAATGCGAAAGTTTGTGAGTATGGACGTTTGTTACTCTTTCACGAAAAAACTACTGGACAGATTTGGATGGAACTTAACAGTAATATAGGTCATACATCGGAATAACATATAGGCTGTAAAATGATTTTATGTAATTTTGGTCGTAATATACCGATACATGTCAATTAATTTGGAAAACAATCTGACCTTTGAGAGCTATCTTGGCGTACGCTATTTAAACCATTGGAGTTACACAAAGATGATGTACCGTAGAATTGTTTTTCTTGAATATATAATTCGTAATATATAATTATAAATAAATATTTCGACATTTGACACTCCACGTCATCTAGTTTGAAACTGAGCAGAGCTTGCGATATGATAACTAGACTGACTGATAGAATACATATTTACTTTTTTGTAAATAGTGACTACTGTGCTTGAGGTCTCGGGTTCGATCCCCGGATTCGGACCAATTATCTATATGTATGTACAATAATGTACATATTTACAAAAAATAAGTGTCTAAGAATTCCATCAGTCAGTCTAGTTATTATAGTACAAGCTCATAAGTTTGAAACTAGATGGCGTTGTATGTTCAATGTCCAAAAGAAAAATATTTTTTTTTGTAAATACATATATATTATAGATAGGAAACACCCAAACTTCAAAATCAATATTTGCAGATCATATAAACATTTTATCCGACCGGGCAATCGAGCCCGAGACCTCAAGCCCATTGACCCAGGGGTGGCAGTTATCGTGGTAACTGTGTAAGCTTTACACTGTCACGATAACTATCATGCCTTCTACGTCCCCAAGCGGGATATGAAAAAGCATCTCTTCATGCTTTCCATCAGGCAGAGTAGAGTCACTTTGGCAGGCTCTTAATATAGAACTTAGAAGCACAGCAGTCGCATTCACTTCCACCGAGGCAGTTAATTTATTATTTCTTTCTCCCTATATTCGATTTTTGCACAAAAAAGTGGAAAACCCTAATTTTAATTAATAATTTTTAATCTTTATTAATATCTTTGATTATCATTATCTTGTTAACCCACATCCTGCGTATGTGACCTATGGTGTTATAATCTAGGTGAAAATCTCTTAAATCTAACCTAACTTTATTTTTGTTTGCAGAGGTTAATTGATCCACAGTAACATGTATAGCGTCCTTTAAAAGAAAATAAACACAATAAAGTAATTCCAAATTACAGCGCTATTGATCACACAGGCCACTCACTTATAGACGACAGCAGCGACGCGAAAATGACGGCGAAATCAAAGGCGAGCAAAGCGACGCGGCGGTTTGATGAGCTGCGGCGCGGGCGTTGCGTCCATATGCCCTATATGACATTTTTATCACCACAGAATAACTTTAGTCAGATGGAAGAATGACAACTTCATACAACATTATTGACCATCTATTTGTAACCAGTATAAAGCTAGATATATATTATTAGAATATTTTTGAGTAAATTTATTTGAGTTCAAAATTGGAAGCAGTTTTGTTGTCGAAGAGTTCCTTGAAGTTATTGTAAATGCCGATTTATATTTGTTATTCTTTGGAAATCTTATAAAATCAGCGATCCATATCATCAAAGAAAATCTTTGTCGAAAAACACTGTTTGGAAAGTTCAATAGAATATGTAGATTTGTCATAAAAGGTTTATTTAAAACTACAATAATTTATACAAATCAACACGTTTTCGTCTTTTCTTTGTGGGAACTTATCGTAAAACAACAAAAACAATATAAGAGTCCCTTTTCAGAACTGGAGACTATATCTAACAAAATTATGTTTAGTATTTTACACAAATTATCTTCGATCCAAGTTATTTTACTGAAGTGACGTCTGTTTCGTACACCTACATTTTTTCATTCTCTATTCAACCTATCACCGTCCACTGCTGAACGAAGGTCTCCCTCAAGAAACGCCAACCATCCCGGTCCTGGGCAATTCACACCCATCCGCTGCCAGCCACCTTCTTCAGGTCGTCGGTCCATCGCAAAGCAAGGCAAGCACTGCGTTTGCCCAATCGTAGAATCCACTCTAACACACTTCGGCTCCAGCGATCATCGGTTCGTCTGGTGACATAGCCGGCCCACTTCCACTTTAGTACTCTTACACTGACTCTCCGTGCGATGTCAGTTACTCTAGTTCTCAGTCGAATAACCTCGTTACGAATTTTATCAGTCAGAGAAACGCCCAGCATCGCACGCTCCATCGCACGCTGAGCTACTTTAAACTTATGGACCAGTTCAATGTTGAGTATCCACGTCTCGACTCCGCATGTCATTACAGGTAGAACGTACTGGTCAAATACTTTGGTCTTTAATGGTTGTGGGATCGGCGATTCGAAGATGTGACGAAATTTTCCGAACGCCGCCCAGCCCAGACGAATCCTCCTATCGGCCTCCCGATTGAAGTTGTGCTGGCCAAGTTTAATAGTTTGTCCATGGTAGACATATTCTTGCACAACCCCGATAGCAGCTACATTTACGGTTACGGGACTCGGAGATACATGCCTATTATGCATTATTTTCATGATGCCTATTATAAGGTGTGAGATCAGGTGATATAAGTAGTTATCATGTAGGCCCATATAGGCTCATTTTGTTCCATCCACTGTTCACCAAACATGTGATTAAGGTGCTCACTGGCAACCAAAATTGTACTGTTAGAAACCTGAAGAGCCATTGTTTACCAATCTTTAAACTATTGTAGATCTTTTTATACTGAACACCATAATTACGACTAGCCCTACTTGAACTATAAGGCGAAATGGTCCAATATATATTCTTCAAGACCGATTGGTGTTCAGGGAGCAAACTTGACATCACGTGGCATCAAACTTTGGTTGTCTCGTAATTTTTGTACCATCCTTACAAAAATTCGGATGTCTGTAGGACATAGTTTGTCAAGAAAGTCAAGAAGTTAATGTTTGTGGAACTACAACTTTGGAAACAATTGGCAACACTTTATGACTGTCTAACTATTATCCGTCTCACTAATGAAGTCCCACGGCAATAAATGGAACTAACGTGACAGGTTGGCCATGTTTATTATAGTCAGATGTCGTTATGTTCGTTTCCATTGCATTTTTAGTTATTTGCCGATATTAAATTGTTAGTTGCGATGCTTTAAATTGTAGAAAATGATGGCCGAGAAACAATATTGAAGGTGAAATAGTTTTGTAACGCAGACCAGAAGAGTCGAGGCCTATCGATACCATTAATGTTCATACGCGATTAGCCACCATGATATACTCATATATTTGGGTGTCAGTTATTTGTTTTGAATCATTTTAACCGACTTCAAAAAAGAGGATGTTCTCAATTCGACAGTTTGTTTTTTATTTGTTACCTCATAACTTATTATTGAATATACAGATTTTGAAGATTCTTTTTACATTCAAAAGTTAGTATCTATAGGTCTGACCAGTAGTTTTTGAAGTTATCCATAATAAAAACATCTCAGTTTAGTTTAGATTGATGATGCTTGCCGTTTAACAATGTAAAATGAAAAAAAAAACCGTATACTATGGTTTAGAAGAGTGTCGTATTTCAAATTGGTCACTTTCTATTTTTGTAATGTTCGGATGAAATTCTTCCGAGAAATCCAATGGAACTCTTTGGTAAATGACAGTAAATCTGTCGTAGAGCCTGCAATCATATGTTTTTTTACTGTTTACATAATCACACAATATAATATTACGCCTGTACCCTCTAAAGGGCTACATAGATCGGTTCAGCGTACAATCTTTAAACACATATACAAATTGTGTCAGTAAATGATATCTTTCACTAAATTATATCTTGAAGGAGATCTTGCTGAAGTGTACTCGTATGGGTTTGCGCAACTACAAAACTTAACTAAGTATGGAAAAACTCTTGATTTGGCAATTATTAGGAACCAGAATTCCGGCACAAAACATAACATTCAAGCTGTATTTTCTAATTAGCTCGCTTAGTCGAAAGCCTAATTTGCGCTCATCACCATTATTTTTTAAAATGGGTTTAGAATAAATTTTGAGATAGGCAATGCTTCCATTCTTCGTTTGTCTCTTTTGAACTGCTCTGTCTTACATGAGCAGAGCGTTCAGTAGATCTACTCATAAACTCATTTTTAAAAATTATGAGCATTTCAGAGCAAAAAACGTGACCCTTTAATTTTTTTGAAAATTCGATCGAGTGAAACAAAAAAACGGCTGGCTGGATTAACTTGGTATTTCGTAGGATTTTTGTAGACATATTGAACTGTAAAAGGCATACTTAACATTAGTGATTTCCTCAATATTTTCGATCCAGCGCTTGATTTTCCAAAAAACCACCAAAAACCCTTTTTTTGTTGCATTTTCAAATTCATGTGACAGAAAGAAAAGTTTATTTTTCGGAAAAACAATAGCTAGTCGTTAAGGAAAATTTATTCAAGTTCTTGAAACCCACCTTCAAATTTCTGTGTGATCATTGGTTGCTGAGATATCGATAATCAAAGACAAAAGGATCCTTTTCCATTTGAAAACCGATATCTCAGCGAGAAGCGGGCTTATCAGAGTGTATAGAAAAGCCAATTAAAGCTAAATAAACAAGGCATCCGATCTTTATAGTGGTTAAGCTAATAAAATTTTCTCCACGTCCGTAGACCAAAAAAAAAAACTACAAAAAAATTGAAAATTTTTTTGTTGCTGGTTTTTCTACGATTACTCAAAAACCGCGGAGACTATAAAATTTTGAAATTCGAATCCAAAAACTAGATACTTGGAGCTATAATTTGCTTTTTTTTTATTTCCTATACGACCATTTCTCTCGAAGTTACGGCCTGTAGAAAAATGCCCAAAAATTTGGAATTTTTTTTTGATCCCTTAATTTTTTCCATTAGTGTATCTTGAAGGAGATCTTGCTGAAGTGTACTCGTATGGGTTTGCGCAACTACAAAACTTAACTAAGTATGGAAAAATTCTTGATTTGGCAATTATTAGGAACCAGAATTCCGGCACAAAACATAACATTCAAGCTGTATTTTCTAATTAGCTCGCTTAGTCGAAAGCCTAATTTGCGCTCATCACCATTATTTTTTAAAATGGGTTTAGAATAAATTTTGAGATAGGCAATGCTTCCATTCTTCGTTTGTCTCTTTTGAACTGCTCTGTCTTACATGAGCAGAGCGTTCAGTAGATCTACTCATAAACATACCTATATATTTGATCTTGTGTTGAAGAAATTGTTATTTTTTGCTTTTACTAGCAACCACTCTTGGCTTCACACGGGTGCAATCGGTGATGGTCGCTCTGCCTATGCATTTTAATCTTATGATGTCTTCTGAGATATCACAGTTTACTTAGTAGTTTAGTTTAGTTTAGTACTTAGTTTAGTTAACTGAAATTTCACTGTAAAAGGCAATTCTGATCCATATTAGGTGCATAATATACTCGTATTTAACTGGATAAAGATTAATATTATATTGGTCAAAATTACTTTGAAAGTAGCACTCATAAATAAATTGAATTTTAAAATATGAAATAGTTGCTGTGGGTTATCCGTAAGACGTTACACATGAATTATTGTAAGTTTTTTTTCAGATGTCTTTGAGATATACAATTATGAAAGCCATCATTTTAATATTTCTAGTAAAGGTTAGTCAATTCTAAAAACAAAAGCGTTTAAATATTCTGTGACCTTACGTAACATTGAATTTTATATAAGTTCTATTTATATAAAATAGTTGTATATAAACTTTCCTTGAAATATTGACGAAATGACAGTGAAAACTGTCTTTGAATCCATTACATATTTTAAAAGATCTAAATGTATACGGAAGCAAAGCCACCTTTGTATAAATAGTGCGAGAAGTTTTAAATAAATAAATAAAAACGACTTCAATTCATTCAATGCAAAGATAATGTCGTATGTTTGGTAATGTTTGTTTAGCGACAGAGGAAACGTAATTAACACTTAAGCACTTTAGATTTGCGTAAACAAATGCTACTGTAAATTGTGTAACCCAAAAAGGTGTCCTGTGTCTCAACTACTGAATATATTTCGTTCTAATTTCGCAAATCGTCTAAAAATATGGAACAGAGCAGAGAGAATATATATTGTCTATATAATAAATACACAAGACAAAAGAAGTAATTATAACTATTAATATAGTAAGCATTATCGAGAAAGCGTAAAAAATATCCACCTTCTAATAATTATTGAAATAAATCTCTATATTGTACACCAGCCACATACAATAAGTAGCTTGAGTACTAAATGAGAGAAATACACTTATCGCTCACTGGATAGACCGAAAACATCATACTAAAAAGGTATATAGTAGTGTCTGGTGTATAAGAATTTCATAAAAAGAGAAAATCATATTACTTTATGTTAGAAACAAAGAATTTTATCCAATATAAATCCTCTTAGGGAGTAACATCTACAGCAATATGGCTGATTTATATTTAGTTTAACAGATTTTGTGTCTTGTAAACAGTCCAGAGCCAGAGATTACATGATATAAAAATAATATATAAAGTTATCAGAAACACATAAAGACTGTGTATAGAAAAACAAATATCTGTACATAATTTACTCTTACATCTGAGAAAAAAGATATATTCTAGAGTAAAACATGGCTTAGATCAACTTTCAACATATTAATTCAAATTATTTGTTTCGTTCTCTGCTGTTAATATTAATAATATTTCGGCATTGGGCGGGGTATATTGTACGCAGAAACGATGGCCGATGGGGCCATAAAGTTCTGGAACGACGACCACTTACTGGAAAACGCAGTTTTGGTAGGCCCCCCACAACGTGGTTCGACGACCTAGTGCGGGGCGCGGGAAACCGTTGGATGCAAGCGGCATGAGACCAACTGTTGTGAAAAACCTTGGGGTAGGCCTATGTCCAGCAGAGACTCCACGTGCTGGCTTTGCCGCCGTGGAGGCTCTCCAGCCGGTCATCGCCGAGTGGGCAGGGCGACAGCACGGGACCCTTTCCTTCCGACTGACGCAGGTCCTTTCCGGGCACGGTTGCTTCGGGAAGTATCTGCACTCGGTCGCCAGGAGGGAATTGAGTCCCACCTGCCACCACTGCGACTGCAGTGAGGACTCAGCTCAGCACACGCTGGCGGTTTGTTCCGCTTGGGCGGCGCAGCGTGGGGTCCTTACTGCAGTTATTGGAGGAGATCTCTCGCTACCGGCCGTCATACGCTCCATGGTCGGTAGAGACAGTTGTTTTACCGCGGTCGCAACCTTCTGCGAAGACGTAATTTCGCGGCAGGAGGCGGCGGAGAAGGCCCGGGAGGACGACCTCCACTCGGACCCAATTCGCCGCCGGCGTACCGGGCGGCGGAGACGCGCGTATCAGCGTCTCATGCCGCCTTGAGTGTGGCCGCGGATGGACGGGACGGGTTTTCCCCTCCATCCGCTATAGTGGCCAGCCGCGAGGAGGTGACGTCCACGTGTGCCGTACGTCGCCTAAAAGGAGAGTTTTATCCGCAGATGGTGCCCGTGTAAGCGGGCAGGCGCTAGGAGGGATCTGGATGTCGTAATAACAGCTGTTCCCGGTCCCTCCTATGTCAGGCGCAGAGTGGCACACCGTGTGGTTTTGGTCGGTCCGATTCCGACACACCGCCCCGCCGTGGGCCCCGGTGGGGTGACGGCCCGAGGGGGTTTCCACACGTTAAAAAAAAAAAAAGGCCTATGTCCAGCGGTGGATAACTTTGCCTGAGATGATAATGATGATGGACATCTGATATAATCCCCATCTAAGTAGTGCTTGTATTTTGGGTACTAAACAACTGATATAAATATATATCTACTTTTTTTTTGTATACACATACATATATTTTTTTAAATGGGTGTCAAAGTGATTCTACTCTGCTTGATGGCAAGCGTAAATAGAATGCAAGTCAGCACGAGCGGGCCGGCTCGACCGGGGCAGTACTACCCTCCTACAGAAGACCAACCTAAAGCGCCAGCATCCGTGTTCTCATGTTTCGTTGGTGAGTGTGAGACCGGAGGCCCATTGACGCAGGGGTGACAGTTATCGTGATAACTGTGTAAGCCTTACACTGTTACGATGACTGTCATGCCTATTACGTCTCCGTATTGCGAATTCAGACAATACAATATGGCGGAACACACTATGGCACCCTAGTGAGATGCTTCTTCACGCCCCGCTTGGTGACGTAAAAGGCATGACAGTCACCGTAGCATTGTAACTCACACACTTATTACGACAACTATCACGCCTGTATCAATGGGCCTCCGGTCTCGTACTCACCAACGAAATACGACAGCACGTATGCTGTCGCTTTAGGTTGACCTTCTGTGGGAGGGTGGTACTGCCCCGGTCGAGCCAGCCCGTTTGTGCTGAAATCAGCGTGGCTCTACTACCTATAGATATATTATACATAGAAAACACCCAAAATCTGAAACAAATATTTACAAATCATGTAAAGATTTGGTGCGATCCGGGAATCGAACCCGAGATATCAAGTACAGCAGTCACATAAACTACTACAGTGCCACAAGACAGACTTTTGAACGATTTATAATTTTAATTCTTAACATACTCCAAGTATAAGATATAAAGAGTAAATTAATGTATAGCCAACGTCTCATCATATCATTGAGGAGGAGGCAGGAGGCCTATTGATGCTGGGGTGACAGTTATCGTAGTAACTGTGTAAACCTTACACTGTCACGATGACTGTCATGCCTTTTACGTCCCCAAGCAGGGTGTGAAAAAGCATCTCACAAGGCCGCCATAGTGTGGGTCACCATACTGCATTGTCTGCATTTGCAATGAGTATGGTGAACACAACTCTAGGATTCTATTCATGCTTTCCATCAGGCAGAGTAGAGTCACTTTGGCAGGCTCTTAATATAGAAAAAAAATATCACATTAAGATGAAGATAGTTATAACAAAAGTTTATTTTGTACGTCACTCATGTCTGAGGTGATCTTTATGTATTATTCTGTCGGTGGTTAAATGTTATTGGTTATAAAATCTAATACTTGTTTATCGTACAACCAATCAGTTAAAGTAATCTATGTGACGCTCAAGAAAAGAACGTACTCCTGCCTTTAAGGCCGGTAACGCACTTGTAAATCCTAAGTTGTAGTATTTACTTGAAGCCGAGTGGCGCGGCAACGGCCGTCGGATTAGTAAAGCGGATGAGTGAGCCTGTTTCGCGTTTGCCCTAAAAGTCCTCGTCACAATTTATGATAAGAAGTAGCAGGAGAATTTCTTCACCAGTAATATTACCAATAAAGTGTAAGTGATACTAATTATTTGAAGGAAGGCAGTGTGGTTAATTATTTTTAATTTTTTTCATTACTAGTGTTAACCTTAACACGAGATCAAGTTTATCGAGTTTTTGTTTTTAATTTAACGATTACAATGTTATTTTTTGTAAATACGCTGTAAGAGGTAATCTGGTGTATATTAAATAAACATCTCATGTATTTATGTAATTGGATAAGTGTTAGTGAAATTACTATGAAAGTATAACTCATATGTAAAATATATCTTAAAAGATAAAAATGGTTACACTGGGTTATCCGTAAGTTATAGATATTTACCATTACGATTTTATTGTAAATATTTTTAAGATACAAAATGCCGTAGTACGTCATTTTGATATATCTAGTAAGGTTTAGTCAGTATGAGCAATTTTTGTATTGTATTTTTACGAAATATAGACTTCTTTGTATCTTTTATTTAACATTGGCGTATCATATATATAAACCTTACTGAAACATAACTTAAATAAATGTGAACATCACTTTTAAATCATCTATTGCGGAGTTTCAAAGTTCTAAGCGTACATCGCGGTGGAAGCAACTTCATTTTATATGTAATGATTTACACTCGCCCGGAGGCTATGATGAGTTAGTATCGAGCGCAGTATCTACTATATCACAGCTCTAACTCATTCTGTCAACATTCCTTCGGATTCCTCAGAGTTCTCGCGCGGACAGTAGATTAAATTTAATTTTAAATGTTTGTTGTACCAGATAGTATCTCAGTAAAATTAATTATCGTATTTCTTTTAAGTACGATTAAATCCATATTAGGTCAAAAAAAGTTTAGTAAGTTTAAAGTGTGAATCCTCGAGAAAGATTTTACAAAATATTAAAAAAATATATATAAACAGAACACAGGCCACGTTGACAATAAATTAAACGTACTCTGTCAATACACCTGTCAACATTAGTCATTGTCAATGTGTAAAGTAAATGATATCAAAAATATAAACTGAAGTTAATTTTACAATGGAACTTGAACACAAAGAAGATTCATGAAATTACACACTATATTGAGTTCAAATACATATAATGGGTACAATAACAGCTAATGAGTTAAATCACATGTGTTCTGAAGTTAAAGCCGTGAGTAGTTTCTGTGCAAAAATGAAAAATAAGAAACAAAACTGAAATACAATTTTCAAACACTGAAAAATGACTGAAAAACATAGTCTATATAAATATTTCTTTTGTGGAGGCCTTAGCCGCCTATTAAGTGTTACTTTAGGGTACCCACTGGATACTATCAAAGTGATATTACAGACTATGCCTACTCCAAAACCCGGTGAACTACCTTTATATACAGGCATGATTGACTGTATCGTAAAGACTATTCAAAAAGATGGTTTTAGAAGCTTATTCAGAGGAATGATGGCGCCTCTTATAATATCGGTCCCACTGAGCTCTATATTATTCTTCAGTTATGTCCTCGGTAAAAAATTTTTTGTAAAGGATGTCGACCCCTTCATGCCTGAACTATTTGCAGCTGGGGCGTTTTCTGGAACATTAACGTCACTTATTGTAGGGCCAGCAGAGCACGTCAAATGCCTTCTCCAAGTCCGTAACAAAAGTACTTCGACTGTCAAATACAAGAGTACATTTCACTGTTTCAAACTGCTGTATGCTCAAGGAGGAATCAAAAATGTGTATAAAGGTACAACAGCCACTATGTTTAGAGATATACCAGGGACTGGCGTCTTTTTCATGTCCTATGATTCAATCATAAGAGTAGCAGTAGCTAAAGACACGTCTCTTTATAATAAAATGGCGGCTTGTTTGTTAGCTGGTGGAGTCTCAGGTATGTGTTACTGGATAGTTGCGATGCCAGCTGATTTATTGAAAACAAGGTTCCAAACGGCCCCTGACGGCACATATAGCGGCTTGAGGGATGTTTTTAAGCAATTGATGTGTACAGAAGGCCCGAAGGGTTTGTATGCAGGTTTAACACCAGTTTTAATCAGGGCATTCCCAGTAAATGCAGTGACCTTTTTTGGTTTTGAAATTAGCACAAAAGTTTACGATTGGATCCTACCTGCTAGTGGCGAATAGTGTTGGAATGAGTTTCGAGCATTTAATAGCCATAAAGATTTATTCCGATGTAGCAAATTCAGAAAGCAAACTAATCTATGTATCGTCCGAAGAAGTGTAGCATGTGTTTCTGTCTGTGACAGTATAGTATATAAGTGTAAAAGTCAATTATTTTATTGAATCGTTTACCTTTTGCCAACTAAAGTATATACTGAAATATTATATCAGTCAATTTAGTTTTCATAGTATGAGCTCTGCTTGGTTTGAAACAAGATGACGTTGCTTCTTAGATGTTCGAAGTATTATTATTATTTAGAGTGATGGCGTGGATCTTGAAATAATTAAATTGGATACCGGTATAAATATATAAGTATTCCTGAAAAAGGAAGCAGATTAGACTGTTGTGCGGAGGTATGATACAAACGAAACCTTCACTTTAGATGATAGAATAGATGAAACTCTAAGGACTGTTGTGACTTTGATTTTTGTGAATATTTTGCCAATTTTTTATTAACAACATTATTTTCTTAATTGTGTAACCCAGGTTAATGGGGCAATCTTAAAATTTAATTTTCTTTTCTAGGTTATGTTTGTAAATAGTCCATTTTACACTTTTTTCTTTTTGCTCAATATAAAATACACTTTGGTGATCAATAAACAAGATTTTTTAATTGTGTATCTGGTTTAGATTACTTGCCGAAATCCACAGCGCCGAACATTAATCACAGTTAAGTCTTGGTTTCAGGAAAAATTAAGCAGTTTCTGTTAGACACCAGTCCGGGTATTATCGTCTGTGGTCGATCCTAATGTAAATTGTATGCTAAAATAATGTATTGCTATCTACTTTTTAATAGATTTCAAACTAAGAAGTTTTTAATTGTTATTATTATCTGGTCGGCCTTATAATATTTTTGTGTTTATAACATTAATTAAATACTTTTAGTATAGTGCTGAATGCTTGTTCCACTATATTTACCTGGCTAATATCACCCAGGTGAATAAAGTAGACTTTTACGTTTTATCATTTCACCTTACAATAATTTTACATCTAGGTGAACAAAGAGATTTTTTGATTCATCTTGCGTCCGTTTATCACCCACAAAGATCAATAGTGAAAACTTTAAATTCGAACTGATGCCCTTCTATAGCTATGTTGTATAGCTATTATTTAAAACTAACTGACCGAATACTTTTACTTTGTAACTGTGGTTTTGTGAATAAACTCAATAGTTCCTGAATCAGTTTATGAAATAATTTCTTTGTCACGTAGATCTTAAGAAAAAAATTACTCTCTTAACGGAAGAAAAAGTAACTTGAACATGTCAAAATAATAAATAATTGAATCACAATACTTCTTGTTAATTTCACGTACTCTACGTACATTATTTATTTTACAAAAAAAAGAAAATTTGTTTACGTTACACGTAAAAACAATATAAATCTAAATACATTATAAATCTAAATCTTTAATTTCATACTTCAGATAGACGACTTTAACAAATTTATTATCTAATATTAAGCTGTGAGGTGCGAATATTGAAACTTCTGACGCGTGCACGTCGAGAGTCTCTTAATCCAAACTCTGAAAGCTTGTTGGCAAAATAAAAATACTTTCGCTTGCCGAACGAGTTTGTCACAAATCGACCGATTTTATTTACTTTGTTCGAGTTTCCTGATACGGTTAAATAGGGAATGGAGTTACTATCGGAATTTATTCCAAGTTCTCGGTATCAATTTGGCAGTACACCAATACGGCATATTGGTGGGCTTGCTATTGATTACTTTGTACTTTCTGTGTCAAGTATGGGAAACTTTATGTGTACGTCTAATTAAAAGAGTTAAGAACATAATATTCTCATATCTGGCCTATTGGTCTAGTGGTTAATGATTCTAACTGCTAAACCAGAGTTCGAAGTTAGGATGGGTTCTATTCCCATCTAGGATAATCTATTATGTGATGATTTTTATGTCTGGATGCCATTTGAATAAAATATATATGTATTTAGAAACATATTATATTCGACCATAGTACAGAGGATTTAAATTAGAGTGACGTCTGAGGGGTAAAATTTTTATTATTTTTATATAATGATGAGCTCAGAAACTCCAGAATTACAAAATAGGTCGTCATGAGATTTGATTTAGAGACAAATTTATTTATTTTATTTATTTATTTATTTATTTATTTATGCACAAATACATGCATCGGCGGACTTAATGCCTAAGGCATTTTCTGCCAGTCAACCGATTGGGTGATGCAGAGAAGATATGAGATAGGTGCACTTAAGGATAAGAAGTAATTGCCAGAGAAGTATATATAGACCAGATAGACCATAAATAAGTAAATATACTTACATAAACACATAAATATATAACACATACATACATATATAATACACATACACACAACTCATATACATACGTGCATACATATTACCACTATAAGATATAATAATGCCAGGTGGTGAACTAAGACTTCGCCATTTCAGCCAACAAAAGCTTCTTCACCCGAACCCTAAACGAATTCAACAAATTGAACAAATTCAAATAGGCTAGAATAGATTGTCTAAAACGATTTGCTACTGAGATGAAAGAAGGTGCTAAAAAATATTTTCTTAGATATTACATAGCTTGATTCTAAATTACTATACGTAAGTATACTATTAGAATAAAAACTTTAATATTTAATCAAATTTCGAACCCGACGGAGAAGTGTGTGATGGTGAAGTAATCTCCAGTGTCGATGTGAGGCGCCGGACCGACTAAAATCACACGGTGTGCCACTCTGCACCTGAGAGAGAAGGGATTCGGGAACAGCTTTTACTACGACATCCGGACCATCCGTTCACCATCTACAAATAAACTCTCTATTTAGGTAACGTACAGCACGCGCGGAGGTCAGTTCCTTACGGCTGACCACTGTAGCGGATGGAGCCGTGAGCAAGCCCGTGCCGTCGACCCGCGACCACACTCAGGGCAGCATGAGGCGCTGGCAAGCGTGCCTCCAGTACCGGTTCGCCAGCGGCAAATTGGGTCCGAGTGGAGATCGTCCTCCCGGACTTTATCCGCCGCCTCCTTCTGCAAAATGACGTCTTTGCACAAGGATTTGAAACAAACCCTATACCACTCATCCGGAGAGTGGTATAATAGGACGAAATATAATTTTTAAGGAAAGACATATGACCAGCAGTGGACTATTAAAGGCTGCTGATGATTGATGATAATAATATATTACATATTTTAAGAATCTTTGTTGTTTAGCGTATCTTAGAAAATAAATGAACAACACAAATTTCATAGTTATTTCCTATGTTTATTCATTATTTCTTGTCAACTATGCCGTGTACCTAGTTACAGTTGTGAGATTAAATACCCATTTATTGGAACGAAGGGAACTTCTTACGGCAGGCTTGGAGGGGATAGGGATTTCGCTGCGGGACCGAAATGAAAAAAATGTGATAGTAAAACCGTAAGTGGAAAAAGTGCGTGGAATAAATCTGTGGAAAAAAGTGCCTGGAATAAAACCGTTAAATGAGACGTGCGCAGGCGCGAAAGCGCGTCATGTGTGCTATTTTATTATTTTAA
This sequence comes from Hypercompe scribonia, assembly GCA_949316085.1. NCBI lineage: Eukaryota > Metazoa > Arthropoda > Insecta > Lepidoptera > Erebidae > Hypercompe > Hypercompe scribonia. The sequence goes on from OX438993.1 coordinate 12,831,379, forward strand.
GGAATTTATTATTTTATTTCCTAAAATACTGAATTTCCTAAATACTTTCTTGTTCTTAAATAAAAACTAATCAGCAAAATTTAAGAGAAAAATCAAAAAAACCTACATAAAATTGAGCACGATTTTTTTTGCAAATTGTGTCGATTCCACATTATCCGAAGGAACTTCGTTCCTACCTGGTGTCCCACGACACCATTCATTTTTATATTTATGATATTCTTAATTCTTGGGAAGACACTAACGTCTAACATGTAAACTCGGACTAGTTTAAAAGGCAGGGTTCATGTAAATAACAGAAATATCTAACCAATACCCCTCTCAGTTTTCAAATTAAATTAGAATAGAACAGATTGTATTCTTAATCCGTGTGGTGACGGATTAAGAATACATAGTGTTACCACCTCTATTCATCCCGTAGGTGTCGTAAAAGGCGACTAAGGGAACATAGTATGCAAGACAACATCATTACAAAGAGAAGGAAAACTTGAAACAAACCCTATTCCAACCCGTCTGACCAGCGTGGTATAGTAAGCCAAAACCTCCTTGCTAAGGAGAGATCTATGTGCAGTAGTGGACTATAAAAGGCAGTTGATGAAGAGTAGAATAAACTTTATTATACACCAAAATTTTTACAGATTATGTACTCGTACAAGAGCATATTAGTTGAGCGACCATCTACAAATTGCGACCTTGTCGCTAAAAGCAATATGTTCCAGACAACCTTTGGATAGAAAAATTGCACTTAAAAAGGCAAAATTCATGGACAGATTAGGTGTGAGAATAGAATAAGAAAAAAATCATCTGAATTTGTAAAATAATTTTTATGGTTCAGATAAAAATAAATATTTAGTTTAATTATCTGAGATAAAAATAGATTTTTTGCTAGGCCAGACTGTAAGTATGAACTCTCCCGGTCTGCCAGGCTCGGGAACGGGTCCGTATCACAGATGGCTCGGACGCCGGAGAACGCAGAAGGATCTCCGTCCTCCGTAAGCGCAAGTCTGGGGGTGACAGGTGGGGGTGACATGTGAGGCCATCCGTCACCCTAGCAGAAGCAGGCCAGGTTGGCAGCGAGACGTGCTAGGGTACACCTGGTTCCCCGACTACTGGAACCAGAGACGGCGTGCGGTTTTTGGTCGGTTCGAGTCCGATATAACCACCAGTGAGTGGTATACGGGAGGATTTCTGAACAGAAGTAGAAAAAAAAAGCTCATACTGTAAATTGTAATCTATCTGTGCAAATTAAATAAATAAATATTTCGTACATTTGACACACAACGTCATCTCGTTTCAAACTAAGCAGAGCTTGTGCTATGATAACTAGACTGACTGAGATACATACTATACATAGAAAACACTCAAACGTCGATACAAATATTTGCAGACCATACAAACATTTTCTCTGATCCGGTAATCGAATCCGAGACTTCAAGCACAGCAGTCGCATTCACTACCGCTGTGCCACCGAGGTGATGATAATAATTGCTTACATTAAGCCGTTCCGTAAATTAAAATACTCAGTTTTTATTATAATTCCAATATACGAAAGAATTATTTCTCATTTTTCTATGCCATGTGTATGTAACCTGGATACATTGGAACCTAAATGGTCGCGCACAGTACGGTTTCAGAGAAATTTTCTCCCGCGAAAAATCCCGTTATGGAATGAGCTCTCTACCGAGGCTTACCCTGGGAACTACAGTATGGGGCTCTTCAAAAAGGGGGTAAATAGGTTTTTCAAGGGCCGGCAACGCGCACGTGATGCCCCTGGTGCCGCAGGCGTCCATAGGCTGCGGTAACCGCTTACCATCAGGTGGGCCGTATGCTTGTTTGCCACTGTCGTGGTATTAAAAAAAAATATTAAAAAAAACCTACTTATAGAAAAGTAGTCTCTGCTGTCTTCTCATATAGGTAACATTTACCTACACGAGAAGCACGTTTGCTCACGCTTGTCTCTCCAAAGAGACAGGCAGAAGCGCAATTAACACTTAGTTTTAATATGAGTGGATTTTACGTAAGTCAAATATATGGAGTACCCTGTACACACGGCAAATGAAATATTTGGGGAGTAGTATAAATATACCTGTGATTTAATGAACTGTTACTACAGAAATTGAATTCGCAGTAATTTTGAAACACTAACTGGAAGAACAATCAGTCTTGGGTCATCCTCGCCATTGTACATAACATTTCCTTGTATCTTATAGTTATATTTGATAATTCCATACCACAATCTCTTTCTAGGTAGTAGAGCCACGCTGATTTCAGCACGAGCGGGCCGGCTCGACCGGGGCAGCACTACCCTCCCACAGAAGACCAACCAAAAGCGCCAGCATCCGTGTTGTCGTGTTTCGTTGGTGAGTGTAAAACCGCAGGCCCATTGATGCAGGGGTGACAGTTATCGTGGCAACTGTGTAAGCCTTACACTGTCACAATGACTGTCATACCTTTTACGTCCACAAGCGGAATGTGAAAAAGCATCTCACAAGGCAGCCTTAGTGTGAGTCACCATACTACGTTGTCAGCATTTGCAATGAATATGGTGACCACATCTTTTGAATTCTATTCATGCTGTCCATGAGGCAGAGTAAAGTCACTTTGGCAGGCTGTAAAGATAGAAAAAGAAAATCTAAAATATTCTCTAAGCACTTTGAATATAAAACTAAACTATAGTAATACTAAGTTGCCTTGTCATAAACGCGCTTAGCAATGTCACTATAATGTCTCCGTGTTCAATGCTTGCTACAACACTTAGTAACAACGTTATGTCGCTAATAGCGTCACAGTTTAAAAAAATTATAGTATGATAATTGACATTTTTTGTGGTGGAGTGGGCAAATGATCAGACTGGACACAAATGACTAGATGCCTGCAACTGAAAAGCCATAAGTGCATTGCCCGAGTGCGGGAGGGTATATTTTCTAATGACCTCACTCACTCGTATAAAATTACGAAAGACTTGCTGAACCTTGTTTCATATTTTAAAACACCCTGAAGATTTTGTGTCAATCACTATGCATTTTATTCTTTAGTGCTACTGCTACATAACTCACACTGTGGCTTCATGAAGGTAACAGAGTACCTCAATGTGATTTAGTCTATCGTGTTTCATAACTATGACGTCGTCGGGTAATTTTGTTAACTTGTGTATTTAGATATCGAGGTAGAGGTGATACTACCTCGCTAAGGAAATTGTAAGACGTGTGGTACTGTACGAGACAATCTACATGCACTGTTATGAATGTGGTTGTAACAGTGTAGGTTAATGTAGTAGGTTTACTCGTAAGTCAACATTTTCTTTTCGTTATTTTGACTGATTTTTGTTTTTATTCGGTTGATCGAAAAGATATTTTGTTTCTTTTTCTTCTTATTTTTTCTATGAAATAATTCTTTATGCTTATTATATAAATATAATTAGTGTCTTTCATCATCGTGATTATCACAATAACCATTTGTGCCAGTTTGACAGGAATAGCACCATGACCTCATAAAGCGTCACTCAGGCGGCTGTAACCTAATTTTACAGAAGGGCTAGAGCGTTAACCCTACATCAATGCCATGGCACCTTCAGTTGTAGGTCTACATGGGGGATTATAGTTAACATACGGTGACTTCTGCTCGTTGGCCACCTTTTCCATTAAAAAGCTGGTCAGTACCATTAGTCCCATGGTGTTAACCCATGCTGGAACAATTGGTTTTTAGTCCCAATAGTCCCATGGTACAAGTGACACCAGTATTTCAGTCTCAGTAGTCTTATTACTGTCAACACCATAAGAGTAATGGGACAGATGGCGTTTACTCTAAGCCGTGTTGTGCCTTTGAACGTAAACAAACTTCCAGGATTAAAATACTAGTCCCATGATGGACAGCACCATGGAACTAATGGGACAAACCCAAAAAAATCCTTGGAAAACTAACCTTTTACAGTTTCAAAAAGGTACGTAAGGTTTCAGTTTATAGAGACTTCTTTACACAACATAGTTGACAGTGAGACCATTAAATCCATATTAGTCCCTCTCAATTTCCAGGATGTATTAGTACTGTTCCGTTCAAAAGTATATTAAAAATACAACGCATATGAAAGGCAATATTTCATACACTGGGTCCGTAATATTTAAATCTCTTATAAGTTTTAGATTATACGATCTTAATATAAAATAAGAGAAAACACATAAAAATAAGCTCTCATCCTCAAGCTGCTCAGCTGTCACAGCTGTGTTTAATGTTAATACTAATCGCTGTTTTTACAGGATAAAGAGTCCTGCTGTATAGATAAATAATGAATAAATAAATAATCCGACCCTGACACACAACGTCATCTAGCTTCAAACTTAGTAGAACTTGTATTGTAACAGCTAGATGGACTGAGAGTATATTTATACTATATCTCAATCAACCTATCGCTGTCCACTGCTGAACGAAGGTCTCCCCCAAGGAACGCCAACGATCCTGGTCTTGGGCAATTCGCATCCATCCGCTGCCAGCCACCTTCTTCAAGTCGTCGGTCCATCGCGCCACAGGGCGTCCTAAACTACGTTTGCCCAATCGTGGTATCCACTCTAGTACACTTTGGCTCCAGCGACCATCGGTTCATCCGAAATACTTATTCTATATCTGGAATCTAACGTACTATATACTTTTTTTTTTTATAAATACATAAATATTATACAATTTATAATATACATAGAAAACACTCAAACTCCCAATTAAATATCTGCAGATCATACAAACATTAGGTATCTGAATCGACTGTTCATATGTTCGAATTTCTTAGTTTTTGTTAAGATATCACTAAATACTGATTTCTTGTGAGGTCACTGTATCCAGTGTAATCGACTCATTTGTGCCACATGACTCTTCCACAGTGAAATTCTTATGAAGAGTTGATTTAAAGTATATTTGTTTTCAGGTAGTAGAGCCACGCTGATTTCAGCAGGAACAGGCCGGCTCGACCGGAGCAGTACTTTCATCCCACAGAAAACCAACCTAAAGCGATAGCATCAGTGCTATCTTGTTCCGTTGGTGAGTGCGATACCGTAAGCCATTGATGCAGGGTTGATAGTTATCGTAATAACTGTGTGAGCCTTACACTGCCACGATGACTGTCATGCATTTTACGTCCCTAAGCGTGGCGTGAATAAGCATCTCACTAGGCCATCATAGTGTGGGTCACCATACTGCATTGTATGCATTCGCAATGAGGATGGTGACCATAACTTTTGGGTTCTATTCGCGCTTTTGGGTAAAAGAAAAACTACTTTTTAACCAGTCGTGTCGTATAGAAACAGTCGTATGAATTAAAAGACCTTTAGCTGAAGAAGTTGCCGTGTACAGGAAGCGCGTGTGTCACGACTTCACATCCGCCAGATAATAAATATCTCGCGTTTGCGCCCGCGACTCCGTTCATAAATATGCAATTTGTCGCAATATGCCCGCTCTAAATGTTTATGTTTTATTGTGAACATGTTCCGTAACATGTTTTTGATCAATAGTGACGTATATATTTTGTAACATCAATGAGATGGATACTATGTTAACTGTCGATAAATATTTATACTAATTCACATTTGACACAAGTTTTTTCTTTTGAAATAATTCGTTTTAAAATGTCTTTATCCCTCTACCTTCAAGTTTTGTAGCATTGTAACGGTTTTAATAGAATTTTCAAGTGTATAACTCACTCACAACATTTGTTTGAATTATTGAGAAATAAAAAACAAAATTGACTCGAAAAACAAGTAAAAGTTATATTTGAAGCGGTTTATACTTCATGGCGAAATTTCGACTCCAGCAATACACACAAATTAACTTAACATTTCCAAATGGCCAAACCCTCTCACTGCATTTGAACTTTAATCATATATTCTTAAGTCTATTCGAATAGTAAGTTTAGTTCTGCCTCGGTGGCGCAGTGGTAATGAATGCGACTGCTGTGCTGGAGGTCTCGGGTTCGATTCCCGAGTCGAACTAAATGTTTATATGATCTGAAAATATTTGTTTCGGAGTTTGAGTGTTTTCTGTGTATAATATGGATGTATTTACAAAAAAAAAGTATATATGTATTTATATCAGTTGTTCAGTATCTATAGTACAAGCTCTGCTTAGTTTGGATTAGCGTTGTGTGTCTAACGTCTGAAATATTTATTATTATTTATTTATCGATGACCAATAGAAGCAAGAAATTGTTATACGAGTTATTTCAGTATTACATTATACCTGTATACTCTTTGACCACGAAATTTGCTTAAAAAGCGTTAGAAAGAATTATGTAGACCTTTACAAGTCTACGACATGTTAAGTTATGTCGTGCATATTGCGTCTCGTTATTCTGTAGAATTTACATGGAAAATTACATGCATAGCGGTAGCGAAATCTCAGCCAGAAATTTCTAACAAATATTTTCTTATTTGCCGAACTTTCTAGGTCCGTAGCTTATACTAGCTTGAAGTTACGTGAAACGTAGCTTAGGTAAACATTATACATGCAACGTTGTACAATGTCTGCTGAAAAAATTGAAAACAAAAATATTTACACACATACCATAAATGTTTTGATTGGTTTTTCTTTCAGCTCGTATTATATACTGGTGTGGACGGACGTGTGTCCTATATCCCTCCGACACAAAGGGAGGATCCTCCGACCAGGCGAGGTGATTATGCCTGGCGGGCCACGGCCCAACGGTTGATGTTGGGATGTTGTATATATGTTAATTGCCACGCGAATCTCTATATCGCGATACAGAATTAGTAGTTGCATCGTAGTCCATTACATTCATATGTTTTTCGTTCATACTTCGTAGTTCGGTGTATCTTCGCTAGATGGCGCTGTTATATATATTTTCATTTGTGTTATAATGTGGAATCGCCACACTGGTATATATATACTATACGAAGAGGTGTTCAATTATTTTATTCTACTTGACGTATATAATATACGTTAATATTATACAGAAAGGTTGGTATAAGATTTGTTTCAAGTTTCTCTCTTCTCTCTTCTCTTTACAATGACGGTGTATTGCATATTTTGTTCCCTTAGTTGTCTCTTACAACCCATTGGAAGAACGGGGTGGTGATACTCTGTGTTCTTAATATGTCACCACACGGAAGTTAACATTCTCGAAAACGTTTAATTAACTTTAAGGCAATCTTTTATTTGTGAATAATTTATAATTACCTATAAAAACCTATAGAAGATATTTTTTTATGCTAAAACAATACTTACATCTAATTGAAATTAAAACAAGTTGTCTAAACCTGTGTGTAGGTCACTGGATTGTAAGAAACTATCAGTGCCTCTCAAATACTAATTGATACCTCAGTTTTGTACCTTTTTATTTAGAAGGGGAAGGACTTGTACCTTTTGTGACCTTACCTTATGGGAACTGGGTTATGTGATTCCGTAGTATCGCTGCAGTTGAACCATATTTTAATCAGAAAATCTTCTGATAAACTTATATTTTGTTATTCATCTTGAAGTCGGTACAATGAAGTCGGTGATACTTTTTTAATAGTTCAAAAAAATATTTATCATTATATTAATATGCCTCGAAGAGCACACTAAGCCGTTGACTCCAGTTGCAAAACAAACATGTATGGCAATCGATACGTGTAGTCAAAGCAACTGACCTTTTACAGAACTTTGATATCGAATAGTACTTACATTGCTAAGGTTTGATGGCTGTCACTCCGTGTGGCGAATTTCACATTATAACACAAAGAAAAACATACAACAGCGCCATCTAGCGAAGATACATCGAACTACGAAGTATGAACGAAACGTATGAATGTAATGAACTACAATGCAACTACTAATCCTGTATCGCGATATAGAGATTCACGTAGCAATTAGCATATATACAACATCCCACCATCAACCGTTGGGCCGTGGCATGATCACCTAGCCTGGTCGGAGGATCCTCCGTTTGTGTCGGAAGGATAACATAAAAAACACCCGTTCCCTCCACATAAAAAATAAGTTCAGCCGGGTCATAGTAGACTGAAAACCAACATATCTTAATTTGACCAAAGTGTTGTGTACTACACTAGTAATGTGTCTTTGCTCTGAGCCTACATTACTACAGTCAAATACCCTATTATGCTTGAAAAGACCTAAATTTGTATCAAATAATGACCTCACTAAATCCCATAGAGACTTAGTCAAGCTAGATAAGCACACTACATATTCCTGACAGTCTCTGTACAAAGGTCCTAATTATACAAGGGATGGATCTCGTCCAAGTGCCTGCTTCGCATAGGAATGTTCTCATTCGACGCCGTAAACTGTTTGATAATTGTCAGAGGAAAATATAAGATTGCATTAAATATTTCTATATTTAGTTACTAACATTCTTTTGTAAAAGTTAAGATATGCTATATCATACAAGTAGTGATCTCACTGGATTACCAAATTAATCCAACCTAATCATTATTACTTTTATTTTGAATTTCAAAGAGAATAAATGGAAAATATACTTCTTTAAATTAGAAAAGAAATATAAATGACGGAAGTTACAAACAGAGTAAAAGTACAAAGAAGGTTATAAATGAAACACATTTGCCGATTGCAATAAATACCTTTCATTTAACGTCAAAAGAAACTAAAACACAATTTGAAACAAAATGAATATTAGACAAGTTAACAGACCCGATGTCTCCGTTATGAACTAGCGTATCCCCCGGGCGCGTCTGAATAATTACCGAGTGAATTGTAAAACAGTCTGTACGAGACTCGAACTCCGGAGTTCTCGTCTTTAATTATGCAATAACCTACACGGTGCACCTACAGACTCGCGATGTTTTAACATGTTTTCTAAAGATATTTCTGACGTAACGTGAAATTGATATGCCTGCGTACTCTGTTTGCTTGTATATATATAAAATCAGTTTTCACAGGTAATAAGATACGTTTGGTAGATGTTTGAAGCTCAACGTATGAAATATTAACTAATTAGGGTTCGTTTTCAATTTATCGACATGATTCTTGAGAAATACTTTTCGTCAGACATTTTTTGAGGTAGATCGAAAAAGAAATATATAAAAAACGGAACCCTGTGACATGCACAACACTACAAATATATATATAATTCATGAAGACTTACTTTAGAATTTTTTATTAAATGAAAAAAACAAAGTAGTAAAACCACGCTGATTTCAGCATGAACGGGACGACTGGACCGGGACCATACTACCCTTTCACAAAACACCAACCTAAAGTGCCAACATCCGTGCTGTCGTGTTTCGTTGGTGAGTGCGAGACCGGAGGCTCGTTGATGCTGGTATGATCCTCACACTGCCATGATGAGTGTCATGTCTTTTACGTCTCCACCTTATTTACGTCGCCACCATACTGTGGGTCACCACACTGCGTTGTCTAAGTATGGTGACCGCAATAACCACAGCTCTTGGATTCAATTAATGCTTTCCATCAGGCAGAGTAAAGTCACTTTGGACGGCTCTTAAAATAAAAAAGTAACAACAAAAGGAAAAAGTATATTGTAATAGTCTTTATGAGTGTTATATCTCTAATGTTGAGTGTTGAAGTGACATTTCGATCAAATGGGTACAGAGGCTCATTTGAAGTGTAATGTTGATATGAGATAATCTAGTTTTCTGCGACTTTATCTAGAAACTGAAGTCGTATATTGAAAATAGCGTGACAAATGTTGAACACAAAGTTTTCTATCGTCAATGATTTATTGCTGTATACTAGTATTTGTTGATTCAACTTTAGCATAGTTATTCGTAACAATTGAGGAGGTTAAAGAAGGGAAAATACATATATATATGTACCTTTAGCGATAGAGTGCAAATGTAATATCATTTAAAGTAAGCTACAAGGATGATACTAAGTGCAATTTCAGTCTTTCCGTTGTTAGACGATGTTGAACTTAAAATAAATGTTTTATAAATCAAAAACACAACGCCATCTAGTTTCAAAATAGGTAGAACGTGTACTATGACAGCTAGATTGATTGATAGAATACTTATATACTTATTATTTATGCGTTTAATACATATCATACATAGAAGACATCTCGAAAACGAAACATACATTTGCAGATCAAATAAACATTTGATACGACCAGGGAATTCAACTTGAGACCTCAGTACGCAGTTTCACATGCTACCACTGCGCTACTGAGGTAGCCAAATTGATAATATTCATTGACTTGAATTCGCTTTATTTTTTCGTAGCCACCAGCTCGTTGTCAATTCGATTTGCGAGTCGTCGAGCATTCTCTTTGTAAAATTGTTTTCAATAAGAACATGACTTTTGGAATAATATTTTTAAAGATATCGTTCAGAAACTGGTTGATATAAAGTATAAGCTGTTTTATTTTATTTTATAAGATAATTTTATGTTATATAGTACGCTATTAAATACAGACATGATTGTATCTCCCTGTAGAGTAATCATGGACTTATTAAACGCCCATATTTTGTAAATTTAAGTTTAGTCTCAGTTACTTAGTAGGGACAAGTCTAATTAGATTAGCTCTGATTAAATTAGAAAATTGAGAGTTTATCACCCTTACAAGATAGTAGAGCCACGCTAACTTCATCATGAAACGGGCGGTATTACGCTTTCACAGAAGACCAACCTAAAGCGACAGCATCCGTGCTATACTGTTTCGTTGATGAGTGTAAGGCTGGAGGTCCATTGATGTAGTAATGACAGTTATCATTGTAAATGTGTAAGACTTAAACTGCCACGATGACCGTCATGCCTTTTACGTCGCCAAGCTGATGTGAAAAAGCATCTCACTAGGCCTCCATTGTATGGAACACTATGCAATATTGTCTACATTCACAATGAGTATTGCGACTGTAAATGTATTTATGTCAGGCAGAGTAGTCTCTTTAGCAGGCTCTTAATATGAAATACAAAAAAATGTCGCAAAGTAAATTAGATAAGAAGGAGAGGGTAATACCTTAGTCAAATTAGTAACTTTTTATCATCTGTCAAAACGACAATTTTGTATGAAAAATGTCCTAAATACAAAATTGTGACGTCACTGTTTTAAACTATTCAATTGAACAATATATTTCACTGTATATTTGATTGAAATTCGTAATAATAATAAAAAGCTATGTTAATTGTATTTTCTAAGATGTTTCTCAATATTAGTTTTAATGAAGTAGACATTGGTATTTATTTACGATACAGTCATCTACCCAATTATAAATAATGATATCTCGAATTTGTTCTACATCCAGAAATTTATATCGATATCTAGATTTTAAATTTCAAATCTGTAGCATACCTAGTTTATGTATATACAATACTCTTAAAGACAGAACCTAGCACCTTTATACCATAATATTATAATGAAATTTATGTTGTCTCTATTCTTGACATTCTCTAAAACGGATTATTACAGTCAACAAATTTAATAAAGAGATTTTAAGCAAGATTTTCTTCAGACTTAAGATTACAAAAAACATGCCTAAATAATACAAAAGCATCCTTAATATTACTATTGGAAGAAGTTATATAACATCCAGAGGCTCAGGGTTACGCTGAATGTGTAAAACAGAACAAAAGAAAACAAATAATAACACAGCGATACAACTTTCGTCTGTATTCAAAGGTAAAGGCCTCCCTTTATAAGATTGTATAACTTATAATAGGAATGTTGCTAAGCGACTTTGTCAGGAGATCTTTGAATTGAGTCAATTTATTCGTGAATTGCCTGTGTGTGTACTTACCTGGGTATGAAATACATATAGGTTTTGTCACTATGAAACGACAATTGTTATCTTAGATCTAATAAAAGCGTTATTTTATTTGCGTAAGGCTTTCATTGAGGTAAGGAAAAGAAGATTACTGATTTAAAGTCACACAGGGAAGGTATAATAAAGTTTAACACTGTACTAAATATTGAAAGTAATGCAGCAGTCCACCAAACAGATGGCGTGACCATTGGATGGAAGACTCAAGTGACGGCAACGTCGTATCTCTTCCAAGTCCATGAAAAGCGGTACTCGTTTACTATCAAATGAACTAGTTGCTCGTTCACCCTTCTGCTTGTTCATACAGAAAAAAAAATTAAAAGATGCTAGCTAAATGAACACGTCTTCGTTTTTTTTATCAGTAAAAAATTTAGGATAATATTATTGGCAAGGCACTATTGTCATAAACTATAAACTTTTACCAAAGTGTTCCGTTCCCTACAACAGTATAGACTACAGTTAATACTCACCTAATCCTCCAAGTACTTGTGAAGCCTCCTAATACTCGGGTTATACTTAACATTATTCTCACGCTATTTTCTTTCACAGTAATCCCGAATATAAATACGGCAATATCTTAAAAAAGTCCAGAAAGGATCCTTGAATCTGTTAAAATGTGAAAGTGTGGCCCGACTTACGGGAATTATCTGACATAAATACATCATGACCCACTTTTTGGATAATAGAATCGCTGCGAGCCATTTCAAGATTATCATTTTTTGTTTATTTACTAGAAAAGGTTTATTTTAACGATATTTTTTATTATTGAGATGTTGATATCATTTATACACCATGATTGGGGCAGAGTAGAAAAGATTTATGTAATTCGATACTGGAAAATTATTTGAAGACGAAATTAGAAGTGACGATTTCGTGAACATATATAAACACTATCTAAATCTAAGGATCACCATTTAGCATGTACCGTTTCCAAAAAACTGATATTACCATGACAATTGTGATTTTAAACTAAAAAAAGTCGAGCCTGTTGTAAGTTAGCACTAGTAAGTTTAATTGCTTCATAGCCTTCACGCTTTTATTCTTAAAATTAACAAAATAAATAATAGTTTAAAAACTAAAAAAACACGCTTTTATTGCTAATCGAACTAAAAATTAGAAAATAATATTTAATGACAAAGAGTCTAATATTACAGAGTAAAAATCGTGGGGTGCTCGATATTTTAAATATTACAATCATTCTATTGGCAACTATCTATGAGAGGATAGTTATGAATCGCAGTAAAATGCACCTCACGCTTTGAACTCTAAATTGAATTATTCTGTTAATAACTTAAATTTTATTATATTTTTATTTTGAGGCGATTCACTATGATTGATTGTTCGATCTTCTACTACTGTAATATTAGACTCTTTGTCATTAAAGATTATTTTCTAGTTTTTAGTTGGATTAGCAATAAAAGCGTGTTTTTTTTAGTTTTTTTAAACTATTATTTATTTTTCATTTTTTATTTTGGGACAAACTCATAAATCCATTATCAAATTATCGCATTGTCATCGGTCCTTGAGACGTGTGCAAAGTTTCAAGTTGATCAGATTTTTAGAAACCGGTGAAAACTAAGCTCAAAGATTCCGTTACATACATAGATACAACCCAAGCTAATAAAAGCGTGTTAAAAACAATATTTTCAAACAGGGCTGTAATATCAAGCTCTCATTATGCTTTTCATTGTTCTTCTTCCCTCAAAACATTATATTGACTAAAAAAGATCCAATAGAAAATGTAGCCACTGCTACTATGACGTCATCATAGAAATTGAATAAAATATTTGACATAGCTGTCTACTTTGTGAGGTTATTTTTAATAGATTTTTTACCATATCTAGTTGTTTATGACCTCTGTTGTGAAATTTAGAAATATATCGATTAAAAGCGAATAACACGTCAGAAAATTCTCGATCTCTTGGAAGTAGTTGAAGCATATGAATTCATGTAAAATATGAACATCAACAAGACATGTTTATGATCTATTTATAGAAAAGAAAAAATAATAATTTACCAAATCCATTTCCACTATAATACCATGAAAAGAATCATGTCTGGATGATACAGGACCCCACGTCAGCAACAAGATGAAATTAATATAATCCCTTTTCTTATAAAAGGAAATCTACAACTTTATGCCTGTTATTTAAACAGAGGAAAATAGACTTTATATCGAAGGAAGAAGAAGTGAGTGCGACTGCATCAGGGGTTGAAAAGGCAGTGTTGTAAGAGGGAATAAATCTCAGAATAATTTGAATAACAAAAGTATAGGGAATGCTCTTTGATTCTTGGCTGTGTAGTGATGTTAACCATTTCGCGCCATTGTTCGACGGTGGCTAAAGAAAGTTTTTATGTAATAAAAAGTTTTGATTTGACGCCATTCTTGTTGAGTTCCTCTTGAGATGTGGGTGAAATTATGATCGTAGTTATGGCAGCTTTCTTCAAGGCAATATTTCGGTGATAAGGGCTTTTTATTATTCAGAATTCGTTTTGAAACTTCACTAAATCGTTTTTGGTAGCTTTTTTAATATTAAATCTCATTAACAAGTAAGTAGGTCTAACAATTTTAGTTCACACTGTTTAATATTTAATAAATCTGGCAATTAAATGAATTCAAATGAGTATCATTAACTCCATGTTAATAATGAATTATTTTTCTGTAACACCTAATTTACGCTTATGAGTAGATTTCTTCTGTTATTTGAAATGTGTCTGAAGGAGAAAGATATTCTGCCAAACAAAAAATATTTTTTCTAATCGGTCCATAACTGATGAAGTAACAAACATATAAATTATCCCCGAATTGAGAACCTTCTAAATCTATTAAAACTCTAAAGAATTAAAGATCATCTAACTATATTTTTAAAAATCAAATACAAATACCATTTCACTACTAAAATAGAAGTCATTGAACAGATTAACGTTCCAAAAGAAAGTATATTCAAAGAGCAGCCAGACTTATTCATTGAAGCGTTTCGTCTACATTGACATAGGTTTGTAATATGTGTACCGCAGATAGACAGAGGTCCAATAACACTAGTACAGGTCACTCCAGACCCTCGTCAGAGCTCTAACATTGACAACTTGATTGCCCGTGTAAAGGATCAAAGTGCTTTGTACACTATTCTTGTTGAGATTTACAAGAATATTGGCAATGAATCGGTGATCGTTGATGTGCAATTTGATGTGTCTGTAGTAAATTTTAGATGTCAGCTGTAAATAACTTTAGATATTTATTTGAAATTGTATTGATATATTGGTGTAGCTTACAATGATCCGTGGTGACGGATTAAGAATACATAGTGTTACCATCCCTATTCATCCTGTAGGTGTCGTAAAAGGCGACTAAGGGAACAAAGTATACAAGACAACACAAAGAGAAGGCAAAATTGGAAGAAACCCTATTTCAACCCGTCTGGCCAGCGTGGTATAGTAGGCCAAAACCTCCTTAGGCCTATGTCCAGCAGTGGATTGTAAAAGGCTGTTGATGACAATGATCTAAAGTATTTGCATATGGTAAAAGAGGCAAAAAAGCAAAGGGGTTTATCTGATGGTAAGTAAATGGTGACGCTCATGAACTGTAATTTAAGAGATATGATTGGATTGTCACTCTTATTTACCCTGGACCACCCCTATTTCAATAAATAACAGCCTTTTTTCTTTATATGTTTGTTATTCTTTTTCATATTTTAGTTTTCTTTGTGGTAAACGAACCTTTGTCTATTAGAATAAAGGGTGGTTTTAATTGACTCAGAGTAATTGTAATTACATACTAGGTTCGATACCAACTGAATAGAATTGGTTCTTTTTGGTAGAAGGTTAGAGCGACCAGAGTTATTTGTTAAGAAAATAAGTTTCTAACGCAGAAATAACACGAGTATATTTTTACCTTTAGAGTCTACAAATGGAAACACGCTATAAGCTTACCAACTATCCTGCCTTTCTTCGAGAAGCCCAGGTCCAACTCACTTCACGTTTATCATCTTTTCTTTTTTTTTTTTCTCTATCTTAAGAGCCTGCTAAAGTGACTCTACTCTGCCTGATAGAAAGCATGAATATAATTCAAGAGTTGTGGTCACCATACTCATTGCAAATGTTGACAACGCAGTATGGTGACCCAAACCATGGTGGCCTTGTGAGATGCTTTTTCACACCCCACTTAGAGACGTAAAAGGCATGACAGTCATTGTGACAATGTGAGGCTTACACAGTTACCACGATAACTGTCACCCCTGCATCAATGGGCTTTTCTCTTTAAATAATACAATTTCACTGTACGAAGTCTAACAACAAAGTTTTTCTTTGTTTTTCTCTGAACAGATGTAAATAAAAATAACCAAATTTATCCATAGGAAAACCTCAATCACCGGAAGCAATAATGCGTAAAACCCCCATAACGAAAGCTCATATCCCGTAAAAGATGGTATTTATCTAATACTGTTTGCTTAAACTTATTACTGGCAATAATTCTTAATATACACTGATATATCGACTTATGTCTCTCATATATTGACGTATGTTAATATATAGAAAAGAAAATATATACGTATCACGAGAATTTTCATGTTTATGGTAAGTCTAGACTGAATACATATAAAAAAACTTAGAAATTTTCTGGAATACTGTAATAGTGTGTTTTCATTCTCATATCTATATATAAACGTTAGTAAAACCTTTGAAATTTGGAATATACCGTCCTGAAATGTTTCATATTCCATTTTCAATGAGGCAAAACAAATATTATACAATTTTAGTTCGAGCTCTTAAAATCAAAGTAGGTATTTATAATCATGTAAAATAATACGTGAAACATAGTAATATAATATAACATAGTGGTATAAGTGATATTTGTGATATTTTGTGATATTTTAAATTTTTTTTTAAATATTTCGGACACTCGCCAGAACGTCATCTAGTTTCAAACTAAGCAGAGCTTGTGCTATGACAACTAGACTGACTGATAGAATATTTATATATGTTTTTTTTTGTAAATACATACATATTATACACAGAAAACACTCAAACTTCGAAACAAACAATTGCAGATCATACATTTGGTCCGATCCGTGAATCGAAGCCGAGACCTCAAGCGCAGCAGTCGCATTCACTACCACTGCGCCACCGAGGTAGTTAAAAAGTTAATAAGTGGTGAACTACTTTCATTGTTGTACATATACGAACATTTACAAACATTTCATAAGCCATCAGTTGAAAATAAATCAGAAAAAATATTCGATTAAAATAAGTTTGGTTACGTAACTCGAGGTAAAGTAGCGTGTAAGTCGAGATGTGAGTGTACAGAAAAACAGTCGATTTGTCCGTGAGGGGAGCACAAAGAAATAGTTCCTACTTTCCGACCAATTTACGTAATGCTATATGGACAGAACTTACTATTCGCACTACATATGGTAAGAAAATTCAGAAGTATGACTGTCTAATCCGGGTTGCGGACCCCTAAGATTCCGACAAAGTCTTTCCACAGAATGTTGATGTCTTGTAGTACTAAGGGTGTGGAGATATAATGGAAGTCGCTCCCCGTAAAAACTCGAAACAGCTATCAATATGCGTAAAAAATCGAACTTCAGCCATATCAAAAAAGACTTAAACACCAACCCCAAGTATAATGTTCTTTTTTTCTTTTAATAGCCTGCCAAAGTGATTCTACTCTGCTTGATGGAAAGCATGAATAGAATCCAAAAGTTGTAATCACCATACTCATTGCGAATTCTGACAATGCAATATGGTGACGCACACTATGGTGGCCTATTACGATTGTTTACGCCTCACTTGGGGACGTAAAAGACATGACAGTCATCGTAGCATTGTATTGCACACATTTACCACGACAACTGTCAACCCTGCACCAATGGGCATCCGGTTTCGCACTCACCAACGTAACATGACAGCACGGATGCTGTCGCTTTAGGTTGGTCTTCTGTGGGAGGGTAGTACTGCCCCGGTCGAGCCAGCCCGTTCGAACTGAAATCAGCGTGGCTCTACTGCCTGGTAAGGTAGTAGAATTTCTGCTACCTTTTTACACAACACTGTTTTTCTAAAGAAGTTTCTTGAAGCTTTGACACAACAGTTGGCATCTTAAAATGATAAGTTAGTATTCCAGAAAGTGGTAACTAAGGGAGGTTACCAGAGCTCCAATCCCTTCCTCCTCTTCATAATTCTGGGAGGAGCACTTTAAATGTAAAAATGTACTTATCTGACAGAAGATATTTACCAGCAGACGATCTGTCTCTTCGTTTACCCCTCATACTGTTTAAGTGCATTCCACAAGATATAAAACCATTTTCCAGTGTAATTACGATTCTATTTAAAGTAGAAAATAAATATGTAGTTTTGTTTCTTGGATTTTATTGTTAGTTTTACTCAAGAAACATAAGATAAATTTAAAATTCCAACTAATGTTTCTTGTCTTAAATTATCGACGTGTTGTTGATGTTTGTGGTGGTCAAATTCGTCGTATTTTATTTTATTTTTATCATTGCAGCATAGAGTTAATAGGATACATTTACGCATTTTATTACTAGTGTGGAGGAATGAGTTTTATATATTTTTATCACTAGAGAAATAGTCTTCAACCAAGCGGATCATACGAGTATTTTATCACGGGAATTTGTACATGCAGTTACGAGTAACATACTATTCAACCGAGTAATATTCATTACGCGGTGGTTAGTAGTTACTATATCGTTTGATTCGGTTATCGATGTAGTAATCAATTAAGAATTCGGAGAGCCGACTAATAGAGAATAATACGCAGAAACCGCTCTACAAAGAGAAGAAAACCCTAACTCTTTTACCGAGTGTGAGATAGAAAACAAAAATCTCCTTTCAGGAAGAGACCTATGTGTAGCCAGTAGACTACTAAAGTTGATAATAATATAGTTCGAGGTGTTTTACGTTGTTTAAATATTCTTCTCCTCGTATACGGTAGCCGCTTATCAATGCTACCTAAAATTATTCTAATTTAATAAAAAAAATCTTACCTAAATTACTGCAAAATATTTTTCATACGGCCAACCCCCTATTTTCCGCCCCTCGCCATCCTCTAACAGTTATTACCATAAAGACTGATAAATATCCACATACATTCCAAGATCTGTCGATATTCCAGACACTAACGCAATCCATTGACGCTTGTAGACTATTCAATAAATCAAATTGTTTGTTACAATCCGCATTGGATGTCAAAATTTATTGTTAAGAGTATAATGCCATTAATATACTGCTATGTATGTATGTTTGTACGATATTAATATTTTGCTTTGATGTGTTTTGGGAGTGGGAGTTAGCGGGTTTTTGCTGGGATTTCAAGATATTTACATGCGCGGAAATAAAACGGTAGTAATAACCCTATATCTCTTTAGTTTTCGATCTATTACTGACAAGTTTTTGATGGTGTAGAAAGTTAAATTAGACTTTTTCAAATAGCAGAAAAAATGCATGGAAAATTGTTGTTGACAGTTAATATGTACTCTTGTAGGGATACATTTCGTTAAATAGCCTATACACCCAGCTTTAATAATCAATCAACTACCATAAATTGTAGAAAAAAAACTAAGAAGGGGTTAGGTTGTGACTACTAGAGTGCAATGTGTACATATGTTAACTTTTTGTTTTTAAACCTTTTTTGCATAATTTTTTTTCTATTTTTTTTAAATAAAACAGATGATGTAATTAATGCTCTAGATTAAAAAAAAATATTTAAAAAAAAATCTACCATAAATAAAAATATGAATTGTGTAAGAAACAATATGACGGCAATTTACATCATCATGCGTTGTCACAATATGTTCCAAAATAAATAAAAAAATATTGTTCGTGATGAAATGTTATGATGGCAATTTCCATCATTATGCAAAGTAGGGTTAAAGGGTGATCGAGATGATTTACCTAGTGGTAAGTGATTATCGCTGCCCATCAAGTCCTGCCACTAAGAGGTACAAGGAATAGAACTCAAAATTAAAAGAAAATGAAAAAGGGGCTCTAGTAACTTCACTCACTCCAGTAGGAACTGAACAATTTTTCGCCACCGGTTTTTTAATTATTATTTTTTTTTTTTATACCACGACGGTGGCAAACAAGCATACGGCCCGCCTGATGGTAAGCGGCTACCGCAGCCTATGGACGCCTGCGACACCAGGGGCATCACGTGCGCGTTGCCGACCCTTCAAAAACCTATTAACCCCCTTCTTGAAGAACCCCATGCTGTAGTTCCCAGGGAAAACCGTGGCAGGGAGCTCATTCCATAACGGGATTGTTCGCGGGAGAAAATTTCATTTCAATTTTATTATTTTTTTTTTTACTTACTACCTACCAAAGTGACTCTACTCTGCCTGATGGAAAGCATAAATAGAATCGGAAATAATAGACATAATAAAATTTATAACTGTTTTATGAACATTTTACAATAAGGCTGTCTCTGCCGATTAAAACACCTAAATAAGAACTGTCCCCTATTAAACGACAAGCCAGACCATCTTAAACTGTCTTCGCCTAAGTGTTTAAGTTTTCCAAGAATAAAATCGAAGTATTTTCCATGCAAGTTATCCTAAGACAGATACTATTTAACTTACCCAAGATGTGATAAAAACAATATCTAAAGTATTGCTGCACTATGATAAGTTCTCGTTACAATGTATACTGTTGAAGTATTTAGTTTAATTGATAATATAACTATAATATTCTACCATATTCACACGACATCGTCTAGTCCCAAACCAAGCACAGGTTGTACTGTGAGTACAAGACAACTGATATAATTACATCAAATTAAACATTGAAAACACAATAACTTCTAAACGAATATCTGCAGAACATACAAACAGTTAGTCCGATCCGGGTATCGAGCACCCGAGACTTCAAGCCCGGCAGCCGTATACGTTGTCACTACGCTACTGAAGTAGTCGATACTATTAAAACTTATGATTAGACTTTATTAGTACTTTGACTGCACAGTTGACCTAGTTGTTTAAGCGGTCACCATGCCGCTCACTATTGCGCTGAGTGTTAATAATAATAATATATATCTTTATGACACAGCCACACACACCAGACTTAATAACAACACACACCAGATTAAATTTATAAGTACCTTAAAGCTAAAGAAGTACAAGTGGCGGCCTTATCGCCTACTGGCAATCTCTTACAGGCAACCAGTGTTGTGGGTTCCAAACCCCATATTGGAGAACAATTTGTGTGATCCATAAATTGTTGTTCTGAGTCTGGGTGTTCTTTGTGTCCGTTTCCTATATGTTTGTAAAGTTCCCCGCGACACATAATTTTTTCCTAGTGCGGACATATTATTTTAAAAAAGAAAAAAAACTTTAAATTCAAACTTTGATAGGTCCTGAATAAAAAAAAAACGTTTTGTAGTTAGATTAATTACCGTTGAAGAGCCACGCGTCAGCAAACAACCTCACAGAAAACTAGTGTTTAACCATTCTTTCGTAAGACGGGCCTATTAGCCTTGTATTTAGTTAGTGATGCAGAAATCAAATCTTACCTAAGACAAATCTGTGTGCTAATTACGATCATTAGATTAGTGTCTGGGATATTGTTATTTTATCATTTTGTTGTTTTTCACCAACTGACTGAGATTACCGATGTAAAAATACTCTCCCAATTCCAGGGTAGGGGAGTCAATAGAGGGGAATGTGCTCATGTCTTTTGAATTGTAGATGTCTATGGGTGGTGGCGCTATGTCTATTTGCTATCTTTGGCTACTGAAGAGTACCACTGTTATTACCAAAATATTCTTGTCTTATACAACTACATATAAGGTTTCATTTCGATACCACAATTAGAATCGTGATAAAATTTATTTCATCCCAATATCTAATTTCATTCTGTATCACTATTGCCTCTCCAAACAGATAATCCAGAAAATAAAAAATGAATTCTTGTTATTTTTTTCTCGTGTGAATCTTAAAATAATTTTTCGTTTTAATCGTTTTAATAGGTAGTAGAGCCACGCTGATTTCAGCATGAACGGGCTGGCTCGTCCGGGGCACTACCCTCCCACAGAAGACCAACCTAAAGCGACAGCATGTGTGCAAGACTGGAGGCCCGTTTATGCAGGGGTGACAGTTATCGTGGTAAGTATGTGCAATACAATACCATGACGACTATCATGCTTTTTACGTCCCCCGAGCGAGGTGTGAAAAAGCGTCTTACTAGGTAGCCATAGTGTGGGTCACCATACTGCATTGTCTACATTCGCAATGGATATGGTAACCACAACTCTTGGATTCTATTCATGTTTTCCATCAGGCAGAAAAGAGTCACTTTGGTAGCCATTTATAAAGAAAGATAAAGATAAAATCCACAAATACCTATAAATTATGAAACGATTGTCAAAACAATTTAAAAAATATGAGAAAAGTCACCGTTTCCAACTAGTGCGCCATAAACATTGATTTGTTACAAATTCGCATCGCAAATGGGACCCAGTTTAGACACATTTTATGGTTTTATGACGGCATTGAATCGTGATGTGTGGCATCGGTACGGTTGATGTGATATTCACATGAAATGAAACATAAACCCTATTACACATGGTATAGAACTTAATCACAAATGTGGTCAGGCTTTTTGAGATTTTCAGAACAACAATCAGTTGGCATTGCAGAAACGAGCGTTTTGTATTTATAGATATCATTCAATAATAAGGTTAAAATAAAGTGAATAATAAAACAGATTTAATAAATTAAAAAATATTCTAGTCTGCCGATTACCGATCCTCACAGTTAGAATGTCGTAAATTAGCTTCACATCCAGGACAAATAATTATTTGATAAGTATGATCACTTATTAGTGTCTTGGTCTAACACGTAATAGAATAATACATATTTCATTAACACTTGTACTCTAACATATTTACACAACTCAAACTAGACCCACACTAAACAAAGACAACATATACTCGTACATATAATATAGTCTTTCTCTTTAAGTACATTAGAGTAGTAGAGCCATAGAGCCTTAGAGTAGTAGAGCCACGCTGACCTCAGCAAGAACGGGCAGGACAACTCGTGCTGGCCTTGGAAGTCACCGTTTCAGAATGGTAGACAAACGCTCCCGAACTAAACGGTTCGGCACTTCCTTCCTGTGCAAATCAGTTAAAGCCTGGCATTCATTACCAGCGCACGTGTTTCCCTCCCACTACGACCCCGGGTCCTTTAAACGGGGCGTGAAAAAGCATCTCACTAGGCCACCATAGCGTGAGTCGTCATACTGCACTGTCTACAGTGAGTACGGCGACCACCGCTCTTGGATTCTATTCATGTTTTCCATCAGGCAGAATAGTGTCACTTTGGTAGGTTTCTATTTAAAAAAAAAACATACATATTACACATAGAAAACACACAAACACCGTAATAAATATTTGTAAATCATACAAGAATTTGATACTAGATTGTGGGTGTATTTAGAAATATTTAAGTATATTTATTAGCAGTCTTGTTACCAATCACGTTTTGATCATTTTGGAGGCCATCAAAAACATTGTACACGTCTTATTTTTTTATCTTTGTACCGAGCTTTTGGGTGTTTATTACATAAATTATTACCCAATCGATAGTAAACATATATCAATCGTGTTAGAAAATTTCTCAAACACCCTCTAGATAATAAAATCATCACCAACAAGTCCACATGGTTGAAGTGCAACATGCTTATAGCAGTGTGACACCTGTACGCACCACCTGCACTGGGCTCACCGCAAAACAACTTAGTCTTTAGGAAGGAGTAAAGTAAAGTCAAAGTAAACTTGAGTGGTCTTGATTGATTGATTGATTGGTGATGATTGCGTAGTTAAATTACCTAAATTATATACATTAGGTAAGGATGATAAGGCACAGGGTGCTATCTCATTACTGACTTTACTTAACACATTGATAGTATGTTCAAACGTGACTTAAAAGAACTACAATAGGCAGTCCAGTTTACAAGTGATTGTAAGGATCAATATTCGTAAAGTATGGAAGTATCCAAAGAAAAGATTATAGAGCTTGACAAAAAAATACTGATCCTGCGAATTACAACAAATACGAACAAAGAGAACTTAAACAAATGTTTGGAATACAACGAATTCTTGCTCAGGATAAAGACGATCTTAGAGTCATCGATGAAGGACTTGCATGCAAACTGCAAAGGAATCCAGAGGAAGTAAAAGAGATAAAGCTAATTCCTATTAATAATGGAAAACCTGGAACTTTCGACATCAAGTTTGAAGATGAATAAATGAAGATATTCAGCTTGAGTAATTGCTTCGGTGACGCAGCGGTAGTGAATGCGACTACTGTGCTTGAGATCTCGAAGTTTGAGTGTTTTCTATGTATAATATGTACATATTTACAAAAAAAAGTATATAAGTATTCTATCAGCCAGTCTAGTCATCATAGCACAAGCTCCGCTTAGTTTGAAACTAGATGACGTTGTGTATAAACCACAGACTTCAAACACAACAGTAACATTCACTGCTGCTGCGCCACTGAGGCAGTAAAATATATAATAAATAATTATATGTTAAGTAAATATAGTGGAGAGAAGTTAGAGCACTTTTACGTGAAACTGATAACACAATCACAATTTTACGGTCTGAGAGTGATATCAAGGACCCCGTTCAATCGTTATTGTGTCGAGCTTTTTTTATATTAGTATTTATCTAACAAAAAATGGTTACCTTAAAAATGGATGACATTCAAGATAATATCACGAAACTACGCGACTGCCCAACTATTTCATATTATTTGGAACAGCTTCCTTACCCTTGTAATAGATCAACCTACCTAACCTGATTTCATTTAAATAAATTCGTTCAGTAATTAAAAACTTCTCTGAGCTTCTATTCAGCCTATCGCCGTCCACTGGCGAACGGTCTCCCTAAAGGAACGCCAACCATCCCGGTCATGGGCAATTCGTATCTATCTGCTGCCAGCCACCTCCTTGAAGTCGTCGGTCCATCGCGCTACAGGGCGGACGCCACAGTTACAGTACAGTACAGTTTGCCTAATCGTGGTATCCACTCTAGTACACCTCGGCTCCAGCGACCATCGGTTCGTCTTGAGACATGGCCGGCCCGCTTCCACTTCAGCATACTGATTCTCCGTGCCTCTAAGCTTCAGTTACTACTAATTAATTCAAACAGAAATGTAGATATTATTATGCTTACCGAAGTAGGTGTATCTGAACGTATAAACTGTTTGTAGTACAGACTTACCTAACAGACATGTACAGAGACCTGCGATACAAGTGAAAAGGCGGTGGTAAAATAGTTTACGAGTATGTATAATGTATATACATAAAAATCACAAAAGAGAATGGTAGATCCTGTACTGCTAGCAATATATCATAGATAATTATTAGATTTGTAACGTTTACAAAGTGAATAATCTTATTTTCGTGTAGATATCATATTGTTACTTTTGCTAAAGGTTGCAAAAAGTTGTTACACTTTCAATAACAAAATGCGTTGTTACATTTCTTAAGCTTCCAGTTAAAATTTGCAACAGTTTGAAAACTAATTGGCATTATAAAATATAAGTCACATGAAAATTATAAAATATTTAGATAGATATTATTTTTATGAATTAGTTTAATTTTAATTTCAAATATATGGTACTGTTACTGACATTGACGGTAACCAGCTATTATGGTTGTCGACTTTAGAAGACTATTTAAACTAGATACTAAAATAACTTTTTAACATAAAGTTTTAAACTAAAATAAAATAAAATAAAAAACGCAATGTAGGTAAATCCACAACGATTCACACTTACACTGTGCAAGCATTGGTAAAATAACTACAAAATCCAACGTGACTGCCGTTCTGTTTGCACTTTATTGACCATCAGCCCAGAGTAAGACTCGATTCCTTTTCGAATTAGGTAACATTTTCAGGATATTTATTGGATACAAAAATATCGATCTTAAATCCAAGATTACTTCAGTATAAACACGATCTTATGTGCGTGGTCAAAGATTTTACAAAAATTAAATTTCAAAAAAGATTTCTTGACACCAACTTTGCACTGATCATATCTGATCAGAATATGTATTGTGCGGTATTTGGTACAGTAACAGCGAACCACCGTGTCACTAGACTCACTTCCGTGCACTGCACATGCACGGATTATTCGTACTTATTTGACATATCTATGATCGAGGAAGAGCTAAATAATATCAAATGGAAAAACATAACGAATGGTATCTGCCTAAATCAAATATCTAGTATAATTAAAACTAATATACTAACTAATATTAAATGAATAATAACGAAACTAAGCTCAACTTATATTAACACAGAAATGAATTAATTATAAGATAATTAATATTTTTAAAAAGAAAGATACAAAACTAATAGAATTAAAAAAGGTCTAACAAACAAGATACTGAAATTAGAATATACAAACCTACGTTATAAATTAAACAAGTCTGTAAAAAGGTCTCAGAACCAAAAAAACTGTGGGAAATATTAAATGAAATGACAGGTCGACTAGTCCTCCTTGGGTAGCATAATTTTAATAATAACGACAGAAAAACAATTTATCTATTTACATAGGGGTGCATAGAGTTCCTATCAAGAACTTAGGGCTCCAAATCACCCTGACTTGGTGCAACTGCTGATCTACAGACGAAGCTAGGTACCACAGAAGACTCAGGCGGCGAAGATCACTAAACGATCTCCGTCCTCCACAAGCGTAGGTCTTGCGGTGACAGGTAAGGCCCTCTGTCATCCTAGCAGAAGCAGGCCAGGGAGGCGATACGAGTGCTACGGACTGCGTGCACCTTTTTGGGGAGTAGTAAAAGAACCCTGAGGTTCCCACACGAGAGTATGCTATCTTCGGCCGTAAGTGGCCCGAAGAACGTTCAAGTTCCAGGGATTTCCTTACTAGGGTGCACCTGGTTCCCCGGTTACTGGTACCTTAGACAGAGTGAGGTTTTTGATCGATTTGAGTTCGACCTTTCGGTAGTATCAATAGGGATTTCCGCACAGAAAAAAAGGTGTGATCCCAAAAAACTGTGGTCAATATTAAAGAAAATGACAAGTCGACTAAAGTCCTCCTTCGATAACATAATTTTAATAATAACAATGGAATAATAATTTATTTATTTACACAGGGGTGCATAGGCTTCCTACCAAGAACTTTGGAAGGTTGAAAAATTAGAATACAGTAGCATACGCGGTCCACCTCTAACTCTGCCTGCAGACTATTTAAAAAATCTCACCACTATAAATGAAGAACTGAGCTACCAGGTTAAAATTGTGGAAGGAACGGCAGAAGGATCTATATATACTATATCCTCTGCATTATTTTACCTATGTGAATAACATGAACAAAATCATCAAAAATTGTGTTATTTATCATGATGCCATGATGTAGAAGCGACGAATCGACTATAATGATGTAGGGCTAGTCTTGAATGAGCAGAAAACTTGTTAGGTAGTAGAACCACGCTGATTTCAGCACAAGCGGGCCGGCTTGACCGGGACAGTACTACCCTGCCACAGAAGACCAACCTAAAGCGCCAGCATCCGTGTTGTCGTGTTTCGTTGCTAAGTGTGAGTTATCATGGTAACTGTGTAAGCCATACACTGCCACGATGACTGTCATGCCTTTTACGTTCCCAAGCGGGGTGTGAAAAAGCATCTCACTGGGCCGCCATAATGTGAATCATCACACTGCATTGTCTGCATTCGAAACGAGTAAGGTGACTACAACTCTTGGGTTCAATTCATGTTTTCCATCAGGCAGAGTAGAGTAACTTTGGCAGGCTCTTAAAAAAAAAACGCAATTTCTTCATTTATCACTGAAGAGTAATGTTGACATTTAATTATTTGCACGTGATTACGACTGTGCTCAATGTAACTGCAAACGCATTCATAAAGTATCTCAAATCATACATTTAGGCATAACAGTAGATAATAGGTTCAATTACTCACATTGATACTGTGTGTGACAAAGAAAAGAACATTTTGGTAAAATTCTGCATAATAAAATATAAAATACCTTTTACTTACCTTAAATATATAAACAACCTTAGCGAAGAGTATTACACTGTAAAAGCAGTAGTTATGGACCAATCCATCAAATTGAGAGACAGAGAATGCATCTGTGTTTGAGAATAGAGAACTAAACTAGAATTAGAGAACTGACACCGCACGGAGAATCAGTATGCTGAAGTGGAAGTGGGCCGGCCATGTCTGCAGACGAACCGATGATCGCTGGAGCCGATGTGTACTAGAGTGTATACCACGGTTGAGTAAATGTGGTGTTGGGCGCCCTGCGACGCGATGGACCGACGACTTGAAGAAGGTGGCTGGTAGCGGATGGATGCGAATTGCTCAAGACCGGGAAGGCTGGCGTTCCTTGGGGGAGATCTTCGTTCAGCAGTGGACGGCGATAGGTTGATTGATTGATCTGTGTTTGCGCAAACATTTGTGCAACATAATGTCACCTGCGTAGTTGGCTGGACTAGAGAACTAGGATATCATCGTCATATAGCTACGTATAGCGACAAAAAAATTCTAAATTTAATTAAAAATTTGGACTAGCCACCAATCACCCGGTGAAGATCAAGTGAACTCATAACAGTAGGTAAAAATAATATCGTTTCATTGAACGTCCACAACAACAACAACAACGCTATAACGTTTTGAACACATACCATGTACCTATTATTTCTTGTTCTATAAGTTCTATCAATTTAATGTTTAATTATTTTCTTGTTTATATCAATATTAATATTCTATGGAATGTAAATTTGCACCCAAAATAAACCTTATGGACTTATGGTTTTATGAATATTTCATCTTTCTTTTTCTTAATAAAATGAAAAAGTAATCGCCTCTATGGCAATCCTTGTTGTCTTTATCATGAAGGTAGTTCTAATGAGCTCTTCTAACTGGTCCCTTGATCCTTTTCCTTATCTCTTCAGCACAACACGTGCTGGCCTTAGAAGTCACCGTTTTAGAATGCCTATGCATGAATGCATGAAATGACATACGCCTCCATATTAAGCAGTTCGGTTCTTCCTTCCTGTGCAAATCAGCCAAAATCTGGTACTCACTACCCGTGCACGTGTTTCCCTACCACTATGATCACGCGTCCTTTAAGCAGGATGAAAAAAGCAACTCACTAGGCCGCCATAATGTGGGTCTATGTACTGCATCGTCTGCATTCGTAATGAGTATGGCGAAAACTATTCATATTTTACATCAGGCTGAGTAGAGTCCTTTTGGTGGGCCCTGTAAAAAAAAAAATAAAAACAAAAATCGTGTGTGAGATGTGACAAAGTATTATTAACTTACTTAATTTGTTAGCTACAAGCAAAACTAAAGGTTTGTTTTGTATATTCATGATAAACAAGAAAAGTGAGCTTACTTCGGTATAATATTTGAATCAAACTTCATTTCCACTTAGCGATGATACAGCCAGATTTGAATCCTAATGAGCTATATATACACGCACTGGCAGATAAATGTGTCACTCGTGTGATATGTAAATCAGTTCAGTCAATAACCGAGCACTGATATTCATAGCTTTTGATGTGTGTTGATTGTTACGAAGTTGTCGGGCTATACAAAATGTTGCAAAAATATTTTGTTAAACAAAGTACACTCTGTATAATACAAAAATACGTTTGTGTTCGTGTTTTTTGATATTATAAGTTCTACAATGTCCAATTAATCTCATATTTATTGAAATCAATAACCGTAATTAGTGAAATGTCAAATATAACGAAGACAATTGTGTTAAATACCTACCATGTAATTTGTTGTCCGTGTGGTGATGGATTAAGAATACATAGTGTTACCACCCCTATTCATCCCGTGGGTGTCGTAAAAGGCGACTAAGGGAACAAAGTATGCAAGACAACATCATTACAAAGAGAAGGAAAACTTAAAACAAACCCTATTCCAACCCGTCTGGCCAGCGTGGTATAGTAGGCCAAAACCTTCTTGCTAAGGAGAGGCCTATGTCCAGCAGTGTATTGTAAAAGGCTCTTGATGGTGACGATGAATTTTTTACAATGGGGCTTGTTGTTGTTTTTAAAAAATCGTTATATTGATCCTCGTTATATTAAGATTACACTGTATATAGTTTAGAGGTATTTACAATCTATCTCCAACAGGAAGTTAGCTTAGTCTTTTTTAAGATTCATATACGAATTAATATTCTTAAATAAGCAATATTAATACATTAGTAAAGAGCAAACCTAATAGTATTTAACAATACATCTAACAGAAGGTTCGCGGTATCAACAAAAACTTACACTACACGAGGTCTTTATACTATTATATACTATATACTTTAAAACTACAACGATCAATGGTGGTGTAGCTTATATGTTTTATAAATTCTATTCCTCGCACAGCAATTGGTTAAAATAATACAAAATATTACTATATAACAGCCAAGAACATGCGAGTTAAGAAAACTTAGTCCATTTCTGTGCATCACGCGTTGCCCCTCAAGTATTTGTACTTGCAGTCTTCTAGAAATGTGTCGCCAGGGTCTAGAAGCTATTTGCTCACTGGGACACTTCTCCCGGCCCCCGCTACCTCGACACTTCACCCCCTCACACACCCATCCTGTTAGTGGTACGACGACGCTTGAATCAGAATTCCTTTTGCGAGCATTGAGTGTATTTCCATTGGATAAAATATTTCAGTATTTCAATATTTTTCCGCTGAAAAATAAATAATTTAATTCTTTGTTGAAAGCAAATCATAATAATTACTTGATACGTCTTATATAAGCTGATCTGAATCTAATACAGTTACTTTTCTTAGGTGAGAATCGAATCCACGACCTTTGGCTTAGCGCTGGAGCACAGACCAGTCATATTGTAATCTAATCTGGGGGGATAAAAACCTCATTGAGTTTCTTATAGCTAGAGAGTACAGAGTATAGAGGTGCACTTGCATAACCACGTAATCTGGATTTTTCGAAAAAAAGTCACCAACATTTTTTCACCAGTACTCTAAAATTCATAGTACACAATGTTCTCAATTTAAAAATTATTTTTCTTTAATGTAACTATTTATAAAATTTTTCGAAAAACTTGGTATGTATACCATATGTTTTATTTTTTGACAAAGTCGTATCGTATTACGCAGGATAATAGAAACGTACATTTAAAATAAACCTTAACTGCACCACAACAGTGTTGTATTTCATCTGTTTGTACTTTATGCTCATAAAAGTATTGTGTATATTGAAAAACTTTATTACCGACATTTTTATTTCATTTTGAACACGTAATTCACTATTTTTCGAAAGGGGTTTTAAGGGTTTTGACCTCGTTTACAAATCGAATCAAATTGTTTATTTGGGACACATAATACTATTATGATATCTTTTATTAGTAAGTGATTTTAAATAGAAAAGAAATGAATACATGTTTAATGATTCATTCACTAACTCCTCCTAATGGTATGCGACTGCTGATCAAGTGGTATCGAGTTCGATTCCCGCGATGGGTAAGAAAAAGAAATTGAATTTTTCTGATTACAGAAATGTTTTAAAACAGCCCGAAATTTGGAAGTTCAGATCTTAACCCCAGTGCCTCGGAGAGAACTTAAAACCCTCAGTCCTGCGCCTAATCTCTCCTCGGTCATGTCGGATAGTCGTTCTATAGGTTTGTAGGAGTGAGGGTACAGAGTGTGCACCTGTGTTTTCACACATACTTGTGGACTATAATATCTTCTGTGTAGTTGGGTGACCTCGATAGAGACTTGCCACCATGGTCAAAATCATCTAGGTGTACATCATTCATTTTTGTTTTCCATTTCTAGTGTTGTTTGAAGTCTAAGAGAATTAGAATTGTTTACTAAGGTGCTTATGTTGCCAGCAATTTTGGAAATGTTACTAGTAAACATTCGATCTTGTATGGAAATAGTCCGTATGGTGTAATTGGTTAAGTAAATTCAAGTCCATACTAATATTAAAAAGTCGAAATTAAATCTGTTTGTCTGTCTGTTTGTCTGTGACGCTTTCACGGCTAAACTGCTGCAACGATTTCGATGAAATTTGCTATGGAGATACTTTAATTCTTGAGAAAGGACTTAGACTACTTTTTACCTTAATTACCGATACGAACGCGGGTGGAGCCGCAGGTAAAACCTAATTACATAGATTTAGATCGCGAACAACTACTGACCTTCCCCAAAATTAGGTTTTGAGTGCCGCACTTACTCCATTAAAACCGATGAAAAAATAACTTAAGATCGATTTTCTGAAAGGCCATGACATCAGTTCGGTCAATCCTATTACGTGTGTATTACTATTTATCCCTGTAATGATTATGTACTGTATATATACATATATCCATATGTATGTATGTTTATGTCCGTGTGGTGACAGATTAAGAACACAAAGTATCACCATCCTTATGTGTCCCATGAATGTCTGATTGGCAACCCGTCAGGCATGATCACCTCGCCTAGTCCTCTCTTTGTTTTGGAGGAACATGACACCCGTTTCTCTATACTAGTTATGGTACAGTCTCTTTGACCAGTGCGTTCTACTCGTAATGACATACGGAGCCGAGACGTGGTCACCGACCATAGGACTGGTCTACAAGTTCAAAGTAGCTCAGCGTGCGATGGAACGTGCGATTTTAGGTGTTTCTCTTGCTGATGAAATTCATAACGAGGTTATTCGACAGAAAACTGGAGTAACTGACATCACGCGGAGAATCAGTATGCTGAAGTGGAAGTGGACCGGCCATGTCTCCAGATGAACCGATGGTCGCTGGAGCTGAAGTGTATTAGAGTGGAGACCACGATTTTGCAAACGTAGTGCAGGGCGCCTTGCGGCGCGATAGACCGACGACTTGAAGAAGGTGGCAGCAAATTGCCCAAGACCGGGATGGTTGGCGCTCCTTGAGGAGGACCTTCGTTCAGCAGTGGACGGCGATAGATTTATATGGTATGCAATAAAGAATGTCTATCTTTCTATATATATCAATATATAGCTCTCTAATGGCCACGTTACCAGTAGAATAATAACAATTCTATTTAAATATTGAGCACCAGCTGCTTCCAGAAAGATTACTCCTTTTAAGTTTATAGAGATTGCATATAATCGAATATTGTGTCAGTTAAGTCGCAGCAGTTAAATGCATTGAATAGTTCTGATCATGGGCCAACAACAATGCAATACTTTGCCAAGTGATTATTTTTCAATTTAGCCGCGGCAATGCTATTCTGGCTGTAAAACTACTATAAACTCTACTTGCAAAGAGAACTCGCTAAGCGTAATGGGATTTGTTCCGACTATCGTTAAATTTGTAAGAATTGTCTAGATTTTAAAATAATGTTTTTTTTTAAATTTGTTAGAGCTATTCGTGGTGAATACTATAGCGTTTTGTTAAACCACATTTGAACGACCAGATTGCTGCATGATACTTTCCTCGTTGGTCCAGTGCATCAAAATGTTTCTTGGTGTCCAACATTAAGATTCAGCATTTTTTTTCTACTCTATGTCAGTTCGAATCTTGATTTCCGTATGATTAATAATTAAACAGTTTTTCGAATATATGATACAAAGACATTTAACTGAAAAGGTTATATCTAGATAGATTACCTATAGGTCTAGTAGTTAGTGGTCTTTAAGCTGGAGGTCTTAAGTTCGAAACCCACCTAGGACGATTTGTGTGATGAGCACGATTATTTATTCTGTGTCTGGGTTTAATTTTTCTATAATATACATATATTTAGAAATATTTAAATATATTTTCAGCAGTCTGGTTACTATAGCACAGGCTCTGCCTAATTTATAAATAAATAAATATTTCGGACATTTAAAGCCAACATTATCTAGTTTCAAACTAAGCAGAGCGTGTGCTATGATAACTAGACTAACTGATAGAGTACATATACGTATTTTTTTTGTAAATACATACATATTATACATAAAAAACTCCCAAACTTCGAAACAAATATTTGCAGATCATACAAACATTTGGCCCGACCCGGGAATCAAACCCGAGACCTCAAGCATAGCAGTCGCATTCATCACTGCTGCGCCACCGAGGCAGTTAAAAATTTGGCATCAGACAGTGGTAGATGAACGAGGTCATTTATTTATTTTATTTTTTCATCAGGGTTTTACAGTGTAAACCCTCAGTAATGTTTAAAAAACGATCACTCGAACTAAAAATTAAATCTCTAGTGAGAGATATATAAAAAGGTTAGATACCTACAGACAACCTCTGTCTCAGCAGTTAGTCTATTAAACTCTGGATCTAAAGACCAGTTACTGCCCGAGGATATTCCCATACATAAAAAAGGAACAAACCTGTTAATACTGCTCCAAATGTTCGTTGTAATAGCTATTTTCTGATCAAAGTGGCACACGATGTGGTGTCAGTGGATTCGATTACAACGTACCGCTCCACTACAAACCCCGGTGACGGAGTGACGGTTCGAGGGGCACCCACACGTAAAGAATAAGAACAGACCAGATAATACTATCTAAAATTATAGTTTGAATGCACAGTTGGCCTAGTGGTTTAAGGAGTTGCCACGCTGCTCTCTACTGAGCTGAGTGTTGTTGGTTTAAACCCCACACGGAACAACACTTTGTGTGATCCACAAATTGTTGTTCTGAGTCTGAGCGTTCTTTGTGCCCGTTTCTTGTATGTTTGTAAAATCCCTCGCGATACAGGATTTATTCCCAGTGCGGAAAATTCCTCTGTACAACCTACCCAATGTTTTATTCACCAAAAATATCATTACGGCTTTGTCGCATCAAATAACAGTTAATATTTCAGAGTAATACACGTTTTTATTTTCAGTGTCATATTTTGCTATCTGTTGGCGTTTTAATAGAATGCTTTCAATTTTATGTTTAGGTGGGGTTAAAAGCATTGTGTGACTTATATTGCTTTGTTATAGTCATTGCTTTGTTGCACGAAATGGTTATAGGGGGTCAGTTGTCTTTCTGTCTTAAAACGGAAATTTTAAAATTATAACAATGCTGTGGTATTCCAGGTGATATCGTGCTCCGTGTGTTGATATATTAAGCATATGGAGTGTCGTAAAAGATGGTTAAGGGCGTAAACTACTTTGGATAACATACAAAGAGAAAGGGTAATTTGAAACAACCCTATATCAAACCGTCTAACTAGCGTGGAATAGTAGACCAAAGCCTTCTGGCTAAGGCTGTTGATAGGTGATGTGATGTGGTATGCCCGATTCTCAGACGGGTGCCATGTCCTTTATATCAAGCCAAGGCAACGCCTAGAATATTCTTTTAGATAAAATCGTCTCTAAGCTGTGTAGGTTTTATTCAAGCTCAAGTCTCTAAGCTATGCTAGAGCAAACGTCGTTTAGCTCTCATTAAGAACTACGACATACCGTAAATGTCAAGTTAAAACTTCGTGCACACTACCATTGTCTGGTTGTCTTAGTATTCCTTTGTTATATAAAAATATTAAACATGTATGTTTATAATTACTTAGACTTAATTAATTCATAACGAAATTATTCGACAGAGAACTAGAGTAACTGACATCGCACGGAGAATCAGTATGCTGAAGTGGAAGTGGGCCGGCCATGTCTCCAGACGAACGGATGGTCGCTGGAGCCGAAGTATACTAGAGTGGACACCACGATTGGGCAAACGTAGTGTAGGGCGCCCTGCGGTGCGATAGACCGACTACTTGAAGAAGGTAGCTGGCAGTGGATGGATACGAATTGCCCAAGACCGAAATGGCTGGCGTTCTTTGGAGGAGACCTTCGTTCAGCGTGGATTGAGACGTAACGAAGGCTATTTGGTTGTAGCGCTTGTTAAACCATAAACTATAGCCGTATGGTAGCTTGCCACTCTTTTATATGTCCCCTCATACCCAAATTTCTTAGAATTTTCGGACTTTCGGTAATCCTAAAACCAGTTTTCTGTTAAGCCATAGTAAAGACTCATTACCCTCAGACAAAACTGGTTCATGTGCCGAAACGCAAAAGTTTAATAGTATAATATTAACACCTACGAAGTCTTTGTTTAATATTAATTAACCTCTTGTGGGCGACACACCGATTGACGAACTAGACAAACTATGAACTCTTTAAAACGGTTTGATACTAACTTTATGTTAAGTCAACTATTATTTTTATCCTCGTTTGTTTATGAGACGGCATACCACTAAGACGCTCTAGACGGGTATCGTAGAAATAATACATTCTATTTCACGTGTAACAGCTTTTCATTTGTTAAAAGAAATGCGCACATTAGCCCGAAGGAACGAAAAATAAGAGGAAAAAGGATTATCATAAAGAAATTGAACTACTGAAAATTATGTACGGACACATTATATCTTAAACTTTCTGCAAAATTCATTATTGGTGATAATTATAAACCATACATAATTTATCACAACTGCCATGTTTGATAAATTTGAAAATTACACATAGCATAAGGTAGTAGAGACACGCTGATTTCAGCGAGAGCGGGCCGGCTTGACCGAGGCTGTACTACCCTCCCACAGAAAATTAACCTAAAGTGACAGCATCTATGTTGTCGTGTTTCGTTGGTGAGTACGAGACCGGAGGCCCATTGATGCAGGGGTGACAGTTATCGTGGTAACTGTGTGAGCTTTATTCTGCCACGCTGACTGTCATGCCTTTTACGTCTCCAAGTGGGCGTGGCAAAGACACACTGACAGTGTTGGTCACCGCACTGCATTGTGTGCATTTGCAATGAGTATGGTGACCATAACTCTTGGATTCTATTCATGCTTTCCATCAGTCGGAGTGGAGTCGCTTTGGTAGGCTCTTGATATAAAAAAAGAGATTAAAGGCTGATGGGGTTTTTATAATATTTGTTGATGGACTTTTTTCTCATTCAGTCTGGTTATTACTATTCATTTTCGCCAAAAACGGAGTTTCACTGGTAGATAAAAAATGTTATAAAAAGTAATTCAGCTAACTTTATTTAGAAGTTGAAGTTGAGTTCCACGTTAAGTACGACACTAAATATGCCGACGCGCGTAAAAGGTTCATGAGAGAAGTTTGTTCAAAATATTTCCTGAAATGAAGGTACAATACTAATTGTATTTAAATCTAACTATTGTATAATATGTTATGTGGAGTGACAGACTGTGAGTGCCGCTGTTTACAATTCTAGCAACACGTCAAGTGAGTTTGTTCTTCGAACACACTGCTAATTGTTAGAGACGCTTTGTGTCACAGTAAACTGAAAACAGTAAGTTACTTTAAACTAAATGACTGCACGGTTGGCGTAGTAGTTTAAGCGGTCCGGAGGCGGCAAGTGGCGGACTGTCCTATGCGACTTTATTCAAGAAGGCTCGGGATAGTCTCGCCACTGATGTCGGGACGGTAGGGGTCAGGTTGCGCCTCGCCCAAACGGGAGCTCGAGTCCTGGAGTTCCCAGGGGCTGAAGGCGCAAAAATAGCAGATTCGATTGCCGAGAAACTGCGAAACATGTTTGCACCCACGGATGGTGTCAAGATCGCCAGGCCTACAAAGTGCGCAGAACTGCGCATTTCAGGCCTGGACGACTCAATAACAGCCGACGATGTCCGTGTTGCAGTTCGGGAGAGGACTGGATGCAACACGGATAACATCAGGGTTGGCACCATCCGCCCCGGCCCAGGAGGCCTTGGCGCAGTGTGGTTAAGTTGTCCCGTAGCGTCAGCCAAAGTTTTGGGCGACGCTGGCAAGATACTCATCGGTTTCGTAAACGCCAAAGTCACAGTTCTGGCGGCGAGACCGATGAGGTGTTTCAAATGCCTGGGCGTGGGACACACCCGCATCAAATGCGACAGCTGTTTTGACTGCAGCGGACTTTGTTTCCGCTGCGGTCGACCGGGTCACAAGGCGGCAGATTGTTCTGCTGCCCCTCACTGCCCCGTGTGTGCGGCGGGTAACAAACCCGCCAATCACCAGATTGGGCAGGGGGGTTGCAAACCTCCCCGCAGTTCTCGGCAGGCGTCAGGGGCTAGCCAGTCGGCCCGGGCTGCTTCTGACGTCGTTCGTGCGTCTATGCCGTCGCCCATGGAGGAGGCTGTAGAGACGGTCGAGTAATGGCCCAAGTCTCCAACCTCCTTGTCCAGACTAACCTGAACCACTGTGCCGCGGCGCAGGACCTTTTCCTGCAAACCATGGCACAGTGGTCGATCGGTGTTGCCGTAGCCGCGGAACCCTACTACGTTCCTCCCCGTCCAAACTGGTTGGGTGACCGAGACGGTTCCGTGGCAGTCGTCGGCTCCACAGCGGCTCATTCCCCGCCCTTGTCGCTAAGAGACAAGGGCACTGGATATGTTGCTGCTGAGTGGGGGGAGATCACCGTATACGGTGTGTATTTCTCCCCCAACCGGAGTTTGAGCGACTTCGAGGTCTTCCTCAACAGCCTGGAGATCTCGATGCGGCGACTAATGTCTGGGCACGTCCTTGTGCTGGGGGACTTCAACACAAAGTCCGTTGCGTGGGGTTCCCCCAGGACAGACGCTAGGGGCGAGGCCGTAGAGGAATGGGCGGCCTCGGTGGGCCTCTGTTTACTAAACAGAGGCTCCACCAACACGTGTGTGCGACAGCAGGGAGGGTCGATAGTGGACCTTTCGTTCGCTACCCCTGCCCTCGCCGCACGAGTAAGGAACTGGCGTGTCCTGGAAGAGGTTGAGACGCTCTCGGATCATCTCTATATCCGATTTGAGCTCTCCCGCTCCCAGGAACCCAGAAGGGGTCACGTGGCGCGGCGTTCTTCTCGCTTTCCGCGGTGGGCTATAGCCAAACTGAATAGGGACTTACTAGAGGAGGCAGCCATTATTCACTCTTGGCTGTCTCCGCAGGCTCCGACCGAGGAGGTCGACTTGGGGGCTGGTCGTTTCCGCGATGCGATTACGCAGATCTGCGATGCGGCCATGCCCCGCATCCGAGGTTGTCGGCCTCCACGGAAGGAAGTTTACTGGTGGTCCCAGGAGTTGGCGGACCTCCGCGCGGCCTGTACTCGTGCCCGGAGGTCCTACACCCGTGGTCGGCGGCGACACCGCGAAGAAGGCGGGGAAGACCAGCTTCATGAGGAGTACCGAGAGGCGCGGAAAACTCTGAAGCTGGCCATCAGCCGCGCCAAGGAAATTAAGCGTAAGGAGATGCTGGAGGGTCTCGATCGTGACCCCTGGGGTCGCCCTTATCGTGCGGCGCGACAAAAGCTCCGCACGTCGGGCCCCCCCCTTACAGAGACACTCCAGCCCAGCTTCCTGCGGGATGTGGTGGAGGGCCTTTTCCCGCGGCGGGTGGATCACACACCCCCGTCGATGGTCTTCATGGCCAGAGACGACGGGGGGAACGAGGACAATGTTCCGCCCGTTCGGGAATCGGAGGTGGGGGCGGTTGTTCTACGGATTCGCTCTAAGAACACCGCCCCTGGGCCAGATGGGATACCTGCCCGAGTATTGGCACGAACCCTCGATCACATGTCGGACCGCCTCAGGGAGGTCTTGGACGCTAGTTTGTCGTCCGGACGCTTCCCTGAGTGCTGGAAAAGCGGGCAGCTGGTCCTATTAAGGAAGCTGGGACGGCCTACCGATTCGGTGGCGGCCTATAGGCCCATTGTGTTGCTGGACGAGGCGGGTAAACTGTTTGAGAGGATACTCTCTGCCCGCATCGTCCGGCACCTCTGCGAGGTGGGCCCCGATCTGTCGGACGCCCAATTTGGTTTTCGGGCGGGGCGTTCGACGGTCGATGCTGTGCTGCGCCTGAGGGCCGTTACCGAAGAGGTGGTGAGCTGTGGCGGCGTGCTGTTGTCGATGTCCAACGACACCGCCAACGCATTTAATAGTCTGCCATTTAGCTGCATCAGGGAAGCACTCCACTACCACGGGGTGCCCGAGTACCTGAGGCGGCTTGTGGCAGACTATCTTGAGGAGCGTACCGTCGTGTACGAGGACCGAGATGGTATTCTGAGGCGGCGGCCCATGTCGTGCGGTGTTCCACAGGGGTCTGTCCTCGGACCACTCCTGTGGAATATGGGATACGACTGGGCCCTTCGAGGTCGTCTTT
Source organism: Hypercompe scribonia (assembly GCA_949316085.1). NCBI lineage: Eukaryota > Metazoa > Arthropoda > Insecta > Lepidoptera > Erebidae > Hypercompe > Hypercompe scribonia. The sequence continues at coordinate 12,871,156 of OX438993.1, forward strand.
CCCCCGGGCTGGGCGTAATTTGTTACGCCGATGACACATTGGTCACAGCCCGGGGGGCGAACTTTCAAGAGGCGGCGCGCCTGGCCACCGTGGGAGTCTCTTTGGTGGTCGGGCGCATTGAGGCGCTGGGTTTACGGGTGGCCCTAGACAAAACGGAAGCCCTTTTGTTTCATGGGCCCCGTCGTGGTCCACCCCCCGGCGCCTCCATCGTAGTCAATTCGGTCCTCGTACCGATTAAGGCCCAGATGAAGTATCTGGGCCTCATCCTTGACGGCAGGTGGCTCTTCGACGAGCACTTCCGACAGCTTACTCCAAAGCTGGTCGGCGCCGCTTCTGCTCTTGGGCGACTTTTGCCCAATTTGGGTGGAGCCAGCGTCGCGACGAGACGGCTATACACGGGGGTTGTTCGGTCAATGGCGCTGTATGGTGCACCGGTGTGGGCGGCGGCTCTGACCGCCCAGAATAGGGCTCGCCTCTGGCGCCCTCAGAGGATATTGGCGGTTAGAGCCATACGCGGTTACCGCACCGTATCGACGGAGGCGGCGTGCGCCCTGGCCGGAACTCCCCCGTGGGATTTGGAGGCGGAAGTGCTCGCCGAAGTTTATCGGCGGACGGCTGACTTCCGGGCGGGTAGCAACATACGGCCCCCGCCCGAGGACATACGCGAGTGGCGTGAGGCCGCTCGTCGAGCCACGATGGCTCGTTGGTCGTCCCGGCTGGAGGCTCCACGTGCTGGCTTTGCCACCGTGGAGGCTCTCCAGCCGGTCATCACCGAGTGGGCAGGGCGGCAGCACGGGACCCTTTCCTTCCGACTGACGCAGGTCCTTTCCGGGCACGGTTGCTTCGGGAAGTATCTGCACTCGGTCGCCAGGAGGGAATTGAGTCCCGCCTGTCACCACTGCGACTGCAGTGAGGACTCGACTCAGCACACGCTAGCGGTTTGTTCCGCCTGGGCGGCGCAGCGTGGGGTCCTTACTGCAGTTATTGGAGGAGATCTCTCGCTAACGGCCGTCATACGCTCCATGGCCGGTAGCGACAGTTGTTTTACCGCGGTCGCAACCTTCTGCGAAGACGTAATTTCGCGGAAGGAGGCGGCGGAGAGGGCCCGGGAGGACGATATCCACTCGGACCTAATTCGCCTCCGGCGAGCCGGGCGGCGAAGGCGCGCATACCAGCGCCTCATGCCGCCTTGAGTGTGGCCGCTGGTGGACGGGACGGGTTTTCCCCTCCACCCGCTATAATGGCCAGCCGCGAGGAGGCGACGTCCGCGTGTGCCGTACGTCGCCTAAAATAGAGAGTTTATCCGCAGATGGTGCCCGAGGTACGGGCAGGCGCTAGGAGGAATCTGGATGTCGTAATAGCAGCGGTTCCCGGATCCCTCCTATCTCAGGCGCAGAGTGGCACACCGTGTGGTTTTAGTCGGTCCGATTCCGACACACCACCCTGTCGTAAACCCCGGTGGGGTGACGGCCCGAGGGGGTTTCCACACGTTAAAAAAAAAAAAAAAAAAAAAAAAAAAAAAAAAAAAAGTAGTTTAAGCGGTCGCCACACCGCACTCTACTTCACGGAGTGTTGTGAGTTCAAGCCCATATGGAACAACACTTTGTGTGATCCACAAATTGTTGTTCTGAGTCTGGATGTTCATTGTGTCCGTTTTTTGTATGTTTGTTAAGTCCCCAGAGGCACAGGATTTATTCCTAGTGCGGACGGCGGTTTCTAGTATTTAAAAAAGAAAGTTTTAAAATTAGGTAAATAGTTCTATTTATACTATGATAATCGCCATTCTTACTTGTATTAAGTTATGGTCAACAACTACCTTCCAGGAGTTGGCGGACCTTCGCGCGGCCTGTACTCGTGCCCGGAGGTCTTATACCCGCAATCGGCGGCATCACCGCGAAGATGGCGAGGAGGACCAGCTTCATGAGGAGTACCGAGAGGCGCGGAAAACTCTGAAGCTGGCCATTAGCCGCGCCAAGAAGTGAAAAGAAAGGAGATACTGGAGAGTCTCGATCGTGACCCCTGGGGTCGCCCTTATCGTGCGGCGCGACAAAAGCTTCGCACGTCGGGCCCCCCCCTTACAGAGACACTCCAGCCCAGCTTCCTGCAGGAAGTGGTCGAGGGGCTTTTCCCGCAGCGGATGGAACACACACCCCTGTCAATGGCCTCCTTGGTCAGAGACGACGGGGGAGGGAACGAGGATAATGTTCCGCCCGTCAGGGAATCGGAGATAGGGGCGGTTGTTCTACGGATTCGCTGTAAAAACACCGCCCCTGGGCCAGATGGGATACCTGCCCGAGTGTTGGCGCGAACCCTCGACCACATGTGGGATCGCCTCGGGCAAGCCCTAGACGCCAGCTTGGCGTCCGGGCGCTTTCCTGAGGGCTGGAAGAGCGGGAAGCTGGTCCTGCTACAGAAGCGAGGACGGCCTGCCGATTCGATTGCGGCCTATAGGCCCATCGTGTTGCTGGACGAGGCGGGTAAATTGTTTGAAAGGATACTCTCTGCCCACATCGTCCGGCACCTCTGCGAAGTGGGTCCCGATCTGTCGGATGCCCAATATGGGTTTCGAGCCGGGCGTTCGACAGTCAATGCTGTATTGCGCCTGAGGGCCGTGACCGAAGAGGCGGTGAGCTGTGGCGGCGTGCTATTGGCGGTGTCGTTGGACATCGCCAACGCATTCAATAGTCTGCCATTTAGCTGCATCAGAGAAGCAATCCACTACCATGGGGTGCCAAAGTACCTGAGGCGGCTTGTGGCAGACTATCTCGAGGAGCGTACCGTCATGTACGAGGACCGAGATGGTATTTTGAGGCGGCGGCGGCCCATGTCGTGCGGTGTTCCGCAGGGGTCCGTCCTCGGACCACTCCTGTGGAACATGGGATACGACTGGGCCCTTCGAGGTCGTCTGCGAAGATGTAATTTCGCAGAAGGAGGCGGCGGAGAGGGCACGGGAGAACGACCCTTCACTCGGACCCAATTCGCCGCCGGCGAACCGGGCGGCGGAGGCGCGCGTACCAGCGCCTCATGCCGCCTTGAGTGTGGCCGCGGGTGGACGGGATGGGTTTTTCCCTCTACCCGCTATAGTGGCCAGCCGCGAGGAGGCGACGTCCACGTGTGCCGTACGTCGCCTAAATAGAGAGTTTATACGCAGATGGTGCCCGCTTTAGTGGGCACGCGCTAGGGGGGATCTGGATGTCGTAATACCAGCTGTCCCCGGATCCCTCCTATGTCAGGCGCAGAGTGGCACACCGTGTGGTTTTAGTCGGTCCGATTCCGACACACCACCCCGCCGTAAACCCCGGTGGGGTGACGGCTAGAGGGGGTTTCCACACGATAAAAAAAAAAAAAAAAAAAATGGTCAACAACTACCTTAAAACAGCTCAACTCAACAACCCAGAATAGAAAACTCTGGCGAAGATTTTGGACGTGAATTAATTAATATACTCGTATATAGAGATATATAGAAGTTAGAATGTATAGTCACAATTATTATTAATTAATTAACCTTCTTACTGAAATACTGTATTTTGAATATTACCAGGAAAATTAAGAAATGAAAAATATCACATCACATCAACAGTAATTAATAAAAATACTGCTGGAAATAGGCTAGTCCTTAGAAAGGGGTTCTGTGGAACAGTACTATGTACAATACTACCGCATTGAAGTAGACGATACTAACTTGAAGTACTGTACTCTCTTGCTGACTGACTACACTACGAAGTATTTTATAATAAGACAGAGTGTGACATCATAGACAAAGCGACATTCACGAGGCAGAATTGTTGTTACATGTGGAACAATATTATGCTCATTTCTAGCACTATTTGTTTAATATATACGCTTTATAGAAAACCATGTGGTGACGGATTAAGAATACATAGTGTTACCACCCCTATTCATCCCGTGGGTGTCGCAAGAGGCGACTAAGAAACCAAGTATACAAGACAACATCATTACAAAAAGAAGGAAAACTTGAAACAATTCTAACCCGTCTAGCCAGCGTGGAATAGTAGGCCAAAACCTCCTTGCTAAGGAGAGGTCTATGACCAGCAGTGGACTGTTTAAGGTTGTTGATGATAGAATATATTATTCTTTGTCGTTTTATAAGCTTACGCTTTTGAGGGGGTAGATGGAGTAGGACCAGGGATTTTCTTCCTAGGATACACCTGGTTCCCCGAGTACTTGTGGATAGCGTGGCGTTCGGTTTTTAGTAGGTAGAAGTTTGACATAACCCCCTCACGAGTTATCTGGTGGCTAATGTCCCGTCTTTTACTGTACAGAATATAAGAAATGTATATAGTACTCATATATTTTTAAATATTATTTTATCTTTTTATTTACATATGTTTTCTTGCTCATCTTACAATAAGTGGTGGTGGGTGGAAAACGAACTCACAACCTCACACTTAGATCATTAACTGAATTCAAATATACTAAACCAGTCTTATATTGAACAAAAAAATCAATAATTATTCCAAATTTATATCTCTTTAGTCAACAAATCAGATACATATACATTCGAAATCACCTCTAAAATAAATATTATATTGATTAAGAAAATGCAGGTGAACCGACCGACTATAAAGCAAACTGGGTTAATAGTGACGTTAAATAAAAGTCAATAAAGTATTAATTGGTTTGTCTAGACTTGGGATAAGCGAGTTGGAGAGTGGACCTACCAGAGACTTATAAACGTATAGACTGCCATGTTTAGTGGATTATTTTATCGCAAATTAATTCATTTCATCATCGTCACTCTTTTGCAGTTCACTGCTGGACATAGGCCTCTTAGGCGTTCCTACCCGCCATAACGCGCAAATGATCACCATACTGGGTCTATACGGGTCCACTCAATAACACGTTTATCTAAATAGCAGCCCGCTATCATTTCAACTGGCTAATCACTTTATTTATTTATCCTACTAATATTATAACTACGAAAGTTTGGATGGATATTTGTTACTCTTTGTCACAAAAATTACTGAACAGATTTACACAAAACTTTACAGTAATATAGTTTATATATCTGAATAATACATAGGCTACCATTTACTATCTTAACCGACACATATGCGGGCAGAGCCGCGGCCAAAATGTCGTATTTTATAAAAATAGATCACATCTCTAAACGAATATGTATATGCTAGTAGAGCCACGCAGATTTCAGCACAAACGTGTCGGTTGGTTCGAGACAGTACTATCCTCTCATCAGATCAACCTAAAGCGACAGCATCAGTGCTGTCGTGTTTCGTTGATGAGTGCGAGACCGGAGGCCCATTGACACAGGGGTGACAGTTACTGTGGGAAGTGTGTGAACCTTACACTGCCACGACGGCTGTCATACCTTCTACGGCATCAAGCGGGACGTGAGAAAGCATCTTCTTAGACCACCATAGTGTAGGTCACCACACTGTATTATCTGCATTCGAAACGAGTGTGGTGACCAGAATTCTTGGATTCTTTCTTCTGCTTTGCATTAGGTAGAGTAGAGTGGAGTAGAGAGACAGACAGACAGACTCAAAATAAAAAAAAAATAATAATACGACAAGTTTATAAATCTACACACATTATAGATACTTTGACATAGAACAAATCAATAATGGTACTCATTACACAATATTTGTCCTAGATGGGAATGTAATCTACGATTTCTGGTTTAGCAATTAAAACCACAAACCATTAGACTTATACACCACTATATTTATAGTCCCCTTTTGTATCTAAAGTCCCAAAAAAATGTCATTGTAAAAACTACAAGACTCGAACAACCGCCCAACATTAACTAAAGTCCCATAAAAATGTCATTGTAAAAACTACAAGTCTCAAACAAACGCCCAACATTATCTAAAGTCCCATAAAAATGTCATTGTAAAAACTATAAGTCTCGAACAACCACCCAACATACAAAGTTGAGATATTAAAATAACTTGCTGTCCGATCTAAAAACCCGTAGCTATCAAACCATTTATCGTCCAGCCGCTGCCTGTAAAAATGAACTTAGCGAGTACTTAGGGAGGTACAGAGGGAGAGGTGTCCCTCTGTACCTCCCTAAGTACTCGCTAACGTGTCTAACAGTTTCAATGGCTTTGGAACATCCAGTTGGACGAGCTTTTTGCAAGGTTGTACATTATATGTTTTGTTTTAAACTGTTATTACTGGTTACTGGTTACTGGGTAACTGTTATTGTGGTATTGTAGTGTTTTGGTGTTCAAATACAGATAAGGCTTACATTGTAATCATATAATTTATATATATCAATCTCATCAACAGCCTTTAACAGTCCACTGCTGGACATAGGCCTCTCCTTAGCGAGGAGGTTATATAATTTATTTAGAGAAAAATTGTATATGGTTTAATTTATTTGCAGATAACTTACATGCATAGTTTTGTTGACTAATTTTGCATTCATCTCGGATTTTTAGTACAGATGTCTAAGAACAATTTGTGGTTTTTTTGTGTTGTCCCATGTGGGGAACGAACTTACAACATTTAGTGCAGTAGACAAAGGAGAGGTGATAGCTCATAGCACTACGCCATCTACATAGTTACAAAACAATTTGATATAATGTAGTATATTTTATGACATGTTTCATGACGTTTCATTCATTAAAATCGAATTTTAGTTACATAAAACGCTTAAGGTAATTTACATACATGACATTATTATTGAAATATTCATCATCATCATCATCATCATCAACAGGCTTTTACAGTCCACTGCTGGACATAGGCCTCTCCTTAGCAAGCAGGTTTTGACCTACTATACCACGCAGGCCAGACGGGTTGGAATGGGGTTTATTTCAAGTTCCCCTTCTCTTTGTAATGATGTTGTCTTGTATTTTCGCTTTAGTCGCCTTTTACGACACCCATGGGATGAATAGGGGTGGTAACACTATGTATTCTTAATCCGTCACCACACAGACAAAATTAAAAAATGACAATTAAAACATTCATATCCAAATATACTCGTATATCTATTCATTTTATACATTTATAACATATAATGATTTTAACTACAATAATTAATTTTAATACACTCCTATTAAAAACTTAAAGTGTTAATAATATTTAATAATGTGTTAACTGTAAAGCAACGTCACCAATTGGAGAACGGGACTCCGTATAGCCCCGTGCTTCACCCACGTGGAGAACCTATATCGACCCAGACAATACTACCCTCTCACAGGAAATCAAACTAAAGCGACAGCATCCGTGCTGTTCTGTTTCTCTGGTGAGTGCGGCACCGGTGGTTCATTGATGCAGGAGTGATAGCGTGGTAAGTGGGTGTAGTTTACACTGTCACAACGACTATCGTGTCTTATACGTCCCTAAGTAGGCCGTGATAGCATCATCAAGCATCTGATTAAACCGCCATGATTCACCACACTGCATTATCGGCATTCGTAATAAGTATGGTGGTCGAAATGGATTCTATTTATGCCCTCTATCAGATAAAGTAGAATCACTATTGAGGGTCTAACATAAAAAAAGCTCCATAAACATTTAGTTGTATTATCACACATTGCCTACGTCATAACATAAATAATATGAATCCCTTTGATATTCTGAACTAAATATCAGAACATTACTTAAAAAACATGCATGTTAATAAAACCTTCTGCATTACAGGCTTGAATAGACATTTTTTGCAACTACTTTGTAAATTAAAAAAAAACATTGGCGCTTCCCTTTCTCATTAAAAAGGTTTTTGAATGGGAGAATTTTATTCGTGATGTAAGTCATTGGAGTTTTAGCTGCATTGCTGCAGAATTTTATTAATAAGTAGGCATACTAGTTAATTATAATGTTAGTTTAATTAGCGTAATATGACGTGAGCAGGGTTCCTTAGAAATAATATAAAGAAAAGTCAAAGATACAAAATTTGGCGTGTACCTTAAGTTTAGAGTTAAATGATATTATCAATAGGTCAAAGAAATATGTTACCTTTTTTTTTAAGCCCCCTCGGGCCGCCACCCCACCGGGGTTTACGGCGGGGTGGTTTGTCGGAATTGAACCGACTAAAACCACAGGGCATGCCAATTTGCGCCTGACATAGGAGGGTTACAGAAACAGCTGCTATTACGACCTCCAGATCCCTCCTAAAGAAATATGTTTTCTAATGAAAATTTCTAATTTAATTATTCATAATTATTCATTGCATAATAATACAGACTGCAGCGTTGGTCTAGTGGTTCGAGTATGTGACTGCAGGTCCCGTTTGTCATAAATATCTATACCAATTGTTGTTGGGAAATCAGTGCTGTGAAATATATTGACATTTAGTTCAACCTTCGAATTTAGTTTGCTCTCAGGATTGTAGAGATCCGTCACGAGGCCGAAGCCAGTCACTCCATGTAAAAAATTATATTCAATTTAAGTCGGACTAGTAGAAAGTGTCAGGTAGTGGAGCCACGCTGCAACCTACCGACGTATTATAACATAAAACCACACCTATTTCCCAGAGGAGTACGCACATAGAGATGATCTCCATTTGCTACGGTCCAGACATCTTATTTATTCAACCACGCTCATCAATTGCTCTGCATACATGCTCGTCAGTTCCTGGTTTCACATGACCCTTTTTCAGAACGTCGCCAATTTGTCGTCGGTAAATGTTTGCCACGCACGACCTCTTCTTACACTTTCACACACATTATCTCTGTAAATTCCTTTTGTGTTTCTTCTCTCATCCATCCTCTCTATGTGGCCAAACCATTGAAACGTGCGCCTTTTAATCTTTGTCACTACATTTTCTTTCAGTCCGCAACATTCTCTTATCACTACATTCTTGACTCTATCACTAACATTCACACTACAATTCCTTAATAAATATCATGTGGTATCACTCATCATCATCACCTTTAACAGTCTACTGTTGGACATAAACCTCTTCGTCGAAAGGAGATTTTGGCCTACTATACCAGGTTGGCCAGACAGGTGAGTTTAAGGTTTAGTCAACTTTTTCTTCATTTTGCAGTTATAATATTCTGCCTAGTAAGTTCCTCCTAATGGGATGAATACTAGTGATGACACTCTATATTCTTTATCCGTCACTTCACGGATCTGTGGTGAATTTGTGGCACAACTAACATAATTATTATTCTCAAGTTATCTGGAGTACATGGCAAGTTATAAAGCACGCTTCTCACAATGTATCAGTAACAAAGGCTAAGTTTGAGAGTCTGCGACGGCTCTTACTCAGTGACACTCGGCCAAACTTTTGGTAGACATCACAATTGAGCTCTCAGCAGTTAACAATACTTATTTATTATTATTGTAACTGAACTTTGTCTTCTATACTCGCCCTGACTTACTGACCAATTTATCAATACAGAGCCTGGTAAATTTGAAATTTTAGCAACTGATTCGTTTCAAATTGTGCGCACTAAAAGGAATAAAATAAGAGATGAATGATTAAGATATGTAATTTTGAAAGTTAGGAGTAGAAATTATACAATACGTCACTATATATCAAATAATTTTAAGGGATTTTTAACCTACTTCTAAATGTGTTGTCAAAATAAAGTTTGTATCCATCTGATACGTCATTTGAACATTTTTAAAAAAGAACAATTATATATCAGTCATGTAGTCATAAGCCTTTTACAGTCTACTTCTGGATTTAAATTTTTCCTTAGAAAATAATCTTGGCCAACTATAACCACACTGGCTAGACGGATTTATAGCATTTCAAATTTTCCTTTCTTTTAATAAAAATAATGACGTAAAAACCATACAATTAATAACACAGTCTGAGTTTGATGGTTCGCGGCCAGCCTTATTCTGTTACAATTCGCCTTACGTAGGATGACCAGCAATTTGTGTCACTCAAGATTCGCCCTACTTTGTGAAGTGTGAACGAATGCCGTTGAAAGAGAGAAATAGCGCAGGTCATTGAGTGACAACGGAAATATTTTTAGAAATTTACGTCAATAATGGAAGGAGGGGCCTGTGATGCATTGGCTATCGTACTTACAAGTGACATCCTCATTTTAGTACCATTATCTTGACGAATTATAAGTATAAAAACTTGTAACTTTGAGACCTACTTATCATGAGCGACTATCATAATCCGCTTTAGGATTTATCTTGATCATATTATTTTTACTTTATATAAGAGTTTAACTCGCCTATTAGTCTAACAGCTAGTGATTTTGACTGCTTAGATGGTGGTTGAAGTTTAGATTTCCATCCAAACTAATATTTGTATAATGAACATTGAACCTGTATCAGGGTATAATTTATCTAAAATATTGTCTAAAATATACATTATTGCTAATCGTTTAGTAGGTTTTTTTTAAAATATATAAGTACGTCAAGCAGCAGTCTGATCACCATAAGCTCTGCCTAGTTTGGGATGTAGGATTATATGCGAAATATGTAAATTTTATGTTGTTCTAAAAAACACCTAAAGCAACATTTTAATAAACAGCCAAAATTTTCGACAAAATTATACATCACGCTAATCCCAAGTAAAATTGTGAAAAGGATACAAAAATGAACCACAATAACATGTAACTTTAATCAATAGATGCCGAAATCCCAAGAAATTCCGTCTACTACATGGTTCCTCCAAGCTAACTCAATAAATACTCCGGTCTGACATCGGCAACTAATAAGTTTTGCTCTCGACGAATAATTTAATGTACTCGGACATACTTGTCGTATACAATCATTATCATTGTTGAGTACAATATAAACTTTGCCAATGATGGATTAATAAAAGACGATGTTTTATAGATTCTTTGCAAGTCTAGATCCGGTTTCTTCTGAACTCAAGTGAGATTGACTGACAGTAAAATTAACCATGTATGACATGGCAGTGCTGAGCAAAGGGAAGAAAAACTTAAAATATACTCGATACTTTTGACCAGTGTGTTATAGTAGGCCATTGTAATGGGCGGCGGTTCTGACCGCCCAGAATAGGGCTATGGAATAACAGCTGTTCCTGGATCCCTCCTATCTCAGGCACAGAGTGACCATGTGGTTTTAGTCGGTCCGATTCCGACACACCACCCCGCCGTAAACCCCGGTGGGATGACGGCCCGAGGGGGTTTCCAAACATAAAAAAAGGCCATTGTATAGTAAACCTCCATTTTATGGAAGACTCATGTCCAGCAGTGAGCTACAGTGACACAATCTAGTGTTTGGAGTAGTAAAAGCTCTACCGAAATATTTTTGCCTGTTGATCGTACCTATTTGAAACAAAAATAATCATTAGCTCGTGTGTTAATTATAATTCCTCTTATTGTGCTTGTGAAATATGAAATTTTGTGGTAGATCTTCTTGCTTTGGAGTATATACATTATTTGTACATTACATGAAAAAAAATAGCGTTTCTTTATTTTTTTCTTTTTTTAAAAAGACAACGCTGTTATTAGCAATAAATCCCGTGTCGCGGAGGACTTTACAAACATACAAGAAACGGACACAAAGAACACCCAGACTCAGAACAACAATTTGTGGATCACACAGACTGTTGTCCCATGTGGGGTTTGCACCCAGAACACGCAGCGCAGTAGAGAGCGGCGTGGCGACCGCTTAAACTAAGACTAACTAACTAAGACAACCGTACAGTCAAAAGAGAACCAAAATATTGTAGAGATTTTGAGGAAGGTTTGTAGACTGATAGTGGTAATTTGTATATATTAAATGTCACCAACACCAACAGCCTTTCACAATCCACTGCTGGACATAGGCCTCTCCTTAGCAAAGAGGTTACTGTACCGCGCTGGCCAGATGGGTCGGAAAAGGGTTTATTCCGAATTTTCCTTCTCTTTGTAATGGTGTTGTCTTGCGTACTTTATTCCCTTAGTCGCCTTTTACGACACCCACGGGATGAATAGGGGTGGTAACACTATGTATTCTTAATCCGTCATCACGCGGACAAATATTAAATGTATCCTATATCTATTATGTATGTATATTTATACCTTTTTATTCCACACCTGTTATACTACCATGTGTTTACAACGCCGTGAATTTTTAAGTGAACTTACCCACAACAAAAATAATCCTCTATTTCAAGTTGAGTAACTGTAAGCCTATTGTTGTATACTAAAGAATTCAGGGAATTTACCTTTCATGATTTATATTGAAAGCAGTATTTTTAGAACTAGAAGGTAACAATCAAAGCTCTACTATACAATATAATAATAATGTAATAATATTAATAGGCAATTCACGTTTCATGACTTATATTGAAAGCAATACTCGTATTTTTAGAGTTAAAAGGCAACAACCTTGGCTAGGCTTTTTTTTTATTTCTCGTAAACTTTATAAGTATTTAGTTATTATATGTTTTTATATAATCTTAATTCTATGTTAGTATGTTAGTATGACCAGTGCGTCCTGACATACGGAGCCGAGACGTGGACACTCACCATTGGACTGGTCCATAAGTTTAAAGTAGCTCAGCGTGCGATGGAGCGTGCGATGCTGAGTATTTCTTTGGCTGACAAAATCCGTAACGAGGTTATTCGACAGAGAACTGGAGTAACTGACATCACACGGAGAATCAGTGCTATAGTGTGTATGCTATAGTGGAAGTGGGCCGGCCATGTCTCCAGACGAACCGATGGTCAATGGAGCCGAACTGAGCTAGGGTGGAGATCACGATTGTACAAATGTAGTGTAGGGCGCCCTGCGGCGTGATGGACCGACGACTTGAAAAAGGTGGCTGGCAGCGGATGGATGCGAATTGTCCAAGATCGGAATGGTTGGCGCTCCATGGGGAGACCTTCGTTGAAAAAGATATTAGTAACTAAGTCTAAGTTATTCCAATGATCATTTTTACTTATATTATAGGAACTCTTTGATACGGTAGAGGTCACCTCCAATTACGTCCATTTTTGGGTTACGGTCCACAGTTCTGCGCTGTTTTTATCCACTTTTTTCCTGCAACCGATATTTACACATGTTGCTTATACAATATACATACTTATGAAGGCCAAAACTTTCTACCTACAGTTTTGTGGATTCCACATCTATTCACTTATCAAAATCAGTTTAGCAATTTTGAGCAGTAATCACGTAAATGTAAATATTATCACCCATTTCTTAAATTTGTTTGAGGTTATCATAATTTTTTTTTATATGTCTATGACGAAAACAAACCTATAATTAGATCCACGATGAACGTAGAACACAATATAAGTTAGTAATACAAGTGTTGTCTTTGACAACTAGGTGGCGCTGTATCAGTTCTCTGAATCGCGATATTGTTTGTTTACCGGGTTCGGTGTAAAAGTTACCGCGAGTGTATGAATGTAACAATCAAATAAATAGCTTGTCAGATCAGCAGATCAGTTCACAGTGGTTTTATTTGGAAAACAACTAATCCCCTAGGGTACACAACACGTTAAGTGCTAGTACGGCATTTGACAAATATGTATCGTCTTTCTTTCTTACTCATGCACACATTATGTATGGAAATATAATTAAGTTTCTTTAAGTTATTGTAAACGATCAAAACAAGTAGCTTAGAAAATATCTACTATATATATAATGTAGAAAATAATATATTAGTAGTAACTGAGACATTACGCGAAATGACCCAGTGATGCCCAAAAAAAAATTTACAAAAGAATCGAAGTGAAAATTTATTTTATTCAAATGTCAATTACATAGATTTTCAGGGATTAAACTTTTACCCCATTAAATGTGCGGATAATACGTAATAATGTACTTTAATCTGTCGCCTTAATCCGAAAACTTTAACCCGTGAAATGGTCTAATTAAGTGAGTGTGACTAGATAGTCAAACTGTTTGACAAAAACTTTTCTCTTAATAATATCGAGTAAAAACCTTGGGTCGTAGAAGTTTATTGCCTAACGCAATTCCAAGTGTTTGTTGTGTAATTTAATTACTGTGTGTGTAAAAATAGCTATCTGAGTGTCATTTTAAAAACAAATTCAACTGCCTCGGTGACGCAGCGGTAGTGATTTTGACTGCTGTGCTTGAAGTCTCGAGTTAGATTCCCGGGTCGGACCAAATGTTTGTTTGACCAATATCTGCAAATATTTCTTTCGAAGTTTAGATTTACAAAAAAAAAGTATATAAGTATTTTATCAGTCAGTCTAGTTATCATAGTACAAGCTCCGCTTAGTTTGAAACTAGATGACGCTGTGTGTCCAATTTCCGAAATATTTATTTATTTATTTACTATACTTTTAAAAAAAAAATAACGTAACTTTCTGACAATTGTTATATTTATGTCCCGAAATTAACGTGATCACATACGAGTAATAGCTATCACATATGCCACAAAGCCATTGACTGCCTCGATGGCATAGCGGTAGCGAAAGCAATTGCTGCGCTTGAGGTCTCAGATTCGATTCACGGGTGTTGGTTGGGAAGTTTGGGTGTTTTCTATGTATAATATATATATAAATATATATATATATATATATATATATAAAAAGTGTATAAATATTCTGTCAGTCAGTCTAGTTACGTAGTACAAGCACTGCTTAGTTTAAAACTAGATGGCGTTGTGTGTTAAATGTCCGAAATATTTATTATATCTTTGAATTGCCCAACATTTCGAGCAGGTGGCACTGTCCGTAGTCATAGGTTTGCTTTAGTAGTGACTATGTAATACTCTTATGATGTAGAGTGCAGATGGACCAAAAAATAAAGTTAAGTTAATATTTAGTTATAATAGGTATACTTAGAGCCTACATAGGGATGTCATTTACAGTTATTGTAAATATTACTTATATCGGCCTAACTGCACCTCCAGGTTTCGGTCTCAATCTGCAAGGAACTAGGCTCAAGATAACCCTTATATCATCGTATTTCTTTCACTTACTCAATTAATTTTCTCCCTACCCGCCTCCAAATCATTTTTAAGATTAAGATTAACATAAAAATTATGGAAAGGTGACTGTTATCGTGGTACACTACCACGCTGTCTGTCATGGCTTTTACGTCGTCGTTTATATCTCTTGGATTCTATTCATGCTTTCCTTCAGGCAGAGTAATGTCACTTTGGCAGGTTCTTAATACATAAAACAATTACATAAAATATTGGCCCACTTATCCAAAACACCCTACATAATAAACAGAACGAATACGTCTATACATACGATGTATGTAAATACATGTAAACAGCTTTCCCATGTCCAGAGTTAAAGTATTAACATCACTTAGTCTGCGTCCGTCCATGGGTTTTTGTTCCAATTAGACGGAACATATCTTGTTTTTGTGACGTCAAGCTTTCATGTTTCTTAACTTGTATTATTACGTAAAAACATTATGTCGGGTGTGCTAGTACAGTTTGAACATTCAAAAGATTTGTAAGTGAGTAAAGAAATATTGGGTTTGTTTAAAAGATTTTTGTATATTGGTTGTACTGGAGAAAATTATTATTACATTGAAATTGGGCAGATTCTACATTCTCTTTTTTTATCTTAAGAGCCTGCCAAAGTGACTCTACTCTGTTTGATGGAAACCATGAACAGAATCCAAGAGTTGTGGTCACCATTCTCATTGCAAATGCTGACAACGCAGTATGGTGACGTACACTATGGTGGCCTTGTGAGATGCTTTTTCACATCCCGCTTGGGGACGTAAAAGGCATGACAGTCATTGTGACACTGTAAGGCTTACACAGTTTCCACGATAACTGTCACCCCTGCATCAATATGCCTCCGGTCTCACACTCACCAACGAAACACGACAGCACGGATGCTGGCGTTTTAGGTTAGTCTTCTGTGGGAGGGTAATACTGCCCTGGTCGAGCCGGCCCGCTCGTGCTGAAATCGGCGTGGCTCTACTACCTAAGAAATTATCAATACATTGAAATTGAACGGATTCTACATTCACTGTTCGTCTCCAGTCTCAACCAGCGTGACGTAAGTCAACGTTTATATTCATTCAGGGAACTTGAGGGAAGAGAAGGGATTATTCTTAAAGGACAATACCATTGTGTCTCTTGAATTACATATGACCATGAGAGATAAAAACTTACCATTCTGTCTGTTAGGGGTCTTAGGTCTTCGATTGGTCTCTATATCAATGTAAGCAGAGATCTATCCATTCATTCGACTGCCTCGGTGCGTAAATTCAGTAGCATTTGCGACTGTTGTGCTTGATGTCGCGCGTTCTATTCTCGAATTGGATCAAATGTTTGTATTATCTACAAATATTTGTCTCGGAGTTTGGGTATTTTTTATGTGTTATATGCGTGTATTTACAAAAAAACTTGTCAACATTAGTTGTCTAGTAGCCATAGTACAAAGTGCTTAATTTGGGACTAGATAGAGTTGCGAGAATCATCAATAGATTTTAACAGTTTACAGTTGGACCTCAAGCCTCTACTTCGACACGAGGTTGAATATGAAGGAGGTTATGTATGAATTTGGTAGAATATTATTATATAATCGTTATTATTGAATTCAAAACAGAGAAAACTGGTGCTGCTCAGCAGAATAATCTTTACGCAGAATACCCACCCGTAGTTTTTTTCGAAGTTAACTGATTTAAGAAAAAAAGTTTGAATGAAAGAACTCTTTTCAAAGCAAAATCTTGTACCTAAAATGAATCACGTACCTCAATAAAAGCCTAAGATACAAAAAAAGCAATAAAAACTGAATCAACTTTGTACACTATAACCGTTTTTGGTAATGATAATAAAGTGTATTAATCATTTCTTATTTTTTAACTCTGGAGGGTGATATTTTGTCTTCACATCTGTACGGAGCCAAAGAAGTGAGCTTGTCCTTTTAAATTGAAAAACAGTTTATCAAATACTATTATAAATTACGACATTCTGAGATAACGAATAAAAAAAAACTATTAAACCTGTTACATGAAGCAAATTGAACGTCCAAATTACCGTAATTTCTTAAAGTACGAGTATAGAGAGCAAAGACGTAGTATGGGTGTAATAAAATGATAGAATATGTAATATTTGCAACAAACAAGAGTAAAAGTAAAAATTACATTTTAAACTTTTGAGTGTATTTATTGTAGAAATCCGGAGCGATCCAAACTAATGGATACACCTGTAAACTGCATTATATTCTTAATATATTCCAAAAAAAAATTGTTTCGAATATGATTACAATGTAACGAAATCATAACGTAATTCAGAAAGATTAAATAACGCCATCTATCGAGATGTTACTTAAGCTTTTGTTAGTGATTATCGCTCTAATAATATAAAGGCGAAAGTTTGCGAGTGTGTTTATATATTTGTTACTTCTACACACTCAAACGGCTGGACCAATTTTGATAAAACTTGATATAGTAGAAGCTGACATCTTGGTTTAACACATCAGCTACTTTTTAGTTTGAAAAAATACAGTGTTGCCATATGATGAATAAGGAATATAAACCACGGACCACAGCTGGTAATTCAATAAAAACGTTATCCAAATATGCAGATCCGATGGAAAAAACAGTGATATTTTATCGCAACGCGTAATTTAAATGTCGTTCAATATTTTATGAGTGACGTATCAACTAGTTTACGAGTGATCCCCATGTCGCCGCAAATCACTGCGCGCTGGTTATAACATTGGGAGGTTGGGGTCGTACTTACAGCGATCTAAACTTGTAGTAATGTATTATAGGGTTATAATCATAATCCATAGCAGCACCATCTCACTCTGTGGATACTTACCTCCTTATAATACAATAAGAAAATATGGGTTACAGGTAGTAGAGCCACGCTAATTTCAGCACGAGCGGGCCGGCTCGACCGGGGCACTACTATCTTCCCACAGAAGACCAACCTAGAGCGCCAGCATCCGTGTTGTCGCGTTTCGTTGGTGAGTGCGAGACCGGAGGCCCATTGATGCAGGGGTGACAGTTCTCGTGGTAACTGTATAAGTCTGTCACAGTGTGTGTGTCTGTCTGTCTGTAACAGTGTACTATCACGGTAACTGTCATGCCTTTTACATCCCCAAGCGATGTGTGAAAAAGCATCTCACAAGGCCTCCATGTATGGTAACCCACACTGCATTGTCTGCATTTGTAAAGAGTATGGTGATCACAACTCTTGGATTCTATTCATCCTTACTGTCAGGCAGAGTAGAGTCACTTTGGCAGGCCCGTAAGATAAAAAAAAATATGACGTTCTCAAAAAAATTCATTAATTATTATAATGGGTATTTCCTTTTCCAATGTACTCTACGGTCCTATTTAATAAAACTGTAATAAATAATAAATAAATAAATAAATATTTCGAACATTTGACACACAAAGTCAGCTAGTTTCAAACTAAACAGAGCTTGTACTATGATAACAAGACTGACTGATAGAATACTTATATACTTTTTTATAAATAAATATATATTATACATAGCATATCATACACACCCAAACTCCGAAACAAATATTTGCAGATCATACAAACATTTGGTTCGATCCAGGAATCGAACCCGAGACCTCAAGCACAGCAGTCGCTTTCGCTACCACTACGCCATTGAAGTAAATAAAAAGAATAAAAAGTAAAAATTAAGTAACTCACATATACTCGTACCTACCAGTATATGTATTTTTACTACAATACCATAATAAAAATCCTAGGTTCTGATAAGTATCATCTAAAACAGTTATTTTATAATTGTATTGCCTTTTTACGTACGACATGGTCAAGGTCGCGAGCAGCTGCTGGATGCGGGCGACACGGGACTGGCTGTTATAGAGAACCTTGAGGGAGGCCTCTGTCCAGCAGGGACGTCTTTTGTCTGAGATTATGATGATGATGATTGCCTTTTTAGCGATTGCTATTAATTCTTTCTGTTGGTTTTTTTACTTACTAGGCGATTTCGAAGTTCTGCAGATAGACTCGTCGGCAGTTTTGCAAATACTCATAAAGATTGGGACAGTTGGTAGTATTGAAGCCAAAGTCGACGGTTTATTGTGCTCTAAGGGGTATAACGAACAATATTGATTATGGTTCATTATTTTATGATGGTAAATGTGGTAGGTATTCTTAACAGGTTCTCAACAAGTATTGTAAAAATTTCTAAAAGTGCATATGTTAATAAATAACTCCGCTTTTAGTGCCACCCCACCCTGTGTACGGTATAAACCAGCCCGTTTCCGCGCTGTCATACCGTATTCATGGGATTTAGAAATGTTGCATTATAACGCCACACATGTACCCATTGTGTTTTTACTTTATATCACAACAAAAACGCTCTTTTTGTGGCCTAGCCTTAGATTGTTAGATAAGAAATGTGTTGTTGTGGGCAATTTTAAAGCCGTGCCAAAGATTCTGAGTTTGTGCTCCTTTCTTTGTCTTTTTAACTGTATTTTGTAGTATGATTATAAAAGATAATATGTTGAATTCTTATTTAACATATATAGTTAGCCCCCAGCTCGTCGTATCTATCATTGAAGTGCTCACAATACAGCCTGTATCACCTTGAAGTTGACTTTAACTGTACGGATTTCAATGCGCTTTAACGCGACGTAAAAACAAATTATGTTAAGCTAGTTGACGTTCACGTTCTATTTTGAGCATCAACAGCCTTTTACAATCCACTGCTGGACATAGGCCTCTCCTTAGCAAGGAGGCTTTGGCCTACTATAGACCAGACGGATTGGAATAAGGTTTGTTTCAAGTTTTCCTTCTCTTTGTAATGATGTTGTCTTGCATACTTTGTTCCCTTAGTCACCTTTTACGACACCCACGGGATGAACAAAGGTATGTATTCTTAATCCGTCACCACACGCTCAAAGACATAAGTGTATGTAGTTAATAACAATTAGATTCACGCAGAATCTCTTCCGTTATTCCACGAATCACAGTCTCGCTATCTCTCTATGCAACTTTAACAAGATCACAAAAAGCGGCCTCGTGATCCTAACAATAATTGATGTGGAGCTACTACAAAGAATGTCCTATGAATTTTTGAAAGCTTGGCCATTCTACCCTTTATGCTTTCAGGGGGAACCAATCTAAAAGAAAGAGTTTTTGGGTAACTGCCACAGCCCTTTTGCCATCATTGTGTCCTTATTGAAATCGACGTGAACGTTTTACGTGTTAAAATATTCGTAAGATTATTTTTTGTTTTGTTTGCTAAGGCTTTTTAAAAGTGTACCACGTTGTTTGTAGCTTTTTTCGTTTTATTTCTTTAAATGCTTTGAAATCGTCATGAACGGTACAACTAGCCACTGCTGGATTTAGACCTCACCTCAGAAAGGATTTTTGTGAAATACTCCATCTTATTACTATATAATCTTGTCTGCACGTATGACGCAGTAGCTTAAGCGGTCGCCACGTCACGTCCTTCTGTGCTTAGTGTTGTGCGTTCAAATCCCACATGGGATAACACTTTGTGTGATCCACAAACTGTTATTCTAAGTTTGGGTTCTTTGTCACCGTTTCATGTCTGTTTGTAAAGTCCCCGTAACACAGGAGATATGGTTGTTTATTAAACCTTGGACCTAGTATGCTTGTTTATTATTATTTTTTATTTTTAATATTAGTTTAAATTAGTTTATTAAAAAATAAGAAAGGTTTTACAAAGAATTACATGCTCGATATGCATTTCCGATTTAAATTTCAAACCAATCACGACATCTTGGTGTGAATATCACTTATTAGTCACGTATCTTTTTCTTCAACAGTAAAAACGAAAGCGTGAGTAAAATTGACTAAATAGACTTACAATAAAATTGTATATCTCTTAATTTTTTTCGTGATCATCAACAGCATTTTACAGTCCACCGCTGGACATAGGCCTCTCCTTAGCGAGGACGTTTTGGCCGGGCGGGAAGCGGCATATGGCCCACGCCCGAAGAGATACGTGAGTGGCGTGAGGCCGCTCGTCAAGCCAGGATGGCTCGTTGGTCGTCCCGGCTGGAGGCTCCACGTGCTGGCTTTGCCGCCGTGGAGGCTCTCCAGCCGGTCATCGCCGAGTGGGCAGGGCGACATCACGTAACCCTTTTCTTCCGACTGACGTAGATTCTTTCCGGGTACGGTTGCTTCGGGAAGTATCTGCACTCGGTCGCCAGGAGAGAATTGAGTCCCGCCTGTCGCCACTGCGATTGCAGTGAGGACTCGGCTCAGTACAGGCTAGCGGTTTGTTCCGCCTGGGCGGCGCAGCGTGGGGTTCTCACTGCAGTTATTGGAGGAGATCTCTCGCTACCGGCCGTCATACGCTCCATGGTCGGTAGCGACAGTTGTTTTACCGCGGAAGCGGCGGAGAAGGCCCGGGAGGACAACCTCCACTCGGACCCAATTCGCCGCCGGCGAACCGGGCGGCGGAGGCGCGCGTACCAGCGCCTCATGCCGCCTTGAGTGTGGCCGCGGGTGGACGGGACGGGTTTTCCCCTCCATCCGCTATAATGGCCAGCCGCGAGAAGGCGACGTCCATGTGTGCCGTACGTCGCCTAAATGGAGAGTTCATCCGCAGATGGTGCCTGCGTTAGCGGGCAGGCGCTAGGAGCGAGCTGGATGTCGTAATAACAGCTGTTGCCGGATCCCTCCTATGTCAGGCGCAGAGTGGCACACCGTGTGGTTTTAGTCGGTCCGATTCCGACACACCACCTCGCAACCCCGGTGGGGTGACGGCCCGAGGGGGTTTCCACACGTTAAAAAAAAAAACAAAAAGGTTTGTTTTAAGTTTTCCTTCTCTTTGTAATGATGTTGTCTTGTATACTTTGTATAATTTCTTTAATATTGGGCATTATTTAACACTCTCATTTACAAAAACATAGAAAACTATTACTACACTTAAATTAATTCACACTTGAATGTGTTAATTTTTTAAACTTTAAGCTTTTTCAAATACAAATCAATCAAAAATGTCATTTAACTAAACTTTAAAATATAAGAACTAATTCTACAAATCTAACTGCGAAGTTTACATACAAATAAATTGTATCCGTATAATGTTTCATGTCAAAATTAATATAACAACTGTAGGGGTTGAATGGAGCAAGGGACGAAGGGGCGGGAGTGAAATTACGAAGGCTGCGCTGCCCATATGGGACTCGGACATTGCATATTGTATGTAAATACATACTTCGTTATGTCGGCTCTATCGTCATATTGTGCTCTCACAAAAGGTTTTGGATAAAATTAAAACATGATGCAGGGGTTTTTGGGTATTATTTACGTATGAAGATATTAAATATTTTATTTTGGTATCTTGTTACTTAACGTAATAGAAAAAAAATGGTAAGATATAATAAAGAGGTATTTATCCATAGACTTTAATAGTCAACAGCTGGACATACTCGTAGGTCTCTCCTTAGAAAGTGGTAACTAGGAAATTTAAAAAAAAAATTTAGTCAAGCTTTGTTAGTATTAAGCATTGTTAATTGTTAATAAACTGAACTAAAAGTCAAAAATAATTTAATTCTGATAAGATATATACTATTTTATACAGACATAACCTTTAATTAATAACGACTCTCTTCGTCTTCGTCAAAATAACGTGTGATTAACATATGGCATGGCAAGGCAAAAACAGGAAAGTGGGTCAAATTTAACTTGCGAGATTTCATTACAGACACCAGAACAGCTGACAGTAAATAAAAATTTGTAATACAACCAAAACGAAAACCCCATTTCCTTGAATTCATTTTATAATAACTTAATAGGCTCTACAGCTAATTTAATTGGTCACTGACAAAATAAAAGTATACTGACCCCTTAGTTCTATGTAATAGTTGTAACATAATATTAAATGTTATACAACGCAGAGTTCGAAATTTTTAATGTATTTACTTTTTCTATATAAATAAATTATGGACAATAAATAAATATTAAGGACATTTGACACACAACGCCATCTACTTTCAAACTAAGCAGAGCTTGTACTATGATAACTAGACTGACTGACAGAATACTTATATACTTTTTTTTATAAATACATACATATTATACATAGAAAACACCCAAACTCCGAAACAAATATTTGCAGGTCATACAAACATTTGGTCCGACCCGGCCATCGAACACGAGACCTCGAGCACAGCAACCGCTTTCGTTACTGCTGCACCATCGAGGCATATATAAGTCGCATATATAAGCACGGAAGGTGTAGTGGTTTCAATTGCGCGGAGTGTTGAGGGATCAAATCTGACGTGGGACAACGCTTTGTGTGATTCACAAATTGTTGTTCTGAGTCTGGGTGTTCTTAATGTTCGTTTCTTGTATGTGTGCAAAGTCCCCCGCGACACAGGATTTAACAGGCAACTACACTAGGAGTGTGAGAGTTGACCGGGTCCCCTTCAGAGAAGGACGCCTGTGACCGACCGCCGGGGTGGTTTTTAGTGGAAATACCACATACTCCTGGCTCCTGCGGCCCGAGGAGCTGGAGATCCGAAGGGATTTTCCACTCCGACAACAAAGGAAAAAGGTGTGTGGGAGTTGTCTTTTATTAAAGAAAGAATAAGAAAGCACGCATACACTCTACAATGAATTTTCTTCACATATAATTAACAGAATAACATTATCATCCCTCATTTTTATCCATTAGGAGTGAAATTTACAAAAATTCTTTTGTTAGTAGTTCCTTTCTGACATAATTTCAAGTTTCTTGGTCTAGCGAATTAGACGTTGTTTACGAAACAGTCAATCAGGCCAATAATTGTACAGATTATCAAAATAATATTCTAAGAAGTTCTATTCTGAATAGAAAACATCTATTATTATGATAATTACGTCCTCCACGGATGTAATTATTGTGAGTATTGAAGCGTAAGTAATATTATTCCTTATTGACAAAAACAAGATTGTGTATTATTAATCCTTCGTCTTCTTTTTACTTCTTAGATTTCAAATAGGTATGTGATATCTTGACTACTCTCTATCATCCATGCACGTGTTAACCTAGAATATTTTTTATAAATAAATAAATATTTCGGACATTTAAAACCAACATCGTCTAGTTTCAAGCTAAACAGAGCTTGTTCTATGATAATTAGACTGACTGATAGAATACATATATATATATATTTTTTTGTAAATACATACACATTATACATAGAAAACACCCAAACTTCGAAACAAATATTTGCAGATCATACAAACATTTGGTCCGACCCGGGAATCGAACCCGAGACCTCAAGCATAGCAGTCGCATTCATTACCGCTGCACCACCGAGGAAGTTAATATTGTGTCTAATATACATTAGTCTTCATGCGGTTGTGTGTGTGAGTGTCATTAAGAGTATGGAGTGTCATCAATTCCATTCATCCCGTGGGTGTTAAAAGCCGAATAAGAGAGAATATTACGCAAGACAATAGCACTGAAAAAGAAGAAAAATTTGAAACAAATCTTATACTTGGTATAATCGTCATGTACCTTCTTTTTAAGCAGAAGTCCAGCAGTAGTCTGTTAAAGGCTGTGGAAGTGATATATTGATATGAAAGAGGTTTCAAAAGCCTAAAACTTTGTTTCCTTGCCTTAGGGGGTCTCTCGTCTCGTCTGTTTGTAACCAAACAACAAGTTTATTTTAGAAACAGTAAATTTAAACTTGAAACACGGTTCCTTGGCTAAAACTTTGGTATTGGAGTTAACCAATGGTGACATTAAATTAGAAGCTCCTCTCAAACAATAAAAATGTAGCATCATGCATTATGCATCGACTGCGGTGCGTCGGGTAAACGCAGCCGCGTATCACACCGATACGTAATGTTGAGAATATTAATCTGATGTGAGATTTTGATTTTTAAAATGAGGTGTTGTATCCAGAATCATCTTACGAAGAATTTACTGTATGTCTGTTTATACTACATAACTCTAAATCAATTCTAAGTCTGATAAATACATAAATACACTAAACGAACTGACGGATACAATGAATGTAAATGACTAACACTAATTATTTATTTATTTATACTTAATGCACGTGTTGTACAAAGGTGGACCTAATGCTATGGGGCATTATCTCCCAGTCAACCTTTAGATGATGTAGAAACATGATGCGGTAGGTACAAAGGTAAAATAATGAAGTTGACAAACATTACTGCATTACTAATAAAATATTATTTTATTACAGTACATGAACGTACATGTATATAAAATTAATACAATATTCTATTTCGGCGGGCAGTGCATTCCCCAGAAGAATTGACTGCACAAAGAAGGAGGAATTGATAAAGTTGAAGGTGTGAGGGGGGCATAGAAGAAGTCTGTTGTTTTTTGACCGAAGGTTTCGACCGAATTATGTACATTTACAAATCAACAGACAAAAGCACATTTACGTCACAAGTACTCCTAACTTTCTCTTCCTGCCCCAGAAATGGGCATAATCACTTTTAGTCCTCCGATAACTTCACTAACTCGATGAAAAGTAATGAGAGTAGTACAAAGACGGCTTTCACATGACGTTACTTGGGCCAAAAAATATGAACCACCAAGCCATAGTCCTCCACTAAATATATATATGTCAGAGCGTCAGAAAAGGGGAAGCGTCATAGAGGTCTTGGTCGTAGCTATCCATCGTGGGCGGTGTAACAAGAACTTTCAAAATAAGAAACACACTTGTACTGTTCAATGTCTCATCGTTTAATCGTTATACAGTTTTATACAAAACCTCATAGATCTACAAACTTTAAATAAAATTGAAAATTTAAGAGCAAATAGTTTAGCATGTGCGTACCACGAGACAGCTGTCCGCCTGATCCTTTTTCAAGAACCAACTGACAGCCACCATTTACCGCTCTTATTTCAACTACCTCATTTTAATATTATCTTTCACAGAATCAACTTACTAAAATCAAAATTTACAAATCAAGTTATGATTAAAATAGGTTGTAATTTATAAATAAAGTAATTTATAATAAAAACCAATCCATAATCAGCGCGCCGTGATATATTTTAGAGTTATGATTACTTATCAATTTTGGACGTTCTTCTACTCATGTCGAAGTAGGTTTGTACACTGTGGTTTGTTTTGTTTAAAGTTGTAAACATTTAAAGTTCGATGAAGTATCTCGATCAACCGCGCCGTACTTGTTCATGGTCTCGGTACACCAAAATGAAACGATTGTTCTACTTATGAAACATTTTACGTTCTACATCATACTCGTAGTCTTAATTTTTCTTTTTCTATATTAAGAGCCTGCCAAAGTAACTTTACTCTGCCTGATGGAAAGCATGAATAGAATCCAAAAGTTGTAGTCACTATACTCATTGCAAATGCAGTCAATGCAGAATGGTGACCTACACTATGGCGGACTAGTCAGATGGTTTTTCATCCCCGCTTGGGGATGTAAAGGGCATGACAGTCATCGTGACAGTGTAAGGTTTACACAGTTACCACGATAACTGTCACCCCTGCATTAATGGGCCTCCGGTCTTTTTCAATATATATTAATAATTCTCATTATACATTTAATAAAGAGAATTTATTTCTACAGAAACGACAGAAGGAATCTCCTTCACTCATAAAATTATTACAGATCCGTGTGACTGTAACCAACTTGGTCTAATGAAATTGTCCATAAATCTTGAATATTGGACTGGCGACATGCCTAACTATGGTGTTTTCCTCCTCTTGTTACTGTGGACTCCAAAACGTTCCACTTTACTACAATATATGTCCTGATAATATATAAATGTTGTTTTCCCGAATATTTAGCCGCTGTCATAATATACGGATGTTATGAGTGTTAGACGCTATATATTTATGTGTGAGTGTGTAGTTGCGTGTGTAATATTAGCATACATATAGCACATGCGCTCTGTTTACTTGTTATGTATATGTGTGTGGAAATATGGGGGTGTGTGTGTCAGTTTTGGACACATCTTCTTATGAAGAGTAAGTACGAATATTTTATGTTATTGGCCGTAACATTAAATGGGTAAGGGGTGTTAGTCTATTATAGCTCCAGGAGACGGAGATAGAAATTAATTAATTATATATTCTCTTTCACTCACATTCCTTAACTGATTTTGTTCTTGATCCTGTTTATTGCCATCGTATTCCTGAAGAGATGTTTAGTTCCTCGAAGGGGAAAATGAGGTCTATCGTGCGAAGTTCCGTGAAAATTTGAGACGGAAAAGTTAGAAGAACATTGTTTCATATTTTTAGTTCGTCTTAGTATTCTTATTACAATTATAGTTTCTGTTGAACAAATCTCCTGTATGTTTATGAGAATTTTCATCGTGTTTACAGGTCTTAGATACATAGCTGTATTCTGATAATTCTGGCGAGTTAAGAAAACTCTAATCAACTTTGTTGACTTTTTTTACGTTAAGTGGTAAATGAGAAGGCACGTCACAAATTACAAAGTGACTACCATCAATCATAAACTCCTGCAACTCAGGCACCAGAACGTTACCGGCTTTTAAAAAGAGAGTACGCTATCACTCTTCAGGTAATAAACGCTAAAAAAACAGAATTTCGAAGTCGATCAGAAATAATTTGGAAGCAAAAATTTATTTATTTACACTTTATGCACTTTGTACATCGGCGGACTTAATGTCCAAGGCATTCTCTTCCAGTCAACCTTAGTGTGGTATAGGAATATTGTAAGGGAGGTGCACAGAGGTTACATAGACAATGAAAATATACCATATATGAGTACATATACATACATAAACACATACAATACATACGTCATGAATACATATATAAATATATATATATAAATATACATATAATTTCTCTGCTCAAAGCTCTTCTATTTCAAATATCTGATAGAAACCTATACCGACTAAAAACCTTGTTTTCTCTGCCTATTAACTCCCCATGCGTTAAGTGTTTCATCATGGGAAAAGGTCTTAGCCGCTCAGCTTTTTTTTACTTTTGCTGTTTGGCTTCTACTCGATCTCACTCTCTTTTGGGTGCGTAGTTCTCTTAGCACTTCTACCGTTAAGGTGTTACTTGCATCCCATGCGTCATTCGTCTTCAGGTTGTATTCTACATCTTAGTTTAGTCTCACACTTCTCCCATGCTCCGGCAGAGGCAGAGGGCACACGAAAAATATATGCTCCGCGTCCTCATTAATGCCAGGGTAGATGGATCACTCTGGGGAATCATCGTGCTAGTACCGACGGAGGTAGTCTCGGAAGAATCCATATTCTGAAAGCACCTACCTGAGGTAATCACCTGGTGATCTCTTTGTGTGAGTATAAGCCGGTGGGTCCATCTCATTTTAATTGAGGCATCTCAGTGCAGTACGAGGGCCACAGCAGTAGACTGTTTTTTTTCTCTTGACTCCTTAGTTCTGCTGATGTTGAGTCAGAGCTCATTTTCCAGATATAGTAGAGAGACGTTTATTGCTCAGCTAGTATTTCTGCTGGCAGCGTACCCCTGACACACACCGCGTCTTTTAGAACAGTACGGACTGCCAAAACTGCTTTTCTGAAGTACATGTTTATTTGTCAGGTTTTGGCCCTCTTCAAGGTAATGGAGAAGAGACTATAGACTCTAGTTTCTGGTAAGTAATTCTGCTAACTAATAAGAATGGAATAAAATTAACTTTATTATACACCAACAATTTGTTTTTCTATTATTTTCCAATGTATAAATACAAACATTTACAAATCAACTGTGAATAAAAGAATTTCAAGTTACAAGTATAGTATAAAGTGCAGAACCGGTTTAAAAAAACTATTTTTACTTAACAACGTCAAAGCATTTACAGTTGAAACACTGGGTTTATTCCTAAGAACCGCGTTGCCAGTTACACAAAAGATTTTCACTAACATACAAGTTCTTATGAGAGCATAAATAATAACTGTGTACCACAGAATTTATGAGAAATAAGATCCCTGGTGTTTATTCTTCACATTAAGTCCCTGTGTTGTAGAATTTACGGCCGTAAAGAGTAGGTAAGGGAGAAAACGAACTATTATATAAATATTACTATTTTGAATAAATAATACTCTACTCTACTCTAATAAGAAATATTTACTCACATTAGTCAGAAAGTTTCTCTTATAACCCAGATTCAGTGTTGTGTATAAAAATTAAATAAGTAGAGCTACGCGCGTTCTTAATATATTTATTACTTTTTCAGAAACTTTTTAAAGTAAAGAAAAGGGTTACAACTTCTTTGAAATAGTGTTTTGAAATAATTTCCACAGAGATTCATACTTTTCAAGAAATATGGAAAAGGGAAACATTAGTAATACACTTGAGATATTCCGCATAAGATTTGTTTATGTGAAATAAAAGAAATTATAGAAACATTATTTAGCAGGTTTTTTAGGTTAGGTTTAGCAAGTTTCTTTTTAATTTTTAATAGCTGCTAAGATGACTCTAATCTGTCAGAGAAAAACCACGGATTGAATCCATGTGTGGCGGTCACCACACTCAGTGCAAATGTAGACAGTGCAGCATGGTGGTGAACCACACTATGCCGGCTTAGTGATATATTTTTTCACGCCACGCTTAAACACCCGGAATTATAGTTGGAAGGAAACACGTGTGCTGGTAGTGAGTTCCAGGTTTTGACTGCTCGGCACAGCGCGCTATCGGAGCCCAAACCTGCCTAACACCAGTCTCTTATGACTTTTAAGTTGAAGGTATCCATGGACTGCAACAGTCACTTGTAAAGGAATGAGTATCTTGTCCCTCCGACACAAAAGTAGAACCCTCCATTTGGGTGAGGTGACCATGCCTGCGGGCCACGGAATCAACGATTCTCTGGAACACGTGGAGGTTGGATCAGGATGGTTTGCACCCTGCCAGCGCTTTCTTATCTCGCTGCCCCTTAATTAAGGCAGATTCTGGGGTGAGGTTGGCCATCTTGTGTAGTAAAAGGAGGGGACTGTTACACCCTTCACGCCACCCTGGCGGTCAGGCCGAGCCAGACGAGACCCCTGAGAAGGTCTAGTTGATGTTGAGATATTTTAAATGTGCTAATCGACGCGAGAATGTCTATACCACAATACAAGATTATTCTGTAGTTCAATGTGTTTTCGGTAGATGGCACTGTAGTTTATCTTTGATTGCGCTGTATGTGGAAGTCACTAGATTCTTATCATCATGAAATCCGTCTGTTTGTTTAAAAAATATCAGTAGCAACAAGTTACGGATAGATTTTAATTTAAAGTACAATTGCTAAATGCCTTCACGGAACCTCTTTTAGTTGCCATTAACTTAGGTCAGACGCAACAGACCATTGTAAGACCAGTCGTACCCAATCATAGAAGCCAATGAACCGTCATCTAAACGTCGTCGCTGGAATTTCATACCTGTTTGCCAGACTGTTGCAGGCTTTTGGAGTCGAGAAAAAGTGGATATGGCAACAACAAGACACTCGTCAAATAAATTAACAATCTAGCTCATTGCAAACTTATGTAATATGTATTTATTGAACTGTTATTACGATAAAATAAGGCAGTTCTCTTATATTCTTTCAGCAAATAAATGAATTGAGGTAAATTAAATAAGAAAAATTACCACCTCATATGTATTGCCTAACATAAAATAAGAGGGATTACTAACTAAATAGTATTAAATAAATAGCAACGATCTAAGAACAGGTTAAAGACAACAATTAGAAGTCAACCGTTGCGCGTAGCAGACATGACAGTCGGAGGGGAAAACCCTCCATGATAAAACGGTAAATTTTTAAATACCAATCGTAAAATATCTTAAATAGTAATACATCAGCAAATAACAGTAAGTATTTTTTTATAATAATATAGATGGACACTCGGAAAGACAATTATACAACAACTGACTCGTTAGATTAAATGAAGAAAGTGGACTGTATTTTGTGGCAAAAAGGATGTGGCAGAAAGGTGTTCTGTACACTTACTTATTTGATAATTGATAAAGAAACACTTGTTAATATCACATTCAAAATCACTTTTCTAAAAGACTCAATAACCATGATTTACGATTTAAATAAGTGTTTGTTCCCTTATTTCGAAGGTCAAAGTAGACTGGCTGTGTGCTCACGATCGTATACACAAAGCGGGTTAAAGGACAGGTAGTAAAATAATAGAGTGATAGTAAACACATTAAAGTGCACGAATGTAACAATAACAATAGTTATCAAATCAAATAAAAAGATGAATCGCAGATTATGTCACCAATATTAGAAAACGAAAGCATTTTCTTGGGTAACACTAACAAAACTATGTGTACAAATAAGTCAATGAACACAATAAACAATCATTAACAGGAATGTGCATCCCACCTCCATTCTTTTATAAGTCAATGCCCACTTGTCCTGCTTGCAGCTGTCAATGTGTCCCCTACCCTGCCCCCTATCCCCCTCACCGCTCTGTGCCATCCTCTCCTCGTTACTGTCGGTGCGGACTTAAATACAAGCTTACAACGCCATTGCGCTGAAATATCTATATTGAGGTGCTTTCGGTTCTGCTCGGGTCTTTAAGGAGTTTCCAGACGATATTCGTTGAGTAATGGCTTTATGTGAGATATTGTGTTATGATTGTTTTATTTGTTTATTAAACTTGTTTTGTGTTTTTCACATTCAATTAATTAACAGTAAATTGCTTCAGTGACGCAGCGGTAGTGAATGCGACTGCTGTGCTTGAGGTCTCGTCTTCGATTCCCGGATCGGACCAAATGTTTTTATGATCTGCAAATATTTGTGTTGAAGTTTGGGTGTTTTTTATGTATAATATGTATGTGTTTACAAAAAAAAAGTATGTAAGAACTCTATTACTCAGCCTAGGTATCGTAACAAAAGTTCTGATTAGTTGCGTCCGAAATATTTAATTATTATTATTAATAGATTTTCATAATTCTAAATACATGGAATTTATTTTTTGCTTATATATTCCTGTACTACAGGTAGCTTAACAGACATACTCTTATATGAAAATGACACAAAAAATACCCAGAGTCAGAACAACAACTTGTGGATTACATAGAGTAAATAGTATGTCATGTGAGGCTTGAACTCATAACACTCGGCGTAATAGATAGAGTAAGAGAGTGAATTAGAGATTTTTTTCTAATTTGGAAGAAAACGAGACGCAGATGTCTAACCTGTTAATAAGTGACTATTACCCTCAAAGTGGAAAGCAAGGGGTTAGAGCATTTTTTTTTGTAACCTACCACATTGACTCTATTCTGCATTATGGAAAGCATGAACAGAATCCAAGAACGGTGGTCGCCTAAAAAGGGCTCTGGTTATCTCACTAGTTCTTACTTTCATTTCTGGTCAATCAGGTCCGAGTGGAGGTCATCCTCCCGGGCCCTCTTCACCGCCTCCTTCTGCGAAATAACCTCTTCGCAGAAGGTTGCAACCGCGGTAAAACCACTGTCGCTAACGGCCTCCACGGCGGCAAAGCCAGCACGTGGAACCTCCAGCCGGGACGACCAACGAGCCATCGTGGCTCGACGAGCGGCCTCTCGCCACTCGCGTATCTCTTCGGGCGGGGGCCGTACGCCAGTACCCGCCCGGAAGTCAGCCGTTCGCCGATAAACTTCGGCGAGCACTTCCACCTCCAAATCCCACGAAGGAGTTCCGGCCAAGGCGCACGCCGTCTTCGTTGATACGGTGCGGTAACCGCGTATGGCTCTAACCACCAATATCCTCTGAGGGCGCCAGAGGTGAGCCCTATTCTGGGCGGTCAGAGCCGCCGCCCACACCGGTGCACCATACAGGGCCATTGACAGGACAACCCCTGTGTATAGCCGTCTCGTGGCGACGCTGGCTCCACCCAGATCTGTTCGAACAGCATCAACCTCTACCGTGTATCGTTGTTTATCTTACATTACAAAGCTACGAACATGCTTCAGTTTACTACTGTCTCCATGTCAAACAATACGAATTTTGTCATTTACATTTGTCACATTCCATAGACTATGCACAAGCAACCTCCCTATAAGTACGCTTTTACCACTATCGATGCAATTTGCATCACACATTATGTTAGATCACGTGCGTCATGTTACATTCTGTCACGTTACGTCACGTATCGCGTTTACAAGATTCTACAAAACTTTGTTTACTTCAAGATCCAGCTTTGCATTCTGCCTTAAATAAAGCCTTCGATTTAACACACAATAATATTAATAATTTACTAATTAAGCAACGGTTGCTTTGTCCGTGTGGTGACAGATTAAGAATACATAGTGTTACCACCCCTATTCATCCCGTGGGTGTCGTAAAAGGGGACTAAGGGAACTAAGTATGTAAGACAACATCATTACAAAGAAAAGGAAAACTTGAAACAAACTATCCCAACCCGTCTGGCCAGCGTGGTATAGTAGGCCAAAACCTCCTTTCTAAGGAGAAGCCTATGTCCAGCAGTGGGCTGTAAAAGGCTGTTGATGATGATGATGACGAATTAAGCAACTTTACTGTGCACAATATAATTAAGTATGTAAACTCTCTCTAACATTTTTAGGACCACATATTCAAAGGCCTCTCGTGTTGTAAGTATCCATGATCGCTGGTAACATTTAACTCTTACGATATATTTCGAAAGAAAAGTAATAAGATACGGAAACGTCGTTTATACCTAGTCTTGCCATAAATATTGTAATAAAGAAAAAAGAAAATTGTTAACTGCAAATAACATTTATTACTTTTACAGTGTGTCAGTTTAATACATAAATATAAAACAATTAAAAATATAAAAAGCTTATTCGAAGTGGTCTCCATTGGCTGCAATACAGTCCTTTAAACGATGAGGCCAGTTATCAATAGAAGCACGCACTCTTTCCATGGGAAAATTCTTCACTGCCAATCGTATAGATTGTTTTAGGGACTCCAAATTATCATGGCGTTTAGAGCAAGCTGTACTCTCTAAAACTGACCACAAATCATAATCCAGCGGATTAAGATCGGGACTAGACGACGGCCAGTCTTCAGCTCTGATGAAGTCCGAAACGTTCGATTCCAACCAAGACTGCGTGGACCGAGCTTTATGACCCGGCGCCGAGTCTTGCTGGAAGGACCATACTTGGTTATTGAACATGGTGATGTTAAGGGGCTTAACTACCTTCTCAAGAATGGTATCTTGATACACTTGTGCCGATGTTTTGATACCTTTTTCACAAAAATATGGCTCAGTCACTCCTTCATAGCTAACACCCCACCAAACCATCACTGAAGTCGGATAATGTCCACGTTGCACTCTGTCGACTAATTGGGAAGCTTCCTTAGAGCTTTGAGCATAAATACGGTCATTTTGTTTGTTAAAATGTTGCTCAATTGTAAAAATTTTCTCATCCGTAAACAAAATTTTTCTGTGACCTCCCTTTGCGTACCGCTTCAGTAGTTGTTTCGATTTTACCACCCTATTCTTCTTTAAATTATCAGTTAAGAAATGGCCAGTGCGTCTCTTATAGGCTGCAAGTCCTAAGTCATCTTTTAAAATACGCGACATGGTTCTAGGTGCTATCTTCATTTCCCGAGATAAAATCTTTTGCTTTCGGACAGGATTTCTTCGAATTCTTTCCCTTACTGCTTTGACCACCTTTTTCGTACGAACACTACGTGGACGGCCAGATCTTTTTCTGTCACAAACAGAGGAGGTCTCATTGTACCTATTAATAGCCCGGTACACAAACATTTTACTAATACCAAGTGTATGGAGAGTTTTAAAAATTGCATTTGGCTCCATACCTACTTTGTGTAATGCTATCACAGCGATTCGGTTCTCTTTATCACCCCACACCATTTTAATATCGCAAAATATTTTACAATGTATTGGCGCCAAAATGAGAAAACACAATGAACAATCGTATAAAAATGACAGATTCGAAATTCAAATGTAATATTTTTTTATAATTAAGTGTAACAGTATTTATGGCCAGACTAAGTATATACTCGTATTTTTGCTTAAAAATCGATAAAACCAATAAACCACTAAGGAAATACTTTAGACACCTAGTTTATGTAAGTAATTTCCCTTCGCACCCTCTCACCCCTACATATAACAAGCGAAATGATAAACTCATTCTTGATTCACCGTCGTAATATTTATTTATCCACCAAAAACTTTTCCCAAAGCTTTTTCAATACCCCGAAACTAAGATATCGGCAATAGAGTTCCGCCAATCAAGTGCCTTATGAATTATGTACAAACTACCCTCAGTCCTCCTTCCGACCTCCCTAGGCGGAAATACGGCTGCTTTGTTTTTCACTACGCTCTAAAATATATATGGACAAGAAACGAGTGAGCCCTCGGGTGTTATGATGACGGGTTATGGTATAGTTTGGAGATTTGTTTAGATTATGTAAATACCTATTAAAACCAATGCGAAAATGATGCAATAGTTAAAGTGATCGTCTCAAAACTAGCGAGAAGGAAAAGCCTCGTGGTCTTCTTTGTATTCATTGCTTGTATATTATCCCATGCGACATACAATTGTAATAGTGGCACAGAAAAGAAATGAAGCACAGTAAAGTACCTGTAACTGTGTGCAGTGTAACCCATTTGAAACAGAAATAAAAGGTATCGTAACCTTTTTGAACAAAATTATCGCAAATAAGTCCCGTTGTGCAACGAAACTGCGTATGTGTAAAATGGCGAGCGCCTAAAAACAGTTAATAGTAAAGTAATATTTATTGTTTACTAGCAGTATTAATGTACACATATGTGTATGTATAGTATATATATATCTACATTAGATACATACAATCTATGTATGTCCACACACACTCACATATTTTATGCCTGAAAGTGTAAACGTATTACACTCCCACAATGCCAACTATAAATTCAGTCTTAATGACGTAATTGGTCAAGTTCATTGTCATTATCCGGTCACCCGGCCATATTAAAGATAAATTTCACCCAGACACTGAATAAGTGTCGTCATCACATCGAAATTCCAGTCACTCAATTTGACTTATGGTAAAAAGTAGTAATAATCGACCATGTTATTTCTAAATCTTATAAACTCCAGCATTAAGATGTATTCATAAAGAATACTTAAGTTCTAAATAATAATTTATGAATCACAAAAAGTGTTATCTCATGTGGGGTTTGAACTCATACTACTTTAGCGCAGTAGAGAGCGGTGTGGGGGCCCCCACACCGCTCTCTACCACTACGTCATTGAAACCACTACGTCATCCATGCAGTCGAATGATGAAGAAAGCTGAAAATAGACCGCGTTTATTTGACAATACGCATGCTTGATGATGATGAGTGTACATCATCATCACCACCAACCTTTAATAGTTCACTGCTGAACATAGACCTCTCCTTAGAAAGGAGATTTTGTCTTTACAATGATGTTGTCCTGCATAATTTACTGCCTTAGTCGCCTCTTACGACACCCATGGGATGGATAGAGGTAGTGAAACTCTATATTCTTAATCCGTCACTACACGAACTTAACACACTACTTTCTTACAGTAAGTAATGGT
Source organism: Hypercompe scribonia (assembly GCA_949316085.1). Lineage (NCBI taxonomy): Eukaryota > Metazoa > Arthropoda > Insecta > Lepidoptera > Erebidae > Hypercompe > Hypercompe scribonia. The sequence goes on from OX438993.1 coordinate 12,907,397, forward strand.
TTTTGTATTGAATGAAGTATTTACTGTGAAGCTATAGGCTATAAAACAACGTGGAACGACCCTTACAAGTTGAACATTGACCGTAAACGCACTACGGGAGAAGCCTTATAATTGCTAAGGAATTTAACATCCATACACTTATGCCTATATGTGGACAGGTTACATGTAGAGGCATGTAAAATATACAGATTTTGGACTAAAATTGTATTTAATAGTGTACGTACAACTCAAAATAATACAATTTAGAAATCAGGTCGGCAAATTAAGAATATATTTGCTAGTTTAGTGGTGAATGAGCCTGACTGCCAAGCCAGAGGTCATGGATTCGATTTCTACCCAACGCAAGTAATGTTGAGATAAACATGATTCTTTGTTTTTTGTATACTTTACTGGCATATTTATCGCTCTTTGGGGAGGCCTTCGTTCCGTAGTGGACGGAAATAGACTTAAGCAAACAAGCATGTCTTTAAAACAAAATTAATTTGTCAGTAATATGGGTACATAGTACAGATTCTGTGTAATTTAAGACCAGACGGTATTGAAAGAAAAGGTAGTCAAGAAAGAAAGACAATGCTAAGATTTGATTGGAAAATGATGTAATATTTTAACATCTTGTAAAACTTTAACGAATTCATACAATATTAAGTATAAATGCCTCGGTGGCGCAACAGAAACGAAAGCGACTGCTGTGCTTGAGGTCTCGAGTTCCTGGGTCAGACCAAATGCTCGTATGATCTACAAATATTTGTTTCGAAGTTTGGGTGTATTCTATGTATAATTTGTATTTATTTATAAAAAAAAAGTATATAAGTATTCTATCAGTCAGTCTAATTATCACAGCACAAGCTCTAATTAGTTTGAAACTAGATGAGGTTGAGTCAAATTTCCGAATTTTTTTTTTTCTAATACTGGCAATGTTCTACATCACTTGCTATCCAAAAGAAAACTATATCGTTCAATAACATTGTGTAAAGGAACATATTTGTACATAGCTACATTTTCCTTAACAGAAATTACGTAATCATAAGGCATCGTGTTACAAAAATATTGTTAACCCTTTGTTTACATAATGGAACAAGTATAAAGAAAAAATAAAAGCCTATCTAAAAAACCGGCCAAATGTGTGTCGAGTCACGCCGACATTGGGTTCTGTAGTAAGAGTGTTTAGTTATTTTATATTATAAACACTTCACATTACCTGTTTCGGCGGCCTATTTATAACGTTTAGTTAGTTGATCGACTGTCATTCCTAAATTTACTAAGTTGTGATAGTTTTCATTTGAAATTTGTTGTATTTGATACTACCGTGAATTTTTCTTTCAAACTAGAATTGCTTGCGTTAGGAGACCCCGTGATGGTGAATTTAAAAATAACATATCACTGTTTTTTAAATATATACAAGATTTTATTTCACAACTTTGTCGATGTGATTATTATGTATGTTCATGTAAAAATTAAGTTTTCTAACACTTAAAGCATGTGAGAGAATAATGGTCTGGACACACGGACAAACAGATGGACATGACATAACTATAATACCCGTCAATATGTTGACACACAGATTTGTCCTTTGTAGTGAGCAAGCTAAATTAACATTTTCTAAAACGAATTTCCAGGTGTTCTATACACAACCTGTAGATAAATTAGACTCAGAGGGTCATCAGCGCCTTGCGAGTCCAATACAATAACGGGATGTCGATGGGGTTGCCCAGCTTCTGTAGTGCATCAGGCATGTTCGCACATACACACGTTGCTGGCTTCTGGCTGGCAAAAGTAACCGAAACCGAAAGATCGATATAAAAATATTTTATTTTATTTTTTAAAAGGATTTGGTTTTTACCATTTTGACTACAGAACCCTAAAAACCAACCTGTTATAAAACTCAGGTGTTTATATTGCGTATATACGTTAATAAAATCTGAAAAATCCATGAATTTTTAGTGCTTAGCTAGTAGTAAATTCTCGTGTGCGATACGTATGACCGCGAGTCGGTGCCGGATTAGACAAATAGACATTCCTCCCACACCCTACTGCATCATCTGTTATCAAATCTTACCCCTACTATAGTTGAACTGAAAACAGAAACTTTCATAGTTACAATTACTACTAGTGACAGACCGAAAATTGGTTTGGGTTTCAGTCACTTTCAGTCAAAAAATCTAATGTCGGCCTTAGTTTCGGTTTTGGCCAAAAATGGTCCAAACTTTAGGAACACACTGAAATTCGAGTGTTCGTAAATGATTGTGCGTCATTTACGGACTTTGCGGCTTTCAAGCTCACCCACCTGCGCCTGTCTATTGTTATTAGTACTGAGTTAAGATTACGTTTTACATACATATGAATGATTCATACACAAACCAGATTCCACGATTGAATTGAAAAATATCCAGTGCTTGACTAGTCTCGAATATAAAAAAAAGTACATTGATTATTATGTCATCAGAATGAAAGACATGCGCTTTTAATTTATTCATCCGGTCAGTCAGTCAGTCCTTGGCCCTTAGGCACCGCAAATTGCTGTATGCCTTATACTGGTTCGTGTCTTTGTGACGCGCTTGTGACGAATTATTTAAATAGTAATATTATTGTTGGTCGTGAGATGTTTTCTAGAAATCATTTTATTGATATGTTAATTGTTTAATCTCATTATGATTGTCATAATAAACAGGAATACTTCATGTTGTAACGAAGCCCGGGGATTTTCTAGTCGTAGAAAGTCTAGTAGAAAAATATTTCTCGTCTGCCTAATGGAAAACATAAATAGAATTGAAGAATGGTTGTCACCATCCTCCGTCTTAGTCAGACAAAACAGCATGGTGACTTACACAACAACAGCAGTTGTAGCAGCAATACTGGACTACGAAAGTACCTACATTTTTACATATTATGTCGGATCGAAAGTTAGTTGAATATTTGCAAAATAAACACACAAACAAAACCCTATTTAATGTATTTATTTTAAAAGCAAGTAATTCTGATTAGTAATAAAAATATAAATTCGCCGCCTTATTGGGGTGGCGTCGCTTTGATGTAAGTGAGTGCTTACTGACATTTCGATGCTGCCGTCAATAGTTGAGTGACTCACGTATACAATGGTTTTCTTATTCGGAATTAATTTACTGTAGTTATATTGGTTTAAATTTGCGTTTCTGTATATTTGTCTTAATTTTTAATATACTTATATCGAATTATATCATGTGTTACTTAAATTTCCGTTATAAGTATGGTAACAGTTTTATATTACAATATAACTTATTTATTTTATCTTTATATTAATGACATGAAACTAAAATTCTTGCGTACTTTAAGGACTTTTGATTTATTGAACACTATTTAACTGTCTGGATGTATATACAAGTAAATGTGCTACAAACACATCAATTCAGTACACGACAGAAACAATAAATATGTTTGAGTAAGTTTCGGTTTCGGCTGAAACTAAGAGCAAGGCCGAAAGTTCGGTTTTAGTTTCGGCTCAAAAACTAGTTTCGGCCGGACACTAATCATTATATTAAAAATATTCTACCTTAGATAGCTTGAGTGGCACAGTGTAGTTCAAATTGTAGTATTAAGGTCTAAGTATTTTTTTTTATTTTTTTTTTTTGGATAGCTATAGTTATGATATCACTTACATGTTTATTTATAGTGGATCGGTTCAGAATGTGATGGGTGACCTTTTACAAGATTAAAGCATCCTACTGTGTCAGTTTTAAGTGTTAGACTAGGTTCTTTGTAAAGTTAATATTAATATTTTAACACAATGCATTAACATGTCACTAGTAGACTATATACAAGTTAGCAAACTTTAAATTTCGTAAACTTTTCAAAAATGTTTGTTACGCTAATACGTTACGCTAATAGACTCGCTATCAACATCATCAACAATAACAGCATAAATTTTTAAAACAACAAAATTTTCCATTCTGTCATTGTCAAAACACCCAAAAAACGAACTAAACGTCTTGACAGCTATCAATAATTCTTTATGGCAACTCGACGTCATATTCTTCAAAACTCGATCTGAACTCACATAACACCGTAGTAAATCCTGTCATCCCCCACCGGGGTGGTCTTTGAACTGGCAACGTCCCAATATCTTCACGCTGGATTGGAGTGGCGAGATGAGACGTCTACCCAGATGCTTCAAATTAAGATATTCTATCGGTATGGATAACTCAACTCGGGTTCACTTGTGAACGTGGTCGAAATCAATGTATTAATTTAATTTCATACATGAGAAGCTGGATTGTTATGTTTCTAAAAAATTTTTTGTAATAGCTTTGAGGAACAATGATGAGCGCCTCGAATATCTAATGATCTCTGAAAGTGACTTTAATGTATTTTAAAGAAATATAATTTTTCACTAACTTCTGTGTTTTTAATTAACAGACACAGAAACAGTATCAAATTAAACGTAATTGGGTATGGGCAACACAGAACCGGGTTTTGTGGAGAACCTTGGAGGAGGCTTTCGTCCAACAGTGAACAATTTTTGGCTAAGATGATTATATTGACGAATTGTAGCAGAAAGTTTCAGTTTCTTCACTTAACTACTAACCGAATAAGTTTTTTTCTAATGTAACAAATAAAAACATGTAATAACTTTCAAATTGAGCGTCAAGCCATTAATGCTGATAATTTATTTCTACCCTCTTTCTCCCTCACTCACTTTACATATAGATTTAAGGAGATTGCTGACATAGCTGCTATCGTTCTGGTATAACTTGTTCACCGGCTACTGAGACGCTGTGCGGTTTTTAGTCGGTTCGAGTTCGACATAACCATTCGGATTTCCGCACAGGATCTAGGAAATTATGCGCTTGTAACTATCCGAAATTCGATTTCTATTTAAGTAAACAGATATGTAGCAACATATTGACTAAAATTATTTTCTTTTACGATGAAATTCACAAACGAAGCCAAGATTCAGGACTTAATACTTGAATCAAATAAATTTTTGTACCCTAGAGTAATCAACGTCTAGATCTACACAATATGGTGTCTAGGTCACCTAATTCTACTGACTCTGCATAGTAGTGATATCTAACTCTGCTAAATACAACTAAACCCCAATAATATTATCACGAAAAACATTATTTATGAAGCCTGCCTACCCCGACGCGGTTGGCGTGACGCCAGGCAGAGAAGTGCGATAAATATGTATGCAGACTGAGCTATATGTATGTATGGATTATTATATTAACATCCGCTATAACATCCGATGTTGTTGTCACTTGGGAATTGTCTAGAAGGGTATTACCACTTTGTACCGCGAACGTTGTTTGAAGAGTGGCTTTGTTTGTGTATAAAGTTCATGTAGTAAAACAGTTTCATTTGAATGATACCACAGTCTTATGAAACACCGATGTTAATTAACATATTACCGCAGTCTAAAACCAAACATTGTTAAGAACACGAAGCTTATTATGTTGTCTAACCTGTAACAATTGGGTTAATAAAATTCTGACATCTCTATTGTACTTTACATCACTCAAACTGTTGATAAGAATACTCATATTTTAAATCTACAAGTATACCAAATAATACCTGAACTGAATAATAACTGATTTTTACATATACATATAACTTTATTGTACAAACGCGAAGCAACGCGATCAAATGCGGGTAGTTACACCTTGCATATGACGAAGCATACCCGTAACCACGAGCGGTGTAGCTCGTTCGAAACCTAAGGAAAGAGAATGTATCATGACCATTTTAAATAATTTCATCGCCAATAAATCCCTTCTAGTTTCAAATAAAAAATCTTCTAGTGTTAGATAGCCCATTTCTGACGAAAAGCTATATACCATATAACATCACAACGATTATTAGCCGTCAATAAAAAAAGTTGCTAAAACTGGAGAGATTTGTTCCTTTTGTGACAGACGGAATTGTGAGGGTCAGCTTGTAAAAAATAAATTACAACCAGACACAGAATATAATAATGATCATGTACAAAAGGAAAGATACCTTTAAATAGATAAATTACCATTTGATGCAGGGGTGACAGTTATCGTGGTAAGTGTGTGAGTCCTACACTGCCAGGATTACTGTCATGCCTTTTACGTCTCCAAGTGGGGTGTGAAAAAGCGTCTTACTAGGCCACCATAGCGTGGTCATAACAAAGAAGGTGACCACAAGTTGAATTCTATTCATACTTCCTATCAAGCAGAGTAGAGTCACTTTGGCAGGATCTTAAAATAAAAAATAAAGCTTGTAAAATGACCGTAATGTATCGCCCCTTAGTAAAACGACCGTACTTTTAAATCCGACTTTCAATAAATCAATTAAAAAGCCTTTAACGAGAGGTTTTATTTGTATGCAAAATTGGAGCCACTTGTGCCCACGTACTCAGTTGGTCCCTATAGAAATGCGGTCATTGTGAACCTACATTGAATATGAAGTGAATGAATAGGTACCTGTAAGTTATATCAGAAATATGATTATCTCTTGTTTTCATATATGTATTTAAGACCTAAATTTCAACCCATTGATAAAAGACTGCCTCGGTGGTGCAGCGGTAGTGAATACGACTGCTGTGTTTGAGGTCTCGGGTTCAATTTCCAGGGCGGACCAAATGTTTGTTTCTGAGTTTTGGGGCTTTCTAAAAAATGAATAAGTATTCTATCAGTCTATCTAGTTATCATCGTATAAGCTTTGCTTAGGTTGAAACTAGATGACGTTGTGTGTGTGTTTGTTGCGATTCTGACTAATAAGCTGAAGGTCGTGGTTTGGATTCACATCCAGCACAAATATTAAGTTTCATTTTAAAATAAGATTTACACACGGTCTAAAATACTGTAATGGAAGGTGTGACGCTACTTACCTTGAATAAGCATTCATTCAAAGAAGTAGACAACGAAAGAAATACATCTACTATTTGTTTTGTTATTAAAGAAAAGAATTATTCTTGTTTTAAAGAAGATTAAAACAAGAAACCCAACCGATAGCAAATAGTTATAAATCAAATAAGGATATAAAAATTAAGCGCAGTATTTAAGTAAATGCTATACACAGTAAATCGCTTTACTAATTATAATCAATCGCATTTGTCGTCGAACACACGACGACAGCGACGCGATAACGAATTCTAAACTCATCAATTCTACAAATTTCCAATTTGAGAGCGGTGTTGATTGAAATCCGCCCCTTTTTCCCACAGGGAGGTGTTCTAATTGATTCACTAAGAAACCGTCTCCGAGACCTAGTCTTTTTGCTCGAGCAATTAGACTTGGTGGATGTCTAACGGGCGTGTTTGAATTCGAAATTACTTTGTAATAGCGAATGTGATTTGGCTGTTGGCGGGTTTGTTACGTAAATTTGATTTTGTAATACTGTGAATGTCATATCCAGTTGGATTGTAAGTACTGGGATACGTAAATGAGCTTGGAATCGTAATATGATATCAATATTTCTGTTTTCTGAATTATTGAATACTTTTTTTGGGTTTCTTATAAAACTTGATCTGTTGTAGTATCATTTCGATGTTCGTCTCTGTCTATCTCTTAACTGTATTTTTTACAAAGATCATTATCAAAAGATTTTCAAGCAGTAATATGGTTTCTGTGCTAAATATTTAATTTTATACTTGGTATAGTAAAAGTAATATTAAATTCGTTGCTTCTCTCAATTTATGGCCTTTTGATAAATAAATAATTAAATAAATATTTCAGACATTTGACACACAACATCATCTAATTTCAAGCTAAGTAGAGTTTGTGCTATGACAACTAGACTGATGAATATACTTAGTTACATAGAAAACACTCAAACTTCAAAACAAACATTTACAAATCATACAAACATTTGAGTCGGACCCGGGAATCGAACCCGAGACCTCAAGCACAGGTGTTGCTTTCACTACCACTGCACCACCGAGGTAGTTCTGATGCTGTGATTATATACCTAATTTGCCAAATAGAAGAATATAGTGAACGGGAGAAAGAGAGAAGTGCATTTAGTTTAGAGATGTGTTGTCGTCATCGCCTGTAATAGTCGCCTACTATCTGTTGGCTGGTGTGTTAGCTCTCTCCCTTATACAATACATTAAAACTAGATATTAAAATAAAAGATTGCAAAATATGTGCGTCTAATACGTCCCTGACTATCGCTCCAAGGATGTAAACGTCACAATACTCTTCCCACAACAGTTCAACTTTAACAATTTTAATATTAGTTCTGCTTACTCGTTGTACACTTGATAATAGCTAAGTGCACAGAGAAATTAGTTTTTAATCCTTGTACAAGTTGCATCACTTGAGCAAACTTGCACAGGACATGGAAGTTTTACCGCTGGAGTTTTTAATACCGACGTTAAGCTGTTGTGGATAATAACGAGAAGTAGTTTCTTAGATAACTGATATTGCCGTCCATTAAGACTAGCTTTTGTATTACATTTGAAAAAAGCTATAGATGAATTAGCTGTTTAAATCATTTCTATCACTCGTAGAAGACGAAGATAAGAGTATATTTTTAAATGATTTTTTTTGTTTTAAGTAGTATGTGACGCGTTGCACACGCGAACAATTTATGATGACGTAATTTAAAACAAAGAGCGACATATTTGACAGTTGTCCAAAAATAAAGGCAACTCGAGAGTACAAAAATTCTTTAACAATTTCTAAGAGTTCCTTTTAGAGTGTAGAGAGGTTTTAACCTCCAGCAACGTCACTCATTCAGTCAACAGTAACGAAAGCTTAATACCAGTTTTCAGTAGGGCAGTGGTAACCACTCTAATTGCGTCATATGCACATGCATGCATGGCTCTTGCAGGTACACTAAATCTCTAGTAAAACTATTAAATTCAGCAGTCAAGAAGGATTGTGTATAACAATAAAACTGTGCTGATATTTCTGGCCACATGCCGCCTGACGCAGGTCGATGCCACTCGTCTGTCGGTTGTCCGCTGAGCGGAGTCTGACTGCAATTTATTAGGGTTTGTTCTGACACCACTATTCCAGGATTTTAGTTTCGCTTAGAATAATGCCATTGTAAATTTTTATAAGTTTCCCTGAATAATGTTTTTCTGTATTTTGCTAAATGTTCCAGCCTACATACATACGCTTGTGCTAATATACTCGTATCTACCTGGATTTTGCTGCTTATATTTTGAATGTTTCACTTCTGTTATAGAGGATAAAACTATTTTGCTGTCAATCGATTGCTTTAAGATGAAAAGAGAATGATTAAGAATTTATTGATAGATTAATAATAAGAGAAAGAAATGTAAACAAAGTATGCTTACTTATGGTTTTTGTGAAAGCACACATGTTTTGCTAGCATCATTAAATTCTGATGGGTCGTTATTATAACACATTTTATTTTAATTATGGTAATAAAATAATTTCGTTATTCCATTGTAAAGAAAGTGTTGAAAATTTGAAGTTTTTCGCCAAACATTTTCCAAGCCACTGTATTTTAAAAACGAAGAAGTAGCGTATTTAATGAAACACAAAAAGTTAATTTAATTGAGGCAAACTGCAGCGTGAACTTATCAAATTAAAAATTCTGTAACGAATGGACAAATACACGGGCGCTTTAGAATAATTGGTTCTTATACAAACAATTTTTCTTTTTCAAAACCTACTTTTATATGCATGCAATCATCCCTTAAAGCATAAAATATTCTTGCTTTTCACTATATCCTTCAAAACTCTATTTAAATTCCAAACCAAAAAGGTAAGGGCTCGATCAATGCGTCACTATTTTATTAAAGCGAGTGGACAACAAATATTCATATCGATATTACATACCTCATTTATGTTAAAAATAATAAATAACAAGGGAAACTGCAGGTGAACCATGCTTCGGCACATATGCCCAGTTCGAGTGAAGTTAGACCATGACTTCACAGAATACCAATGTTTACCATTTTTTTCCTTGTTGTACACAGAGTGCACCTCTTTGGAATGTGGAGGGGATTCAAAAAGTGGCAACCCACTCTGTGACACTTAAGTTAGTTTTCTATGACAGTAGCAGTCACAGGTGACATGTCTACTCGTTTGTGCCCTTATACTATGGAAACAAGAAACCAATCATTATCGTCTTGATTATATTACGGTTATATAATATTATTATTTAAACATAACGTTAATTTCAAGAAGATTATTGCTGCAAAATAAAATAATAATATTTCAGACATGTACTATGGGTACTAGAAAACTTATATAAATATGTATATGTAATGTTAAGAATATATACCTATGTATAAGTAGAATCAGCTACTAAGCATATAACCTATTTGATCATCTTTAGCATGACCGAACACTATTTCCCAAGATACAGGCTTTAGCCTAGTTCGGGCATCAAAATTAGTACCTACAGTAATATAATCACGTAATCGATGTATAATGTTGTATTTTAAAACCAAATAAACTTTATTAATTTTTATTTTATTTTTTTTTTTTTTTTTTTGTAAATACATAAATATTACATATAGTTTACTATATGTAACCCAAACTCGGGAAAAAATATTTGCAAATCACATAAACATTTGGTCTGACCCCGGCAACGAACCCGAGAACTCGAGCATAGCAGTCGCATATGCTACCTACTCTCTATATTCAATCAATCAACCTATCGCCGTCCACTGCTGAACGAAGGTCTCCCCCAAGGAACGCCATCATCTCGGTCTTGGGCAAATCGCATCCATCCTTCTACTTTCTATATTACTACTACATTACACTACTCTTCAACAGTACTTAATTATCGTGGTATCCGTTATATTTATTTCCAAAAACCCCAAAACAAAAGTAGTCAAAACAAAGTCCCATTCAAAAGTTGTGACAATCCATTTAATCATGGATTCATGTGTCGTCACCTGGTTCAGACTCTTCGGACAGGCGACAGTGCGCACCACCCAAAAAATAATAACTCAACTTGGACAATTAATAACGTTTAGTATGCGGCCATGAAGTGCGCAGGCGCGTTCATTAGCGGAACCGTTTTTCTTAACGTCATACAGATACTCAATCGTAATATATAATAATAGTATAAAATCGTATGCAATTTCAGAAATATATTAAAAATATGTCATCATCATCATTCTCATCATCAACAGCCTTTTACAGCCCACTGCTGGACATAGACGTCTCCTTAGCAAGGAGATTTTGGCCTACTGTACCACGCTGACCAGACAGGTTGAAATAGGATTTGTTGCATGTTTTCCTCCTCTTAGTAATGGTGTTGTCTTGCATACTTTGTTCCCTTAGTCGCTTTTTACAACACCCACGGGATGAGTAGAGGTGGTAACACTATGTATTTTTAATCCGTCACCACACGGGTAGAAATGTGTTGTGGAATATTATTACATTTTTTTTATAAAGCCAACAATTATTCCAATTGGCATAATGGCATATGACACGCCACCTGATTGACAACATCTGCAATTCAAAGCACACGAGTGTTGCTGCTCTTTAAGTCCCCCTTTCTCCACAGAACTTGGTAAGTATAACTTTATCGGGGATGAGTTTCTAAACATTTTTTTTTATAGTTGACCCTATCTAGTAACCTCAACAGTGTGGGCTATACGTTTTAGATATATAGATTGCTTTTTTGTAAAGACTGTAATATAAAACTATATCCTAACTCTTTATCATATTCTACCATCATAGAACGGGAAGCTTTTACGTGTCAGGGGTTCCATGGGGTAAGTTACACTAGCGTATTGATCCCAGAAGCTCTATTACTATAAATATTAATTTTATATTCTATTATACATACACAACATGTGAAAAGATATAATAACATGTGAAAATAATACTTATGTCATTAACACAATCGGAAATAATAATAATTAATACTAAAGAGGCACAAATGCAACTAATATCTCGGGCACCATTACGGGGGGTAACTTTTTAGAAAAAAAATGCTAAGCTCCGGTTATTTGTTTAAGATAAGTTAATTGATAATTAATAATATTAATGAAATCATTTTTTATGTTATGTATGTTAGTATAGTAAAATTAATATCTAGTAATTATCTTTTATTAGTCCTATGATATTGACGGTAATGGTGCTTCAGACACTGGAATACTGGTGTCACTTGTCCTATGCGACTACTCAGACAAAAAAGTGTCAATTGTCCCACCATGAAAAAACACCATAGGACTAGTGGGAATCTTATGTTTCGCTAAAATTTAACATGAAGGACTTCTAAATAAATACATGCTTATTGATATCCAGTCTGAGTCTATTATATAACTGTGGTGACTTCCATATTACAGCACAAAAAAAATATACAACAGTGCCATCTAGCGAAGATACATCGAACTACGATGTATAAACGAAACATATGAATGTAATGAACTACGAAGCAACTACTAATCCTGTATCGCGAAATAGAGATTCGCGTGACAATTAGCATATATACAACATCCCAACATCAACTGTTGGGCCGTAGCCCGCCAGGCATGATCATCTCGCCTGGTTGGAGGATCCTCCTTTTGTGTCGGAGGGACATATGACAAGCGCCCCTCTACATAACTTTTACTTGACGATTATATAAACATTATTTTAGTATATATTACATTATTTTGTAACTCTTTAATAAAAGCTTCTAAAATATATTCAAGGCATTATATTTGTACGACTTCCAAATTAGTTAGCCATAATAGAAGGATTAATCAACTTGTGATAATGGCATCGTAGATTGAGTTAATTAATAAATGTGTCCATGCAAATCAGTTTAATTGATTGAGTAATACGTGATTACGAAGTGTTTTGGCTGTGAAATATTTTATTCAAGTTTTCGTATAGTATTTTGGTTTGTTTCTAATTGGATTCTTGGATGGGTTGGCTTATTACGTGATAAATCGTTCGTCTATAACTAACTATTTACACATAACCAACATTAGTTGACCCCAGTGACCCCGTCTGCATGTCCTATTGCCCGTAGCGTGATGTTATACAGCATGAGCAAATTTATCTATTATAAAAAGTTATAGTGAGCCCACCTTAAAATAAAGGCGTATACTGTCGTTGAAATTTTTTAGAATTTTTATTGGGCAGCAATTTTCTTAGAGTTAAGCACGATAAACCAAACAAACAAACAGACAAACTCTTTAGTTTTATAACATTAGCATAGAATTACTTTTCATCACGCACATTTTCAGCTGTAATGCCTCGGGTGTTCTTTACCAATCAACCTTTTGTTGATGGAGAGAAAAAAGGAAGTAGGTGTATTTTGGTTACAGTTAATTTCAGACAGACAATATTTAGTAATACAAAGTCACATATGTACACGTGTACAAGCTTGCTTGCAATCTATCACAAAGCTAAATATATTTCTAGGTAGCACGATCGAGCCGGTTCAACTGGGGCAGTACTACACTTTCCTATTATTTTACTTCATATATGACTACTATTTTTTTCGATTTTTAACTAATGATGATGATGATGATGATGACTCCCCATTGATGCAGGGGTGACAGTTATCGTGGTAACTGTGTAAGCCTTACACTGTCACGAGGACTGTCATGCCTTTTACGTCCCCAAGCGAAGTGTGAAAAAGCATCTCACAGGCCGCCATAGTGTGGGTCACCATACCGCAGAGTCTGCATTTGTAATGAGTATGGTGATCACAACTCTTGGATTCTATTCATGCTTTCCATCAGGCAGAGTAGAGTCACTTTGGCAGGCTCTTAATATATAAAAAAAAACAAAGAAAAACCACATTTTTTTTTCTATAACTTCAAATTAGATATTTTAGTTAAACTGCCATCTAATACATCATGTTCAATACAAGAAACACAACTTTCATCTTTGAAATCTCGACTTTATTTATTTACAAATAGCAAGTTTTAAGTATACTTATATGCCTGTGTCTTTCGTGGCCCGACTCAGTCCATCCATTAATCGAGCGAGACATCTGATGTAAGCGCGTGTCGGTGACGACATGAACTTGTCACAAGTCGTCACACATTGCTCCATTGTTCGTCACTTTGTCTCTTGTTGTGACGAAACAAAGTTATGAAAAAAAATTGTCGTAGCATATTAATAATTATTAATATAGAATATTCATAGTCGACTCACTTAAACCAACAGAAAATCGGTGTTTAACCACCTTTTTTGTTCTTCCCCGAGTGATTAAGGTTATTAAAGGTCAAAACCAAACGTTTCTTTCCTTTTGTTTTACGTGTGGAAACCCCCTGGGGCCATCAGCCCTCCGGGGTTAACGGCGGGGTGGAATCAGCCCGACTAAAACCATACGGTGTGCCACTCTGCGTCAACATCAAGGTGGCATGTGACGCTTTCGCGTAAAACGCGCAAAACCTTTCTTTCCTAACTTGAATCCCAAGTTGGCAAGGAGAGGCACCTCAAGGATAATAAAATAAGTTGCAAGTGCCTCAACAGGTATAATACTAATTCGACTGATTTCTTTGACTTCGACGAATAATACTAACCTTCAGGTGACAAGTTTACTCGTTTTTATCAATACCTATCGACATATAACCTATGTCACTTACATTTTGCTTTTTAAAGACAACGTCCGCACTAGGAATAAATCCTGTGTCACGGTGGACTTACAAACATACAAGAAACGGGCGCAAAGAACACCGAGACTCAGAACAAGAAATTGTAGATTAGATAAAGTGTTGCCCCATGTGAGATTTGATTCCACAACACTCAGCGTAGCAGAGAGCGGTTTGGCGACCGTGCACTACTGTACTGTACTCAGTACTGCAGCAGTGCACTAACATAAACCATAATCATCAATAGTAAACAAAGAGAAGGTAGTTGGAGTATAGCTATCTACTTCACTGAGACCAAATCAAATCATAAAAATTAGCTCATCATCATCATCGACTTTAACAGTCCACTGCTGGACATAAGCCTCTCCTTTGAAAGGAAATTTTGGCCTACAACACCACGGAAACCAAACGGATAGATAAAAAAAATACATTTGACTGACTCGTTGGTTCAGTTGTAGTTTGTGCGACTGCAGTGCTTGAGGTCTTAAATTCAATTTCCGGGTCGGACTAAATGTTTGTATGACGATTGAATGTTTGTATGAGTTTTTACTATATCTAGTACCCATAGTACAAACTCTGCTTAGTTTGGGGCTAGATGGCGTTGTGTGTCAGATATTTTAGAAGCAGAACTTGTATTTTGGGTACTAGATAACTGATATAAATACACACATACTTTTTTGTAAATACATAGAAAACACTCAATTCTTAAAAAAATATTTGCAGATCATGCAAGAATTGAATCCGAGACTATAATACTTAATTGAAAAACAGTTCTTATTTTCGATTTGTAGCCAAAGGCAATAAGTTTTTGATATAGGAACGAATCATTTTTACTAGATATTAATACAAAAATTCGATTTAATTCTAGAATTATTATCTTCTAAATATCATAAATATACTTAGCTAGCTGTGCGTGTTAAGGTTCACTTTTTTCTTAGAAACTTTGTACAACAGACATGAAGTGCTTACTTTAGGATTATCTATTCGACTTTACAAAACAATATTCTTACGCTTGACACATCCACTCACACATGTATACGTAGGTATTCTCACTAACACTAGCAATTCACACAGCGTGATTAAATCCAAAACCTGGTAAAAAATTCATTTCCCCGAGATCATTACCTTCATATCTTCCACAGCACGGATTTACAAAAAAAATACATTATCAATGAGAAAGAAAACCTTTCTCCTGAAGTGATCGTTTTTAAAAGAACTTTTAATATAGAGGAGGCCGTCCCTTAGGGAAATATCTTGGGTACCAATATTGAATAATTTTAATGTCATGGATTTTTATTTTAATTACCACGATTTTTCTGTCTATTCCTCTTCTTTATCGCTTTCATAAAGATTTGCTGACTTATTTTAAACTAGGGTTCTTTTTAATTGATCTTACTAATATTATAAATGCGTAAGTTTCTGAGTATGGATGTTTGTTACACTTTCACGAAAAAACTGCTGGACGGATTTGGATGAAACTTTACAGTAACATAATTACACTTTGTAATGATTTTTTGTAATATTGGTCGTTATCTTGGCGTACGCTGCCTAAACCATTGAAGTTACACAAAGATGATGTACTGTAGGATTGTTTGTATGTTAAAAAAAAATAAAATGATCTGTTCGTCAACAGCCTTTTACACTCCACTGCTCCTCTCCTTAGCAAGGAAGTTTTGGCCAACTACCATACACTTAAAATGATCTGTTACGAAACTTAATGTGGCAAACCAAATTCCGCACTGACGAAGCTGCGGACAAAACCTAGTATATTATATAAAAATAGAGATTCAAGCTAGTTTTTGTCACAGTAAAATGTGTATATCATAGTATAATTATGTACATATATAGGGGAGATACATATATAAAATGGTTGACCGAAGACAAGATGGGAAGACGTGTTACTGAGGGATCATGAGAGACAAGTTTTCAAAAATGACACGAGTGATAAGGTGAAGTGAAATAGGCATGTAGTAGAGCCTCGCTGATTTCAGCATGGACGGGCCGGCTCGTCCGGGGCAGTACTACCCTGAAGACCAACCAAAAGTGGCAGCATCCGTGCTATCTTGTTTCGTTAGTGAGTGTGAAACCGGAGGCCCATTGATGCAAGGGTGACAGTTATCGTGGTAAATGTGTGCAATACAATGCTACGATGACTGTCATGTCTTTTACATCCACAAGTGCGGCGTAAAAAATCGCAACCTTCTGCGAAGACGTAATTTCGCGGAAGGAGGCTGCGGAGAAGGCCCGGGAGGACCACTCGGACCCAATTCGCCGCCGGTGAACCGGGCGGCGGAGGCGCTCGTACCAGCGGCATGAGGCTTCAATAGGACACGATTGCCGAGACTGGATACTTACGAGTATTTGGGAGTATCATCCGTATCGGCAGACATACTACAGCTAGCAGATGTTACTCCATAGTCTAATCATTTTATATACTGTATTTTTTTTATACCACGACGGTGGCAAACAAGCATACGGCCCGCCTGATGGTAAGCGGTTACCGCAGCCCATGGACGCCTGCGGCACCAGGGGCATCAAGTGCGCGTTGCCGACCCTTCAAAAACCTATTTTGTATGATACTCGCATGTTTATTGTTTAAATATTTATTTGTGTTTTCATCTATGTATATATCTTTTTCTTTTTAGATATTAATTGTAAATAATTGCTTCCAACTGCCAACTCATTGCTTCTCTTAAGGACCTGTCATGTCAGTTACTGAACCACCTAAAGGTTGACTGGTAGAGAATGCCACATGGCATTTAATCAACCTCATGCAAATGTAATGCAGGAAGTGTTAAAAATATGTATTTATTTACTGATACTTCTTATGGTAAATTGGTAGAGGTATATTGCAATTAACGAACTGCTACTCTATATAATATCCTAAAATCTGTATTTTCTAAGCTATTTAAGTTTTTGTGCATAGAAAATTTGGTAGGTCCGAATCACGGCTTCTTAATCAATCAATCTCAATCTTAAATAGTTCTCCTACTACGGTGTTATTAAATCCATAAAAGAAATCAATACAACCTATTATGCAGTTACAAAAATTTTAAAATTCATAAATATTTTATGGTTCCTTAAACACACTGCATGACAGTTAAAAGGTTCTCTCTTAACCAAATTTATTAACTAAGGGTTTTGAACACATATTTTTTTTTCTTAAGAAAAACAACACCCGAACTAGGAATAAATCCCGTGTCACGGGGACTATACAAACATACAAGAAACGGACACAAAGAACACCCAGACTCAGAACAACAATTTATAATTCACACAAAATGTTGTCCATGTGGGGATTGAGCCCACAAAACTCAGCGTAGTAGAAAGCGGTGACCGCTTAAACCACTAGGCAACCATAATTAATTAGGATTATTTTTGTTTTCTGTGGATCATTTTCGTTTGTTTCATCTATATACTTGTATATAAAAGAAAGTGGTGTTAGTTACACCACTTATAACTCGAAAACGGCCGAACAGATATAGCTGAAAATTGGTGGCAAGGTAGCTTAGAACCAGGAAACGGACATAGGATACTTTTTATCCCGTTCGACCGCGTTTCAGTTCAAAATAAAAAATCTGCTTATTTATTGCCTCTAAGGCGGAACAGAGCTCGCGGGGTAAGATAGTTTTTAATAAATGAGAAAGCATTAAAAGAGCAATATCTAAAGTATCGAGAGAGGTTAGTTAGTCCTATGACTGTTACCAGGATTTAAAAAAAAAAAACTTAATGTCTCTCCGTACAAATTTGAAAGTCAGCTTATCTTAAATATTGTGGATACCTAAAACGAATTATTATGTTTACTTTCATAGAAAATATTATTTTCAAACTGTATTGTGTGACTGCCTCGGTGACGCAGTCGTAGCGTATGCGACTGCTGTGCTTGAGGTCTCGGGTTCGATTCCCGGGTCGAACTAAATACTTGCATGATTTGCAAATATTTGTTTCGGACTTTAGGTGGTTTCTATGTTTAATATGTATGTATTTACAAACAAAAGTAAATATATACTTATATTAGTTGTCTAGTACCCATAATACCTGATATAATATAGTCCAGGTCCCCTTCAGAGGAGGACGCCTGAGACCGGCCGCCGGAGTGGTTTTTAGTGGAAACACCACATACTACTGGCTCCTGCGTCCTCGAGGAGTCGGAGATCCGAAGGCATTTGCCACCCCGACAACAAAAAAAGAAAGTACTCATAACACAAGCTCTGCTTAGTTTGGGACTAGATGACGTTGTGTGTCAAATATCCGAAATATTTATTTATTTATTAATGGTAACACAACACGTAATTACACGTATTCACAATAATTTTTGCTCTGATAGATTGCAACAAGTTGTTTTCAGACATAAGGTCGAGAATGACAAAACGCCACCGAATTGTACAAAGTTACGATCTTAAGCAAACTTATTTGGTTAATTAAGTAAGTTTTAAAAATCTCTAAGAACCGTTGTTTGTGAAAAGATAATATATCGTTTTTAAGCAATAATACACTTGATTCTCAATGAACCTTATAACTGTGTTTTTAAATCCTTAAAAAAGCAAGCGTCTTTACTCTTGTACTTTCAGATACCGTCGAAATAACACCGTGGATCATTTGTATAAAATTTTCAGAAAATCAGTCAATAATAAATCTTGAAAGTATAATAAACAACAGAATTATATTCGAGTCTATATTTATTTAGAAGGATAAATTTGTTTGTACAGATTCCAATTAATTCATATTTCTCACGCGCCGTATTTGGAAACCACTACCACCCTAATTGGTTTTGACCTATATCTCACCTCCGTAACAGGGGAAATCGACACGATTATTAAAGTATTTATTCAAAATAATAAATCTCCATAGAAATAAATATGGTATCTGGTGCAATATAAAATTGAAATGCCAATGTTATTGAAAACGAAAATAGACACGTATTGAGACACGTGAGAATGCTCCGTAATAGGAGCCTCTACCCTGGTCAGAGTTAATTCATGTTTACCATAGACCCTTGCCGTTTATCCCCCAAACAGCAACGATCACGTACCTATTACGTGATTTGTTAAGACCTTGGGAATTCCCAAATTATTTAATGGCCTTCTTATCAACCATTCTTTCTTAAAGTGAGTTCTCTAAACAGAAAAAACAAAGAAAGACTTTCAGGCTAAAATAATTCAATTACTATTGGTATCGCAAGCACCGTTACCTGTGGCGTGAGACTAAACAAAAATTCCCCTGCCATATATCTCAGTTGTCAAATCAGAACGTACGACGCACATAAATAAGAGAAGAAGACGTCACGTGTATAGCATCCCTCTGTAAATAAATCATGGTCACATCCCTGCGAAGTGCGCGAGAAAACGTTTGGAAAACACTCGCGGGTACGACGGCTGAATGCAGATAGGCAGGGGAATAATACGGGTAAACAGTTTGTCAATAAGCGCTTTTAAATATCAACTTAAGTTTATTTCAACTCAAGCCTGGCAAACGTTTTCTTTTTTCCCTAAACATCAAGTCGTTTTGTAATTGTTTGCATCAACTAATTCAGCTTCTTTCTTTATTTCATGATACAATATTACAAGTCGAAAGAGAGAACAAAGATATCAGCCAAAACTTTTAACAATGGTAAACAAGAAAACAATGATGATTCCTACTTAAAGCTACCTTATTAAGGGAAACAGGTGTTTTTCCCTCCAAAGTAAGAGTCAACTTCAAAAAGGTAATTAGTTTATTCAATAGTTGATATTCGACATTTATTAATATTGACTAATTAACTTGTGTAACTTGGTTCGTGTCTCTCAAAAAAAAAATGATATTGACCATAATTTTCGCAATAACCTTATATGCTCGGCTTTTGTTGATCTTAGTTCACTTTATCCAACACTCAAAGAATTCATCTATTTAGATGAACTGGAACTGAAGTGTATTTAAATAAACATACAATTTCTTATAGGTTTGTTTAAACACACTAACTCTTCAGTTTTATGGTACTAGTATAGTGGAATTTGGTCTACCACAATTAATTTCGTAACAGATCATTTTAAATAAATATATTTTTCTAACGGACAAACAATTCTACAGTAGGTACATCATCTTTGTGTAAATTGAATGGTTTAGGCAGCGTACACCAAGATAACTCTCAGAGGCCAGATTTTTTTTCGACTTAATTGATATGTATCGTTATATTTCTACCAAAGTTACATACGAGTAAATTCATTACAAATTGTAGCCTATATGTTATTCTGATGTATAATCTATACTACTGTAAAGTTTCATCCAAATCTGTACAGTAGTTTTTAGTGAAAGAGTAAAAAACATTCATATTCACAAACTTTCGCATTTATAACATTAGTAAGATTGCACAGAGAGTGTTTATTTAAACTCGCAAACTCTTCAATTTTTAAATACTAATATAGATAGGTGCGAAAACTTTTGCAACGCGATAAATAGTATTAAAGTTACTCCGTGGTTCGTTGTGACTTGGCTAGATGGCATTGTTTTTGTTATCTATGAGACTTACTAGAGCGTGTCGAATCCGATTGAAGAGTCGTATGTTTCTTTAAAACTATTCTCGGAGGCACGCGGACGCGGCTGCTGAATATGTGAATGGGTGATGTAATGCGAAAAATCAACTCGTGATCGTTGTTTGGCAACCGAGTGGCCACCAAATTGACTTTGCTTTACCCACTGTTTGGTAAATGTTTTCACACTGGCGTTGGGTGGATTTCAAATGTTGTTTGAATGTTGGTTGTACAGTAGGCTTCAGAAATGGGATTGAGTCGTTGAGTCGTGTTATATTTATTGAGTATTGATATATAACACTGGGTAGGTGGTTGACTTATTAGAACTGTACAATGGATTTTAAAAACAGTAAAGAAGAAAAAGGTCTTAAACAAGCAGAGGGATTGGCACTACGCATTAAGCAGTGGTAGGCAATTACTGTAGCCCATGAATACTTTTACTTAAAAGTCACAAGTACTTAGCTACCCTTACAGTTTTTCTCTCAAAATATGGGGACCAGCGCTAAATTCTCTCCCTCGATTAGAAGCAATAAGAATATTGCTTGATACCTGTTCTCTGTGAAGCCATGACGGTATTGTTCTAATTGAGCTGGACCTTTTTACGCAGAAGCATGGCTTCTGCACGTCTACTGTGTTGAAAGGAACGAATAAAAATATCGTACTACCTTGGTTAATTTTTTTCGTTAACTGTTTAAAAAAGACAAATTTTCAAATTTCCCGTGATTTGGCAGTTCTGCAAAAGAAGTATAGGCAACATTTCGAAGACCACTGTTCCATTTTTACTAGTACAATCCAAATGTGTCTAAAGATACAGCTTGTAAGTTTCTTTAAAAAATATAGTTTTCATTGGGACAGATAGAAAATGGGTATGTGACACACAATTACATACTACCACAGTGCAACATATATAATATCACACCCATTTCCCAGAGAGAAACAATTGATTATTCATTACCATCGTTGTCTATTATATTTTGTGCAATCGAAGAATTAGATTTCATAGTACATTTGAAAGTGTTCATAGCTTTACAATTTCTCCGTACACTATTCTTAAGCCTCCCTCTAATAACTAGGAACCTGACGATGCATATACAGTTAAGTAATTGTACAAACACTGATTCTATCTCTGCACATCTCCACTACATGTCTAAACTATATTTTGTTTGTTATTGTAACTCGACTATGTTTTGTACGCATTCTACGTAACACTTAACTTTTACGACTTTCACAAGATTGATGACGGAACTCAACGCTTTTTTACTCATACCCAAATGCCATGAAGACGTTTCACGTCACTCTAATAATGGGGAGCTTTACCCAAACAAGGCAGCACTTTAAATGGGTTGTTTATTTCTTGTTTTGGTTTTAAATATTAAATGACAACAACTTGAACTTTGAATTGTATTTATAATCTAAGAATATAAAAAGTTCGGAAAGTTTCGTCACATCTTCGAGTCGCCGATCCCACAATCATTAAAGACCAAAGTATTTGACCAGTGCTTTCGGTGCATGCGGAGCCGAGACGTTGACACTCACCATTGGACTGGTCCATAAGTTTAAAGTAGCTCAGCATACGATGGAGCGTGCGATGCTGGGCGTTTCTCTGACTGATAAAATTCGTAACGAGGGTATTCGACAGAGAACTAGAGTAACTGACATCGCACGGAAAATCAGTATGCTGAAGTGGAAGTGGGTGGAAGATTAGACATCTCTTGGTGGTAAATCATAGTTCCATCCATATCTATATCTTGAGAGACGCAAGTGCACGTTTTGTACGTGATAATATGACAAAAAATAAAATTTTGGCGATTCCATTCTGACTTTTACAGGACAGTGTCATAAATTTCCTTTGATTCCAAAACAATGTAGTAGTGTATTCTTCAAAAATCTATTGTAAATAAAATTTATTTTAACGCCATCTAACAATACAGCCTACACTAGTTTATATTTTACTAAATTTAAATCAACTCATGTATATTTTAAGGATCCCCGATGACTTCCCTACACAGCGGGTCCTCTCTGTCCTTGGGATCCGTATGCTTTATTTTACTTTATATAGAGAGAATATCTTGTTTTTAAAAAAGTAAAAAAGAAACCATTTACTATTATAACGTTTATTTATGATATTCTTCAAAGAGGCAGCCCAGTGACAGCTCGGATCCATCCTCTAGCCAAAGGAATGTTGCTGTATACTCCGGGCTGGTCTTTCATTGCGCATCCCACTCCAAATGACACCAGACCAACTAGTTTGCCGTTGACTACTGCTGGGCCTCCTGAATCTCCCTGTAAATCGTAAATTTATCTCTCAAATTTTCCATGTTCTATAAATGGTATTTTAAAATCTACTTGGTCAATTTTCTGGACAAAGTCTTCTAGATTATAATTGAGTCTAAAAAATAACTCCAGAAAGTATGGAGTCTACAAAGTTTAAATTATTACAATAGTTTACCTACCTGTGCCACAACAAAGAACGTTGTACCTTTTCATATCTTGATACAGGTTTAATTTTTCTTATATGTACCTACTAAAGTAACTCTTCTCTGCCTAACAGAAAGCATGGATAGAAGTCAAGAGTTGTTTCTTCACAATTCTTGATTTTTTTTTATGCTTTCCATCAGGCAGAGTCTGGTAGGCTCTTAAAATAGAATAAAAATAGTGAAACTGAGGTGTCACATGTAGGGCACCTAATTGGAACGAAGTTCCTTTCGTTTTCAAATAAGTATTGCAGGAGGTATAATTAAATAAATTAATAATATTTAGGAGTTAAATGGTAAATGAAATAAGTGAAGGAATGCCAATAAAATTGTAACCAATGTTTTGCTTTAAAGTTATGAATATAAACATTTTGTTTTATTTTTAATTATAGTATAAATATCAACTTAATTATAAATTTAATCAGTAAATTCAATCTTAGTAACAATTGGGTTATGGCAACTAAAATAAGACATATGTTTGTGATTCAATCTTATGTAAGTTTCTTGAAAAAACTGCATCGATGGTAGTATTGTATTTGTTGTAAATATTGGTGGATCATTGTTAATTCTTAAATCAAATTCATCTAAAAGAAATTCTAACATTGTCGAGAGTGAGAGGGAACGAACAAGTCGAATCCTATACTCGGCTTGCCCCCTCTCCGAACGCTACGCACTATAGCAAAAATGTCGTGAGGATTTTTCGTGACGCTCGCCTAGCCCTCTTAACCAGCTAACCAACTAAGAAACTTAGTTCAAAAAAATGTTTTGTAGTATGAGGTGCAAATAAACACCATTTTATATAAGACTGCGGTATCAATTCGATCAAGCCCGTCAGAACGTGGCGAAATATGGCGCTCACATGGTTAAAATCGTGATACAAATAATTAAATACAACTGTATTTCGTGTTACTTTTGACGGCAAAGACAAACGCTAATGGCAAGCGTTACCTTTAAAACTGTATGAAATATCTACATAATTTAGAATTTCTCCACAAGTTTAATCTTTAGAGCCTGCTAGACAGTTAATCACGCTAGTCTTTTATAAACTCTGGGAAACAAGTAGGTACTAGATTTTTTACCTGACAAGAGTCTTTGGTCCCGTTAACTAGGCCAGCACAGAACATTCTATCTGTGACAGACTTGTAATTATCCAAAGGCATTGACCTGCACATAGCTTGAGACATTATGGGAACCTTAACTCGACGAACAATATCTTCCATACCTCGTTGCTGTAAACAAAGAATATAGTTCGGATTGATGAAACCAGATCCATACACAAAACAATAAAAGACAAACAGACAAAGAACGCTATTTGGTCTACATTCCACAAACTTTGTATTAATACTTTTGCAAGTACAGTTGTAGAATGCATTTCTGAAACGATATAATTAATCCAAATATCAGTTAAGAAATGCATACGTGAGAAACGGATGTTACGTTGTTATGGACGTACATGCTTCATATACACAAAGTACTGGCGGTGAAATGAACAGTGTTGGAGTTAAGCTTAGTTTAGCTTAGGTTTACTTAACTCTAAAACTTTTATTTTCAGACATTATCCGAAAATAGACATTCGAGAATTGAATCTCGAGATTGAGCTTACAATCCACATTTAAGTTTGATGCTCTATGGTGCTCAACCAGAATTGTGATCCCAGGTTTTATAATTAATCACCATTCATCACAAACAGTCCTCATTAGTCCACTGCTAGACATAAAAAGTAAAAAGCCTTTTTAAGAAGATCCCGGTCAGGGTTTCGAAGATCCGTTGGCCCTATAGGACCACCATCAGTATCAACATTGTCATCAACAGCCTATATTAAACCACTGCTGTACCTAGGCCTCTCATTAAAAGGAAGGTTTAAGACCAGTAGTACACTCACCGGATGAGTTAGTACAGGGCTCATTTAAAGTACATGTCGGAACGCCTCAGGGAGGTTCTGGACGCTTGTTTGGCTTCCGGGCGCTTCCCTGAGTGCTGGAATAGCGAGAAGCTGGTCCTATTAAAGAAGCCGGGACGGCCTGCCGATTCGGTAGCGGCCTATAGGCCCATCCTGTTGCTGGGCGAGGCGCGTAAGTTGTTTGAGAGGATACTCTCTGCCCACATCGTTCGGCACCTCTCCGAGGTGCCCAATTTGGTTTTCGGGCGGGGCGTTCGACGGTCGATGCCGTGCTACGCCTCAGGACCGTTACCGAAGAGGCGGTGAGCTCTGGCGGCGTGCCGTTGGCGGTGTCGTTGGACATCGCCAACGCATTTAATAGTCTACCATTTAGCTGCATCAGGGAAGCACTCCACTACCACGGGGTGCCGGAGTACCTGAGGCGGCTTGTGGCAGACTACCTTGAGGAGCGTACCGTCATGTACGAGGACCGAGATGGTGTTTTGCGGCGGCGGCTCATGTCGTGCAGTGTTCCGCAGGGGTCTGTCCTCGGACCACTTCTGTGGAACATGGGATACGATTGGGCCCTTCGAAGTCGTTTTTCCCCCGGGTTGGGCGTAATTTGTTACGCCGATGATACGTTGGTCACAGCCCGGGGAGCTAATTTTGAAGAGGCGGCGTGCCTGGCCACCACGGGAGTCTCTTTGGTGGACGGGCGTATTGAGGCGCTGGGTTTGCCTTGGCCCTAGATAAGTCGGAGGCTCTATTGTTCCATGGGCCCCATCGTGGTCCGCCCCCCAGCGCCTCTATCGTAGTCAATTCGGTCCTCGTACCGGTTCAGGCCCAGATGAAGTACCTGGGCCTCATCCTCGACGGGAGGTGGCTCTTCGACGAGCACTTCCGACAGCTTTCTCCAAAGCTGGTCGGCGCTGCCTCTGCCCTTGGGCGACTCTTGCCCAATTTGGGTGGAGCCAGCGTCGTGACGAGACGGCTATACACGGGGGTTGTCCGGTCAATGGCGCTGTATGGTGCGCCGGTGTGGGCGGCGGCTCTGACCGCCCAGAATAGGGCTCGCCTCTGGCGCTTACCGCGGTCACAACCTTCTGCGAAGACGTAATTTCGCGGAAGGAGGCGGCGGAAAAGGCCCGCGAGGACGATATCCACTCGGACCCAATTCGCCGCCGGCGTGCCGCCTTGAGTGTGGCCGCGGGTGGACGGGACGGATTTTCCCCTCCATCCGCTACAATGGCCAGCCGCGAGGAGGCGACGTCCGCGTGTGCCGTACGTCGCCTAAAATAGAGAGTTTACCCATGATGGTGCCTGCATTAGCGGGCAGGTGCTAGGAGGGATCTGGATGTCGTAATAGCAGCGGTTCCCGGATCCCTCCTATCTCAGGCGCAGAGTGGCACACCGTGTGGTTTTAGTCGGTCCGATTGCGACACGCCACCCCGCCGTAAACCCCGGTGGGACGGCCCGAGGGAGTTTCCACACGTTAAAAAAAAGAAAAAGGCATCTTTTAAAGTTTTCCTTTTTTTTTTACTGCTGTTACCATGCGCAGTTTGCTACCCTACTTGACCGATACCAGCATATGAAAGGGGGCAGTAACACAATGTACTTACCTTATATTTCGTATGACCCCACCCGCTTACGGCCACAATGGCTCCTTCATGTATATCTTGGAG
This sequence comes from Hypercompe scribonia, assembly GCA_949316085.1. Classification (NCBI taxonomy): domain Eukaryota; kingdom Metazoa; phylum Arthropoda; class Insecta; order Lepidoptera; family Erebidae; genus Hypercompe; species Hypercompe scribonia. Next base: position 12,934,411 of record OX438993.1, read on the forward strand.
ATGCCCAATGGCAATTGGCCTGGAGCTAGATGTCACTGGTATGGGAGACTCTAACAGAATCAGTTGATAATCAAAGTCGTACGAATGCAGCTTCGTCGCGTTCCACAAAGGGTGTATGAAGTGTGCACAAATTTGATGTTTAGTTGTCTGACTTCTTTGAGTAGAGCCTGCTAAGACGTACTGTTCTTTATTCCTGAAACAATAATATTCAAACAAACTTAACTGTTATAGCTATAAAATTAGGATAACTACAACTAGATATTTATTTGGCGACTAGTACAACATTAACTACAAACGTTTGCTATTTCCTTTAAACAAGTAGGTAGGTAGTAGAGCCACGCTGATTTCGACACGAGCGGGCCGGCTCGACCGGGGCAGGACTACACTCCCACAGAAGACCAACCTAAAGCGCCAGCATCCTTGTTGTCGTGTTTTATTGGTGAGTGTGAGACCGGAGGCCCATTGATGCAGGGGTTACAGTTATCGTAGTAACTGAGTAAGCCTTACACTGTCACGATGACTGTCATGCCTTTTACGTCCCCAAGCGGGGTGTGAAAAAGCATCTCACAAGGCCGCCAAAGTGTGGGTCACCATACTGCATTGTCAGCATTTGCAATGAGTATGGTGACCACAACTCTTGGATTCTATTCATGCTTTCTATCAGGCAGAGTGGAGTCACTTTGGCAGGCTCTTAATATAAAAAGAGGAAAAAAATCATCATAAATTTAATTTTTTAAATAAATTACTGAGTGTATCCTAGTGATTGACGGTCCAGTTTTATTGTTTTACATTCAATTAGTTTAATAAAAGAAAATAATTGTTTGTACCTACTTAATATATGTAGATAATTATTGTTAGTTGACATTGTAAAAATTTAAATATATGTATTATATTGTTTACGATTAGATTGTTATGTTGTATGTAGTAAGTTTTGAGTTAGTAAATATATGCTTCGACACAAGATGACACTAAACGATGTTCATTTTAAAATTGTATCTCATGGAAGGGAATTGCAAAACGTTCTTAATAGAATAAAACATCTATAAACCTAAATAGGTATAAAAATGATTCAGTTTAGGAAGATTCAGTAAAATAATTTAACAACTTAAATGAGAGGTGATTAACACACTAAGGAATAGTGTCAAAGTGTTTTCCATTTCATCTTAATTTCAATACAAACGATGCCGTGGGAGGTTAACCATAGAAATTCTTACTCTGAGATTAGCAGTTTAGTAACAACGTCATTATCCATGGAAAATTCATGATTCTCTAAGGAATAATTTCTTGATGTTTACAAACACTTTCGTTGCTTGTCATATCTAGCTTGAAGAGAGGGAGGACAAAGAAAGAGCACCAATGTACTTGTGTCTCTGGAGTTACAGACTTCGATTGACGATGATAGTAGTAGACCTTTTTGCTTATGTACTCTCTTAATACAAACCAGAGAAACTTTCTGAATATTTCAATCTACACTAGATCAGTGACGTAGATTAAAAGGAGTAACAGAAAGCAGTTGCCTCTCTGCACGAGCAGAAAGAAAGAAATACGTTGCTTGTATTTACTTCTGTTTGGCTTTTTTTTTTGAAAAAATAGAACCAATTACACCTTTGAATTATAAAAAGCTATCTAGTAATATGGCCGTGTGGTGATGAACTAAGAAGACATAGTGTTACCACCCCTATTCATCCCGTGAGGGTCGTAAGAGGCGACTAAGGGAAGAAACTATACAGGAAAATATCATCACAAAGAGAAGGAAAACTTAAAACAAACCCAATTCCCACCCGTCTGGCCAGCGTGGTATACTAGGCCAAAACCTCCTTGTAAAGGAGAGGCCTATATCCAGCAGTGGACTGTAAAAGGCTGTTGATGATGATGATGAAATATTTTTATAAATATTCAAGAAATGTACTTACTTACAATGTGCTGCGGTTATGACCCATTCCGGAGCAATAATAGTACCTCCACAATATAAGCCATACAACACTTGATAGGGAATTTCTTTGATAGACACCTGGTTCCCTCCCACTATTCTAAATTGGACCTAAAACAAAAGGAAAATAGGATCACTTTTAATTTGTTTTCAAGTTTCTACCATTATCAGTCACCATACAAATGGACCGCATATATGACTGCACGGACAACATAACGGTGTAAGCGATCACCTCACTGCTTCTTACTCTGCTGACGGCTGTGAGTTCGATCCCTGTATGGGACAGCAATTTGTATGAACCACAAACTGTTGCCCCGAATTTAGATGTTCTAGTTGACCGTTTAATGTAAGTTTCTAAAGTAGCCTGCGATACAGGACAATATCCCTAATGCAGCAATGGCATTAGAGTAGGTCAAAAGGTCATCACGTAGTCATGGTACACACGCAATTATAAAAACGCTGCATCACTTACATCTACTGGTTCATTAGGATGTGCAACATCATTGTTGTCAATCTGATCCGGAGACAATGTCTCGTGGTAGTAGAGGTAATTTCTCGGTGGAACCAGCCGGGTGACGAACATACGATAGTAATGTGTAATACAGGTTGGAGTTAGATATCCGGTGTAGGTTCCTGGAGAATGAAAGTTTTCTTTATTAACAGTAGAATTTCTTTATTCCGAAAACGTATATTGAAGTCACTTTTCATTTCCGATCTTGGTTGTATCTTCGGCAGATTAACCTAAATTCTGTATATTGTATCTCATTTTTGAGCCTTTTCAGAGACATGCTTCGGTAAACAGCTGCTCAACAAGTTTGATAACACAGCCGTTTTGTTGTTTTTCCACCGACTACTGGAATAAGTAGGAAGACCTATTGTGGAAGAAAGGAAGAGATGAAATGAACCATACATACAGACGAGTAGTGGATATTTAGTAAGTACTTATAGGTATTGAACCACAAAAAATAATTGTCTTCTTTCTAAAAACAACACTTGTATTAGGGATATACCCTGTGTTGAGGGGGACTTCACAAATATATATGGAACGGACACAAAGAACCCTCAGACTCAGAACAACAACTTCTGTATCACACAAAGTGTTGTCTCATCCACATGAGACAACACTTTGTGTGATACAGAAGTTGTGTGGTCCAAACTCCACAGTTTGAACCTGCTACATACAGTGTAGTAGGGAGCTGCTTGGCGACCGTTTAAACCACTACACCGCCCGTGCCGTCTAGCCTAGTCAATGTATGTCAATATAATATACATTTTTCAATGTTTATTTGATTTAATAAATGAATATACATAAAAAAAATGAATGGTGTCGTGGGACACCAGGTAGGAACGAAGTTCCTTCGGATAATGTGGAATCGACACAATTTGCACAAAAAATTGTGCTCAATTTTATGTAGGTTTTCTTGATTTTTCTCTTAAATTTTGCTGATTAGTTTTTATTTAAGTACAAGAAAGTATTTAGGAAATTCAGTATTTTAGGAAATAAAATAATAAATTCCTTAAAATAATAAAATAGCACACATGACGCGCTTTCGCGCCTGCGCACGTCTCATTTAACGGTTTTATTCCACGCACTTTTTTCCACAGATTTATTCCACGCACTTTTTCCACTTACGGTTTTACTATTACATTTTTTTCATTTCGGTCCCGCAGCGAAATCCCTATTCCCTCCAAGCCTGCCGTAAGGAACTTCGTTCCAAAAATACAAATACATGATATATCTGTATTTTGTCAATTATAAACGGGTACTTTTAAAAATCAAAAATGGGTAAATTAGCAACATATTGTCTCCCTGTGGTGACTTCATAAGAATACAAGGTTTCACCGCTCCTACTCATCTCATGGGTTTCGTCAAAGGCGACCAAGAGACCAAAATATGCAGGACAACATCACAGCAAAGAGAAGAAGAAATTAAAACAAACCAAGTAGGCCAAATTCTCCTTGCTAAGGAGAGGCCTATGTCCAACAGTTGACTAAGGCTGTTGATGATGAGGATTGAAGAAGAGTGTATTGAAATCGAAAAATTATACCTAAGATAAAGCCAGAAATTGGAGTGAATGAGGTAATATAAGCAATAGCTCGAATAGTTTAAAGTCCAATTGCAAGAATCAAATTGGCTGTTGCCGGGTTGTTCCTCGTATTTAATTTCTTACATAAAGACTGCACTTCTCTGGAGATTGATGTGCTTATCTTCATATAATACCACCATTATGAAAAAGTACAAGTAAAAATGTTACTTAAGAAGTAAATGAAATGAAAGAAACTTTGAAAATAAAATGCAAGGTTAAAATTAAATTAACTATATATAGGTACATTTAATTTGCTCTTTTTGCAATAAAACACTATAACACTTGTCTTGAGAATGAGGCCAAGACATACCGAAAGAACACAAAGGCTGCTTAATATACCCTCGCATTTGTTTTATCAAAGAACTTGGGAATAGAAAATTGCATAAAATGCCTGCGGGTTTCGTGAATTGAACTCTTTGAAAACTATAATACAGATGAAATACAAAGCACTCTTTAAATATAGTTTACTGTTTCATTTACTTCTTAGATTTTAATTTCTTTTAATTATGTTACATAAAGAGAAATCTGTGTTGACGAATTTTACAGTTTCTCTCACTGAATATACATATATTTAGCATGCGTTATTGCTTAGAACGATAGTGGTAATGAGATAATACACTATACTCATGATGTCACATGCAGATTACCATAAGGACGGTGAGGGCATGAGCTGACATAATGGGCCTTATAAGAAGGTTCTAAATCAATGCTTGGAGTCCCTCGTTTTCAAATTAGAAATAAGAAGTTTCGGCAACGAATCAAGGTCACTGACATTGTATGCGTTTGAAGCAAACGTGAATTGCAAGTTTAAGTGTCAGTGGTTGGGGGACATCACTCGAAGACAAGACGGCTGACGGGGCTAAACATGTGTATTAAGGTATTGCCTTCTTTGTTAGGTCATTTAAGTCATAATCGTATATGACTATATACATACGGAATACTTCTCCTATGTTGGACTGTAAAATAAAGTGTACGCTTTCGGTCCACTGCCCTTTCAAACAAATCTTACCCCAGTTACAAAAATGGAGCAAATGAACCGGTAATATAATGAGGACGGACAGTAGGAAGAAACGGACGAAAGTCGTAATTGAATGATATGGGAAAAGACAAAAAGAAAGTCAAATGAAGAAATGGGCAAGATGAGGAGAAATATAACTGAAATATGCTGGTGGTGATTGCGACTGCTGTGCTTGAGGTCTCGGGTGTGATGCTCGAAACGGGACAAATGTTTGTACGATCTACAACTATTTGTTTCGAAGTTTGAGTGTTTTCTACGTATAATATTTATGTATATATTTAAAAAAAGGTATATAAGTATTCTATCAGTCTGGTTGTCTAATACAAGCTCTGCTTAGTTTGAAACTAGATAGCGTTGTGAGTCAAATATTTGAAATGTCTGAAATGATAATCGATAGTTCAATAGTCATCATTGATTGATTTACTCAGTCATGTCATATCACTTGTCATTGTTTTGTTTTATCTCTGTCAAGTTAAATTTTATGAAGTATTCTTGTAGGTGTATTACGAGTATAGTTGCAAATCTTGGAACATAATTATAGGCGTTAAACTTAATTGATATTGAGCCGTGTTATGAACTGTGGTTGGTTTCATGCGGTGGTAGATTAGAAATATAGAATATAGGCGTGTTTCCTACTCCCTAATAAACTACACAGGATAACGGCACAGCAAAGAGATAGATATCTTGACACAATTCCTTTTCTTTTTTTTTAATGTGTGGAAACCCCCTCGGGCCGTCACCCCATCGTGGTTTACGTTAGAGTGGTGTGTCGGAATCGGACCGACTAAAACCACACGATATGCGACTCTGCGACTGTGATCCACTACCCGGTTCACCAGCGGCAAATTGAGTCCGAGTGGATATCGTCCTCCTGGGCCTTCTCTGTCGCCTCTTTCTGCGAAATGATGACTTCGCAGAAGTTGCTACTGCAGTAAAACAGCAGTTGCTACCGGCAATAGAGTGACAGCCGGTATCGAAAGATCTCCTCCAATAGCTGCAGTGAGGGCCACACGCTGCGCCGCCCACATAGACCAAATCACTAGCGTGTGCTGAACCAAGTCCACACTAGGAGTCACAGTGGTGTTAGGTGGGAATCAATTCCCTCCAAGCGATCGGGTGCAGATACTTCCCGAAACAATAGTGCCCGGAAAGCACCAGTGTCAGTCTAAAGGAAAACGTCCTGTGATGCAACCTTACCCACACTTAACACAATTCCTATACAAACCTGCCTGGCCAGCGTGGTATAGTAGGTCAAAAATTCCTTTCTCAGGAGAGACCTGTCTTCAGCAGTGGACTATTCAAGAATATTGTTGTGATATGATATAATGTGAATAAAACTCACAAAGACAAAACAAGTTGTCTGTAAACGCAAAATCAATAAAAAAAGAAAACTATCGCGTTATAGAAATAAATCAATCAGTTATCTGGGAATACACAGTAAATGCTTACCATTGGTGGAAAACCCTACACTGAACAATAATAACACACAGATTACACTAAATACACGGCAAATTGCACACATTATACAGCCTGACAGATTAAAAATATGAAAATAAAATAATCATCAGTAACACATGGCACAGCGAGCGATGGTATGAGTTTGACTAAAGTAATGATGTTAAACAGTGTAGGGGCTGTGACTGATTCTAAGTTCACGCTACTTTACTAAGGTAGATTTAATAGAAGTGATAAAAAGCGGCCAGTTTCAGATGCCGTGACGGCACACATATATGTGTTTAGTGCAACATTTGAATACACCTAACACATGTAATTTTGACTTACATTATCGCATGTATTTTAAAGAACGGAAGCTATAAAAATACGGATTTTTATACAGTGAAAGTTAATCTAAAATAAACCTTATTGATAAACTTTTTTTCTTTAAATGTACAGACTTTTTCGCTAGTAGTCAACTCAAATATCGACGAGCTGTTCGAGCTATCGATTTCCTTATTAACACTTTCTGTTCCCTATCATTATCTCTCCTTTCGATATACTACCAATTTCCTCATCTAATGATATAAGTGCCTGTTTGCCGGCAATAATAATCCAAGTTAACTGATCTGTTATCTTTCCTCCAATAACCTGCTGAGTCCATTTCTAGATTCAGAAATAGAATCAGATTTTTATTCATTTGCCTCACCAACAAGTGTACACACTGTTTTATGATTAAAAGACATTTAGGCATAGCATCACGGGCACTGGAAACAATATTTAGTGTATGTTTATGCTAAAAATACAATATAGGTTTTGGTGAAGACATATATGAAGCAAATAAGGTATTTTTTTATTTAATATCTAGTATGAGATTACAGAATTTGGTAGCGAGTGTACATATCGACCAGGGAGCTGAAACCATTAAGCAGTTTACAAACTTCGACACAAGGACACTTCTGCGAAGTAGGAAGTGATGGTAAAACGAATATATCCAGTTGGAGCATGGAACTTCATTTTGCCTAGAAGTTGTGGTCAATGTACAAACAACGCAAGTTGCATAATTCAGGTACAGAAAGCTGCACTTCGTACATAATGGAAGATTTGCGCTGATTTATAACCTCAAGAAGTGTCCAAGTGTTCAATGTTCAATCTGTGCTTCATTCCGGTCAAAGCATTGTGACTGGTTTATCAAAATAGCCGATATTATTCAACTTACCGAGGAAATCAAATGCCTGGATTTTAGCACTCATAGAACCCTTCAATAACTGATTCCTTATCTTCAGAAAGCCTTGCAGCTCCGATGAGGTATCCTCTGATTGCTCACGTTCCTAAAAGTAATCGCCTTAATTGTCAATTTTTATTAAGGTCATCACAAAGTAATTATTTTCTAAATATCATCTCTAGCATCAATAATTATCAATATTAGTAAATAGGCAAAATAATTTGGGCGGCTCATTGTACCCTCAAATTCGCAAGTACTTATTAGTCTAAGAGCTATGTTTATAACCATTCATACCAGCAGCCAATAGTATTCATTATTCAATGTTGCTCCTTATTAAGAAACTACTTACCTTCTGTATTGATTTCTAGTTAGTACAATTTCTTATAAATGTTTACTATAATTTCGATTTCAATGTCACATTCATTTTAGCAAACTTAATTTCGTAACACGTTCATCATTTCAACCAAAGCGTCTTTTTCTTCTTTTTTTTTCTCTTTTAATAAGTTTTCTGACAGTTTCTTTCAATTTCACATAGGCCGTTTCATACCCATGAAGATCAATGTTCAAATTTATTATTTCCTATTGCTCTGATTACCTTTTATTATTAAATAGAAAGTGGAAAGTAAAATTAATTGCGAAGAATTTAATTTATTTATCTATCAATATATAATCATCGCCATGAATAATTTTATTTTCTGCACTAGGAACTGTGAAACTCATTTGAGTTTGTGTCAAGTATTACTAATTTCTTTATTGAAATATTTCGATGTTATAATAGCAAAACAGTTAATGGAATAATGTTTTTAAAGTACGAGTAGATACGTTGTAAATTTTTGAATATTATGATTTCTTCTCATAAACATATCAGAACTTACTGGCCCATGCTGCCTCGTTTGTGTCTCTTATTACCCGTAGCGTACTGTTCTCTCTCTCTCTCTAATAGAGGTCGTACGGCCGGCCATGCTCTTTTTGACGGATACATAAATATAGCGCCCTCATAACACAGCTTATCTCCACTATCACGGCTACTTGCTGGAAGAACGCTTCCTCGTAAAGGCTGGAATATGTCTTTTTGTCAGGGTGGATGTTTGTTATCGCCGCCTGTACTGCCTTGAGGACCCATCCTTCTCCATCCTCTGGCTCCAAGTAGATTTCGGATCTGTGAGCCCAATCTACGCGTGCCTCTATCAATCACATTCTGGAGACTCTGAGACAACTCGTCTCTTTGATGATCTCAGTCAGGCAGCAGACAAAGCGCAGGAGTAGTTTCCGACCGCCGAGCAGGTGTTTCTTGGAGATTTCAACGCCCACCATGAATCCTGGTTGGGATCTTCCAGAACTGACCATACGGATCGAACCGCCCACCTATTTGCTCTCACACATGACCTCACTCAGTTGGTACTTTGTCCACCGATTATACGTGTACAATATACCGAGTCAAGCATTCTGCTTGCTAGACTTGCTGCTGACGATTCACAAAGCGCTGTACACAGTATCGGTTCTCGTCCCTGTGGGATCATCCGATCACTGCATGGTGTCCACCGCAGTGCCTCTTGTTGCCCCGCCACGACCTGCAGCAGCGAGATGGTTATGGCACTACTCGTCAGCAGAATGGGATGGAGTACAAGATTACTTTACATCGATTCCATTGGTCTAACGCTGCTTTAAAGGTGGCACACCAACACGAAGGCCTGCGCCTGGTTCAATACGTCTGGTCAGCGTAGTATAGTAGGCCAAAACCTCCTTGCTAAGGAGAGGCCTACGTCCAGCAGTAAACTGTTAAAGGCTGTTGATAATGATGATTTATTGGTCACCCACCTGCTCATTTTTCTCTATTTTTTCATGCGAAAATTATCTCAGACACCTACCACCAATCTACCGGTCTAGCGATTATGTCGAACCGAGCAAAGCCTGTAATCCCAAAACGTACATACGTAAACTAGAAAGGAAATTACTGAAATCTTATTTGTATTACATAAAAAAGAAAATTTTGTTTATCTATACTTATTATTCAATGCAATAGAGTAATTCAAGTTTGCAATATAAACTGTACCTTGAAAAATCCATTTACTTTAATATAAAATCACGCAGGTATATTTTAATCACGGCGATAATAATTTTAATTTCCATATCATTCCATATCATATTTATATATTTATGTAAATTTATAGAAAATATAATAACTTTAATGCATGTGACTGGTTCGGAATATTGGACTGTTATAAGTTTGCAATGATGGCGGGATGGGTTTTGCTATCACCCTGCTGCTTCCTACTACGCTGTGTCATGGATTCGATTGGCGTTCTTTGTGTCCATTTCATGTATGTTTGTAATGCTCCTACCAAAACCAGGATATAAGTGCAGATGGAAAAAGATAAAACTGACTCTGGTCATCAAAGTTGGGAAAAACGAAAGAAAAACACACCTGTCATCTGACGGTAAGTGACTACCGCCGCCCAAGAGCTCAGTTGCTTTGCTTCCATAAAGTGGTTTACTTCCCTTTAAAGTGAAAGTCCAATAAAGAAGAAGAGAAGTCACACTTACTCTGTAAAAATTAGCGAAATAACTGGAAACTATAGTTAAAAGTATGTCTAACTAGTACTAGTACTAACTGTAGTCTGGATTATTCTGATAATAAATCTTATACCATTTTGTTACCTTGACTAGCATATTCAAGTATAAACCAGTAAATTTATAAAAAATATTATTTAACAGACTCACATACTTACATTTGTTGCCTAATTTACACAAATATCAATATGAATAGAATATGTCAATTTGTTAAGTCTCGGTACACTGTAATCTGAAGTAATTAGTCAAGTGAGTGAAGCCAAGTTTCGTCTTAGTATTTGACTCCTGGGTTTAGTGCTGTCTTAACCATAACACACCTATATAAAACGATATAAAATTTATTTTATACGGTGTGAAAGCAAAACTCACTGGAGTACCTAATACCACAGCCACGAAGAACTTGAGTATGATCTACAAATATTTGTTTCGGCATAAATATTTTATTTTATTTATTTATTTATTTATATTTATACTTAAAAACAAATTACAATTTAAATTTAACAATGGTTGCCGCACTAAACTCATAGCTTGTGTCGCGGCAATCAATATGAGATTTCACAATATTTAAATATTTTATAAAGTTAAGTTGAAATAGAATATAAAATAAAATTAAAATAAGGTTCAAAACAAACAAAAACAAAACAGAAAAAATAGTATAAAAGTTAGTCTGTAGCTGAGAGTGAGTCTTTTGTGTGTATGTGTATGTGTGTGTACGTGTGTATTATCCTTTGCTACCCGTGGTATGAAAGAATCAATTCAGTTTCATCGTATGAAAGATTCAAAAGCCATTTAATTATCAGTCGCTTTACTTCCTTGGTAGTTAACTTAATAATATCTGTATGTATTTGACACATTTTGTTGTACACTTTGGGCGGAGATAGATGGTCTATCTTTTTATGAAGGTGGTATTTATGGTAGGAAGGGGGATTCGGAATACACGACGCTGGTTCAGACAAATCATTGAACTTGTATTTAAAATTTCCTTGTGCATCGATGTTGTTATTCTTAGTATAAAAATTTGACGTACTCTTAGTACCTTACACTCTTCGTAGAGGTCGTTTGTTGGAAATCTGAACAGTTTTCGCAGCATTACTTTTAAAACTGCCCATTGGGTTATATATACATGTATAGTATTTACGAAAAAAAATATAAGTATTCTATGGTGACAGTACAAGCTCTACTTGTTGTTATTTGTATGATATCTAATTAAAAATCTTCACTCACTTGTATACTACCAACACTTCAACACTTCTATCATCAGAATTTGGAAGAAGGGTAGAGATGTTCTCACATCTTAATTCCTCCTAATTCTGGAGTGTGCACTTAAAGGCCACCAAAGTTCTTATAACGGTTATAGAGTAGCAGGTTCTATACAACACAAACACTAGATTGCAATAGTGATTTTTTTTTTATATTGACTGTTTTACTCTTCTTTTTTTTTACGCGTTGAAACCCCCTCGGGCTGTCACGCCACCGTGGTTTACGGTGGGGTGGTATGTCGGAATCAGACCGACTAAAACCACACGGTGTGCCACGCTGCGCCTGACATAGGAGGGATCCGTGAACAGCTGCTATTACGACATCGAGATAACTGTTTTACTCTTTAACTCAACCTTTAAGTGGAATCATCCCATACTGAATTTCAAAATAGTACAGGCAATCTATCAGAGTATATACTTTGGCATAATAAAATTACAAGAGAACTTTTTAAGCAGTTTATACTACAAAAATACAAAATGTTCTGATACTATTTGTTGAATATCATAATGTTCACGTTTATAAATATCAACGCTATCTGTAACTCTTAACTTGCAGATGTCCATGAGCGATAAGATCTTACTATAAGGAGATCCGTCTACATGTTTGTCCCCTTATATGTTAAAAAAAAACTTATCATCGACAAACTGATACAAAAGTAGATATTTAATATAAATTTATGTGTGAAAATAACACATAATATATAAATGGATGTCATTATTGACATCCATTTAACCGAAGAGGTAGACAGAAATGTATGTAAAATCTACATTTTGCTATGCACAATTTTCGTTTCACTAACATAAAAACTGAAAACTATTGCCATTCACCAGGCATACATCTAATATATAAAATTCTCGTGTCACAGTTTTCGTTGCCGTACTCCTCCGAAACGGCTTGACCGATTTTCATGAATTTTTTTGTGCTTATCCGGTATCTATGAGAATCGGCCAACATCTATTTTTCATCCTCCTAAATGTTAGGGGTAGTACAACCCTAAATATTTTTTTTTATTTTTGAAGTGAAAACTTCTTTAGGCGCGTTGAGCGTTTTGGTAGAGGATAAAATCCTCGGTTCGCGTCACCGACATGCTAATGATAATAGTATATCTATAGCTATGGAGAATATGATATTATATATTATATATGAAATTTATTATTATTATATATTATATATGATATTATATATTATTTATAGCTATATATGAAACATAAAAAATTTCATATAATTTTTGCATATAGTTTTAATTACTCTCAACTTATTTAGACAAAATTTTTAATTTCTATTTTTTTATGATACAACATACAAAAATACATACAATCCTCAATTTTCACCCTTCTACGATCAACCCTTATTTTTTAATAGCCATTTTAGTAATTTAATCATTTTTCATCCCGCTCAAATTACTTAAAAATAATTTATATGGCAAAGCAACGTTTGCCGAGTCAGCTAGTTTTATAATAAAATTGAAAATATAATAAAAAGAACGATAGGTTAGAAGGAAAGCATAAGGAAAGGAGACGGGATGATAACTGCAACAATAGTAACTAGATACGTACACTACATATGGCTGTCTGTTCCCAGAGTACTGATGTACAAACCAATATTATACTTCATACGTAAATAATATCACTGCCTCATTGGTCTAGCGGATAACGTATGCACCTGTCAATCTATAAGGTCTCGGGTGCGATGCCCGGGTCCAAAAGTGTTATGAGGTTTTCCTTTCTAATAACAGCCTTAAGGCAGTATATTTAAATATACTAACAATTGGTTCAACCTTCGAATTCAGTTCGCCCTCAAGATTGTCGAGGTCTGATATCAATTGGTCCTTGACAAAACTGATATTCAGGTAAAATTGATTGAACCAGTAGCCATAGTCTGGGTCAGCATACTGCATTGTCGGGTACAACTCTTGGATTCTGTTCAAGCTTTGCATCAGGCAGAGTAGAGCCACTTTGGCAGGTTCTTAATATAGACAGTTTGCAGCCGGAGAAGCCGACTCCTCTCTATCGTTAAAAACAAAATTTCTTTTTAACTCAAATTTCCTTGCAAACCTTATTCAGAAAACAATATTGAATATAAGAAATTATACAATGATATTCCAATAACATGCTTCTCCGATAACTTCATCCCTCATTACAGAAACAAAAATATTACAATAGTTTCAGACAAAAATGATATGAATCCAACAAATAAGTCAAGAATCAATTTCCTCCGTATATGAAGAGGCAGTAAATCGCGCCCCGCATAAAAATGGGGTCGTAGGAGTTCAAAGAGGGGGAGGGACGCTATCTTGTTACGTTGAGATAACAGTCGTTTGTTCGACACAGCCCTATAAAGGCGAATAGTAAAGGAGGGTCAAAGCGTCTAAAAACTATGATATGTTAATTTTTGGGTGTGTCCATTGATTGGGGCGGCACGATATTGGTTTAAATATTGTTAAGTCGTCTCCATCTGTATCTACCAGAATGAATAACTTTTTCACGTTCTTGTGATATTTTTCATTGATATTCGACTTCTGTGGGTCGTAGGTCGTACTTTCAAATTGAATAGAATATACATAAACCAGTTTCTAAGATTAGTACGGTCAAACAAACAAACTCTTAGCTTTATAATATCCATTTAGATTGTTTATCATTTTTGCCTTAATATTTACCAAATATCTTTTAGACGTTTCTAGAGGATTGTTTAGGAACGAATCTTTGACTGAGTCAAGTAATATTCACGGATTTTTTAAGAGCCAGCGAAAGTGACTATTCTGCCTGATGGAAAGCATAAATGGAATCCAAGAGTTGTGTTCACCATACTCATTGCGAATGCAGACAATAAATGGTGGTGACCCACACTATGGCGGCCACCCTGCTTGGAGACTTACAAGGCTGGGCAATTATCGTAGCAGTGTAATACACACAGATTTATCACGATAACTGTCACACTTGCGTCAATAGGTCGAATACTATTGATGTAATATATGCTTTCATATGAATTTCAATGACGGCCCTTTAGTTTCAGCCTTAATATGTAAGTCGTCGACAATTTGGTAAGGAGTGAATCACTGTACGATTGATCAACATTTTTTTTTAAACTTACGAAGAAAGGTCTCCGTATTCTAAGCTAGAAACATTGGTAATTAAGTTCTAAAAACTATCACCGACTTCAATAAGCCTACAACATAATGAATCGTAATAAACTGTTTTCTTAACTCTTTATTTTTCTAAGAGGTTGTATGTTTTTGTCAAATTTACACAACATTAACAAACATAAAAATTAACGTTTTTTTTAGTCAATCTGCAACCTCAGGCAGTGTTCTTTGTAGTACTGTTCTACATATTATAATAAAAAAATAAATACATGAATAAAAGACGCGACTGTGTCAAAAATAACTAATAAAAACTATATTAAATAATTGCAAAAGACAGACGGAACCCAATTTGAATAGAATGATTTTAGACAGACAAAGTACACAAGACAACATCATTACAAAGAGAAGGAAAACTTGAAACAAACCCTATTCCTACCCGTCTGGCCAGCGTGGTATAGTAGGACAAAACCTCCTTGCTAAGGAGAGGCCTATGTCCAGCAGTGGACTGTAAAAGGCTGTTGAAGATGAAGAAGATGAAGTGCAGAATATTTTAATGGATTCCGACTGTTGCTGTCAATGTGTTCCGTATTGAAATTTATAATTTGTTTTATTTAACTGTATGTTTTAGTAACTACAGTGTCTTACAATCGTCATGTTGCTTTTTATTTCGTGTCACCTATCTCAGAACACTTGGATTAGCAAGACGAATCCATCCGTATTTTAATTAAATAAATTCGTACAGGGGTTTTGAACATACGAGGTAACAAAAAATATTACATGCATACATACATCCAAAATACGCTCGAAAAACATAACCCTTCTTTGGCAGTCGGGTGCAAAAGCACCCGGTTGCGTCTGTCTGTCACTTAAAAACTACTAAACAAATTTTAGAGAATTAGTTTTCTTAATGACAGTTATTATTGAAAATTTTAGAACTTTTTACAGAATTACCACCTGTACGAAGTCGAGGCGGATCACTAGTTTTATATTTTATAGTTTAATGTAACAATGAAAACATACTTGGTACAGTCAGCCGATAACAACGCAGTCGAAGTTTAATAATTGCACAAAGTTATTTGGTATCAGCAGAATTATATCAAGCGTTTTATTTGTGCTGTTTAGCTCTTATTTTAATAGCGTTAGAGTATATAGTTGCAGAGGTTTACATTGCTATGTTTTATAGCATAGATTAGAGAGAATTATGGACATGAATTTTGTAATATTTTATTATATATTGGTCCTTTGTTTAAGCAAAGATAAAATTTATTATGATTTTAATGATAACAATGAAAACTATACTCGTAGAGTAGTAGTTTAGTGAAGGTATACAAAGTGCAATTAGAAGATTTTCTAGTTAGTAGAGCCACGCTTATTTCAGCACGAGCGGGCCGGCTCCACCGGGGCAGTACTACCCTACCACAGAAGACCAATCTAAAGCGCCAGCATCCGTGTTGTCGTGTTTTTCTTTGGTGAGTGTGTGACCGGAGGCCTATTGATGCAGGGGTGACAGTTATCGTGGTAACTGTGTAAGCCTTACACTGTCACGATGATTGTCGTGCCTTTTACGTGCGGGGTGTGAAAAAGCATCTCACAAGGCCGCCATGGTGTGGGTCATCATACTGCATTGTCTGCATTTGCAATGAGTATGGTGACTACAACTCTTGGATTCTATTCATGTTTTCCATCAGGCAGAGTAAGTCACTTTGGCAGGCTCTTAATATAGTCACTAAAAAAAAGAAGAGTATAATTCGAGAAGCATACTCTACCAAAGATTAAAGAAATTGGGATTACTTTGTTTATTGAGCTGAAGAGTCTGTTTATTTTGTTGTCAGCGTAAATCTGAGGAACGACTAGTTCGAAATGAAAATTTTTTTAGTGTCGCATAATCATTTTGTCGAGGCAGACTTTGGGCTATATAAGATCATTCTACAACCAATAAGAGCTTAGCAACTTTGAAAAATATAACAAAGTCTTGATTTTTTTCCTAAAACAGACGAAGTCGTGAGACTACAACAAAAACAAGCTATTTATTCAGTTTCTATCTATTCTCGTGAAACATATTCGACTAGAACGTAAACAAATAGGCACACAAAGTCACAACAAATTTTTGCTTCATCGAACGATTTAAAGTATGAACAGTTACATTGCAATATACAACTTATATATGTAAAGTTAGAACTAAAAATTGAAAATCTTTTTTAGGACAAAATTTCGAAAATCAATCCGTTTATTGAGTACGGTCAAAAATTAGCAGCAACTTGTAGTGACCCATAGGATAAGTTTTTTTTTTAATAAAGGAGGTTTCAGTCTTTTATATCATGCTGGTTAAATGGATTCTTATAAGGTTTGCGTCAGGTTTACCTTCTCTTTGCAAAGGTGTTGTCCCGTGATGATTGCTCCCTTAGTCGGCTTTTACACAATCCACGGGATGAAGAAGGGTGGTGACACTGAGTGGTATTCTTATTCTATCACCACACGCAATATCTTATTAGAAGAAGATTTTAATATCATGTTTTAACCTTGCTGTACCCGCGCCAATTAGTGTAACACCTATACTCGCGCACGGTCTCTCGCACCGAATGAGGCGTAGTTCACCCAAATGCGGTCCCCGTGCAAAGTCTCACTTCACACCAATTTCAAGGTCGTGTCGAATTAGGCAAGTACTAGAAAGCTCATTCAACTAGCATTACCCTTTCCATAAATAATTTCAAAAAATTATTCTGTCGGTCTCTGAGACACACGCGCGGGTATAGGAAGGTTAAAGATCTGTACCAGTTAGAAATATTTTGCATAGAATAGGGTACAAGTACACTTGGACGCAAACAAAGGGTGTGGATAACAGGCGTCAGTTGTTCGTTTTGATGTTCCCCACATTCGTATGATAGCCTGTCGACGACACGTATAGGCGCACCTGACGATTAAATGACCCACACACGGAATGGAAAGTTAACAAACACATCTTACCGAAATGAACAATATTTTTGGCCGTGACTGTACAACTGCCAATTCGTTACATGCATTATTGAAATGCGAAAGCTCCGAAAAGCAGCCTTTTTTTTGCATTTTTCCGTTCTTTTGCATCTAATAAGTGAAATTATCACTGATCAAAACTTCCTCCCTAATTCTAAGGGTTAGAACTCGACTCTGGCAATAATGCATGTTTGCGTTGTATGCTGCTTGCTTATTGCTGGTGTCCTCGAGCGGCGGTTGTCACCAGGGATCCGTCTGCTCATTTGCCACTTATACCATAAAAACAATTATTTCAGTTATATTTAAGGTCAAATAGTGGTAATAGTCCATAATGCTTTGTGTCTTTCTTGTAAGCGGATAATGTCGAGGTGCTTTTTTTGATCCAGCTTTGTACGCGGCTTCGCTGTATTAGTATTGATTTTCTCCATCATTTCTATTTATTTTATCTCTAAAGTCGCCTGAAATCTATCTCTGTGTTAAAATTAATCTCAATACGTTCAGTTGTTCTGTCATCTTCTTCCTAGCATTTATTAATAATGAGACGTCCTGATCTGAATGTCAGTTTTTTCACGGGGCGGTTGGCGTTGGACCTCCGTAACCCTGAGCCGTGCTGACATAATATCATAAATATCTATAACAGTTGATTTTATAATATCAATTGTTAAGTATAAGAGACATTAGTATTACCGGTAATAGTACCACCAGACAGCGAAAATCTGTTGACACACTAAAGTTTTCCATTCTTTTCATCCGTGTGTATCACTCCAATCACACAAAGCGATTGTCTTAAGCCAGCACCGATCAAACAGCCCACGTCTGACCGTTAATTGGTTCAGAAATTCGGATCCATGACTGCCAACGGTTGTGTCGTATGAGAATATATACCGCTAATATTGAGAGTCAGACAGCTATTGCTTGCGGCTTGCCTCGGGTGATTATTTCTTATTTCGTCTTTCTTACTTTAAATATCGACCTTCATTGCAATGTTTATTCCTTAGTATCTAGAAACCGAGCTTTGCACGGTATTTTTTTGGTAAAAACTTCTTTGGTTCCCATTCCTAAATTTGTCACATAGACAAGTGTCAAAACGGGCCTATTAGACAACGTCATCTACTGAAGTATTTAGCTTTTACGTTGCCGTGTTGGTAAAGTAGCATTTACCTTCGTATTCTAATGATATTATAGCTATTTTTCATTGCTTCAAAACACGGATAAAACAATGTTTTCTAAAAATTAAACCTAACTAGATCGATAGCATAGTGGGTGCTTACATCATAAAAAGCATCACCTGCCGAAATTTCAAGTTGATAGCTTCAGCGGTTTACGCTCTGTGTTGATGAATCACTCAGTCAGAGCAAGTACTTTTATAATGTTAAAATATGCTGTTCAGATCTAATCTTATACTTTTCATATTAAACTGAAATAATTTCAATTTCTATATCTATAAAATGAGAAACTCTCAGACTGATACACTAGCTAATCGATCAACATGCAACTGAAACTGTTGGTTCTAGAAAAATTGATATTTTGCTTATTTTGCTTAAGTTCGCACAAATAATAATAATACAATAATAAATATTTGTTTCTCTTCCACAAAGGTTCCTTAACACTTAACCATACAAGTCAAGCCTCTCCATCGCGTCCTCTTTCCTAGAGATGTGCCCGAGGAATGTGAATTCGCAATTGCACAATCGACGATAACCTATTTAATATGTTGAGCTCTTTGAGGATGGTTATTGGTGTGGAAAGTGACTACAGCCTGTAATACTTGCAGTCAGAAATACCTTTATTGAATTTTAAAATTTAATGCATAAGACAATAGATACATAATGCAATACCTTCTATATTTTTTTCCATGAAGCATGATAACATTAAATGTTGTATACGGTTATAATTGGACTTAAGACTTACTTCTTATTGTATTATATTTGCTAGGTAGTAGAGCCACGCTGATTTCAGCATGAGCGGGCCGGCTCGACCAGGGCAGTACTACCCTCCCACAGAAGACCAACCTAAAGCGCCAGCATCCGTGTTGTCGTGTTTCGTTGGTGAGTGTGAGACCGGAGGCCCATTAATGCGGTGACAGTTATCGTGGTAACTGTTTAAGCCTTAGACTGTCACGATAACTGTCATGTCTTTTACGTCCCCAAGCGGGGTGTGAAAAGGAACCCACAAGGCCGCCATAGTGTGGGTCACCATTCTACATTGTCTGCATTTGCAATGAGTATGGTGACCACAACTCTTGGATTCTATTCATGCTTCCCATCAGGCAGATTAGAGTCACTTTGGCAGGCTCTTAATACAGAAATTCAGGCACGTGGACCGTCGCATTTAAACGTTCCTGAAATACACACGAAAAAAATGTATATCTTTAAAAATTCAGTATTATTATCTAGAAGCTGCATTAAAGAATACATAATTCATGACCACTCCAGCCATTCACGAAGACAATTCTCAATTCTCAACATCATTGTCCAACAAGCTTGTAATTCTCCTTCCTCATAAAAACAGCTCGCTAGGGGCACCTCCGTTGCGTAATAAAACAAAATATTTTTGTTACAAACGGATTTGGGAGAAAATTGAAAAAGGTAACATCGTCCCAGATATAATTTTAGCAGTTTGTTAGTAGCTTTGTGTCGCATATAAAAATTTACGGCGTATTATAATGTTAAAGAAAAATATAATGAAGGTTTTTTTTTTCGTTTTATTATTTTAATGGCGCTATTCTGATGTTTTTATTGTCAATGTTGCTATTTAAAACTGTTGTAAGCTTAAGCTGGCAGAATATTTTTATAAATATAAAGACTTAAAAAATATTTCGGACGTTTCAATTCCACATTTTATACTTCGTTTTTTCCGCATTTCACTTTTCATTGGACTTACCTGTCTAACTATGGTTGGTTTCTAACAATTTTGCAGAAGTTCTGCGAAATTATGGGTATTGTATGCAAATGCAACTGTATTTAAATATGAATTTACATAACTCTTGATACTTTTTCTATTTGTATATGTTTATAAACAACGCTGAAAGACAATAAATTAAAATGACAAATATATTGATAAGTTTGTTTAACAATAGCATTCAACGTCATTAACAGGCTTTAGTATCCCATTGCTAGATATGAACAGTGAACTTCTTAAACCTTAAAAAGAAGGATCTGGCCTAAAGAAGGTAAATATTTATTCATTTTTACAAAACACTTGGTTCATCTTTTTTTCTACTTAACTATTTCTTTATCTAACCCTTTTTTTCTGTGCGGTAATCTCCCCGGATACCACCTACCGGTGGTTATGTCGGACTCGAGCCGACCAAAAACCATACGCCATGTCAGGTACCAGTAGTCGGGGAACCAGGTGTACCCCAGAAAGGAAATCCCCGGAACCCCAACGTACCTCGGGCCATCCATCTACGGCTTGCAGATGACCCCTTTTCTGCCCCAAAAGAGCGTGTGCTCCGTAGCACGTCCCGCTGCCATCCTGGCCTGCTTCTGCTAGCGTGACGGATGGCCTTACCTGTCACCCCCAGACTTGCGCTTACGGAGGACGGAGATCGTTTTGCGATCTCCGGCGTCCGACCCCTGACTTGTATATATACTAAGAGTCTGATATTACATACAAAAGCTTAATATTTTTGAATCACTTTAACAAAATATCCAACATAAATGTGTGTCACATTTGAGGGATCTCACTCAAATGATAAATTCAGTGGGAGCGTTCTAATAAGGGCGCTACAATTATCATTATTTGATTAAACAGACGTACATTATGCAGTGATAATAAAATAATGTTTACTTTGCAGCGATGTCTTGAGCGAGTTGATCTACCAGTGTTTAGATAAAACAAAACTCTCATTACAATGCTTACGAAATGGTAACAGTACTTTCAGCGGCTGCACGTGAGAAATTAATGTAAATGTCATAATTTGTATGTGATTTACGAAAAGAGAAGTTTTAAATCAATACTTACACATTTTGATGCTAAAATGGAATAATATATATATTTTTTTATGTCACTATTAACAAATTACACCTTTAAACACATACGTATTAGGTATGAAATATATTTATTATTATATGTTTTAATTTGTATTGTATTTTCTGTTTTTTTTTATTAAATATGTTATACGTTTAATAGTTAATACTACAGGTGTACCTGCGGCTATATTAAAGGATTCTAATGCCTATAACAAACAATAAACAAATTGTTTTATTAAAAATTTCTGTAATCACCAAATACTCAAAAATTAGAACTAAGTACACAATACTTCAAAATGTTTAAATACCAAATTCACAGTTATAACGACGACTAAAATACTTTCCAAACTAAATAAACTTAGCTACTTAAGACTAAAACCAATACCACCACTAATGGCCACCCCGTGAAGCCCAATTCACTGTCAGAAAACATCTCTTCTATCAGTTAAATCAACAAGTACAAACACAACGCTCACAGAGTAAAACAATAGTAGCCGCCCGGCGCCTCCTGCCCTCTTCAACACGCCATTTCTAAACGAAAGGAAGGATTCTCGAGGATATTTGAACAAAAATAGCGCTGAAAATAATTTCACTTATTGTTCTGCCCGTCTTAGATGACACAGAGTACATAAATGACCAGTAAGGCATTTTGTTTAGGAGATTTGTGCCTACGACGCTCTGAATTATACGAACATCCAAAAAAGATTACGCACTGTAACTACTTAAAGGTTTTGGTACTTTCCCTTGGTATAATACAACTCTACAGTTTACACCTTTCTTTATTTCTTTTTTAAGATAACGCTCATGCCAGGAATAATTCCTATCGTGGTGGACTTTACAAACACACAGGAAACGGACACCAAGAACACCCAGACTCAGAACAATAGTTTGTGAATCACACAAAGTGTTGTCCCATGTGAGGTTTGAATCCACAACACTCAGCGCAGTAAAGAGCGGCGTGACGACCGCTTAAACCTTTTTTTTTTATCATGTGGAAATCCGCTCTGGTCGTCACCCCACCGGGGTTTACGGCGGGGTGGTGTGTCGGAATCGCACCGACTAAAACCACACGGTCTGCGACTCTGCGCCGGAGATAGGAGGGATCCGGGAACAGTTGTTATTACGACATCCAGGACCACTTAAACTACTAGCCCAACCGTGCCATCATCGAAGATATGTAAATAATTGTCAGCTTTAGCTAACCCAAAGGATTGGATCCAAGATTAGATAAAGCTTTAGGACATTAAATAATAAACCTCAATAGCTCAACTTCTCAGAATTCTTTTTTCCAAAGAAAAATTGTTACAGTAAGTAGTTTAGGTTTCGTCTATTATTTTCTTTTAAACTTAACTTTAAATACAATTATTAGTTACAATTGTTGATAGTTGAACACTATTTACGTTTCTTCGATTACTACTCACTGCCTCGAAGTATCATTCTCTGAAATTATGTACTATAAGTGTTACAAATCTGTTACATAAAAAATTACTTTGGCCCTTAATTTATTCGGCAATTAATACTTTTCGACTTCTCTAGCCATTGTTAAACTTCATCCACTTTTCATGTTTTTCCTTTCCTGCCTACTGAAACATCTATATATTATTTTCGTAATAATCTGAGCTGCTCGTGTTCCTAACGAGGGGTCGGTGGCAAGGGTTATTTGTACAAGATTTGCTTGATTTTCACGAGGAACACTGTTTCTTGTTTACTTTTAGACTTTCATTTCGTTTTTTTTATAAATTCTATAGGGGCTCTTGTATGTTTAGGTAGGTTACACTTTAATTTGACGGTGAATGGATGAAGTGTTAACTTTGGAAATGAGCACGAACTTGGGCACGAAAATGGGTTTGGCAATGTAGGCTGCAAAGTGTGGATTCCCAAAAAATAATTTCTTTCTGTTAATTTGTTTTGATGTAATCTAGTCAATACTTAATTTACTCTTTAAATATCAAGGTGAATGTGTTTGGAACGCTCAAAATCTTATCCACATATCCAAATATCACGAAAGTTTTGCGTACATTTTTCGTAGAAAAGGAAATTGTCACTATTCATAAAAAAAACACTGATAGGTTAGATGAAATCCAGCTAACTTTATATTAGACGCATCGTATGCAGTGTCTCTCAATTTTTTTAGTGTACATATCCACCTCTTTTACAATATTTCTATACCACCCTAAGGTTGACTGGGAGAAAATGCCTTGGGCATTAAGTCCGCCAATGTACAAAGCGTTTAAAGTGTAAATAAATAAATAAATATCCCCTCAGATCGCACTCACTGGACCTGGAACCAAAGACACAATAGTAACTAGACTGAAACTAACAACCTCAAACCGCAAGTCGTCTTGAGTTCCGATAGCCGAGGAACCACCCAGAAAGCAAATCCCTTGTACCCCATACCCCCTCACGTGTAAGGACCAAGCAAACGTAAAGTGTAATTTCACTTTCAAAGTGGTACACAAAGAGTGTAATAAATTTTACCATTGTTTTACTTTTGCCCAGAAACATACCTTTTTAAATTTCCATATAACCTTTTACAAGTTACCACGTATATTCATAAGAGGTAATGATCCCACCGCTGCGTTTCGTGTCATTCATAATTAAGGGTGGCCCGGCGGACAGCGCTGGACATTATGCTAATCGTATTACCTCCAAATGAAGCGAGCGACAAAAACACTTCATTAAAACCGTGGACGCATTAGCTATGGAAAATAAAGATATTTTAGATGAGATGAGTATAAAAAGACTCTCACAGTAGGATTAATGTCCTGCGTCACGGGGCATTTACAAACTTTCTTGAAACGGACAAAGAACTCCCAATCTCAGAAGCACAACTTATGGATTACACAAAATATTGTCCCAAGTTATTAGGTGGTAGAGCCACGCTGTTTTCAGCATGAATGGGTCGGCTCAACCGGGACAGTGCTATCCTCCCACAGAAGATCAACCTAAAGCGACAGCATCCGTGCTATCGTGTTTCGTTGGTGAGTGCGAGACCGCAGGCTCATTGATGCAGGGGTGACAGTTGTCGTGGTAAGTGTGTACAATAGAATGCCACGATGACTGTCATGCCTTTTACGTCCCCAAAAGAGACGTGAAAAAGCATCTTACTAGGCCGCCATAATGTGGGTTACCATACTGTATTGTCTGCATTCGCAATGAGTATGGTGACCGCAACTCTTGGATTCTATTCATGCTTTCCATTAGGCAGAGTAGAGTCACTTTGGCAAGCCCAAAAAAAAATAAACCCACAACATTCAATGAAATAGTAAGAGGTGAGATGTCCGCTTAAACCACCACGGCATCCGTGCGGGCAGTCATATGTACATATGTAGATAGGATTCCAGTGGTATTCTGGATGCCACAATTTACAGTAACTTTCAAAGTTAAAAAGTATATTTTCAATATGTAGAAAATATTTCACATTTTGCCATTTTCGTTTTAATATAATAACCAGAATAATCTTCCGTGAGACACGTTTAACAAATCGTTACTTCATAAGTCGGGGAGACATTTTAACATTAAACATTTAAATGAAGTTACGTCGCTCACATACCTACATTATTTTATAATTTAGAGCATAATGCCCAGTGTGTTCCTCCCCTTACTTCCGTTGACAGCGGCCAGACGAGGGGCTATGTCCTCAAACTGTCAGGTTTTTGTTCCGACCCTACGGAGCCTCAGGGTCCTCAGGCCATCGAAGACACTAACATGTTAATTTTCAACTTTGTACAATAGTTTTCGGTATATTTAGTGTAGTGCAAAAGGTGTGGTGTTAGTGAAAGCGTGTTTGAAATCATATTTAAAAAAAAACGTAATAACTGGTATTATATTAGCTGTACCCTGTCATGCCTCCCTCTGGAAAGTTATGGTTTCATTGATTCAGGAACAAAACTTACGCAAAAAATATTTTGAGATAAATTTCAAAACATGTTGTTGTTGTCATCAATTAGTTCATAACTTGTTCAATTTTTCAAGCGTAGACATACTATTTAATATTTTTATATAAATATATAGAATAATCAGTTAAGAAAAAATATTGTTTTCAGTGTCACTCGAGGGAATGTAATAGATGGAATAAAAGGAAAGAAAGTGGCAAAGTAGGCAAAAACAACTGTTTCCTGTGCTTTTAAAGATTTTGGTTTAATATATATATATATATAAACTATATTTATATATACAGTAGCGCTTAAAAGTATTTTGACAACTCAATTTTATTCCATATCACAAAAAATGATAACAAAATTGTTTCTAATCAAAGATTATATTAGAAATAATGATACGTTTCACAAATTAAGACACTTAAATGTAATGTATTTCTACACAAAAAGAAAACATAAAGAAAAATTATTTACGACACGGCTCAAAAGTATTTTGACAAGGAAAGTTTTTTATTTTACAAAATAAAAAAAATATATTTTATTATATTAACTATTAGTATTTTGTTGCATCTCCATTAGCCTTCAAGACCGCTTCACAACGCGCCGGCATCGAGTCAACAAGTTTCTGCAAACGATCAATGGGTATTCGGCTCCATTCGTTACTTAGTGTTTCATATAAAGCATCTTTATTTGAATAGTTTCGACATCTTACGCGGCGATTCAATTCTTCCCAAAGATGCTCTATCGGGTTTAAATCGGCACTTTGACTTGGCCAGTCGAGAATTTTGATTTTAACGAGTTTCACGAAGTCGTTGACATGTTTCGATTTGTGCTTTGGGTCATTGTCTTGTTGAAAATACCAACCAGGTGCCATATTTGCTTTAGCATAGGGTAGCATTTGTTGCTTTAATATATCTGTTTACAGGACGCCGCACGTAACGTATACCATCACTAAACACACTACACTGAATTAAATTTGCTTTCATCACTCCACAACACCTTGGACCATTCTGAACTCGTCCATAATCTGAACCGTTTCGCTAACGCAAGGCGCAGCTTCCTATTCCTTGCAGAAATTAGAAGTTTCTTAGTTGGACGTCGTCCATTTAATCCGAAGTCCTTTAGTCTGCGTTTTACAGCTGAAACGTGTAAATTCACGTCGTAATTTTCCTGTAACTCGTTTTTTATTTACACAGCCGTTTTTCGGACATCACTTGTTAATAATCATTTTATCGAATGGTCTTCCTTAGCGGATGTTCTTTTCGGACGGCCACTTCGAGGCTTATTTTCAATAGCTTTGCATTTATTATAAGCTTTATTCCACGAACTAACAAGTTGTCGTGACACTTTAAAACTTCGAGGAACTTCTGCTTGCGTCATCCCACTTTGAAGGGCAGTTATCACGGCATTTTTAATATCATTTGAATACTCTTTAATCTTAGGCATGTTGATAAATGCGGAGTAATTATACCTTATAGACAAAAATATATGCAGTGTGAGTAGAACCGCTGCCAGCAAGGAACTGAATGGTTGTCAAAATACTTTTGAGCGCATGTATAGACGTGTTTTGTTTTTAACAAAGAAAGAAAACAAACAAGTTCCAACTTGTAACTCACAGAGGATGAAATACGTACATAACCAATTATTAAAAAAATACTAAAATTATTTTGAAGTACTCAGTAAAGAGATAACTGCAAAAGTAGTCTTGTCAAAATACTTTTGAGCGCTACTGTATATATATATGCTTGGTTTAATATTTTAGATCTAAAATTTACTACTATATCACCAAGGGTTATGTATTAATGTAGCCCCTATAAATAAGCCCATAAAGCAACATGTAGTAAGAATTGTCATCATTTGAAATGATTGCGACTCATCAAGGTCGTTTCATTAATTGAAACTTTCTGTTTCTAAAAATTGATGATTTTTGTTGTGCACGATAACCTGATTTTTGCGTGATAACCTAATTACTTTAGTTAAATGGGACATCGATTGTATTGTGTGATAGATAGGGGAATTGTGTTTTTATGGCAAATAATAATAATAATGGTGGTGAACCAGCCTATTAATAAACATCTTCATTGTCCGTTGTGGTGACGGATTAAGAATACATAATGTTACCACCCCTATTCAACCCGTGGGTGTCGTAAAAGGCGACTAAGGGAAGGAAAACTTGGAACAAACCCTATTCCAACCCGTCTGGCCAGCGTGGTATAGTAGGCCAAAACTTCCTTGCTAAGGAGAGGCCTATGTCCAACAGTGGATTGTAAAAGTCTGTTAATGTTCATTTCTTACTAAATATGTGTGTTTTGTATAAAATGCCTCTTGCCAAGATTCTACATTTTATTAATAATAAGTATATTTACAGTGGTTTCCTTATTCAAACTTCCTTAATTAATATTTCAGGTTAACACTTTAATTAATCTCGAATATTATGTCACAGCTAGGCAAGTAAAATTACGTAATTGGGCAATTTCTGGTACTTATAGCTCAGGCTTCCAATACTCTGAGTACCAGCCAAACATGTTTCTTGGCTCTTGCATTTCGAACAGTGTATATACTTATTGGACTTTTTCAATAGTCCGCATGTTACATGAATATTTCCTGAATTCAGTTTGAAAATCGCTTATAAATTCTTTTTTAGTTTTTAAAAAGACAACGCCACAATATGATTGTATTGAGAATCGGACACAAAAATACAATGTGGAGCTCGAACCCACGACACTCGACGCAGTAGAAAGTGTGGCGACCACTGAAACCACTACGCAACCATCTACTACCATCTGTGCATCCATTTTGTGCACTTAATATTCGCTGTCACTAGAACTCCTCCCGGAAAGGGTTGTATTTACATAATAATCATTTTGAACTCAATAGTTGAGACGTCTCGGATATCAGTCGGTTAACGGTGCAGAAATTATGATAATCATCATAATTTGCGCTGGTAACGAAGGGGGGTTTGTATGCAAATGTCTCATTCGTCGACGAGTGAGCGTACAAATGGGGTGAAAATGAACTTATATTTAATTACGGGGTTTGCTGTGCGTTTAATTATATTCGTGTTACACAGCTTTATTAATTGGTGAATAATTGCTCAGCAGTGACTATGCTATTATCCAATATTATACCGTTAGCTTACAATATTATTAGACAAGTGTTGTTAGTTATTACCTACATTAGAAAGGCAACAGATTTAGAACAACAACTTGTGGGTCACACAGTTTTGTCTCATGTGGGAATCGAACCCACCACACTCGTAACCGTAGAAAGTCGTGCAGTAACTGTTTCAACCGCTATGCTGTTCTTGGAATCTCCAAATACAGCAAAATATCAGTCTTAAGAAAATTGTCTTTGATGTACCACGTCCCATGGCAGCTACGGCAACCAGTCTCAAAGGAGACCAGCAAAATATGCAGGAGAAATTAAAGTGCGCAAGTTTGTGTGTAAACACAGGTGCACCGTCTGTTCCCTCGTTCTAACAATCCGATGGGACGGCTATCCGACACACGACTGACTAGAGATCAGACGCAGGGTCGGCGCTTTATGTGCTCTCCGTCCGATAATAACCAGTTTTTTTAACAAGTACAACATAGCTTACCGTTTTCATTATCCAATCGATCATCATTATCCTCACTTCAGCCGCAAGATGTCCACTGCTGGACACAGGACACCCCCAAGCTTCTCCACACTAACCGGTCTTTCGTTAAAGTAAATCCCATCTCCAATACCCTTTCATTTAAATTTTGCCATAAACGGTGACTGTAAAACTGGAGGCAGTACGTTCCATTCCCATCCAAGACAATTAATTGCATAATAGCACAATCATTAATTGTTGTCTGGGTGTAATTAGACATATAATGTGTGTATTTAGACATCTGGCTCTGTCTAATTTGGAATTAGACAGTCGTGTAAGCATTATTATTTTCAAACCAAGTTATAAGCAATGTGCTCATCGGTTGCCACATTTGATTTTGGGGGCTGTAACCTCAAATGTCCGAGTGGTGACGGATTAAGAATACATAGTGTTACCACCCCTATTCATCCCGTGCGTGTCGTAAAAGGCGACTAAGGGAACAAAGTATGCAAGCCAACATCATTACAAAGAGAAGGAAAACTTGAAACGAACCCTATTCCAACCTGTCTGGCTAGCGTGGTATAGTAGGCCAAAACCTCCTTGCTAAGGAGAGGCCTATGTCCTATGTATGTGTTTTTTCTTTTCTTGCTGGTAAAAAACAAGCTTATTGTATATCAGCAGTGGACTGTAAAAGGCTGTTGATGATGATGATGATGAACTCAAATAAAAGTTCTTATGTATTATATATAAAAGCATATATTTTTAAAGTACATAAAATATACAGAATACATAAAACAATCAATTTCAGGAAAAACAACAGTTGCAGTAATACAATAAACAAATGTAAATCAAAATGGTGGCAACTCTTATCGTATTTGTTTATTAGTCTGGTGTCGCCAGGTTCAAAAATTACGGATATAAAACCGTTTTTTATAGATGGCTCTATGATAAGGCCGCTCGTAGTCATGACGTTGCCCTTAAACTAAAAATATGAATAAGTGAAAAAGAAATTTAGGCTGTGAGCTTATATTTTTCTAGTTCATTAATATTCATCGTGATTTTTGTGTAAAACTTGTCAAGTTCATCTCCTAAATAGATAGACAGAAACTGGCGTGCATAAAAGTTACGCCAATTCAACATAGCCTTATTTTTTGTGTACTGCATTAGAAATTAGTGTGTATGCTCAGTTTTTACCGTCCGCGTCGGACACAAATTGTATTTCATTAAAATTACATTTTTATTTAAAGCTTTATACGAAATTATAAAGTAAAAAATGGTGGCTCTATTTACATACACGTCAGTTGAGATATTTGTTTTTATTTCTTGATTTTACACTTCTTGCAAATAGTATGTAGCAGGGCGTCATGCCGTAGGTATTTTCTGCCTGTCAACCTTTGGGTGTTCAGATATGATTAGCAAGTACGCCATTATAGTAACATTATTGTCGATTGCTCATGTTTTATTTCGCTTTTAGCGTTAAGTAACCAGAATGCACTAAAATTGCACTAACTATTTTTTTAAATGGCTAATGAAAACGCCTAAGGTGTCCCATGAAGGGGCTCTGAACATGGATTCCATTCGCCTGTGTTACATAGAAGGTAGGTACTGAATAAGATCCATGGAAATTATTTGAGATTTTGGCTTCGATAAACTTAGATTTAACGCGTTTGGTGTGGTAAGCGTTTTTAAGCGATAATTATATTTATACGGCTGTCGAATGCATGGCCCAAGGGTAACAGTAAGGTAAACAGATTCATTAATTTATCACAGTTGACCGAGGCGAACTGTATCGTCATTCTCAAGTATACCTTAGTTATATACCGGATGGGATTATATTTCCGTAAAATTCCTAAAATTAGCTGCGACAGTACTGGTACCACCACTTACAAAACTCATTGAAATCTGTTTTGAACAGGGGATTTTCCCTAGTGTCTTCAAAAAATCTATTATTACACCAGTTCACAAGAGTGGAAGTCAGGAAGACATGAAGAACTATAGACCTATCTCCGTTCTACCGGCCTTATCAAAAATACTGGAGAAGGCACTAAGCAATAGACTCACAAAATATTTGGAACGTAATGAGCTACTCTCAAAGGCACAATTTGGCTTTAGGTCGCGGAGGAGCACTGAAGATGCGGTTAATCAACTAGTGGCATATATTACGGGAAAAGTCGATACGAAACAAAAATGCCTGGGGGTTTTCCTAGATCTAGCGAAGGCTTTTGACACGGTCTGTATTCCCACTCTAGTGAGAAAGATGGAGCACATTGGGATTCGAGGGAAACCGCTTGACATCTTCACGGATTTTCTCATGAACCGAACACAGAGGGTCAAGATAGACGAAGCAGTCAGTCAAGAAACAGAAGTAACGTACGGCGTGCCGCAGGGCAGTTGCCTATCTCCGAGCCTCTTTCTGATCTATGTAAATGATCTGTGCGAGCAGTCTCTCCGCATGGGTAAAATATTTAGCTACGCGGATGATACTGCTGTCATATTTCATGGGAGAACCTGGGAGGAGGTGACAATAAATGCTGAACTCGGACTCCAGAGAATACTTTATTGGTTGTCAAAGAACTTGCTCACCCTTAACTTATCAAAGACCTCATACGTGCAGTTCACTTTCGCCAACATTAAGCCTCCCGAAATAACACTCAGAGTACACACATGTAAGCCTCCATACAATTTTAACAGCTATTGCCCATGTCCTTCGCTAGCCGAAAAAGACACAGTTAGATATTTGGGAGTTGTACTAGACACAAACTTGAACTGGCGATCACATATTGAACAAACCACGTCACGGGTTCGAAAGCTTATATGGGTATTTAGGAGACTCCGGCAGGTGGCGGACTTTGAACTGCTTCGATTGATATATGTTTCCTTAGCACAATCGATCATTAGTTACTGCATAGCGATATGGGGGGGTGCCTGCAAAACTTACATGATCCATCTAGAAAAAGCCCAAAGATCGCTACTTAAGGTTATGACTTTTAAACCATACAGATTTCCAACAAAATCACTGTACAAAGAGTGCGAACTACTAACAGTAAGACAATTATATGTCCTTAATTTAACAATTGCACAGCATAAGATTACACCAATAAATTACGAAAACAGGAATAAGCGTACTATTACAAACGTTCGTCAACCTTTAAAATGTAGAACTGCACAAGCAAGACGACAACACTTACATCAAGCTACACGTATCTATAACAAAATAAACAAAACCTTGCTCATTAACTCATTGGTCACTTACGAAGTCAAAGTCAAAACAAAATTATGGTTACTTACACAAGATTACGCACAAACCGAAACCATACTACAGTGAAAACACACACACACACACACACATACACTCACACACACACACATACACACACATCCACACACATATACATACTCACACACGCTCACACACACATTTGCATACTCCCACACACACTTTTAAATGTATTTTTATTGTATAGTTTGAAATAACAAAAGGGGTGAAGACACTGTCTCCTGTAACACAGGTTGTTACCTACCACAGGAAACAGAGTACCATTGTATCTCAATAATGCTTATACCAATAAAAGAAATTATTATTATTAAAACTGCTTTCTGAAGCAGGTGTAAAGCATGTTGTGGCATTTCTAAAATATCTAAACTACGTTGAAGGCTTTTAGGTATTATTCCTGTTGAAGATATTACTATGGGGACTATATGGATATTGACTGCTTGCCACTGCCTTTTCAATTCTATTGCCAGATCTTGATACTTGTTAAGTTTTTCAGCTATTGAAGATTGAACATTATGGGTGTTTGGCACTGCTATATCTATAAGATATATAGTTTTATTTACTTTGTCGTGATGTGTGATGTCTGGTCTATTGAAATGAATAGTCTTATCCGTTATGATAGTTCTGTCCCAGTATATTTTGAGGTTATTGTTTTCCAGTACTGACTCCGGCTTGTATTTGTAATAGGGGATCTTTTTGTCTATAAAGTGATGTTTGTGGGCAAGATGTTGGTGAACTATAGCAGCTACTTGGTCATGTCGATGTTTGTAGTCAGTTTGAACTAGAGATTTACAGGCTGAAGTTATATGTTGAATGGTTTCGGGACAGGCATGGCAGCGTCTGCAGGAGTCTGAAGGGAGATTTTGTGCGCGTATTATGTGCTTTTGGTAGTTTCGGGTGTCGATGACTTGATCTTGGATTGCAATCATGAATGCTTCTGTCTCAGGAAACAGGTCTCCGCGTCGTAACCATTCGTTCGACGTAACTTTGTCGACGTGGGGTTGCTGCAATTCTTGACGATATCTGCCATGTAGAGATTTTCGCTGCCATTCGGCAATCTTTTCTTTTAACTGGACAGTATATTCATTACATTGTGAGTTTTGGTTTGCTAAATTAAGTGGGGTAAGGCGTCTATCTGCAAATGTAATAATTTCGTGCAGTGTTGAGTGTTGTAATCGTTGCTGAAAGTAATGTTTGAGTGATGTGATTTGTTTGTTATGTAGATTAGAGACATCTATTATGCCTCGTCCACCTTCTTCACGCGGAAGTGTCAAGCGTTGTACGCAAGATCTAGGATGATGTTTTCTGTGAGCTGTTAAGGTTGTGTTTATTGTGCGTTGTAAGTTAGTGAGTTCAGTTTTGGACCATTTTATTATACCGAAAGAGTAGATTAGAACCGGAATTGCATAGCTATTAATTGCTTTAACTAAATTTCGGGAAGTGAGTTGTGAACGGAGTATTATATTAAGCCTATGTTTGAATTTCTGTTTAAGTGTATCTTTTATTTCTTTTTGATGAATTTGTCTACTTTGCTGGAATCCTAAATATTTGTATGAATTGTGAGGTTCTAGAGGTTCAACCGTCTCTCCTGTCTGTAACGTGAAGGCGCTTGAAGTAATTTCCCCATTGATTACTGTAAAGGTTTTGCACTTATCAATTCCAAACTCCATATGAATGTCGTTTGAAAAAGATTGTGTAATGTCTGCTAGATGGTGTAATGACTCTGTGTTGTTTCCGTATAATTTTATGTCATCCATGTACATGAGATGTGTAAGGTTTGTTTTTTTGCGTGATGTAGTGATAGTGTAACCTAGACGAGACTGATTCAACATATGAGAGAGAGGATTGAGAGCTAGGCAAAACCATAACGGGCTTAGTGCATCCCCTTGGAAAATTCCTCGTCGTATCGGGATTTTAGATATTTCTGTATTGGGGATATCCTTTGATATTTAATTTCGTAGTCGTGTTGCATCGAATTTCGTAAAAAGTCAATTATTTTTGGATGGATTTTATAGAATTGTAAGACGTGAAGTAACCAGCTGTGTGGAACGGAATCAAAGGCTTTCTGGTAGTCTATGTACATGGTGCTAATATTTTTCTTTTTCGAAATTGCTAGTTTCATAGCCACTGAGTCTATTAATAACTGTTCTTTGCAGCCTTGGCTTCTCTTACGGCATCCCTTCTGTTCTTCTGCAAGTATGTTATTTTCGGCGACATGTTGATGAATTATTTCTGCAATGCATGCTGTAAGTATTTTATAAATCGTTTGCAAACATGTTATAGGACGGTATTTAGCTGGATTCTGTAAATCTGTATCTTTTGGTATCATGTAGGTGAGGCCTTCAGTAATATACTTTGGCATTATACCTGGTGTCTGAATGAAAATGTTGATGTGTTTGTGTAGCAAAGGGTGGATAGACGTGAATTTTTTATACCAGTAGTTATGAATGCGATCGGTACCTGGTGCCTTCCAGTTGTGCAGCTTTTTTAATATGTTTACAAATGTTTCTACAGTAATTTGTTCAAAATCCATGGGTGTAATAGCATCTGGTAAGGAAGTGTTTGTCTGAAGCCATTCAGCTTGTGAATTATGAAGAACAGATTTTGACCAAATATTAGACCAAAAGCTATGTAGTTCATCAACCGGTGCCATTACTGGATTTTGTGTGTTTTTATTTGTGTATTGTGTTGTGTTTGAGGTTAATTGTCTGTAAAACTGTTTTTCATTGTTAGTGAACTGGCTGTTTTGAGTTTTCCTAAGTGTACAATTAATATATCTTTTTAATCTACTCGTAGCTGCATTGAGTTTTTGTTTGAGAGTATCGAGGAACTGTTCATTATTTAAATTAGGTTCTTCATGATGTAAATGAATTTGGTGTTTATCTTTAATTTTTTCAACAAATCTTCTAACTCTTTCACTGCTATTGCCTCTAATATATTCTGTCATCCTTCCAATGTCTTTCCTTAAATTTTGTATCTTGTTTTGTAACCTTTTCTGCCAAGGTGGTATTTTTACTTGGTTTTGAATGACAGTTGTAATATTATCTTTAATTTTAGATCCATTACAGATAGCAGCCGTGTAGGCAGCGCAGTAAATAATGGTCTGAGTCAGTAAAAATTCTTGATCAAGTGATACATGGTTGGGTAGTATTTCGGTGTCAATGAAATGGACTATTTTCATTAGTTTTGTAGATGTTTTCTGTTTTGGTATGTATGGTCGAGTCGTTGGGTCACGGTATCTGAACTCAAGTATTGCAGTTTTAAATATTTCTTCAATTTTATTAGGCTCTAAAACTGAATTGAGTTGCAATTGACAATTTCGAGTTAACAGTGGTTCGGTGAGTGAATCAGTCGGTGGGCTGTGTATTTCTGGTAGTAATTCAGCTCTTGATGTCATGCATTGTGTTTGTGTGGTACAGTCTTCCTGATTAATATTTTGTAGATTAATGGTACTTGATATCTCGTTACGTATTTCTTCCTGTCGTTGATCACTAATCAATTTGTTGTTTAGTATTACCCGGAGTTGATCAGATATCCTCTGTTCGCTAACTTCTGACAAATTAGGGTGTTCTGCAATAACTGCTTGGTAAAGTGGTTTACGATAGGCTGTCCGATTTGATCCTAATTGTGTAATTTTATAGTAATTTTTGAGTATTGATTCGTTATATTCTGTTGTCCATCTTCTTCTCTGTGTTTGTATAGTTGCACTAAGTGTCATTTGTGTATTTTGTGTTAGTTGTAGGTAAGTGGATACTTCATCTTTTATACTGTCTAATGTCTGCTGAGAGAGAAGATTGTTTCTGATTATAGCTCGGCATTGGTCTCCTAATCTTTGTTTAGATGCCTGCATTTGTGGATATTTTTGTGTGAATTCGTGGTACAAGTGATTAAGATATACTTTACTAGTGTTTAATTTTGTAGCTATGAGATACGTACGCCAGATGAATTCGTTAATTTCTTGTGACCATCTCTTTCGCGTACGGTTTGTGTCTGAAGTGGGTGTAGGCGTAATGGCATGTGCCCGCTGCACAACATCCTCAGACAAAGCAGATTCAGTAATTGATGGCATTGAAGATGCAAATGATAATGGGGATGAAGAAGGTGATTCGAGTGAATGAAATGGTGATGGAGTCAATGAAATATCGCTTAATTTATCAGAGTCCTTATGAATAGCTGTAGTCGTTTGACGAGTTTTTCTTCCCACCCGGAGATTCTTCGCACCCCTGGGCTCAGTCTCAGTCTGGCTGTCGTCATCGCCATGACTAGTACTGGGCCCGCCGGGCACTTGGGGCCGTTTCGTACTGCTTCTTGTTAAGACCATGTTTCTTCTTCTAGGTTTGGGACCGTTAGTTAGAAAGGGTTAAGCCAAGATGTTTTTAGCTATTTGTAATATTTTTTTAGTTTTTGTGCCTCCTGTAACAGGGTATAGTCGAGTTCTTAGTGACGATATAATAAGTTCATACCTTTCCGTAAGCCCCCCCACCACGTCAAGGTGGTCCCCCGGGGGGGTTATTATTATTATTATTATTAGTTATAGAGCAAACCTCGATGGTCAGAATCAGAGGTACATCAGTTGAGATAGTACCAAAGCCAATGTCTGTTTGTGTGATGGTTTTATAGGAACAACTGACCTTGAAGCAAATACGAATTTACCACCAGTTTAATATGAGAAGGCACACAATACTTCGAATATTCTAGCTCTAGAGAAATCTTTTTTGAACACCACAACCGCTGTAAGGTCACCCTATCACAAATAATGAGAAACTGTATTTTTCTAGCTTTGATGACTCTATCAGAAGGGTAGTGTTTGTTCACTCTGCTCGCTTGGGTCAGGTTTAAAAAAATAAAAAATAGAAAATAAGTTCGTTGTTCTTTATAATAGTAACAATATAATAAGTAGAAGGGACATTATATAAAATATTTCTGAAAAAAAATTAAAAACGTTACCTGTGTTTACAAGAGCGTAATATTGCAATTAAAGTATTTCATTGTATAAAAAAAAAACAAACGTGGCTTACTTGTCATAAATGTTTAACATCTGGCATCTCATGTACAATCTGACGGACAACTCTAGCACCGCGCGCTCATTGGTCAATTCAAATAACGCGCTCTCATTGGTTAACTCCCACAGATTGCAAGAAAGAGAGAAAATATGTTACACATCAAAATTATCTCAATAAGCGAAGCAACAATAAAATAAGAAAACAACACACGATTCAACTTCGAATTTCATTCAATAGATAAAATAAATATTTTGTTTTTTGTAGATCACAGATAATAATATACCTTATTGCTATGATGTAAAGATCAATATCAGTTGTTTGTTCTAAGAGCGCCTTATTGCAATTCTTAGTTATCTAATATGTTGTCACTCAAATAAGTTATAAAGTATTTGATTGATTAGCTGTGGTAGTGTTTAGTGTGAGTAATTGTATGCATAGAGGATTCAGATCAGTCAAGTGATGTGACGGTAAGAGATTACCGCCGCCCATGAATATCTGTAACAGGAAAGCCACAAGTTGCTACTAGTTAAAACCCTCAGAATCAGAAGGAGGTGAGGGAGTCCAGTTACCTGCTTCAATGGTGTAAAGCAATGCGCCGAAGTACGTCTCCCTCAGACATATTTAAAAATAAAAAAACTCTTTACCAACAGTCCAGTTAAAATAGTGTAGTACAGTCATCTAGCATTTTTTTTCCTGGTAAGTATGCCGGGAGTTAAAATTGGGAATTTTATTGTGCTCTTTGCGAATTTCAACTTCATCACCTCGTATTATACCCTCGTTGCCGTTTGCGCCTCCATTTTGGAAAAGGCGGCTTATAGCATTATTTTGGCGATATTTTTTCTCTGACTCATTCTATTATACGATAAAACATATACATACATATAAAAATTAAACTAGACATAGTTTTTGTACAATTTATG
This sequence comes from Hypercompe scribonia, assembly GCA_949316085.1. Lineage (NCBI taxonomy): Eukaryota > Metazoa > Arthropoda > Insecta > Lepidoptera > Erebidae > Hypercompe > Hypercompe scribonia. Next base: position 12,972,611 of record OX438993.1, read on the forward strand.
ACCCGACAACTCTCTCGTAAAATTAATAGTTTCGGTGTACGAGCACCTCAAATTATAATTCAATACGCGTTTTCGCTGAATTAGAGGCCTTGACCATGTCGAGATTGATGTTCAAGAACTTCTCATACCATACCAAAAGTGTGTGAAGCACGCTAGATCACCAATAGATCGGTTCGGTCTAAAGCCATAATGCCAATTACTCAACCAGGAGTGATCCTCCAGGTAGTGGAGTAATTGTTTATTGATGACACGTTCGAGCACCTTACAAAGAGTAGAAGTGACGGCTATAGGTCGGTGATAGGTCGGTGATGAAAGCCACTAGGAAATGTGTCGACTTTCTGTCAGGATAGGTTAGCTCAAAAAAAAAATAAAGTCTGAGTCATAAATTTTTTAAAAATATTCGTGTGTCGCGGGGAACTTTACAATTAATGAAGATGAAGAAGTGTTTTAGAACTTGCTAGATCTCATTATGTTGATTGGGATCGAGCGATTGTGGAGCGTTTTGAAATTTTTCGAAAAAATTGTAGAGACATAAATTCGAGACAATTTTCTCTAGTTTAATTTTGTAAATATATATACAAGTCCCCTACCTTTTAACGAAGACTTCAATGACAAATAAAAGAAATTTTACGACAAAATACAGAAACCCTTATTTAAAACAAAATAGATATAATAGTACAATTCTGATTTAGAATAGCATGTCGCTGAACTGTACATGGTAGAGTCTTTTTCTGCTGACATCTAAGCTATACTGCTGCGAGCCACAATACCAGACCGCCACTAGACCGCCATATTGTGGGTCACTATACTACATTGTTTGCATTCGCAACAAGTATGGTGACCACAACTCTTAGACTCTATTCATGCTTTCCATCAGAGTAGTCACTTTGGCTAGCTTTTCATATAAAAAAATGGTCTTGTTTCTAAGGTCTTGCATGTTTTTGTTCATATTTTGCAAATCGTTTAAAAATAAAGCATAGAGTAGCTGACACCAAGAAGCACCAAGATACTGTATGTATAGTGAATCGGAAAGTAGATATCGGAAAAAAAATTGCTACAATTAAAATATAAAAACCAACATAGTGACGTAAGCGGCAAGTATACGTGGTGGTAAAGTTAAAACTCGCAAAGAACACATCAAAATTTACAAACGTACCAATTTTCGAAACTGCCAGAGATTTTCTAAATAACTTCCATTATTCTATCTATCTATCTATCTTAAGAGCCTGCCAAAGTGGCTCTACTCTGCCTGATGAAAAGCATGAATAGAATCCAAGAGTTGTGGTCACCATACTCATTGCAAATGCTGACAACGCCGTATGGTAACCCACACTATGGCGGCCTTGTGAGATGCTTTTTCACACCCCTCTTGGGGACGTAAAAGGCATGACAGTCATCGTGACAGTGTAAGGCTTATACAGTTACCACGATTACTGTCACCCCTGCATCAATGGGCCTCCGGTCTCACACTCACCAACGAAACATGACCTCTATTCGCGCCAAATGATTGTACTATAGGCTGTTTGAAATTTTACATTCATCAGATATGTATGTAGGACTCAAAAACCTCTACAAAAACACTTGAACACTGACCTACCGTTAATAACACATCAGATCTGGAGGGTATTTGTAGTTAAGCGATAATTATGTTTAAAAAACACATTGTTAGGCATTTTTAAATCATAAAATAACTGGTATGACACTTTAAACACATCACAACCTATATTTATTTTGTTGTTAACATCTCAATGACTCTCATTTCATTAATGTCGCAATTATAACCTAACTTTCCTACTATTGGCTGCCCTTTTCAACAACCTTTTCATTCATTCTACCCTCAACTTGTATGTAATTCCTTAAAAGACGGCAACAAGTTTTGCCCCATTTTACATAAGTGGGACCAAAGTAGAAAGAATGTAGACGTTTACTACACCTCTGCCTACCTGCTCGAAGACATACAGCCGTGATGATAGACATTTTGTATGTTCAACAATAATTTATATGAATGACAACTTATCAATACAATAACTTAACATTTTATTTTTAAATTCTTAATAAAAAATACATTATTTTCATAGGTGTGCAATTCACTCAACATGGGCATCAAACCCGCACTTCAGTCTTACACTCATACTTGATAAGTATTTTGTTACACAACTAATTTTAGTATCACTACATCTCGTTCTTACAAAAGCAATAAGAAAGGGATAGACATATTATTTATGTTTTTACATTTAAGAGAGTTTTGTATTTAATTGGTTGATTATAATTTAAGAAAATATGAATTGTTTTATATTTTATATGAGATTATTATTCTCACACGTATAAACTGGTGTACGTATACGACGTACACCAGTTTTGGACCCTAAAGGAATTCTTAATGGGGGTCTTTAAGGTATATACCACTTAATACTTGGTCTACTACACCAACCTGTCAGCCAAAACCTCCTTTCTATGAAGAGGCTTTCAGCAGTGGACTGTTGAAGGCTGTTGACGGATGATGGACGTAAGGACTGCCAACAGAAGTGGAAACTTAAAACTGTATGCACAACAATAGGTACCTCGCCCGCTACAAAGCTTTTGATCTCTTCGAGACCATAACATCTCATATCGCATACATTGCTCCGCTGGCACACGTGCCTCAGCCAAGCGTCCATATAGAGAGCGCTATGTATAACGTACATGGAAAGCGTTCGGTGAATTGTTATGCACCCAAAAAGTGCTAAACGAACCCAAACACGTTTTAACTTCGAAAATAAATGGCAGTATTTGATATTTTATTGGTGTGAAATAATTCAACTTTTATGGAAAAAGTCCGCATTTTAGATAGTTCTACATGATGATGGGTATTCTTTTGTTTCAGCTAAAAGTGTCCACAAACCTCATGGATCATTTTGCTCGTTATGAATATCCAAGACGTGGGTCGACTTACACTAAATTGACTATGAAGGGTACTTATAGTTTGTTCGCGTAATAAAATAGTGATGCATTGATCAAGCCCCGCCCCTTGACCAATCAGGCTCCAAGAAACAATCGCGTTATTCGAAAGATAACGTGATTGGTCAAGATGCAGGGTTTGATTGGTGCGTCATGAGATGTTGTATTCGATAGCTTTTTCTTTTCTTACTGGTCAAAAACAAGATTGTAGTATATTTGCTTTAATTTAAGCAATGTAAGAGTTTCATTGTCGATTTTTTTAAATTGGAAAATTAAATTCGAAAAAGACGATTCAGGAGAGACTAGAAGATTCTGTTATTAGGATATGTGCTCTGTAAATTTTTTATTTAGTTCTGGGATGCATATTTTTATCCCAAAATTCTTGGAAACTCAATTAAAACTTGATTTACTAGTAAGTAGTATAAAACATTGGGACGTTTTGGAATTTAATTAAAAAAATATTAACCTAATTTTGATTTAGTAACCGTTCAAACAATTACGCGTAGAGAAAATAGGCCCTGACGTTATTAGATCAAAGTTATCACTGCAAGTACATAAAATAAAATGTTCAGTTGGCACAAAGTACCAAAAATGATATACATATCATCTACCACAAGACTGTAGTCATAACAAAGTTTCACTCGAAATACGCACGTGTACGCAGTTCAAACGTACATATGCACGCACAAATTTATTCCAACACAATGTTCCATTACACCACTCACTGCTCACACACAATTTTTTTCAATTCCGGTCATGTCTAAACTATTATAATCATCAGTTTCAAACACTGCAGTTTCCTCACACTCCTGCTCCAAGTGCGGCTCTTCATGAGCGGTGGCCATGATCCTCTCGAGACGTGCCTGGATATCTCCGAGGAGAGCACGCTGCGACGGCTCCGAAGCCCAGCAGGACTCCATGATATCCCAGCACTCGTCAGAGAACTGTGGTAGACGCTCGGGACGACGACCTGATGATGGAAATTATATAAATTTTTGGGTCGTAAAATTTAAGTTCTTTGATGAAAGGTTTAAAATATGACACTGAATGACATCGGCCTACCTTTTTTTGTTATTTCAACGGGTCTACTAAAATTGGTACCTTTGAAATTAGAAGAAGGTATTCTTCTCTTCATGAAAATGCTGCCAGTATAAGCACTGATGCCCGATTCTACTGGCTTTCTACTCCTTGCAGTTGCCAGAACTAAATTACTTAAAAAAGCACCCCTTACGCGAATTATATATATTATAAATATAGTTGCAAAGTGTCTTTTAAATAGAATTTATTATGAGATCTAAAAGCTTTTCAAAATATTTTGTTTTAATATAAAAAACATGGACGGCTATTTTAATTGAATTTTGTTGATTTTATATTTCGTTACGTTCATATCCTTGTGTATTTTTAAGCAATAGATGTAATAATATAAGTATTATAAGTTAGTCTCTCTATTGTGTTAGGTTTCTCCGTAATGATAGCAAAAATAATAAATAAAAAAAATATCCCGTCCCGCTTGGAGTGAGCGAAAATGCCTTATTAACACGATTGTTTACAGATTTCTTTCTATTTGAGCTATAACACTGCACATAGACTAGTTTTCGACTAGTAATCGGCTGTAAATTTGTATGTGCTTTTATTTACACATCCTAAAACTTATCTCAAAACCTACTTACAATAAGCGTGGACGTGACTCGTAGAACTAAGGTCAAAGGTCAAAATATCGATTATTGCGCACTTTTGCAAATATCTCGTTCCCTGTAAGATTTACGTTATTTGTATTTCTTATAAATATTGTAAGGGAGAAAATTCTCTACAACTTTATTTTCAATAATTTTTTTATACCTCAAACCCTTTTTGAGATAGAGGGCACTGAGCGCGCAGTCTTTCACTATGTACGGTATCATTCAAGTGTCGCTCGACGTTTTTTTTTTATAGCAACCTACCAAAGTAACTCTATTCTGCCTGATGGAAAGCATGAATAGAATCCAAGAGCGGTGGTCGCCATACTCACTGCGCGTGAAGACAGTGCAGTATGGCGTCCCACGCTATAGCGACCTAATTTGCTTACCTCTTTTAACTTTACTCCATAACTGTTCTTTATTTTGAAAGTCGAAAGCAGACGGCAGTTTTATGTTTCCAGCGCAAACATACCTGAAAACAATATTTAGTTATGTGAGATGACTTGTGAGGATAGCCCCTGACAAATAAATTAAGATTATTTTGCAACTACTTTAAAGTAATATTACTAATGGTACTAGAATAATAAATGGCACTTCATATTCAAGAGTAACTTTTTATATTATATCTCAGTTACTCTCGAAAGGAATCAAAATATATATATATTAAATTTACGAAGAGTATATACTCACGTTGCAGAGTAACCTTTGGTCCACTCTTGAAGGATCATAAAATAATTTTACAACAATCTTTGACAGTCCACTGCTGGACACAGGTCACTCCCTTAAAGAGGAGGTTTTAGCCTACTGGCCAGACGGGTTGGTATAGTTTGTTTGAAGTTTTTCTTCTCTTTGTTATTGTCCTTCGTAGTTAGTCCCTTAGTCGGCTCTTACGACACCTACGGGATGAGTAGTGGTATTGATACTCCGTATTCTTAATCCGTTACTACACGGAGAAATAATTTTCGAAACGATTACTAATTTTACTACGCAAATAAAATTTAGTCCATATCTAGTGATACACTCACCAAAAGAGTATCCCAAAGGCGTATACATCGACGCTGGCATCATACTCTCCGGCCAGCAGTTCTGGTGCCATGTGGACGGGCGTGCCCACCACCGACCCAGAGATCAGCGCCTCCGCTGCACAGAACCCCAGGTCTGACAACGCAGCACGGTCCGATGAGTCCAGTAGGACGTTTTTCATCTTTATGTCGCGATGCACTAAACCCAGGGAATGGAGGTAACGGATACCTGACAAAAACAAAAACCAATAAAAATAACTGCCCTGACTAATACGTGTAAGTAAACATATTTCAATATTAATACATTAAAAATTACTAGCTAGAAGGAAATAATAATGGTTCTTAGCTCAGCATTGAGTCGTTTTTGATCAAAGAGACGGCATCGATTTTCTAACGCTCGTGGACAACAGATGGCGTTAATTTAAAATTTCAAATCTGTCTTTACTAAATAAATACATAACTTTAATAAAACACATTCAAATAACTTAAATAAATAATATAAGAATACAGTGAACTGGGGGCATTCATTTTACGAGAGTGGTTCAATAAGTACCCGTGTTTGACGACAGAGGACGTTCCTGAGGGAAGTTGGTGTTATTATTGTGTGCTGCCATCTATCAAACGACAGTAAAACAAATTTCAAACTGATAGGTTAGTTTGGATTTGGCAGCCATTTGAGTAGGACGTGTTTCGTGATTTCACTAAGATGGAATAAGAGCTGTATTGTTCAGTAATTGGATTTTTGTTTTTGTGTACACAGGGCGCTCGTTGTCGCGTCACTTGGGGTGATTCGAATAAAACCACCGTATCGTACTATACTGTATATTTTACACAAATATAGCAACCAGCACATGTGCCTTGAAAGGTTTTTAGAAACATTAAACATCTGGTGTATTTAACCCGCCATGCGAAACAAATGATATCGCGATTCAGAAAGTATCACATACGCCATCTATCGATCGATCGACAAACTATGTTTATGTCGCTTCTAAGCATTTTGTATCTTCATTTCTAACACGGGTACTTATTGAACCGCCCTCGTAGATATATGAAATTAATAAAATAAATAAAAAATACAAAGTTTGAAAATATGATATAAAAACGAACGGTTAAGGAAATTTTCAATGCAAGAAATAAGATATATCTACGGCAGTGAAGCCACGGAAAATACCTTACCCATAGGTGGTAAAGTATAAGATACTACCTTCAACAATATCCGCAGCGATTCTCATCCGGGAACCGAAACTGAGTCCGGCTCGGACTGCAGCGTGCAGGTCCCGAACCTTGCGCTCGGACACCAGCAGCACGCAGGAGCCGGCTTGCGAGCGCTGCACCACGGAGCCGTACAGACGCACTATGCGGGGGTGCGCCGGGATACTCCTGGTTAAGTATTTCAGTGTAACAAATAATATCCAAAAGGTTAAGTATTATTATTTTAGAATAACGGAGACTTGAGTCTTACTTCGGCACATATATATGGCGATTTCTGATCAAAAATGATACCAGGACATCAGTGACACCATTTCTACCGTCGCAAATTACCCAGTAGGTAAGCCCCGCCACTGATTTTAGGGGAGATAGAGCACACAAAGGGGCACAAACAGACAGGTAACCTGATGGTAAGTTACTAAACCGCCGTGAATACTTATTTGTATCGTTTTGGTCCTTGGAGCCGAATTTTGTGACCATTTTTTTATTGGTTTGGACGCAAGAACAGCAACGCATACATGTTTCGTGAGTTGCAAGTGTCCACCCTCAGGTCTCGTTACTTACAGTCAAGTTTCCCTTCTAGTCGTATGTCCACTAGCAGCTGAAATCTTAGCTGGATTCCTATGTGGTTCAAATCTTACCTAAACATAAATCACTTACCTAGTATAAAAAAACTCCATGGCCAACTCTCTGTAGTGCCTATCGTCGGCCGGTAGCACCGACTTCACGGCGACCGGAGACTTCCCCGCCCAAGATCCTCGCACGCTATACACCACGCCGTATTGCCCACGACCTGGTAGTAGCAAAAAGAGATTAGTGTTATCATTAAATTCAAGTCTTCGCAGGCATGTGACAGAATTGGGATAGACCTATTAGTCTAATGGTTATTGATCCAAACAGTTAAATCAGCGGTCGTGGATTCGATTCCCACCCAAGAAAAATAAATATATGACGACCGCGGTCATTCATGTTATATGTGCGTTTTTATTATATATATACAGTAGCGCTCAAAAGTAGTTTGACAAGACTACTTTTGCAGTTATTTTTTTACTGAGTACTTCAAAATAATTTTAGTATTTTTATATTATTATTTATGATGTATTCCATCCTCGGTGAGTTACAAGTTAGAACTTGTTTGTTTTCTTTCTTTGTTAAAAACAAAACACGTCTATATATGCGCTCAAAAGTATTTTGACAACCATTCAGTTCCTTGCTGGCAGCGGTTCTACTCACACTGCATATATTTTTCTCTATAAGGTATAATAACTCCGCATTTATCAACATGCCTAAGACTAAACAATATTCAAATGATATTAAAAATGCCGTGATAACTGCCCTACAAAGTGGAATGACGCAAGCAGAAGTTGCTCGAAATTTTAAAGTGTCACGACAACTTGTTAGTTCGTGGAACAAAGCTTATAATAAACGTAAAACTATTGAAAATAAGCCTCGAAGTGGCCGTCCGGAAAAAACTGAGTTGTCAAAATACTTTTGAGCGCTACTGTTTATAGCGCATGCATCGCTTTACGGTCAGCCCAAAAATGCTGCGGAGTTACTCTGGCAATGTTGGACTATTGATTGGGGTGTGATATAACATAGCGTGTATCTGTTGTTTTTATTTTATTTATTTGTGTTGTTAATATATTGTTGTTATTTCGCGTATAATTACCTAATAATAATCATGGTCCGCAAATAGGTTCATACATAACATCACTTGTGCCCAGCCAGCGTCAGGCTTTCGTCTGACACAACGCTGAATTGACTCTGGTGGTTTTTATATCACCTTTCTTATATTATTGTTATGCGTCAAAATAAATATTTTTCTTTCTTTTTCTTCTTAAGGTCGAAGGTTCGATTCTCACCCAAGAAAAATAAAAATTTGATGACCGCGGTCATTTATATTATATGTGTGTTTTTAGTAATATATCTATCTGAGACTAGATTGCACGATTGGCCTAGTGGTTTAAGCGGTCGCCACGCCGTTCTCCACTTCGCTGAGTGTTGTGTGTTCAAATCCTACATGGCACAACACTTTGTGTGATCCGCAAATGGTTGTTCTGAGTCTGGGTGTTCTTTGTGTCCGTTTCTTGTATGTTTTAAAGTCCCCTGCGACACAGGATTTATTCCTAATGCGGGCGTTGTCTTTTTAACAAAAAAAAAAATCTTCCCTATTTTTCTTCTTTACTCTTTATCTTCTCTTTCTGACTATATCGTTTCGTGGTTAAATACATAGTTTGTTAAATTCTTGATGATGCTTACCAATCTCACGTCCCAGCTCTGGTGTCCCGTACATTAGCAGGTCGCACATAGACGTACTTTCCAAACATAGTCTGGCAAACGTTGGTGCGTATCTGTAATAAACAGATCATTATAAAGTTAAGTTAAAACTGCGTTTTTGATGTTTAAATAATGAAGTCAATCTATTTGGTATGACTGCAGTGTTTACGACCAAAACTACTATCAAAACATTTTTGTTGTATCAATATTTACAAATATACTAGCTGACCCTGTAAACGTTGTTTTGCCATTTTTACTAAAATGGCTATTAAAAAATAAGGGTTGATCGTAGAAGGGTGAAAATTGAGGATTGTATGTATTTTTGTATGTTGTATCATAAAAAAATATAAATTAAAAATTTTGTCAAAAAAAATAAAAAAAAATTTTGTCAAAAAAAAAAAAAAAAAATTAGGGTTGTACTACCCCTAACATTTAGGGGGATGAAAAATAGATGTTGGCCGATTCTCATAGATACCGGATAAGCACAAAAAATTTCATCAAAATCGGTCAAGCCGTTTCGGAGGAGTATGGCAACGAAAACTGTGACACGAGAATTTTATATATTAGATTTACCCTACATCTCGATAGGTGGCGTTGTACTGCTTGCCAGAATCGCGCTATTGTTTCTTTACCAGTAGCAACATAACGTACTTAAGATTCATTAATAAAAAAAATAAATAGATCAGATAACAGATTTGGTTTAATTTTTGATCCTTCTAGTATATCCTAATAGATCAACCAGGTCATATTTACGCTAGTCGTAACATGCAGACACTGATTTGTTAGTCTAAAAGTTGGTGATTCTGATTGCGATGTGAGATGAGAACGATGATTTCTTCTATTATTATTTGCATCATATTTATTTTCCAACTTTTTTTAAAAGACAACGCCCGCAGTAGTAATAAAGCCTGTGTCGCGGTGACTCTACAAACATACAAGAAAAGGACACAAATAACACCCAGACTCAGAACAACAATTTGTGGATCACAAAAAGTGTTGTCCCACGTAGGATTTGAACCCACAACACTCAGCGTAGTAGCGAGCGGCGTGGCGACCGAGGCCAACCGTGCAGTCAAATATTATATCTGCATATGTGATTAGAAATATATAAGTATGTATCTCAGATATATAAGTGATTGGTTGACGGTAATAGTCTGGCCGCTAATACATTGTTGGGACTCAAATTAGAAACAATAAAATATGGAGCATCTGTCTTCCCCTTCGGGGATTAAGACGCCCAATGTATGTATGTTTATCATTGTGGGTCATGTATTTATTTTCGTCTCAGTTCTCTGTTACATGTATACTTTGTAGTGGTTATGAAATTCGGCTCGAAGGGCCAAATCCATATGCATATATTTTTTTCTTTTTTCTTTATTAAGAGCCTGCCAAAGTGATTCTACTTTGCCTGATGGAAAGCATGAATAGAATCTAAGAGTTGTGGTCACCATACTCATTGCAAATGCAGACAATGCAGTGTGGTGACCCACACTATGGCCCCCTAGTGAAATGCTTTTTCAAGACCCGCTTGGGGAAGTAAAAGGCATGACAGTAATCGTTACAATGTAAGGTTCACAGTTATCACGATAACTGTCACCCCCACCCCACACTCGCCAAAGAAACACACAAACACACGGATGCTGGCGCTTTAGGTTGGTCTTCTGTGGGGGGGGAGTACTACTCCGGTCGAGTCGGCCCGTTCGTGCTGAAATCAGCGTGGCTCTACTAGCTAAAAAAAATCTTTTATAATTTATAATACCTTAAGAAGCCTTTCTAATGCCAACCTTTCGTAAATAATAGCAGAATCACTGACACAATTACAAAGTATACTTACTTTTTCCTAATAGCCAGCTTAATGTCCCCAGTATGATGCAACCTGCCCGCTAATGCACTTTCTAAAGACGTCAGCGCTGACTGATAACGTTCGTGTGCCATGCTTAACCGTTCTAGTATCTGAGAAATTACAACCAATATTAATATTACGGTATTAGTTGTTCAAAAGTAAATAGGTAAGAAGACTGTCGCACGTAAATCAATGTCAATCAACGGGAGAGATCTATGCCTGGCAGTGAATTGCGATGGGTTAATGCTGATGCTGAAATAAAATGTCAGTTCACAGTGAGCAGTTGGCGTACCTGCGCGGAGATGAGCTTGGCGAGCCGGTGCGGCGCGAGCTGCTGCAGCGCGGAGGCGGCCACGCGCCGGCGCCAGCGCGGGGACAGCGCGCAGCACGCCTCCTCGCCCTCGCCGCCCACCAGCCGCAGCCTGAACAGAGAAAGATGATTCTATTTTCTCTAACTTTAAAATTCAATCTATCGCTATCAAATTCGAATTTGATATTGATAGATTGAATTTTTAATAAAACGCTATATCGCAAAAGAACCCAAAAAAAATACAGGCCCTAAAAAGCTGCCTTGCAATACTCTATATAACTAGGTTTTTAATGTACGTATATTAAAAAGATAACTAAAATACGTTTCTTATTTAAGTTAATTTATTTATGAACTTAGAAGATTTGTTGATAGCACTAAAACAAGTTTAGAAGAAATCCTAATAAGAGTTTACATTCTTAGAGTAATAATATTTTTGATAAACTAAATCAAAAGCTGGACTTAAATCTAACACCACGATTGCTACTGTTAGCTCGGTAGTCGAGCCACGCTGATTTCAGCACAAGCGGGTCAGCTCGACCGGGGCAGTACTAACTACCCTCCCACAGAAGACCAACCTAAAGCGCCAGCATCCGTGTTGTCGTGTTTCGTTGGTGAGTGTGAGACCGAAGGCCCATTGATGCAGGGGTGACAGTTATCGTAGTAACTGTGTAAGCCTTACACTGTCACGATGACTGTCATGCCTTTTACGTCCCCAAGCGGGTTGTGAAAAAGCGTCTCACAAGGCCGCTATAATATGGGTCACCATATTGCATTGTCCTCATTTGCAAGGTGTATGGTAACCACAACTCTTGGATTCTACTCATGCTTTCCATCAGGCAGAGTAGAGTCACTTTGGCAGGCTCTTAATATGCAAAAAAAAGGATTAGAAAGTGTTATAATTATATTTACGTTAAAAAAAATATTGAATCTGGATATCTCAATTTTTGCTTTGAAGATACAAATATTTATCATATAAAATGTTTAAAACCTTTTGGATATGAAACTTGACTCACTTGTAGAGTATCCTTCGCAGTGACTCCAACAGGCTGGTGAGCAGTGGAAAGGCTGCGCAGGGCGACAGGTCGACCTGGCGCGCTACAGATAACAGTTGGCGCATGGCTTCGCTAGCGGGCCTGCCACCCAACTCTTGTCTGCACGATGATTCCAGCGATTCTAAACATCTACAGGAAATTGAGAAGACATTTATCCCAGATTCTGAAAATTGACTGCCTCGGTGGTGTGATAGCAGCGTATGCGGCTGTTGTGCTGAGATTTCGGGTTCGATTTGCGGGTCGGATTAAATGATTGTATAATTAACAAATATTTTTTTCAGAATTGCGGTGTTTTCTATGAATAATAATAATATTTAAGTATGCTATTAGTCAATTTAGGTGTTATTCTATAAGCTTTGCTTTGTTTGAACCTAGACGACGTTGTGTGAGATATGTCCGAAAATTTGATCGTAGAATTAATTCTTTGGAAGCTACACCCACCATCTGCTAAGGGCTGCCTTTAGCCGATTCTGTCTTCGTACTCTTTGGCTGAGGTATATTTTTATACGTTATTAAATAAAATATAATCATATAGTAGTGATGGATTTAAAATTTTACATTTTTGGTGTTCAAATCTTACCTCTGTAACGTTCCGAAATAAGTGACTTTGAGACATTCCACTAACTTGACTAGTTTTAAACTTATCTTCTGACTTAACTTAGAGAGAACTGAAATGATGAAAAAAACAATATTAATAATATTTAAGGCTATTTTTATATTTATATGTTTAAAGTCTCTTCATTAAATATGTGGAGGAAATACCTGAAATGACCATTTGAACCAGAGTTCATAAGTTCAAGTCCAAACGAGGAAAAATAGTTCAGTGATATACACTATCAACATTATGGTGTCTTGTCATCAGCGGGTGCAATCACTACCGTAAGGACAAAACAAGGGGTGCAGACGTTGTAAGTGTAGTGTGTAGATGCATCGAAAATACAAATAATCAACACGACCTAGTACAAGTCACACCTTGCACATCATGAAGGTGTCGCTAAGCTCACACTAGTCCACCCGTTATCACGAGTGATGTGACATTTTTAAATAACTTTATCGCGAATAAGTCCTACTATACACTAAATATAGTTTCAGATAGTTACTGCCAAACAGCAGTATTTCCTTAACATGACACTTTTTACTTAGCCTTACTAAGAGATGATTTAGAAAATTTAACTCTATGTTAACAAACACAAAGTATATATTTGCTTGATGTGTTTAGTTAGACAAATGATAAAGTAGTACCTGTTCTCTGCACGTCTAAAGACGCCTGCTTGACGGATATGTTTCGAGTGCTCGTACAAGTGGTGCCTGCACTCCAGCCGCTGCTCGACAAAGAGTACATCTCTGACTCATTCTCCACTCGAATGTTATACGGAGATTCTGATTCTTGTGACTGGAAAAGTTTATAAAGAATTTTGTTTTTGGCCGAAAACTGCTATTATGTCAAGAGTGAGAGCTTATCTCATAGAAAGTTCCAGAACTTTTCTAAATTTGACTGACTCATCACATGAACTGAAACGTCTTGAAACAATCTTAAATGTTCTTTAAGGTTGTATACTCCACGACTTTTTTTTCTGTATTAAGAGCCTGCCAAAGTGACTCTACTCTGCCTGATGGAAAGCATGAATAGAATCCAAGAGTTGTGGTCAACATACTCATTGTAAATGCGGACAATGCAGTTTGGTGATCCACACTGTGGCGGCCTTGTAAGATGCTTTTTCACACCCCGCTTGGGGACGTAAAAGGCATGACAGTCATCGTGACAGTATAAGGCTTACACAGTTACCATGATAACTGTCACCTCTGCATCAATGGGCCTCCGGTCTCACACTCACCAACGAAACACGACAACACGGATGTTGGCGCTTTGGGTTGGTCTTCTGTGGGAGGGTAGTACTGCCCCGGTCGAGCTGACCCACTCGTGCTGAAATCAGCGTGGCTCTACTACCTTTCAGATAGAATTCTGATAGAATTCCGTCAAAACATAGTTTTATGAATTATGATTTGCCGATGCATTATAAGATTTTGGTTCGTTTGAAGGGATTTAGTGTTTTTCAGCTTAAAAAGGACTGTTATCGAAGTTTAGTTTGATTGACAAAAATTATACCAGGAACCAAAGTGCAGGTAAGTTAATGTGAGTATTCTCACCTTGACCTTCCCGAAGGAATCCTCAGTGGTTTCTGACACCTCTTCCTCGTGAGGTATGATGTCGTATTCATCGAAGTTATACGTGTCTAGGGACAACGCCTCCTCACTGTCGGAGGGCTGCTCGTAAGGACACGTGCGGAGAGACACCAATGACGGAGTACTTCGAGTTGAGGACGAGTAGAAGATAGAGTTGGAGACTAGGAAACTTGTGTCGCGGTGACATGGAAGATCTGTAAATAATAATAATAATATTCTTTTAGCATCTGACATACAGTAATAGAAAGTTAATATATAAAAAAAAAACACTCTACTTCTTAATACGTTGGAATGACAACCTCGTTGTTCAAGCGGTTAGCGTGTGTGACTGTGGTCACGAGGTCTCGGGTTCGATTCCCGGGTTGAACCTTAAAAGTGTTATTGAGTTTCTCGTATCATAGAACTGATTTATAACAGCCCGGCGTTTGGAAATTGTGGTCTTAACCCCCCGTGCCTCGGAGAGCACGTAAAGCTGAGAGATCTGCGCTTGATCTCTGGATTGTGAGAGTAAGGGAACAGAGAGTGCACCTGTATTTGCGCACACACTGGTGCACTATAATATCTCCTGCGTAGTAGACTGGTCTCCGTTAAGATTGGTCACCGTGGCATTACATTACATTACATGAAAGTACATTATCATCATCAATATATTTGAATACCAACATGACAAGACGATGTGTCAAATAGCAATTTTTTGCTTTTCACCAAGTGCCCTAAATCACCCGCTCTTTGATTATGAGGGTGGGGAGACTGAAAGGGTAGCAACACACTGTAACTCTTGAGTTGTATGTGCCCTTGAGCGGCTGTCATGTACCATCAATACCATGACACAAAACGGTCGGGGTTGCGTACATGGGCCACCAAAAAACAGATTTCAACTGGCAAATATCCTTCCTGATAAGACATTATCAAGAACGAAAAGTACAAAGTGACAAAAATCTAACCGTCAACACTCCAGTCCATATTGTTAACTTCGGCTCTCATTTCTTGAAGCACTTCCTGCATTATTTGTACAAGCTCCTGCTTTTTATCACCCTCTGAGAACTTTTCATTGATTGTCTGAAATAATAAATGATATGTTAGCTGACATTGATGAAAGCCTTGTGTGGTAATTGGGTAGATGACAGTATCGTAAGTAAATACCAATGTCCACTTCATTAAAACTAATATCGCGAAACATCTCGGCAAATACCATTAACATAGTTTTTTATTATTATTACGATTTCAATTCGATTTCAATCAAATAAACAGTGAAATATATTGTTCAATTGAGTAGTCTAAAACAGTGACTTCACTAAAACAGTGAGTACAGTGAGTAGTACATTTTTCATACAAAATTGTCGTTTTGACAGATGATAAAAAGTAACTAATTTGACTAAGGTGTCATCTAGTCTATTATAGTTACTTACCTGATTATCATTATTGTAGATCGATGTACGTAAAGTAAATTTTTGGAAGGGTGTGTACACTTTGATTGAACC
This sequence comes from Hypercompe scribonia, assembly GCA_949316085.1. Lineage (NCBI taxonomy): Eukaryota > Metazoa > Arthropoda > Insecta > Lepidoptera > Erebidae > Hypercompe > Hypercompe scribonia. Next base: position 12,988,602 of record OX438993.1, read on the forward strand.
GGAGATAATTGCCCGGGACCGAACAGTCCAAAACGTTTTTGTTACAAACCATAAACATCCGAGCGGCTATAGCCACACTACACACTAACCACGGGTTCCGACGCGGTCACTATCACGACGCGCAAAAAATTTGGCTGCTATACCGACGGCCCAAGGTGTGTGAGAAGTGCGTGTGTGAAGATATTTCATTAAATATTTTCGCTTTGAAAAAAGCATTGTGTTTGAACCTACGAACTAAAGTAACCGTTATATAGATAGCTATTTCGTCACCATGTTCTTACCTCATACAATTGTTGTTCCTGTTTAGCCACATACTGTATCTTCTTTGGTACAACTTGTAACTCTCGCGCCATGTCGAACGACGCCAAAATGAACTGCTGCAGTAACTTCACGTGAATCTGTTCACACAACATTTCATCAAACATATTGGCTTGAAGAGGTGTGGTTAGAATGTTCTGAACTGTGTCAAATTTGATCTTGTTATGTTCAGTTGTTCTGACATAATAGAGTGGTATCGACATAAAATAAACTTTCAAGTTTTATAACAGTTATAAGTTTAACAAGCAAATGCTAACTTGAAAAGAAATACCATAAATGCGAATGTCTATTTGTTACTCTTTGATATCTTCTGTACTGAAACAACCACCAGTGTTTCCGCCACCACCCAAAAACGGCTGGATCAATTTTTATGCTCTGAATATCTTTAAAAATATTATTTGAATAAAAAATTTTTACAAAAAAAATGCTGTGTTCTTTAGTTTTTTTATAAACTTTAACAGGAGTACAGAAAACAAACATAAACAAATCTGGGGGGGGATTGGATCTAATGACGAAATACACATACAAACCTCACTTAACCTAGTGCAATATTCCAACAAATAGCTCTGCATACAATCTGTCGCAAACTTCATAACAGATGTTAGTAGACCAGTCCTCGTCTTCACAGTGTTCTCATCCAGTTTACCGTACACGCAAGCTTCGTTCGTACTGTGCATCGTATTCGTAGACGGTAAGGTAGTTTTTTGGTCGACGGTACACAGGTTCGAATCGTTGAGGATTAGCCACTGTGACTTGACGTGATGTTTTGGTGGTGGACTCGCTGTTGGACAACGTAATGAAGATTAATAATAAAAAATAAAAATTGAAAGTAGGTAGTACAGAAGTTTCACCGAGACAAACCTTTCGTATAGAAAGCGACTCTAACTTAGAAGATTTAAAATCTATTTCAGGTTGTATTTACATTTAGTTGGTTCGGTTGTATTTGCTTCTATGTAATCTCACTTTTCAAGATGGAAGCTTAGCTCTTACTTAAATAAGAGAACCATGTTTCGACACAGAAAATCCACTGATTTTCATCACCTGTCATTAATGTCATTTAAATAAAACTTAATCTCTGTGACAGTTGTCACAGTGACATTTTAGCACTTACGATGTACATTTTGGGTATGAATTTTTATATTTATAATGTAAAACACTGCACGAACGAACGAATGATTGCTTACCTGATTCTTCAGTTTATTAATGCACTATCTTCGCATTCGTGTAGTGACGGATTAAGAATACATACTGTTACCACTCCTACTCAATCCATGGATGTCGTAAAAGGCGACTAAGGGAACAAAATATTCAGGAAAGTATCACTACTAGAGAAGAAAAACTTGGAACAAACCCTATTCCAACCCGTCTGGCCAGCGTGGTATAGTAGGCCAAAACCTCCTTGCCAAGGAGAGGCCTATGTCCAGCAGCAGACTGTATGTGTGCAATAAGCTGTTGAAACCTTAGCTAACACATAGTATAACTTTCTAATAATTTAGCAACATAGACTAACAGTGGGCATTGTCTACAAACCACATAGATTTTCTCTTAATGCTTATGTATAAACTTTAATTTGTATATAATAAAGAAGTGAAAAAAAAACTTGTGATAAAATTAGTTGGCAAAGAATTTAATATAGGTTGTCGATCGGATTCGTAGCCATCTGTCGTAGAGATCGCGCTATATTTTAAGGACCGCAGTTACTTTCACCAAGTGAATAAAGTTGACGAAGCCCAAACCTCCCTTTCTCCGTGTGGTGACGGATCAAAAATACAGAGCGTCAACACCCCCACTTATCCCATGGGTGTCGTAAAGGCGACTCAAGGAGCAAACTAGGCAAGACAACAGCACGATAAAGACCAGGAACACTTGAAAGAAACTCTATACCAACCTGCCTGGCCAGCGTAGTATAGTGGACTGCAACTTCTACTATGGAAAGACTTATGGAAATGTCCAGCAGTGGACTGTTACTTATTGTTGATGATGATGACACTTCTCCACTCACACACACATATTTTAAGCAGTGTTAACGCAATTGCAATTCTTGATTTTCCAGGTTTACTCCCTTGCCATTTTTTTTTAAAGACGACGCCCGCCCTCTGTATAAATCCTGTGTCGCAGGGGACTTTACGAACATACAAGAAACGGACACAAACAACACCCAGACTTAGAATAACAATTTGTGTATCACACGAAGTATTGTCCCATATGGGGTTTGAGCCTATAACAACCGCGCAATCCTCTCTACCTTCCTTCTCAATCTGCTTCTTCACGCTCATCATTTCAATCTTAACATAAAAAAACTCATAATAATTGAATAACTCACTCATAAATTCCCACTGGTCCATTAATTCGTTCATGAAAGTTGTCTGTTCTTGGTGCAGTCTCTTCTCGTCTTCTGGACTTTTCTGCTGAGAGTACTCTTGGGTCTGTCTGTAGAATATAAGTTCTATTTGTGATAAAACTTAATTAATCAATCCCTTCCAGGGAATCAGAGTGACCAAACATGAAATTCCTCTTAATTGTCTGAATCGTGAGAGTGACTCACAATTTAGACAAATCTAACGATATGTTCCAACCCAACACCCATCAAGGTGATGTAACTAACCTCTTTTCGGCACAGTCAGATAAAAAGAAAGCAAATTATAAGTAGGGAGAGTATATACTATATACATCAGTCGTTTTTCCTTGATCATGCAATTCACTCCTCAGAGTAACGGTCAGCTCATGCGACTGCCGATCAAGAGGTCTCGGGTACGATGCTCGGGTCGGGTAAAGTGTTATTGAGTTCCTTTGCTTACAGAAGTACTTAATAACAGCCCGGAGTCTGAAAGTCGTCGATCCTGCGCCTGATCTATCCCCGGTCGTGTCGGGTAACCGTCCGATCGGATTCTGAGAGTAAGGGAACAGAGAGTGCACCTGCGCTTCCGCAGACACATGTGCACTACAATATCCAGCGCGTAATTGGTTGGTCTCCGTTGAGACTGGACGCCGTGACCTCAATCGGCTAAAGTGTACATCATCATAATTCACTAATTTATTCTTCGCATTGTTGGCTTTCTGATTGCTTGCTCTATACTCTTAAGTATACATATTATTATATACCCAACAATATCGAAGCTTGACGCGAACTATTTATTCCCCTTAAGGGGGTATTCTAGTGTAGAAATTTGAAAAATCGATTTTTTTGAAAACAGTCAATATGAAGTAGAGGAAGGTCCAATGTATGGAGCTGGGATAGCAGATTAACAGAACGTAAGTTATATGTACTATTCTATCAGTTACGTTGCCAGAAACTTTAACGTAAAACTTTAAACGTGTTTTTCTCGAAACTACTTCTTTCGATACGGTCGGCACGATATCTCAAGTTCTAATGAACCGATTTGCTTGAAATTTATCATGAATATTCATTACATATATCTCTATCGCATGAAGCACGAAAAACTGGAAATTTCAATTTTTTAATATCTGTAAACAATTCGAGAAAGCTTAAAAATTAGGGAAAAATCGACCTCAATTTTTGAGAAGCCGCCATTTTATGAAAAATTTTTTTTTCCCTTGTTTTCTGCGTCATACGATAATGACATTCATATTAATTAAGAATTTTTTTTTTTTTTTCCGATGACCACAAGGGTAGACATCGTGACGACGAGGATACTGCCTTTTGTTTTCCCCTTCCACTTCAAGGACGCATAATTCCATGAAAATTTATTTTTTTGTTTTTAAATTCATTTTGTGTGCTCTTAATATATAAATAAATAAATGATAAAAAAATGGATAGTAAAATATCAATAGCTTTTATTTTATTCACCGTCAAAAAATGCTCGAAATTCGGGCCTCTAGACTAGAATACCCCCTTAAGAAAACAGTGACGGATCTACCAAATACCGCAACCTGATCAATAAGGTTCTAAACTTTCGTCTGAAAAGTTAATTTCTCAGGATCTGATTGGTCAGTGACGCGATTTTATTTTCTAAATGCAAATGGGCGACAGTCACAAAAAAAAATCCCTGAAAAATGATGTTACTTACTTGAATATCCACTTAAGAGCATCCATATTTATCCGCTGGTCTTTCTTAATTTCTATTGGTTTCTTATGCTGATCCAGTGAACACATATCTTCGCTATCAGAGAATAGGACGAAAAAGACTTGCGCATTTGGATTTATCTCTTTCATTTGATTGAGATCAAGGCAATTCTGGAAAAATGTGAGAGCTCTTTTAGGTTAAGCCAAGTGAAGCTGCTACATTCTCTGACAAATCGAAGGGTTGCAAAGGCAAACCTTTTCGAACATAAAGGCGTGCTGCCTTAGAAGAATTGATGTAGAATAAGTTGCATGTTACCTGTAGTGTTTTGAAATATTTCTATGCTATGAAATAGCTGTTTAAAATATAGAAAACTATTAAAATGTGAATTGGTATTAGTGCCAGTACTTGCCTCCCCAGAAAACACAGCAGGCTCCCTGCTGACCTGGCTGCCCCACTTCCTTTTAACATCTTCTCTTTTATCTTCTTCTACACTTTCTGTGCTGTCCGTATCTCCTCCTTCCTTGCCACTTCTAGCCATAGAGTACAAATTAAATGTATTCCAAAAATCTTCTTCGCTCCTGGAAGAAACTATATCCGCAGAAATACTATCGGAGAATATATTCTTTCCCATTTTATCGACGGCATACAGATATATAGGATTAAAATTCTTTAAAATGCTGTCTCGCTTCGAATAGAGATCTGAATGTAACTTTTTCAGCGTCAAATGGCTGGAGAGTCCAGGATCTACGTCCATATCTGGTGGCAATATGATTCTGACACCATTTTTGAGGAATTGGTTGTTAATTTCAACTTCTAATATTGTTGTCATGTCAGATTTACCTTGTCTTACTAGATCCTGAAAAAAGAAATTTGTTTAATGCTATAGGTTGGATAAATTGCGATAGATATTAAAATGATGATTACGTTGATTTTTGCAATTTGTATGCTCATAAATAATTGAGCCACTGTTTTTCGATATCTCACCTCAACTGGTAGCGTATCCCATGGTCTTTTATTGCACTCCAATTCTTCCACCAGCTCGAACTCTGAGTTGCCAAGAGACAGGTGCACTTGTGTACTAGACCCATATTGGATGCGAATCTGAAATTGACAAAGGTAAACAGCAGTAGTAATTAACTCGCACCCGCAATATAAATATGAACCTAACGTAATTTGAAAGTCTGTTAATGACTATTTATGAGGGTCAAGCCAAGCAAGTAAAGGGGGAGAGCAAGGGAGACAAGGTGGCACGGTTGCGGGGTTATGATCATAATACTCATAATGAGCCGGTTTGACTACAGCAGGGTTTTGAGCAAGCTCATTAGTTTCATGGTTAGTAGACTGATGCCACACTTGGATGGATTTGGAAGCATTTATAAATCCCAGTATCTGTTAATCATAGTCATATTTAAGTAGTAGCCCTATCCATTCAAAGTTCTGAAAACTTTTGTAAGTCATAGAAAGAAACACATCTTGTTTGTAGCACTTGGTCAATATAAGTTTTTTTTAATCATAGCTATTCCTTCAGAGCATCAGTTACAAAGGATCATGAAAGATTTATGCTCTATTTAAAATAAATACAATTGTATATCCAATCAAAAATGGTAGCTGATATCACTGAATACATATTTGTCGTACTGAAAGACGGGTCAACCCTGGTACATCTGTGTGTACAGTGACACAATCGTATTCGTATTAGGGTGACGTCATATTGAACGGACGCACATTAAGATGACTGCGTCGTCGCTTATCGAATAAATTACCAGGGACTTCTAGTGAAATCTAATAATGTTTAATTTAGGCATTTGTCTCAAACACATGAATTAGTTCCTCGTACTGAAATAGCTAAGTATATTTGAATTTGAAGTTATATGAAGAACATCGATAACTGTAGTATTCAGTTACAGTAATTTCAGAATTCATTTTCGAGCTTACCCATCTACATCCTCTAGGTGGTGATTCTGGTAATAGTGGATGACCCAGCAGACAATGTAGGAGTCTAGCTCGTGCTGCCGGCGAAGTCCCAAAGATAACTAATGCTGTGGTTCGAGATGCATGGCTGCCTATCTCCTGAACTGCTGATGGCACTTCTGGGTCTGAAGCCAAATAATAAATATAAAGTATTTGAGACATACGTCATTAATAGACTTTAATAGTCCACTGTTGGACAAAAGCCTCTACTTAGAAAGGAGGCTATATAAAGTTTTACACCGTGGTATTTTAGGCCAAAACCCCCTTTCTTAGAAAAGATATATGTCCAAATGATGATAATCGAATCTAATACCTACCTATAGAATGAATAAGAGTAGTGACACTATCTTGTTAATCTGCTACCACACCGAGTTATGGAAAGTCGTCTGTATTGCAAAACACTCTACAGTCAATAATCGCTTGCCCAGCTCGCAATGTTTTTGCAGTTATCGACATAATTTTATTGGTATATGCTTTTACAGTTATCGCTATCGATGTGTACTCTATTAGGCTTAGTAATAAGTAGTCAGCTGGTATCATGTAAGGTTTCTGCTGAGGAATTAGGAGACCATATAGATGATCTAGTTTTAGGGTTTCTAATTTGTAGTCTGTGTATTTATATTAGCCTAATGCGTGATTTATATACTTTTCAAAATTGAGTCTCTGAACAGAAATGATATTCATAGCATGGCATTCAAGAAAAATTACAGAGGAGATAAATGACAAATAAATTAATAACTGCCTCGGTGGCGAAGCGGTAGTGAATGTGACTGTTGTGTCTAAAGTCTCGGGTTCGATTCCCGGGTCGGACAGAATGTTTGTATGATCTGCAAATCTTTGTTTCGAAGTTTGAGTGTTTTCTATAATATGTATGTATTTACAAAATAAAAAAAGTATATAAGTATTCTATCAGTCAGTCTACGAGTAGTTATCATAGCACAAGCTCTGCTTAGTTTGAAACTAGATGACGTTGTGTGTCAAATGTCTGGAAAGTTAAACTTACACATCTCATACGGCTGTCTGGTTTCAAATCAGGCAGAGCCTATGCAATAGTAACAGACTGTAGAAAAACATACTTCAATGTTTCTAAATACATGCATACTATAAATACATTACACCCAGACACGGTGCAAATAATATTCATCACACAAATACATATATGTCCTGTACATATCCTGGGTGAGAATCGAAGCCACGACTTCTGGTTTAGCCATTGACCATTACATACACACACATGCACAGACACACGCACAAACACACGCACACGCATACGCACACGCACATGCACATGCACACATAGCGTCATCTAGTCCCGAACTAAACAGAGCTTGTACTATGGGTACTAAACAACTGATATATATATATATACATATATACTCTTTTTCTGTAAATACATGCACATTATACATAGAAAATACCCAAACTCCGAAACAAATATTTACAGATCATGCAAACATTTGGTCCGACCCGGGAATCGAACCTGAGAACTGAGGTACAGCAGTTGCGTACGCTACTGCTGCGCCACCGAGGCAGTCATTATACCAACAGGTACGTCAATAGCGTGTCTTCATGTGACATCATATTTGCATAGTTGTTCACAACACGTCTATTTTATAAAAGAAACAATAAATTAATACGTACGTACGTACCCTAATTGATACGTACTCTTCTCCTCTCAGCCTTGTAAGAGGTATCCCAGTTTTAGACAAAATGTCAATAAGCTAGACCGAAATAATACATATGTCGTCTGGAAAATTCCGTTTGCAGAAAATGTCATTGACTTTCACCATTTGAGGTCAAGGTAAAGTTATCGTAGTAGCAAAATAACTACAAAAACGTAAGAGTAGTTATCATTAATCTAGCATAGGCAATATAGAAGGCTAGGAGGGATCTGGATGTCGTAATAACAGCTGTTCCCGAATCCTTCCTATGTCAGACGCAGAGTGGCACACCGTGTGGTTTTAGTCGGTCCGATTCCGACACACCAGCCCACCTTAAACCCCGGTGGGGTGACGGCCCGAGGGGGTTTCCACACGTTAAAAAAAAAGGCAATATAGAAGTCTCGTTACTAAAACGGTTTACTTGCAAACTAAAAGTGACTAGGTATCGAACAAAAATCTGCTAAGCAATTTAAGTTTTTGAAGTTAGTAGACAATGTTGCAACTGAAAGTACATAAGTTCACTCGATGTGTAAGTTTGATACGAAGCATAATGGGTTATCTAAGTTCAGAAATAACTAAAAAAATATGTCACTTGACTACAATGTACCAAAATAATGTACCGTATAAAGGTGTGTATTTACTATGCATAAAGGTACGATGGGATTGCCATGTCCTTACTGGACCAAAACTCCAAATTAAACTGAGTTTAAAAAATTAAAAATAGACGATTTAACGTCCATGAATGGGAACTTTTTTTTTTAAAAATAAGCATTTAGGGTAGTTTTTCTCTATCCATCATAGTTGTCAGCTGTAAGAACGTGACGTATACATGTACCTGTATTAGGACATATTCTGGAGCGCAGTGGATTTTTCCCTGAAGGGACTCTGCTGCCGTAAACAGGCGTCAGTACTCTAGGTATGTCATTGAAAGCAGTTCTCAGAGCCTTGTTATTTTAGTCGGTTTAATTTTGAAACAGTTTCACGAGGTACATACGAAAAGCAAATAGGGTACGACGATCAACAGTCCTGGCACGTTTCCCGCCTTTCGAAATCCTGGCGGACATGGACGCAAGGGGAATTATGACCAAACTTGCGCTATACGCCGGGGTGAGAGCGGGGAGGTCCAGGACAAGCTCGAAATGCGGCAGAAAGCTCACCGACAGGCATTGGCACAGTGGCGTGCGTGGTTGGAACAGCCGCAAAATGCACACTATCGAGTTGTCGGTGCCGTTCTGCCTAACCTCGAAGCCTGGATAGGACGCGATCGGACGCGAGAAGACAGCACAATGCCACCACTGTGCAGCCGATTGGGACTCCGCCCAGTATAAGCTGGAGGACTGCCCCGTGTGGGCATCTGAATGCGGAGTCTTAGTTGGACAAATCAGACGAGACCTGTGCCCACTAGCCATCATTGCTACCATGCTGGTGGCTGAGGAGGGATGGGGTGCAGTGGTCTCTTTCTGTAAAACTGTAATGCTCATGAAAGAGACCGCTGAACGGAATCGGGAGAAAGTTGATCCCCAGCATAGAGGTAGTCGGCGGCTGTTAACGCAAGCTGTCAGAGAATAGGGACCTCTGGTGGTGAATAAATCGCTGCGGTCGGCGACAGCAATACGGCCTGGTACGATGGGGCCGCAACTATAAATATAGCAACCAGATCAGCGGGAGTACCTTCAAGCGTCCCCCAGGAAAGGGTCTGACCAGGCACGGCGTTGATCCTGGAAGGGACCTGAAATAACATGACCTGGGTCCCCTTCAGAGTAGGACGCCTGAGACTGGCCGCCGGGGTGGTTTTTAGTGGAAACACTATATACTCCTGGCTGTTGCGTCCCTGAGGAGCCGGAGATCCGAAGGGATTTTCCACCCCGTCAACAAAAAAAAAGGGTACGATGATAATCTGTTTTGCAACATTTTTCCTTCCTCGATAGATCTATGTTTGCCTGGGCGTAGGAAAATAAGTAACGTAAGGTTAGATATGGGATATTAACTACTAGCTCCTCCTAACAAGTTTGTTAAACTCTTCAAATAATCTAAAATAGCTTACCGAAATGAAGTATATCGCAGACGTCATCAAGAGCCCGCTGTGTATCTCTGACGAGGGAGCGGAGTGTGCGCGTGCACGCTACCACGCGGCGAGACCACGTGTAACTGTTGGCCATCGTTGCCGCCAAGGCGTTCTGGATCAACTAGCGGAATATTCTGCATGCGTTTGGTCTGAGGACAAATAAATAAATGTAAGAAATGTATAATTTGAGAAGTGCTTGCACTCATTACATCAACAAATGTTAATATTCCACTGCTGGACATGGAGTTTTTAGAAATGAGGTCTTAGCCTGCTGTCTGCACTCCTTATAGTCACTATATATTTATACTTTGTAACACTTATCTGATGTTTACAAAGGAGTAAAATGCTTGTATGTTAATATTTTTACGATAAATGTACGGTTGTAACGTTAAATCGAATTTTACAAATAAATTGTGAGTAAAAACTAAATGCAAAAGAAACTTTTCTTCCTAAAGGCATTGAAGAAAAGAATTAGATGCAAAAAGTATTTAATTTAATTTGAAATGATAAACATTCAACTGGTATAAAAACAAAATAAAGTTAGTGAACAAGTATTTTTGAAGTGAAACTTCTTTATCGGGGTTGGAAAAAAATTTAGTGTAACATTTTTTCGTTACGCGTCACATTTCTCCGTTACGCGCCATCTTTTTCTTATCCCTACCACGCGTGATTCGAAGTATACTTTCTCCAGCAGAGTAGGGATTGGTAAATGTCTCCAATGTATTTTGCGGCCCGTTTTGAGTAGTTACATTTTTGAAATCCAGGTGGCGATTGCATCGACTTCGGACGGGTTTAAACTATTTTTTTTGAAAAATAACGTCATAAAGAAGTTTCACTTCGCTAGTACACGCACACATTTTTTTTAGTTCTGTTGCGCAGCGCCTCGGGCACTTACCTAAAACATTAAAGCGATTTTAAAAGAAAATATTTTAATAACGTAATCATTCAGTTAGTCATCAAACATTCAGTTACTAACATGATTAACTAATCAGGGTATTAGAGAAACGGCAATTTATACATGTATATATTATCCTAAATATTGTACCCTGTCAGAGCATAATACAGAATTTAACGGTATTTGTGTTGCGGTTCACTCATCCCAAAGTGTTGTTACCCTTTTCAATTTTCGCTATACGTGTGGCATACCTACATGATATTTTAACAACTTTATGTACATAATTCTGTTTTACTGTACTGTTCTCAGTTAGAATCGACTTAAAAAAAAAAAGTATATCGATTAAATTGAAAATGTTTCGGGTATACATGGCGATAGATTTGTCATTTGTAAACCGATTTCTATATTTATTCTTTTACTCGAGTGAGCTCACAGTAATAAACGCAGTAAGAAACGGCGTGGTGACAGCGTATACGACTACACCACCCGTGCAATCAATTTTACAGTCGATAATACGTTTTTCATACGCTTTGTTACACCATAAGTCAGGAAACCATGACGACGTATAAATTTATTCTCGTAAACATTGTCACGGTCTGGTTCACAGCATATACGAGTATTTGACTAAGATATGTCGAATTACTAAACAACACTTAGTTGGCAAGTTGGAAATTTCAATGTTATTTGAATAATAATAAAACCTAACGTTGAATTGCGCCATCGTGAAGTTATAAGCTTATAAGAACATTGGTCTAGTGATTAGGGACCCTAACTGCTAGTCTGCACCAGGAAAAATATTAATAATATATAAGTATTTTTTTTTTTTCGTTTCTTTTATATTTTAAGAGCTTGTCAAAGTGGCTCTACTCTGCTTGACAAATGAATAGAAGTTTGTGAATGCAGACAATGCAATATGGCGACCTAGTGAGATGCTTTTTCACGCCCTTCTTGGGGACGTAAAAGGCATGACAGGCATCGTGGCATTGTAAGTCTCACACACTCACCACGATAACAGTCACTCCTGAATCAATAAACCTCTAGTTTCGCATTCAACAATGAAACACGACAGTATGGATACTATCGCTTTAGGTTGGTCCTCTGTAAGAGGGTAGTACTGCCTCAGTCGTTATGAAATCCGCGTGGCGCTACTACAGATTGTATGTATTCATATGCATTGGAAAATAGCTTGGTAGTCTACTTTGTTATGTTATACTATGAAGAAAACGCAAGTAAGTATAAAGAAATGTGTTTTAATTTTCATTTTTCTTAATCGACTTCAAAAAAAGAAAAGATTGTCAATCTGGTTGCAGTTTTTTTGTTTGTTACCTTAGAACTCCTTCATATATAGATCGATTGGAAAGATACTTTTCCATTTGTGTATTTGCCAACTGGTCCCGCTCAAATTTGAAAAAGATTTCAGCCCTAAAGTTGGCAAATTAAACAATGAAGACAACAGTCGACGAAACGTAGATTTTTTTTCTATAAATAAGAGCCTGCCAAAGTAACTCTACTCTGCCTGATGGAAAGCATGAATAGAATCCAATAATTGTGGTCACCATACTCATTGCAATTGCTGATAACGCACTATGGTGACCCACACTATGGCGGCCTTGTGAGATGCTTATTCACACCCCGCTTGTGAACGTAAAAGGCATGACATTCATCGTGACAGTGTAAGGCTTACACAGTTACTTACCACGATAACTGTCACCCCTGCATCAATGGACCTCCGGTCTCGCACTCACCAACGAAACTCGACAACACGGATGCTGGCGCTTTAGGTTGGTTTTCTGTGGGAGAGTAGTACTGCCCCGGTCGAGCCGGCCCGCTTGTGCTGAAATCAGCGTGGCTCTACTACCTTACAAAATAAAAGCGGGTTCACTACAATTTGTCGCACATTTTTAAGTCAACATAAAACAATACTCGTATATATAATTTTGAAAGATTATGTGGTTACTTAGTGGACTACAAAGATGCACACAAACTTACATAGCCGTCAGGTTGACACAGTTCCAACTCGATGTATACTTGGAATTAGCAACTTCCTGTAAATACCCTGTTGTGTATTGAGTACAATATTTTGGTTAAATGAATGATCACATTATAATGCAACTTTGTTCACGGATACTTGTTTTTGAGCCCGTGACGTTTGACAGATATGAATCATTGAAAATACTTTGTAGAATTAATGAGTAGGTATAAAATGATAGCTTATGAATGGAAATAAACGTAAAATTGTTATTACATGTTATATATCTATATCTATACGAATAGCCTGCCAAAGTAACTTTACTCTGCCTGATGGAAAGCATGAATAGAATCCAAGAGTTGTGGTGACCATACTCATTGCGAATGCAGACAATGCAGTGACCCACACTATGGCGGCCTAGTGAGATGCTTTTTCACGCCACGCTGGGGGACGTAAAAGGCATGCCAGTCATCGTGGCAGTGTAAGGCTTACACAGTTATCACGATAACTGTCACTCCTGCATCAATGGGCCTCCGGTCATAGATTACATGTTACATATACTATCACATAGCGGGGCGACGCATCGCCACGCCAACAGCCTGTCTATGCGCCATTAGATATTTTACATCAAAGAGTATAAACTATGAAACCTTACTAACGCTGCCTATAAACTTTCTACAAACAACCTGAGGAGGCAGACCATTCACCTCAATAGCAATACTGATGCTGCCCAGTTAATAAATGAGGTACTGATCCCAAGGAGATATGTGCACAAGCAAACCCCATTACCGCCATTAATACCAAATCCCATTACAGCCATTAATACTCCACTCCTGAACATAAGCCTTTATAGTCGATAGCATTATCTGCACGATCGGCCTAGTGGTATAAAAGGGTCACTACTGTGCTGAATGTTGTGGGTTCAAATCCTACATGGGACAACACTTTGTGTGATCCACAAACTGTTGTTCTGAGTCTGGGTGTTCTTTGTGTCCGTTTCTTATGTTTGTAAAGTCCCCCAAGACACAGGATTTCATCCTAATGCGGGCGTTGCCTTTTAATAAAAAAAACAGAAAAAAAAGAATAAGCCTCTCCTTGGAAAGGAGGTTTTGGCCTATTACAAGACGCTGGGCAGATGAGTTTGTTTCAAGTTTTTCTTCTTTTTTTTAGTGCTATTGTTTAAGAGAGGACACTATTTTTAATCCATCACCACACGGACAGAAATCGAATAACTGACATACAAAGAAAGTTATGCAAGAATAAGAAAGACGGAGCCAAAGATTGTCATCACCGTGACTCACAGTGACGAGAATAAAAGAAACGGAATATTTACACGACTATTTTGTTAAGATGGCTTCGTTTGTAACACTTCAGAAGAATCTCGGATAAGAAATACCGGTTTAATGTATGTTTTATGTATTCGAAACACTAAATAATAATTTAATCTTTAACGGTTTATTTAAATATCTTCAGAAAGGTCAGTCATCGTGGTCTCAATTCGTTCCCTGAATTCCGTTTCTTACCCTACAAATGATTGTGCGGCGAGAACGATTATTTGTGTGTCTGGGTGTAATTTATCTATACATGTATATGTGTTTAGAAACACATCGTCTGTTTATCAGTGGTCTGGTTAACATGATTTAGATTGTGCCTAGTTTGTGATCAAACAGCTAATAAACAAGAGGCAATATTTAAAAAAAAAGTATTATAACTACATCTATCTGCGACTGCATGGATGGCGTTGTGGCTTAGGCGATCACGACACCTGTTAAATGCCGTACCGTGTTGTGTACACTAGGGGGTTACTTGTTTTCCAAATAAAACCACTGTGAACTGATCTGCTGATCTGACAAGCTATTTATTTTTTCGTTTTTCATACACTCGTGGCAACTTTTACACTGTACCCGGTAAATAACGATATCGCGATTCAAAGAACTAATACAGCGCCATCTAGTTAGGCAAAGGCAACATAACTTGTATTATGTTCTGCGCTCATCGTGGACCTAATTATAGGTTTGTTTTAGTGTCAGACAACACCGTTTTCAACTTCGCTGAGTGTTAAGGGCTCGAACTCATTATGGGATGACAGTTATTGTTCTAAGTCTGAATTTTATTTTGCATATATTATAGTAAAGTCTCCTGTGACACAATATAATATTTTCATAATGGGGGCTATTTAAAAATAAACTCGTAGTGTAGTAATGTGTAGCAATAGATAATGGGTGAATAGAGTATATAAATCTGTTATCACCACCACGACGAAAGGTTAAGGACAGCAGTTAAGATAATGAATAGAAATGTGTATTTTTATTTGAGTAAGGTATCCAATAAACGGAACTGCTGTACGGAAACCTTTAACACAGAGAAATAAACAGGACAAAAAATGGCAAATATATGAGTTTCAACAATGTATCACACCATCAGTCTTCAATAGTCCACTGCTGGACATAGACCTCTCCTTAAAAAGAAGGCTTTGGGCTATTATACCACGCTCGCCATATATATTATGCCATTATATCGCTTGGTACAAGATATGTTTCAAGTTTGCCTATTCTTTGCAATGATTTCGTCTCTGAGTCGCCTCTTACGACACTCATATGATGAATTAGGGGGTGACATCCTGTATTCTTAATCTGTCACCACACGGAGGCAATATGACTACAAAAAATGAATGTCATCATATTCAAAAATTTGATGTTATGTAAAAAGAAAATCATATGTTAGAATTCAATACTAGTTGTTAGAAAAAAATGTATTTTGTATCCTGTACAATAAGCAATCAACGATGAGCTGATGGAAAATGTCCATTGTCACCTACACCTGCCGTACTCAACACTTTATTGCACACCATTATTTTTGCCAGTACGTATGGACACCGTCGGGCACGGCAGAGTAAGAGAGAGCGTGAAGTGATTGTGCCAAACTAACTTATCACTGACTATAAATATATATTTATACTTATAGATACTCATATATCCACATATTTACATATACATGCGTGTTATACAGATATTATACGAAATTAAAATTCGCTTTTTTATTTCGAAAAGTATCTGGCAGCTTGGCGTGGCAGCAGGACATGACAAACTGACCGGTAAAATGCTTAGTTTTGTTTTTTAGAGACAATGCCCGCTCAAGGAATAAATCTTGTGTCACGGGAGACTTTACAAACAAACAAGAAACGGACACAAACACCTAGACTCAGAACAACAATTTATGAATCACACAAAGTGTTGTCCCATGTGGGGTTTGAACTGGCCCTCCATCAACCGTCACAATAACCACTAGGCCACGGTCAGTTTTAGCTAATGGCCGAAACTCTTCTAGTTCCAGAAGCGTCTCGAAATCTCGAGCATGAGTATTAGCAGTAGATGAACTATGCTTTCCACTTCGAATAGCGATGTAAGTTGGTCCAGAATATCCAACGACTTGCGGTTGTCATAGCATATTGGAAGTGATTTTGATACCAGCATAAAGAGATGGTATTAATTTATGCAGTCAGCGATTACCCACTCGTGATCAGGCAATTTGATTCAATATTCCATGTGCATTATAAGAGTTTCCAGCTTATTTGCCGCAGTTACGCTAATAGGGACTCAAGCTTTATCGTCTTGAGATATGAAAAATACTTGATCTAGTCCAAGTATGGATGCTATGTTCTCTAAATAATGGATTGGTGTTTCAGCGAACTTGCTATCTAAGTGGCTCTTGTGGTGCTATTTCTGCAATAAATAACGCCATAATTAAACCGTGAATAGGCGTACGCGTAATAGGTTGTCAGGGTGGTTGGGATTAAGTTGTTTTTTTTTTTTTTTTAAATGCAACTTAAATATAAGAACATCGTCACCTTATGATTCCTCTTCCGCCCCAAACTTAGGTGGCGGTGGGAGTTGCTAATTTAGTAACTTTTCTGACGTAAAAAGCAAAAAAAAATTTGGACCGAAGCATGTTTTACTTTATAAACTATAGCAACTTCGATTTCGTATTCCTAATTTTTTTTTTGTGCCTCATTTAACAAATAATCTCGCTTATCTATCGAATAAGATCTCTCATATTTGTCAGACAAGTTTCTAGTGCCGGTTTCCAAGTAGAATCTGTAGCCTATAGAAACCGATTAGCGTATACAATTAGGTGTTTAGATTATTATTAACAGATAAAATATTTCCCGAAAGCCACGAGCAAGCGACAGTTTATGACCTCATTTACAATTTTGAAAGGAGTTTGCTCATATAAACCAAACTCCTTTAAAATTATTATTGGATAAAAGCAAGAAAATGTTTACTTACAATTACCATTGAAAGTTAGACCTTGCCTTAATGATTTTATAGTAAAATCAAGTTGTTTGACTAGTTTTAGCACTGATCTCATAATGGTACAAATTTCACATCTTTATCGTCAAAACATTAACGATTGCTAATGTGCTCCAAACCCTGTACAAACCCGTTTAGCCAGAGTGATATAGTAGGCCAAATCCTCCTTGCTAAGGTAAGGCTTTTGTCTAGCAGTGGACTGTTAAAGGCTGTTGATGATCATGTAGTTGAATGAACTCCTCGAAGTATTTTCAGACATTTTTTTTCTACCTAATGAGACCTATGTCATAACAAAGCTTTAGTTCGAACAACTTTATCGTAAATGGTATGAATACCTATCAATCACTAACCGACACACGCAACTTCATCTACGTCTGTTATAATTGATTCTAGGCTCCTCGGTCGTAGCGTGATGGTATTAGCGGTCCAGCGGTTCACGTATGAAGTCGTAACTACGACAAATAGGATTTATTGATATTGAATAGGTAGGTAGATGTGACGAAATTCTGCGC
Organism: Hypercompe scribonia; assembly: GCA_949316085.1. Classification (NCBI taxonomy): domain Eukaryota; kingdom Metazoa; phylum Arthropoda; class Insecta; order Lepidoptera; family Erebidae; genus Hypercompe; species Hypercompe scribonia. The sequence continues at coordinate 13,006,328 of OX438993.1, forward strand.
TTAGAACACATTTAACCAATAATTTCTAGTTATTGTATTTATGCATATACTTACTTGTTACATATGGAAACACCTAATACCAATAGAATTAAGATAAAATGGATATGTTTGTGTATACACAAATATTTAATGTATCAAAGATATAAATGACAATATGATATGTATTGATTTATTGTGATAAATATGTAAAAATAGTGTGCGGGATGCTGCTGATTTTTGAAGTGGGGAAAAAAACGGTCGAGTCATATATTTTGACCAAGAGTATAAGTACTGGAAGGTTTATAAAGCTAGGGCATTAGAAGTTCGAAGCTTAGCTTAACATGAGATCTGATAACTTTTTGACAGTGTCAGCCATATGGGCTGGTCTAAATACTTTTGGTGTAAATGGTTTTTGATAATATTTCGTTTATAAGTAAGGTTTTCTTTTTAGTGTGTATGTATAAACATAATATAATGTATGTATAAGCATGAGTACATGTTATTTGTTTGGTACGCTCTATGATGTTAACAATTTGACGGTTTTTGGTTCGAGATGTGTCGTTAGATTCGCGTTGTTTTAAAGAGTGACATTGGGTCCAGGACAGTCTATAAAAGTTATAAAAATTAAATTAACCTGTTTGCTAACTTGTTTTGTTTTTCACATATAAATCTTATAGGTAATTGTTATTTCTTTACGGAAGTCGGTTATATTTTTGGCCGTATTAAACGATACGTATTTTTTTTTATTGATAAGGCAGTAAGTGTTGCCACTTTATGTGAATATGTGGGCTAATTTTTATCGGAGTTTTGCAAGTCCAATCGGTGGAAAATTCGAATGAAGCTTGGGTAGTAGGTTATAAATGCCCAGCCGTCTAATGATATGTATGAAGTCTTCTTATTCTTTTTCTTATCGTTTTTAGTGTATTCCTTAATTTAAAAAAAAAACTAAAAAACAGGTATTTAACAAGCTAAATATTTGTGCAATCAGAAAATATCCACACCAAAAACATCAGTTGTAAATTTATTCATAAAATTACAAGCAATGAAATTATGTTTAAATTCTGTTATACAAAACACATGTATGCATTTAGTACATATGCATAACTAATCGTGCAAGAATTTTCATTGTGCGATACAGAATTAGTAGTTATTACGTGATTTTCGTTAAATGACATTGAAGTAAATTATTCGGTGTATGTACCTATTACCTTAACAAACAGTTATAATTTAAAAATATGTATTTTGTCAGTGTACATGGTACATATATATAAAAAATATAAATGACAATATATTTTATAACTCTTTTCAGAAAATGTATTCTTTTTATCACAATAAGAATTAACAATGAATTTAAAAGGAAGCCTCAAATTGCTAAAGGATTTAAAATTATCATATCATAAAAATTCAAATCTCATTTAGCAATAAGTTTCAACGAATAGTTTATAAACCCTATACATTTTTAAGACAACGACCGGACATCGAACTCTTACTCCCTTGGTACACAAGTACTGGGCTATGCAGGTCATAAAGATTTCATGACGTGGAAACGCACCTAGGTCACGACACGCCGCCGGCGATAACCCACAGGACAAACACCTAGAAGTCGCACAAACAAGTCCTGGCGACAATACATAAATATTGATATTTACATTGTTGTAAAATTAACGACTTGACGATATTCCATTCAGACATTTTGTCGTGTTGTTGGGCAGAGAAATTTATTAATTTTTAATTATAAAAAAAGACTTTCTTTAAAGATAACTCGACAAGAAACGGACACAAGATAGAATAACAATTTGCGGATCGATCAAAGTGTAGCCTCAATATGGGTTTGAACCCACAATACTCAGAGCAGTAGAAAGCGGTGAGGAGACCGTTTAAACCACAAACTACGTCATTTGTGCAGTCATTTGGCATTTTGGAGCTTAAGTGATGATGAAATGAAGTGAATAGTTACCGAGACACGTTAGTAATAATAATTCATATACATTATAGCTAAATTATAATGGAGGTAAGCGTTTTGCAGTCAATCGGGTAGGTACTTTAACCTTAAATGAGCAAAATTGGGAACGAATTAAAAAAAAACATGCTAGGTAGTAAAGCCACGCTGGTTTCAGCATGAGCGAGCCGGCTCGACCGAGGCAGTACTACCCTCCCACAGAAGACCAACCTAAAGTGCCAGCACCCGTATTGTCGTGTTTCGTTGGTGAGTGTGAGACGATAGGCCCATTGATGCAGGGGTGACAGTTATCGTGGTAACTGTGTAAGCCTTACACTGGCACGATGACTGTCAAGCCTTTTACGTCCCCAAGCGGGGTGTAAAAAAGCATCTCACAAGGCCCCCATAGCGTGGGTCACCATACGGCGTTGTCTGCATTTGCAATGAGTATGGTGACCAAAACTCTTGGATTATATTCATGCTTTCCATCAGGCAGAGTAGAGTCAGTTTGGCAGGCTCTTAATATAAAAAAAGTACTCCTAGCTGATTTCAACCACGGCGGTCTCAACCTAGACCTGTAAACTACGTAGAAGATATTATAGTGAAAAAGTGTATGCTTATCTCTGTTCCAAGATGTTTTTAAGCATTTCTATAATCAAAAAACTCAATGACACGTTTTTGGCCCGACCCAGGTGTCGAAATGAAACCTCTTGATGGGCAGCCGCTCAAGTTAACCCCTAGACCAAACACGCAGACCAAAAAAAAGTTATGTGCAGTGAAACTCAAATAACTACCGCTAATAGCAAGTAATGAGGAAATACTACGTGTTGTTTCCTGTTCAGTTTCAGAATTGATAATAAACTGGAAATTAAATTATATTTGAAAGAGGTAGAACACTCGCTTTACGTTTTCGTTACAACTAAAATCGTCATTTTTTATTTTTTTTTATTGTCCATATATCTTGAACTGTTATACTCGAAGAGTATAGATTGCCGTGGTTTCTAAATTTAACAAATTATTAAGGGCAAACGCACACGCGGTTTACTTGATGATATCTGACTATCGTTGCCCCTGGACACCTGCAACTCAACACACACCAGTTCCGTTGCCAGTCATTAAATATCCACCCCTCAAAGTTGATCTTGCAGTAACCTCACTTAATCGTAGAAAGGTGACGAAAAAAGGTCTCACAGAAACATGATGTTAAGCAATAATACTAGTTTTCTGTGAGCTCATCACCCAGCATCAAACAGCTGGATCATTCCTCTTTTATTTTATATTATGACAACTCTCACACTAGGAACATTTTCCGTGCCACGGGGGACTTTACATACGTGAAACGGACACAAACCCAGACTCAGAAAACCAATTTGTGGATCACAGTGTTGTTCGAACACAGGGGTTCGAACCCACGGCACGCAACACAGTAGTATGTGGTAACTTAAACCACTCCGAGCAGTGTTTAAACGACTCTCCAACGTCATATATTCATAAAATCTACACACAAATAAAGTGGACACAAAGACGTAAATGTGTATTGTACAATCTAGATTACTTCATACAATAATGAACATTATCAAGGTCATCCAGTCATTATGTTTCGTAGGTGTTGTAGATTGACCTTCACCATTTTGAAGATATTTGTCACTGATGAAACTGCAACGTCATGCAATGGTTGGTCTCTTTGACTCCATATGTAATCATCTTCAATTTAAATCTGAAGGAAATTCATTATTTCTAGCATCCTTGTCTTTGTAACTTCGTTAAGTGACATTTAGAAGTGAAGAATATGACATGTAGTAGAGGTTGAATACCTAAAGTCTAGATTTGCACCTATTCCATATTTACTTACGCTTTAACTTTCCCTAGACTTCCACAAATATTACAAAACCAAAAATGTGCCAAAACGTCAGTAGTAAGTACAGTCATTCCCAAGTAATACTAATGGTCAGTAATTCCTTTTTATACGGGTAAACACATGCGTATATTTTTATGAAAACTATATTTGAAACGAGGCTGTTTTAGCCATAATTAATTTAAAAATGTTTGCCCCGACTTCAATGTGCCTACCTCATCGTGTTATCATTCATTTCCACACCACCCTACAGTAGACTGGTAGAGAAGCCATATTGAATTAAATCCGCTTTTTTTTAAACACAAAATGTAATCATCTGAATTCTTTATCATAATTTACTTTAAAATAAACATTTCTATTCAAACTTAAACGAGATCTCTTCTATTTTATTATCGTTAATCGTGAATCGTCCACCTGACGTAATCCACACTAACCTAGCACCGTGTTCAAGTGCCTCTGCACTTGTGAAAAATTGTGGTATCATATCGTAACAGATGTGAATTAATACGCATAAAACGCAATCCTGGCATTACGCTTACCCAAATGTGGATTTTTCTATCTCATATATATGTATGTATGTCCGTGTAGTGACGAATTATTAATACGGAATGTCAACACCCCAACTCATGCCGTGGGTGTCGTAATAGGCGACTAAGGAAACAAACTATTCAGGAAAATATCACTACATAGAGAAGGAAAATTTAAAAAAAAATCCTTTTCCAATCTGTCTGGCCAGCGTGGCATACTAGGTCAAAACCTCCTTGCTAAAGGAGAGGTCTATGTCCAGCGGTGGACAGTTAAAGTATATACATGTATATATTATGGACTACTGCCACTCTTAGTCAACTGCAACTCACGAATTATCATGGGTTGCCGACTTCTGAGAGTACGCTCTTTTCATGAAAGTATGAAACTCATATCGGTCGTAAAACATCGCTCTTTAACAGACTGATCGTGTGAGGCAAAATGTGAATCGATCAAGGCCAAAATTATTACCGATAAATCAATTTTACGTGTTATTAAAGTATATGTAGGAAGTAGTGAGTGAAGTGAAGATTGGAAGTTGAAAAGACAATGACTAGAAAGGACTGGACGGAACTGACGAACAGAACTGCACGGATGACCTAGTTGGCTTAAGTGGTCGCCACGCCGCTCTCTACTGCGCCAAGTGTTATGGGTTTGGGACATGGGACTACACTTTGTATGATTCACAAGTTGTTGTTCTGAGTCTGGGTGTTCTTTGTATCCGTTCCTTATTGTCCCGTGACACAGGATTAATTCCTAGTGCGGAGTTGTCTTTCAAAAAAAAAAAAAAATAAGACTGAACCAATAATTTTGCTTATTTTTTTATTATCTTTTTATAATTACTGTTGCCACAATATAGAAAGTATCACTAAAGGTTACACTGCGGCACACATTGACATGAAGATACTTATAATGTATGCAGAACAACATTCAAAACGTACGACCATTATTCTTGCACTAATAATTTTCAAAATAATTCATATTATTGTGTATTACTAGACACAAAAAATTAGGTCAAGTCTTTGATAATCAAGGTTAAATTTTATTTAAAAAGCAAATATTTTGTAACAAATATATTTCGTTACTCTGGCCTGCCTCGTCTGGCCTGACGATTCTCCGGTATGCCCAAAAATGTTATTGGGAATTTCTTATTTCTTACAAGAAATCCCTTATAACAGCCCGGGGTGTAGAAGCTGCCGGTGATGCACGCCCGTGCCTCGGAGAGCACGTAAAACCGCCGGTCCCGATTTCCATAAACATCTATGGCGAACGTTACTGGGAAGTCAGAGCTCTCAAATATGCTGACAACTAGTTCAACCTTCGAATGTTGTTCCACTGCTGGACATAGACCTGTACTTAGCACGGAGGTTTGGCCTACTATACCACGTCGGCCAGACGGGTTGGTATAGAGTTTATTTTAAGTTTTCTTTCCCATTGCAATGATGACATCAGCAGTTTGTTTGTCTTGTTTGTTTAGTTCCTTAGTCACCTTTTACGACACGATATGAATAGGGCTGGAGACACTCTGTGTTCTTAATCCGTACCCACACGAAGAAACTGGTATTCAGGTAAAACCGGTGGAACTAGTATCTGACCCAAAATAATCTTGAGAATAACAAAGGTGTTGAATTTGTTACAGGTATAACTTTGGCACAAATGGCTCGACTCGACCGGAGTAACACAGCTGACTCACAAAAAATCGGTACTAAGCAATTCTTTCTTTGTTTTTCATCAAGTGAGTGAGTACAGTGGAGGACTATACCAGTCACAGGTCATCTGAAGGCCAACTGTGAATTTATTTCACATCGACGCGATCGTCACGGTGAGCGCGTCTGGCGTTGGGATTCACCAATCACAACGCCAAACGCGCTCGCTGTCCAGAGCGAGTTGGTTTGGTGCAATTGGGCCACTGTGGTTACGCGTTCTCACAATCTAATTCCGTATGGCCACCTACATATTTAGTGTTGTTTTTTTTTTTTTTTTTTATACCACGACGGTGGCAAACAAGCCTACGGCCCGCCTGATGGTAAGCGGCTACCGCAGCCTATGGACGCCTGCGACACCAGGGGCATCACGTGCGCGTTGCCGACCCTTCAAAAACCTATTAACCCCCTTCTTGAAGAACCCCATGCTGTAGTTCCCAGGGAAAACCGTGGCAGGGAGCTCATTCCATAACGGGATTGTTCGCGGGAGAAAATTTCTCTGAAACCGCACTGTGCGCGACCATTTAGGTTCCAATGTATGTGGATGAGCTCCCTGACGATGGCGAGCGGTGCGATGGTGGAATGTGGCTGTGGGCATCATATCAAACAATTCTTCAGAACACAACCCATTGTAGAGACGGTAGAGCACACACAGGGAGGCAAAGTCTCTCCTAAGACTTAGTGGCTCGATACCGTCCGTGAGATCAGGATCGTCGACTATTCTCACAGCACGTCTCTGGACTGAATCGAAAGGCTCAAGCTGGTACTTCGGTGCTCCCGCCCAGAGATGACAGCAATACTCCATGTGAGGCCGAACTTGTGCTTTGTACAGTAGTAGCCTTTGTGCCGGAGTGAAATATCGCTTCGCTCTATTCAGAACACCAAGCTTTTTTGATGCCAGCCTCACCTTTCCCTCCAAATGAGTCCGAAATTGGACGTCACTGGAGATATCGACACCGAGGATCCCAATACTCTGTGAGATGGTAAGGGGTGTATTCTGGAATTGTGGAACTACAGTGAACGGGGTTTTTTTAGCAGTAAACGCACAAACTTGTGTCTCAGAGGGGTTAAATTGGACCAGGTTATCCCGACCCCAATCGGAGACTCTGTGTAAAGTGCTCTCGATTTGAGACACAAGTTGTTCGCGACTTTCTACTACAGCGGTACGAGGGATGTTAGCCCGGCCCGTGTAATACGCATCTCCAGTACTGTCATCCGCATAACAATGGATGCTATCTATGGTCAACATATCATTGATATGCAGCAAAAATAGTGTTGGAGATAGCACGGAGCCTTGCGGGACACCAGCGTTTATGTCCATGCTTTCGGAGCAGCTACCGTCGACGACGGCTTTTATGCGTCTGCCGGACAAAAAGCTAGCCACCCATTTGCACAAACCCTCGGGCAGGCCGTAGGACGGTAACTTCGATAGAAGGCCCCTGTGCCAGACCCTTGTAGTGTTAGAGCATAAAACATGAGAGATATCATCCCTTCCCTTAGTCCCTTTTTACATCCCTTGTTTCTTCTGCACTTACTTCTATGTTTAACTTCTATTTCTGTTTTATTACACACGCTTATTTTAGATTTTTAAGAAAGCTAAAAATCTACATACTATACCTATGATATACTCTTTTTAGGGCACAGGGAAATACTGTTAAAAATCATTCCAAGAATCAATTCGATAATAATATAAAATTTGTGCCAATAAAGTCAAATTAAATGGTAGTTATCCTGCAACTTTAGTATCCTTGTTTTCAACCTTAACATGAACTATAAATATGATCTAACAATTGACTGATAAGAGTACGGGAAAACCCTAGTCCTCAACTGTATTGCACAATACACGTAGAACGTAGTTTATGAGTCATAAACTAAAATATACATAATGACTTGCTTCAATCACCATTAAACCGGTTTATTTCTACGTGAATGATAAAAATAAAAATTAATAGATTTGTGATAAAAGTTCTTGGAACTATTTCATATCTTTTAAAATCTTTACATCAACCTGTTTAGCAGTTTTGTTTGTCCAAAAATGGTAACATTTAACTAAGAGAGTAATGCTTCACGTGGTTCTTTTCGTAGACCCCTTTGGGAGTCTCGGAGTAACTTCAACAGGTCTACGGGCTGTCTAAGTGGTCTTCCATGCCGCTTGTGATTACAGGCGGGTCGCTGGGTCGGGCCCTTGCGTCTGTTGCTATTTTCGGGGTATCAATCCGATAGGTAGTCTAACGAGGTCGTGGCCTTTGCGGATGGGTCTCACAGAGCGACAAACACTAATTACGCAAGGGTCTAAAGTTGAGTCATTCACCATCATTTAGGTTATGTTTCAAGAAAGGTTTACGTAATGTTTGTAAGATCTGAAAATATTTGTTTCGAAGTTTGTGTGTTTTCTATAATATGTACATATTTAGAAAAAAAAAAGGATATAAGTATTCTATCAGTCAGTCCAGTTATCATAGCACAAGCTCTGCTAAGTTTGAAACTAGATCACGTTGTGTGTCAAATATCCCAAATATTTATTTATTTATATATTTTTAATGTTATATCCATGGTACATTAATAGAACATAAAAAAGTCCATGTTTTGTATAAACAGAGAATTTTTAAACGCTTTTATTGCTGATACTCAATAAACTTTACTAGATATATTAAAATGATGTACTACAGAATGGTGAATCTGAAAATTATCTACAAAAAGTGCACGATGATAAATGTTTATATCTTACGGATAGCCTGCAGCAATCAGTTTTATGTAATAAGATTAAATTTAATTCGAAGTAATTTGACCAATATAACATAAATCCCTATCCAATTAAATACGTTAGATAAGTTGCGAATTTAATGTTTACATTTTTGTTTACTTTACACTTATAAATATACTAATTATCTACTTACAGTAGAAAATAACAGTGATATCGCAAAAATTATAAACAAGTTGCAAACGATAAGCGTGGTTTGCGTTAAGAACGACTCTAGTACTGGGAGAACACGGGGGACCGTGTCACGTTCAAGCGCACGTTTCCTCACCCCGAGATTCCTCAGAGCTGGTATTCATCTCTATAACTTCTTGAAATAAAAACAAAATTTTGTCATTTAACTCTCAATAGATAAAAAGAGATTTGATTATTTGAGAGTACGTTTCTATAGTCATTGACCTATTCAAAACATCGTTTATTAATCTCTTAAAATCATAAATTAAGCGATAGTAAGTGTCTAATCACATATTTAACAGTAATAACACTTCTTTTAAAAATAGGAATGTGTTTACTTAAGTAGACTTTATTATTCTTGAGAGCACATCCCTATATGCCTCAGTCAGTATCGGAATTCGAAGGCATATCGGGTGAAGTCAGTTCTGCTTACAGAGTTAGTTTAAATTATCCTCGAAGGAGCTCAGGATGCTGAATAGATCGAGGCAGTATCTCTCTTCGGCTCACCGCTTCCAACTCTACAATTCACAAGTCCAGTTGCATAATACTGTGCCTGTCTCTGTGTAGGGGCAGTCCAGTGGTGGCTTCTCCCTCAAGACCGTATACAACGGAAAGTGACTCGAATTGTCAAAAGCCTCGATCCAATGACGCTACGTAGAGATGTAGATTCACGCTGCATTCGCTATTATATGTATCATGGGGGAACTGTTCGGGCCAATATTGGGCACAATCGTCCAGTACGGTAATCTTTTCATCCCCATCTCTTGGGCATTCCAACACTGTGCCTATTTCAAGACACTTTCTGCCTCACACTACTATTTAGTGAAAAAAATTTAGCATGTGTGCCAGTAGTCAGGACTGTAAATAACACTCCTAACTACCAGCACACCACACAGCCAAGAATAAGACTGGGCCTAACATCATGATCCATTTATTGACACCCTAGTTTAAAATCCAAATAGAAAAGAAAACAACAAAATAAAGGTTAATATAAATTGCAATTAGTTTAGTTTTTACAAGGAAATCATTGCAATCTCTATAATATACTATTATCAATGTTATTTGAAACGAAGTTTGACTACTTACCTTGTCCTAGTGAATAAATATTTCGGACATTTAACACACAACACCATCTTATTTCAAACTAAGCAGAGCTTGTACTATGATAACCAGACTGACGGAAAGAATACATATATACTTTTTTTGTAAATATATACATATTATACATAGGAAACACTCAAACTCCGAAACAAATATTTATAGATCATACAAATATTTGGTCTAACCCGAGAATCAAACCCGAGACCTCAAGCACAGTAATCGCTTTCGCTACCGCCACGCCATCGAGGCAGACAAATATGATCTTCTATAAACAAAATTTTCACAGTTTTTCTACGAATTAAAACTCTTGCCGCCGTTTTCTTTAAAATAGCACTTCAACTGTTACCAGTGTAAAAATAATAATCATAGAAACATATATCTTTTTTGGGTTTATGATTATGATTCGGAGTTCTTATATTTTTAGTTATAAAGTAACTGTATCAATATAATTAGTGGGTGCCAAGAATAGCTATGATTACCCCACATAAATTTTAATAATTTCATAAATTTTACTTAAAATATTCCAAATAGTACTTCAAGGTGAGACGTGCAAAGTGTGTGTGCTATGACACACACGTACACGCCAATGTATGCCTGACTGATACACCGAGAAGCGCCTGCGCCCGCTTCTATTAGCCATGCCAGTAGCTAAGACTAACTTGCTTCAGAAAGTACCTCTTAGGAATTAAGAATATAAGTAATGAAGTTCACAAAGAATTTGATCACTTTTTCTGTACATTGAGTGTACTTAAGTGTTTTTTTAATAATTTTTTACAAAATCTAATAGCTATCAAAAATTAAAAGCACTTCAATGCTTTGTTTTTGTAAGGAAGATGAACTATTACTTTTATTGATTTTTTTTGTTTCGTTACATTCATTTCCTTGTACATTCGTAATCCAATAGATATAATAATATAAAATTATAAGTTAGCCTCTTTATTTTATTAAGTTTACCTGTAATAATAATGGTAAATATAAATAAATAAATGAATGTTGGTATGTTACTATGAGCTTTCAAATAAGAAACACACTAGTCACTGCCTCGTTAGTCTAAAGGTTAGCATATGAAACTGTGATTAAGGTGCCTCGTGTCCAGTTCTTGGTTCAGGCTAAGAAAGTATTACTGACTATTACTGATTATAGAAATTATTACTAACAGTTCTGAGTTCAGAAGTTGTGCTTTTAATCCCTGTGAATCAATAAGCACAAAGACATTGGTCCTTAGCCTGATTTCTCTCTGGTCGTGTCAGGTAACCGTCTCATCTAATTGTGAGAGTGTGAACAGAGAGTTTCTGTGTTTACATATATACTTGTGCACTACAGTACACAATATCTTCTGTGTGGTTAGCTGGTCTCCAGTGAGACTGGCAGCCATGGCTCAAATTGGCTAAGAGTATCTCACACTCTTTAAAGAAGGTAGCATCGCGTCAGGCACCATCAAAATGGCTAGTTCAATGCAAGCAGGGGTAAAATCTACCCTGGCCTACCTCAATATCATAAATAAAACCTCTGTACACATAAATTCAATACCACATAAACAGCTGTTATTGACTTTACTTTCTTTCGCGTACTTAATAAAGAAATACTGTCATTTGAAAAGTAATCTTACATTCAGGGGTAAGAAATTATAATAATACCCAATTCTTTTAACTGTACCTTACTGTAAGCAGGGCCGGTTTTCTCTCTATATTGATGTACAATAAGCTTTAAACGTGTGCTAAACCGGCTTATTAGATGTAACGCACTACTTTATTCGTAAATGAAGGTAACAGAAAATAGTTAGAAAGTGCGCGCTAAACTCGAAACATTGTTCTTTTGACACCATTTATAGTAATATATAGTTATTGGTCGACCATAAACATAATTGAGGATGTTCCAGGTAGCTATTACAACACAAAACCACTTACCTTTGCAATTTACTATCCAAGCAAGCTGATAATCCAATTAGAACAAAAATTCCATCACTAAACACGTTTAAAGGCCACAAAACTTTGTTATTTATCACTTCAATCGAATTATTCATCACAATATGAGTCTATACACACTTTTTGTGACTTTAAACGTAGAATTAAAACATTGAAAGCGAAACTAAACAAAAAAATCGCAAAACAACCTTCTCAACTGAAGTGACATTGACGTTTGATTTAACAGTGCTGCCATTTTCTGCTCGAAAAACACCTGTTGCTTTACTTAATTTATTTACCATCGTGAACATTTTACTTTTACCGTTAATTTTGTCAAGTATATAACTAAAATAAATAAAATAGAGTTACTAAAAAAACATTTTCTCCCTTTAGCTAATCTTTTTTTCGAAAATGAATTAAGTTAAATCTATTGCACATACCTGCATTATGTTACAGTTGAGATTCGCAAAGGTTTTGCTAAGAATTTTACTACATTTTCAAACAGCATGTATTATAAACACTGTAACCTTAACTCAAACTATAACAACAAAATACTAACACAAAACAAACTTTACCTCACAAATGTGCCATGTAGTTATATAAGAGGTACAATAAAGCTATATTTACCTTTAAATTTATTAACGATTTGGGGCAATAAGCATGCCACCTATTTTGTGCGACCAAAACACTGACAATAAGTGGGCGCTTAACATGTGCCTGCCTACCCAGCTTGAGAAACAGGCGTGATTTTGTGCACATATGTTAAAATTATTTTAGACATTATACGTATATAATTACTTAAAACATTTTATGAATAGAAAATATACTTGTTGATTAAAATATTTAAAATTATTTTCATTATTATACCTTATATTTTTCTAGCTTAAGTAATCAGAGGTCTGTACTGTAATAGACGAGTGCGTTTTTTTATTTTAGGTTTATAAATTTCCTATGTTTGAGTATTCACTGCAATAGCTTGCAACATTATTTTAACGCAGATTGCGTTTTGATATTGCTAAAGAGCTCTAAAGTGTTCACAATAAATTTCAGAAAAGAAAATTAAAATGACAATTACAAAGCATTTTTATGATTAACATGCTTTTTTTTTAATTATCTCGTTTAATTATTTTAAATTCTTCACTTTGAAATACATATATGTATATAGTATGTAAAAAATATTCCCACTTGACATAAGAGATAGATAACACTAAATTGATAACTCTGATTAAACATTCCGATAACAATCACGCCACCTATATGTTACGTAGCACAACTAAACATAACTTAGATAAGAACCATTAAGAACGCCCAACCGCTAGGTGTCAACCGCTGACCTAGTTCCCTCGCCTAGTAAAAATAGCGGTCGACAATAGCTCAAACACTATTTATAGTGCGTATCTAAAAATCCTCAAATCACACATTGTTATCTCGCTTGTTTTTTTTAAACACCCATTTATTAAAACATTCGTGTCCGAGACATCGCGACTCGCTACGCGCAACTCACAAAATCTACCTATACAATATAAGTGCTACCGTAATCGATAAACCCTACGCTCCGACAATCAGTTGTTTTTTCGTCTGAACTACCAGTGATCTTTTAGTTGCTGCCAGTGATATTAATTTAGTAAACAAGGGAACATGTTATATTAGTGTTAAAAACTGTGCTAGGAACAATGGAGAGTGGTGTTAAACGGTACATAAGGAGTGAGTCGGCGAGTTGCGCTCATATGGTTGAAGAAAGTACGGCTAATAACAGGAAGACGGCAGATCCCCATGAGAAGTTGAAGGCCTTGTTGAATTCGCCCGACGATGACACTGATGACACCCTCCCACCTTCGGATGCTCCTAAATTTGGGACTGTTATACACAATAGGATCTTTGTCGGTGGATTTTCTTTGACGACAACTGATGAGGATCTGTGGAAGTTTTTCTCTGGGTTCGCGACGGTGACGGCGGCCAGGGTCATCTACGACAGGGCTGGTGTCTCCAAGTGTTACGGGTTCGTCACCTTCGCAAGTCCGAGGGTCGCAAGGCTGATCGTTAAACAGGTAATTGTGCTTTTTATTAAAATACTTTTAGACAACAATGTTGCTTTTATGACGATGTTAAATTAAAATTCTGGAAGTTTTAATTATTTTGCTTGGTGTTTTTGTTTAGGTGGACATTTTCGATGACCTAACCACGACAGGGACAATGGAATATGTTAATAGGTGCAAAAGCCTTTATCAATAATTATTTGTTTAACTAGGTATTACGTTCCATGTTTTTCGTTCAAATAAGAATGGTTGAAACTAAAAACTTATTGGTAAATGCAATTAATTTGCCTAGTTTTTTGGTCTGTAAATATCAGAGTTCAAATACGTAATACACCTATATTTAGCTGAGTAATATCCTTTGTTTTGTCTACGTCTCCCTTACCTTCTAACATATTATTTTCTAACGTATTTTTTTTTATAAATCAAGTCTACACAAATATCAACATTAATTAAATATAATGCTGATAAAATCCAAGAATCATTTATTGCGTCTGATGATGATGAATTAAAGTCTGATGTGTATGATAAAAACGAGATTTATGAACTTTATTAATTTTCTTTGTTAGTCTTTCTGTATGAGGTTTAAATTTGTTCCTTGACGACATCTGGGCTGTTTACCACGCGTTAATATATGTATTCGTCACCTTCTAAGGGTAGCAGATTTCTCTAATTCAAATTTCGAATAATTTTTCTTAAAACACAACAACACACAACACTCGCACAACAATGTTTGCATGTATATTGTAAGTGTACCAGTCGTGGTATATCTAGATCGGTCTCTGTACCGGAGAATGACTCTATCGGTATCATTTTGAAATTGTATCTAGGTATTCCAAAAATAGGAGTCCAGAAATAGACCATTGTTGCCACGACTGATGTCATATGCAGTTGAAGTAGGTATACAGATGCAAATCCAGCACGATCAACATGTTAAACAAGAAAAGATAACACTGCTTTTGGCATTGACCCTTGTTTAATCATCATGACATAATATCAGCATTTTCCCTGATCGCAAAAATCGATACGTGAAAGATAAATTGCACGTTTAATATACTTAGAAAATAAAAGGTATTTAGCTCAAGGCTACTTAATTCTGATAACGATTACGAAATTTTGGCATAGCAATGTTTAATCTTCGCTTTAATAACAACACACGTTTGCGGAGATAATATTACCTATTCTTTTATCGTCCTCGTATCTGTACCGCTATCTCAACCCGACGCAGATACGGACATATTTTACGCTTTATTATGGAGTGCTGTTGAATCTTTCCATGTCAAGTTAGTTTGTCACATTTTCATCTGAAGCGCTGTTGAGTGTATGATTGTCAAAATTAGACATAAACTACAGTAACTCATGCGTGGAATTCTGACATGTTGCTACACTTCCACTTGCCTGCATTGGAAATGTAGCACTCATATATCGTGGGGCTTTCCAAAGATAACTTAATAAACATGATGAACAGTCTTTTACAGTCCACTGCTGGACATAGGCCTCTCCTTAGCAAGGAGGTTTTGGCCTACTATACCACGCTGGCCAGACGGGTTGGAATAGGTTTTGTTTCAAGTTTTCCTTCTCTTTTTAATGATGTTGTCTTGCATGTTTGGTTCCCTTAGTCGCCTTTTACGATATCCATGGGATGAATAGGGGTGGTAACATTATGTATTCTTAATCCGTCACCACACGGACTCGGATATAATAAACATGAATCGGACACAAAAACACCCAGATACTAAACAATGCAGTGTTGTCCTATAGAGACGAAACATCAACACTCAGCACTGGAAGGTGACGAAGAAGACGTGGTAAGGTGCCCGCTTAAACCACTAAATCATTGGTGCGTCAAATCTGGGAATATAAAACTTTCGCAACTTGTGCCCTTATCTTATTCTATTTCGATTGGTGTTTGTTACCCAGCTACACTAAAACGACTGAAAGTAAATCAAGATTTGGATGAAACTCGTCCCAGGCAAATTTCTTCAACTACTGTACTTGGACATCGTTTTAAATGACAAACTAAACCATCTTAGAACCGTCGTCCCGTTGTCATAAATTGAAATTCCTATGTCAAAATGATTGATGACTAAAACTAATGTCGTGAGCATACGTAACCTCAAACCCAGAATGGAAGCATGGGAAATATGACGCCTTACGATGATAAGGCCTCGATTTTTTTAAATATATAAACCAGAAGACTCACTCTAGAAAAATATGGCAAAATAAACCACAGAAGTGTCTTATTTTAAGTTCAGCGGAGAATATGGACAGTATATAGTCTAGGATGGCCTTTTGAAGAAAGATTTCGAATCGGCTTGTCCGTATAACGGGCATACGAGCTCCAGCTATTATGTTATCTGACCAGTATAAGTCAAGATCAGCGACTCGAAGCACAACACTACCGCTAGAAGAAAATTTGGGTATGCCGTAGAAATACGCAAAACCACGAGAAAGCGTTGACTATTCTCACATTTATGAGTGCATACGGCAACCCAGCAACACAGTAGTAACACTCAAATTCTATACAAGTTATCCATGGCCCGTGGTAGTCATAAAGAAATCGTTCTTTTTAATATTCAACAACGTAAAGACACTTACTTTATCAAGATGTACATCAATCAAACCAATATTTGTTCTAACAAAGTACAAGATAAACAACATCCACTGTTTTATGTCGTTATCTGTAACACAATTGTTATCACAACACATAACATTTTCATATTACTAATTTCATTGTTTAAATTTCAAGCAGTAACTTTGTAAACACACCCACGCCTATATCTGTAGGGTAACTCCTAAACGCCCACATTTTGCTCACACAGTATCGTGAGGGACTCAAAGGGCTGTAACTTGCGATGCTTGATTTACTTTTTACGTTTTCCATCAGTTTATTTCTGCTATATCATAAAAAACTGTAATTTTAATTAAACTGATATAGAGGCAAACTTATTATCGTCGGCGGAGCACTATAAAACTCCGATTAGAGGTTTATAATCTTGCGTTTTACTACGTGAAAGTACGGCATGATAGGCTACAAAAGAATAAAGAAGGATTCTTCAAGTTTTGTTAGTCACAAATATGTTAGGTACTATTTTTCCCGTGGGTGTCGTAACAGCCGACTAATAGACTACACAGACGGCAAAACTACGCAGGATAATATCACTACAAAGGAAATGAAAACTTAACACAAACACCATGTTAACCCGTCTGGGCAGCGTGGTGTATTAGGCCAAAAGTCCCTTCTACGAAGAGTCCTACGTACGGACAATAAAAGGCTGTTGATAAGGGCACTTGCAAGTTGTAATTGTCATCATGGCCGTTAGAACTAAGATAATACAGTACATTATATAATGCTATAAAAAAGTCTTTACTGATTGATATAACTGTAGAGGTTTTTTGTATTTTGAAACGCGCTAATCGCAGGCATTCGGGTTAGAAAAATATTTAAGTATTGGATATCGAGGAATGCTATAAGTTGTATAACAACATGCAAAAAAAATAGAAACGGAGCATCAATATTGAATGTTGTTAAAACGGGGTAAGTTATTCCTTTCGACAAGCTAAGACGAAGTTACGCAGGTCAGCCAGTAGAACTACTCTAGAAATATACCCTCCTAAATAAAAAATAACGAGTTGCAGTCCGGGAATGCCCGCAGAAGTGAAAGCTTGAATATTAACGTTGTGCATTTTATATATTTTGGAATGGTTAGGGAACAATTTTGCACGAATTGCTTTAATCTAATATATAAAATTCTCGTGTCACAGTTTTCGTTGCCATACTCCTCCGAAACGGCTTGACCGATTTTGATGAAATTTTTTGTGCTTATCCGGTATCTATGAGAATCGGCCAACATCTATTTTTGATCCCTCTAAATGTTAGGGGTAGTACAACCCTAAACTTTTTTTTTATTTTTTTTGACGAAATTTTTAATTTCTATTTTTTTATGATACAACATACAAAAATACATACAATCCTCAATTTTCACCCTTCTACGATCAACCCTTATTTTTTAATAGCCATTTTAGTAATTTAATCATTTTTCTTCTCCGGTCGAAAACTTTATATGGCAAAACAACGTTTGCCGGGTCAGCTAGTTATTAGTATAAAACTGCTATCATTTATATGGTAAAATAGAATATTCATTTATTGCACTATCGTACACAAACATGACAATTTACGAGTATATTACATTAAAATGTAAAACTTCAGAACTCTCCCTCCGTCTTACGAATTTTCGATCAGGTCACATGTCCTGACGCGAGTTTAAAATTTTTTACCTATCACAAAAATTGCTCAACGCCGCTAAAGAAGTTTTTACTTCAAAAATTGGTTCCTTTCTTTCCTAAAAAAAAAATCCCGAACTAAGAGTATACCCTGCGATGCGGAGGTCTTTACAAACATACATGTAATAGACACAAAGAACACCCAGACTCAGAACAACAATCTGTAGATGACACAATATCGTGACACTTGTGTGATCCACAAACTGTTGCACCATCCGTGCAGCAAACAAAAACAAAAAAAATCCAACTACAAAATTACAACTGAAATTCGATCCACCACTTTTATTAGTCATTTAAAAATGAGTTAAGGAGTGAGACAAAGTGAGTAATATAATAATGATAATATTATACAAGAAAGCTCAAAACAGGGACAAGGTATCACACCTTTGATTTACATTTCAAAGCTATTTGAAGATGACCTAATTAAAGTTCTTCTTCCCTGCTCTCGCCGTGTCTCTACCATTTTGATTAACGTGCGAATGCTATCGATCTACCAGTCCTTGTAGATTCGCCATTGTCACGCCTACCGTGACTTATTCTTCGAAAAACTTTTCATTATTTTAATAGAAGAAAAGGAAGACAAAATTTCTTTGCTAGGGTTTTATTAGAATCACTTGTAAGTATGGAAGTAAACATTACTCATATCTGATTTTACACACCTCCATCCGATAGCAAAATAGGCAGCCTATGCTATGGTGAGATTTGTAATAAATATATTTCTAAATAAATACGTATACAGAAAGAAAGATCATGCTAATCACACAGTCACATATTTGTATTGGGAATTCAATTCACGACCCCGGTTAAGCAGTCGGCATCGCTGATCGCTAGCAGGAGGGTTATATTTTCCAAATGAATGTATGTACATTTCCCTAGAGATCTATATGACTTGGTGATTTTAGGTTTGGGAAATGTCGTTCATCAATCATCAACAGCTTTTGTTAGCCCAATGCTGAAGTTAGGGCTCTTCTTAGCAAGAAGGTTTTGGCCTGGACACGCTGGCCGAATGGCCTGGTACACTCGTAGAGTTTATTTCAAACTTTCCTTCCTCTTGCAGAGATGTTGTCCTGTTTCTGCCTTAGTCACCTTTTAGGACACCCACGGGATAAGTAGGGATGGTAAGCATCTAATTCTTAATGTCCACATGGATAAAGTGTCGCTAGATTCGTCTTAGTTCTGCCACATAGGTGTCGAACATAATGTGGGTTCTTAGGTGTCACTAAGGAACATAGAAACGTCCTTGTAGCCTATTATTTGCGGTATTCAAATATAAATATACGCATATAATATATATATATTATTGTATATGTTAGATTTATACAAAACTATCCATCAGGTGAACGAGGCGGCTATGTGGGTACATGATTTTTTTTAGAGTATACGTCTACTAAAAAGCTGTAATTTTGTATGGGAACGTAAAAATAATCACACTGACAAAGTGACCTTAATTATAGTAATTACAACTGTAACTTCTATGCACCAAACTTTCTGGATTTCTGCAGCACCTAAAAGTTAACTGGTAGAGAATGCCTAGGTTATTAAATGCACTGATAAACATAAGGGAGGCCCATCGATGCAGGGGTGACAGTTATCGTGGTAACTGTGTAAGCCTTACACTGCCACGATGACTGTCATGTCTTTTACGTCCACGTAAAGCATTCAAGCGGGGTGTGAAAAAGCATCTCACTAGGCCGCCATAGTGTGGGTCACCATACTGCATTGTCTGCATTTGCAATGAGTGTGGTGACCAACAACTCTTGGATTCTATTCATGCTTTCCATCAGGCAGAGTAGAGTCGTTTTGACAGGCTCTTAATATAGAAAAGAAAAGCGTATACAGTTGTAATTAAATAAATAATTTTTGTTATTTTATGCTTAATATATGAATTTATGATGTTCTGTAATCGACTGTACCTTATGGAAGAGTTTTGAAAGTGACAAGAGGTATCGGAAAACACAAAATAATACCTAACTTTAAAATAAATCTTCACGCAGTCGTATTTGTTTAAATAACAAGCTTGTTATTAATATTAAAAACTGCAACTTCAACGCTGGTAATTTCCTTAGCAGAGCTTTTAATCAAGGAAAGAGAGCGTTATCACGATAAAACAAAGCCTAACCATCCGCAGGTCAATCGACCGACCTGAATCGGCTCACGGAGCTTTTCGATTGAGTCTACACAAGGGCCCTACATAAATTATGAGAGGCAAGGGTGATAAGCCTCCTGACGTCACATGTCAGAATATAAAGTGTCAAAACCCAAATGATTAACTGTGTAGGAAAAAGTTAAAAAACATCTGAAGTATGCAAAGATTTTTTGATGGTTCGCTCACAATATTAATTATTTTAGAGTAAATATTATCATTTTTTTGTATATACAATTGAAAATATGTCAACTTACGTTGTAAAGAAAACAGATCTATAATAAATATACCTAATACTGGTGGGTTTACACCAAACGTGACAATACACTTGTATAGTGTCTATGAGTGTTGGTAATCACTTGCCGTCATATGATAAACCTGCTAGTTTTCCCTCTATACCACAAATAAATGTAATTGACATCTGTGAAGCGGTAGTTTGACAGTTCTGCTTTCGCAATGTTTCAGGTTCGGCTATCGCCTTGTGTAAATATTTATATTCATTTTAATGATAAACATAGATTGGTATGTTTGTTTGCGTTAAATAAAAGATGTCATTGTATGTACGTATACCTACAATAAATATAAATAAATAACACACGGCTCTCTGTGTTCCAAATCTGTCCTGTACCACTGATAAACATAATAATTATTTCTAAATACATACATACGAGGGGGCGTTTTTAAGTTCGCGGAATGGAGGGTATTGAGTAATAATAAAAACACAAAATTATTTTTCTTTTTCTGTATATTCCCCTGCAACACGAATACATTTTTCAGATCTTTCAATTAGTTTTTTTATTCCCTCGTAAAAAAAAGTTTTATCTTTGTCTGAAAAATACGCCGAAACCGCCTCCTTAACCTCCTCATCAGTTGAAAATTTCTTACCACGTAATTCTTTTTTCATTTTTGGAAAGAGATAATAATCACTCGGAGCCAAATCTGGACTGTAGGGTGGGTGGTTCAAAATATCGAAGCCCACCTTATGCAGGGCAGCCAGTGCGACTCGGCTCTTGTGAACGGGAGCATTGTCATGCAATAGCAGGACACCTTTCGTTAATTTTCCCCGTCTTTTTTCTTTGATGGCTTCTTTTAACTGTTCTAAGATTGAAGCGTAGTATTCCCCCGTTATAGAAATGCCTTTATCTTTATAATCTATCAATAATATTCCTTCTGAGTCCCAAAAAATCGTTGCCATGAGTTTCCCAGCCGACTGTGAAACCTTAAATTTCTTGGGTGGTGCTGTGCCCTTTTTGTGCCACTGCATGGAGTCTTGTTTGGACTCGGGTTCATAATGATGAACCCAAGTTTCATCCCCAGTAACAATTTGATTCAATACGCCATCCTTGTCTTAATTGCAGAGGTCCAAAAACGCACGTGAACATTCCACGCGCTGTTGTTTTTGCAATGGCGTGAGCATTCTCGGCACCCACCGTGCGCTAACCTTAGTCATGCCAAGATGATCGTGTAAAATTTTAAAAATTGTTGTATCCGATACTCCAACCATTTCTGCGAGTTGTTTCTTTTTTAGTCGAGCATCTTCCAATACAATTTTTTCTACTTTTGCAATAACTTCTGGCGTAGTCACCTCAACGGAGCGCCCCGGCCTCGGGTCGTCTTCAAGTGATTCCCTGCCTTGTTTAAATAAACTATGCCACTTGTAGACCATTGTTTTTCCTGGGCAAGAATCCCCGTAAACCGATGACATCTCATTGAGTATGGTTTGAACAGACTTTCCTTGCTTAGTAAGGAACTTTATCACCGCACGGAATTCAATTTTCTCCATTTTTTTCACTTCGTTCCCGATTAAAATACTTGGTCAACGATAGTTTAATAACTAATGATCCAATCACAACAAATTTTACTATGCAGACTAATTATGAGTCACTGAATACGGTAGGCATCAAAAGAGCGCGTTTACCCGCCTTTTTCACTGTCATTCCGCGAACTTAAAAACTTACCCTCGTATTATAATTAAATTATACCCAAACATAGAACAAATAAACGTGCTCATCTCACATATGTATATTTGTCCTGGGTGGGAATCGAACCCGTATAAACAGATATGTTAAACATAACTTTAATTTATTTATCATAGCATATCGACCCCTAAAAACAGACCTTAAATACCACGACAGACTGCTATAAGCTATTTGTCATAGCATTCAATATTATATTTTCATCTACCGCATCATATTTCTACATTACCTGAAAGTTGAATGGGAGAGTATGCCTATAAGTCCACCTTCGTACAATATGTGTATTAAATTTTAAATAAATAAATAATTTGAACAAAAAATGTATCATAATAACGTGTTTAAATCCTGTGCAATAAGATATTTTCTAGGTAGTAGAGCCACGTTGACTTCAGCACGAGCGGGCCGGCTCGACCGGGGCAGTACTACCCTCCCACAGAAGACCAACCTAAAGCGACAGCATCCGTGTTGTCGTGTTTCGTTGGTGAATGTGAGTTATCGTGGTAACTGTGTAAACCTTACACTGTCACGATGACTGTCATGCCTTTTACGTCCCCACACGGGGTGTGAAAAAGCATCTCACAGGGCCGCCATAGTGTGGGTCACTATACTGCGTTGTCAGCATTTGCAATGAGTATGGTGACCACAACTCTTGGATTCTATTCATACTTTCCATCAGGCAGAGTAGAGTCACTTTGACAGTCTCTTAATACAGAAAAAAAACCTTCGTACAATATGTGTATTAGATTTTAAATAAATAAATAATTTGGACACAAAATGCATCATAAATAACCTCTTTAAATCCTGTGCAATAAGATACAATTTAAATTGCACAGCGCAATTAAACCTTTTGTCACTTAAAAGTGCCCTATATTACGTTATTTTTATCCCTTCTGACAACGGTCAAATTAAGATTGTCTTTAGAAGAATAATATAATAACGTGAATATTTAGTAACCAATTTGTTGTGAGGATGCTGACGTCTGACGTGGTGTGACCAGAGGAAAAAATATGACGTCATAAGCACAACACACATCTTGCTTAAACACTCTCTTGGTTCAGTTTAAGTGACGTGAATATTTTCTAACAATTAATATTTAAAAATATATTTCTAACTTGAATGTGGCAGCATCGTTGTCTGCATTTCTTAATTTTCACTGTATTTAAATTTTTTTCTCAAATTGTAGTGGCAAAAGTGACTCATAAAAAAAAAATATTAAATCAAAGCAAAACATACAACTGAATTGAGAACCTTCTTTTTTTAAAGTCTAATATTAAGTACATTTGCGATACATACTGGGAAGTAGATTTAAAAACACATAACTTCAACAGATACAATGTTCACCTACATTCGTAACGACTATTGATAAATAACATACAGTGGACCCTCGGTAATCCGGCTTCTGGCTAATCCGGATCCTTGCTAATCCGGCCCCTTGCTAATCCGGCCCCTTGCTAATCCGGACCCCCTTGTAATCCGACATCACTCAAACAATTTTTGCTAATGTAGATCGTGCATTATTGAACAGGTTACAACTTGTGCTCGACGCGTAGGTATTGTTTCAATTCCGATTGCTTAGTTTGAATTTGACTACGTGTGATAGGGGTGCAGCTTAGCGTTTATTCATTGTGCATTACGACATACCTAGTAATGTCGTCACAAGCCCTGAAGACAACATATAGAATTTTATCATTTGTTTATAATTTGTCGGATTACAAGGTACTCTTTCGTAAAAAACCGGACTATAGGGGGTGCTAGGCAGTACTCTATAATCCAACAAATTCGATAGTCCGACACTGCTCTGCAAAACGTTTGTCGAATTACCGGGGGTCCACTATATTTAAATAAAATGTGAGAACCGAACCCACAAAACTCAAATTAATGACATATGACAAATTGATAGTTTAAAACTACTGCAACACCTGTCACCTGGTATGAGTTTAATACATTACATTGTTCTGATTTTTTACTGCATTTTAATAAACAAATCTAAATAAAATACTATCAAGAAAATACACATTTTTCAAAACACAATTTCATTTCTGTCTTTTTTACTCAATGGTATGTTATTGTCTACTGACAGGTACGTGTTTACACGCCTTCACGACAGTCTCAGTGGCGCAGTGGTTGTATATGCTGCTGTTGTGCTTAGAGTAGCGGGTTCGATTCCCGGCTCCACGGTCGAAAAAATCCACAATGAGGTAGACGGGGACGTATTTTAACGCCCATATTTTACATATTAAAACTATAAATTGTAGTCATCTAAATAATAGCAATAATGTTTCAAACATCTAAAACACAACACGCAAACTAAGCAAAGTTTGTACCTATAAATAGGTACTAGGCAATTTATATAGATACATGTATATTCTATATAAAAAAAGTTCTAACTTCGTAAAAAAAAATGCAGCTCATACAAACATTTGGTCCGAACCGGGCATCGATCCCGAGACCTCACAACAGTCACATACACAACCACTGCATCACTGAGACAGTCATAACGTTTAAACACGTCCCACACGTACCACGTCGGTAAAAAAGACAGAAATGAAATTTAAATAAATAAATATTTCGGACATTTGACACACAACGTCATCTAGTTACAAACTAAGCAGAGCTTCTGTTATGATAACTAGACTGACTGATATAATACTTATATACTTTTTTTTTTGTAAATACATACATATTATACATAGAAAACACCCAAACTTCGAAACAAATATTTACATATCATACAAACGTTTGGTCCGACCCGGGAATCGAACGAATCGAAATCGAAAATCGTGTGTGTTCCTGGAAAGTGTGTTTTTTAGGATTATGTAAATGTCGGTGTGCGATTACTCCTACGAATGGAATATGGAGCAAGCCCATGTATTTTAGATAAATTATTTATTTATTTATTTTCAACTTTATGCACAAATACATGCATCGGCGGACTTAATGCCTAAGGCATTTTATGCCAGTCAACCGATTGGGTGATGCAGAGAAGATATGAGATAGGTGCACTTGCCAGAGAAGTATATATAGACCAGATAGACCATAAATAAGTAAATATACTTACATAAACACATAAATATATAACACATACATACATACATATATAATACACATACACACAACTCATATACATACGTGCATACATATTACCACTATAAGATATACTAATACAAGGTGGTGAACTAAGACTTCGCCATTTCAGCCAGCAGAAGCTTCTTCACCCGAACCCTAAACGAGTCGCGACTTTTAGCCATCCTGACTATTATACCCAGACACAACTGATGGTCGTGGTGGCGGTGGTATATATATACTAAGGGTACACTTAGAAGTATTTATTTATGTTGGTATTGTCATCCGATTCGTAAATGGGACTGATTTCTTTTTAGTCGAGAAATTGTAACACACCCTTAACACAATTGTTATATAAAACATACACTAATAATGTTATGTAATGATCAATCTACAGCCTTTCACAGTCCACTGCTGGACATAGGCCTCTCCTTAGCAAGGAGGTCTTGGCCTACTATACCACGCTGGCCAGACGGGTTGGAATTCGAGTTTTCCTTCTCTTTGTAATGATGTTGTCTTGCATATTTTGTTCTCTTAGTCGCCTTTTACGACACCCACGGGATGAATAGGGGTGGTAACACTCTGGATGTCGTAATAGCAGCGGTTCCCGGATCCCTCCTATCTCAGGCGCAGAATGGCACACCGTGTGGTTTTAGTCGGTCACACCACCCCGCCGTAAACCCTGGTGGGGTGACGGCTCGAGAGGGTTTCCACACGTTAAAAATAAAAAAGGGGTGGTAACACTACGTATTCTTAATCCGTCACCACACGGACAATGTCCGTGTATACTCAGAAAGACAGAAGGGAGAACTGTTCATGACAATGACGATGATGTAGTATTCTTAGCGATTTTGGCCACCCCAACCAGTCTCAACGGTGATCATCTGACTACGCAAGAAACATCTCTTAGTATACAAGTGTATGCGCAAACGTAGGTGCACTCTCTGTTCCTTCACTCTCACAATTCAATAGGATGGTTATCCGGCACGACTGAGGAAAGATCAGGCGTAAGACCGACGGCTTTACGAACTCATCGTAGCACAGGGGTTAAGACCTTAACTAAAAAGTCTTCCGACTGCTATTAAGTATTTTTGGAACCAAAACTCAATAACACTATGACCCGACCCGAGAATTGAACCCGAGACCTCTTGATCGACAGTAATTTATTATAACATTTATAAAAAAGAATAATAAAGAGGAATATAAAAAATATCTAAATGATCCCCTTTATGATATTATAATAGTGTTAATGAATACTTTAATAATGTACGTTATTATTAAATTTAATTATACAACCAACCAACCAAACATTATTATCATAATATATAATAATATAACACATCAAATTATGTATTGAACCCTCAGAAATGTTACTGAATCGCTATAGTTTTACGAACTCGTTTATATAATGTTTATTTTTATCATTATCACCAGACTTTAATAGTCCACTGCTGGACAAAGCCCTCTACTTATCAAAGAGATTTTGGCTTGACATACGACCCTGGCCAGACGGGTTGGTATAGGATTTATTTCGATTAAGCTCCGCACGTCGGGCCCCCCCCTTACAGAGACACTCCAGCCCAGCTTCCTGCGGGAAGTGGTCGAGGGCCTTTTCCCGCAGCGGGTGGAACACACACCCCCGTCGATGGCCTTCATGGTCGGAGACGACGGGGGAAACGAGGACGATGTTCCGCCCGTCAGGGAATCGGAGGTAGGGGCGGTTGTTCTACGGATCCGCTCTAAGAACACCGCCCCCGGGCCGGATGGGATACCTGCCCGAGTGCTGGCCCGAGCCCTCGAACACATGTCGGACCGGCTCAGGGAGGTCCTGGACGCTAGCTTGGCGTCCGGACGCTTCCCTGAGTGCTGGAAAAGCGGGAAGCTGGTCCTATTGAGGAAGCCAGGACGGCCAGCCGAATCGGTAGCGGCCTATAGGCCCATCGTGTTGCTGGACGGGGCGGGTAAACTGTTTGAGAGGATACTCTCTGCCCGCATCGTCCGGCACCTCTGCGAGGTGGGCCCCGATCTGTCGGACGCCCAATTTGGTTTTCGGGCGGGGCGTTCGACGGTCGATGCCGTGTTGCGCCTGAGGGCCGTTACCGAAGAGGCAGTGAGCTGTGGCGGCGTCTTATTGGCGGTGTCGTTGGACATCGCCAACGCATTTAATAGTCTGCCATTTAGCTGCATCAGGGAAGCACTCCACTACCATGGGGTGCCAAAGTACCTGAGGCGGCTTGTGGCAGACTATCTTGAGGAGCGTACCGTCATGTACGAGGACCGAGACGGTGTTCTGAGGCGGCGGCTCATGTCGTGCGGTGTTCCACAGGGGTCTGTCCTCGGACCACTCCTGTGGAATATGGGATACGACTGGGCCCTTCGAGGTCGTCTTCCCCCCGGGCTGGGCGTAATTTGCTACGCAGATGACACATTGGTCACGGCCCGGGGAGCAAACTTTCAAGAGGCAGCGCGCCTGGCCACCACGGGTGTCTCTCTGGTGGTCGGGCGGATTGAGGCGCTGGGTTTGCGGGTGGCCCTGGACAAGACGGAGGCCCTTTTGTTCCATGGGCCCCGTCGTGGTCCACCCTCCGGCGCCTCCATCGTGGTTAATTCGGTCCTCGTACCGGTTCAGGCCCAGATGAAGTATCTGGGCCTGATCCTCGACGGCAGGTGGCTCTTCGACGAGCACTTCCGACAGCTTTCTCCAAAGCTGGTCGGCGCTGCTTCTGCCCTTGGGCGACTTTTGCCCAATCTGGGTGGAGCTAGCGTCGCGACGAGACGGCTATACACGGGGGTTGTCCGGTCAATGGCACTGTATGGTGCACCGGTGTGGGCGGCGGCTCTGACCGCCCAGAATAGGGCTCGCCTCTGGCGACCTCAGAGGATATTGGCGGTTAGAGCCATACGCGGTTACCGCACCGTATCGACGGAGGCGGCGTGCGCCTTGGCCGGAACTCCCCCGTGGGATTTGGAGGCGGAAGTGCTCGCCGAAGTTTATCGGCGGACGGTTGACTTCCGGGCGGGTAGCGGCATACGGCCCCCGCCCGAAGAGATACGCGAGTGGCGAGAGGCCGCTCGTCGAGCCACGATGGCTCGTTGGTCGTCCCGGCTGGAGGCTCCACGTGCTGGCTTTGCCGCCGTGGAGGCTCTCCAGCCGGTCATCGCCGAGTGGGCAGGGCGGCAGCACGGGACCCTTTCCTTCCGACTGACGCAGGTCCTTTCCGGGCACGGTTGCTTCGGGAAGTATGTGCACTCGGTCGCCAGGAGGGAATTGAGTCCCGCCTGTCACCACTGCGACTGCAGTGAGGACTCGGCTCAGCACACGCTAGCGGTTTGTTCCGCCTGGGCGGCGCAGCGGGGGGTCCTTACTGCAGTTATTGGAGGAGATCTCTCGCTACCGGCCGTAATATGCTCCATGGCCGGTAGCGACAGTTGTTTTACCGCGGTCGCAACCTTCTGCGAAGACGTAATTTCGCGGAAGGAGGCGGCGGAGAAGGCCCGGGAGGACGATATCCACTCGGACCCAATTCGCCGCCGGCGAGCCGGGCGGCGGAGGCGCGCATACCAGCGCCTCATGCCGCCTTGAGTATGGCCGCGGGTGGACGGGACGGGTTTTCCCCTCCATCCGCTACAATGGCCAGCCGCGAGGAGGCGACGTCCGCGTGTGCCGTACGTCGCCTAAAATAGAGAGTTTATCCGTAGATGGTGCCCGAGGTAGCGGGCAGGCGCTAGGAGGGATCTGGATGTCGTAATAGCAGCGGTTCCCGGATCCTTCCTATCTCAGGCGCAGAGTGGCACACCATGTGGTTTTAGTCGGTCCGATTCCGACACACCACCCCGCCGTAAACCCCGGTGGGGTGACGGCCCGTGGGGGTTTCCACACGTTAAAAAAAAAAAAAAAAAAAAAAAAAAAGGATTTATTTCGATTTTTTTTTTATAACATATGTTATTTCAAAGAGACACAAATATTATTTTTCGTGTCTAACAAATATGTAGATGTATGTATTTTGGAGTTACTATGTTTGTGTTACTCCACAATATATTTTTATCTGATGTATCTGCCACTTGAATGGTTAAATTAATCACAGAATACATTCAACACGGATTTACTGTTCAGGTCGTGCCAATATTCACAGTATTTGTGTCCAATAGTTTGAATTACACCTTTGTTAATTAGAGTGGCCACTTAACATTTTCGTGTACCCAACTCTGTGTATAGAAAGTGGTGTCGTCAAAAACAATGTTGCCACATGAACGCTACAATATAATGTATATAGCTTTCAGATCGGTGTATACAGATTTTACTTTCTATATAAAACCAACCCCTCTGTATTCCACTCTGCACCTTCAGCGTTTTTGTATTTTGCGTCCGTAATTTTATGCTCTTTATTTGCCCTAATTTGTGAAGGGTCACCTACCACCCTCTGACATGACCGGACCGCCATTTTTAATTGTAACTCCTGTTCTACTCAAAATTTGACCTAAATCTGATCAACAAGGAATTTATAATAGTTTAAAGTTTTAAAACTTGTATAAGAATTATAAGAGAAAGAAATAAGTTACGGGTATTTATTTTAATTGTATGAAATAGGGATATCATAAAAATGAACAGACAGATCACTTGATCGTAATAATATATAATACAAATTCGTCCACCATTGGAGTAGCCCCTGTGAAACCCAGCTCATGTAGTAGTGTTGGTTTCAATGAGGCTTCATATCCGTGGGCAATATACACACCAAGACAAACAATTGAGAAGACAGGAATATAATCAGCCTCTCTGCCTATTGGATGTGGACTACGAGAAAACCTTTGAGATCTGGGATGTTGTGCAAGTGATGAGATACCTCTATAAAGCTGCAACTATGATCATCCAAGTGCAACAAAAGAACACAAGATCAATTCGAGGGGTAAGATAGGGAGACGTTACACTTCTGAAATTGTTTAGGAATGCATCGGAAGACGTCTTTAAGACGCTTTATTGAAATGAATGCGGTATCAATATTAATGGTCAATAACTCTCATATTTACGATTTACCGAAGACAGACATCCTGGCAGAATCTATATATGATCTGAAAGAAATATCCTACAGTCTGGATGATTTTCCAAAACGATTGAGACTAGGGATAAACATTGAAAAGACGAAAATCATGCATAATAGACACTTGTCCACGAGTCTCGTGACCGTAAATGGTGCTACTATAGGGATTTTGCAAGAATACGTCTACCTTGGCCCAACTATCCAACTCAACTGGCACAACTTCGATCGGAAGGCCGATAGGAGGACTAGTCTGGGTGGCGTTCGGGAAACTACGTCACATTTTGAGTCGCCGACGTCACAATCATCAAAGGCTACGGTATTTAACCATTGCGTCCCACCCGTAATGACAAACAGAGCTAATAAAGGACACTGTTTCTTTGTAACAACGAAGTTCTTCGACAGAGAACTGGAGTAACCGACATTGCACGACGAATTAGTACGCTGAAGCGGAAGTGGGCCGGTCATGTTCTCAGATGAACCTGTAGTCTCTGGAACCGAAATGTGCTGGAATGGAGACCACCATTAGGTAAACGTAGTGTATGGCACCCTGCGGCACGATGGACCGACGATTCGAAAAAGGTGGCTGGGAGCAGATGAATGCGAATTGCCCAAGATCAGGATAGTTGACGCTTCTTGAGACAGATCTTCGTTCAGCAGTGGACACCGATAGGCTTATTTTGGTTAATGTTGTTTGTTATATTTATTAATTTATTGTTCATAGCTCCTCTTCATAAAACACATGCAACTTCTTTGTTTTTTACTGAACGGTAGACTGGTAGAAAATGTCATGACATTAAATCTGTTTCATGCACCATAAATAGTGTGAAGAAATTTAACAATTGATGTGTAAAAATAAATGAAAATAAAAAGCAGTGAAAAATTACTTGACACTGATTTTCCGTGCAGATAATGGCCTCACTCTGGTCGAGCTGGTCTATAATGGGTTGCCGCACCTACCTATCACATAAAGAAATCATACAAAAATATTTTTATGTATCACCTTTTTCTTTAATAACAAAAGTTCAATTACACATAATTTTCAGTGAACAAAAGGTACTCTCGAAACACATTTTTCCTGTAAAAAAAACGAAATCCCGGTTGGACAGGTAACAAGCTACCTCCATCACTGTCAGCCCCTCCGCATGTTATATTAGGGACAAAGGTATTTTTTGCGACGTCAAGTGGACAAACTTTTTTGTACAGCAGTTTAAGATTTCTTTCTTTTTTTCTTGATATTATTCAGTTATATCACAATATCAATTAGATTGATAGACACGGGCAATATTATAAGACAATGTGATTGAAAAAAATAGTAAAAGATAAGTAGGAAATCGTGTTTTATTATGTTTGTGTTAGATATCCAGTCTATTTTCATTAACTTTATTGAGGTATTTATTATTTTGAAGAGTACGTTAAGACATTGGTCCCGGTTAAGACCTGAACATCTGTAACAATCAGCACAGGTATAGTTTATCTGTAGAACTTTAATGTACATGGATTGTGGAAATCTGGTGGCAGTTGCTCCACGAAAAAGTTCAACCGTTTCGCAGTAGGCTGTATACCGACTCCAACCAAATTTGGCAAAGGCTAAAGTAAATTTGGAAAAGGTTTGGAGGATATTTATTGATTTTTAAAGAGACTCTGAGATAAAATAATAATGAAATAAACAGAATAATACTAACATTTCTTTCGGATACTGCCCATGTTTATTAGTAACAATCATTTCAGTAAAATACAGGTAATATTTGACCGGGGCAGAGTCCCGTCGGTCTGCGCACGCGGTCAGGATAACGCTGAATCCGCCATGCATTTGTGCCATCATCAATGCACAGCGCTTAAGCATTATCGCTTGAAAACCGTCTAAGTGAACCTCCGCAAATATACCACTCGCACTACTGTGTCGTGCAACTTCATCAATACCCTGAAAGCTTTACTGTACTGGACTCGCTGAGCGTCGTATGTACTCTGTGTATAGTTGGTCCACAAAACGTATAAGTGGAGGGTTTGGCAGAACGTTCTTACGTCTCTCTTACATTTTACTTGTTTAGATTGTTCACGCGTATACGAATCAGCTTGCATAACGCTCTAATCGAAGGGGTGAAAAGTACCGTGTCATCCGCGTTGCTAATGTGTTATTAACGCAAATACCGTCTATATGACAACCAATATCAGTGCTGTTCAGCGCTCTGTTCAGTCGGTTCATATATAAATTAATCCATTTCGGTAAGGTCAAACTCGCCCTTTTTTTTTTAACGTTTGGAAACCCCCTCGGGCCGTCACCCCACCGGGGTTTACGGCGGGGTGGTGTATCGGAATCGGACCGACCACACGGTGTGCCACTCTGCGCCTGAGATAGGAGGGATCCGGGAACCGCTGCTATTACGACATCCAGATCCCTCCTAGCGCCTGCCCGCTAATGCGGGCACCATATATGGGTAAACTCTCTATCTTAGGCGACGTACGGCACACGCGGACATCGCCTCCTCGCGGCTGGCCATTTTAGCGGATGGAGGGGAAAACCCGTCCCGTTCACCCGCGGCCACACTCAAGGCGGCATGAGGCGCTGGTATGCGCGCCTCCGCCGCCTGGCTCGCCGGCGGCGAATTGGGTCCGAGTGGATATCGTCCTCCCGGGCCTTCTCCGCCGCCTTCTTCCGCGAAATTAAGGTCAAACTTGCCCTGTCGCAACCCTTACTCATCATACCTACTGCCTGCCCATCAAACTGTATTTTTTTAGTTGTTGTACCAGTACTTTAATATAGAAATAATTTCAGAGGGCAGACTATTGTCACGAAGCATTTTTACTCACAGTAGGTCATACGAAACCAGGTTGATTGTCCGTGACAGGTCTAAAAAACACGCATATACCGGCGTTTTACGCGTAACGTACAGAATTATGATACAGAATCGCCCAGAAACTAAGAATATATTATATTTTTTGTAACCTATTTTATAACCAATTATGTTATCATGCACACCATCTAGTACCTTTTCTATAACCGTGGCTAGGGAGATTGGTCTATAGTTTGATCCGACCGAGATGGCGACCGAAATGACAAATAGGAATTATTACCACATAAATTAAATAGCAAAGCTAGTACTCCACGCAAGTGTACCCCAGTGTATCGTAGACGTACTATACTCAGGCTATCATGTTCAAGAGACTCCACTTTTCATTCATTTAAATACTATGGCCGTCTGTTTTGTAGTGAACCAGAACCAGAAAGCAATACACGTTTAGTCAGACTTAACCTAGAAATATTTCTGAAATAATCTCGTGATGACTGCCAGCTCGTGCAGGTCCTCGAGACTAAAAGAGCTGAAAAGGTTTCAAAGGCCCTGGGACGATAAGAATACCGAATCGGCCCCAGAAAGGAATCGGGCTCATAACTTCAGGAAATATTTGTACTCATGAAATACTTCGATACAGCAAGTTTCAGATTTTTATCTACTACCACGTCCGCGTGTTTACCATGCTTATTAGACTTAAATAATCATAGGGTTTATTATTCCCGTGGTACGTCGGGGTTCTAGGTTTTTCCTTTCTAGTATACACCTGGTTCCCCGGCTACTGGTATCTGAGACGGCGTGCGGTTTTTAGTCGGTTCGAGTCTGACATAACCACCAGTAGGTGGTATCCGTGGGGATTTCCGCACAGAAAAAAAAAAGGGCTTATTACAAGTCTCTGTCTTTAAGTGCTTTAAATTAAACACAGTTAACATTTAAGTAAGGAGAAGTTATAATATGTAAAAAATATGAAGATAAGTATGGTTATACACATACGAGTATATACACAAATACACGAATATATAACTGTAGCTCAAATATTTCTATTATGTTAATTTACTTTTTATGTCACTTGGAGCAGATCTTATATCAAACCTCTTATAGTAGGCCAAAACCTCCTTGCTAAGGCACAACCTATGTGAACCATTATGATAATTTCAAACATATAATTGATACCATCAAAAGTATAACACAAATTTTCATTCAAACACGCATTTGTTGTTCACGCACAACAACGCAACGTATTCTGGTGTTGCAGATGTCCATGTGTGGTGGTAGTCTCTTAAAATTAGATGACGCGTTACGCGAACTAAACGATTCGGCTCTTCCGTCCTGTGCCGAGCAGTCAAAATCTGGAACTCATTACTGGCGCGTGTTTCCCTCTCACCACTGCTCCTTAAACGAGGCGTGAAAAAACTACTCACTAGACCATCAAAATGGCTCTACCCTATCTGATGGAAAGCATGAATAGAAGTGGGCTACCATGCTACATTGACCACTTTGGCAAAGAGGAGTAACCACCACTTTTGAATTTTATTCATACTTACCATCAGGCTGAGAAGAGTTATTTTGGCAACTATTATATAAAAATAAACATGTCTCAACTTCTCGTGTACCCACCATACTGTAAAAAACATGTTGACAAGAGCTTATAGTAATTTAATCTGTAGCAGGAATGTATATAGGCTGATGTTGTTCGATAAACACACAAACAATGTTCGCACATCAATATTTGCTCGCTGGAAATGGAATATACGCTGATAGAGTTTTAACAACTCGTTTTATTAACGTGCAGGTATTGGCGAATATTTCATACAAAATTTGAAACACTGATGAGATTTGTGGTGCGATGGTACCTAGTATAGTACACTACACAGTACTATATAGGTACAACTGCTTCGTTGGTCTTCGGTTCGAATCCTGGTTCGGGCCAAAAAATGTTATTGAATTTTTCTGATACGCCAAGGCGCGCATACCAGCGTCTCATGCCGCCTTGAGTGTGGCCGCGGGTGGACGACACAGGTTTTAACCTCCATCTGCTCCAGTGGCCAGCCGCGAGGAGGCGACATCCGTGTGTGCCGTACGTCGCCTAAATAGAGAGTTTACCCGCAGATGATGCTCGCGGTAGTGGGCAGGCGCTAGGAGGGATCTGGATGTCGTAATAGCAGCTGTTCCGAATCCTTTTTTTCTCAGCCGCAGAGTGGTACACCGTGTGGTTTTAGTCGGTCCGTTTCCGACACACCACCCCTCCGTAAACCCAAGTGGGATGACGGCCCGAGGGGGTTTTTACACATTAAAAAAGAAAAAAAACATAATATATCAAAAACAGCAATAAAGCATTTAATTATAAAGAGACTATTAATAAGGTAAACATTTAAAATCAACTATTAATGGACTGAACGGTTAGTCTCTTTCTTTGTCCTTAACGTGATGTTAGAATAGGACTTATATGTAACTGTCATCATATCTAGTATCTAAGACCTTATAAAGATTAAATTAAACCAAATCGATTGATCAAAAGCAAAAATATAAATAAAAAAACTACACAAAGCTTATATACCTACTTAAAAGACCTCTAAACATATACCAACAAATACATCAAACAATTTGATTGTATTATTTACAGGAACACCACATTCTGTATATAAAAAAAGTCTTTTCATCTCGGACCCAACACCCAATCCATCTCTTCAAAAAGTCGAGTGGCTCTCAAAGAAATCCATAAATACTTGTGTCATTGTATCGCTGTAGGCATTCCACTCCGTGGTGAAGATCTGAAGACTACTCGAGATACTCTGAGAGCCTCTCGAGAAAGCATAGCCTTTCACTATATTTGAGCTTTTTTGTGGAGCCCTTTTTTATGTTACTCATGGCTAATTTTTATTTATTTCCGTGTTTACAGAATGTTTTTTTTTTAATTATTATAGTTTGAAAGCCACGTGTTGACTTCATTACGTAATAGAAAATAAATGATTGATTTGATTGGATTTTGATTTGAAGTTACCAATTAAATCAAGATTGCCAATAATGCGGCATTCTTTTTTGTTTTCTATATTAAGAGCCTGCCAAAGTCACTCTACTCTGTCTGATGGAAAGTATGAATAGAATCCAAGAGTTGTGGTCACCATAATCATTGCAAATGCAGACAATGCAGTACAGTGAAATACACTATGGCAGCCTAGTGAATGCTTTTTCACATCCCACTTGGGGACGTAAAAGGCATGATAGTCATCGTGACAGTGTAAGGCTTACACAATTACCACGATAACTATCATCCCTGTATCAATGGGTCTCCGATCTCGCACTTACTAACGAAATAGGACAGCACGGATGCTGTCGCTATAGTTTGGTCTACTGTGGGAGGGTAGTGCTGCCCCGGCCGAGCCGGCCCGTTTGTGCTGAAATCAGCGTGGCTCTACTACCTACTAGGCATTACACATATGGCGTAGTACTCTTAATTCTCCATACCGTAGTGCCGAGTCTGCATGTTCATTTCGTAAATATTGGTTTTATATTGGTATATAGTAATAATATTTACTTAAGTAAAAGACATTCAGAGTGCTTACACTTTCCGAAAATAGACAGTTCGGTAGTAGCCAGTCAGATATGTAATTTTGACCTGTTGAAGCAATATCTCTTTCCAACTATTCTCTTCCTTTCTTACCTATCGTACTGCCAATTTGCCTATAAAATTTATATAGTTTATTTCATAATTGAAAATGAATACAAATAAGACTTACTGTCTATGGCGCTACAAATTTTCCCTAAATGTAAACGATAAATCTATAAGCCGGCACCAGCTCTACATTATGACTTGCTTTTCTGATAAGCTTTTAGGATGATTGATAAAAATATAAGTAGAAAGGAGGCAATATAACTTACATGGCCGAATTTAAGGAGAAGTTTCTCCTTTACGCTTTTTTTTCATGTTACCTTACTCTATAATTTTTAAATTGATTTGGAAAATACTATTGTTTAATAGCAAATACTTTCACTTTAGTCCCAATTAAATTTGAAGAGAAAAATCGTTCCGAAACATAAAAATTGCGGGGTGAAGAGTACAGTTTATTACAATATCATAATCTAGCCCCGTTGAAATCAGCGATTTTTTATAAACATTAGCTATATCATTCATAGATAATCTGTATGCAACTGACGTTATCAAAATAAATATGCCAAATCATTTCTTACAATCACAAAAAGAAGTCAACAATAATTTTCCTTAGTGGTAGACTTATAAACATAGATTCAGAACCCGATATCGTACGAAATGAAATCCATTTGTTAGGTTGCGTGCCGCAGGTAAATCACAACGGTAGTTAGGGACCGGTCTCACTGATAGCGGAAAAACCGCCTGTGTAGTTGTTGTTCTTTTGAGGTGTAACTTGCAAACAAACAGATAGACCACAGAGATAATCAGACCGTCAGACGTTGGGTATTTACACCTCATGAAACAAGTGCGCTACCACGTTTTTAGTGCTTTCTTTCCTACTTGGAATAAAAGAGAAGGGGAGGAAGGGTTGATATTCTGCTAGGAGTCTAACAATGCCATTGTATGTAATTGTTTGTGATAATGGCATATAGATGGACATAGATTATTATCATTCTCTATTCTCACAAGCTGGTCACGTTGATGAATCTACATACAGTGCAAATAGAAATACATACTACACTACGCCATCTAGCGAAGACATATCGAACTACGGAGTATAATGAGCTACGGAGAAACTACTAATTCTGAATCGCGATATAGAAATTCTCGGAGCGATTAGCATATACACAACATTCCAACATCAATTCGCCTGGGCGGAGGATCCTCGCTTTGTGTCGGAGAGGCATGACATCCGTTCCCTCCACAGACACTATGTATTATAATTTCAAATAACACATACACGCATACACCACAGAGTGAATTACAATCAACCTAAATTGGGATAAGTATCTTACAATAATTTATTTACCTGGAATAAAATATATTTGTAGGTAAATGATATTTTGAGTAATAGACGAACCTCGCCCTTACCTTTAGCCTCAGATGAAAAGGTTGGCAAACCAGCTTAGTTTAATGAAATCTCGGATTTGTTTTATTGCTATTATGAAAAATGTCGCTGCTTAAGTATTTGGATTTGTGTGTTTATATTTTACTCTTATTTTGATAATACAGCATTCCTCTGAACTTTGAAATTGATATGAATTCGAGATATAAGTTGGAAGATGTCTTTTTTTTATATCGAAATCTACCAAAGTGACTATTCTGCCTGATGGAAAGCATGAATATAATTCAAGAACCGTGGTCGCCGTACTCACTGCGAATGAAAACAGTATGGCGACCCACGCTATGGCGGCCTAGTGAGATGCTTTTTCACGGCCCGCTTAAAGCACCCGGGATAGTAGTGGGAGGGAAACACGTGCGCTGGTAATGAGTTCCAGGCTTTAACTGATTTACACTTGACATCTGTAATGTAAGTAGTCAGTCAGTTCAATTCCCTGTACATTTCTGTAGGTTTATCTTTGTAAAGAAATTATTTTCTTTATGGTAAAAGGGTCAATCTTTGATCTGTTAAATTAGTTAAATTTATGTGGAAATTGCAAAAATATATGTGCCTGTATGACGGCAATTGGCTTGCAATAAAAATATGGGCTTTTAATACGCTAATTAAAAGTCTGTGAGGGTGAAGCTGTGAGTTTGTAACTTGTGAACAACTTATTATCTCTCTCAAATATTAAATCATGAATAATAATTAATTCAAAATATCGTCTATCTTGCCCTGACAACCTCATAAATGGGCAAAACATAACACAATATTGCATAGAAACATGGAAAAAAAGTCATAATTCATTTATATTTTGCCCACCGAGAAGTTTTTCTGAATTTGACGGGTGTATTGTGGTCTACACACATTGTGTTTTCGTTCCTTTTCTAATTATTTTTCCGATACTTGCATGACTCGCGATATCTTTGTTAGCAGGCGTTCCAGTTTTCTGGTTTATTGATCTGATAACCTTTTCGTTTGGCAAATCATGGTTGATAAAACCAATATTGTTGATGCTAGGAATAATAGACCTTGGTGTGCCTATTATACTTAGTCTGGCCATAAATACTGTTACACTTAATTATAAAAAAATATTACATTTGAATTTCGAATCTGTCATTTTTATACGATTGTTCATTGTGTTTTCTCATTTTGGCGCCAATACATTGTAAAATATTTTGCGATATTAAAATGGTGTGGGGTGATAAAGAGAACCGAATCGCTGTGATAGCATTACACAAAGTAGGTATGGAGCCAAATGCAATTTTTAAAACTCTCCATACACTTGGTATTAGTAAAATGTTTGTGTACCGGGCTATTAATAGGTACAATGAGACCTCCTCTGTTTGTGACAGAAAAAGATCTGGCCGTCCACGTAGTGTTCGTACGAAAAAGGTGGTCAAAGCAGTAAGGGAAAGAATTCGAAGAAATCCTGTCCGAAAGCAAAAGATTTTATCTCGGGAAATGAAGATAGCACCTAGAACCATGTCGCGTATTTTAAAAGATGACTTAGGACTTGCAGCCTATAAGAGACGCACTGGCCATTTCTTAACTGATAATTTAAAGAAGAATAGGGTGGTAAAATCGAAACAACTACTGAAGCGGTACGCAAAGGGAGGTCACAGAAAAATTTTGTTTACGGATGAGAAAATTTTTACAATTGAGCAACATTTTAACAAACAAAATGACCGTATTTATGCTCAAAGCTCTAAGGAAGCTTCCCAATTAGTCGACAGAGTGCAACGTGGACATTATCCGACTTCAGTGATGGTTTGGTGGGGTGTTAGCTATGAAGGAGTGACTGAGCCATATTTTTGTGAAAAAGGTATCAAAACATCGGCACAAGTGTATCAAGATACCATTCTTGAGAAGGTAGTTAAGCCCCTTAACATCACCATGTTCAATAACCAAGTATGGTCCTTCCAGCAAGACTCGGCGCCGGGTCATAAAGCTCGGTCCACGCAGTCTTGGTTGGAATCGAACGTTTCGGACTTCATCAGAGCTGAAGACTGGCCGTCGTCTAGTCCCGATCTTAATCCGCTGGATTATGATTTGTGGTCAGTTTTAGAGAGTACAGCTTGCTCTAAACGCCATGATAATTTGGAGTCCCTAAAACAATCTATACGATTGGCAGTGAAGAATTTTCCCATGGAAAGAGTGCGTGCTTCTATTGATAACTGGCCTCATCGTTTAAAGGACTGTATTGCAGCCAATGGAGACCACTTCGAATAAGCTTTTTATATTTTTAATTGTTTTATATTTATGTATTAAACTGACACACTGTAAAAGTAATAAATGTTATTTGCAGTTAACAATTTTCTTTTTTCTTTATTACAATATTTATGGCAAGACTAGGTATATGTTATATTTGTTTGAACAGAGCCCTGTTCGCGAAGGTCAGTTTTACTGACTTCCTGATAAAATGTATTCGTAGATTGTTTTGTTTCTAAATTGAGACATTAGGTAAAATCCGATTTAATTATCATCAACAGCCTTTTACAATCCAGTGCTGGACATAGGCCTCTCCTTAGCAAGAAGGTTTTGGCCTGCTATACCACGCTGGCCAGACGGGTTGGAATAGGGTTTGTTTCAAGTTTTCCTTCTCTTTGTAATGATGTTGTCTTGTGTACTTTGTTCCCTTAGTCACCTTTTACGACACCCACGGGATGAATAGGGGTGGTAACACTATGTATTCTTAATCCGTCACCACACGGACTTTGATTTAATAGGTTCCAATACTGACTACCCGTTATCAACACACATAATATCATTACAACTGACAAATTCTTCCTCAGAGTCCTTTTACCCAAACTAGGTTGGGCTTGGTTTCAAGTGTATTGCGTTTTGGATGAACTTCAGTTTTTTACGCGGAGCGACTGCCGTGAGACCTCTACACCCCAAATATTAATGATATACGAATTATTAAGCATATTAAATTTAAGCGACCAAGGTCTTCTTCAGCTACTGCAATTGCTTTCAACCCCATACGACAACCTTGTGCAGTTATGAAAAATGTAAACAGAGAAAAGAATATACTGAGGATCAATGAATCCTTGTCACGCATATATATATATATACATATATATAACTGAAAATCTCAAAATAACTGGTTTAGTGAAATAAACTCTATTTAACAAGCAATTAAATACTCTGTTAATGAAAGCAATTATATTTATTGTATCTAAATTTACAAAAGTTATAATTCTGTATTGCATTAAGAATGTCTATTGATCAAGATTTTGAGACAATGCTAGTCGCTGTGTGGTGATGGATTAAGAATACAGATTAAAACACCTCTGCTCATCCCAGTCGTAAGAGATAACTAAGAGGGTAAACTGCGCAGGATAACATAACTGTAAAGAGAAGGAAAATTTGAAACAAACCCTATAGAAAGCCTTCTAGCTAGCATGGTATTGTAGGCCAAAAACCCCTCGCGAAGGAGAGGCTTATGTCCAGCAGTGGACTGTTAAACACTGACGATGATGATGATGATTATGATGTTAGATGCTCATTTGACTATATTTCGTTTGTCACAAAAAATATGTATTTCGTTCTACTTTGTCTTCAGCAACGTTCAAGTATATAAAGATGTAAAAATATATAGCTATACAGTAATAATAGTAGACGAAATCCAGACAAAACTCAAAGATATAACAGTCCTTGAGTCTAGAGAGTCCAATGAACTTATTTGTTACTGCCCAAAATCTGTAGGCCACTTGCCAATAACGGAATACTTGTTTGCTCCTTCAAACCGACAATTTCATTATGATAATGGCAACCCATAGATTTTTCTTCGGGGTTTATGTAAAAATAATAGTAGCAAGAGGAAATGTTACATGGCAATTTATCCATTCGAATTATATAACCCAAAACCTTCTAAATTGAACTTTTAAGATTACATTTAGCTGCATTTTCTTTTTTATTTTGAGATCTTGCCATAGTCACTCTACTCTGCCTGATGGAAAGAATGAATAGAATCTAAAAGTTGCAGTCACCATAGTCATTGCGAATGCTGACAATGTAGTATGGTGACTCACACTATGGCGGCCTATTAAGATGCTTTTTTACGCCTCACTTGGAGACGTAAAAGGCATGACAGTCATCGTAGCATTGTATTGCACATACTTATCACGACAACTGTCACCCCCTGCATCAACGAGCCTCGACGTCAGCACGGATGCTGTCGCTTTAGGTTGATCTTCTGTGGGAGGGTAGT
This sequence comes from Hypercompe scribonia, assembly GCA_949316085.1. NCBI lineage: Eukaryota > Metazoa > Arthropoda > Insecta > Lepidoptera > Erebidae > Hypercompe > Hypercompe scribonia. The sequence goes on from OX438993.1 coordinate 13,048,839, forward strand.
ACTACCCCGGTCGAACTGAAATCAGCGTGGCTCTACACATGGAAGAAAAGAAAGAAGAAAATAAAAAACTTGGAAATAAAATTAAAACTTTAACCAAAACAATAAATACATGTTTTGTGACAAATGACGACTGTTGCACCCATAACAGATGTAATTTATTTTTAAATGGTAGGTACTCAGATATATGTATGTATGCTTTACATAGTTCGGAGGCGGTCACTGTCGCTCAGATTTCCTCGTGTTGTTATAAAATTTTAATATCAGATATTTACTAAAAATATAAAATCCATCACCTACAGAAAGTCTTAGACAAACAACACGATTGAGATAGCAATTGTCCTCCATCTGATTCAATGCTCCTTGGTAAGTTGGGAAAGTTCAATGACAGTAAAAAATACGATCGACTATTCAGGCAAAGTATTTGGATGCCCGTCTGTAACATCACTTGTGTGATTTCTTGATACATTAGGCATACACACATAAAATCATGCTTGTTTTTACGGATGGTTAGTGCTTTGGTTCCATGCAGTAAGTAGGTGGCGAGCCTAAGGCTGCTAATCTAAATATTTTTCTTGTTAAAGCCTCGTCCGTTGATTAGCAGGTGCCTCACTTGCAGGTGAAGTTGACTTGGAGCTCTAAATTCTTGGTGGAAACCCTATGCACTCGAAATTAAGTATATGCTTAGCAAAATTTGCGAAGATTTTCTTTTATTCTAAGGGTACCCTTTATTCCTAACACATTCTAAACTTCATGATGATAAGTTGTTTTCTTTTAGTGAAAAATTATTACAGTGAAAAGGTGTACAGCATACCACAGCACATTAATAGCAGCAAATGAACTCAGTATTAGCGCACATGTTTCCCTCCTACTACGATCCCGGGTCCTTTAAGCGCGGCGTGTAGGCCGCCATGTGTGGGTTACCATCTGCATTATCTGCACTCGCAATGGGTTTGGTGACTACAACTCCTGGAGTCTATTCATGCTTTACATGAGGCAGGGTAGAGTCACTTTGACAGAATCATAATGTAAAAAATGTGAATTATAAAAGAAATTGAAGTCGTATCAAAGTACAACTTTATTATTACTGTGTTAAGATAAATTTTGTTATTTTTTTAATGCAACATTGGATTAATACATTCTAATACATTTTTTTAAATATATTTAATTATTTCAACATCAATCACCGTTAACAGCCTTTAACAGTCCATTGCTGGAAGTAGGTCTTAGCAAGAAGATTTTGTCTTGCTATACCACACTGGCCAGACGGGTTAGTATAGAGTTTATTTCCTCTTTACAGTGATACTCATACACTGTCGCTACTATATACTATCTTATATAATCCTACAACTCCTTTCTACTTAAAAACATTTCACTTTTATTCATGATACATACACACGATGCTTGAGGTCATTAGAAAATCGAACTTTAGAAATCCCAACACACACCACATCTTTCGCTGATAAGTCTTTCGCAGTGCAGGCTGCACGCCTGTGGAACTCCTTACCGGAGGTTATTAGGCGGGCACAGTCGGTGAGTACTTTTAAGAAACTCGTCAAGGATCATTATTTATATTTTTAACAAATATATGCTGTATCTGTATGTATGTTTATGTATATATTCATATTTATATACCTATGTAAGTGTATGAATGGATATTCATACATATGTATGTGTAATGGTAGTTAATATACGTAAATTGCAATGTGCACCAAAGACTACATAATACTGTACAGTATAGTCCATCTAACGGTTGCCTGGAAGAGATCGCAGACTGGGATAAGGCCGTATTGTACCACTGTTTTTTTGTTTGTATCCTACATTGTATCTTTCCTACTTATGGTGTGCAATAAAGAGTACCTATCTATCTATTTTCTTGAGAAATTTACACTTCCTTACTCGGCTCTTACGATACTTATTTGATGAATAGGGTGCTACCACTCAGTATTCTTAATCCGTCGCCACACGCACAGTAAATACAATTTATTTAACTAAGACTCCTGTTGTCCTAAATTTTAAGGTACCTTTGTAACGCAGATCATTGCTCTCTAGTCTATGAGATTAATGTAATAAAATCATTTTAACTTTATAAGTAAGAAATCGTGTACAAAATTCGAGGGTCTCGCTTAAACCTTCATAACATCTTATTCTTTTAAGCTCTTCGAGTAAACAGAATAATTTATCTTCGTCGGGATTATCTCTTCTAACAAAATATTTATCTTATCATAATATATAATAAACATGATTATGACAGGAGCGCTTGCCTACATTTTGTTTCTAACGATATAATGTTTGCATACAAACATACACCTACGTATGTTATCCCTGATGCGGTAGACAGAGGTGTACTTAAATGCTCACACGTTGACAACCAAAATTTTGATCCTATTTACATAGTGGAGTTAAACCTATAGGCGTTGTGGCGGAATGGGTGTTATATTTCTCTAACCAGGTAAAATGATTATGCCTAGTAGACCACAAGCATTATCTTTCATCATTCTCACAGGCTTTGTTGAAAAGTTGTTCATATATATACTCATTGGTGCGAGCACTTTAACTGCGCGATGCAGGATTAGTACTTACTATGACGTTTTATTTCACTGTGTATGTCAACCGTACGATAATATTTTTACATAAACTAACTTCTTTTACAAAACATGTGTTATAGACCAGACCACCCAGACATAACAAAAGATCGCGCTCTATATTCTAGTGCAAACTTCGATTTTCTCAATTTACTGAATGTTATTCTTGTGCACCTTCGAAATTAAAGTATTTTATATACAATGGAGTGTTCAATTTAGGGTCTGGCAAGTAAATGTTAACACTATTACTTCGTTGTGCTTCAAATATTAATTTCATAACAATAGTGTATCTCATCAATTAGAGAATTATATAAGTAAAGGTTGATCAGTATATTACAAAGATGAATTTATAAGTTTCCTTATCTTTATGCGGGTAGGTAGATACGACTAGTTATAGGACGTGTACCATTTGGGAGTATCTAGGCTGCAGATTGAAGAAGCTCCCATTATAACTACAATAATAATAATATATCTCTTTATTGTACAGCAAATTAATTACGAAGTTAACTTAAAACTAAGGAAGTACAAGTAGCCACCTTATTACTCGGAGGCAATCTCTTACAGACAACCATAGAAAGAAAATCGCAAGTATATTGACTTAAGTTATATAAGACTACATATAACACAATATATTCCGGTAAGAAGCACCACGAACCGAGCTATAGGTCATTGACCACTTCGGCTCCAAAAACATATAAAATCTTCATATTGAACAGTTGACTAACGAAACTGTTGTGTTTACGAGCACAAAGTTTTAAATAGCGTTGTTTTTATACTTAAATGATTTTATTACAGACACATCTGTACTAAGTACATAAAATTGAGAAAACTGAGATAATTAATCATATATCAATTTATTTTTTAATAATAATTATTATTATTGTCATATCTAACTTAATCGAATACTAATTCTAATTCATAAGAATATTTAGCAGTATGAAAATACATTTCATAGCCATTAGCAGTAACAAAACGCTGGAGTTCGGGTTACGACACTTACACCCATTCGCCCGTGAAACGTGATTGCTCCTAGAAATTATTATCACCTCTTCTTGTCAGAGTTGATAAAAATTAAACAGTTTTTGTATCAAACTAGTGTAATGGATAAACATGGTAACGCCATCTGTTGAGAGTAAAGAGAACTAATCTGTTTAACTTCACGTCTATCAATGTTTTACCATTTTAAATATTCCTTCCATGAAGTATTAGTCAATTGGGAAACTATAAAATTCTTGAGTTATGATTTGAAACCGAAGTATATGCGCCTTAATTCTACAGTGAAATGATAATAAGGCACTAAGGGTTATTTCACAGTAGTAAATATTTTTAGGTTCGATCGGAATTGGGATTCACCACGATCTCTTTTCCTTCAGGGATTCCTTGTTGCTTTTCATTGAGTATGTGAGGTTTTCTGTGTGGTGACGAATCAAGAATACAGTGTCTTGCCAACCTTATACGAGTATACACCTTGGGTGTCATGAATATCTCTGTAAAGACAGGAAATTTGAAACAAACCCTTTACGAAGCCGTCTGACCAGCATGGTATGGTAGGTCAGTCTTTTTTCTAAGGAGAGGTCTATGGCCAACAGTCAACTACTACAGGTTGCTAATGGCGATAATGAACTTGCATGAATGAAGTGCTTCTTGGGTTGCAAAGGTCTATAGATAGCGGTAGACCCTCACCATCAGGTGACGTGTCTTCTGGTTTACCCACTATCATATAAAAATAGTATTAAGTAGTTGTACAAAAATAAATCTGATAAATACTAACGCAACACTTCACCCTTTTGCCTTTGACATTTAAAAAGGTGAGTCTGAATATAGCCAGTTAACGATTATTGCAGCTTCGAAAGGTTTAAAAATGTATTTCGATATTTCAAAGTGTTATAAATAAGTTTCATCGTCATTATCTTAGCTGAAAGATTTCCACTGCTGGCTGCTAGACGTAGGTAATAATAATATACGAGTGTATACGAGCATATGAAATAGTTTTGATTTCATATTTGTTTATTCACTGAGTCTTTAGATTAAAGGTTTGTTCGTCTAGTGATTTGTATGCCTGCCGGCTAACTCCCCTCCTTTTGTACTGTGAGGAAATCCTTACGGATACCAACGAAGGGTGGTTATATTGGACTCGAACTGACTAAAAACTCAGGTACTAGTGGCCAGGGGACCAGGTGTACCCTAGTAAGGAAATCTCTGGAGCTCTGATGTACTTCGGGCCATCTACGGTTGTAGGTAGCCCCTACTGAGTGGAAACCTTATGATTTCTTAACTGCCCCCCTCCCCCGACCCAAAGGGTGCGCGCAGTCCGTAGCGCTCGCATTGCCACCCCGGCCTGCTTCTGCTAGATGAGGTCATCTGTCACCCCCAGGCCTGCGCTTATGGAGGACGGAGATCGTCTAATGATCTCCGGTGCCTGACTCTTCTGCGGTACCTGGCCCGTTCCCGGGTCTGGTGAACCGAGAGAGTTCTAAACCTTGCCTGGTCCCGCTCTGCCATCTCCTTTGCAAGCATAACCTGCTCACAGAAAGAAACGGCGGAGTTCCACGCACTCTCGCTCCATATCATGGCCGCAATCATGTTACTCAACGAGAGAGACCCCACTCCGATGGCCGCCATGAGGCCACGACTCTGCTCCATCCATGCCTGGTATTCTGCAAGCGTGTGGAGCGCTGTCTCCACGGTCCAGCCATTGCACTGATAGCACTCAGGCGTTGGCTCCTTATGGATCAGAAACAGGTGATCTCTGAAACATCCTTTTCTAGTGATCACCTGCGTCAGCCGGTATGAGAGAGTCCTGTAGTGCTCCTCAAGCCAATCCTCGATAAGGGGTCTTACTACCGAAACAAAGGCGTGCCCAGCGCTTGGTTGCCCAAATCGTTCCTTCCACTCCTCCACGAAGCCCTAGTGGAGTTGAGATTTCTGATGTTCGATTTCTTGAGTCTCAGTTCTCCGATCCAGCTCCCAAGCCTTCTTGCACCACTGATAAATAGCTGCAAGGGCTCTCGCCTCTAGGTCCAACGACTAAGCCCCCTGGCTTGATCGTGAGTCCAAATAAATTTCTAAAGTTTGATTATTTTGTCCTGTTTGAATGCCATCATCATCAATCAATAACATCGAACAGTCCACTGCTGGGTATAGGCTCTCTCCTTAAAAAGGTGGTTTTGGCCTACTATACCACGCTGGTCAGACGGGTTTGTATAGGATTTGTTTCAATTTTTTCTTTCTCTTTTTGCAGTGATATTGTTCTATACAATTTGCTGCCTTAGTCAACTCTTACGACACCCATGGAGTGAACAGGGTTGGTGACACTGTTTTCTTAATCCGTCATCACACCTAGAGTTTGAATGTAAATCACTTCAAATATATATGTGTATTTAGAAATATATGAATATGGCTGGTTACCATAGCACAAAGTCTTCCTATTTTAGGGTCAGACGGTAGGACTGTACTTAAGAAGCCTAAGGTTTACCAGTACATAATAGCTTAATAAAAAATTCTCTATCCAAAGGGCACCTTGTAAGAAATTGCTTTTAACGTTCAGGCTACCCTTTGTACATATTTACCAGACCCTTGCAAGGATTTTTACTATATAATAAACTTTTTTATTAATTTCTGTACCAAATCATATAACGTTTGAATTGCTTACTTGTTTTTTTACACTTTAGTGTGGTGACCGAGGTCTAAAAGATGAAATGTGTAAGTCAAACAGATGCGACACGGACGAACGAAAAACTATTTCTCCTTCTTTATTCAGGCATACATCTATCTATATATTTAAATATATTGGATCCACAAATATTTATACCGAGAACTTTTAAAGCTTCAGTTTGTTTAGGCCAACAGACCTTTCAAAAAGTAATCAAAAAGTTAACCTAACGCGAGGTCTGAGTCCTTTATCACGGCTCCAACATGCATGTTCCTTTTGTCTTCACATAGTGCTGTGGTCGATGGTAACAAGGATTAATAGGGTATTATACTAGGACGGCCTATTTTAAGTTTGAAACGTATATTGTGTCGATTTTGTTTCAAAAGGTTATTTATTGAATGGGCGTGGACTGGCCCTAAAAACGTGTATTGGGTAAATTATATGAAATATTTTTCTAAAAACGTTACTTTATAATTTATTTCTCAGTACTTCTGTAGCCTGACTTTTAACGTTTTCTTCTCTTCATATTAGTGCTGCTTTCTGACTAAAAACTCTGACTACAACACTGATGAAAGTGAGTGTTGAGTATAATAAACACACATAGATTTTTTTGCCCGGAGGAGTAGGCAAAGGTATACCTCTGCCATAAACAAACAGGCGTGGTTTTATTTAAAGTTGTTGTTTAAAACAATTACAATACAACTTTAAAACATATTGTAATTTCTAATTTCGTCCTCAAATACTACAAAAAAATAAAAAGCTTTGACATTTCCCTTGCGTATTAAAACACTAGGAGAACAATCAAAGCGAGTTGAAACACGACTGGCGGCCATTTAACGCGACTGCAAAAGCTTTCTGGAACAAAGCAAATACTTGTCTGTAGGGTTTACATCATTCATAATCATAAAAAAAAAATATTTTTATAGTCACAAAAAATATCTAGGTCACAATTATATCACCATTCGTACAGCAGTCTTTTCTCTAATTACGATGATTTGACAATATAACACCTAACTAATGGAAAAAAGGTTACATGTAACACAATCATTGTACTGATTATAATCAACAACAAGAGTTTCTTTCTTCAATTACTTTAAAAGTAAAGGGTTAAACGCAAAGGAAACATCGATTGAAAAGCTTCCAAAATGTAAAAAGCAATTGAAAATATAATATATCTTTCAATATCTAATTACTAGACTATTAACTCCAATTTGCAGTCAATTTTTCACGATTTTGATTTGATTTTTGACTGGCCGAAACTGTCACGTGAACGCGTGCCAGCCCTGAATAGCACAGATTTCACAGAAAAAATAATAAAAATGGTTGTTTTTACTTTTCGTTTCGGTATTGCGGCGGCAATTTTCCATTTTTTTATTTTCCGTAATTCTACGCGCAACAGTAATTGAAATGTACTCCGTACCTTTCTCCTCTCACGCTCGTCATTATTCTCTCATTTTAATCCCATTTACATTTGATTTTTTTATTTATAAACATATAAAATTTTATTGTTGACTTGTGGAAATAATGTTTTCTCCTATTTCGCGTCAAATAATTTTTCATGTAACGAGGGAAGGTATGAGGAAATACATATATGTGCAAATGATGTATGATGTAAACAAATCTACTCTGCGTAATGGAAAGCATGAACGGGATCCAAAAGTTGTGGTCACCATACTCATTGCAAATGCAGATAATGCAGTATGGTGATCCACACTATGGTGGCCTAGTGAGATGCTTTTTCACGCTCCGCTTAGGCAGTGCCTGTGTAAGGCTCAACGGTTACCACAATGACTGTCAATCCTGTATCAATGAGCCTCCGGTCTAGGATTCATAAACGAAACATGATAGCATGGATGCTGTTGCTTTAGGTTGCTTTTCTGTGAGAGGGTAGTACTGAACTGATCGAGCCGGCTCGTTTGTGCTGAAATCAGCGTGGCTTTACTACCTCATTTTCTATTTGTCTATTTGTCACAAATTTCACCAAGAATTTCACCATCAGAAATATTAAGAATACGTAAAACGGTACTTTTTTATCAGAAATTGTTCAAAATTCTCACTCAAGTGCTATTTTTACACTTTCACGACGTATACATCGGTTAAAACGTCGGACAATATAAGGCATTGTGTATTTTTCAAATAATTTTATTAAAAATAAGTCGAGTTATTGAAGCAATTAGTTTGAACAAATATGTACTCGATATTGAAAGTAAAACAGTTACTATCGAGCCAAGATTTTCAAGATTAAAAAAGATCACTTCTGGTTAGAAGTCCACATTCTGATTTAATTTCTAAACGAATACCTCGTTTCTAACAGCTTACTCTATACATCACGCTCCGCTTAACGGCTTACTGAAAATTAATAATTTAATTCATCATTGTCGTAATCCTCCAAACTTTATATAACACTTATAATATTAAAATTGTCATTACAATGTCCTCGCAATCTCGGTTGCGAAGCATCAAAATCCTTCCTAAAAATATTAAAAGAAAATCTTTGAAAAGGTTTTTCTCAAATATTCGCTAACAATGAGAAGCGTGACCTTTTCAAGAGGCTGATTTTTAGGGTACCGTGGTTTTAACAAAATTTTACTTTTTATTTTGAGTAATTTGACTTTAAAAGTAACTTGTCCACGTTTAGTTCTAGTCATCAAATTCACAAATTACCACCGATTGAGTAAGGTTACAAGAATCACATTCATCCCTCCTCCCAAGCAGACGGGTCACTCATGCTAAATAACTACCATCGCCTTTAGACTGCAACTCATGTATGGACTCAATCTACAAGTATTTTGCTGCCTTTTGAGGTCTTACACCTGTCTGAAAGCAGTTGGAAAAAGAAGCATGACTCTCCCACATATTGCCATAAATTAACAGTGACTTAAACATGCTGCATCTATCATAGCTGCCTGAAATCTGTCTAATGATGAATGTCTGTCTTTAGTCATCGTAAACCTTTTGTGACCTTAAATCAATTTACATTAAGTTTAAATTTGCATAGCAAAATGAAACCTATCTCCGTTAAGCTTCTAACAATACTATTATATACCTTGGAACGTTTCAATAACTGTGAGTTTAAATATTCTCCCCTCTATTTTTAGTTCTTCCAACCTGGCACTACCCTAAAACGCTGACGTCACAATCAAAACATTGTACGGAACTCTTTCACAGAATTGATATCGCTCCAAAGATTTTTTAATAACAAATCTACTGATTCAGCGTCTCGCAAGTCCGAGGAAATGTGACAAAGAATATTTGAGAGTTATTTGTAAACTTTTATCTTATATTATGTGGTTTCGTCATATATAATAGGGTTGTCAATATTCATATTGTATTGTGTCTCAGGACCATAGATCTATAAATGCGTAGACTTGACCAATGTTTATTTTCTTAGATTTTTTCGCTTTAAATGTAATTTTTTGTTTCTTAACCACACTGTAAATGGAAATAACATTTGACAAATATAACTGGTATGTCAGTCAAGTTGGTTTTCTCTTCGAGACAATAATTGTATGGTGACAGGAACTGCGTTGCGTTTAGGTGTATTTTATCTAATGTATTTATACTAGATAGGTAGTAGAGCCACACTGATTTCAGCACGAGCGGGCCGGCTCAACCGGGGCAGTACTATCCTCTCACAGAAAACCATCCTAAAGCGCCAGCATCCGTGTTGTCGTGTTTCGTTCGTGAGACCGGAGACCCATTGATGCAGGGGTGACCGTTATCGTGGTAACTGTGTAAGCCTTACACTGTCACGATGACTATCATGCCTTTTACGTCCCCAAGTGGGGTGTAAAAAGCATCTCACAAGGCAACCATAGTGTGGGTTTGCATTGCATGTGCTGCATTGTCTGCATTTGCAATGAGTATGGTGAAAATAACTCTTGGATTCCATTCATGCTTTCCATCAGGCAGAGTAGAGTCACTTTGGCGGGCTCTTAATATGTAAAAAAAACACTAATCTAAAAAAAATATTTAGTAACTAATTTAATTATAAGTATTAACTTTAAATTAACTAGTATGTTTCCATGAAATCTGGTACATGAACAAGCACTACCTACTTTGGGATGAGTCGACTTTGTATAATGTTTCCTAAAATAAAATTATTATTAGTAAGTTGTAAAGTGGGTAATGCGAGACGTTAAAACGCCCTAAGTGATGTGACGAAAAGCTGACGTGACGATAAGGTTTAAATTTAATTTAAAATATTATTTTCATTATTTTCTAAAGTACATAAAGTTATTTTTATAAGAAAGTATTCTTATCTCTAGTATATAAGGATTATATACTTTAATGAGACGTTTAAATTACAAAAGCCTGACAAAAAGGTGTTGATCATTTTTATTTTCTGTTAAAATTGTGGAAGATACCTAAGATTATTTTTTGTGCTATGCATGTAACTATTTTTAGATTGGAAAAATTTCGACAATTATTCGACTTTAATTACCTGTGCGGCTTTTAAAAGAACCTTTTCAATTATATTTATTAATACGATTATTTTGGTCAAAATATATATAGAAAATAAATCGTATCACTGTTCCTTGTCTCCTTAGTTGATGTATGTGTGATTCGCAAAAAACGAAAAAAAAATCTGATTGACAACCCTGAAGCACTTTCTCTGTTAGAATCAAGTGTATTCTCTGAAGAGCGTTCAGTCATCGTGCTTGAAACACATTTACACTTGGAACTAAAGTTATGAATAGTAATGGCTCAAGTTTTAGGATTTCTGCCATAAATATATTCAAGTCTTGTTGTTAAGTAGTGATCGCTTCAGGGGATAAAACTAATATCGACAACTTTGGTTCGTAAAGCAAAAAATACCACAAATATAGGTATACAGATTTACTTTACACTTTGAAGTTAAATTATGATAAAAGCATAGTTTTTGTTATAATAGCCTCGACGCTGAAAGTTAGGATGAACACATCTAAGTATCAAGGAACTTCTAATGTTTTATATCATAGACGCAAATACTCATTTAATAAACGAAACTATTGAATACATTCAAGATTCAAGATTTTTTCTTTTTTTCTTAAAAAAAAAGACAACGCCCGTACTAGAAATTCTGCATCGCGGGGGACTTTACAAACATACAAGAAACGGACACAAGGAACAACAATTTATTGGTCACACGAAGTGTTGTCCCATGTGGAGTTTAAACACCCAACACTCAGGGCAGTAGAGACCGGCATGGCGCTTAAATCACTAGGCCAACCGTGCAGTGTAATTGTTGAATGTGAAATATTTTTGGATTCACTATTTTACTATACAAGACATTCCTGTAAAAATTGTGTTACAAAGACATTTCTTAAGCCTCTGATAATGTTGACTAAAAATTGCTTAGGTGTGATAAAACCTGTAACAAAATAAAGTATTATGGGTTATATCACCTTATTTTATAAAAAAAAAATGTCTCCTACTATATTCACTATTGATTTCGGCGAAAAAGGTAAAATTGCTTGACATTTTTGCTGAAAAAATATTTTTGCTTAAGAATAACTTCACCAAAAATATTTCAATTGTTCGTTCCAAACCCCGAGTTAGAAAGAGGTACAAATAAATGAGGTCAGACTAAAAGAACGGTGTGTTAATGAAAATCGATACAGCTACTGATTTTATTTCGTGTCTTTACTTGAAAAAATTAGAAGCTAAATAGATGAGGCTGTAAATTAATCTTATGCTAACTATAGTAGCGATTAATTAAAAAGTAAAATTCTCAAAATATGCACTGATCGTATAAGAGTGAGTTTGGTTACCTCAAACCTCAAGCTGCATTAAGATAATAAGAAGCTAATTCTGGGCATAACTAGACTTATCCAGTAGTTGTATTGACTGATGTTTTCCCTGAACTTAGAATAGCAAAAGATAAGTTACTATAATTGTCATTCCATTATAAGACATCACTATCATTTCACGAGGTTGGATGAATTCAAAGAAAACACAAACACATAACAACAGACGATCAAGTAAACTGTTATGCGCTGTAAGCTGCTAAAGAATTCTTTGCAAAACTTCATAGAAGAATACAGGTCCATTAAAAACAATTACTCAAAATAAAACACCTCAAAATACTCCAACAACACTTTACGCTATTATACCCAGCAATAAAAGTAATAGTCCAATACATTTTAATACCTCAAAAGCTTCACAAAAGCACCCCAACATATCAGATGCTACAAACCCATTTCCATTTCCTGTAACAAAGTATAAAATACTGCTATTTATTGTCTTCTATCTGCCGCTGACGGCCTTCGAACATGACAAAGCCTCAAAAGCCTTTTTCCCTGACGGCCATTTACCATTCCGGTTTGGGAATGGCTTTGACCGGAAGTGGTGTACTATTTAGCACGATAGTGCCATTTTGAATATACGACTACTTGATGGCTAAAAGAACATAATTTTTTTATTAGTGATGTTTGAATATTGTATTCTGTATTTATTTAAGAAATACTTTTAGTTATTCTATAAGCAAACAGGTTTAATATTACGTGTAATTGACGATATTTTTTTTGTAACCGACTTCCAAAAAATGAGTATTCTCAATTTGTTTTTTTTTGTTTATCATTTCGATTTGGGTAATTACTTTTTTATTGCGTTTAGCATATTTCTTCTTTGGGCCAATTGAAAGAGATCAATTCTAAGGGTAGTAAATTATGGAATTTAGGGTACAGCTAACCATGATTCATCATAATGTACATGTATTAAATTATGATAGTTTTAAAAGGAAGTCATTTATAGAACGAACAACAGAAAATTGACCGATAGAAATATGTAGCTAACTATATATATATTTCTACTTTTTTTTTGTATATATTAGTTCAAGTGAATTCTTCTGAATAAAAAAAAACTAAGGCATGTAACCAAGAAAATGTACCGAAGGACAGTTTAGGAGATGGTTCACTTCAGCAGTCTTTTACTTCAGGTTAGAAAGTGTATTTTGACCTCAATTTACACTTTTTGTAAAATTAATTGATGCTGTATCCTTGAGTAACTGAAAATTTTCTAATATTTACGCACTTTTTTCCATTACCATGATGGCCATTTTCATCGATAAAATAGTATCCTACTGAACAAGTTACGTAAAAACTAATTTATACTTTCTTGAGGTATTCCTAAGAGACTGAAGAAAAGGAGCAAAACTCCTGAAAGAAGAAATCCTTAAAACAAATTATATGTCATCTGTTACAGAGCGGAGGCGTCATGTTCTCGCCCTTGGGACGTCTCCGCGTCGCTCAGGCAGTCAGAAAACAGGTAAATATTCATTATCTTCAAATAAGGTTTTAATTTCTTAAGACATTAGGTGTACTGAATGATGTCTCATAATTAACATCATCCTTCAAGTTTGTCTTGCCAATCTAAGTATACATACATAAGATACGAACTACTTAGTGTACTTTGGTGTACTTTAGTTATTTCTAACCTCTTCAGAATATACTCGTATTTTTAATTTTGATGTTTGCCCATTTTCAGATGAGTCAGCTTCCAGTGTTAGGCACAGAAGCAGCTCCTCTTCAAGCGCCATTGTGTTATCAGCTGCTTTGTGCTCCCCCACTAGCGCCATTGCCCGCGTGTGCACCATGTGAGCTACCACCACCACCCTATGCTGTTTATCAACTGCCATTTGATAGTGAGTAAATAGTACATTATTTGTATAATCCGTCTTGCATTCATATTAATATTTCGTAAATTTACAAATTGTCCTAATCCAGAATAAGATTAGAACGTCTTAAGGATGATGATGACATACAAGTAACAAAACCGATATTGTTATTTCTTCTTGATCGATATTTAATTATTCCAATTACATTTTTTAATTCCAGCCACTCCAGCAATCTACGGACCTCCAGCTCAATACGCGTTGGTACCAGCCCCTTACACTACTCCTTGCTGTGAGCCATCATGTTGCGCACCCCTGGACAAGCAGCCGCGAGTACCACCCCCACCGTTACACCCTGCGTTTATCTACTAATCATGTTCACGATAAATATATTGAAGTCATTGAAATTCCGCTGTCATATCATCTCTGAATATGAACCCTTAAAATGTATCCTAAATCAAATACTTAAAATTAATGTCAGAGTATTCATTGTCACTGGTCTTAGATGTTATTGGATAGAAGTAAATGAAATTTAAAAAAAATCAGGTAAAAGAAAGATAAAAATGATTCTATATCACAAAAGACTTGAAGATAGAACGAGGACTGATTTTGGCGAAAAAGATACGGTAAAAAATTATTCTTGTGTTGTAGATTCTTCAACTCCAGCTTCAAAGATGCGACAGTCATTTTAAGAAGCTTCAATGAAAAGTGTTTGATTTATTATAAGTATATATTTCTATATTTCAGCTTCAATGCCTTTAATATATGCTCACCGTACCATCAATCGCGAAGAAGATTCCCTTCTTCATACGTACTTCATACAGCTTCTTCGTATGTTCCATCTTAATTGCTCAAGTCTTCCAATCCAGTTAATGCTCATCTGTCTTTAAATACATTACTCTTTTCTAATGAAACGGTTTAGTATAAAGCAACTGTGAGTATTCAATGGATGTTACAAAGAGAGATGGTGATGTGTGTTCAAGTTAGTTCGTGGTTGATTTAGATTTTTCTGAATGTGTGAGATCGCTTTTATTTATAGATATGAAATAGTTTTAGCTTCAAACAGGTATATTTAAGAAACCGTGGATTCACGTGCTATCATTAATATTATAGTGTTAATTATTGGTGTATCAAATTGATGTTCTTGTGACATATTGTTGAATTTTAAGATCATTTAAGTATACCGAGTGTAGGAATGGTATATTTGGTGTCGTAGCTAAGAATGTTTCGTTAAAAGAATGATAAATGATTCTATTGTTACCCGATTTAGATGTTTTTGAGCCAATTTGATACATCTGTAAGCATTATTGTTAGTGTATGAACACTCAGGTCGGGGGTGCGGTTGGAGGTGTTCATTTTTAGTTTTGTAGATCTCTATAGCTATAACTAATTATTATCTTTAGTCGGCAAGTTAAATACAGACTACTCAGAAATAACAAGTAAACTGATATAATATTGACCATACTTTTGAGCGAGTCATGTTGCCATTGAAGTAAGCCACGGCCTCACAGAAAGTCACGGTCCAAAAATCTTTTGTTGTTTTTCACGGAGTGACTATGATTACTGAAGAGTCAAGCTTCCTTATTCAATTCTGGGGGGAATTTCAAAGGATTATGATACACGTGTGACTTTTAAATAACGTATGTGACTACTGTGCTTGAGATCTAGGATTCGATTCCTGGATCTAAAGAAATGTTCTTATGACCTGCAAATATTTGTTTCGAAGTTTGTGTTTTCTTGTATAATACGTGCATATATATTTACAAAAAAAAGTATATCAATATTCTATCAATTAATCTAACTATTATATAGGGTGGGCCACGAATAAGTTAACATTTAAAAAAATCGTATAAGAAACCATTTGATATATTATTAAAATTGTTTACTTATTTACAAGAAAACTAATTAGATACAATTTATTTTTTAAAAATTACATCGTCTAAATGACCACCGTTTCGGCGTTTGTACTCTTTTAAGTGAGCACCGAAATTTTCAAGCTAAGAGATCGCGAGATCGCCGACATCTCTTCGCTGATTGTCTTTTTATGGACATAGATTTTGGTTTATTGATGAAGACATGATTTTTAAGTAACCCTATAAAAAGAAGTCTACTGGGCATAGATCTGGACTTCTGGGTGGCCATGGAATGTTTCCTCGTCTATAAGTCAGCTTTTCCTGAAACATGTCGTTGACCAGCGGCAGGGACTCGTTGGATGTGTGACGAATGGCTGCATCTTGTTGAAACTATATGTTACGATTCTAGCCAGCAAATTCCAGTAGCATCGGTCAAAAGAACTACCGTAACATGTTTGCGTGGGATGTTAGATTCAAATGTTAACGAATTCTTGGCCCACCCTATACTACAAGCTCCGTTTAGTTTGAAGCTGCATAACATTGTGTGTCAGATTGCCGAAATATTTATTTATATATTTTTTAATTATGTTATAGTTGTCCTTGAACAGGTGACCACCTGACTGCCTGATTGCACTCTATACCGTAAAATTGATTCTTGTACAACTGAAACCGCACCCAATCAAAACTAATTTTTGATGAATGTTCAAAACACGAGATCATTTAGAATCAAGCACAAAATTGATTAGTTGCTAGATTTAGACTACATTACCTCTTATAAAAGACAGAATTTGGCTTGTTATCCTTTTAAAGGACTTTTGGTTATCCTAAGTATAAGTAAGTTTTTGAATACCCGTGGTGATGACGTCTTAAAATTGCAAGTAGCATATAATTTTAAAATGTATGTATGTCATAACTTCATGATGTTAAAGTTGAAAGCAAAGTTGGCGTGTTTTAATCATTTCAAGGGACCTGGTACGATAATAATAGTAAGTGTAGAACCAGAATTTTTCGAAGCAGTTTTAAGACGTTTTTACACCGATGATAATGTAGTGCAGAGAATATAAAAAGTATTTTTTAATATTCAGTTTTTACATGTTGCTGTTGATATAAAACTGGGGTCCAAGACATTATAAAAATATGTTAGTATCAAAATCACACGATGTAATTTTGAAACTTACATATTTCAACCAGTTATTGTTGTGTTGGGAATTATTGATAACTATCTCGGTTTTACAGAATAACATGTTTAGATAGTTGAATCGTTTATGACAATATACAGTAAATGAATCGACGAGACCAGAAATACAACAAAATAAATAAAGTGAATATCTTCACTCAAATATATACTTGCCTGAACATGTACTAGCTATGAAATTGATACTTGAAGTTATAGAAATAATCAAAACTAAATTCTCTGCTTTATTGCAGCAAATAGACTTAACTAATTGTTAAAGATTGTCATAAAGTCATCAAGATAAATGTGATATGGAATAATTTCTTGAACAATAGTAACACTTTTATTTAGTATCTTTAGATGTAGATCCGTTTAAATCTTTCAATATAACTGAACCGTTGTAATATTGCATAAATCCATTTGATTATTGACTAATTTTAATAATTATAAGGTCTCCTGCACATGTGATATCCATTCAAATATGCAAGTGTTTCTCCTGATGTCTAAGAGTTTTACGTGTGTAGTTAACATTAGGTCTCTTAAGATGCGACTAGAATTTCGAGTGGTACGAGTTAAAAATAGGACCAAAGAATAATGACACACACTCAAAAAGAAAAATATGTATGCAGTAACGAACCACGTCTTCATAGTTTAGTACATCACAAATCTCTATACGTAAATTGTTGTTATAATATTAATCATTTTGATATTGTATTTCATCTATGGCTGCTAGTTGTGTAATACTTAGAATAAATAAAGCTGTTTCTTTAAATTTACATAACCATTATATGTTTGAAGACAAATTTAGTGTTCAGAGATTGCCTGATTTAATTACTCCTCGGAAATGACCCTTATCTACAGGTAGCTTTAGGAGCAGTTTTATTTACTCAAGTATGTTCGATGTGGTCTTCTGCCTCTAGATGTAAGGCTTTCGTCTCAATTACTACTTGTACATCAATAATATACGATTAGTATTATTGGAAATGCTGTCAATTTATCGTTTTGAATTTTACGATATATGTATTTATCTATAGTTGTTAAGTATAGATCTTAACGTGATGCTTCGCTCAACTATCATTTTTTATCTTCGTGTGAGCTTGTAATTTTCAACTCTTTGTCCTTTTCTTACAACAGATTCAAAATATAGCTCCATCAATCCAAATACAACAAACAATATGTTGGTTTCATCATCTCAATTAAACAGATATAACCAACCTTAAATCAAAATCAATCAGTTGCTTAAACTACAACAGAACGCACCAATATGAAATAAGTGGTATTAGCTACGATATGTAAGCAATTGTGAATAATCACAAGAAAACATTTGATTGTTGATACATAAAATTATATCATCCAAGTACAAATCATCTTAAATTTGGCCATGAACTACTCAGATTTTTTAACATGCTCGAGCGTGTAACTCAGTTGGTGAAGTATAATTCAAAGTAAGAGTTATCTTTTTTAAACTAAAGAATTCAGTGAATTTATCTTACTTATTTTGCAATTGAAACTTTGATATTATCTTGTCAAAGAATATTATGCATGACGGACAATATCACTGACTTATCTCCAACATAGCAAATATTGTAGTACTGAACTACACGTTAAGAATTTTACATTTTAAAACTGTTTGGAGTCATGTTTGTACGAATATATCGTACGTTTCGTTCACATGCAGAAACTTTGTGATTTTATTAGAAAACTAAACCATCTCGATAAAGTAGTTTAGCACTGGCTTCACATTTATGATCCATCTGTCTTACATATTACGTGGCCTAGTGATATACTGCCTAACATATCGGATTATGTATCAGTATGCCGTAGTTGGTGATTCTTTTACAAATTGTATATAATCTCTCGCTAGGTGTTGTTATTGTGTGGATGAATGTTATTTAGACAATACTAAAATAATTCTAGGTTATGGAAACTATGTATTTATTGATATCATCAATTGTAAGGTCAGCTTGGCATTGTGATCTGTCTCTTATCAGGACTGACTTTGGTCAGTGTAAAACCTTGTTAGACATGAAATTCCTCAATTATTTTTTTGTTGTATTTAAGTTTTCTTTTAATTGCTCTATAACCATTATAACAACATGCAATTAAAATGAATCTAAATTTATTTCAATTGCGCTTAAATTTTACGTCGAATTATAACAAAAAACAATATTTGAAATGTTCAAGTCAGTCCTGTTTTAGATATCTCTTTGTGGCTATTGTAATCTTAATTATCATTATACTCCATCACATCGTAATCATCACCATCACCAACATCACCATAAAGTTTAAAATGTTTTACTTAGACTCTGTTATCATCATATAATGTGATTATTGATTCTTATTATATCTATATTTCCTTTTCGTAAATATTACTCAGATTTTAAGAGAATGACAAAGTCACGATGCTTTCCAAAAATAAGATGGATTTTTTCCTGCTATAATTGAACCAGACTAAAATACATTGTAAACGAAATTTGCGCTTCCAGTAAATTCTAAAACAGTTCGTATAATTCGATACGTGTAAACTTCTGACCCT
Organism: Hypercompe scribonia; assembly: GCA_949316085.1. NCBI lineage: Eukaryota > Metazoa > Arthropoda > Insecta > Lepidoptera > Erebidae > Hypercompe > Hypercompe scribonia. Next base: position 13,068,230 of record OX438993.1, read on the forward strand.
CCTGTTCTAAATTTATTTACATATTTTATTTCTTTGTGTTAATAAAGGATGAATCCTGTGAGGAGAGGAATCCTTTCGCATCTGCGTCCACATAGTTGATACATGACATACAGGGACGAAGACAATACATATGTTTTGGTTGTAGCTCGATAGTGGGTTGTCAGATGGTTCTTTACGTCCACTTATCATTTGCTATAGCAAAGTAGATAGAGACAAATAAAACTATCCTAAAATATGAATAATTCGATTGCGTGGATTTTGGCTCTATACATGTATTAGATTTAACAATGTTTTACGTGTAGCTCATGCAAATTACAATTGTGAATTTCATGATCACTTGCCCTATTTGTATTCGACTCTTTTGAAAGTCCAGAATCTTCACAATTGAACTTTAAATTGTTTAAATTAAACTCTCGATGTTCACAAAAATTCTAAATATTAGAAAAAAAAAGAAAATAAAAATCGTACATTCTCTCGAGTTCCAGTGTTCGCAATTTATGTGTAATGCTTGTTTATAAGGATAAACGTACCTCTAGTTTTCGTCTAAGAATTGTCCAGAAACAAAGCATCTGTGAACTTTTTGTTGTTTTTTGTCAAATTTTCGAATTGTATATGCTGTTCGTCTTCTACAGTGACGTTTTGATGGGAATATATTTTTAGAGATAAATATAAAATTGTCAAAAGAATTATTGTAATCCATGAATCCATTTTATAACACTGAAAATTAGGGAGTACCCTGATTTCAGAGATTCTGTGTTTCCAAATCATAATGACGTCGTCGAGTGGTAGTCCATCCTGAGATGAGAAGACTGAATGCTTGAGTTGAAATAAGTTTTGATCAGATTTGAATGAATACACAAGACGTGGAACTGAAGATATTATGATTAAACAATGACTTTAAGAAAATCAATACATTGCAAATACTTGTTACATACAGGTATAATGCTCATTCGTTGGCATATTTCTTTTTAGAATAAAAAAAATGAAAATGGGAACTGCAGATCTCAACGTCACTGTGTTGACTAACACATTTTTGATAAAACCTTTACAAATTTGTAGTCCAATTTTTTTGTTATGATAGTTTTACCCTTTTTAGGAATATGTGTAACGCAAGAAATAAATAAATATTATTTGTTGATCGTAGAAAATATTTCATAGCGATATTTTTATTGTTGACTACTTATAAGAGATTCTCTTAAAAGCTATGCATTATAGAAAAAAAGAACGGCTTTTATATGTATATCGACCAGTGTTTAGTACGTACGACACATAATAATTATTAATAAATAGACATTATAGAAAACTATTATTAAAGTCACGTATCAAGCTGTCTTTATACTGTACGTAGCAGAAATAATTATTCTCTATCCTACTCTATACTATAGGTGTTAGAATGTGACTATGTATATTTCCTATAATTATTAAGTGTGGACAAATTTTAATGTCGTTATTAAATTCTATGTTTAATAATAATTAAAATATATTATCTTCAATAATTATTAACAGTAAGTAAGCGCGCTATCGTGATCATTATCCAATCATTACGCACATAAGTAAAAATAATAATATACGAATTAATTTTAGGTAATAATAATAATTACACCATTGTATCATCGAATGTAATTGTTGATTGTTATTATAATAATAATTATTAAATATAATTATTGTCTAGTTATTATGTATGTGATATTGTTATTGGAATAATAGATATTTTAAATGCTATTAAAATAATTAATTCTATTATCCTTCTTGTTGACTTCTGTGTGTAATAGTTAAATTAGATAATAAGATTAGATCATAAGGGAAGAATTTGAATAGTAAAGTTTCGAAACTGATCAACTATTTGTCCTGATATATATATACCTTATATCAACCCTATTAACTGCTTGATGTGTTCTTTATATAAATAAAACATACATTTTCACATACAGCCTTTGATCATTAGAAATTCTATAAAATCTATTTCAAAAAAGTTTAATAAATATTTTAATTATTGCATACAAAAAACCACTCTGAGATAAGTTATGTTGCTACTTAATTTAATAATACAGATCGGTTTTAATTTTTAATTATATTATGATTATAATTATAATCTTATTATGTATATATCATATTGTAATTATAATAATAATCATAACATAATCACCGATTCTCCTTTACATCTGTAAGTTTAAATAATTATGTCTGTGTCAGTATTAACGCCATAATTTATTTCAAAAATATTCATATTTAAATTACATAAAATATTTTTTTTATGTTAAAACACCAAACATTAAATTTGCTTAAAGTTGTTATGATCTCAAAATAATAATGTATAAATGACAGACGCTCTAATTTACTAAAATATTTGTATCGAGTCTAAATACACCTTTAAATTAGATATTATTTTTCTTTTATTAAATGTAATTTAGAAGCTCTCATATCACTTGAAATTGCAAATCACTGTGAGGGGGTATCATGAACCTTATTTAAAGCCACACATGCAATTTGTAAAAATATTTAAATCTCATTCTATGTATGCGTATTTAATTCTATATTAATATATTTTGAAAATAAAAATAGTTAAAATATAAATATACAACGATTATTATTAATGTAACTTTTCTTGTATAAATATATAATATTATTGCACTCATATTTAAATTGAACACCAGAATTTAAAATTCAAATCATGAATCACTCTAAATTAATAAATATTTTAATTTACAATTAACGAATACAACTTTATTTTATTTATTTATTTCATGATGTGTATTCATTTTTGTATAGTTATTTATTAGTGAACACAAAATAGTATTCATGCGACCCCCTAATAGAGCTAAGTACAATAATTAATTATAATAATGAAGCAATAACGAATAAATGTAACTGTTAAGTCACATATAATAAATCTAATTAATGTACATTCATGTGTTTCATTTTATTCCTTTTAGAGTATAACATTATTAAATTATTAAATTCTATAATTAAAATAATTATCTACGTTTTTATAAGCGCCTGCCATATTAACTCTACGCTGTTTGATAAAAATCATAAATAGAATTCACAAGTTGTGGTCCATGCTCATTCTGAGTAGATAATGCAGTATAGCGATCCGCACTATGACGGCCTAGTAAGATGCTTTATCACGCCCGCACTTGGGTACGTAAAAAGCATGATAGTCATCGTGGCATTGTAAGGCTCATACACTTACCACGATAACTGTTATCCCTGCATCAATGAGCCTCTGGTTTCACACTCACCAACGAAATGCGGTAGCATGGATGCTGTGGCTTTAGGTTGGTCTTTCGAGAGAGGATAATACTGCCCTGATTGGCCCGACTGTTCCATAAAAAGATATTTGCTGTGACTGATTCATCAACTCAGACTTGAAATTTTGCCAGCTGATACTTTATTATAAGTATCCACAGAAAGTTATTTATTCCACTCCTAAGCGAGTAAAATGAGAGGGATGAACGGTTCTATGAGAGAAGTTGATAAGAAATAATCACGAGAACAAAATCGAGCAGTAGCTAGTAACATATAATTACCAGAAATCGCTTATCAGCAGAAAGTTGACTATTTGTTTTATTTTTCTTAAACAGCATAACTTGAATTCTTATTATATAGATTTGACAAGTCAAAATGTAAATGGTACTATCTATTGTATTTTTAAAGTATATATTTACGCATAGCAAAGCTTTACACTTTATATTTCAAACAATATATACTTCTATATACATGAAGTATTCCAAACATGATATACATTGTTACGTGTGCCATATTTATTTAAAAGGGGTACAAAAAAGTAAAAGGTATGAGAAAATGATATATTTCCCATACGTGCAAAGTTTTTTATCATATATTGCTTTGTAAAGAATGCCAAAATTGCTTTGCTCTGTCTGATGAAAAGAATAAGTAGAGTACAAGAGTGGTGGTCACTATCCCCATTGCGAATGCAGATAATGCAGCATCACCCACACTTTTTTTTTACCTGTAGAAATCCCCTCGAGCTGGCACCCCAACGGAGCCTACGGCGGGGTGGTGTGTCAGAATCGGACCGACTACAACCACACGGTGTACCTGAGAGAGGAGGGATCCGTCAACAGCTGCTATTACGACATCGAGATCATGGTGACCCATACTATGTCAACTTAGTAAGATGCTTTTTCACACCCCAATTTAAAGACCCGGGATCATATCGGATATTTACATCTAGGTATTAGGAGATTACACGGCCGTCTGATCCTAAACTAGGCAGAGCCTGTGGTCCGTGGTGGGTTGTTTCGAAGCTGAATAGGGACCTACTAGGGGAGGCGGCCATAATACACTCTTGGCTGTCTTCGCAGGCCCCGACCGAGGAGGTCGACATGGGGGCTGGTCGCTTTCATGATGCGATTACGCAGATCTGCGATGCGGCCATGCCCCGCATCCGAAGTCGTTGACCTTCACGGAAAGAGGTGTACTGGTGGTCCCAGGAAATAGCGGACCTCCGCGCGGCCTGTACTCGTGCCCGGAGGTCCTACACCCGTAGTCGGCGGCGACACCGCGAAGACGGCGGGGAGGACCAGCTTTCTGAGGAGTACCGAGAGGCGCGGAAAACTCTGAAGCTGGCCATCAGCCGCGCCAAAGAAATTAAGCAAAAGGAAATGCTGGAGGGTCTCGATCGTGACCCCTGGGGTCGCCCTTATCGTGCGGCGCGACGAAGGCTCCGCACGTCGGGTCCCCCCCTTACAGAGACACTCCAGCCCAGTTGCCTGCAGGAAGTGGTCGAGGGCCTCTTCCCTCAGCGGGTGGAGCACACACCCCCGTCAATGGCCTTCATGGTCGGAGACGACGGGGGGAACGAGGGCAATGTTCCGCCCGTCAGGGAATCGGAGGTAGGGGCGGTTGTTCTACGGATCTGCTCTAAGAACACCACCCCCGTGCCGGACGGGATACCTGCCCGAGTGCTGGCCCGAGCCCTCGAACACATGTCAGACCGCCTCAGGGAGGTCCTGGATGCCAGCTTGGCGTCCGGACGCTTCCCTGAGTGCTGGAAAAGCGGGGAGCTGGTCCTATTAAGAAAGTCGGGACGGTGTGCCGATTCGGTAGCGGCCTTTAGGCCCATCGTGTTGCTGGACGAGGCGGGTAAACTGTTTGAGAGGATAGTCTCTGCCCGCATCGTCCGGCACCTCTGCGAGGTGGGTCCCGATCTGTCAGACGCCCAATTTGGTTTTCGGGCGGGGCGTTCGACGGTCGATGCCGTGCTGCGCCTGAGGGCCGTTACCGAAGAGGCGGTGAGCTGTGGCGGCGTGCTGTTGGCGGTGTCGTTGGACATCGCCAACGCATTTAATAGTCTGCCATTTAGCTGCATCAGGGAAGCACTCCACTACCATGGGGTGCCAAAGTACCTGAGGCGGCTTGTGGCAGACTATCTTAAGGAGCGTACCGTCATGTACGAGGACTGAGACGGTGTTCTGAGGCGGCGGCTCATGTCGTGCAGTGTTCCACAGGGGTCTGTTCTCGGACCACTCCTGTGGAAAATGGGATACGACTGGGCCCTTCGAGGTCGTCTTGCCCCGGGCTGGGCGTAATTTGTTACGCAGATGATACATTGGTCACGACCCGGGGGAGGAACTTTCAAGAGGCGGCGCGCCTGGCCACCACGGGTGTCTCTCTGGTGGTCGGGCGAATTGAGGCGCTGGGTTTGCGGGTGGCCCTGGACAAGACGGAGGCCCTTTTGTTCCATGGGCCCCGTCGTGGTCCACCCTCCGGCGCTTCCATCGTGGTCAATTCGGTCCTCGTACCGGTTCAGGCCCAGATGAAGTATCTGGGCCTGATCCTCGACGGCAGGTGGCTCTTCGACGGGCACTTCCGACAGCTTTCTCCAAAGCTGGTCGGCGCTGCTTCTGCCCTTGGGCGTCTTTTGCCCAATCTGGGTGGAGCCAGCGTCGTGACAAGACGGCTTTACACGGAGGTTATCCGGTCAATGGCGCTGTATGCTGCACCAGTGTAGGCGGCGGCTCTGACTGCCCAGAATAGGGCTCGCCTCTGGCGCCCTCAGAGGATATTGGCGGTTAGAGCCATACGCGGTTATCGGACCGTATCGACGGAGGCGGCGTGCGCCTTGGCCGGAACTCCCCCATGGGATTTGGAGGCGGAAGTGCTCGCCGAAGTTTATCGGCGAACAGCTGACTTTCGGGCGGGTTGCGGCGTACGGCCCCGGCCCGAAGAAATACGCGAGTGGCGAGAGGCCGCTCGTCGAGCCACGATGGCTCGTTGGTCGTCCCGGCTAGAGGCTCCACGTGCTGGCTTTGCCGCCGTGGAGGCTCTCCAGCCGGTCATCGCTGACTGGACAGTGTGACAGCACGGGACCCTTTCCTTCCGACTGACGCAGATCCTTTCCGGGCACGGTTGCTTCGGGAAGTATCTGCACTCGGTCGCCAGGAGGGAATTGAGTCCCACCTGTTACCACTGCGACTGCAGTGAGGACTCGGCTCGGCACGCGCTAGCGGTTTGTTCCGCCTGGGCGGCGCAGCGTGAGGTCCTCACTGCAGTTATTGGAGGAGATCTCTCGCTACCGGCCCTTATACGCTCCATGGTCAGTAGCGACAGTTGTTTTACCGCGGTCGCAACCTTCTGCGAAGACGTAATTTCGCGGAAGGAGGCGGCGGAGAAGGCCCGGGAGGACAACCTCCACTCGGACCGAATTCGCCGCCGGCGAACTGGGCGGCGGAGGTGCACGTACCAGCGCCTCATGCCGCCTTGAGTGTGGCCGCGGGTGGACGGGACGGGTTTTCCCCTGCATCCGCCAACCGCGAGGAGGCGACGTCCGCGTGTGCCGTACGTCGCTTAAATGGAGAGTCTATCCGCAGATGGTGCCTGCGGTAACGGGCAGGCGCTAGGAGGGATCTGGATGTCGTAATAGCAGCGGTTCCCGGATCGCTTCTATCTCAGGCGCAGAGTGGCACACCGTGTGGTTTTAGTCGGTCCGATTCCGACACACCACCCCGCTGTAAACTCCGGTGGGGTGACGGCCCGAGGGGGTTTCCACACGATAAAAAAAAAAAAAAGGCAGAGCCTGTGAAATCAAATTGCTGATATACATACTTATATATTTCTAAATACATACAATACATACATATAATTGATATTAAACCCAGACACAGAACAAATTATGTTTTACGTCATAAATATTATCCTGGATGTCTTAGCAGTCACGATCATTGGCCACCAGGCCAACAAGCCCCATATAAACAGTATTAACATTATAAAATACTTCGGACATCTGACTCAAAACACCATCTAACTTCAAACAAATACTTAATTGTATTGTTAAGACTTTAAAATGTAACTGTTTTATATAATAAAGAAAATGAGATATAAAATAAATATATAAATAAATAAATATTTAGTACATTTGCCATTTAACGTCATCTAGTTTCAAATTAAGCAGAGCTTGTGCTATGACAAGTATATTGACTGATAGAATACTCATAGACTTTTTTTGTAAATTAGAAAGTTTTAATTAGAAATTAGAATAAGATTTCATATGCCATGACAAGAGAGTATAATGAACGAAGGGCCAGTATATCTAGCGTATTTTAACTGCTAAAACCAAATCTCGTATATTACTTTCCAGCAGGAACAAATAATTGTGTAAAAAGCCAGGCCATGTTTGGTCAGTTTCTGGGTATACAACTATATTATTCAATAAATTAATGTATTTAGTAATATATTTGTATGTTTAGCAGCCGTCTAGTTAACATACGAGTAGCACAAGCTCTACTTACTTTATCGAGTTACTGTGTGATATTTGTGACTGCGATTTGTGATTCGTAATGTGACTAGTTTTGAAGGTTTTGAAGTCAATATCTCGATATAATAATAATATAATAGTTTAAAATATAGGACAATTCAGACTGTGGAAGGAACGACTTGAGCAACCAAGCGGTGGGCACGCCGTTGTTTTAGCGGGAAAAACCCTTAAGGAGGATTGGCTTGAGAGGCATCACGGGATCCTCCCACACTGGCTGACGCAGGTGATCACTAGAAAAGGATGTTACGGAGATCACTTGTGTCTGATTCACAGGGAGCCAACGCCCCAGTACCATCATTGTGAAGGCCGGATCGTGGACAAAGTGCTTCACACGCTGGTAGCTAGTATGGCGGTGGTGTCGCGCCAGAGATCGTTAAACTTTTCCGTCCTCAATAAGCGCAGGCCTGGGGGTGGCAGGTGAGGCCATCTGTCATCCTATCAGAAGCTGGCATAGGTAGCGATACGAGCGTAACACACCGTGCTCGCACAATTTAGGGGAGGGCAAGAACAAAAAAGGAACATCGTGATTCCCACACCGGGGGAGACATCTACAAGCCGTAGGTGGCCCGAGGTACGTCAGGCTTCCAGGGATTTCCTTACTAGGGTACACCTTGTTCCCCGGTTACTGGTACCTGAAACGACGTGCGGTTCTTGGTCGGTCCATATCCGACATAACCACCTATCGGTGATATCCGTGGGGATTTCCACTCAGAAAAAAAGGACAATTCAGACTGACCTTGAGATTTTGTAATTCAAACGAAATAATCAAACTATTTCAAACCTAAGAACGTATTATTTAATATCGTATAACTCAAGTCACGGCCGAAGTTATTAAATAAATATATCGCAAATATTAACCTTAATGTAATCAGTCTAGACAGTTTATGGGACACTTAAAATTATCCTAAGAAACTATTAGCTATCGTTGTTTTATTTCTTAATGTGCTTAGTTTATTCTGTCGATCTTCTTATCACCTTTTTTTTCCTGTGAGACAATCGACACGACCAAAAACTGCACGCCGTCTTTTGTACCAGTAGCCGGGAAACAAGGTGGAACCTAGCAAGGAAATCTCTAGAACGCTCGTTTTATTATCTGTCGGATAATAACATGACAGACATGAAAAAATATATAAATGAGTGGATTACGTAATACACTAATTTATGTATGTTTACATAGATACGAATGAGTAAAACGAAGCATGTGCGTGTCGGGCTACAAACTTGGCCTGTATGACGAAATTATAAGGGTTCTATGTTTACTATTTTGGCTGCGAAACCCTAAAAATGGTGAGAGATATAAAGCGAACTTTATCACGGGGTGTCAACGGCTGGTAGTGTACTTCTGACTAGGTTACCTTAGCTGCAGTTGTCCATAGACAGTGGTGGTCACTAACCAATAGGTGACTGCTATGCTTGTTAAAACATTAAAATGCCAATCTAATAATATTTCTTAAAGGCAATCATATAGCAAATAAAAGTAAGAGTTTAAAATTATTTCAGAATTTTGGTAAACGTTGTTCAATTACCTGTGTTGAGAAAAAATTCTTACCATTTGTCGCAGTTTTGTTCACATGAATATTTTTTGTTTCGTGTTTCTAGCTTTAAAGTTGAAGAAGTTCCCATCCCTCTTTTATCTCTGTAAGGGTGAAATTTCATCCTTTTAAAGGTTTTACGAATCATTCAGTCAAAGCCAATAATTTTATGTATTTAAATGAATTTTGAGAATTAAAATGAAACAAGTTTATTCTCGACGTTGCCTCATCTCCATAACCATTTTGGTGTCTGGCGCATATATTAGCCAAGATATCAGTTTCAGAGCTAAATCGATTGTTTTTTTTAAGTAGGCGAATTTACCAGTCTGGTTAGCCCAGTGACACAATCTGACGCGTGTCTGCGAAGTTCATTGATCTGCTTTTAGGCCGTTCAGCTTTGACATAATGATTACCATTCTCTTTAAGAGAGTAAGTCAGAGTCCTTAAGTACTCTGTTCACGGTTACTTGTCACTTTTTTCAAGAGAACTGTTTTTGAAATTCCACATTCTTTTGGCGCGGTATAGTAAATTTTTACGATGTGCACACACATCGTCACGAAAAACCGACACCATGAAATTAGCTAGTCGACATTTTTGTTTTTTTATTATTATTTATTACCTCAGCTTTTCTTAAAGCTTAGGCTCGTCATGATGTGAAGGATAAAATTTTTTGAAAGATTTTTACTTGTTACGCCAAAAAAGTATAACTTCATAAGTGGTTACATAAGTATAGTAATAAGAATAACACACACACACATGAGTTTTTTTATATCTTGGAAAATATACAGGAGATTGTAGGTTTACAAAGGACAGTAGAAATCAACAGATAAACATTGCGTATTAACGTTTTCAATGTTAAAAATCTGATACATTAGCTTTCATCAGTCTGACTGTTGGGTTCAGCAAGGCATAAATCATTACGCTTTAGGATAGTTTATGTAATATAGAGTGGTGATGCGTCGCCATGTGTAAGTGAATCTGCAAGGGTTTCAAGCTGAATTAAAAAAGATTTTACACTCATTTTTTCAACACATTTGATGTTACTCATATGTAAAACATCCTGCGATGGCATAATTTTTTTTAAAAGATCCTCTTCTTGAACCAAATATATATGTACGCGAAAGACTTTCTTTTTTTAGACAATAGGATAAAATTAAAAAAGAAAAGTACCTGGTTATTGTGATAAAACTGATCTTCAAGTCAACTTGATGATTGAGACTAGCACTTGAAGAAGAAGCTACCCCAGTAACTTGTGATGAGACCACAATTGTGACGAGACAAAATCTGTGACGTGCACATAGGCACTTAGACCTCCCGATTCGGTAGTGGAGTCTATGTTAAGGAATTACCAACGCGCTACACCCATTTTGACTGTTTATTGGCCGTTATCCAGTTATGGTAGAGTTACTAAGCTAATGGATGTGATATCAAGTAAGTGTGTTGTGGCAACAGTACAAAGATTTTTAGTTATAACACAACGAGTAGAGATTATCTATAATAATATATATAATGTAATAATAATATAATAATAATAATATATCTCTTTATTGTACACCAGATCAAATTTATAAGTGACTTAAAGCTAAAGATGCACAAGTGGCGGCCTTATCGCCTATTGGCAATCTCTTACAAGCAACCATGGGATGGAAAGAAAGTATGAGATGGATAGTATAAGGTAGTGCCTGGTGTATTAGAAGTATACAGGAAAAGGAAATGGAAGTAGTACATATAAATTATATTAAGTGACAGTAACACGTAGTGTGAATTTATAAATAAATATATACAGGAAAAACAGCTGAAACTTATGGACATTACATACATACTTAAGGGGTACATCTTTACCTGATCGTATATATATCTATACATAAATAGGAAATAAAACAGAAACAAATTGTCTTTGTGATAATTATGAAGGCACATTTGTAACTGAAATGATCGTACTCAACAGACAATATTTGTTCTGACTGGGAATGAAGTCCAAGACTTCTGGCTTAGCAGTCAGGACTTCTCCCATTATAACATTTTAAATATTTTAAGGTTTATAACAATACAATAATAATAATAATTTGTATAATAATGATCACGGCCCGTATTGTAGGAGGTTCCTGTCTTTGGACTCGATCGGTACTCGATGTCGGTGGCCTACTATTTTTTATATTTTTAAATATGTATTTTTACTTTTAATATATTTAAAAATGTAATGAATATGTGTAAAAAATGAAATAAAGAGAATAATAATTTTAGTCATCTAACATACAACGCCATTTTGTTCTAAGCGCGGGGGACTTTACTAACATACAACAAACAGACACATAGAACATCCAGACTCAGAACAACAATTTATGAATCATACAAAGTGTTGTCCCATGCGGGGTTTGAACCTGCAACACTCGGAGAGAGCGGCGTGCCGACCGCTTAAACCACTAGGCCAACCGTGCAGTCAATACTTCATCATCATTATTATTAATATGTTTATGTACCTAATTATTTTCATCCCTATTGAGAGTAGGAGTTTTCAGTTTAATTGAACTTCATTTGTATATAGGTGTGGTGACTTCCATATTACAGCACAAACAAAAATATACAACAGCGCCATCTAGCGAAGATACATCAAACTACGAAGTATGTACGAAACGTATGAATATAACGAACTACGAAGCAACTACTAATCCTGTTTCGCGAAACAGAGATTCACGTTTCAATTAGCATATATACAACATCTCAACATCAACCAGGCATTATCACCTCGCCTGGTCGGAGGGACATATGACACACGTCCTTCCACGTAGGTATGTCTTATTTTTTAAATGTCTCAAGTCCATTCCGTTTTATTCATTTTGCATTTATTTATTTTATGGGTTACAATTTCGGCTTATTATACATTATTTTATGTTAATTAGGGGTAACCGAGGTCTTTTATACTTTTCAGTTTAAGCAAAAGTTATTAAGCATAAATCACGTTTAAGAATTTAAATGGCTCCGAGTTATTTTCTACAAAATTATTAAGAATAAGCCGCATCCAAAATGGCAAACTCCTGTTGGTTGATGCGCCCGCTCTTGGAGCGTTAGTGCAACGCGCTATGGAAATTGTCAAAGAAATAATTTTAATTTATGATGGTCAACATGAGTTACAGGCTTTTATTATTGTTCTGCTTTGTAATGTAGATACTTTGGCTTATTTTAGCAGCTAATGTTTACATTAATGTGTTATTATAGACATACTTCCGTTAAGTATAGACGGTTTAAGAAAACGGAGTGTTATGACTCTTATTCGTCCCGTGGACGTCATAAGAGGCGACTAAGGGAGCAAAGTACACAGAACGACATCACTGTAAAGAGAAGGAAAATTTGAAACAATGTTGCTTCTCTACCTCTACTCTTCCTACTTTAGACCAAAACTTTCCTTTGTAAAGGGAAGCCTATGTCCAGCAGTGGACTGTTAAAGGCTGTTAATGATGATAGACACATTTTTATCATATAGAGGCACATTTGATGGGTTTGTTCGTCTAATAATTAGTGACTGCTAAACCGCAGATCTTAGGTTCGATTTCCAGAAAAAATATTACTGTGACGAGCATGATCGTTTGTTGTGTGTAATATCTATCTATAATATGTATGTATAAATATGTAAATATGTTTATTTTTATATTAGCTTTTGCCTGCGATATCGCTCGCACGAATTTGGTCTACCACATTAAGTTTCGTAACAGATCAATTCAAATAAACATATATATATATATATATATATATATATATATATTTAATAGAAAGTATCCTATGTTACCTTTAATACCTCCAGGCACATGTGTACAAAATTTCATGATGATCGGTTGAGTATTTTCCGCGTGAAACCGTGACAAACAAACTTACATTCGCATTAATAACATTAGTAGGATAAACTCGATGTAAGCAAGTTCCATCTTACTTTTAACAAGTGAGGTCACCGTAGTCCAAAACTGATAATCTCATTCACTCGTTCCAAATATTAAAAGTAAAATGACCATAGTCAATGAAATTATAGTAAATTACAACATATAGAATAATTTAATCGTTCAATGAAAACTAACAGTGACAGTGAAACCTCTCTGAATTGCCACTAAATGTCCACCAAAATATGGAGATTCATTTCTCTTATATAAGAAGGTAAAACTAAAAGATATTGAATAAAATTCACGCACATACAATTTTAAAACCATTGTACATTTCTTACACAATTATACGTAAGTAAATTTCTTATTATTAGCGGAATTGTTGGCACGTATCTTAATCTCCCATGTTTTATGGGCTAAGGAGAAATGTTCGTGTATTAAAATAAATTCAGTATTTCTCTAATGGTTTTAATTTAATTCATCTAATTCCTATAAAATTATTTGTCGTGATTGACCGATTTGTCAACAATTTTCTCAACTATTGAAGCTACAACAAATTTTGAATATTTCTTGTAACACCCGAAGTGTGCATTTAGAAAATTTCTCCTCTAAAGGGGTAAACTGAGATATTTTCATATGGTGACGGATTAAGGATACAAGTTGTCACTACTGTTCTTCCTATGGCTGTCGTAAGAGGCGACTAACAAGACTAAATATGAAAAGCAACATCACTGCCAAGAAAAGGAAAACTTGAAACAAACTCCATACCAACCCGTCTGGCCAGCGTGCTATAGTGGGCCGAAACCTTACAAAGAGAGTCCTATGGCCAGCAGAAGACCGTTGAAGGGTGTTGATAAAGATATCTTGTTTTACTCATTAGGGTGGTAATTCGTCATTTTATTCATTAATAATTAAACTGACTATGTGCATTGATATGGATACTTTTTTCCAGATGAATTCATCAATTCCAGAGGCTGAATAACTTGATTATTTGTAAACATTTTTTTATTATTTAAAAAGACAACGCCCGCACTAGGAATAAATCCTGTGTCGCGGGCACTTTACAAACATACAAGAGACGGACACAAAGAACATTCAAACTCCGAACAATAATTTATGTTATGAATCATACAAAGTGTAGCTCCTTTTGGGGTTTGAACCCACAATAATCAGCGCAGTAGAGAGCGGCGTGGCGACCGCTTAAACCACTAGGTCATCCTATCATTTTGTGTAAACTTATTTACATACTTATATTATATTGTTGTATACATGTGTCATTGGTAACCGAGTAGGTAAACACATTACAATGTTAATCACCAGGTCTTATCATCATATACACATAAGATCCCTCTTGTGCTTCGAAGAGCATGTTAAGTTGTGGGTTGCGGTTGCCATATGGACATCTGTGGCACTCGTTATGAATAGTTGGAGCCGCTAAAAGCTCGACACCAGTCTTTCTTCTGTACTTCGATTTTTTCTTGCATTTGGTTTGTAGAGATCTTGCGACAGCTCCGAGTGAAAAGTAGAAATTCAGACATGTTGATGAAGACCTCCACCTAGTTTGGAAAAAGGCTCAGTGGAAAGAAAGAGTATCAGACTGTCATTAGGTTTAATTTTAATCAAATCAGTAGAATGTGGACGAGTACAAAAAGAGACAGAGAGAAAGCAAATTGATAAATAAAATTTAAAAAGTTCTAAAGAAAGAAAGTTTGACATAGTCTTGTCAACTTCTATTTGAAATCGTGTCAAACACAATTCCAAAACAAAAATGAACACTGTAGCAGTTCAAACTAATGGAATTTAACGACGATGTACCTAGTTGGACATCGGCCCAGAGGCCCGCCCGATGCCATTTTAAAAACGCATACGCAATGCGTATTTTATTGGAAATCTCATTTCCAGTAAGCAACAAAATAAACCTTAAAGTCTACCAAATGATAGTCAAGAGACATCTTTTTAGGGTTGCACTCGACTAACCCCGTTGGGACCCCCTCTCGCTAACTCCCGTCTCAACCCCCTACCCTTCTATCAATCAGTACTGTAGCGCAAATGTGAAAAATCGAGAAAAAAACCGTCGCGATAGCCGGCTGTAGAATGGTTTGGAAAGGAAAGAAAGATATAGTTCGTGTTGGTGTGAACGAGACAGCTAGAGGACAGTCTAAATTATTGTATTATACATAATAATATTCGGGTGGTTTAATGTATATAGAAAAGTTTCAGAACATAATAAAGTTGTTAAAACATATCTTGGTGGTAGTTCGATTTCCGTTTAAATCTTTGTAAAAAGTGACAGTCTATTTTTTAATTATTCTGCTAAGTTTATTATTCAATGCCTAGTATTTTGAGGTCGTAGAAAATGTATGTTTTCTAGAAAAACTTTACAAAGTTAACTCTTAAGACGATATAACAGGGTAGTATTTTGGCATACATGGGCGGGATGAACTGGAGTGTTACCAGAGCCTAACCGAAAACCATTAGCATCGCCATCATCTCAGCCAAAAGACGTCCACTGCTGGATCCCTGCCCCAAGGTTCTCTACAACAGCCGGTCCTATGTTACCCGCATCCAACGGCTTCCAGGGACACTCACCAGGTCTTCAGACTTTCTTTTGAGGGTTTATCAACGCTGTGTCTTCCAGTACGCGATTGCCATGCAAAAAAATCACGCTAACTTAACTCAACTTAACTTAAACTTAAAGCTTTTAAGTTAAGTTAAGTGATCATAGGCTCAAATCTCCACCCTTTTAAAATGAATAGAGGTAAAACTCAACAAGCAGTTACACATTTGTGTTCGTTGACTTGCTGCTGCTCGTGGACGTCAGCAGTAGTTTAATAGTTTACAATTGGAGAAAAAAAAATGGGAAATCGAAAGTTGCAATGTCTCTCGAACGTACCGTAAATGAAAAAAGAAGACAAATTGACAATACATAGAAAAAAGAAAAAAGCTTGTAAAAGGTTGTCAATACACAGAAGCTAAAAGGAGTTGACATATCATCTGGTTACCTCTCTAATCCCTCTCTCTCTACAGTGTCATAAAAAAAAATATCTTAACTGCGTATTTGCCTAATATATTTAATAAAACTTAAGATTCTCTTTTCCTACCATATACTGTGGTACTATAATCGTATTGTCTCCATTTTCGTAGAGGACGCTTCGAACAAGCCCACTACACACCCCTTGAGCCACAAGTAACCGTGATTACAAAACCTGTCTTATTCTCTGTTTTTAAGGCTTAAATTTCAAAGGCACCAAGTGGTGGTTAAGATATTTATTGTGAGTGTTCTATTCGTCGCGACCCGCCGGCGCGTACCGCCAAAGGAAATTTCACCACTTAATTTAGGGTTAAAATATACTTCACCCGGTTGTAGAGGGCGTTAGGGGTGGGGATGGCTCAAGGTCACGAGAGAATTGTCACCACATGTTAATGGTCAATGCACTTATAGATAGCCACACTTATCCCACGTGTAAATATGAGGCCAATGTTGAGAATTACAAAACTAACAGACATAAACGTTAGTTTCTTTATTTTTTTTATTTATTGAAATTAGTTTTATTTGCCTGCGTCTCACAATAATTCTCTGTCATTGCAATAATTTTCATTGATCTTCGGCCCTTACTGATCGGAGCGTGATGTAATATAGCTCACCTCGATAAACGGGCTACTCAACTATAAAAAAAAAACAATGCAAGTCAGTAAGTTCCTGAATTTAGAGTGTTCGAACACAAAAACACGGTTCAATCTTATTATATTAGTATCAACTAACTCTTTTCCGGCACTTTTAAAGTTAAATTTTGACAGCGTTGTTCACGGCCAGTCCTAAGTAGAAATGCCGAAATAAACTTAAATTGAGTAAGTGAAACGTAAGTGTTTACACTGGTCTTGTTTAAAAGAGTCATTTCAGTTTCCTACCGAACAGCTAAGACACCAGCAGACTAGATAATGTCTTGTGATAAAAAAAACACAACTCAAAGATACCTCAGTGAGGCCCCAGTCGGTCTGTCACCAATTTCGGCAGTCGAATCGCGGAGCCCTATTACGTTCCTCCTCGTTCAAATTGGTTGGGTGACCAGGACGGTTTCGTGGCAGTCGTCGGCTTCACAGCGGCTCTCTCCCCGCCCTTGTCGCCTTGGCATATGTT
This sequence comes from Hypercompe scribonia, assembly GCA_949316085.1. Classification (NCBI taxonomy): domain Eukaryota; kingdom Metazoa; phylum Arthropoda; class Insecta; order Lepidoptera; family Erebidae; genus Hypercompe; species Hypercompe scribonia. Next base: position 13,085,549 of record OX438993.1, read on the forward strand.
GCTGCTGAGTGAGGGAGGATCATCGTATATGGTGTTTATTTCTCCCCCAACCGGAGTTTGAGCGACTTCGAGGTTTTCCTTAACAACTTGGAAACCTCGATGCGGCGACTAACGTCTGGGCACGTCTTAGTGCTGGGGGACTTCAACGCAAAGTCCATTGCGTGGGATTGCCCCAGGGCGGCCGCTAAGGGCGAGGTCGTAGAGGAGTGGGCGGCCTCGGTGGGCCTCTGTTTGCTGGACAGGGGCTCTATCAACACGTGCGTGCGTCAACAGGGGGGGTCGATAGTGGACCTTTCGTTGCATACATATAAGCACCATATATTTCTTTTTAAAGCTTTAGGAATCATTCCTGTGTCACAGGGTACTTTACAAACATACAAGAAACGGACACAAAGAACACTTAGACTCAGACCAACAATTTGTGTATCACGTAAAGTCTCGTCCCGTGTGAGGTATGAGCCCACAACACTCAGCGCAGTAGAGAGCGACGGTCACTCAAACCTTTAGGCTAACCGTGCAGTTTAAACCTTTCCTTTTTACCTTTATTCTAAATATTCTCCCAATTTTCCTATCTAGTACTTAGACTGCTCTGCTGACAGCAATAGCCTTGTTTCTCATTACGTGATGTGATTCGACATGAACATTTGATGGTCAACTGTTGTCTACTGTATATGAAAATAATCAGTCAAGTAGAGCTTGTTATCTCAAATGTAATCTTTAATCAACAGATTAGAGATCAGAGAAGAATAGATTATTCTTTAATCAGACAGACTGAAGTAATGGAAAAGATAACAATTTGTAGGTAGCAAACAATTAAGTTTTATTCAATTTTTTTTTTTCATTTATTTATCATGTACAAAATGTTACAAAGTAAAGTTTATACATAAGCATTAAGAGAAAACCTACGTGTTTTGTAGACAATGCTCACTGTTATTCTATGTTGCTAAATTATTAGGTAGCTATAGTATTTGTTAGCTAAGGCCTTAAGAAGTTGAATTTTAATTGATATCTTATATTGTGGGGGATTAATATTAACTTTACAATGCCAATGCGAGGATGCTGCGTTAATAAGACGAGGAACTAGGTACGCAGTGGTTCGTTCGCTGTAGGTATTGTTGACAGTGATTGTGTGCCGACCCACCACAAGCGTATATTAAAAAAAATTATTTAAGTAGCAAATGCTTAACTTGGGTTTGTACCAGCAAGGTTTTGCAGTAACCAAACAAACCGCTACTATCGTCAACGAATTTCTGTTAAACATAAGTTGAATTGTAAAGGCTAAAATTGACATCCTGATACAAAAATATTTGTGTGTGGTAATGAAAATTACTGGTAAGTAATTTTCTGGTTTAGAGGTTTAGTCACATCGCTAGTTCGGTCGAAAGAGATTGGCACGTCACAGATTGATATTGAGATAAACAATGTCTCGGGGCAGATCAGCTTTTTTTTCTCCTAGGCAATCTAGATAGTGCTAGTAGGAATTCAAATGGTATTACTTATTTGCAAAAAAAATGGTGTTGTGATAGATGAAGCACTGAATCATACAATATTGACTTGAAAATTTTAATCATATTGCATTTTCATTATTATCATAACACAAGCTCTAGAAGGTTTAAATTTTTAACTTAATTAAATAATTTCTTACTACAAAATTCTTTTAGTGGAATGCGTCGGTTCTTTGATTATTATCTAATAGGATTATAAAATAAATATTTTTTTTCGGATATTTGACACAACGTCATCTAGTCCCAAACTAAGCAGAGCTGTAGCTGTTCTAGATAACTGATTTAAATACATATTAGGGTGTCCCTTAAATTTCAAGTTCAATATTTTTTTACGCATACCTTCTTAAAAGTTTCGTAATAACCCTATATTGTCTAGAAAAAAATATTAGTTCGATATATAAACGATAACCCGTGCCGACTTGCTATTTAAACTTGTCAATACAAGTTGCTTAAGTACTGCCTAGTGACCTGTTACGACATGTTTTATTTGCCATTTCGTACGTGATTTTTGAGACTATTAGTGCTTCATTGTTTAGTGCGTAAACATGTCGGTGGAATTACGGAGTGATAAACAAAATATTTTTCTTATCGGATTGACTAGCTACCAAATAAATGGTGCAAAATTACCATCTAATCGACAAGTTCTCTCAGTCCTATTTTACAATATTCGTGAGGTTAAATTGACTGTTAGTGAAAGTGCAAATCTTGTGATTAGAGAGTGCATCATATATTGGGAAAAAGCAAGAATTCCAACAAGGGCATTTCCTAACTGCGTGAAGAAACTTATTGATTTATATCATGTTTGGAGAGAGTTGCAAAAAAATTGTAAGAAAACTCAGATTACGTTTAAGAGTCGTGAGAACAATTTTATAATTAATCTTGATAATTTGTTTGATATTGCACATGCTGATGCTTTTGAGAGAATGAAAATAGAGGAAGATAAATTATTTTTAATGAAACAGAGAGAGCCAGGTCGACCGGGATGCTTAGGTGGTGTAGATAAAAAATTGGCGGAAAAAGAACAAAGATCTAGACAACGACGATTGGAAGAAGAGGAAAGGATTGTAAGACAAAAAGAATCACTAGCTGTTGCATCTACTTCCACCACAAATAACTTAGACAGTGTAGAAGATTCAGACGAAGAACATATCTTGAATTCTGAACTCAGCTTGCCGGACGTTCCCTGCCATTAACAAAGTTCAAAAAGAGGTAGAAAGAATCTTATAACACCTAAACTAGTTGCAGCTTTAGATCGATGCCAGTTAAGCATTAGAGATACCGTTTACATTCTTAATGCGGTGGTAGAAGCGCTTGGTCTGAGCAGCGATGATTTCTGTATTAACAAATCCTCGATTCAGCGAATTCGTACTGAAACTAGAAAATCAAGGGCAGAAGCAATAAAATTTAACTTCCAAAACAATGTACCCGACATAGTCACAGTCCATTGGGATGGAAAACTATTACCGGGGTTGGATGTACGGAGTTCAAAAGAAGAACGTTTGCCAGTTATAGCGTCATTTGACGATAGAGAGCAGCTTCTTGCAGTGCCGAAACTAGAAAGTTCTTCTGGAAAACATCAAGCGAAGGCTGTATCAGCAGCTTTCTTTGACTGGAACCTTTATGATAAAGTGCAAATAATGTGCTGCGACACAACAGCTTCCAATATGGGCCGTTTCAATGGAGCTTGTGCTATTTTGGAGCAAACTTTAGGAAGAGAATTGTTGCTTTTCGCCTGTCGTCATCATGTTTATGAATTGGTCCTAAAAGCTGTCTTTGAAACCAAGATTAAGCAAATTACTAGTAGCCCAGATATTCCGATATTCAAAAAGTTCCAAGAAAGTTGGAAAAACATTGATTGTACTAAAATTGAACCATCTCTTAATTTCGTAAAAGCACGGGTTGCCGAGACAGACATTCAAGCGTTGTTACTATTTTATAAGGCAGAATTAGATAAAGGTTTTGTAAGAGATGATTACCGCGAATTGGTCGAACTGTGAGTAATATTTTTAGGAGGAGACACAGAGGAAAAATTAAAACTAAGGCCCCCCGGAGCTATACATCAGGCACGCTGGGTGGCGAGAGCGATCTATTCTTTAAAAATATGTTTACTTCAGTCACAATGCAGAGTAACTGCGAAGGTCAAAAAGGCTCTACAAGATGTTTGCTTATCTCTCGTAATATTGTATGTTAAACCTTGGCTCGAATGTACAGTGGCGACCAAAGCACCTAATCAAGATTTGCGCTTCTTGAAGATGTTAAAAGAGTATGAAAAAGTTGACGCAACAATTTCTACAGCTTCTATAAGCAAGTTCAGCCATCACTTGTGGTATTTATGTGAAGAGACAGTCATTCTATCACTATTTGATGATGAAGTTGACAACCAAACTAAGAAGAAGATGATTGTCAACTTCAACAGGGACAAAATCTCGGATTTTAGCAAACACTATGACCCGTCGAAGGAAGAACTGACTCAAAAGTTGTTTGGTAAGTTAAATTGACTTTTTGTTGGATTTCAATTTCAATGTCCAATACTTATTTATTTATTTTCAAAATTGTTGTTGATTTTTATTTGTTATTTAACTTATTTTTCTTTTTTTTTAGACAAAGCACTGGATGATTTCGTATCGGAAAAGAGCAAACAATTTTTATCACGACTGCAGATCGACGACAGTTTTCTAAAGGAAGATGTATCTTCTTGGAATAACAATGCTGCTTTTCTGGAGGCTAAAAGAAGAATAAGTTATTTGAGAGTTGTAAATGATACTGCTGAAAGGGCTGTTAAATTAATGCAAGATTTTAACGGACTTATCACGGCTGAAGAAGAACAAAAACAGTTCTTGCTGCGCTGTGTCCAGGAACATCTAAAATTGTATCCAGACTGTAAAAAAACTACTCTAAAAAGAAGTTACCCTGAATGATTCTTATTTCTTTATGTTTTTAATTAAAGATTAATGTTCATCTAATTTATTATTTAATTTTATTCACTTAATTCATTGCATTTATAGTGAAATTATAGCAGACTGAAATTTTAGGACAAAACACGTTTTTAATTAAACTTTGAAGCTCGGTCGGCACTGGTTGCAATTATGCTAGATTGATAAAATTTTATATTTAAGTATGTTATAGCATTAGTAAAAATTATAGAGGGTATGCATTTCGAAATTCGAAAAAAAATTTTTTTTTGTCATATAAGGGACACCCTAATACATATATACCTTTTTTTGTAAATACATACATATTATACATACAAACCCCCGAAACTCCGAAACAAATATTTGCAGATCATATAAACAATTGGTCTGACCTAGGAATTGAACCCGAGACCTCAAGCAGAGCAGTCACATACGCTACCACAGTGCCACTGAGGCAATTTTAATACAGTAAAATGCAGTTTTAATATAGTAAAGTATATAATACAGATACTTTTACAAAAAAAAAACACATTCCTGAAAAATTATCCTTCTTATTGCCCCTGTTCTACTCCTAAAGGTGATAGCGTAATATTAAATTTTCGTAGCAACAATGTTGTTATCAAACTGTAGTAGTAACTTATCGTATGTAAATTTCACCATACAAAATTATTTTTAGTAACAATAAATTACGTCGTAGAGCCACGTTGACTTCAGCATGAACGCAGAACTACACTCTCACAGAAGATCAACTAAAAGCCGCAGTATCCGTGCTGTCGTCTTTCATTAGTGAGTGTGAGACCGTTGACGCTGGGATGATAGTTATCGTGGTAAGTGTATGAAGCTTACACATCTACATACGTAAAAAACATGTCACTGGGCCGCCATACTGCATTATCTGCATTCACAATGACCACAACTCTTGGATTCTATGCTTTCCATCATGTATAATAGAGTCTCTTTAACAGGCTCTTAAAACAAAATATGAAGAAGAAAAAATTTTCAGTCTTATTTTGTATATATATATATATATATATATTTGGATACTGTAGATTATTTGAAGGTGCTATTTGTTACTTGCACGCTGCCAGGAGTAATAAACACATGTTTGTGGAGAGGTAGATGAGTCAGTGCGCTTAAAAATATAAGCTCTATACAAACGCTAACACTTTTATATCGAGCTTATACTTTTTAAATATGTAATACAGTCACGCTGGAAAGTTGAAAAAAAAATAACTTCATTACGGATTTTACACGAGAAGTTTATTTTTTTCTTTAAAATACAACTTCCGCACTAGAAATATTACTAAATCGTAAGGGATTTTACAAACATACATGAAACGGATACAAAGCACACCCAAACTCAGTACAACAGTTTGAAGATCACACAAAGTGTTGTCCCATGTGTAGATTGAACCCACAACACTCATCTCAGTACACCGTTGAAACCAAAAACTAATATTATTACGCTATCCGTGCAGTCTAAGCTTATACTAAGCAGAATCTATACCACGGCCATCAGCAATATGTGTGCGGTATAAATTAAATCCACGTTCTCTGATTTATCTGTCAGGATCTTTAACCACTTGACTATATATAAGTTAGTCAATATAAAAAATATAATTTATATATTTTTTTCATTGCCTAACTTTTTGTTTTCTATTTTAAGAGCCTGCCAAAGTGACTCTACTTTGCCTAATGGAAAGCATGAATAGAATCCAAGAGTTGTGGTCACCATACTCATTGCAAATACTGACACCACAGTATGGTGAACCACACTATGGCGGCCTTGTGAGATGCTTTTTCACACCCCGCTTGGGGACGTAGAAGGCATGACAGTCATCGTGACAGTGTAAGACTTACAGATACCACAATAACTGTCACCCCAGCATCAATGGGCCTCCGGTCTTACACTTACCAACGAAACACGACAACACAGATGCTGGCGCTTTAGGTTGGTCTTCTGTGGGAGGGTAGTACTGCCCCGGTCGAGGCGGCCCACACGTGCTGGAATCAGCGTGGCTCTACTACCTAATTGCACTCAGTGTTATTTATCATCATATTACAAGTCCCCACATCGGCTAGTGTTAAATTTAATATACGTTACTGTGAGACTCGTTTATTTTTATTAAACACTTTACTTCTCACTGGAATGAAAAGTCCAAAGGATTATTGTTGACATTTCATTTTTAAAGTATACAATGTGGGATGATCACAATTCTGTAAATATGCTGCGGTCGTACAAAAACTAGAGTTAAGCAACTTGCGTATCACAGAGTAAGTGGAGCTACCGGAGATTCGCCTTACACAGCTTCAGGGACAATCTCTTTCATTTACTCTAAATTACAATTGTGTCACAAATAAAACTACTCATGAAGAATGAAACAGACAAAGCGATTACGACGACCATTTATATTAGTATACTATTTAGACTCAAAAATGCATACCTTCAAAAAATTAAAACCGAAAATTCTAAAACTTGCCACGTATGATTAAAAAATATTGTTTAATATGCGCCAGTATACTTGATTATTCTCGTTCTAAGATGGATCACACCTGTTCGAGCGAATATATAATGCTACATATCCCCTAAAATTAGGACTCTGCTAAATGACTGATCTGATCAAATGTACATATAACAACTGTGTACTCTACGTCTAGCGATTCATGAACCTAATAAGGGTCCTAATAACCTAAGAGTCAGGGATCACAATTGACAGGCCAAAGTTGGTAAGTATAGCACGATTAATTTTTCTATATCTACATAATTAATGTTCTATAAAATTATATACTGTACGGTTATTAGAAGTCTGTTTGGTACGGACCCAGCCTAATTTGGGATCAAAAGGCCTGGTATTATATAAATTGTGTTAAATCATTATTATTATTATTTAAAAATATATTATGAATTCAGGATAAGATGTCACTTTTGTACAAAACTGTACTCCAGTATAAAAACATATGTCGAGTCTGAACTGTACAAGTAACTCTTGACTCGCTTATTTTCTATTCATTCGTTTATATTACCATGCTTTCTTGCATTTGTCATAATTCTGTTAAAAATATGCAGTACAAGTTTATTCAAATTTGTTATCTGTAACGTTTATAAGAGAGTTCAAGTTTTATTAGCAGGTAGCTGTAAAGCATTTATTATTTTTGCTCTCAGACGAGTATTTGATGAAAGTAAGTTATTGAAATTTTGCAATTAAATTGAGGTATAAGCGGCTATATCTACTGCGACAGTGAAATACTAAAAAGTGTTATAGAATGAAGTGAAATTATCTTACAGTATATAATAGGGATAAGGGATGAAATAGTAAGTGGGTATCACTGCTCATACTTAAGAGTATCAAGTTGATTGCCATCATTTGAGGCTTTCCACCCAGAATCTGAGATAGTATTATAAAATGTAAGAAGACAATTGGCGACAAAACTGGATAAAGCCTGTGATGTACTAAGTAGTCTGCTGATAAACATATTAATATATCTCTTAATATTATTACAGATGATTTACATCCAAATACACAAAAGATGTATTTCACAATTACTTTTTCTGGAGGGCTTTTGAACCCACAACCGTTAGCTTAGCCAGTAAGGATCCCTAACCGTTAGACCAACCGTCTCGTCACTATAAAATGACAGTGAACAATATTTATTAATCTTAACTACTATTATATAGTTGACTACTATTTTTATTATATTATCTAATAATTATATATACAACGTAATTTAGTTAAAATTTCCTAGAAGACACATAACACCCCCGAGAACCTAATAAAACAGCAACTGAATAAAACCAATTCATTTCCTGTTTAAGATTCAGGAAATTTACATACATTATGACCGACCATCAACTGCACAAGTCTACGATAATACACTCACGCAGTTAGTTTTATTTATGGCTTTAAAAGACTTATATATCACCCCTTTAGAGATTATTAAGTCCACTTGGAGCTCGTAGCTATTAGCTACGAATGTGCTACGACGTCGTTGTTTTTTGTAGATGGTCTACGCCACAGCCTACCAGTACAACAGTTCATATTCTTTTTACATTCTATAGTATGTGATTCTTTGGTATGTGATTTATGTTTTCGACTCAATTTACCGAGTCAAAAGAAAATATTTGTACTTCATTAGAAACCATCTTATATTTGGTATGTAGTTTCAACAATCTCATGATGGAAATGAGGCTGTATATCGCCACGTGACTATCAAGAAATTTATTTTTTCATGTAACAAAATGTACCAAACAATTACAAAATATAATTATATTTATGCATATATTTATACGCTTAAAGGTAAAAGGGGTATAGAGATTTTCTCGGTCTGCAGAGATCACAAGTGAAATTGCAATGATGTAATTTTGATGGCGATTTTATCTTCTCTCGGTTCTCATAAGCATTAACCCACCATTGCAATGCAATCGTAATGGTACCTTAACTACATAAAAATACGTATGACGTTGTAACACCATAGGATCTACAGACAGATTTCTATATTATTTCTAAGCTATTTATAATTTAATAGGAGTATAGGTGTTTTGATTTTTTCACTGTTTTCTAAAATATGGAGCATCTTACTTTTCTAAATATAAAAACTCATAAATCATAAGTGATCTGATTAAGTCTCATTGATAGGCATTACCCTAAAAATTGCATCTGACGACAGCCAGAACGACGGAGTCGAAGAGTCGGCAAATGAAGGCTGACGCGATTACTGCCTGAGTCATAGCCAAAAAGACTACGATGCGGCATTCCAATTGCAGCTGTGTGTAGTATTTTCTCCCGATTATCAGGGAACGTTTGAAGGATGCAACTGGGGTGGCGGGGAGGGGCGCTGGCTGCGGGGGCGCGGGGAAGCCGTGCGCCGCCCAGTAGTCGAGCCGAAATCGCCACGCGCGACACACGTTCAATGGTGATTTAGAAACAACCAAATGAGTACTCCGCGGAAGCTAACGCGAAGCCCGTTCATCACGAGACGACTGGCCAGTTACTGTTGACTGTGTTAATTTTGTTTTTAGTTTAAATTATTAATCGTCCAGAATAAGACTGTCTGGGACTGTACCGGTTTGTGGCTAATGTGAGTTCAGATCTTGAGGCGGCGTGTGTCTGCGGATCACGTGCCCTAGATTTGGGGTGACGTCGCCGGAACGCTCAAATGCTGCATTTTTTCGTTTATTTACATCTTAGCACTGCTTCAGTAGCTATACTCGTTTAGTGCTTCCATAGTTAGTAGGCGTACACTTAGATATTGTCCACGAATTGCATCATTTCGTTAAATTTTGATGTCACTTAGATTGGAAGAATTCAATTTGCCAAAGCATTTGAGATTTACACTATGTGAGTATGTGGTTTTCATAAATTTGTATATTGTAAGTTCTGGTTGTAGTCAATAAATTATTCAAGACTGTTATTTTCTTTTCAATTTTTATTTCATTTAGTATAAGCCCCAGCCAACTACCGAATACTAGTCTTTTTCGCTGAGTGTTTTCGCGGATATTTATGTGGTGTATTCTTTAGCATTGTAGAATGTACCTTATCATTGAGATGTTAAAGTTTAAATTCGAACAAGTCGCTCCGAACAGAAACATTAAATCCGAATGTCTGTAAATTCACCATTTTATTTCTTCATTTTTAGTTAGCTCCTCCGCATTGCTTCGCTAGCGGTTATGTGTATGTTATAGTGTGTAGTTTTTGGTGTATCTAGTTTGTGTAAATTATAGATAGGTAAGATTAGTTTTAAGAGTTATGTGACCGCTAACACGTGGTTACCTGGCGGTAAATAATTGTTTCCACGTGGCTTTGTGCTCAATTAACTCGCCCCACGGGGTCGACACGCACACTTTCACTCGTGGAAAAGCTATACAACGAACTGTTGTTATAAATACAACCAGTTCTATTTGTCATATATCATTTAGATTCTGTTATACAATATCTTATTTGATATTTTTTTTGCAATTTCCGACTTTAACAGATACGTAATTATTGACATTATTGGTTTTGGTTAAAATGATGAGTTTAAAATAAACTGAACCAATAAATGTTACTATATTTTTTTGAATGAACTGTTACCATTTTAACAGTTAGACCTACAAATGCATGCGTACGCGAATATAGGCTAATTTCTTAGTTATAAGAAATCCCAGTAGTGTTACTATAAATTTTATCTATATAGATGAGTTAATATTTTATTCGGATCATTTGCTAGAACACATTAGATACGTGGTGTGTGTGCGTCTGTGCGTGAGGGTGTTTGTGTCTGGCAGGGTGAGATCGCGGGGTGGTGCGAGGACTAAAGGGGGTGCGGTAGGGTGTCTCGGCGACGCGGGGGGAGGGCTGCGGCCCGGCACATGGGCGATCGATGCGGGCCGCGTTGCCCGCGTATCATTTGCGTGCGACAGCCCGTCGTTACCCCTCGCCCCGGATGCCTTCGATGACCTACAGAATCCTGCCTACACCCTCAGACGAGACTGCCCGTCTGTTGATAGTTATGCCACTATAATATGTATTATATTACATAGAAGGTGGCACGTGAAAGTCACATGGGGGATATTGTACTATCATAAGAGGTTATGTTCCGTAGTACATATTATATTAAGTTATTTATTTAACTGCTATTGAGAATTCTATGTACCAGATTTTGTTGATGGCAACTCTTTTGGAGTTCGACTAAATTTGAAAAATCGAAAAAAGTGGTAAATCACAATTCTAATCGTTATGATCGTTCATCTTAATTTCACCACTTTTTATTCACCAATTTGCATTTAAATATCTCTACTGATATTCATAAGTTGTTATTCTAACTTGGGTTTCTATCTATCATCTTCCTAGGAGCTTGCCAAGTTCGATCAATGTCTTTTGGGATCAGATATCTCATCTCGAAAATAGATATTTTTCTACATTTTAAACTTTTTTTATCATTACTACAATAAATTCTGCAAATATTTGTTACGGTTTTTATAAACGGTTGCTTATTACGGTTATTGGAGTTGAAGTAATTACTGGGACTAATGAGGACCCTTTACTGAGAAAAGCAGCAACTTGTCACGTCGCTACTAGATGTGCAGATTTTATTTTATAAAAAATGCTTTTTAACCTGATAGTGCCGCGTTAATCAGTAACATTTATGACTATTTGCCGAGAGTTTCATTCACTTCATATTTGCGACTCTATCTTTTATTCTTAATTAGTGGTGGGTAATCTTAATTATTCTATAGCTTAAGAAGAAGATAATGTATGGACGTTGTCTTTTTGGAGGGATTGGAGAGGATTTAAGGCATTTGCAAAATTGCATGAGGATAAGATTTTTTTTTCTAAGAACCTACACTACACAGTAGAGTCACTTTGTAGGTTCCTACTTCTACTTCTACTCCATCAGGAAAGCATGAATAGAATCGAAAAGTTATGGTCCATACTCATCGCGAATGCAGTATGGTGACCCAAACTATGATGGCCTTTTTTTTACTTGATGTAAGGGTGGAAAATCCCTCTTCGAGGACGCTGGAACTAGGAGTGTGTGGTAATTCCACTAAAAACCACCCCGGCGGCCGGTCTCGAGCGTCTTTCTCTGAAGGGGACCCGGACCACATTATTTCAGGTCTCCTCCAGAATCAACGCCGCGCCTAGTCATACCCTATCCTGGGGAGGTCACAAAGGCTTCTCCACCTATCAGTCCAGTTGTCATAATTTGATACGATCCGATCGCATTTTTGCGACCAGGCCCCAACAAATTATCCTATCACCAACCGCAGCAACTAATCTGCCACCAGAGGTCCCCATTCTCTGGCGGCTCGCGGTCCCGAAACTATGACGGCCTAGTAAGATACTTTGCTTGGAGACGAAAAAGGCATGACAGTCATCGTGGCAGTATAAAGCTCACACACTACGATAAATGTCGCCCCTACATCAATATTCAGTTTTGTAGTAAGGGAGTGAAAACATAACAGATACATAAGTAAATAAACTTCGTTGGTAAGTGTATTTGTAACCCTTTCCCTTATCTCGTGGAACTCAACAAAACCTTATCAATTTTTTTTGCAACTTCAGCTGCAGGAGGAATAAATTAGATTTAAAGTTGGTAGTAGAATACCAGGTGAGAATTTAAAACATAAGTAATTCATAATTTGAATTAAAATAACACTTTAGAAAGTTATGAGAACCATAATATCTTAGTAATTAATATTATTGCGGTACATTAAGTCCAATATAACCTTGGCTTTAAACCGACTTTGCACAATTTATATCTCTGGGTACTGGTAGATTTTATAGCTCTGCTATATCGGTATCCCGTTGGTTGAGTGGTGAGCGTATGCGACAGCCAATCAAGAGGTATTGGGTTCGATCTCGGGTCAGATCAAACTTTTCTTGGAATTTTTTTTACAAGAAATTGTTAATAACAGCTCCGTGTATGGAAGTTTGGTGGTATTTCACGGTCGTGTTTCCGAGAGTACATTAAACTATCAGACCGAGTTGTCATGAACATCTGTGGCAATCGTTATTGGGTAATCATTGTCCTCAAATATACTGACAAATAGTTCAATCTTCCAATTCTGTTCACTCTCAGGGTCGTGGAGGTCTAATGCCAGTCGCCCCGTGGAAAAATTGATGTTCAAGTGTAATCGATGCAACCAGTAGCCGACTCCAAGTTATCCTGAAACTAATAAAGGCTAGGCAGAAGAACTGCTATACCGATACATTTTATATAACGTGTTCATTGACTTATAGCGTAGTAAATAGTAGTCATACTGTCAACTTGTCTACTTATAGCTATATAGGTGATGCAGGCGCATTGATGCAGGGGTGACAGTTATCGTGGTAAATGTGTGAGTTTTACACTGCCATGATGACTGTCATGCCTTTTACGTCTTCAAGTGGGACGTAAAAAAGCATCTCAGTAGGCAGCCAGTGTGGGTTACCATACTGAATTATCTGTACTTGCAATGAGTATGGTGACCACAACTTTTGAATTCTATTCATGCTTTTCATCAAGCAGAGTAGAGTCATTTTGGCAGACTCTTAATAAAAAAAGAAATCATCAGCATCTCAGTAGGCAGCCAGTGTGGGTCACCATACTGAATTATCTGTACTTGCAATGAGTATGGTGACCACAACTCTTGAATTCTATTCATGCTTTTCATCAAGCAGAGTAGAGTCATTTTGGCAGACTCTTAATAAAAAAAGAAATATATATATTTCTAAAGTAAATACTCATAATTAAATTAATTTCAATAGTACTAAACAGAGAGTACACCCTACGTCCCATTTTAATACATATTCGAAAGTTTCTAAATAAAATAGAAAATACTTATATAACAAATATAAATTTATAAAACCGAATTAAAAAACTCATTTATTTTTGAAGTAGGTTCAAAAGTATAGAATTCACTGTCAACCATTTCACTTCATTATCAAATATTCGTTACGGACATCATTTTTTGTTATGCATTTGTGTTGTGGGTTCAAACCCTATATAGCATAACACTTTTTGTGGTCCATAAATCGTTGTTCTAGATCTGGGTGTTCTTTGTAACCGTTTCTTGGATAGGGTGGGTCACGAATCAAAATCAAATCGTATAAAAAAACCATATATAACCAGCTAATAAGATGAAATTTATTTTTTAAAAATTACATCGTCTAAACAACCACCGTTTTGACGTTTGCACTCTTCTAAGCGAGCACCGAAATTTTCGCAAAGAGACCGCGAGATCGCCGACATCTTTTCGCTATTTTTTTCTTTTGGTCGACGTAGTGTATTTAGTTTATTGATCTAGACACGATTCTTCAAATAACCCCATAAAAAGAAGTTTGCTGGGGATAGATCTGGACTTTTGGAATGTCGCCTCGTTTGGAAATCAGTTTTTCCGGAAACTTATCTTTGACCACCAACAGAGACTCATTGAATGTGTGACAAGTAGCTCCGTCATTTTGAAACCATGTGTTATGATTGTAGCCAGCAAATTCCAGTAGCATCGATCCCAAGAACCACCCATGTTTGCGTGGAATGTTAGATTCAAATGTCAACGAGTTCTTGGCCCACCTTATATATTAGCATGCAGGTGTTGTCTCTTTTAAACGAAAACAAAAAGAACCTTTTGTGATTACAGCCTAATAAGTGAGATTACTGAAAACCAAGCTTAAAGCTCACTTAAAATTAATGGAGCCGTTAAAGTAAAAAGAGCAGTTGAATTATCTGATGATAGCATTTAAGACAATTAATGAGTGAAGTGCGATGTCGATCTTTGACTTGAGAGTACATTATTTTCTGGAATTCCACCTCTGGTCAGGTGACAAATTTCTCTAATCTTATCAAGCAATTATGTTCCTTTACATTCAGTGAAATATAGTAACTAGACGCGTTAATTGATTTATATTCCATCAGCAAATCTTCGACACGACCATCTTACTTCCCGTTTGTGCCCCTGACATCTCATTCACCCTATTCAAAGGGATTTTCAGCTGTAATTACGCTACTAATGGGCTGTTGCCCACAAACCCTTGCTTCCTGCCCTTTTCCTCTTGACATCCTACAGTTAGCTCACAGTTGAATAGACCTCGCGTTTTATTTCCTGATGTTAATAACATTTTAGATATTTTTTCTTATATAGATTGCGCTATGAAATAATTTTATTGAGTTGTTCTCTAAACTATGGTTATATTTGCATAGACACAATTTTACTATGTTTGATTTTTGTATGTATATATGTGTATATGTTGCTATTTAATGTCTATGGTGATGTTGTACCTCGACTTTAGCATCATGTTTCAAATTCATACTGTAATAAGGCCTTTTCGGTACAAACATTTGAGATTAGTATTAAGAAGCCCTTGGTATAGTGCACTTTCGAACGCTACTAAGACAATTAATAACCAAATAAGTGACATTAAAATATAAGGCATAAAATGCTTTTATATCCATATTACAGACCTAACTATCTATAACTAAAGCTATCCACATTCGTAACGCTAAATACTTCTATCTGCGTGATTTTTAATATTACAATTTTTAACAATACCCTCGTTTTCCATTGCGTGGGACGAAACAGTGACGAAAAATGGACGTTTAAAATGTCTCTGCTTACCCCTCTGGGAAAACAGGTGTGATTTTATGTATGAAAACTTTCAATGTACCTTTAAAACGGTAAATGACATCTATTTATTAAGGCACTATTAGACTTCAGTCACATGAACAGAACCCACTTGGTTAGTCAAGCGTTTCCAATTAGAGCCTTCTATTAAATTTCCCTAATTAACTAGCTTTACAGTAGAAACTCGGGTACTCGGGACACAAAAGAACCTTTTGCCATTCTAGCGTTTACATAAAAGATGAAACAGTTAAATACTTCTTCGAAGAAATGTATTTTTAGCTGTCTTTAATATCTTTATATTTGAAGTTCGAGAAAATACTTGATTGTACAGAAAATACTAAATGTTTAGATAATTCTATTTATAGGAAACCTATCTAAAGTTGTTGAAGATATTATTCAAAGCTGTTCAAATTTGTAATTTAAGGTATTCTTTTAGAATTAGTTTTCGAGTTCTAAGGCTCTTGAAATAACTTCATTGAATGATAAAATAAACTATATTTAAAAACTTTGGATACACTTTATTTTTAAAAACAATATCTTTTGAAAGTAATTGTGTATTTGATATTTTTTTGTTTTGTAAGTGATATAGTTCTATTGTATAAACACGAGAAACACCTGCTCGTGTGGCCAGCGTGATATAATACGCTTAAACCTACTTTCTAAGAAGAGGTCTATGTCCAGCAGTGGACTTTTAAAGATTATTAATGTGGTGATGATGATGATGATAATGTGATAGGTTTACAATACACATATGATTAAAACAATTTATCTTAAGAAAATGTGTATATTATACTTATTAATAAATTAGTGAATAGAGCAACAGTATAATTATTAATCTTTGTGGTTTAGTTAAGTCATCTGTTCATCTGATTTTTAAAGGCCTTTTTGAATTAGTTAAATCCCCACAATTCCGTCATCGGGTTACTAGACGCAGGTTTATGCACAACAGAAATTAAAAAATACCAATAAATGCTACCTGAAATTATTATAAATCGGGGCGGTTTTCATGAATTTTCTATGTTATTTTCATGAAGTACCATTTTTATAGGTAACTATCTACTTTCTTTTAACTACTTTTTCAGTTCAAATGGTCACAAAAAAAAAACTAGTTTATAATAAAATAATTCGAAATGAAATTCAAGATTATATCATTAAAACTTTTTCTGAGAAAAACTGCTACAAATATTTCGAAGCTTACTTTCAAAAACGTACATATTCTTCTGCCAATACGTTGAAATGCTTTCTTCGTCATTTTAGAGAGAAAATAAAGTCACATTTGTTATATAGTCGTAAAAATTGCCTTGGCGGTATAAAACAAGTGAGATACGACCAAACACACATTAACAACTTCATAACATGTCTCGTCAGCACAGAACATCGTAACTTACGAACGATTAATTTCGGTGCACAACGCGTTAAACAATAGTAAATTGGACATAATATTGTGTGTTTGTTTATCTGTGTGGGATTGATTTGATTATAAACCATTCTGGTTTTAGTATTTGAGAATAACTCTTTGATAATAACAATAACGCGACTCGTAACCAGGTAGTAAAACCACACTGATTTCAGCATGAACGAGCCGGCTCGTCCCGAACAGTACAGTACAATGCTACGATGACTGTTATGCCTTTTACGTCCCCAAGTGAGATGTAAAAAAGCATCTTAATAGGCCGCCATAGTGTGGGCCACGATACTGCATTGTCAGCATTCGTAATGAGAATGGTGACTACAACTTTGGATTCTATTCACGCTTTCCATTAGACAGAATTGAGTTACTTTAGCTGGCAATTAAAATAATAAAAAAAAACAAAAAAGAATCTTAGGCACGTTGGTAATCGGATTAGTAATAAATATATTTATTTCATTTCTAAATATCTATAGATTATAGGTAATAATACTTAGACACAGAAAAATGGACACACAGGGTGTGAAGTGAATCAATTTCATGGTGACGAGAGATTCTTATTATGAAATACGAATTTAATCACCTTTATTATTATCATCTTACTGTCTTTTTTAAAGTAGTGTATTTAGTAATATTACGAAGAGTTTTAGCTAGTGTCTTTCTGTGATCTCATTCAGATGACCAATAATTTTTTTTTGTTCATTATTTTTCCAATATGCTGCCTGAACCATCAGATAGATATGTTTAAGTTTGAATAAGCACGGATAGCAAAATTTTTATATTTTCAATTGGAGGGACCTATGCGACTTTCAGTAAATTCTTTTTATACATATTTCTATCTCGGCAACTTTAGATCTTTATCACCCAAAGCGACAGATTTCAAACTCCCATATCTATTGGGTTGTTGACTGACCCACAGAAATACCACAGAAAAATTTGTTTTTTCTTATTAACGGAGCTAAGAGACAAATATACAATTATAACGAAGTTTCATATATATTTTTTTATATTAATAGCCTGCCAAAGTGACTCTACTCTGCCTGATGGAAAGCGTGAATAGAATCCAAGAGTTGTGGTCACCATACTTATTGCAAATGGAGACAATGCAGAATGGTGACCAACACTATGGCGGCCTAGTGAGATGCTTTTTCACACCCCGCTTGGGGACGTAAAATGCATGACAGTCATCGTGACAGTGTAAAGTTTACACAGTTACCACGATAACTGTTACCCCTGCATCAATGGGCCTCCAGTCTCACACTCATCAACGAAACACGACAGTACGGATGCTGGCGCTTTAGGTTGGTCTTCTGTGGGAGAGTAGTACTGTCCCGGTCGAGCCGGCCCGCTCGTGCTGAAATCAGCGGGGCTCTACTACCTTAAAAAAATCTATCTTGGCAACTTTAGATCTTTATTACCCACACCGACAGACTTCAAACTCCCATATCTGTTGGATTGTGACTGACTCACAGAAATACCACATACAAATATGGTTATTTTTTATTCACTGAGCTTAGAGACAAATATACAATTATAACGAAGTTTCATACGTGTTTGTATAGTTCCCCGTGACACAAGATATATTCTTAACGTGGGATTTGTCTTTATTTTAGTTGGTCCATATTTTAGTTTCAAAAGAGTCACAATGAAGCTTGTGATTTATACACAAACGGCTCTAAAAGTGGTATTCATAATCACTAATATTTATGTGTTCTACTAGTAATAAATTTTTAGTATCGGTCGGGGTTGAAACGATAAAATAAATTTTCCAATCTAAGTTCCTCACATAATGTTTTAACAACTTCGAACATTTTATTATCTAGGATATAGGATTCAATTACATGGAAAGCTGTGATACTCATTGTTTATTTAACTACCTCCAATGAGTAAGCGTTATAAACTTTAAAACAGCAAATAGTTCATTTTGTTAGGTTACGTTTGGGCAATTAACTGTTGATCTGGATGTCCTAATAACATCTGTTCCCGGATCCCTCCTACGTCAGGCGCAGAGCGGCACACCGTGTGGTTTTAGTCGGTCCGATTCCGACACACCACCCCGCCGTAAACCCCGGTGGGGTGACGGCCCGAGGGGGCTTCCACACGTTAAAAAAAATGGGCTATTAACTGTCACAAAAGTTTTGACTCCGTAAATTGCGACGGATGCATCGTTAGCCTTTAACACATTGGCCACTTCTTTGAAAAGAGATTTTGGCCATACTACGCTGGCTAGACGAGTCGGTATATTCTCTTTGCAGTGTCGTTGTCCTCACAGTACACTCTCTTAGTCGATTCTTACGACACCCACGGTATGAATATGGTCTAAGAACCAGTGAAGATTTACATCCATTTGATAAAATTAGAAATTTTTTAAATTGGATTAACGAAGCAATACACTTATGAGAGTTTGAACAGCGCAAGACTATCATGACATATTTATGACAAAATTAATTTTCATCTTAACAATATAATCTTCAATTAAATATCAATTTCAATTGATTATTAGCTCAGTGTAGCGGCTATATTGACGTACCTGTTCACACCTGCTTGCCAGCTAGCTATTTAGGAATAAGCAAGTCTACTTAGGTACAGGTGGTGGCACTCAGTATTCTTATCCGTTACCACACGGAGACTGCTGATAAACGGACTTATATTTTTCTAAGTACATACATGTTGTCTAGGTAGTAGAACCATGGTGATTTCAGGACAAGCGGTCCGGTTCGACCGGGCCAGTACTACCCTCCCACAGAAGATCAACTTAAAGCGACAGTATACATGTTGTCGTGTTTCGTTGGTGAGTGTGAAACCGGAGGCCCCTTGATGCAGGAGTGACAGTTATCGTGTTAATTGTATAAGCCTAACACTGTCACGATGACTGTCATGCCTTTTATGTCCCCAAGCGGGGTGTGAAAAAACATCTGGGTGGGTCACCATACTGCATTATCTGTATTTGCAATGAGTTTTGTGACGACAATTCTTGGATTCGATTCATGTTTTCCATCAGGCAGAGTAGAATCACTTTGATAGGCTCTTAATATAGAAAAAAAATGTTATGGATAAATTACGTTCATTAACGTGTTAAACAATTGGGACAGTTTTGCGATTAGTAAGCCATCATGCGTGTATACATCAATAAACTAAATTGAAAAAAAATATCTCGTCTGATTATCTGATAAATGTAAATGGATTTTTACCGACTCTTGTAAAAATAGTGACACTCTGTTTTATTAGGCTGTCACCACACGGAAGTATTACACAGAATAGAATAACTGTGTTTTAGATTTTTGCGATTTTGGCACATACACATAGTTTTATTGTACGGAGGGACTTATTCCCGGTCAAATTATTTAAAGAGGTTACAATGCCTTCTATTCCCCGACATTTAGAACGATTTTTAACATTTCCGTTCAAAACGTCGGATAGAATAAAATATACTTTATCAATATCAATTAGAGTGTTAAACTTGAATTTTAGAAAAATGTATTAAATATCGAAGGTTGAAAGGGAAAATTAACATTATTATAACTACATTCGCAAATCTATGTTTCGTAAGGAAGTGTAAATGAAATTAAGACTTTACTAATGATGTAGATTTATAATGGGCTTAACTTATTTTATATTTAAAGGACTGCAAGGCACTTGAGACTCGTACCTACCCTTCACTACCTGGGCTAATCAGATAAAACCTAGAACTTACTACGAGCGCACGTATTTTCTTCCCGCTTCGGTCCAAGGTCCTTTAAGCGGGACGTCAAGAAATATCTCACAATACCGACATAATGTAGATCACCATGCTGCAGTGTCAGTATTCACAATGAGAACGGTGATCTCTTAGATTTCACTTATGCGTTCCATCAGGCAGAGTTACTTTAGAGTTACTTTGGCAGGCTCTATTTTCATGGAAAAGGCGGGTGGCTAGTATGCTTATTTACCACACTGTACCGTACTAGATTTGATACTTGGATAAATACATTTTATTTTTAATAGCACTCTAGTCTTGCGTACTCTCAGACACATGAGCGCCTAAATAAAATATTACATTTTGTGTCATGATATAGGACGCGTTACAGTAGAAAGTTTAACTCGTGTGCTTCAGTGAGGGTCGCGTAGTGACATATAGTTTTCCTAGGCTCTAGGAAACGTCGATCATTGGTCCAGAAATTATGAGTCTAGACGAAATAATCAGGTCAGGCTAGAATATAACGATGTCTACAGAACTGTCTGTATACGGACGAATGGGTCCGATTCGCAGCTTATTTTTATGAATTTTGTTGTGTGTTATATAAATCAATAATGAAATAAGGGGAGGTTTTTTATGTAGTTGTTTTATGGAAGTCTTAGTGGTTGTGATTTGTTTATGATAAATGAATGTGTTTTAAAATTTTTGTAAAGATAATACGTGCATTTCAAATAAAATTTTATGCACTAGCAATAAAAAGTATTTTGGGGGAGGTCTATGTCCAGCAGTGGCTTTAACCTTAGCAATTTTTTAGTTGTTTAAAACACAAATTGAAGTTATCAACTAAGCAGTTCTGCTATATAATCTACTTATAAACAGCGCACAAAAGTAACAAACATATTAAAAGAGAATGACCACTTTACTTATCACTGCCAATTGAGCTGTCCCTTAAGTTTAAGATTTTAACAATTTTTGTCTTTTATAAGCTTTAATCTGTTAAAAAATCCATACATCGACTAGCAAAGTCTAGATTCTAGTTCATTTTGCATCAGTTTCCTTGGAGTTTGAGCATATTTTAGAAATGATCTAGCGGGTTGCGTATGTGACTGCAGAATGAGACGTCTAGGGTTCAATTCTCAGGTCAGACCAAAGAGTGTTTTTAAGTTTTCCCATTAATGCTTAATGACAGTTGAGGTCTTAACCCCCGTGCCTCGGACAGCACGTTAACCCGTCGGACCTGATTTCTCCACCGTCGTGTCGAATAGTCATATGACCATTGGTGTTGGAGAGTGAGGGAACAAGAAGTACACTTGTGTTAGCGTACACACTGTACACTTGTGTTAGCGTAGCACGTATCTTGCTGGTCTTCATTGTGACTGGTCGCCGTGGCTGAAAAAGGCTACTAATTTAGGATAAATGCCATTTAAATCTATTAAATACATTCTAATCCTTATGTATTGATGTTCATATTTAATATTTGAATTTATGTGTCTTCGTCAGGTCTTGATCCAAACGTTAATCACCTTACCACCAAGTATGTACATGATACTAAATGATTTTATGAAGGACCTTAATAATTTGACAATACAAGACACCGTTGTTGATGCTTGTTTATTTCGAAATCAAAAGTGTTTGTAAAATATCTTAATCCATACATATTTTGCTTTGATTGTGGGATGCAATTTTACATCCGTAAAATGGAAGAAATCGTTCGTTAATACATTTACTGGACAAATCAACGACGACATTAATGTTGGCCATCATTGCACGACATATCTAATGGGATGTAAAATACTCTGGCTGCTTGAATCACACCTATGTACGACTATACCGTTTTTTTTTAATATTCGATTTTTCTTTTATAAATTGGTTATTACGTTATCAAGTTTGACAGACTATATATTAAATCTACAAAAATAAATAAAATGAACGTATCTATTTTCTTTTCTAATTAACAGCTTTTTGTTAAATACATATGAAAGTATATTCGATTAACATGTTGTTTGACTTTTAAACCTCCGAATTTTACCAACATTTTTCCAAGAAAAGTGACGAGTTAAGAAATATATAATGAGGTTATAAATACACATAATGCCATCGTATAACAGTGTGTTTTTTCTTGACATAAAGAGCTTTATAATGATACTTAATTCCATCAACCGCCTTTCACAGTCCACTGCTGGACATAGGCCTCTCCTTATCAAGGAGGTTTCGACCTACTATACCATGCTGACCAGGCGGGTTGAAATAGGGTTTGTGTTTTCCTTCTCTTTGTAATGATGTTGTCTTGCATACTTTGTTCTCTTAGTCGCCTCTTACGACGAGATGAATAGGGGTGGTAACACTATGTATTCTTAATCTGTCATCACACGGACTAAATTCCATAGTTGCTTAAATATTTCCCTTTTTAACTAAAGAATTCAATTGAACCAACTCCGTTTAAAAATTGAGGTATGCCATTTTTCTTTCTTACTTATTCCATGTGTGACGTATCATTGAATTGCGTGATGAACTAAAAATTGTTACTACTAGCTTTTTAACTTAAATGGTACAACTTTTACTCATATTAGATGTGATTACCTAGATTGACACAACTCGCATCTTTGACTATCTCTTCCAACCCATCCTCTCCGTTCCTCTATAGGACAACTCGGCGCTGGCCTTGGAAGTCACCCTTTCAGAATGGTAGACATACGCTCCCGAACTAAACGGTTCGGTTCTTCCTTCCTGTGCAGATCGGTTAAAACCTGGAGTTCATTACGCCACCATAGTGTGGGTCGCCATATTACACTGTCGTCATTCGCGGTGAATATGGTGAGCACCGCTCTTGGATTCTATTCATGCTTTCCATCAGGTAGAATAGAGTCACTTTGGTAGGTTCAATATAAAAAAAAAACAAAAAAAAAAGTTGGACTAACACAATACATATGTTTTGCATTATTATCACTTGTTGATGAATAAAGAATCCAAAACAAAGGTTTAAAAAATCCAATTATTGTCCATGTGTACGACTAAATTATGAACTGGAAAACTTCTGAATTGTCTTTAAAAAAATTATTATTAAGACGAATTTTACGATATCTCTGAATCCTAAATTCATTAATCCGGTTAGACCACAGCACGTATAAAGGATACATCCATACATAAATACACTAAAGAAAACATTTCAGCTCCGCGATTGGCCTAGTGGTGTGTCGTCATGTCGTCACCATGCCGCTTTCGCTGAGTGTTGTGGGTTCAAACAGTTGTGGATCCACAGTATGGGCGTTCTTTGTATCCGTTTCTTGTCGAGTCCCCCGCGACATGAGATATATTCCTTATGTGAGAGTTGTCTTGTTATAAAAAATAACACAAAATCATTTTATTACAACTCACTGCATTTAGAGTGATAAAGGTATCCACTAAAATGGTTAATATTACGAGATGTTGACTCAATTTCCTTCCAAAGTTTGTCTAACTATGTAAATCGTTGGAAAGTTTTTTCAATGTCAACGAACCCATGCACGGCTATTAGAGAAAAGGTGATAGTAGAAGTTTGGAGGTAGTTTGGAGCTTCTGTCTGTCATATTTTGATCATCGAAGGGTTGAACGCGCTTGAAACTACTGTTAACTGGTATATAACATCTTAATATACAATATAAAGTTGGGATAGTTGTTTGTAACTAAAGAACGGCTGGAATGACTTGTGTCGGCTTTAAATTGTTGGATTCATCTCCGCCCTAAATAGTGGAATATTTATTGAAATATTGTGGCCTGTTGGTCTTTTGGTTAGTTATCCTGACTGGTAAACCAGAGAATGTAGGTTCGATTCGCACCCAGGACAAATCTTTGTATGATGAGCACAACTATTTGGTCTGTGTCTGTATGTATTTAATCTTGATTTTATATGTATTTAGAAATATAAAAGTATGTTTATCAGCAGTCTGGTTACCATAGCACAAACTAGGTAGTAGAGCCACGCTGATTTCAGCACGAGCGGACCGACTCGACCGGGGCAGTACTACCCTCCCACAGAAGACCAACCTAAAGCGACAGCATCCGTGTTGTCGTGTTTCGTTGGTGAGTGTGAGACCGGAGGCCCGTTAATGCAGGGGTGACAGTTATCGTAGTAACTGTGTAAGCCTTACACTGTCACGATGACTGTCATGCCTTTTACGTGTAAAAAAACATCTCACAAGGCCGGAATAGTGTGGGTCACCATACTGCATTGTCTGCATTTGTAATGAGTATGGTGTTCACAACTCTTGGATTCTATTCATGCTTTCCATCAGGCAGAGTAGAGTCACTTTGGTAGGCTCTTAATATAGAAAAAAAAAGAACTTTACCTAGTTTGAGATCAGACGGTCGTGTGCGAGAAGTGTGAGGATATTAATAATATTCTCAAAAATAACGAAAACAAAATTTTATAATTTTTTTCTTATAATTTCTGTATAAAATAAAATATGACAAAAAATTGTGGTTTGATGCAGGTAAAACTGGACAGAGCTGCTTGCTATATATTAATTGAGAAAATTAATTTCTCTGAAAAGATATGTATTACTATTAAACATTACAAATTGAATAAATTATGATAACAGAGCAGCAGGACAGTTATTTTTCTGTCATGGGTTCTGGAACTGCTGTAATGGTATGATAAGTATGACAACTGCCTTGAGGTTAGTGTATATAACTGCCAAGAAAGAAGTCATAGTTTCGATTCGCGGGTCGGGCCATAAAGTGTTGTTCAATTTATCTGATTGCAAAAGTGCTTAATAGCAGAAGTTTAGAAGTTGAGGTCTTAACTCCTGTGTCTCGAAGAGCACGTGAAGCAGTCAGTTCTGCGCCTGATCCTTCCTTGGTCATGTCGGATAACCGTCATCGGAACTTGACAGTGAGGGAACAGAGAATGCACCTGTACACTATAATATCTTCTGTTTAGTTGGTTGGTCTTCGTTAAGAGGAGATGGTGCCCGTGTATGGAGGCAGACAGTAGGAGGGATCCAGATATCGTATTAACAGCTGTTCTAAGATCCCTCCTGTCTCAGGCGCAGAGTGACACAGCGTGTGGTTTTAGTCGGTCCGATTCCGACACACCACCCCACCGCAAACCCCGGAGGGGTGACGGCCCGAGGGGGTTTACACATTAAAAAAAATGGTCGCTATATTTAAATTAACTTCGAATCCATACGCGGTGGAAATAATTTTAATCGTCACAAAATCATATCCTACGTCGAAAACAAACCCATAACATCTTAATGGTCAAGATAATCTAATGTAATATTTAAAAGAAACATTACGGTGGCTGTTTGGTTTATCATATAGTTTTAGTATTTTACATTTCTTTTAATATTTGTTTCCTATGATAATATATGTAGAAAATATATACAGTTAAAATCAAAGTCGTTTGGAAATGTGAGAAATAGACCCCAACACGCTAAATACAGACGGTTATTGACAATTACATTGCCACAGTATTGTGTACTAAAGCCTTATAATCACAGACATCTGATATTTTCTTCTCTTAGTTTCTGTGGTAATAAATAACAGACATTAGACTATGTTTACGAACACGTACCCGCACAGAATCGAACTAAGGACGTCGCGATTCAAGGTCATACGAATTATGAATTTCTAATATTAAGTGTTATATTCTCAGAGTTTTACTGACTTTCGTTTTTTATGTATTGTGCTTCCTGTAATAAAATGGTGAAATATATACTAGAAACCACAGGGCAGGTGAAATGTTTGTTGTACTAAAAATGACCTGAAAATCTCTGCCAGAAATAATACTACAAGGAGTTTTTTCAAAGAGGCTTAAGTATTTTTATATTATGTTGAGTAGGTCATTTGTAATTTAACGAAACAAAAAAAAATGAGTTCATTCAAAAATCTTATTTTTAGACCTTATCACAGAACATAATTTTTTTAGCGTTTCACCCATTTTTGATTATTTTAAGTTTTAATTACAGAAAATACCTACTTACTGTTTTCAAACCAGTATACGTGTTTTTTTTAAATGTGTTTTTATATCGCCTTTTGCCACAAAAAAATAAATTGTTACAAAGTTGCTATGCTATTCTCTTATTAAGATTTTAATCAGCTGAAATTCTGTCGGCTAGCGTGTTATTATCTCCGAGAAAATTCTAGACAGTTTCTTAACTTGATGAATTGCAGTTTTTATGACCGTAGTGGAATAAGATATTAAACTTTCTTTTTTATACTTATTATCTTATCACATAAATTTCTCTGAAACATATTATTATTTAATTTCATCTTTGATCGTAACAAAAAAATTACTACAATGTAACTAGTTACTAAAAATATGAAGATTACAGGCAATTAAATTCCGCCTTTATCATCTAGTATCTTCTAATACAAATTTTTAATTAAAAAAACTAGAGTTAAAGTTTTTACGATATAACTGGATTAAGATTTGTTATTCTATCTGAACTTTTGTAGTTATTGCCTCGTCAAACACTTCGGCTACTCTGTTAATTTCGTGGTTTATCCAATTGTTTTGTATCTGTGTGTAGTTTTACTATGTGTATTTGTTTAGAAACGTATATATAAACATATATGAATCCTCTACTTACTGTAGTGTAGATTTTTCAATTTTGTTTTTAATTTGGCAAAGAAGGCCGTTTGTGAGATGTGTAAAAATACTTTTACTTTCAATAGAATTTTACGTAAACCTTTTTACGAATAACAGTTTTGGTTTTATATCGTCTCACTAATAAACAAGTATTTAATGTAAGTACAATAAAAAGTAAATTAATATTTGTGTCAGCTTAAATCCGTCTCTGTCGTCTAGTATTACTATCTCCGAGTTAATTGCGGCCAATTCCTTAATTAGACAAATTCCAATCTTTATGACATAACTGGATTGAGATTTATTGTCCAGAGAGAGATGGTGTTTATACTCTTAGGAGATTATGACTTGCTGGAGTAACATTGCGAAAAAATGCCAATAACAATATTGGTTTTCTTATTATTTCTCTCTTTATTTCCATCCAAAGACACACGCTATCTAATAAAAAGTTATTTCGTTTGAGTTTTAAACCTTTGGTCACGCTGATTTCAGCACGACCATACCGGTTCGACATTGCCAGTACTACCCTCTCACCGAAAACCAAACCAAAGCGACAGCATCCGTGCTGCTGTATTTCATTGGTGAAAACGATACCGGAGGTCTATTGATACAGGGGTGGCAGTCATAGTGGTAAAAGTGTGAATCTTACACTGCCACAATGACTGTTCCGCTTTTTCTGTGACCAAGTGGGCAGTGAAAAATCATCTCACTAGGCCACCCTAGTGTGGGTCACCATACTGCATTCTCAGTATTCACAATGAAGATGGTGACTAAAATTCTTGGGATTTTATTCATGCTTTCCAGCAGGCAGAGTAGAGACAAAATCAAAAATTAATTGCCCTTTAAAAAGCAATTTACTGCAAAACTTAATGCAAGCAGTTCATTCCAGCAACTTGATCTGTATAGGTACTGTCAAACTGTTTACTATGACTAACAGAGGTTACCCTTACAATCACCAAAGTAAATGCTGTAAAACCTGATAAGCAGGGTCATCAGCAACAGCCTCCTGCTGGATTTAGGCGCTCTCAAGGACAACAAATTACAACATTGTTGACGAACTGTTGGTCTAGTGGTCAGAACCACAGGCGAGGAGCCCAACTACTTGTCCAGCTCACGGAGTCGTTTACTTATAAAATGTATCTATTTAAAAATATATACTATATTAGCAGTATAGTATTCTAAATAAATAACAGTTCGGGTTTTGGAAATTTGGGTCTCAACCTCCGAAGAGCACGTAAAGCCGTCGGTCTTGTGCCTGATCTCTACCCGGTCGAGTTATAAAACCGTCCCGAGTGAGGGTACAGAGAATGCACCTATGTTTGCGCACACACTTGTACACTATAATATCTCTTGAGCTGGCTGGTCTCCCCTAAGACTGGCTAGAATATCTTCATCAAAGTACAGACTGTCTTATTTAAGATCCAGCGGCCGGGTGTCAAATGTGTCAAGTTATTAAAATTATTTACCTAATTATATATTTCTCTACTAGTCAGTATATTGTCAAATATCACAAAGTAGCCTAATGAGGTATGGACACCAAATCCCAAAGGGCATAACGGACAAAAGCAGTAATATTCTTTACGTCCTTTACAATTCCAAGTCAATACGTATAATAACAGAACGTTGACACAATCTTGCCTCGGACTTTATCTGACTTAAAATTAATAACCAAAAACTTTGTATGGACTGGTCCAAATTAATAAAACCCAGTCCACACAATAGGCTCATAAAAGCATTTCGGTTTGATGAAACTAATTTGAAGAAAAAAAAGTAAATGTGAGTATTTATATGTACATCATTTGCTTTTTGGACTTTAATAAAACATAAAAAAAAATGTTCACAAAAACACAGTTCAATTTTCTTTTGACGAATATTTTGACAATGTAATCGCTTTTAATCCCGTTTATCATCCCATAACATACAAACACTACACTTTTATCTTGTATTTCTAACAAATAGCAAACAAAAAACACTTTTACTAAATCTTTGAGATGACACTTTTGACATTGACATGAGACAGACATTCGGTTAACTGAAATGTATACTGAGCTTTAATGAACGCATTTAATCTGGACTTGAGTTCATAACGACCAGCTTTTAGAGCTTTTCGTTGACACTATCTAGTTTTTACATAAAATAAATTGTATGTAATTTATATAGTTTTGTTATTAAGCTACGAAATGAATAGATAAATCTTAAGATTTTACAAGTATTTGATATTTTATTCTTTACTTGACAAGATGTCGTCGAAAGTATGCAAAATTTTAACATTAGAATGAGTAGAGTAAATGGCAAAAAATATATTTGAGTGATTTTTAGGCAGTTGTATAATAATAGTATTGCTCTACTGCGCTACTTACTATGAATAAGTTTAGCTTATTACACACCTTATTAACCTTCTTATTAAGGAGAAGCATATGTTCAGAAGTGGACCATTACAGGCACACCAATTATAAAAGATTATGGATGGAAGAGCCATCATCATCATCTTTATCAGGCTTTAATAGTCTACTTTTGGACACAGGTCTCTCCTTAGAATAGGGGTTCTATGGAACAGTCATGTTTTTATTATATTCTATTTTCTATTCAAATTAAACTTTAATTATATCATATGGAAAAAAAAGAGAATATACCGGCAGAGTATGTCATTTATGAACCAATTAGGAAAAATATTTTTTAAGTAACCAACTGAATTTAGAACTTTTGAATCTTTAAAAAATAAAAAGAAAGCCGTCCACATTTATGTAACTAAATAGATTTGTCAGCACCTTTAAGAGTTGAGTTTAGTCTCAATTACACATCATAATCAAGTCTCAAACAGTGTATAATTGAAAATACCGCTTAAGATTTGATTGTTTATAGATTTACAAACCCAGGGCCATACAATATGTTAAGATATTCATAACTAGTGTGTTTACTCGGTGTACGTCTATAACATCGCAGTAAAAGATAACTTTAACTGCCGTTGCCGAAGCGCAACACTGCAGTGACAACTTACACATAGTGGTCCGAAGCACATTAAATTTGCAATAATGCAGCACAATTGCTGTGCTGAATCGGTTTGATCTTGCAGATGGTTAGGGCTGGCACTAACGGATAACCGAAATAATTCGAAAATTTCCTTATTTGAAAATGGGTTTTGCGTGTTCATTTTAAGTATATATATTTATGTACATAATACCAACGTATTTTGGTTAAAAAATACTTTAATAAGCAACTCCCTAAAGTAGTAATTTATTAGTAAGGAATTATGTAATAAGAGAAATGATGAATAAAAATATGAATTTATAAAAGTGATAGGGTGTAATAGTTTTACAGATTTAGTTTTTTTTTGAGATAAAATAACAAGCACGTTTGTTTTTAAGGCTTCCAACCGCATATACATAATTTGCTTATTAGTTTTCATATGTAAATTATATACATTATCACAGACACTCACGTATTTTATCCCCCACAAGATTAGACAAAGAGATTTAATATGAAAATACATAGAAGATTACAAGTTTTAATAATAGAACCTGAGAAATGAAACATTGTTTAATATACATTTTTTTCTATGCATATTAAATCTGTTAAGCTAAGGCAAACTTTTATATTTTATCATATTTAATTATTTATTTTGACAAAATTTGCAGCTGTCTATGAGTACTAGATATATGACTAACTAACATATCATGAACAAAATTAGTCAGACGTGTTGAAAAAAATTAAGAATGTTTCTTAAAGTGTTTACTCGTCTTACAGTCCATAAACATTTTAATAGAAATTTTTAAGTTAATACATTAATATTACCAAACCCGTCAAAGCGAGATTACTATAATATAAGATACCTTCTACACCGCGAACGTAGCTGGGTAGGCGTAGGTGGGTAGTTTCTGAGGTTAAAATTCATCAAGAAATGTTGAGATATTGACACTACTGACATTAATAATATTAAAACATTGAGAGGCGAGGAGTATAACTAACATTTATTTTGAATATTTACTGTATTACGAACAACCACGTCTATGTGCCATCAACGTCACTGGCATCATACACTGATCCAAAACTTTCTTTTTGAGCCACTGCGATATTTGTGATGAGAAAAGCTATGCTAGCTTTTCAAATGTGAACCTGTCTACTTGGATTCGACTGACGTCTTTTTCAAAGTTAGAGCTACCTAACTAAATTGTCTAAGTTAATGTAGTCTTGTCCTAAGTAAATGTAGTCGTCAACAACTTAGAGCGTAGAGCCTCCAATTTTCCTCTTATGATGTCACCGTGACAGCCCAGTGATAAGGAGAACGATAAGGGCAATCATCATCAACAGACTTTTAGTTAGTCTATTACTGGACATAGGACTCTTCTTAGGAAGAAGTTTTTAACCTACTCTACCACAGTAGTTAAAAAAGTTAGTATAGAGCTTCTGTCCATTTTCCTTCTCCTAACAGTTTTTCGTGGTTTGCATTAATTACAATAGTTCTTGTATTTATTTTTTATTTTTAAACAACAACATCGGGATTATCTGTGAAGAAATTAAGAAGTATTATATTGTAAATGCGCTTGTTTTTTGTTCAGCAAAGTTTATTTAAATGACATCAAAGTTTAAAACGAAATGCTAACGATTGAGCAAATGAAATTCAAAAATTACTTGGTACTGACAAATCCTCGTAAATGTTATCTGTTAAATAGTCTGTTGTTTTCTCCAGTTTATAAACAGTTCTTTCAAAATAAATGGAGTAAAAACCAAGTATTTATAAAATAGCCTAAATAAAATACCATATTTAAAATGCCATCAATAAATAACGATATAATTTGACAACCCTGTCGCCTATAAATTTGTGAGTACGCCATACATGCATTAGTGGGTATGTGTGCGTGTGGTTTCTCCCACTTCACACCCTTCACCCCCTGGCGCCTTGGCACGCTCTTATATGGAATGTATACATTATTTTAGCACTATTTCGTGTACGTTCAAGTGTTTGACCGATTTGGCGGAGTAGTAATGCGTTTGAGTGCCAGTGAATATTTATGTGGGATTTTTTTTAAATCGGTCGATGATCAGTATGGTTACTTAGAAATAAAATGGAGGATTTATAATCAGATACAATATGAATAGTATGTCTAGACATTAGGTTAACGTTTTTAAGCCTAGGTATATTGCGAAGAGTAAGAGCCTAAAAGACTCTTAAAACTGAAATATATGCAAAATACAACACTAGTATTTTTGCATATAGAATCATATGATATCAAGATCATTCGATAAAATACTGAAAGTAAAAATTTTTCAGTAATATGTGCTATAATCTTAAAATTTATACAAAATTTTGTCCAGCCATGGCACAAAAGTCTATAAAATTATAATTGAAATGACCCCTACTAGTCAATAAAAAGACTTTAATAGAAAGGCGACCTCTATTAAAATTTGAATCGTCCGCCACTCATACCAATATGGTTGGTCTGTGAATATCTTTTGGATATATGACTTTAATAGACATACCTATTAACATGTGTCAACTAGTCCCACAAAGCACAATCTTTATTCTTCACGAGGTCAATTCTCTTAACGGGAACCAAATTTAAAAGGTTTCAACACAGAATTAATGACTTATTTATGATTAGATTGTAAAACTAAATACTCTTGTATGTTACTTTGAGTTACACATATTAAAAAATACTAGTATTTATCAAAGACAATGTGTCAGTTACAGCCTACAATGGACAGAAAATTGTTAATCGATAAAATTAATCTGATATTTATTTTAAGTCCATCTAATGTTTTTGTTTCTTGATAGAACTTGGCTGCAGGACTTTGTAATTATTTTAAATCAAAG
This sequence comes from Hypercompe scribonia, assembly GCA_949316085.1. Lineage (NCBI taxonomy): Eukaryota > Metazoa > Arthropoda > Insecta > Lepidoptera > Erebidae > Hypercompe > Hypercompe scribonia. The sequence continues at coordinate 13,118,510 of OX438993.1, forward strand.
AGTATGGTAATTCTTTTATAATATTTATTTTATAGTAATAATAAATGTTGTATGTTGCCAGCTTTAAAAATAAAATGAGGTTTGATGGGTAGAAATTGTTATTAGGGATTACGCATCTTTAGTACTGTATTAGAAAACAATATTTTCAAATATTTTGTTAATTTAAATTTCTTTAATGAAAAAATATTTACTAAAATAAAATGATTTTTTTTTTATATAACAGAAGTATACTTCTGTTATATAAATATTTTGTGAAAATCGACATTTATTCATAAATCAACAGTTAAAATTGTTTTTCGAAGCATTGCTAATACAATTTTCGTCTGTCATTTCTTTCATGGGTTGACGATATTTTTTAAATAAGTATGAGGTTATCTTGTCCACAGGTGACTATTAATCAGCCCCTCTTTATGCGTTTTTTTATAGATATTATTTTATGACACGTAGACATTCCTTCATTATTCTTATGTTAAAATTTGATTCTGAAGTATTTTCATGTTTTTTCTATCTTAAGTATCTCATATTTCTTCTCCACAGTTTTGAATGTAAATCGAAATATACATGACAATAGACTTGTCTTTAAAACATACATTCTTTCATCGTTCCAGGCCCAAAATGTATGGGCTAATGCTACATCTCCATTTACACCGTAATTCTTATGATTGATTTAACATCAATGTTTTTTTTATTCTCTACCAGTGTAGTTATCATCATGCTGGACGTAGGTATGTCCTCAAAAAGGAGGTTTTGACTAACTACTCGTATAATATTGACTTAAAAAGTACGCTGACGGATTTTGGTGACCGCTTATATTTTGTTCCGAGTCACTTCACCATAATTTTTTTATAAACATTTTGATAAAACTTAGCACTCTGATTAAAATTCAGTTCAATTTTAGCCAGTACCTTACACAAATACATTTAAGTCTACGTAACCAATTATGTTAATCAACCCTTGTTTTTAACCTATTATGACGCATTCAATATTAGAGAAAAGATCGCATTTTTTGTGACTTTGGTTCATTTAGGGAGAGGTTTAATAGGAAGTGGATACTGTGTGTGCAAGCAGATTGTAATTCTTCAGGTCCTCTACACTTAGGCTGTACTTCTTTATGTGTGTGACTTTATCCATGTTTATTTTCTCGTTTTGAAATTCATACTGTTTGCCGAAGGCTGTGGAGAAATTGGTGTCATTTTGCTACAATACAGATAATCATCAAATTATCTACAAACAGAAAAAAATTAGATCTTTTCTTCTAACGACAAATAGTACAACTTCAGAAAAAAACTGTAATTCTGTAAGAAATGTATCAATGTCTTCTTGGCAGTTTGTGGCCTCAGTTCTTCTAAAATATGGGCGGAGACTTCTAGTCACTAGTCTGATACTACTGTTTTAATATATTTTTTGTAACACAACTCTCTGGCTGTTGGCGCCATGCCATTTAAGTACTGTTCGCTATTGGAAGGTTACACTCACAGTTTAAATCCAAATTGCTACTAAAGTACTATTTGGTGGTTCAAGAGAATAGTGAAATGACTTGCTCTTACTGGTTATCAGAAGAAAACTAAATTCAAATATACTACTATTATAGATGAATCAGAAAATGTATATGAATCTCCGAATTATTAATTGTAAATTTACTATTTGGAGACAGAATAAATAAACTTATCGTAACAGTTAACAATGGCAAATATGTATTTTCAGGGTACGATAGTTCTAACACGGAATCCTTGTGTATGTCCAATCATATGTTGCGTAACTTTTGGACTGTTAGTTCTAAAAAGCTGAAAGCATGTACAAAAGTTTGTACAAAATAGTAATTTTTCCCGAGGTGGAAATTGCAGCACTTTTTTTTTCTCATCTAGAGTATTCATAACGATTCAATGGTTCGTTTGAAAAACATTGAATTTTAAAGTATTTTCTTAATATGTCTGCATGGCTTGCAAAAATTAAAAAACAATAACATGATCGTATATTTTGTAAAGAATTTAGAAAGCGAACTAACACAGTTAATCAGGTTTTGTTATTTTCAAATGTCCCTGATTTATAAAATATATAACTATTAAACTTTCATATAAAATACTATATTTTTGGAAAATAAGTTACTACGAACAACAGAACTCTACAATGCGCGTACACACATTTGACTAGGTTTTTTATCGGTAAAAATATATTTTTGGTTTGCACATATTAATCCTTTCTTGGGTATTCTCATCGTTCTTGATCTACCAAATTCGTTTAAAGAAGACACGGTTTCTGAGTATGATATAAAAGCTAGTAACCATTATTATTAGATGGAAAATAGCGTCAGCAATAGTTATTGCAATGAAGTCCTCAAAGTTAGAGGGTCATAATCCGCGAAAGTTTATTTGTTAGTCTATTTGTTACTATTTGCTAGTCAACTTTTTCTGTTCTTATCACAAAAAAAAACCTTCGTGATTAGTACTTATGATCAATAAAAATCCTCTGTCAAATCTTTAACTAATATCGCATTAGAGAACCACGTGTAAATGAAACCAAAAAAAAAATAAAAAAAAAACAAAAATAAATAAATAATAAACATTACGATTGGTTTAAAATTGATTAATCTTAAAAAACATCTTTTACAGTAGTAAACCATACTTCTGATCAGAATATTTAAACATATTAAAGTGATTATTTCCTGAATTTATAATTGGTAATGATACTTATTTGTTATGTTTCGTGCTATTTTTAACATTTCTTCTTTATTGTGCTTAATTTGGTAAGCAATGTACCAAAACAGTATTCAGTTTCGTATTATACACTTTGTACATCGGCGGACTTAATGCCTAAGGCATTCCAGTCAACCTTAGGGTGGTATAGAATTATTGTAAGGGTGGTGCACAGAGGTTACATTGATAATGAAAATATACCATACATGAGTACTTATACACACATAAACACATACAATGCATTAATCAAAGTTAAAGTTCGTTGAAGTCGAAATGAAATCACTATATTTATATCGATGCTATTCAAGTTTCAAAGTTTTTGTGTGAATTCGAAAGATTAAAAATGCACATATTAAAAATATTATAAATATATCATTAATTATTATTAAAATAAATTTAAAGACTACAATAACTGCTTAACAAAGTTTTTATATTTAAGCCATTGTATTCAGGTAATATCATGTACTAGTAAACTTTACAGTACAACTTTACTTTTATACCTGTTTTAATTTTCCAAACTTCGAATAGTTCGCGATCGCGTAAACATTAGTTATACGCTGACCAATACTTAAGATCTGGGTCAAACTTAAGCGCATCTCATTAAGTTTCGATCTTTTATGATGTTTTGATATATTATATATAATGTACTTTTCTATTTTATTTAACATATTTGTTTTTAGTAAGTTGTATGAACGGATTTAATTATTTAAAATCAACGTATGAGATGCTATGATTCTCTGTATAATGTGTGTGTACTTACAGAAAAAAGTAAAAATATATTTTTATCATTTCTCTAGTACCCATAGTACAAGTTAAACTTAGTTTGAGACTAGATCGCGTTGTGTGTGAGACGTTTGAAAAACTATTATTATGAAGTCTATTATTATTTTATAAAAATTACAATATCATATTATTTGTTTCAAATTACACCTTAAACATACACACACAAAGTTTATTCTTATATTGTCATTTCATATCACGTGAAAGTAGAGAAAAGAAATCTGTGAAGTGGTGTGTCCTCGTGTTAAAATTTGAACTCGATCAATCAATTGATGCAAGATTTAAAACGTACACAAAAAAAACTTGGCATATTAAATGTGAATATGTATTTATGTGTATAAAAAGCACATTTTCGTAGAAGTGACGTGACTCGTGTGAATCTTCAATTATTCAAAAAATATATCAAAACTTATAAAAAAGGGATTTGAGCAACTCCGACATATTATAAATACAGTATCCTCGGATTTACGATCACATTTTACGAGTGGCGGTTTACGATTTTTTTATACATCCCGGAGTTATTGCAAGAATAATGATAGTGGTTATCAGTGAGGCTGTTACCCATATTATTATCGACTTAGGGTGTACCCGGGGGGAAAGTATATAACCTAATATTTTTATTATTAACAGCATAAGGCATGTAACGTGTTTGTCATGACAGAGAGACATATTTATGTCATATTGGAGCTATTTGACTTGCCTTTGTGGAGGTTTATGACAGGTGGATGCTGTAAAACAAGCTTTGATCCTGATCTGTTATTACTTTTGATTCAGTAACTGTTTTGTTTATGTTTCTTATGAATATTTACTCCTATATGGTATATACAGCAAGCTGTAGTCAAGTAATATTCGGTAAACATAATATAGGGTGGCTTACACTGGGATACGATGGACAGTCGGTTTGACAAAGTAGCTGGCAACTGGTGACTGCCCAAGATCTAGACAGTTGGTGCTCGTTAGGAGAGAACTTCGTTCAGCAGTGGACAGCGATAGGTCGATTGTAGTATTTTGAAGCTTAGGATTTGAAAAAAAGAATGCGTTTATCGATACAACAATCTTATTTGGAAACAGATCCATTAAATTTAAAAACTAATCACTAACCACAGTTATGCTTAGCTACAGGTCATAGGTTAGGTCTAGTGTGCAAATTGTAAGCATTTCAATTCACTTCTGTCTACTCCTTCAGGGATCAAAGACGTGATTGTATCTACTTCTTCCTAGCCTTTTCTTTTCTTAGGTGGAGCTATTTAATTTTACGGCGCCAAGACATTCTATCAAGAGTTGTCCGATCGTGTAAATTCTAAAAGACGTAATTGTGTATAAAAAAAAGGCAATTTACTCAATCGGGTAATGGATAGGGCTTAGATTTTCATTCGTAAATTACATGCACTGACATGTAGATGATTTATTGAGTTTTTAACTTCGCAAAGTATTTACATATGAAAATGTTTTCTATGTATTAGCAGTATTCATGATTTTAATCATAAACTCATGAATTGAAATTTCTTTTGACGTTTAACCTTGAATATAGAAGACGCCACTTAAACATGAATTTTAAATTAAACAAAATGGTTACTTAAGTGCAAAGAACCCAAATAAGTTTCAAAAAGATGATATTTCTTGTTAAAGTCAGAACTCATTTATATTATATTGCGTTCAATTGTGTCTGTCTCATCTATCCATAAACTAGTTTATTTTTACTGTTGGAAACACTGATTTATTGAGTTTTAAGTTCGAGATGCCTTCTTTTACAGCCAGTGCCGTCTCAGCATCCAAGAGTGTAGGACGTGTGCCTTGATTATGTTTTTAAATCTGTGATTCAGTGCAATTATCTCGTAGTTTACAACTGTTTAGAATTTTTGTTGGGAATTATATAGAAAAAAAAAATACAAATCAGATCATACGACTGATTGATTTTAAGTTGATTTCGTCTACTGAGGAAGACGTTTCAAAGGTATGTCCAAATTTTGTTTGTTTTTCAATTCATCTGTTCATATTTGTATTAAAATTTGAATAATACGTATTTTTATTTTCTCTTCGTAACGAAATAATATAAAAACTATTAATAAAGTCAAACCTCCTAATCTCCTCTAAGTTAAACTACCTTGCTAAGGAGAGGCCTATATCCAGCAGTGGATTGTAAAAGGCTGTTGATATAATAAAGTCACCTAGTTTTTTTAAACAATATTGATATTTATCTAATGAAACTTAATAAGAAACAATACAATTTGGCAAATTTATTTAGTAAATACACTAAGCATAGACGAATTAGATTTTTTTGTCCAATACATACATTAACTAAGCGCACGTGTTCAGCTACTAGTTTAATAATCACTCATTGAGTTAAACTAAGCTTGAGATAAGAGAAATTCGTTTGACAGGTGAGATCTAAACTTTGTTTTGGTATATATTTGGTTAGCTAAATAATAATATGGTATATGTACGGCAATTATGTATAAATGGTATACGTACAATAATATATAAGGTAGTATATATCAAATTAGTAGCATAGCCAAAGTTATAAATTACTTGGAAAATATTGATTTCATAGTACAGTTTAATTGATATGGAGTTTCACAACGCAACTCACTGGGTCCCTTATTTTTTTTTTAAATAATTATCTTCCCGCTAGCTACACAGATAACTACAGGCACGTTTGTGTTTTGTTCACGAATAACATCATTATCATATATCAACATCTTGCTCTATTTATCCCGATTTTAGTCGAGCTAGACGTATTTATCTACACAGTTTATATGTTAATTGTTCTTGTTTATTTTAAGCGGTCACAGTGTTGTGAGATTGATCCCCACATGGGACAATATTTGGTGCGATCCACTAATTGTTGTGCTGAGCTTGGTTGTTTTTGTGCGTGTTTCAAGTATGTGTGTAAAATCCTTGTGTGTGACACAGGATTTATTGGGATGGTTTGACGAGAAAAAAGACATGACTGCAGTAACTTTAACAGGAGGCCATGTCTCTTAATTATATAGTCTAAGGTAATAACTTTGGCTGATGACACTACTACTGTCTGTTTTTTATAGAAGTTCTGTAGGCTGCGATAGGCTGATAACGATCTATGTTAATTGTAAAAATTAAATTAAATTTTATAGGCAGTAAAAAGTCGACGATCGGTCGGCCGTGTGCGGGTGTTCGCCTAGGCGAAATCTGTTTTATGGTTAACAGACTATTGAAAAATTTATTTAAATATGTCTGAAAATACATATTCTGGAAAATTTACACCAAGAAATAGAACGAATGTGATATTACATATAAAAAATATTTATTCAAAAAGGTTTTGCAATGTTAACGATTTTTATAAAAATATACCTCACATTAATTATAAACGCTTTAGTTATTTATATTATTATAACTCTATGCTCTTTTGTCCGACAGGGTATTTTATTACAACTTAACTTTAGCTAGAATATAAACACACAGAGTAAAATGCATAAAATAACAATCCACTTTTTAAATTCCAAAATTAAGGCAAGCGATTTTTCCATTTAGCTATAGAAATACCCACAACATTTACGCAACTCATAACATTAAAAAGGAAACGTTCCTATCGTTTGCCATAAACATTACTCAAATTATAGTTCACTCAGAAACCAGCAAGTGCAACTTCATACATTTTCTGTGATTAGTCTTGTACTTTCGCTCCTCGGTCTCCCTCTTTACCGAGACCCCCCTATCTATGACAGTGTTTTATGTTATGCGCCGTATCTTACAAAGCATTAGAGTAAGCATAAAAACTTTTTGGCATATAATACTTAGTTGGCTTTTACCATCATAAATATTTCCTTCAATATACACTGTTTAGATTGTCACGAAAAGTGAAACTGAAACAAGATTTTGATTTTTCCAATGATTTCCATCACATTAGCAGCCTCTAAGAGTCTATTGCTGGACATAGACGTCTCTTTAAAAAGGAGATTTTGGCCTATCGGCCTGATGTCTGTACTGGTATTTTTTTGTTTTGTTACACTTTCTATATTCTAAGCACTTCTTCTTCGCCGAAACTTTGAGTTATACAGAGCTATGGTGTTGCAGATGTTTATTTCAAAGACGATGAATTAGATAGGTAGAAGTATATATGTGTAAGATAGGCTCAAGCAAAGCTTATACAATATAGGATCTTCATCGATAACATTGTTCTTGGTTACTATTTCCTGAATATACAATACGATTTTTCATATATGTTCTCCACCTAGCCGATTTCGGCTACGGCGGCCAGCCTCAACGGAGAGGTGCGGACTAGGAGACATCATAGTGTACAAGTGTGTGTGTAAACACGAGTGTGCTCTCTGTTCCTTCACTCTCAAATTTACTTTATAAATCTCTCAGGTTTGTTGCATATGTATACAAATACAGGATGTTAAAAACAGCTCTTGATACCTTAAATGATGGGTTGCAAAATCGATCCCGGTGATAACACTTACCTCTTAGTATTATTCTCGTATCAGTTCCTTGATCAGCTGTTTTGATTGCATTTCCATTTTTTTTTTTGTAAAACGATTTACTTGTATGAAATTATCATTATGTTTATTTCTATTAATTTGTGAGAGTGTGAATATTATTTACGGTTGTTATTAGCAACAGACACTGCGCTTGGTATGTTAAGAATAATTCATTTGTATATTGTATATTGAAAGTAATTATTAACACGACAAGTAATTCTTCAGAAATGAACACTCATTAAAGACGTCTCATGCCTTGTGCACACCCTTCTTCATACTTCAACGGTACAAGGCGATATCTCGTCATGCACGTAATTATTTTTACTACCAATCTTTTTTTCGTAAAATTGGAGTCAGTTTCAAGTCTATTACAATACTGCTAAAGGGATTAATAGCTTAACGAGCTTGCCGAGGCACGGTGGGATTTCAATATGTAAAGAAATGTGCACCGATTATAGATTGAACTGTCTATGGTTAATTAAACTATGCAACTCGGTTACCGCTTAACCACGAGCCCCTCACGCTACGCAGTAACTATTAAAGATAGAAAAAGATTTTATTCCATAAAACAAAGTAAATAACTCTTAAATTTTTATGTCCGTGTTAGACAAACTTAATTCCTCAATGAAAATAAATTGCTGTCCATTAGTCTTACTAAAACTCGGGAATGGCTGAACCTATTCGGCTAACTTTGGTCTTGAAATATTTTTAGAAGTCCAGGGAAAGTTTAGCTTAGAAATTATTGGAAAATGTGAGTAAAATAATAAAAACTACGATTACTTTTGAGATACGCAAACGAAATAGCGCGGGTCACCTACTACTTAACAAATTGTGATAATTTTTTTAAGAGAGCTTACCTCTTGCTGTGTTCTAAATAGACTGACAACTTTATTATACGTTATCACAATACTCGTAATGTGTCTTACACTAAATTCGGTAACATACTTCACACTTTCTTACTTATCCTCAATCCTTAGATTTAGTTATGCTTTGGGTCATACTTTACGAGCTTCATTAACATCATAAAGGTGAATGTGTTTAGTTTCTTTCCTATTTTAAGTAAAAGCATGATTATAATTTATGAGTTGACATCACCATACTCATTACGATTGCAGACAATGCAGTATGGTGACCCATGCTATTGCGGTCTAGTTTAGAGAGATGCTTCTTCACGCCCACTTGAGGACGAAGAAGACATAACAGTCATTGTGTATGGGTCTGGTCTCGCACTCACCAACGGAAGACGACAACGTGGATACTGTCGCTTTAAGTTGATCTTCTGGGAAAGAGTAGTACTGCCATTGTCGGGCCCGCCCGCTCGTGCTGATCAACGTTGTTCAACACGTACAAATCATTTAGGAAACAAAAAAGAAGAAAATAGTATTTCTTTTAAAGTAAACTAGACCTGTTGCCAATGAGTAAATTTATAAAAATAACGTTATATATAATTTGTCATGATAGCGTTTTAGGTATATTTAGTGAACCAAACTTTTTTAGGGTTCCTTGTAATAAAACTGTTGTTTAAAAAAAGTTTTTACATCCAGAGAGTACTGTTTCAGAGATATGCAAAATAAATGCATTTTTCACGAAACGTCACTTTTTTAAATTGCTCTCGAAGAGAGTTGAGAGTTGAGTAAAGAGTAAGTTGTCAATATGAGCTGATTAAGAATAACTTTTGTCTACACACCTAGACTTTTTTCTGAATTATATTGAAGAAAATAATAAACAAGTCAAGTAACGATATCTGTAAAAAGATGACGATAAATCCTAGGCACACCAGAAACTAAGCAAGCCTGACACTTTCAATGCTTTTTAAGAAATTCGTGGCTTACCGGTAACCTAACCGTCATTAGAAACTTATTCTTATGTTGCTTAAACAAATTGAAAAAAATACAAAGTGAAATTAGCATATAAATGATTCTTTATACGAAATCAGACAATTAAAAAAGTTGATAGTTTACAGACGAGTTAGGTTTTTGGTTATACATATTGCACACTTAGTTGGCAGTTACGGAAGTGACAAACACTGCGTCAGACCTTGCAATGTTTAAAAATGAATAATGGAATTTTTATCGCAAGGTGGCAAATAAACCATAATTTACGATATTTGTTCCTTCACTGTTGAGTTCACTACCAACTGTGTCAAGGCTTGGCGACATAACTACTTTACTTCCTTTCATTGTAAATATAAAACTAGACTGCAAATAAACACGATTATTCTCTTTCGGGTGTCATCTTAAGTTCAAAATGTACTGGACTTTGTGGATATACAATATGCTACAAATTTCTTGCTGCAGCTTCCAGTAGGTAGACTAATTAAGAAATATTGGAAGTGATGCCTTTCTTATAATCTTCTCTGTTGTTACTTATTACTTTTTTGAAAACAATCAAAATAGGAAAACAGAATTTTTAAAAGATTCATCTTCGTAGCATTTATTTTTTCCAAGCGACTAGTTCAACTGGTTGTATCAGTTTTTCGGTGAAACAACTGGCATTGGATCTCCTAAACCCTGAGGACAAACAGAATTCGAAGGTTGAATAGTTGTTGTTGAACAGTTACCGTAGACGTTCATGGCTTTGGCATGGCTTCTTAAGAGATAAAACAACTATAAATTAAGTCTATAGTTTCAAAGATTTCTTTGGTTTATCATGTATAACATCAAATAAAAAATCTTCTAGTAAAAAGTGTTCAAACAAGACAATAGCTTAAAATTCAGTTTTTCTTGAAATACTTATGTAATTATCATCAACAGCCTTTTACAGTCCACTGCTGGACATAGGTCTCTCCTTAGCAAGGAGGTTTTGGCCCACTATACCACGCTGGCCAGACGGGTTGGAATAGGGTTTGTTTCAAGTTTTCCTTCTCTTTGTAATGATGTTGTCTTGCATATTTGGTTCCCTTAGTCGCCCTTTACGACAGCCACGGGATGAATAGGGGTGGGAACACTATATATTCTTAATCCGTCACCACACGGGCTGACGTAACAAAATACAATTATTATGTGAAATAGGTATCTCCTTAGGAAGGAGGCTTTGACTTACTATACCACGCTGGCTCACAATTTTTTTTAATTATATAACATTCATAATATTCTGAAGAAGACTTCTCCTTTCCAAGAGTGGGCCTATGTCCAGCAGTGAACTGGCACCATTAAAGCCTGTTGATGTAATATCTTAAAATTCAAGACATTTATAAGAAATAGAGATTGTCAGTTGATTGAATTCCATCCATGCTGAACTGTCAACTGTCACATAATTTCGTTTTCATTCCATGAATATGACGTATCAATTTGGACCCATAGAGACATGTATTCTTCTTTACGCAGGTCTTAATTTTACTGCATATAATATTGTTGAAATATTAGTGTTCTGATTTTTCTCTGATACATATATGCTTAAATTATTCCAAGTTTCATATTTTTGTCTGTGTGAGTTTTATCAAAAACATATACAAATAATCACGTGTTACTACATAGATAATCTTACTCTCACCCAAACAGCCGACTGGTTACCAAGTCAAGCATGGTAGACATGTTTTTCATGTTCTATACATACATCAAAGTTGAGTCATCCTTGAGATCTAGACAACTCAACATTTCGTACCAAAAACATGTAGGTATGGAACTAAAACTTAGAAACACATCATTAGAGCGGACACCCAAACAGAAGTTTCATTGCCTATTTCTTGGATGAGTCGCGCCGAACCTCCGCCCGCCTCGCCTCCTCCCAGCCTTCGTACGCACCCCTCCCGCCGAGACCTGACGGCGCCGTCCAAGGCTGTCTCGTGCCTAAGGTTAAGGACTGACCGTTGCAGATTGACTAGGATTTTAGATTTTGTTTTTAGGAAGTCTCCATCGAAATTTTTCATCCACATTTTTTTACTTCTTAAATTAAATTACGTTATGTTTTGCCTGGGCTCTGACGCACACAAAGCTAGATTATGCACAACAGAAATCCCAAAAGAAACTTTAATTTTCGTAAAAAATCTAACATAGGGCATATGTTAAAAATGGTGTCTTAATTGCTACATTTCACTTACGTAATTGATTATTTAGCATAGGTTTTAATGTTGCCCTTGGTGATTAAACGTAAATGATATTTCGATATCACTAGCTAAGAAACGTGTGTTTTTGTAGTCATATCTACAAACTCAGAAAAATATCTTCGAAAATACACTGAGTTTATTAGTCTATTATTATTGTAAGGATAAGGTATTTAACCACATTATATAACACAATAGATCATTTGGGTTTTATACAGGTTTGTATAACAGACTGTCAAAAGAAAAGATTTTGAAAAGGTCAACGCAGAAAAGGGAAAAAAGAATAGAAGATATTAATTTTACAGATGGGATAAATATATTAGGATATTTAGTATCTTTTGATGCAGGATCCACTGATACTGGGGTTACGGATATCGTAATTAAGTGTGTGAGCCTTACACTGCTACAATGACTGTCATGCCTTTTACGTCCTGAAGCGGAGCGTCAAAAAGTGTCTTCAATAAGCCCACATATTGTAAGTCACCACACTGCATTGTCGGATTCTTTTCATGCTTTCCATCAGGCAGAGTAGTCACTATAGCAAGCTCTGAAAATAAGAAAAAAGAGATAAATCTGAGCCAGCGGGCGATCCAAAATTGAGGAAATACTAATAATAATTGCAGTACTAGGGCTGTTTGCAGTCAACAAGGGTCACACGTATGCCCTTGCAATATCGTGAAGGTCATTTCGTGGTTACAAGCGATGAACACATCTGCATGAAATAATTCTTTAACGATTACGGAATAGGATTTTTTTTTGCATTAAAATATACATTTGTTCTTTTACTATATATACTTAACGTTTTAACCCACCTAGATAATGTGATAGCAATGTTTCAGACATATGACACACAACGCCATCTATTTTCAAACTAACTAGGGTGACTGATAAAATATTTATAACAATATATTTTTTTGTAAATATATACACAATATTGTGTATATATTTACAAAATAAGCATTCATACTTCGTAAAAAATATTTACAGATCATATAAACATTTGGTACAACCCGGGAATCGAATAGTCGAATACGCCACTACTGCGCCACCGAAGTAACTGATTGCAAACGGTGTACGTATATACAGTGGACCCCCGGTAATTCGACAAACGTTTTGCAGGCCAGTGTCGGACTTTCAAATTTGTCGGATTATAGAGTACCGCCTAAGACCCCTATAGCCCAGATTTTTTTACAAAAGAGTACCTTGTAATTCGACAAATTACAGACAAATAATAAAATTCTATATGTTGTTACGACATTACTAGGTATGTATACGTAATACACAATGAATAAACGCTAAGCTGCACCGCTATTACACGTAGTCAAATTCAAACTAAGCAATCGGAATTGAAACAATACTAACGCGTCGATCTTAAGTTGTAACCTGTTCAATCATGCACGACCTACATTAGCGAAAATTGTTTGATTGATGTCGGATTACTCGGATTAGACAAGGACCGGATTACCGAGGGTCCACTGTAATTATTTTTCGAAAATATTTCTTCGTCCTCGAACTCAGTTTAACATAACATCTCTTTACAAAACAATGTGTCTAGTAGTATAAGTAAAAGTTGGGGGTGTGAATTAAAGAAATACATTAAATACGTAACCTAAATATTTAGCGCCTAGTTTTACTACAACATTGTATATCTGCATCGTAAATATTCGTCATCCGTTCTTACACTGAAAATATGTGAAAACAAGCGTGCAACAAACCTAATTATCCTACATTTAATAAATCGTATTAAAAGACCATTTGATACATTATAAAAATTGTTTATTTACAAGAAAGCTAATTAGTTGGCATTTATTTTTTAAAAATGACAACATCTAAATAACCACCCTATCGACGTTTGCACTCTTCTCAGCGAGCACTGAAATTTTCGAAATCTCGTCGGCAAAAGACCGTGAGACCGCCGACATCTCTTCGCTGATTTTTCTTTTAGTTGACGTAATGTCACCTCGTCTGGCAATTAGTTTTTCCGGAAACATGTCCTTGGCTACCAACAGGGCCTCATTGGATGTGTGACAAGTGGCTTCATCTTGTTGAAACTATATGTTACGATTCTAGCCAGCAAATTCCAGTAGCACCGGTTCCAAGAAGTCCCGTAACATGTTTGCGCGGGATATTAGATTCAAATGTTAATGAACTCTTGGCCCACTCTATATACGAATATATGAGCATTTTACCGATGTGACTCTACCCATTGACTAATCTTGCTATTACTTCTCTAGTGCCATTATTTCTGATTTCCTATTTCTAGCTTTAAAAATGAAGGACTTACGTACAGCTGTTCATCCTCTATTTTAACCCTGTAAAGTTTAATTATCGAAAATCTTTTCTTTGTGGGTAATCTAATCTAATCTTATAGTATAAATAACACCAGCATGCTGCTGGTTGTAACCGCAAAAAATTAAATTTGTAACCGCAGTGGCTTAGGCTCCGCGTTAATGATTAGTCACTAAGTCTGGTAAATTTTATATTTATAGACGAGCTGACCCACGAAATTTCATCTGAGTCTCTCGGAATTAATATTTTGTCTCGTTTTGCGACATTTTTCACTGATGCTCTGTTACCGTTACAGGATATTTTCAGTTTTATGTGGTACGTGTAATTAGCACCTTCCGAAAATCTAATTGTTCAACTTTCTTCTTTGTAACATATGTTTTATAATCTTTTCTTCTCAACAATAACATTAATTGCCTCGGTGTAGAAGTGGTAGCGAATAAGAGGACTGTTTGAAGTCTTGAGGTCGATTCCTGGGTCTCCGAATATTTGTTTCGGAGTTTGGGTGTTTTATCTATTTAATATGTATGTATTTACAAAAAAAAAATATATATAAGCGTTTAGTTTAGTCTAGCTATCAAAGTACAAGCTCTGCTTAATTTGAAGCTAGATGGTATAGCGTGTTAGTTGTCTGAAATATATATGTATTTATTACCAAAGTTGATAACAAGAACGCTTAAACGTGGTAATCCTTATAAACGAGTATAATAAATTGTCTTCAAATATTCTCTAACATATAACACGATAAGTTATTCACCAATGGACCATACAAATATTCTGACCACGTGGTGATGGTGTCGCGTCGTTGTGAAATCAACTCTATTTTAAAGGTAGTAACAGTTGTGTTTGAATGTAAAGATGCTTGTTGGTGTCGAGAATTATGAATATCCCTGTGTCATAATAGTGTGAGAAGGGTTGAGTAATAACGCCAGTCTTTTAGCATAACATCTTGGTTTGTTTATATTAGGAGTCTAAAGATGAGTTTGATAGAGAACGAAGCATTAAAAAGAGATATAGAATAATTAATATAGAAAATAAGATACGTCACGTTAATTCTATGTACTTATATATTGTTTATATCATCATCATCATCATTGTCATCATCAATAGCCTTCAACAGTCCACTGCTGGACATACCTCTATTCCTTAGGAAGGAGGTATTAACATACTTTAGCATGTTTATCAAATGCTTTTTTACAAGTTTTACATCTCTTTTGCAGTGATGTTGTCTTGCACAGTTTGATTCCTTAGTTGCTTCTTATGACATCTAGGGAATGAATAGGAATGATGACATTCCCTGCTCTTAGTTCGTCACCACAGGGACTTTTGATACAAACCAAGTGTCCTTGTGGTGATGAATAGGACACAAATACTGTTCAAAACCTTAAAGTTCTGACCCAACAAAGCAGTTATATATTATTTAAAAATAAAATAACGCTTCCTAAAGAAGTATAAAAGAAATTAAAATCAAATTTGGTATTATCTTGAATCTTATATCAATACCGAAAAAGTATAAAATGAATATTTTTCTACAGTAGTATACGAGTATTTATGTAAACAACAAGTAAATACTTGTGTATCTTTAATATTGCTTAACGTAGAATTTGTACCAAAATATTTAATTTTAAAGTTTAACCGTCCGTGTGGTGACGCATTAAGAATACATAGTGTTACCACCCATACTCATCCCGTGGATGTTGTAAAAAGCGACTAAGGGAACAAAGTATGCAAGACAACATCGTTACAAAGAGAAGGAAAACTTGAAACAAACCCTATTCCAACCCGTCTGGCCAGCGTGGTATAGTAGGCCAAAACCTCCTTGCTAAGGAGAGACCTATGTCCAGCAGTGGACTGTAAAAGGTTGTTGATGACTTAATTTAACAAGACACTGTTTTCTAAACCATATATTTATTATATATAACGTCATTCACTTTTTTAAACGTTCACATTGACTTTACAGAACCTTTACTGTAGATGTTAATTATTCAGAAACCTTAGAACGGCAACAACAAGTTTGACTCCTGGGTAGCGTAGTGGTAGCGTATGTGACCACTGAACTTGAGGTCTCGGCTTCCATGTCCGGGTCGGACCAAATGTTTATATGATTTGCTAATATTTCTTTCCGAGTTTGGGTGTTTTCTATGTGTAATAAGTATGTATTTACTAAATAAAGTATATTTGTGTTTATATCAGCCAGTCTTATGTCAGACATCTGATATACTATTATTATTTTTAAACAATTATAGATTTTATCTATAGGTAGATAGATAGATACTCTATTGCACACCATAAGTAGGAAACATACAATGTAGGATACAAATAAAAACAAAAAAACAGTAGTACAATGAGCAGCTTTATCGCAGTCTGCGATCTCTTCCAGGCAACCGTTAACCGTAACAGGCAATTATAGTACTTTTAAACCTTTTGTGTGATCTATAAATTGTTGTTCTGAGTCTGGGTGTTTTTGTGTCCGTTTCATGTATGTTTGTAAAGCCCCTCGCGACACAGGATTTATTCCCAGTCAGGGTGTAGTCATTTTACAAAAAAAAATAACAACTTTACTTTCTTTAATTAAGGAACAGCATTTGCGCAGTTCCTAGTTTGTTGATGCTTAACCAAAAATCAATGTAACGCAAAAATTTAACCAATAATATATGTACTATCTTAAAAGGCTATATTGATAAGACACGCAAAACATTCGACTTTTTAAGTCTAGACATTAACATGACAAAGCCCATTTTGGTACCATTGGCGACTTACAATAGTCCGGATACTGTGTGGGAACAGAGTTTATGTTAATATGTCTCGTCTGGTATCGAACATTGGACTAATTTATAGCTTCTTTGGTCATTGTTGTATGTTCAGGCACACTACTTATATTTTAATGAAAAGGTAAAACTTTGTTTTTTATTAAATATGAAGTGTTTGTGTTAAAAAACTTAGACTTAATATTAATTGAACAAGTTGTTGACATGTGGTAAATAAATGTTAAAAGAACTTCGAGTAAAAATACTTAAAGCAACGCGAAAAAGAAAAAAAGAAAATTAGTTTATATTGCTTTCAGAGAAAGGCCAAAAGCTTAACAAATTAAACGAGCATTGTGTTGTTTTGTGGAAAGCAAGTGTTATAACTAACACTAAAAGCGGACGTAAACATACACACTATCAACACAAACTAGAACACAGAAGTTTAAAATGTTTTAAGAAACTTAATGCAGGAACTTTCTTGATATGATGCACCACTACAAGAAGTATTACTCTAATGTCTCTTAATGAATTTGTGTTACTATACAGTAACGAGCCATGTGATTCTTATTTCGTGTTCCTAATTTTGAAAATGACCAACATTTCATACATTCCCTATTTTATCCCTTTGTGATAACTTTTTTTAAAAATCTCTTCTCAATAAGCGCCTTATCTATACATTAACATGCGAAGCAAAATTTTGGACCCCTTTTTACGAAAATAGTGTGGACGGAGGAGTATGAGAACATTTGTAATTTATGTGTAGGCAAAGTGCAGAACGCTAATATTTTTTAATAATAATGCTTATAAAGTACATTAAATCAATAAACAAAATATTACACACTACCATGCATTTGATACACACAAACAAGTATTTGTTACACGCATACATACTCTGTGGTCGAATTGTTTCTTTTGTTTATCATTTTGTCAATAGACATAGAGCACTGACATAAGCATACGTTATTGTTTTATATGTTTACTGGAGTCTTATTAATTATCAAGCAGAAAAGTCTTATTTGCCCCATTTAATATAAAAAATATCACGTGAAATACCGCTCGCTTATACAAATTTATCTAATATAAATTGAGTTTTATTATGGTCGAATTTCGACCACTAGGCGACCACTAGAAACATTGTAAACATCAGCTGCAGAAGTTTCTAATTAGTCCTGCTTTGATGTATCAGACCACGAGTCATTCGACAATTGTTTACGTATTCATAAATAAAAATATACTATCATTAAATAAAATCACGACAAAGACAATGATTGTTAATGAACTATTACCTCACATAAATAACCTCAAACATATCACACACGGCTATCTAATTCCAAATTAGGCAGAGCCTGTGCTATGATAATTAACTATCCAGTTATAAAGATATGAGCTTTCAAATGATTACACAATTGACCTAGTGGTTTAAATGGTCACGACGCGGTTCTGTACTGCGTATAGTATTGTGGGTTCACACCTCACATGACGTCCCACGTGATCACATTTTGTGCGATCTTCGAATTGTTGTTCTGAGTCTGGGTGTATTTTTGTCCGTTTCTGGTATGTCCTTAAAGTCCCCCGCGATACAAGATTTATTCCAAGTGCGGACGTTGACTTTAAAAAAATATATATTATAACTTTAGCGAATAATAAGTCGTTTCAGTCACTATAAACAGCTTGAAACGTCCTATTCAAACGCTTTCTATAAAACAGTATATCATTAAGTTCATAACACAAGACATAACTTAAAATTTCAGCTATATATCATTTAAATTGAACATCTACGTACACCAAAGAATAGCGACTTTGTAGAAAAAAATATTAATGTAGAACATTTGGCATCACTTTACAAATTTTAATGGGAATGCTCAACAATGGTTTTGCTTAGACGTTGTTGAATAGGGTTTTTATTGCTTCGTTGGCCTCAAAGGAATGGTTTCAGTGACAGAACGTATACAATTTAAGTTCTTTGTTGTCAATATCAATCGTTTTTATGAAAAATTTTAAACGGTTTTTTCAAAACTTTTGAGTTAAAAGAGTGGTGGTGAGTTTCTTTCCTGGGTTCTTTTCTCACCACTCTACCATGAACAATCTGCGAACCCAGCTAGCTATAATTTTAATCGACAGATTGTTCATCTTTCATCTTTTATTGTTTTTTTTTTTTGACGTTCATAAGTGTCTTTTGTGACCTAAATGAATAAATGAATTTGACTTTGACTTTGACTTTGACTTTGGTTTCTTAAGGTTGGGCAAATTGCAAATGTAGCAATTTTATGACGTCTTTGTCCTTAGTTTATTTTTAGTCATACTTTACTTGGTGAACCGCGGGAGGGATGTCAACTTTTTGTAAGAAAAAGCAATAGATTTTTACAATTTAATCTAAAATATATAAGTCATAAGGTACATTTTATAAAATTATATAGACATATAGGCATAAATAATGAGGGAGCCAAACGCCAGAGAGTCTACTCATGTATAAAAATCATATAATATTTCAAAAGACAGTTTTCTTTAACTCTCTCTGTTAGGTGAAGATGATTCTAGCAGTTTCAAATAGAAATCGTCCCTAGAGCCTTTTCAAAACATCAGAATCAAAGCGCTTGTAAGCAAAGAGAGTAATACGTCTGGAAATGATAAATCAATCGACGTTCCTAATTACCACACATTACCGTCCTAGACTCTCTAGAAATCTGTTTACGTAACTAATAAGACCAGGCTGTCTTTGTAAAGTAAATATAGGTGATGACGTCACATTTGTTCACAGCATTCATTCGATTAGCCTTTCAAACTAATTACAATATGAATGAGTGAAACACGGTCAAGGTGAAGGTTGTATGAATGTTTATATTATTAAAGTGCCTTTTTGTACTAAAAGTGTGATTTACGTTATATATTCAAAAAGTATTCTACTATTTATATATTGCATTAATAAAATATAGGTATTTACAGAGAGGAACTTTAAAATTACAATGTCAAAATGGAAGTACAGTTTTGATGACTAGCAGACATAGTATATACACATATATGTATAGGGTTCGGACCAAGAACTTGGATCCCTTTTTTTTTACGTGTGAAAACCCTCTCGGGCCGTCACCCCACCAGGGGTTACGGCTAGGTGGTGTGTTGGAATCGGACCAACTAAAACCACATAGTGTGCCACTCTGCTTCTGAGATAAGCGGGATCCGGGAACAGCTGTTATTACGACATCCAGATCATTACTACATCCAGATCAAGAACTTGGACCCCAAGTCAACCTCACTTGCACGTAGTTCACCTGCTGATCGACGGATGAGACTCTGACAAACAAAACATCCCGATTAGCGGCAATAGGTTCCGCCATCTATTACGTATGTTTAAAATACGTAGGTTCAAAATTACAGACGAAAAGTGAAAGTTTAATATGCCTCTGTCTACCCCTCTGGAAAAACAGGCGTAATGGTGTATGTATGGACATACATACTTAGTCTGGCCATAAATACTGTTACACTTAATTATAAAAAAATATTACATTTGAATTTCGAATCTGTCATTTTTATACGATTGTTCATTGTGTTTTCTCATTTTGGCGCCAATACATTGTAAAATATTTTGCGATATTAAAATGGTGTGGGGTGATAAAGAGAACCGAATCGCTGTGATAGCATTACACAAAGTAGGTATGGAGCCAAATGCAATTTTTAAAACTCTCCATACACTTGGTATTAGTAAAATGTTTGTGTACCGGGCTATTAATAGGTACAATGAGACCTCCTCTGTTTGTGACAGAAAAAGATCTGGCCGTCCACGTAGTGTTCGTACGAAAAAGGTGGTCAAAGCAGTAAGGGAAAGAATTCGAAGAAATCCTGTCCGAAAGCAAAAGATTTTATCTCGGGAAATGAAGATAGCACCTAGAACCATGTCGCGTATTTTAAAAGATGACTTAGGACTTGCAGCCTATAAGAGACGCACTGGCCATTTCTTAACTGATAATTTAAAGAAGAATAGGGTGGTAAAATCGAAACAACTACTGAAGCGGTACGCAAAGGGAGGTCACAGAAAAATTTTGTTTACGGATGAGAAAATTTTTACAATTGAGCAACATTTTAACAAACAAAATGACCGTATTTATGCTCAAAGCTCTAAGGAAGCTTCCCAATTAGTCGACAGAGTGCAACGTGGACATTATCCGACTTCAGTGATGGTTTGGTGGGGTGTTAGCTATGAAGGAGTGACTGAGCCATATTTTTGTGAAAAAGGTATCAAAACATCGGCACAAGTGTATCAAGATACCATTCTTGAGAAGGTAGTTAAGCCCCTTAACATCACCATGTTCAATAACCAAGTATGGTCCTTCCAGCAAGACTCGGCGCCGGGTCATAAAGCTCGGTCCACGCAGTCTTGGTTGGAATCGAACGTTTCGGACTTCATCAGAGCTGAAGACTGGCCGTCGTCTAGTCCCGATCTTAATCCGCTGGATTATGATTTGTGGTCAGTTTTAGAGAGTACAGCTTGCTCTAAACGCCATGATAATTTGGAGTCCCTAAAACAATCTATACGATTGGCAGTGAAGAATTTTCCCATGGAAAGAGTGCGTGCTTCTATTGATAACTGGCCTCATCGTTTAAAGGACTGTATTGCAGCCAATGGAGACCACTTCGAATAAGCTTTTTATATTTTTAATTGTTTTATATTTATGTATTAAACTGACACACTGTAAAAGTAATAAATGTTATTTGCAGTTAACAATTTTCTTTTTTCTTTATTACAATATTTATGGCAAGACTAGGTATACTAGCTATATGTCGGTTTTTGAAGTTATTCCTTAAACTGATAAAACTTTTGTTTGTTGACCGATTGAAATAAAACAAAAACTAAATATTGTTGTGAAATTTACCGCAATACATATAAGATAACCGTATCCAAATTTATTAAACTACTGCCGAGATTAGCGTGCAAAAACACACAGATAAACAAATAAAAATTTAAAAAACGGTTGCTTCGATTTCTGTTACTTTAACAAAGACCCTTCACTAGTTTTTTTTCAACATCTTCAATGTTCAGATCGACCTGTTACAGTTTTGTTATATATAAAGATATATTCCTTTTGGAATTGCTCTCTAAAGAGTTAGTACCACTTACTTCAAGCCGGTTGGCATGCAAAAGAGAATAGACCCTTCTCTTTTTTCTGAACAATAAAATGTATTTTTGATATTCATCACTATACCGTCTATAAACCTCATCATCATTGTTCTAAAATCCAATACTTCTGGAAGCAAAATTTCATCTAAATTTGAGAAAATAATACCAATTAGCCATACCCACTTAATTGAATAAAATACAATTTCCAGATAGTCCATTGCTACGTAGCCAGCTTTTGAAAGGTAAAAACATGATTCTTTCATTATAGTTCATTATAGCCTTCTACTCATAGAATAAACCAGCTTTTATACATACTGCACGAAAACCACGTACGGGTATCACGAGACACGTATAACTCATAAATAATTGACTTAAAAATCGTTGTAGAAAATAGTTTGAATCAGGTTATAAATAATGCAACGTTCTCCACGTCATTTCAAGGAAACCTACGTTTTCGTAGTTATTGAATCTAGCTGTCTTACAGTGTGTATTGCCGACTCACACAAAATTTTCGATATTCCATTAAAAACAATATGAATAATTTCAGACATCTGATACACGGTCGTCTGATCACACGTGAGCCTGTGTCCAGTCTACTGATAAACTCATATATTAAAGAGATTTATACTAAATTACACCCAGTCACAGAAATGATCGTACTCATCACACAACTACTTGGAATCGCGTAGGAATCGATCCCATGAACTCAGTTTTAGCACTAAGAACTATTAACCAATATTACAGGTAAATTAAACCCATCATGACCAGGTCATCATAGCCAAAGCTTCATATTCAATCAATATTTCATCAATCATGCTTAATTAACATTTCTTAATTC
This sequence comes from Hypercompe scribonia, assembly GCA_949316085.1. Lineage (NCBI taxonomy): Eukaryota > Metazoa > Arthropoda > Insecta > Lepidoptera > Erebidae > Hypercompe > Hypercompe scribonia. The sequence goes on from OX438993.1 coordinate 13,141,469, forward strand.
ATCTAGTTCACGACAAATGTTGTCTTAAACTTTAAAAAGACACTCCCACACTAGGAATATTTCCATATTGCGAGGGACTTTGCAAACATAAATAATACGGCACAAAAACACCCACACTCAGAACAACAATTTGCAAAATCACTCATAGTGTTGTTCCTTGTGCGGTTTGAACCCAGAACTTTACGTAGCACAAGTTCTGATCAACACACAATTATGTAAATACAATAGACTAGATAACACCTTAGTCAAAGACCTTAGTTACTTTTATCATCTGTCAAAACGACAATTTTGTATGAAAAATGTACTAAATACCAAATTGTGACGTCACTGTTTTAGACCACTCAATTGAACAATATATTTCACTTAATATTTGATTGAAATTCGTAATAATAATAAAAAGCTATGTTAATTGTATTTGCCGAGATGTTTCGTGACATTTGTTTTAATGAAGTGGACATTGGTATTTGTTTTCGATACAGTCATAATAATACACCCAATTGTAGGGTATCTAACTCCTAACTTCTAAATATAATCACCAATCGATTTGTGCGTACTATTTGTCATACGATCAACATTTTTATAATATTCGTAGAACGACCTCACTCATTATTCAAATACAATGGGTTAGAGGACTGTCAAGGCGATAAACACTATATTTTTATTAAACGTCAGAACAATAGAGGTGGCACACTTTTTTATGAAATATTGAGGCATGACTTCATACTTATCTATTATATTTTATATATAAGGCTGATACATTTAATGTTTCAGATGAAATAAATTATTTTAAATCTAGGATAAAAGCTACTTAAATCTCTTAATCTGATGTAAATATATTAGATTGACATTTTTATTCCGTGTGTTTGAAATTCTCTTTTGAATCTTAATGAACATATGAATGTTCATTAAGTACTTGATTTTTTATGCCTTATAAATTACATTAAATATAATTAGGATTTTAACTAGTTGTGAAATACTGTCTTTTTTTAACTTTTTAACATTATATATTCGACCTAGTTTTTTAGTATAATAAATGAATAGATTCCGTAAAAATAATTACATTATATTTCAACAATATCTATTATAGAGTTAATCAAATGTAACAGTTGGAACCCGTCACAGGAATACCTATATTAAAAAGTACGACTTTTGCCATTATTTGCGATAAAATTTAAAGTTTAATAATATTTTTTTCTTGACTTATGACATTGAAACGTCATCATGTTGTCAACCTAACTTCCGCAGGTTAATACTTGTGATTAACCCAGATAACAATAACAGCTACGCCGTTTATCTAACGTAAAAAGATACAGTTGCGTAATATTGGTATATTATAACGTTTACTAGTGTGTATATACACCAATTAACAAAATCTTATTTTTGTGGTAGTATAGTATCACAGCAGTATCGTGGTGCAACAATTTTCAAGTTCCTGTAAGATTACTGGAGTCCAGTCCAGTTGTAACGCTTGTGACTTTTGTGTTACAAGTGTCCATGACAGTCACTCCCCATCACTACTATTTTTATTTCATACATCTTTTCATTATTTCGTTTATTACAAAATAAAAAAATATGATGTGTGAATATAGCCATGTCATACCATTGTCAATAGTCTTGTACAATAAACCAATCACGTCATCAGATATCGTAGCTCGACCTACGAATGTAGTAGCGTAGGTTGCGCCTATAATCAGATAGTGAATTGCTACGCCCACGTAGCACTCGTAGCCACATAAGTGAAAAGCAACAATATTTAATCGACGACATTTAAAACTAATGACATATAAACGCCGACATTCGTTATTTTTTTATTATTATTCCTTTTATTACAATTGTATATAAACATCAGTTTGATTTTTAAATGTATGAAAACATAAAATAAAAATAACAGGGACTAAAAAACCACTTGTGAGATAAATTCTTTTTTTTTATTTGTTTTCTTTTTTCAACTCTCACGAGGTTCTCGTCAAGAAAAATGTTGATAATGATAATCATCTTAATGTTTGACTTATTGATATTTAATATTTAACAGTCTACAAACCCTAAACTTTCGTAAGATATATAATCTCCTAACAATGGATGTGGGTAGTGCATTCGGAATGCGGTTAGTAATCTATGGATTCTCCTATCAAAGGTACCTAGGTCGGTCTGAGTCCACTTAAGAATACCAAAGCAACCGTTGTAGGCTCGCACCTTGTTATCCTTTGATAAAAAGCACTCAGAGGATCAAGTAAGCATTCAGTCTGCACACTTGTCTACACCAAATTTCATCTCGATGGGATTACTATAGCTTTCAGTGACTTTTAGTAACGCTGTCCATTGTTATTTATGTGGGGACTAGTAGCTTCAAATTGTCCATATAAAGAAGGTGTGGTATAACTTGATCATCTTTCTGTAACCCACAGCCTACCCTTGAACACTCTTGTAGAGAGCTGTGAGGGTTCAAAACCAGAAAACACAACAAGAGATTTACTCTATCACTTTGAAATCTCAGTCGTTACTTAACGAAATGTTATTCTCCATTGATCCATACATGATTTGAACACAGAGTTGTATCAATTTTATACAACTCCAGCACCTTCAACAGCCATGTATGTGTAACCTACTTATAATCCTTCTTGTAACTACCTTCTTATAACTTCTTATAATATATCCAAAATGACATCACCAGATTCTTACGAATTCGATGTCCTATATCTGTGTCTGTTTGTCCGTGTGGTGACGGATTAAGAATACATAGTGCTACCACCCCTATTCATTCCGTGGGTGTCGTAAAAGGCGACTAAGGGAACGAAGTATGCAAGACAACATCATTACAAAGAGAAGGTAAACTTGAAACAAACCCCATTCCAACTCACCTGGCCAGCGTCGTATAGTAGGTCAAAACCTCCTTGCTGAGGAGAGGTCTATGTCCAGCAGTGGACTGTAAAAGGCTGTTAATGACGATGATGATATCTGTGTCTATGGTAAGAAACTCTTTAACGCCACGGGTCTCAATTCGACATCCGTTTTAAGTTATTTTTATCAATTGCTATTGATTAAGCAGTGGACAGCGATAGATTAGTTGTCATATAATTATATGAAAATATCAATTATGTTTTACACAAACTTCTTCTCTATTGTTTGTGCAAAAACTTTGTCACGGAATACAATTCACTTCAAAGATTTATTACAATCATCACCCCTTATTAATTCACTTTTAAACAGAGGCCAGAAAGGACTCCTCTCCTTAGGAAAGAAGTTTTAAATATAGAATAATTTCAATAATAAGCTATTCTCACATTCTACATTCGACGTGCACACATAAATTACTCGCTTCCATAATTTTTTCTATACACAGCTTGATTTGTTTTCTCTCTCTCAAGATCTCATGTCACTTATACTGTACCCACTCGAAATACCCCCTACAAAAATATAGTTCACCATATATTCTGTACTGGGAAAGGCTCTTGATATCCCCCCACACTTAGCAGTCGGTGAGCGAAAAGTTGAACGACTATAAGAACTTTATAAATAGGCTTTTTGTGCGACAAGTTATAGTGCAGTTATTCTGACTTACTTAGATGGGCTCTCATTATTTTCAAACTGTGTTTTTATCTTGAGGTCGTTTTGATATGGCCCCTTAAGTCTTATAGGTATAACTATTTACTAAGTGCAAAATAAATTCAAGCATCTTGGCTGAATACGATAATGACTGACATTTCAATCGTTCAACTTCACGTTTAAATTCTAAGAGAACTATTAAAATCAGGTCTCTAATGAAGTTTTTATCGTTAATTAAATTATTTTCTAACACTTTTTTTAGCTTCACATGTATGTTTGCTAGTCGGGAAGTCTAGGTAGTAGAGCCACGCTGATTTCAGCACTAGCGGGCCGGCTCGACCGGGGTAGTACTACCCGCCCACAGAAGACCATCCTAAAGCGCCAGCGTCCGTGTTGTTGTGTTTCGTTGGTGAGTGTGATACCGGAGGTCCATTGATGCAGAGGTAACAGTTATCGTGGAAACTGTGTAAGGCTTACCCTGTCACAATGACTGTCATGCCTTTTATGTTCCCAAGAGGGGAGTGAAAAAGCATCTCACAAGGCCGCCACAGTGTGGGTCACCATACTGCGTTGTCAGCATTTGCAATGAGTATGGTGATCACAATTCTTGGATTCTATTCATGCTTTCCATCAGGTAGAGAAGAGTCACTTTGGTAGGCTCCTGAGATAGAAAAAAACTGATTTTGCAACTGTATTTTTAACTTATTATTCTGTACGTTTATAAATTTTAAGTGAGAGCCTATTTCTTTAAAACAAAGTCAATTTTATAATTGTTTATTATAGTGACCAGTACAATAGTGACCTACTGTTCGTGGACAAAAGCAGTGGCTCTTGAACTACACATATCTATGCGGTTTGAGACACTTGTTGTCAAATGAGCCATCTGTTATTCTACCATCAACATTTTTTTTTATTTACAACCTACCAAAGTGACTCTATTCTACCTGATGAAAAGCATGAATATAATCCAAGAGCGGTGGTCGCCATACTCACTGCGAATGACGAGAGTGTAATATGGCGATCCACGCTATGGCGGCCTAATGAGATGCTTTCTCACGCTCCGCTTAAAGGACCCGGGCTCGGATCAAATAAAAAACACAAATAATGCCCTTAAAAAGTGCTGGTGTACTTATAAGTGCTAGAAACGCCGTTCAGTAATTTTCTACTTTATATTTTACTCAACAACCACAATTGTTAGCGTTCCATTTATTGTTCCGATCTCAACTCCCTTTTGAACTCTCCAATAGCGGTTTAAACAACAAAGTACAATGTTTTCTTTGTAAATGTATTTACTTTCAGTTTTAATGGAATACCTCAATGTTTTTCTTATAATTGACAAGTTTGTTTGCATTGAGTTGAACTTTGAAGGCTGTGCTAGTTGTCCATTGTATTTGTTTAGTAACATCAATGTTTTAGGATTGTTCTTTAGTGTTGCCACTGTGGTTTCATTTTCTATTTATTGTTTTTCTTGCTAGCTATTTCAGACAACACTTTGGTATCTAATCTTCTCTATTATAGTCGAATCGATTTACGGTTCATTAGGTTCTATATTGTCACTTGTATAAGCAAGAGGCTGTCAAGATTAAGATATCTTATCTGTTTATTCATTGTTTTATAAGAAATAAGATAAAATTTAGCCTTCTGCCTGAGTAAAGTATTACTAATTCCTCCGAGAATTTTTTCGCAGTATTAAGTTGGAATCGACTTAAGCCTGCTACGATATGACTAAGCTTCATTGCTTAGCTTCAAGCCATTAGGTAGCCACAACTCAATTAAGCGATATTGAAATACTGTAAGCTCTAACTACCCTTAACGATTGCCTAAGGTGTTTGTATGATAACCAGAACCGGCGGATTAACGCGCTCTTTGACGCACAGAGTGACCTCATTATTATTACGATAAGAATGGTATTCCATCATAGACTGGCTACGGCATCACACCTAGTTAGGATTGTTTAACTATGCAATGTGTAAACCTAAGCAGTTACCATTGAGCCACGAGCCCTTGCAAGTATTACTACCATTATTTATTGATTGAATTTATATTACATTTGTTCAAAATACTCAGAAACAAAATTTAAAATTCATTGAATTTGTCCCAGTTTGGAAACTTTCTATTAACAATGTTTGAAGTTCTTGTCCCGTGTAGTACACAGTTTCTTTGTTTTGTGACCATTTTAATTTTGAACATAACTTTAATCAAAATAATATAATTGAATTCAAATTAATTGAGCTTCAATTTTGAGTGTTTTAAAGTTATTGTAGTTGATTTTGGGCGGGGTGTTTCTCGGTTTTCAAAATGTTAGGAAGAATATTGTTGTATTTAATATGAAATGATTAAACCTTTCAGTTTCGACTACACGAAACGTTCATAGCGTTTTTATGTGTGTTGCCTTATTGTCAACGAAAATTTATATTCGTTATTGAACGTGTTCATTTATTTTTACTCGTATACTGTCGACTCCTTGTTTCTAAGTATACATCAGGATAATTTAACTGATTTTTGTTTTATTTTATAGCCAAATGATGATTGTTTGATTGTTCCAATATAAAAGAAAATCTGCCGTAAGACATCAAGCATATATCTAATTTTTTGTCGAATTTTTACTATTGGCCTGTGTTTTCACTCAAGTCGAGGTGCAACATACATCGCGCATGGAGTGCAACAGAAACTATCGATCATACAAGTTACATGTATCACTTGTTCCTCAAAAATTGGGGCTAAATCTAAAGCGAGCTACGCATAAATCTTATAAATAACTTAACTGACATTCAGCTCAAATATGGCCGACCTACTTCTAAAATTGCTGTTTGCAAACTTGTGAAATAAGTTAAATTATTTGCTCTGAATTATTGGTATAGCTATGTTCTCGCGGGTCTGCTTTCGATATCCTTCATTTTTCGCCAAAATTTGTAATTTTTCATCAATAACTTAATTTATCGTTACTGATTCGTGGATACTCACTTGTAAACAACTCAAATGATCAGTTTAAATAACGCAGATTCGGTTTCCACGTGGAACAATTACTTGTATGATTCAAGAATAATTTATTTCAAATAAGGTTTAGGGTCAAGTCAATAGTACAACTACTACTGCTAATACAATATAGTCTATATAAGGGATACAAGTGGGGGGTCTACATTAAGGAGTTGCTACGTCATTTCTTGTTACAATTTTAAGGGCTTTGTACACTATTTTCATTATTGTAATTAGTTACATCTATCTTTTAAAACATTCAACAAAAATATTTAATACTTGTGGCATATAGACATTATTAATGTGTTAGGTGCAGTATATATATATATGTAGTCAAAATGTCAATATTGCGAAGTTTAATAAGCATCGCCCACGGTATATATTGACACGGCTGTAGAGAACTTTACTAGATGTGTCACTTAAACTTATGTAACACAAAAGGTACCGTTTATTTTTTTAGGGGACAGTTATGTTAGAATAATATTCTTTCTCCCCTATCCTATCTGGAAATAGAGTCTATTTAAAAAAAACTTATGATACTTAAGATAAAAATTTTAAGAATGTGAATAAAAATTAAAAAATAAAGTTTTTGATTAAGAGCTATAAAAACTGTAGGAACTACTTTAGATATATTTCTTGACTGCGCGGATGGCATAGTGGTTTAAGTGGTCGCCACGCCGTACTTTACTGCACTGATTATTGAAGATTCAAACCTCACACGGAAAAACACTTTGTGAAAATCCACAAAGTGTTGTTCTAAGTCTAGATGTTTTTTAAGTATTTTTTTAATTTACTTATTTGATAAAAAAACAGTATAAAATAAAAACATGAAACACCCATAAAACTCGTATTGGCTTAACTTGGGTGCGAACGTACAGTCCTCATTCGTTTACAATATCCACATGCACTACATAAACAGGTAATTAACACTTTAAAACAAAACTATAACAATCCGCAGGTAGCACTACAAGAAATAATAGATGTAGGGTAGGTAGGCCTAAAAACCTTTCTAGCGTTCGACCGAGTGTTGGTATTTACGTTTGGTGAACATTTTATTTGTCTTCCTTCTGTTATGAGTTCGTTTAGTTACATGTATATAAAAACTTTGGAATTTCTACATCATACTGTAACATTTAGTTCGAATTTCTCTGTACCACATCTAGTCTTCCAACATCAACGTGTATCGCAGCTTCATGGCTTCAACCTATTTATAAAGTCGGCTTGTTAAATGTAATATAATAAGTACACAGGTTCTATATATAGCTGAGGTCCCAAAATTATTGTTCTCAGTCGCTCGCTCACCTCCACCGAGGAGGTATCTGAAAGTCTGGAACTTTCCTTGTTGCAAGTAACTTACTGAATTACTGCTTGGCTGCTTCTAAAAGTACAGTTCTCCTTAAGGTACGTGAAATTTGACATGCTATTATTAGGTTTATTTGTCATGTATATTGATATTTAGCTTTGCTTTGGAGGGACTTCAAAAGTCGACGCGGGTTCCACTTCAATTTAATTTTTCGTTCTCCTTAAGTGTCATAATTCAATGTGTTTGTAGGTTACTGCTATTGATCCTCATGTACAGGACTTACGCATATAGGAGCATACATGAGTCTTTTAAAATATAGGAGGTAAATAAACAGTTACGACGAGTTACCTGATGTTAAGTGATTACCCACGGACACTTAAAACTGGAATTTAAGAGTGACAAATGCAGGTTTTTGAGATTCTCTCCCTTCAAGTAGAGAATGGAGGGTGGTGCGTCTAGAGAACTCAGTAATAAGACCATGATTTCATGATGTACGGCAGTGATATCATGATATAAGGCCGTGATACAATATTACGTTACAGTACTACGTTTACGTGAAACTGCAATTTGACAAGCCCCATTGATGAGGCTACACTACAGGAAAAGATAAAAGTAATAGACCTAGGAGCCCAATTCGACAGCTATACAGTTTTTTACTGCATGTAGATAGCGTCATGAGAAAAGCATCTAAAATGCTAGGATTTATTATTCGTAATGGCAGACTGTTCCGCAATCCAGACAGGAAAATTTGCATTTTCAACAGATACGTACGTCTGGAATACTGTTTGGTAGTCTGGTCACAATACGATATACACGTGAAAATACGATAAACAGAAAAAATCCTCAGGCATTTAACTTATACTTTTCTGTAACCAGCATAAACAACTTAGGATGTATGGTATTTAATTTAATCATTAAAGAATGGTCACCCTATCGGTTTGCAGCAACTTGATGACATGATGTTTCTTTACTAAATTTACGAAATGAGTTGTTTTTTTAGTCACTATTAAATTCTTGCGAGTTCCACGTTGAGAACCTGTATGTAAATGCCGGGGTGTTGCATCGGCCGTTTCCCAGTACCAGTCTGAAGTAATTTTTAACCACATGCCTTTTGCTCACAATCTACACCACTGTTTGTCGAATAGTGAATGTGTGTGTGAAGGTTGTTGAAATATTAATTTTTAGACAGTATTAATTTATCTGCATTAATTTATTTTAATTTTGATTTTTGTCACTTCATTTTCATTGCATTATCTTATTTTTATTATTTTTCTTTCGTTTTTCAGTCATGTTACTAACAGTGCATGCTGTAATACCTTAAAATGTCGTTCAGTTAATCTAGTTTTGAAGAATTTACATATTTATACAATTTAATTTAACAGCAACTGGTTGCCTAAATATATAAATAAACAAATATAACATTAACTCATTATTATTTATGGTATGTAAATAAGACTATTCCATTCACTTATCTCGGGTTTTTTCTTTGAATAAAATATGTTTTTTTTTTTCATATTTATCTAATGTATACGACATACTCTGATAATTTACCATCTGTAAATAATCACTGATTATAAATATTTTAATATAAATTTACATTAAAATTACGATAACGTTTATAATTTAGCTAACTATTGTCACTGGCGATTTTCTTTAACTTCCTTTTTTTATCATTTATTCATTCAATCTTTCTTTTTCTTACGGGATGTAATTTCCAAAAAAAATGTATCTTAGTAGTTGCTTACAGCACTAAATACATCAGCTACCAAAGTTTCAAGTTATGGCGCTAGTGATTTAAGCTCTGCGTTGATGAATGGACCTCTCCTTAGTAAGAATGTTTTGGCTTACCATACCACGCTGGCCAAACGAGTTCGTATAGGATTTACTCGTATATCAAGTTGGATCTGGATGTCGTAGTAACAGTTGTTCCCGGATGCCTCCTATGTTAGGCGCTGAGTAGCACACCGTGTGGTTTTCGTTGGTCCGATTCCAACACACCAACCCGCTGTAAACCCCAGTGGGGTGACGGCCCGAGGGGGTTTTCATACCTTAAAAAAACAAAAAAAAGAATTAATATCAAATTGTCCTTCTCTTCATAGAGATGGTGTATTATGGTGATTATGGTGTCTGCATAATTTAGTCTCTTAGTCGTCTTTTACGATACCCACAGAATAAATCGGGGTGAAGATACTTCGTATTCTTAATCCGTCGCCACACAGACAGTATGCATACACGAGTACAACAAGCCCTTGTATATTACATGCACGAAATTCCTACTCGCATCGAGTTCAATGACTTAATTCTAAGTAATCCTAAGTATAAATGAATGCCTCGGTGGCACTCAGCACTCATAGTCTCGGGTTCGATTCCCACGTCGAACCAAATATTTGTATTATCTATAAATATTTATTTTGGAATTTGAGTCTTTTCCTTGCATATGTACTTATTAAAAAAAATGTATATATGTATTTATATCAGTTAGCTAGTACTCAAAGTACAAGTTTTACTTAATTTGTAACTAGATGGCGTTGTGTGAATGTGGCTAGAATAATTATTATATTAATAGCAACTAGAATTCGTCTGGTTATCAAATATCGAGCATTTTGGGTTTCTTGATTTATTTGTAGTCCAGAATCAGTTATACTATACTTTAAACATTACATACAAATTTAATTATCAAACTGCATACATTTTTTAATTGAAAAACAGTATCCGTGCGTTTGGTTGTTCTTCTTTCGCTTCTCACAAGGTTCAACCTCTTGAAAGTGGGTAAGCGTCAATTGGCTAAGCGTGTAATAAATTTTTCGCTGGTGTACCTGTAACTATTTCACAAAATATTGTAGCTATCCAGCATTACCTTGGGGCCTTTTTATTGTTCGATTGTAACTTTTTAACTTGTAAACTCTATAAACACATTATTCTGGCCCATTGATGCAGAGGTGGCAGTTATGGTAGTAACTGTGTAAGCCTTACACTGTCATGCCTTTTACGTCCCTAAGCGGGGTGTGAAAAAGCATCTCAAAGGCCGCCATAGTGTGGGTCACCAGACTACATTGTCTTCATTTGCAATGAGTATGGTGACCATAACTCTTGCATTCTATTCATGCTTTCCATCAGGCAGAGTAGACTCACTTTGGCAGGCTCTTAAAATAGAAAAAAAAATACACCCTCAGGTAGACAGACCTAGTTTGACATTTCATACAAAAATAATCAAATAATAATAAAAAAAAACCTTCTGTGAATATAACTATATTATAAATAAAAAAGACATTTCTGTGCTTCCATATTTCCACATTTCGAGCATAAATAAAATGGAAATTCGCAAGGTAAAGTTGTGCTATAAAACATAAATACACATGACATCGCAGGAAGTACCGCAAGGGCACTAAAATGTGTCGCGTTAGGACCTTTAACTGACGTTAGACGGTACCAAGGTACAACTTGACGTGAGAGACGCTCGTAAAAGTATTCAGATCGGTGAAAGTCATAAGCGTCTAGCGATTTTGGCATTACAAATATGTATTGCCGAGTAATTATACTTTACCTAGTGCAATTAAAATTTGAAACTTTTCTAGTGTTTATTTTAATGAGTATTTCAGCAAGATTTCAAGGTAAATTTTATATTTACTGTGAATAGCAATTAATTTGTTTGCTTAAATGCACTTCGTCTGTGTCTTTCCAAAGGGTTGCCACTGATTTTTCTACATTTTTCATTGATGCTTGATTCCTATGGTCGTATAGTGATATTACACAGCTAATAGCATTTTTCTATAGATGGGCTACCCTACACTAACACAATTACTTTAATATAAAATTAATTTGTTAAAGTTTTTGAGAACATAAACAGAATACAGAGACCAACGTGTTCTCCATAACCTAAAACTTCTAAAGAATAGTAAAAATATGTATTAGCATAATAGCTTTAACAAGTGCAAAACCAGTAAGATAAGGCCATTTTTCGTCACAAGTACTATACAATCTTTTATGTTCATTTTGCTACTTACGACTGAAGCGGTTGGTGAAAAATTGTTCTTAGTATTTTTTTTTCTATATTAAGAGCCTGCCAAAGTGACTCTGCTCTGCCTGATGGAAAGCATGAATAGAATTCAAGAGTTGTGGTCACCATACTCATTGCAAATGCAGACAAAGTAGTATGTTGACCCACATTATGGCGGCCTAGTGAGATGCTTTTTCACATTCCGCTTGGGGACGTAAAAGGCATGTATTTAACGTGTACTAAATTAATCCAGCCATTATATGATCCAACTTAACACTTCAATTATAGGAACAGTAAACTACCAAAAACTTTTCTAGTTTTAACTAATTATATTATTAAATTTAAATGAAATATTATAGGACAGTAAGTCTCACAGTATTTGTAATGTGAATATTAAAGATTTTGACAAACAGCCGTAATGTAAAAGCCTATTTTCACCTCGCATCAAGTCTCGCTATTCACCTTTAACTTACATTACTTACTAGAGGGTGTCACCCTATCCTTACACCCTGCCCTTGATATAATGCTGCCGATGAATCAACTGGAAGTAATTGATGGCCTATTGCTCTGCTTACCTACTTTCACTTCGTAAGTTAATTGAAACCATTACAAGGTGTTGTTTGTTGTGAAGACCTTGAAACGTTATCATTAAGTTTGTTGCACCTCGTGGTAAGCGGTTACTTTTTCTTTATGTTTGAGATTTATAGACAGAATGTAAAATCCATATTTCAGCACCAGAGTGATACGGCCTCACTCACTTGGTGAGAACCTAAGTTAAATTTATACAATATGTAATGGATCTCTTGGTCTAGTGTTTAGTGGTCGTGACAGCTAAACTGACAGTCATCGGTTCGATTCCCGCCCACGACACATTTTTGTGTGATGAGCACGATTATTTGTTCTGTGTCTGGGTGTAATTTATTTATTGCATGCATGTACTTAGAAATGTTTAAATATATCTATCAGCAGTCTGGTTAACCTAGCACAGATTCTGCCTAATTTGAAATTAGACAGCCGTGAGTGAGATGTGTGAGGTTATCACTATAACATTATAAAGCTAGAGGGTATGTTTGTTTGGGTTCACGCACTAATCTCAAGAACTACTGGTTCTATTTAAAAGAATATTTCAGTGTTGTAGTTCAGAAATCTAATCAAAAACGAGGTTAAGTTGTTTCTATTGAGAGCTTTCATAGCGTGTGCTAACAGACGGAGTCGTTTCTCTTTGAAAGTTCTAGCAAAAAGGCTGTTGCAACATACACTGCCATTGCTGCCCTGGGGATTAAGTCCGTTGATGTAAAAATTAAGAGCATAAAGCTTATAAATAAATTAATACACCTGCCTTTTAAGATCACTATAGTATTGTGTGTGGTAAATAAATTTGATCACGACATAAGCAACAGGAGATACAAACGAAAATGAGTGGGTGAGCTCGTTTTAATGTAAATATTTTATCCTTGATTTAAAAACAATATTATCTGTTTTAGAAATAGAATAGAAGGCAAATCTGTTAAACTTACTAGCTCATATCAAACTATTTACGAGTTCCATGTCGTATTCGATACCAGATGACATTAAAACTGACATTAAACACGCTTACAGTCAATAAAATTTGAAAGTTTTCAATTACTTAAGCGAACTGGCCGCATCGGTTCGACCCAGATAACGGACAGATAAATTTATACTAAGATACTGTTTATTACACTGTAATCATTGGTCGGTACTGTTTTAAAACTTGTGTTACGAACCCCATCAGATCTGACCTCAATTCACCTCGAAAACACATTACCTATACTAGTTGTAAAGCTAAAGAGTTTGTTTGTTTGTTTGGACACCTCAATCTCAGAAACGACTGGTTGGAATTTGATAATTCTCTTAGTGTCAGATTGCCTATTTATCGAGGCAGTCATAGATTTTCTAGTGTATCTCACTCACCGGTGGGCTTCAGCCATTGAGAGTTTCTAGTGTATCTCACTCACCGGTGGGCTTCAGCCATTAAGAGTCAAGGTGAGGCTTTGGCAGTTAGCCTGGATATAGCAAAGGCGTTCGATCGGGTCTGGCACAGGGGTCTTCTATCGAAGTTACCATCCTACGCCTGCCCGAGGGTTTCTGCAAGTGGGTGGCTAGCTTTTTGTCCGGCAGACGCATAAAAGCCGTCGTCGATGGTAGCTGTTCCGAAAGCATGGACATAAACGCTGGTGTCCCACAAGGCTCCGTGCTATCTCCAACGCTGTTCTTGCTGCATATCAATGATATGCTGTCCACGGATGGTATCCATTGTTATGCGGACGACAGTACTGGAGATACGTATTACACGGGCCGAGCTAACATCCCTCGTACCGTTGTAGTAGAAAGTCGCGAACAACTTGTGTCTCAAATCGAGAGCACCCTACACAGAGTCTCCGATTGGGGTCGGGATAACCTGGTCCAATTTAACCCCTCTAAGACACAAGTCTGTGCGTTTACCGCTAAGAAAACCCCGTTCACTGTGGTTCCACAATTCCAGAATACACCCCTTACCATCCCTCAGATTATTGGGATTCTCGGTGTCGATATCTCCAGTGACGTCCAATTTCGGACTCATTTGGAGGGAAAGGTGAGGCTGGCATCAAAAAAGCTTGGTGTTCTGAATAGAGCGAAGCGATATTTCACACCGGCACAAAGGCTACTACTGTACAAAGCACAAATTCGGCCTCACATGGAGTATTGCTGTTATCTCTGGGCGGGAGCATCGAAGTGCCAGCTTGAGCCTTTCGATTCAGTCCAGAGACGTGCTGTGAGAATAGTCGACGATCCTGATCTCACAGACGGTATCGAGCCACTAAGTCTTAGGAGAGACTTTGCCTCCCTGTGTGTGCTCTACCGTCTCTACAATGGGTTGTGTTCTGAAGAATTGTTTGATATGATGCCCACAGCCACATTCTACCATCGCACCGCTCGCCATCGTCAGGGAGCTCATCCACATACATTGGAACCTAAATGGTCGCGCACAGTGCGGTTTCAGAGAAATTTTCTCCCGCGAACAATCCCGTTATGGAATGAGCTCCCTGCCACGGTTTTCTCTGGGAACTACAGCATGGGGTTCTTCAAGAAGGGGGTAAATAGGTTTTTAAAGGGTCGGCAACGCGCACGTGATGCCCCTGGTGTCGCAGGCGTCCATAGGCTGCGGTAGCCACTTACCATCAGGTGGGCCGTATGCTTGTTTGCCACTGTCGTGGTATAAAAAAAAAAAAAATGAATGATGTCGTGGGACACCAGGTAGGAACGAAGTTCCTTCGGATAATGTGGAATCGACACAATTTGCAACAAAAATCGTGCTCAATTTTATGTAGGTTTTCTTGATTTTTCTCTTAAATTTTGGTGATTAGTTTTTATTTAAGTACAAGAAAGTATTTAGGAAATTCAGTATTTTAGGAAATAAAATAATAAATGCCTTAAAATAATAAAATAGCACACATGACGCGCTTTCGCGCCTGCGCACGTCTCATTTAACGGTTTTATTCCACGCACTTTTTTCCACAGATTTATTCCACGCACTTTTTCCACTTACAGTTTTACTATCACATTTTTTTCTGTTCGGTCCCGCAGCGAAATCCCTATCCCCTCCAAGCCTGCCGTAAGGAACTTCGTTCCAAAAAAAAAAAAAAAATATTGACAAAAATGTGCAAACTTTATAGTACTAGCCAATGCTGTGTGATTTGACATACAAATCAGCGGGCAATCGAGAAGGAAGGTGTTACATGTTACAAATACTAAGTTTCCACGTAGATGTGGACTGTACTTTATTTTTCATGTTACTTAATTTATCCATTCAACCTATCACCGTCCACTGTTGAACGAAGGTCTCCCTCAAAGAACGCCAACCATCCCGGTCTTGGGCAATTCACATCCATCTGCTACCAGCTACCTTCTATAAGTCGTCAGACCTTCGCGCCGCGGGGAGTACTACACTACGTTTGCCCAATCGTGGTATCCACTCTAGTACAACTCGGCACCAGCGACCATCGGTTCGTCTGGAGACATGGCCATGACATAATTTATAACATCCGTCAGAAGCTCTCTTATGACTTTCCCTTTAATTTTTCTTTTATTGTCATACTGAAAATACTATTGCTGATAAGAGAAGTTTTGGTGAGCTCACTGTCATTACGGCTGTTACGTTTGATTACGTCTTCTAAGCGAGGGAACAGTAGGATTTGCTTTAATGAACATACATGAGTTTTGAATCTTGATGCTTAATGAATATGGTCTACAATTGTTTTGAATACATTTAATGTTGTTAGAATTAAAAGTATCTGTTAAACAAAGAAAGTTGCATTTCATTTGATGGTTTAGATTTTTCAAAGTGGCTTTGTTTTTATTTTATTTTTTGTAACAAAGTTAGATGTCAGAGATCAGAATCTCAGTTGC
This sequence comes from Hypercompe scribonia, assembly GCA_949316085.1. NCBI lineage: Eukaryota > Metazoa > Arthropoda > Insecta > Lepidoptera > Erebidae > Hypercompe > Hypercompe scribonia. The sequence goes on from OX438993.1 coordinate 13,157,695, forward strand.
GAAATAATTTATATACTGCAAATTGTTTTAGTAAGTTTGAAATAAATATTCACTGTATTTACAAGATATACATATATTTCAGCATCCATTGCTACTTTCAGGTTTTGAATAATTTTACTAAATTGTACATATTTGATGAGTTAAATACTGCTGACGAAATTTTTAGAAACTCTTACACTAATGAATGACAGTCGGTCCAGAGCAGATTTTTAAATATGCTACGCCCTTTTGAACACACCTGACATGTGTACATTAAGTGATCAAACTGTAAAAACAATTAAAAAAATCACAATTTATTTCTTTGTCAAATTTTATCCTGATACCTTCAGTATTTCTGAAGCCCCCCTCACATAAATAATGCACAAAAGTAAAAAAAACTATTGTTTTCAAACAGGCGCGGAGATGTCGCGTTGGCGCGGCTTCGATGGCGCGGGATGAAGCGCCACGGCTAGGCGCCCATGCGCGCCTGGCTTGTCGTGTGTGCGGCGCTCGCGCTGGCGCCGTGCCGAGCGACCGCTGCCGCCGCCGCGCACGCGCACCGCACGCATCCCCCACACCCCCCGCACTCACAGCATCCGACCGACCCTCAGCGCTTGGAGCGCATCAAGTCACAAATTTTAGCCAAGGTAAGCATGGACTTTTATTTATTGAAATTTATTTTGAATATACAGAAATTATCATCATTAATCTGCCGCCATGCTGCCCGGTTGCCATTTCAATTGATGTCGATGCGATACACAATACTGTAAAGAATTTTATTTGGCTGATTTCTCTTAAAACTGGCCGTCTGCTTGCGTTTTATATGTATAAGTAGTGTAGAATTAAATGAATAAAGATCAATAATGTTCACCAGCTGGGGCTCTCAGCGCGTCCGACGCCACTAGGGGCACCGCCGCGCGACGTGGTGCGCCAGATCCTTGCGCGAGCCGCCGACCCTCGGCCGCCGCCGCAACACCACGACACAGACAACGAACACGCAATGCGAGAAATCATTGCAATAGCACATAGAGGTACACGAACAAATGATAACACTACCGACAGTAGACCAATTTGATATTGGTATGAAATCTACACAAGGACATAGAAGAGATAATCATCAAACTATTGTTAGCTCAGACCAATGAATTCGTTGCATATGTCACATTTCAAAGACAGCACTTAAATGATATATTATAGAAGTAAAGAAGTACAAAGTGATTATAATTTAAATGAACTATTACTAATATTTACCAGTACTTAAAATCTAATTGAGTTATTGCTCATAACCTAGTTTTATTTTCATAATTAACCTCATCACTAAAGAGCGTAGTTCATGCCAATAGACTTGTCTTTGACATAAGTGGGAGGAAAACTATCTAGTCTCCAAAATGTGGACGTTTAATACGTTTCTGCCAAAAGCTTGGACGTGCAATTCATTAAGGTAAATGAGACCACACTGATGGCTCTGTTTACCGTAACAAAGTCGGTACTTAACAACATAAATAATTCTACGAACTTGAATTTTCAAAAAACCTATCGATGCAGCGTTGAAATTGGGTAATTTCCAGCGGCAGTGTTTTATTGGTCTATAAATTGGACCACGTCATCTATTCAATCTAATATAGCCCACAATACTAACGAGCAATAATATTCCGTCTAGACTTAGCCATTTGATGCTAATTAGACATAAAATAGAATAATTTTTAGGATAAAATTGTGTAATGGATCTTAAAAAGAAAAGTGACATCATTGATCTAAGAATTCATTTGATTTTTATCTCTTGTATTTGCGTGTTTTCGTGTGCTATTAACATATTCGATTTGAATTGTTCTCTTTATCGGTGTATTGTCGGCCTCTGTGGGGTATAGGAGGCTTGGCACTAGATACTCATAAATAATAATGTATCATGATGAATAATAGGCCATCGTTAAGGCTTATTTCCTGACTTTTTGTTGATTGATTTGTGGTTTTGTTAATTTGGGAGTTCGTTTCTTTGTAGTATTACATTCATTTAATTGATGTTCAGTTATAATTTTATGTTACTATTCAATTTGTTGTCAGATTGTGCTCTTAGAATTATTGGCTGATAATTCTTTGGGTGCCATTTTTTTTTTACTTTTTTTAAGTTAATTCTATATTAACTAAATACTATTAAGTTTTATTAAGTTGTAAAATTGTTAATACTCCTTTAGATTATATTTCAGTAAAAGATAATAATAAGCGAAAATGGCCCATCTTAACTTATTTTTTTAGTGTAATACTCACTTTATACAATTTTAAAGCAGTTGAATTGTTTAATGTTTTTTTATAAGTATGTTTGCAGATAAATTGACTCAAAACAGGCATTGGATTAAATGAAAATAAGTAAGTATTTATAAAAGATTTATAATAAACATTTACAAAGTTCCTTATACTTTTACTTTATATTAACTACTTTGTACTTTTTGTTTTGAAGAAAGGTATGTCCTAATTTTTTTCAAAAGGCCCCATGTAGGTATACAAACTCATATTATCGTATCTAATATTTGCCAGAAACCCAAATATAATCCCCTTATCTTCGTATTCTTCCGTCACTCTATGGACAAACGCATTTAAAACGATGCGCAAAATCATAGTTATCGATTTCTAACCATAGTTCCTATTAAAAGACTGTTTGAAAACACATCTACGAGCCGAAAAATATATTAACATAACTATAAAAGGATGTTATCAAGAGCCACCCATCCTCGTGTACTACAATAGCAACCCTTTTCCTCAATTTAATTTTATGAGATGAGATGTGTGACGTACGATTTGTATGTCTTACGTTTTTGATGTACCAATGGCTACGCTTACAAGCTTATTTAGGAGTTACTATCTTGAAATACGCGCTTTGTTAATCAGAGTGTCCACTTACAATTCTTGTGTACCCAACTCTGTGTATAAAAAGTAGCGTCATCGAAAACAGTGTTGCCACATGAACGCTACACTTATATTAATTTAACTGTATGTTTACTTTTAAAGCTATGAATGTAAGCAGTTAGCTCTTAAGTGTTTGCAAGATTTATGTTCGGTATAGTTTTAGGATATACTTTTAATAATTTTACTTCGATGATCAAAGAATCGTTATTCTTCGATAATCGAAGTAAAATTCTTAGAGACGTTTCTTAAACAGAACATTTACACGACTTCGGGTAATTACCGAGGTGTTTGCTGTTTTACGCTTATTTACTCATGGATCTAAAACTCCTCTTAATAACCTTTTAATATTTACGTTAAACAAAAGGGTTCATTATCTATTATAAGATTAACTTAAAGAAATTAATCAGTTACATTAAAACTTATCTTTTCAGGTTTGAATCACATAAAGCAGTAGTGTAGTGACGTCTGGCGCTCTGTTTACGATGAAGTGAGTAAGTGAATTTCTTTCGAATTGTTTATATCCAATAAGCATTTTTATTTGACTGATCATCTTCTATTTTCTATTGATTATTGCTCTCATCTTTTCTTTTATATTTATATAGTTTAATTGACACTAGCGCAGTTCCGTAACAGTGGTAATAAAACCCAGTTTGATTGGCATGAAATCATGGTATTCTATACATGTACCACGGTTAGGATACCAGAATTCATACTCCTATAGAGTGGTGATAGTAACAATTTTGATGAGTGATGAGTGCTTATTGTGTATCATGGTGTTATATCCATTACGTTTAAATTTAAAAAAAGGTTGAAGAATTAACTTCATCGAACTATGATAGGACAAAACTATTGTCTTGGGACACTTCAAAATGTATTGGTTACATTATGTTAGAACTATTCTGGTCTGATTGATGGCAACAAGCTTACATTCTTTCACGTTAATGAAACTAAAAATATATTCACTATAATCAAAGCCTTTGATACGCCTTTATCAACCCCTTCGGGAATAATGGTGTGAGTATATATAAATTGATATTATGTTTAATAAACTGAGTGGCATATTATTAATTTATTTGTTATACATATATTCTGACACAATCCTTCTGTGGAACAAATAATCTTCTACGATATTTCTAAGCTGATATGACCTTCAAACCTATAAGAAAAGAGCGTACCAATTTCTCGAAGTCATGAGTTGTAGACGTTTATGGGCGATGGTAGTGACTTTCCATCAGGTAACCTATCTGCTCTTTTACATATATCATCATCATCATCATCAACAGCCCTTAACAGTCCAGTATTAGACATGGACATCTCCTGAGAAATGAAGTTTTTGGCCAGACTAGCCAGACAAGTGTTCTTTTCTCTTTTCAATGATGTCGTCCTGCATAGTTTGTTTTTTTTTTCTATATTAAGAGCCTGCCAAAGTGACTCTGCCTGATGGAATGGCGGCCTAGTGAGATGCATTTTCACACCCCGCTTGGGGACGTAAAAGGCATGACAGTCATCGTGGCAGTGTAAGGCTTACACAGTTACCACGATAACTGTCACCCCTGCGTTGATGGGCCTCCGGTAGGTTTCCTCAGTAGCCTCTTACAACTTCCATGGGATGAATAGGGGTGGTGACATTTCATATTTTTAATCCATCACCACTCGACTAACCTGTTTGCCGTAAAGAAAATAGAATTATAAATGATATTTATACCCTAAGCTTCTTGTGTTAGCAAACTTTAAATGATATATTACTTAGGTAGCCAGAATAAGTCTTTTCAATTTACGCTTTAAAGAATAAATTTTACTCTACAATCAAAAGCTTACAAAACGTATTCTACATTTTAAATTAATGATAAAACTAGAGAAATTAAAAAGTTACTTTCACGTTCTTAAAATTGGAATGTTTACTACATCCCAATTTTAAGTTAGTGAGACCTTTTTAGCTTTATTGTATGTAGCTTGATTACTAGATTAGTTAAAGCCATAATTTCCTTGGATGTGGCGCCAGAAACTAAATACGAGTTGATAACATAGCTTGGCAACGGATTTGTTTCATTTCCTCTATAAGTGGTTAAAAACACTGTAACATACTAATTGTAAAAACTTGTAAACTTGCCTTCATGTTAGATATTTTTGTATATTTGAATACTAGGTTATATACTTTTACCCCAGAGAGTGGGGAGCTCTGGTGGTAGATTTGTTGCTGCGGTCGGCGATAGGATAATTTTTATGCAGCCTGGTCGCAAAAATGCCATCGGGTCACAATAAATTATGACAACCGGACTGAGCCTTTGTGGCCTCTCCAGGATAGGGTCTGCCTAGGCGTTGATTCTGGAGGGGACCTGAAATAATATGGTCCGGGTCCCCTTCAGAGAAGAACGCCCGAGATCGGCCGCCAGGGTGTTTTAGTGAAAACACCACATAAAGACAATTCAGGATAGCAGCAATATTACAGGTGGATGTCTCTCTAGTATTTTGTTTGACTTTCTTTTTTCGTATTTTTTGTATTTTCTTCTTTCATTTACAATTGTAATATTTAAATGAAAGCATTCGTAGGGTTTCACAGTATCAGTATAAGCCCTAGCTAGTGGCTCCATGTTCTTATTTAGTAAATCGAAACTTTGTCGTTAACGCTGTCTGTGTGTGCACCCCAGTTTAGGTTGTTATGGGGTACGTTATACAAGAGAGCATTTGGGTGAACGCCAGGCCGACGGAATTTACTACCACTAGCCACAGACACAATTTATTCCATCTTTTTAAAACCACAAAATGCAAAATACTCCAAAATGGAAAGAATACAATTCTATTTTAGTAGATATTAGTAAGTCATCTATGTGTTTTTGAATTCAATGTTATGTTTCCAACCATCGATTTATTATTCGACAAATTAAAATAACATAATCCAATGCCCTAAATACATACGAATAACGTCAAAGGTTTAATTAAAAATTGATGTTAAGAAACAATCTCATATGTGTAGTTTAAATTCTCTCCCCCACCCCGACCCTCTCAAGAATTATTGAAAAGAAAGAAGAATATCTTTGCTTAACACACTGGTGTTCTGTCTGATCATGTCAGCACTCCGGTCGAGATGGGATGTTTATGTCTAAAAATATGTTTTCTATGAGTAGTAGTCATGTATTTTGAATTATCTGTAACCGGGTAGCAAAATAACAAGAAATTGTAACTGTTAAAACTTTCTCGTACCCAATAATTTATCTATCACAATACCTTCATTTTTATCTAATTTTACTTCGGCCTTCGTATTTGCTTAGCCCGTAAAAATTTAACCTTGGGAGAGCTATAGTTCGATCAACCTTGGTAGGTAGAATCAGGGAGCTGCAGATGAGACTAGTGCACCTTTCATTAATAAAGTAAGTACCAGTTTCAAGAGAAAAACAATAATATTGAAACTCAACTGAAGGTTAGTTTATAATGATGATGATGTATTCCTAGCCGATTTTCTCCACATTCACACAAGTGTGTGCACAAATATAGGTGCGCTCTCTATTCCCTCACTCTCAGAATCTGATGAAATGGCTATCCGACACAACCGGCGAGAGTTCAGGCGCGGGACCGACAGCTTTACACGCTCTCAGAGACACAGGGGTTAAGGCCCTAACTTCCAAACTCCGGGCTGTTTTAAGCATTTCTATAAACGGAAAAACTTAATAACACTTTCTGATTTGACCCAGGAATCGAATCGGAGACCTCTTGGTCGATAGTCACAGACGCTAACCACTAGACCAGCGAAGCATGGAAGTGCGTAGGATATAATATATGTTAAAAACATTTTTTTTCAATGTTATTTGATCAAATTGGCTACTGTTCTAGTAAATCTATAAATTATGTGTTTAATTTTCATTTCTAAAGGATACATGTCAAATAATTTAAACAACAATACAACAGTACTTTATGACTATATCTATTTTATAACACGGCTGCATGGAGTAATGGAGAGTTACACCAAAAAAACATTTGATTTTTAGAAAACTTAAATCCACTTGTAGATAAATAGTTATATTTAAAATGTAATTTCACCATCATCCTCAGTCATTGGTGGACATACATATATCTCTCCAATTGCAGCAATACAATTTATTCCATCCTAAATTGCAATATTAATGAGACATTTCAAATAGCTTTCTGTTTAAAAACTACTTCAAAATGAATAACAAAGAAGCGGAAAATATAAGTACTATCTTCTGTCTTAAAATTCAACGCAATTGTACAATAATAAGCCCTAGTCTGACCGAAAGCGGATATATCATGACAGACAACTAAACGAGTAACATCCATTACACAATCTTAGAGTACTCCTAATTTGTATTCCGCTATTTCTTTTGAATTTTTAACATTGTAATTTAGTATATTCGCTCCGCTTAATATGTATCCCGCTGGCACAGTGACAGAGTCCTTATAATTACTCGTCGCATACTTCACAACAGCAACGATATATCAAAAATTATGCCTTTCACAAGGCTATAAAATTTTGAAGTTAAATTTCTACGACTTTATAAGCGGCGATGCTCGATGCCTTGGCGTCGTCTGCCGGATGGAATGCTTGTGAATAATATACAAAGTCTTTTAGTGTGAATACATGCGTATTTCTTTGAGTGTTTTGAATAAAAAACTGTGAATATTGTTTGTGAATATTTTATACGCCTTTGGGTATTATGAACTTGTTTGCATATGTTTGCAGTTGTTTTTACACAACATGTGTACATAGGGGTAAACAGAAGTGTATTAAATTCATTCTTAATCACTTTTAACAGATAACTTCTGTCGATAAGCGGTTTATTAATAAGTATAAAAGTGTGTTTTTGAGGAAAGTCTATTCTTGAAATAATTTATCTCTCATGGTGGGAGGGAAGAGTACTATTGTTCATTTGTTAAAAATAAAATATTTGTATTATTTAAGCTGGTATGCAGTAGCAGACCTGAAGACCAGACGCGCGAATGTGAACTGGGAAGATGAAGGCTGGATGACCCTTCACAACATGGACTTTTGTCAAGATCGAAGTGGCTGGAAGCCGTTAGATGGAAGTCGTTGAAGAAGGTTCATTTGACTTAAATTCTCTAGGTGAGTAAATAAGAAAATAATTCATACTTTGATGTAGGGTCTCAATCTTTTAAATTTCTCGAATTCTGTATTTGACTTGACTGCACGAATGGCATTTTTTTTTGTCGGGGTAGAGATTTTTGGGGCTCCGGCTCCTCGGGGACGCAGGAGCCAGGAGTATGTGGTGTTTCCACTAAAAACCACCCCGGCGGCCGGTCTCAAGCGTCCTTCTCTGAAGGGGATCCGGACCATATTATTTCAGGTACCCTCCAGAATCAACACTACACCTAGTCAGACCCTATCCTGGGGAGGCCACAAAGGCTCTCGCGCCTATCAATCCAGTTGTCATAATTTATTGCGACCCGATCGCACTATTGCGACTAGGCCGCAACAAATTATCCTAACGCCGACCGCAGCAACTAATCTACCACCAGAGCGCCCCACTCTCTGGCGAATTAAGCGAAAGAGATGTAGGATGGATATGTGGAATTTGTATGTATGTGTATAGTTTGACAAAACTATAGTTTATCATGGTGTGGGTGAATATATCAATAACTTCTCTCTCGGGATTTCGTCTTAAGTGTGTCTATACATTTGGAAAGTATTTTAGATCTTATATTTCTAGGTTGATTTGTAAATACAGACAATACTGTAGAAAAATCACAATTGAATATAAAAATAAAAACAAAACATGCAATCCCATTCACTAATTTACTGTTGTCTAGTATGTTATTTCAAACCCACTATCATAGGCTTGATTTAACACGTTCACACTGGCGTGTACCACCGGTGGCTCGCGCTAGACCGCCTCATCGGGCGTCATGTACTACAGGTGTTTCGCATTCGATTGTGCTATTAGACACTAATATTTTAACGTACATATATAAAAACGTTTGTTTTGAATAAAAGTTATATTTAATAACGTATTATAAATATAACTTTTGCTCAATAACTTATAATATTATAAATGATACTTAAAATCGATAAAATTAACAGAATAATTCAATATTATTTTATTTGTAACTTATTATTATTAGTATACGCGAAATCAGCGCGCCGCCACATGAAACGCGACATTGTTTTACGCGCCGCCGGGTGGTGCATCAAATAAAAAAATGCACCGGCGGGAACGTGGTGTATTTTCATTCTGCATTAACACATCTTATTTATAACTGTTAACTAACTCACGACAGATACATACAACTAACGAAAGAATTTATAATTTTCTTCTTCATGCATATTTATCCACATTTCTATCTGTTTTCAGTGTATCATCTGTTTGACCCAGCTGCACAACTTCAGTTTTACAACAGAATCTTCATGAAGCGTACATAAAACTCTTACTGTAGAAATATGTTAATAAGGTAAGTAACAACTGAAACTTAAGAACATACAAGTTAATGATATTCTATTATTGTTATCCTTCCGAGATACTGTACGTGGTAGCGCGTAAATGTACAAAACCAGTAATTATTTAGCTACTCACCAGAGGCGATGTAATCATAATCCGTAATTCGGACATCAGGATTCAGGGCTTAAACTTATCCTGGCCGTATTCTCTGGTCCCATGCTCAAACTAATCTATAATAGTAACGAAAACGATATAAAATACTGCGATATCAAACCGATCAAAATGTTTATGAAACCGCGTGCATGTCCGACACACGTGCGACGACTTCAAAAACTTTATGTAATAAATACCTTTTAAATCGAATTCAATCAATATCATAAAAAACTAAAAATAATTAGTTAATAAGGTAAATAACAACTAAAACTTAAGAATATACAAGTGGATGATAGGTACACCACCACTGTGCACTTTTTAAGAAACTTTCAGTCTGTGTAACCAATTGTTTTTGACCTTCAAGCTTTCTATTATGCGTTCTTTCTTTTAACGTGTCCCTTCGGGCCGTCACCCCACTGGGGTTTATAGCGGGGTGGTGTGTTGGAATCGGACCGACTAAAACCACACGGTGTGCCACTCTGCGCCTGACATCCTGGGATCCGGGAACAGCTGCTGTTACGACATCCAGAATTGTGCGTTCTCTTATGTCAAAGTTCGGAAACGAGCTTTTTGTGGGCGTTTATGGGCTGTTTAAGCATGATCTGTTCATTTAACCCCCAATATATAAATAAATAAAAAATAAATAAATAATATTTCAGATATTTAACACACAACGTCATCTAGTTTTAAACTAAGCAGAGCTTGTGCTATGATAACTAGACTGATTGATAGAATACTTATATACGTTTTTTTTTGTAAATACGTATTATATATAGAAAACACCCAAACTCCGAGATAAATATTTGCAGATCATGCAAATATTTAGCTCGGCTCGGGAATCGAACCCGAGACCTCCAGCACAGCAGTTGTATTTACTACCGTTGCACCACTGAGGCAGTTAATATATATACATATCATAAAAAAGTCCATCCTTCCTGCAATCTTTGGGGGAGATTACGTAAAAAGGAACGGAAGTATGTATGTAACAAAAATCAGGGGAAGCGCACGTTTTGGGGCAGAAAAGGGGTCATCTGCAAGCCGTAGATAGATGACCCGAGGTACGTCGGGGTGCCAAGAATTTCTTTTCTAGGGTACACCTGGTTCCCCAGCTACTGGTACCTGAGACGGCGTGCGATTTTTGGTCGGTTCGAGTCGGACATAACCACCAGTAAGTGGTATCCGTGGGGATTCTGGCATGGAAAAAAAAGGGAAGTATACGTTATTTGAATTAACCGTTGAACGTGGTGAGAATTGATGGTCGTTGACAGGTAATAGGTAACGTTAGACATTGTTCTATTTTAATGATTTAAGTTGTAGACTTAGACTGTTTATTTTTTTTGTTTTTTTTGAAAGAACCCTGTGTCGCGGGGGACTTTACAAACATACAAGAAACGGACACAAAGAACACCCAGACTCAGAACAACAATTTATGGATCACACAAAGTGTTGTCCCATGTGAGATTTGAACCCACAACACTCAGCGCAGTAGAGAGCGGCGTGGCGACCGATTAAACTATTAGGCCAACCGTGCAGTCAATTTTATATGCTTATAGGTTTTATATCACTTCAAGGACGACAAGGTTCTTAACTTATCTTTTAAAATTTTTATTAAATTATATTATAATGTACCACCATCACGGGTGAACATAGGAGGCTTTGAAATCGCAGATGTTTTTAAAGTAAATAAACAATTATAAATTTAGGTGTACTTTCATAAATTCTTGTACATAATGTATTACACATTTTTACCCCATGTGTTAGTACTAATTTAATACACTAGCGCCATCTATCTTTTCATTGTTAAACCGTGCTGTAGTGGACAGTTGTTATTCAAAAGATGTCGCTTTTGTAAATATAGTGTTTGAATTTAAACCAATCTATGTAGTTACGGCATAAAATTACAAAGTGCTACAACCACTATCAACCCATGGGTGCTGTAAGAGCCAAGTAAGGGCGCAAACTATGAAGGATAACGGTATTGCAAGAAGAAGGAAAACTTGGAACAAACCCTTTTTTTTTAACATGTGGATATCCCCTCGGTCCGTCACCCCACGTTTACGGTTTACGGTTTACGGTGGGGTGGTGTGTCGGAATCGGACCGACTAAAACCACACGGTGTGCCACTCTGGGTCTGAGATAGGAGGGATCCGGGAACCTCTGCTATTATGACATCTAGTAAACTTGAAACAAACCCTTTTTTTTTTTTTTTTTTTAACGTGTGGAAACCCCCTCGGGCCGTCACCCCACCGGGGTTTACGGCGGGGTGGTGTGTCGGAATCGGACCGACTAAAACCACACGGTGTGCCACTCTGCGCCTGACATAGGAGGGACCGGGAACAGCTGTTATTACGACATCCAGATCCCTCCTAGCGCCTGCCCGCTACCTCGGGCACCATCTGCGGATAAACTCTCTATTTTAGGCGACGTACGGCACACGCGGACGTCGCCTCCTCGCGGCTGGCCATTGTAGCGGATGGAGGGGAAAACCCATCCCGTCCACCCGCGGCCACACTCAAGGCGGCATGAGGCGCTGGTATGCTCGCCTCCGCCGCCCGGCTCGCCGGCGGCGAATTGGGTCCGAGTGGATATCGTCCTCCCGGGCCTTCTCCGCCGCCTCCTTCCGCGAAATTACGTCTTCGCAGAAGGTTGCGACCGCGGTAAAACAACTGTCGCTACCGGCCATGGAGCGTATGACGGCCGGTAGCGAGAGATCTCCAATAACTGCAGTGAGGACCCCATACTGTGCCGCCCAGGCGGAACAAACCGCTAGCGTGTGCTGAGCCAAGTCCTCACTGCAGTCGCAGTGGTGACAGGCGGGACTCAATTCCCTCCTGGCGACCGAGTGCAGATACTTCCCGAAGCAACCGTGCCCGGAAAGGACCTGTGTCAGTCGGAAGGAAAGGGTCCCGTGCTGCCGCCCCGCCCACTCGGCGATGACCGGCTGGAGAGCTTCCACGGCGGCAAAGCCAGCACGTGGAGCCTCCAGCCGGGACGACCAACGAGCCATCGTGGCTCGACGAGCGGCCTCTCGCCACTCGCGTATCTCTTAGGGCGGGGGCCGTATGCCGCTGCCCGCCCGGAAGTCAGCCGTCCGCCGATAAACTTCGGCGAGCACTTCCGCCTCCAAATCCCACGGGGGAGTTCCGGCCAAGGCGCACGCCGCCTCCGTCGATACGGTGCGGTAACCGCGTATGGCTCTAACCGCCAATATCCTCTGAGGGCGCCAGAGGCGAGCCCTATTCTGGGCGGTCAGAGCCGCCGCCCACACCGGCGCACCATACAGCGCCATTGACCGGACAACCCCCGTGTATAGCCGTCTCGTCGCGACGCTAGCTCCACCCAAATTCGGCAAAAGTCGCCCGAGGGCAGAGGCAGCGCCGACCAGCTTTGGAGAAAGCTGTCGGAAGTGCTCGTCGAAGAGCCACCTCCCGTCAAGGATCAGGCCCAGGTACTTCATCTGGGCCTGAACCGGTACGAGGACCGAATTGACTACGATAGAGGCGCCGGGTGGTGGACCACGACGGGGCCCATGGAACAAAAGGGCCTCCGTCTTATCTAGGGCCACCCGTAAACCCAGCGCCTCAATACGCCCGACCACCAAAGAGACTCCCGTGGTGGCCAAGCGCGCCGCCTCTTGAAAGTTCACTCCCCGGGCTGTGACCAATGTGTCATCTGCGTAACAAATTACGCCCAACCCGGGGGGAAGACGACCTCGGAGGGCCCAGTCGTATCCCATGTTCCACAGGAGTGGTCCGAGGACAGACCCCTGCGGAACACCGCACGTCATGGGCCGCCGCCTCAGAACACCGTCACGGTCCTCGTACATGACGGTACGCTCCTCAAGGTAGTCTGCCACAAGCCGCCTCAGGTACTCTGGCACCCCGTGGTAGTGGAGGGCTTCCCTGATGCAGCTAAATGGCAGACTATTAAAAGCGTTGGCGATGTCTAACGACACCGCCAACAGCACGCCGCCACATCTCACCGCCTCTTCGGTAACGGCCCTCAGGCGCAGCACAGCATCGACCGTCGAACGCCCCGCCCGAAAACCAAATTGGGCGTCCGACAGATCGGGGCCCACCTCGCAGAGGTGCCGGACGATGCGGGCAGAGAGTATCCTCTCAAACAGTTTACCCGCCTCGTCCAGCAACACGATGGGCCTATAGGCCGCTACCGATTCGGCTGGCCGTCCCGGCTTCCTCAATAGGACCAGCTTCCCGCTTTTCCAGCACTCAGGAAAGCGTCCGGACGCCAAGCTAGCGTCCAGGACCTCCCTGAGGCGGTCCGACATGTGTTCGAGGGCTCGGGCTAGCACTCGGGCAGGTATCCCGTCCGGCCCGGGGGCGGTGTTCTTAGAGCGGATCCGTAGAACAACCGCCCCTACCTCCGATTCCCTGACGGGCAGAACATTGTCTTCGTTCACCCCGTCGTCTTCGACCATGAAGGCCATCGACGGGGGCGTGTGCTCCGCCCGCTGCGGGAAAAGGCCCTCGACCACTTCCCGCAGGAAGCTGGGCTGGAGTGTCTCTGTAAGGGGGGGGCCCGACGTGCGGAGCTTTTGTCGCGCCGCACGATAGGGGCGACCCCAGGGGTCACGATCGAGACCCTCCAGCATTTCCTTTCTCTTAATTTCTTTGGCGCGGCTGATGGCCAGCTTCAGAGTTTTCCGCGCCTCTCGGTACTCCTCATGAAGCTGGTTCTCCCCGCCTTCTTCGCGGTGTCGCCGCCGACTACGGGTGTAGGACCTCCGGGCACGAGTACAGGCCGCACGGAGGTCCGCCAACTCCTGGGACCACCAGTAAACCTCCTTCCGTGGAGGCCGGCAACCTCGGATGCGGGGCATGGCCGCATCACAAATTTGTGCAATTGCTTCGCAGAAGCGACCAGCCCTCATGTCGACCTCCTCGGTCGGGGCCTGCGGAGACGGCCAAGAGTGAATAATGGCCGCCTCCTCTAGTAGGTCCCTATTTAATTTGGCTACAGCCCACCGCGGAAAGCGAGAAGAACGCCGCGCCGCGTGACCCCTACTGGCGTCCTGGGACCGGGAGAGCTCAAATCGGATATAGAGATGGTCCGAGAGCGTCTCAACCTCTTCCAGGACACGCCAGTTCCTTACTCGTGCGGCGAGGGCAGGGGTAGCGAACGAAAGGTCCACTATCGACCCTCCCTGCTGTCGCACGCACGTGTTGGTGGAGCCCCTGTTTAGTAAACAGAGGCCCACCGAGGCCGCCCACTCCTCTACGGCCTGGCCCCTAGCGTCCGTCCTGGGGGAAGCCCACGCAATGGACTTTGCGTTGAAGTCCCCCAGCACTAAGACGTGCCCAGACGTTAGACGCCGCATCGAGGTTTCCAAGTTGTTAAGGAAAACCTCGAAGTCGTTCAAACTCCGGTTGGGGGAGAAGTATACACCATATACAGTGATCCCCCCCCACTCGGCAGCAACATATCCAGTGCCCTTGTCTCTTAGCAACAAGGGCGGGGAATGAGCCGCCGTGGAGCCAACGACTGCCACGGAACCGTCCCGGTCACCCAACCAGTTTGGACGGGGAGGAACATAATAGGGTTCCGCGGCTACGGCAACACCGATCGACCACTGTGTCATGGTTTGCAGGAAAAGGTCCTGCGCCGCGGCACAGTGGTTCAGGTTCGTCTGGACCAGGAGGTTGGAGACTTGGGCCATTACTCGACCGTCTCTACAACCTCCTCCATGGGCAACGATGCCGACATGCGAACGACATCAGAGGCAGCCTGGGTCGATTGGCTAGCCCCCGACGCTTGCCGAGAATTATAGGGAGGTTTGCAGCCTCCCTGCCCAATTTGGTGATTGGCGGGCTTGTTACCCGCCGCACACACCGGGCAGTGAGGGGCGGCAGAGCATTCAGCCGCCTTGTGTCCCGGTCGACCGCAGCGGAAACATAATCCGCTGCAGTCAAAACAGCTGACGCACTTGGCACGTGTGTGTCCCGATGCCAGACATTTAAAACATCTCATCGGTCTCGCTGCCAGGACTGTGATCCTAGCGCTCACGAAACCGATGAGCAGCCTACCGGCATCGCCCAAGATTTTGGCCGATGCTACGGGACAGCTGACCCACACTGCGCCAAGCCCTCCTGGAAACTTGAAACAAACCCTATACCAACCCATCTGGTCAGTGTGGTAAAATAGAACAAATCCTTCTTTAGGAAAGACCTGTATTTAACACTGGTCTATAAAACGATTTTAATGATTTGTTTACATAACGCCTACACATAAAAATAGTTAATGTAGTGTTTTTGATTAAAATAGAATTTTTAATAGAAGTTAAGCATCAAATAAAATTGTGTTCTGTTTCTCTGAAAGACAATTCTCTTAACAAATTATCTTTAAAATTCAATGGCGATCTACTCTCGGTTTTACAAATGTCATATTGTATTTTTTAAACTAAATACCAAAATTGGTAAATAAATAATTATGATAAATTTTAATTCTTTTTTGCGTGTCCGAAGGACCTGTGTGAGTTTAGTTCTGTAAATGATATATAGTGGACCCTCGGTATTCCGGCCCCCCTGTAATCCGACTTCAATTAAACAATTTCGCTAATGTAGATTGTGCATGATTGAACAGGTTACAACTTGTACTCGATGCGTAGGTATTGTTTCAATTTCGATTGCTTAATTTGAATTTGACTACGTGTGATATCGGTGCAGCTTAGCGTTTATTCGTTATGTATATATACGTATACATACCTAGTAATGTCATCAAAAGCCCAGAAGACAACAACATATACAATGTTATCATTTGTCTGTATTTTGTCGGATTACAAGGTACTCTTTTGTAAAAAATCCGGGCTATAGAGGGTCTTAGGCAGTACTCTATAATCCGACTAATTCGATAGTCCGACACTGCCCTGCAAAACGTTTGTCGAATTACCGGGGGTCCACTGTATCTATCTACCAACTTTAAACTTGAATTTGATATTTTTCCTACCCCCTAGTATTATCTAAATGACCCATATAAAATGTAACGTTACAATCAGTTTCCGCTGGCAGTACCAAAGTGCAACAGCAATTTGTTTATGATGTACAAACAATACGATATCAAAACGTCCCTTATCTGTTTACAGCTGTTTACAAATCAATAATGTTGTAATGCATTTATTATTTGACTTTTTCGTAAATACTTACTTACTGTGTTTTATATGTATAATATGTATGTAAAACTATATAAGTATTCTATCAGTCAGCCTAGTTATCATAGTACAAACTCTGCTTAGTTTGAAACTAGATGCCGTTGTATGTTAAATGTCCGAAATATTTATATATCTTTTTTTAATTAATTTCTTAGCTTTTCAAGCCCATATTCAATCTAAATCTGAAATAGTTTGTATGTAAACTGAGCACGTAATAACTTTCTATCTACTTGTTAGGAATTCTTATAATTAGGCACACACACGTACGTTCACATACATACATACACGCGCACACATGCACACGCACGTACCCACACCCTAACACGTACGCACACACCTTTATACACTAGTACACATAAACGCACACTCACACGCACAAAAATACATACTCAACACATTACAACATCGTGATACTTTAATTTATTAAGTTTTTTCGATCTTTCACTTCTCAATACCAACCAACGTGGTTACACTTACTCGAGCTCCGTCTTATCCAGTGACAGGAGTGGCTGGTAATCTGTGATACGGGTCCTCTAAGTACGACACCAGTCTCATAAACAGATTCACTCACCTGATCATGTAACAATTAATTTATGACCTGATTTTGTAACTATTCACTGTGCGAGAGAAATAATAAATCTAATATATAAAATTCTCGTGTCACAGTTTTCGTTGCCATACTCCTCCGAAACGGCTTGACCGATTTTGATGAAATTTTTTGTGCTTATCCAGTATCTATGAGAATCGGCCAACATCTATTTTTCATCCCCCTAAATGTTAGGGGTAGTACAACCCTAAATATTTTTCTTTATTTTTTAGACAAAATTTTTAATTTTTATTTTTTTATGATACAACATACAAAAATACATACAATCCTCAATTTTCACTCTTCTACGATCAACTCTTATTTTTTAATAGCCATTTTAGTAAAAATGGCAAAACAACGTTTGCCGGGTCAGCTAGTAAATAAATAAATATTTGGGACATTTAACATACAATGCCATCTAGTTTCAAACTAAGAGCTTGTAATATGATAACTAGATTGACTGGTATAATACTTATATAGTTTCTTTGTAAATACACACATTTGATACATAGAAAACACCCAAACTCCAAACGAAACAAATATTTGTAGATTATAGAAACATTTAGTTCAACTCGGGAATTGAGCAGTCACATTCGTTACCGCTGCGCCACCGAGGCAGTCAAAACAAGATAAAAAATATAAACATTTTATTAATAATTTTTATTACTATAATTCTGAGATGTCATACTGTGCGTGATAGTGCGTAAATGTACAAAATAAGTAATTATTTAGAATTCAGGACTTATACTTATCCTAGCCGTATGGTCCCATGCACAAACTAATCTATAATAGTAACGAAGACGGTACAGAATACCACGATACCAAACCGACCAAAATGTGTATGATACCGCGTGCATATCAGACCCAGGTGCGACGATTTCAAAAACTTTTTGTAATAATAGCTTTTAAATAAAAATTAAACCGAATTCAATCAATAGCAACAAAAAAACTAAAAATTTAAAAACAAAACTGATAATACTCATAAGTTAGACCTTTAATATTACAGGTAACATTATTCTGATCTGTTTAGAGTCGGTAACAAACCCAATTGACACTTGATAGGCTAGGTACAAGATGCCATGGGGGTTGTAAGGGTCTTCATGCTCCGCACAACATGCTAAAAAGACAAATTGTGTTACGCACATCTCAAATTTTATTATTATTTTGAACGCTGTATAAAGTACTTGATACGTTTGCGTAAGTAATTGAACTTTTTGGCCATTATTAATACCCGAAATCCGTAATATTACATAACATAGATATTGAATTCTTAATTCTTCATTGAACTAAAATAAAATTGACATATTTTTGTCCATTGTGTCAAGCGTGCAAAGTTAGCCAAACAATTATCTCAGATGACTTAAGAAGTCCTTATACAATTGTAATCAGCTGATCTCGACACCAAAACTAGGTCGTGAAAGGGCCAGTTCATGCAGTAGCAAAACCCTGTAAGCAAAATGCATTCCACTTTCTATTTCTAAACTGATTATACTCGTAGTGACATAAGCGCAAAAGATGCCACCATGAAACTAGTGACAATAGAATTACAAGTAAATGTAAAAGAAATATTAAATATAATTTGTAATTTGGAATTCAATATGTTAATTATAAAACCTAAGCCTTTACAATGGCAGTCAAAGCATCCTCATTTTGTCATCTAAATAACATTTTAGTTCCACCTAAGCGGTAAATTTCCTTTGATTGTACTACTTTTTCAATATAGCGGGTAAACGAACACATCGATTGACAGCCATTAACACCGGATATTCGAATCGCAATATAAGGGTCGTCGTTGGCTTTTGATGATCACACTTACTCGATATAAAACACATTACATAAGTTTCATTTTGTTTACTACTTCATGCACTACTGCATACATTGGTAGAATTAATGCCTACGGCATTCTCTGCCCAGTGACCGACGACAATGTAGAGAAAGAATGAGGTAAGTCCATTTATGTGAAGTTTATTATTATGCCATGGTATCATTAAGGTTGTCCGTGTGGTGACGGATTAAGAATACATAGTGCTACCACCCCTATTCATCCCGTGGGTGTCGTAAGAGGCGACTAAGAAACCAAGTATACAAGACAACATCATTACAAAAAGAAGGAAAACTTGAAACAAACACTATTCCAACCCATCTGGCCAGCGTGGTATAGTAGGCCAAAACCTCCTTGCTAAGGAGAGGCCTATGTCCAGCAGTGGACTGTTAAAGGCTGTTGATGATGATAATGATGATCATTAAGGTCCCGCAAGAATTCGGAAGCATGGCCCTCCCATGGTTACTTACTATAATAAGTTCGTTTATGATACAGGCTATTCAAATATATGGTAGGTGTGCACACACGGATCTAGCCTGATATTGACATAATTGCACAATTGTCACCGAGGGCAATATATTAATAAAGATGTCGACCTATACGACATAGCTAAGATTACAGAAAATCACATTTGTCATTATAACTCACGTGTCAATTGTAGTACAATTAATTATTAAATTTGACAACATTTAACACAAGATACTTCACGACATTTTCAGTTAAACTGATCTAAGTAGTTCATCCTATCTAAAATGAAAACTAAAGATATTAAACCTTGCGAGGGTAGTGGGATGATGGCGATCTCAACTTCTAGTTTTGAAAACACCCTTCTTTCAAACCACACACTGAATGAGGCTAATATGTAAGTATATTTTTATAGTAAACAAGCCAGTAGATGAATCAAGTTACTGAACTATAAAAAGTTATTTTCTTAAACGCCAGCAACTCAGGAGTTGTAGGGTATTAACCAATCTTTAAGTGTATTAATGGGGCTCTATCGAAGCTCCCTTACTGACTGAAAAGCAACGTAGGAATTGCTCAACGCTGGTTTTCGGTGTGATCGTATCGCTGGACGTCTAAGCCGAAGGTTCGATTCCCATTCAGGACAAATATTGTGTGATGAACACCATCATTTGTTCTATGTCTGGGTGCAATTTCTCTATAATATATATTTAGAAATATATAAGTATGTTTATCAGCGCTCTGGTTACGTTTAGCAGCTCTACATCTGACCCCTCTCTGGTCGTGTCGGTTGGCCGTCTCATCGTGTTGTAAGAGTGCATCTGTCTTTTTGTGTTCTCTAATATCTCTTGTGTAGTTTACTGGTCTCCATTGACGCTGACCGCTATGGCTGAAATCAGCCCGGAGAACATATCTATAGCTCTTCAACGTCGCTGTTATGGTGTTGCTCTCCTACACCACTGGCAGTGGTGAAGTGGAGTGTTGTAGGTTCGATTTACAAGTTGTGGAACTGAGAATGTTTTGTGTCCGCGTAAGTTTCAAAACCTCCCCTGACATAAAGTTTTTTTGCAGGAGCTATGCTTATTTGAAAAAAAATAACAGACTTAAATATCTTAAATGGTAAATTCTGATTTCATAAATATATTGATACTATCTCCGTACTATAAAAATATGTTTTCACGAGAGATGTGTTTGAGTTAAATTTTTGGATGTTTAATTAAGATTGTCAGTTTCAACTTCACTCGGTTCTCGACTCTCAGGATAATCATATCAACATTGTAGGCCACTGACAGTATCAGAAGAGCAATGGCCGACACATAGTAGTGATAAATATGGCTCACTACAGAAGCGTTCATTATTTGCACTTGGATACTTGAGGCTAGTAATACAATAACCCTTATGGGCTAATTACGTATAATACATTTAAAATATCGAACCTTATGAGAAAGTGCTTAATGGTATTTATCACTATAAATTTTATTAAGACTTGATTGTTTAAAAAGGGTCTTTAATTATTTTAACTGCCTCGGTCGCGCAGCGGTACTGAATGCGATTGCTGTGCTTAAGGCCAACTGAATGCCCGAGTGGTTGTATGGTCTTCAAATTTGTGTGTTTTCAGAGTTAAGCTGCAGAACCGAGTCTGTTTCACAATCTATCTATGTGTTGGCCCACTTCAATTGGTAGTGTCCACAAGATTTAACATTGATTTGACATTATGTGTAAAAAACAATTTATTGCCTGTTTAAAAGTAAATTATCAACATTGAATAATGACTTAAACAAAGTGCTATTGTGCAAAGCGTCATTAGTAATTAATTGTTATTATTTGAGTTTAAATAAAAGTATCATCCGCAAATAGTAATATCTCTTGATTACCTTAGATTAAATTAGGTAGGTCATTTATATCAACGATAAACAAAAATGGACCGAGAATGGAACCTTGTGGAACACCTAGAGTGACTAAAGACTCCAAAGACCTCTGACCATTAACTTCCACTCTTTGGATCCTAATACCCAAATAAACGATAAGAATATCCAATGCAGTATGCCTAACTTTATTGTAATACAATTTGCAGACCAATAATTTTGATAATATATGTAATTGATTTACTACTTAAACAGAATTACTCCACAATCAGTAGCTATCATATACTTTGTAATAACATTAGTAGCTATTTTATGCTGCTTTGAATAAATATATTTTTGGAAATTAACAACCTATCTATTGATGGTTTGGCTTAGAAACAAAAAAAGGAGTCACTTTGGTAGGTTTCTTATTTTTTAAAAAAAAGAACTATTGTGTTAATTTGAGATCTTAAATAATTAACCTTTGTAATATAATCTTGGCAATCATTAAGGTTAGTTAGCGCCGGAAAAAAATTCGACAACCATCTATCTACAGAACTTCTTAATTGCATAACACTTGGGTTGTGGAGGTTTGATGGCAGTCATTCCACAGTTTTTCAGTCGTAGTGTAGCCGTAGTAATAGTATAGCCAACCCCAATGTAATTTGGGAAAAACGCTCGAAGGAACATCACTACATAATCTAAATAGGGAAGTTTACACTGCAGTTTATTTTTAAAAAAAATCACACGAATTACAGTTTTAGGTATTACAGAGATATTTCCGTTTGCTCATTTTTCTTTTCTATGCCATAAAGAGAAAAAAAACTTTGTCTTTGTTTCTCGCTGTATTCAAGATAAGCATCCACTTTACCAACTCGTCTAGCCAGAGTGGCCTAAACGTCCTTTCTAAGAAGAGGTCTACGTCCAACTGTGGATTATTAAAGACTCTTGATGTGTGATCTGCTTTGATACTGACTGAATTTAAAGAGATGGTTAAACTGGTGTTAAATTTGACATCGCTCAGATCAAAGGTTTCAAAAAACGCAGATACTTTGACTAACTCATGTGCATGGATAGAGAATTAACTATGTTAATACTATACTAAAAGACACATTTTAAGGAAACGGATACCCAAAAGTTGAAAAAGATTAATTCTAGATAGTAGAGCCACACTGATTTCAGCACAAGCGGGCCGGCTCGACCGGGGCAGTACTACCCTCCCACAGAAGACCAACCTAAAGCGCCAGCATTCGTGCTGTGGTGTTTCGTTGTCGTTCGTAGTGTGAGACCGGAGGCCCATTGATACAGGGGCGACAGTTATCATGGTAACTGTGTAAGCCTTACACTGTCACAATGACTGTCATACCTTTTACGTCCCCAAGCGGGGTGTGAAAAAGTATCTCACTGGACCACCATAGTGTGGGTTACTGCGTTGTCTGCGTTTGCAATGAGTGTACCACAACTCTTGGATTCTATTCATGCTTTCCATCAAGCAGTGTAAAGTCACTTTGGCAGGCTCTGAACATAGAAAAAAAAAATTAAATGTTGTTCATCTAAATGCCCAATTTATAGGTATAAGGCATAGACCTAGAAAGTGTTGTTCTTTTACAAAATCTAGAAGTGTTTAAACGTTTGACCATAATTATATTAATTATTAACACACTTGTGTACTATAAAAGTTCCTGTGTAGTTGGCTGCAGATTCCTAATATCCCAAGCGCAGAGTGGCACACCGTGTGGTTTTAGTCGGTCCAATTCCGACACACCACCCCGCCATAAACACAAAAACCGCCGTAAAAAAAAACAATGGTTGCTGTGGCCGAAATCGATTAACAGGCAAATAAAACATCTTTTAATATACTGGAAAAAAATTTAACACACAATTACGAGTATAAAGTTTGTCCGTCATGTCCGTTCTGCAATTTTTCATATTATCAAAGGACATTTGTACTGTTGAGATGCCAGTTTTATTTTATTTCACATCCTGAAAAGGCAATTTTAAATTTGAGAGAAAATGCCTGTGAAACGACTAACATGTCATTGTAATAACGACAAAATTATTAAAGATGTTCTATCAATTATAATATAATTGAAAAAACACTCATTGAAATAGCTCTCCTGTCGACATCATATCTGATTATAAAAGTACCTTGTGCATGCAATATTAGTTATAATTGAAATTTACCTAATCACTATGATATATACGAAGCTACATACTGATCCATTTACATCATAATATGTATTCACCTATAACATGTGAGATAATTAATAATTTATGAACAGGATATAATATGTAATTATTAATTAGATGTTTTAATCATAGTATTTATTTCACTTGATTGCTTATTGAGTCACTTATACGTAAACAAATATTTAACAGCAAAATTATGCTAACGAAGATTGGAATTTTTATGATAAGCGGGCAAACCAGCAGACTGGCCATACATGGACATCTGTAACTTAAGAGTCACGATTGCGCTCGTCCAATAAGTGTACTCTTTTCTAGAAAATCTAAAAAGCAACAACTTATTTCTGGAATTGCAGGAGTATATAAGTTAAAATAATATCGATCCCCATCTTCAGTTTTTAGCACTGCTCAGTTTCTAAACTTGCTGTTACATAACCTATACCAATAGAAATTATTAAAATCTAACGAACAGTTCCAGAGATTAGCGCGTCAGCGCTATCCTTTGAGTCAAATTTCCACTACGACACGGCTCAATTTTTATGAGGAGCGACACCAGACTTCCAAAAACACAAACACTAGGCGAAATAGAAATTCCATAAATAGACTGTTGTTTGATTTTTAGGTCCCCAAGTAACTCATAACGATTGCGAAGGATGTACGATCAGGATTGAGGGCTTGACGTGCTCTCCAAGGAACGTAAGGATCTCAAAATGCTGTGAGTAATCACCTATCCATAGACTCATCTGATTAAGATTATTTAACTTTGCAATGTGTTGACCTACTCGGTTACCATTTGGTCACAACCTACATATAGGTTGTGACCAAATGGTCACAACATGGTCACGAAATTAGAAAATCTGAAGCTTTATAGCTTTTAATTTAAACAAACTCTGTACTTCATTATATTAAGGCTAGTTTCACCAATTCCTTATAAAGTTTCGGATATCTGACAAATAACACTATTTTATAAGTTGCTGACACATGTTTATCTCGCAAATGTGTTGGTATACAACAGATAAGTTCAGAATCGTCTATTAAGGACTTCATAAACATCATAATATCTCAATATTTTTCATTAAAAAGCATTCAATTACTTAGTTCATGAATCCCTTGAGTCTCTACAGTTGCAAAGAGATGTCGCCTCTATGGCAGTCCTCTATCGCCTTTATCATGGAGAGTGTTCTGACGAACTCTTCCAACTGATCCCATCCTGTCCGTTCCTCTACAGGACAACTCGTGCTCGCCTTGGCAGTCACAGTTTCAGAATGGTAGACATACGCTCCCGAACTAAACGGTTCGGCTCTTCCTTCCTGTGCAAATCCTACACTATGATCCTGGGTCCTATAAGCAGAGCGTGAAACAGCATCTCACTAGGCCGCCATAGTGTGGATCGCCATACTGCACTGCCTTCATTCGCAGTGAGTACGACGACCACTGCTCTTGGATTCTATTCATGCTTTCCATCAGGTAGAATGAAGTCGTTTTGGTAGGTTG
The DNA here is from genome assembly GCA_949316085.1 of Hypercompe scribonia. Classification (NCBI taxonomy): domain Eukaryota; kingdom Metazoa; phylum Arthropoda; class Insecta; order Lepidoptera; family Erebidae; genus Hypercompe; species Hypercompe scribonia. The sequence continues at coordinate 13,182,695 of OX438993.1, forward strand.
CTATGAATAAATAAATAAAATAAAAATGTTTCTTTTACTTTATGAACGTGATCTGTGGGTTAAGTGTAAGTTCATTTCACATCAAAATGATCGTCAAGCGACGGCGTTTGACGTTGTGATTGGCTCACATCTAAATCTACGTCAATCGTAATGCTAAACTCCACATCGACTTTTGTTGTAAAGACCTCTCTCGTGCTACGAATATACCCGGGATTTTGCAAACATACATGAAACGGTTATCAAATCCGTCCTGCAAAGTATTATCCCATGTGAGGCTTGAACCCATAACACTCGGCACAGTAGAAAACGGCGAAGTGACTGCTAAAATCACTACGCCATCTTGTTTACGCTTATTATGTACGTATACGGAAAATTATAACTTCTTCAACTTTTGACTGTTCATTGCAAATATTAAAACAAAAAATTATATTTTGCTAGTCCAAAAAGGAGCCACTTATGTCCTCTTAACGAACTAATAATTAGATTTAGTTAATTTAAACCAACAACTGTCTGTCAGTTGATGTTGAGTTCATACTTGGACATCTGTCTTTTATACCTAACTGTTGAGGGTTCAATGTCGTTCATTCTCAATTTTTTTACTCACTATCACAGTAATTGGATAAGAAAATGATAATTGATGTGCGCATTTAGCTTTCGTTGTAACAATGTGTCCAAGATTGTTACAATGTCATGTCTTATATATGTAAATGAAAATATTGGGTTAGTTTGTGCCCGCTTCCAGAACATGAACACTTCTGCACCTATTGACCTATGTAATTTTGTTACGATGTACAGACTGTTTCAAATATTGCTTTTAAATAAAAATGTGTCAGGGCTAAAAATTATGATTTTTATAACTGTTGAAGTTATACTTAAATATGCCTAATTGTGATATATTTTTTATTAATAATTTTACTCGATAAAAACGAAGAGTAATAGCTTTGGAAGTCTATGTATGTTTATTTATTTATTTTAACCTAAGAAAAGACTTACATATGTCTAGTAGTGAACTGTTAAAAGCTGCTGAAGATATATGTTTGTATGTTCCACCGTAGAGCCTAAACTACAGAACCTATTTTAACGAACGAGGTGTCAATAGATTTGTAATATGGACACGGGTAAGCTGGTTATATTTTATTGAAATTTCTTACGTAGGCGGGTTATAGTTTTCTGAAGTCAACTAGATCTGTTGAAAAAGGACATTCCGTAAGATTATAATTTGAAACGCGTGTTTCTTGAAACCTCTAGTAGAATTGAGAAGTGGAATTTACAATGACGACGTATTTCATATATTTGAAGTCGAGGGTTTGTATTTTTTTTCATTACTTTTCACTTACGTATTAATTTTGTTGTTATATAGGTAATAAAGAAATGAAAAGTAAATGTAATAAGCACGGTAAACGCTAGTATAATTATAACGATACTGATACTTACGAATGTAGAAAATATATTTTAATCTTGATGGAATAAGGTGAGCGTGCGCAGACGCAAGTAGATAATTATAAATTATAACTAGTTACTCGTTCGTTATGTAATAGTTGATTGAGTTAAGTGCTCAAAATCTTCATTTTTAGGCTGGACTATTTAGCAGGTTAATAAAGAAATTTAAAAGAAAATAGAGCCACTTAAAGTAAATAGAAAGCTAGTTAAAGAGTGAAATAATAGTAGAAAAAGGACAGTGGTTACACATCCATATAACCAATATGCCTTTCTTTAATACTGAAAAGTATAAAAGTAGTAGCTCCACGCTGATTTCAGCATGAACGGGGCCGGCTGGACCGAGGCAGTACTATCCTCTCATAAAAGATTAACCTAAAACGACAGCATCCGTGCTGTCGTTTATCATTGGCAAGTGCGAGACTGGCCCTTTGATGCAGGGTTGATAGTTATCGTAGTATGTAAACCTGAAGCTACCATATGACTGTCATGCTTTTTACATCCTCGAGTGGAGCATGAAAAACATCTCAATAAACCGCCGTAGTATGAGTCACCATACTGCATTGTCTACATTCACAATAAGTATGGTGACCACAACTCTTGAATTTAATTGGAAACACCAAGCTCAAAGACACACACAAAGACATCTACGACCAGACCTCAGGGTCTAAAAGAAGTTTCTGTATGGAAAAGAAAACCTCGAAACTGTTTCTTTTTAAAAGCACAACTGTCGCACTAAAAATATTCCTGTGTCGCGGAGGACTTAACCAGCACACATGAAGCTCGTGCCTTCACTCCACCGGGGTTTACGGCGAGGTGGTGTGTCGGAATCGGACCGACTAAAACCACACGGTGTGCCGCTCTGTGCCTGATATAGGAGGGATCCGGGAACAGCTGTTATTACGACATCCAGTCTGCCTGTGTTACTTACCTCAACCTATAAATATAAAATATGGACGGCGATAGTTACATTTCGTTCGATGAACTATCGATTATTATTTGACAGCCATTTAAAATAAAAAAAATGTTTTTAAATATTCAGCCTACTTAAATGACTGTACTCAACTTTATGGAAAGCATGAGTAGAATCCCAGTGGTGATCATCATACTCATTGCGAATGCAGACAATGCAGCATGGTGACCCACGCTATGGCCTAGTGGGAAGTTACGTTAGTTAATTAAGATAGTTAAAATATGTGCGCTGACAGTGTATTCTAAGTTTGACTGTTGGCAAAGTGAGGCCGAATAGTTTAATTCGAGGGCGTATGTCTACTACTCTAAACCAGTGACTTCCAAGGCTAACACGTGTCGTATAGAAGAAGGGAGAAGAAGGGACCTGTTGACTTATCAGAGCACTTTACACGATAAAGGCGATGTTTGCTGCCTATATCATAAAGACACGGTTCATATATAATTACCTAAATAAAAACTAGATTGTTGCTGTACCAGTTTTCGTGATAAATGATGTACTAAAAATGTGGTTATATTTACTAAGTTTGAGATCCATTGACACCAAATAAGGCTCGTTTTTCTACCTACGAAGCGTATAATCTGCTTGACAACGCCAATGATATCTCTATTAGAGGAATATTTATAGAAAGGGGTATAACCTCTTATCGTCAAGAGAAGTTATAGCAGTTCGTCAATTTGATTTCAAACAAAGAGATTATCGACTCATAAGTGTAAATGGTTGAAATTGTTAATTATTAATAATATATAATTTAATTGTAGAGATAAAAATACCTATTATATAAGTGTTAGTCTTTACTTGATTGTTTTTAATTTATTGATTTTACCTCATTAAAAATAGTTGACTGAATGGATGACGTAGTGGTTCTAGTGATTTGCTTGATAGCACGCTGAATGTTGTGGTTTCAATCCCAACAATAAAACATAAGAGAACAATTTATGTGATCTCAAAAATTGCTGTTTTTAGTGTTCCTTGTTTCATAAATGTTTGCAAAGTTCCTTTTTATTTCTGTGTGGTGGTTATGTCGGACTCAAACCGACCAAAAACCACGCGCCGTCTCGGGTACCAGTAGCTGGTAAACCAGGTGCGCCCTAATAAGGAAATCCCTTAAACTTTGTAAAATCATCTCTGACACAGGATATATTTCTGTTCAAGGATCATCTTTATAAATTACAACAATACCTGGTACTAAAATTTCATTAAATTTTTAGGTTATAAAATGACACAGTTTGACTTGAAACTTTGTATTCTTAATCCGTGACCACACAGAAAATCATAATAATTAAATAAGTTAAAGTATATATCCTATTCAAAGTCTATTACTATCTGCTATTCTGTTCAAATATCGATAAATAAATAAAGTATATGGAATAATTGATATGTATTAGGTTATCAGCTAAGTCATATTCGCTGTTGCAGTTACGGGTATTCCCCTAAATTACAGTTAAAACATTCTTATCATAAGTATGATTATCCACCTGGTTTTTAAGAAAAAAATTGAATACGGCATCTCTTTTTAGGAGAGGTCTATGTACAGCAGTTGGGCTGTTGTTGATGATGATAATGAACAACGAGGCACAATATATGTTTTAGAGACGGGTGTATGTCGAAGTGTAGACTCAACAAGAGGCATTTATCACGGAATGAAACGGTTAGTCACGGTGGTGTCAGTATGACGCTACATATTAATTCCTCTCACACATCTAATTACTACTCACAAAAGTAATACTCACACACATAGTAACTAATAAGACACAATATTTCCATAATAATTTAATAATCTGTTTTTTTTATACCATTAATTTATCTTTCTTGTTTAAAAACTTTAATAGTATGGACTCGCATTTAATTCTGTTTTACCATAAAACCTGGAACTGACTACCAGCGCACGTGTTTCCCTTCCGCTATGAACCCAGATCCTTTAAGCGGGGTGTGAAGAAGCATCTTACTGGGCCGCCATAATGTGGGTCACCATACTGCATTATCTGTATACCCAATGAGTATGGCGACTCTTGGATTCTACTCATGCTTTCCATCAGACAGAGTCGAGTCACTTTGGTAGGTTTCTATAAAAAAAACCATACATATTATTAAAGTCAAAGTCAAATTCGTTTATTCATTTAGGTCATAAAGAGACACTTATGAACGTCATAAAAAAAAAACAATAAAAGGTGAACAATCTGTCGATTAAAATTACAGCTAGCTGGGTTCGCAGATTGTTCATGGTAGAGTGGTGAGAAAAGAACCCAGGAAAGAAACTCGCCACCACTCTTTTAACTCAAAATATCTTAATTTGATTTCAGATTTTATGTTGCGGCGGTTAAAGTTATGAAGATGTACTAACAGCTGAAAAGACGTCGAGGACCTGGTAATTATGTAGCTATTTGGATATCAAGAGTCACAAACTTTAAACTAATACAAAGCTATTAATTTATTGCCACGTTATTGTTATTGTACTAATAGACATGATTAGTGATTTAATGTAATATTGTAATGTTTTATTTTAATGGCAACCATGATAACACAATCAACAAAGTTGTTGTGCCCTAGGATTTCGTGTTTTAAGAACCAAAATTGTATTTAAGACCATATTACACATAAGCACAAAAAAAAATTACTTTGTTTTTGTATAATGTAATAAGCCTCTTGTTGCTAAATGTTCGATATTTCAATAAATTTATATAAAAACTAAATTAATTGTTTTTTTCTACTTGTTTACACTATAATGTAGGTAATAGTAAAGTTTTCAACGTGGGAATTGAAATCAACATTTTCAACATTTGTTAAAAAATAGCTAACTGAAGATATTCAATATAAGTGATATCTGCTATCCTTGGATGCCTTCAACCCGAGTTTTTAAGAAACAGGTGTTTAATGTGAGCAAATGCGTATACAGTAAATTAAAAAAAAAATATTATATGCATTATCAAATCAAGAGAATACAAGTCACTAAAATTGTTACCATTTCAATTGCATACCGCAAAACATACTATCTCTGAGGCCTACTTTATTGAACTCTGCTAATTTGTTTCAGAGAAATCTCGGCTTGTTTTGAATAATTTATCGTCAAGTGACTTGTAAACCTATAACAACATCGGTAGCAGTAATGACTTTGTTTATTAGTTGCACTAATTGTTTCGTGGAAAATGTGTCACAAATGTCAACTTTGTAATGTTTGTCAATAAAAATAAAACAAACATACCTAATTATAGTTGAGCTGTGCTTTAATTCCGCGTGGTGACTGATTAAAAATATAGTGTTATCAGCCCTATTTATTTCATAGGTATAGAAAGAGGCTTCTTAGGGAGCAAAACTAAGCAAGAAATCGCTGAAATCCTGGAAATCATTACTAGCGCACGTGTTTCTCTCCCACTACGATCCCGGGTCCTTTAAACGAGGCGTGAAAAAGCATCTCACTAGGCCGCCATAACGTGGGTCGCCATACTGCACTGTCTTCATTCGCAGTGAGTACGGTGACCACCGCTACTGGATTCTATTCATGCTTTCCATCAGGCAGAATAGAGTCACTTTGGTAGGTTTCTTATTTAAAAAAAAAAGAAAATGCAATACAATAAATATAGTTTAAGCAAAACTAAATCTTTTTCTTGAATTTCTTTGCCGTATTTCACTAAGCAAGTGAAACTACCAGAGGTCCAAGCTTCTCCATACCTTCTCTTATTTGACTTTTGCCTTGCCTTTTGAAATTGATGGACAGCGGCAGTAATTTACTTTCAGATAAATCGTCTACTAATTTACTTCTGTCGCCTTTATCACAAAAAAAATGTACAAAGAAGAAGAGCTAAAATAATTTTACAGTCCTATTTTAATCTTCTAATCATCAACAGCCTTTTACAGTACACTGCTGAACATAGGACTCTCCTTAGCAAAGAGATTCTGGCCTACTATACCACGCTGGCCAGACGGGTTGGGATAGGATTTGTTTCAAGTTTTCCTTCTCTTTGTAATGATGTTGCTTGCATATTTGTTTCCCTTAGTCGCCTTTTATGACACCCACGAGATAAATAGGGGTGGTGGGTACTATATAATCTTAATCCGTCACCACACGTACTATCCGTCACCACACGGACTAATCTTAATCTTCTAAATCATCTACTAATTTGCAGCATAGCAGTTCAAAAAGTAAAATTAACAGACCATTGTCAGTTTACTTAATATATTGGCAATTTAAGCTAAGAAATATTACCTACGTATATTAAATAGTATTGAAGTATTAAAATAAGAATCATATTTCTGAGTGCCATTGATATTTTTTTGATCTTGGTAAGGATACTGCTCATGTGTATTCAGACTTGACGGATGTCGTAGTGGTGTAAGCGGCAGTAGCGAGCGGCACGCTGCTCGCTACTGCGCCGAGCGTTGTGGCCTTAAAACCCACACGGGACAACACTTTGTGTGATCCACAAATTGTTGTTCTGAATCTGACTGTTCTTTGTGTCCGTTTCTTGTACGATTATTCTAGTTTCAAGACTGTCATTCAAAGCACGTAGATAAGCAAATTTCGGTGTCGATTGACAATTGGAAGTAGATTAAAATTGATTTGTGAGAGTTTTTACATAGTGACATTCTAAGTAATATCCATAGACGGATTCTTCTTAACTTCACATTGACGGGATGTAGATCCCGGGTATTTACATAAGGTGGGCCAAGAATTCGTTAATATTTGAATCTAACATCCTGCGCAAATATGTTCTTGGGACCGATGCTACTGAAATTTGCTGGCTACAATCGCAACACATGATTTCCATAAGATGGAGCCATTTATCACACTGGATGTGTGACAAGAGTTCTTTACGGTGGTCAAAGACATGCTTCCGGAAAATGATCCCGATTGCCAGACGAGGCGACATTCCATGGCCACTCAGAAGTCCAGATCTATCAGCAGCAAACTTATTTTTGTAAAATTTTGTTTGAAGAGTCGTGTTTACATTAATGAACAAAATATACTACGTCAACTAAAAGAAAAAATCAGCGAAGAGATGTTGACAATCTCGGAGTTTTTGCCGCCGAGTATTCGAAGATTTCGATGCTCGCTTAAAAGAACGTAAACACCGAAACGGTGGCCATTTCGAGGATGTAATTTTTAAAAACCAAATTCCAACTAATTAACTATCTTGTAAATAAACAATTTATTATATATCAAATGATTTTTTTATGATTTTTTCCAATGTTAAGTAATTCCTGGCTAAACCTATATAACAAATAATATTGTGACGTTTGATTTAGGATAAACTTCCATTTTTCTGACGAATGGCTAAGATCCGTCACGTTCACCGTATCCGTCAAAAGGCAGATAAGATAGCATGGTAAAACTTACATTGTACTATAATCATAATTCAATAATTACAATACATACACTCATCAGAGCGTATAGATAAATATAATTATGAGAAACAATTACTTTTGGAAATGGTTTCATTAACAACAGTTTAAATTGATGAAAGTGATGACAGTAATCACGTAGAAGATTTATGTTACATCATCAGACAGCTATGCTTCAACAAATGGGCCAGGTTCAACGCGAGTGGTAGGTACCACAACCTCACAAAAATGCTAAGCAATACTTTTATAGCTTTTCCAACTTGACTCTTGAATAACAGGGATGGGCAGCATACGGGAAGCTGCGTCACATCTTCGAGTCACCGATTCCACAATCGTTAAAGATCAAGGTATTTAACAAGTGCGTCCTACCTGTAGTGACATATGGAGTCGAGACGTGGACACTCACTATTGGACTGGTCCACAAGTTTAAAGTAGCTCAGCGTGCAATAGAGCGTGCGATGCTGAGTGTTTCTCTGGGCAATAAATTCGTAACGAAGTTATTCGACAGACACCGGGAGTAAAAGGGATAGACACCATACGGAGAATCAGTACGCTGAAGTGGAAGTGGGCCGGTCATGTCTCCAGACGAACTGATGGTCGCTTGAGCCAGAGTGGAGTGTGCTAGAGTGGAGACCACGATTGGGCAAAAGTAGTATAGAGCGCGCTGCGGTGCGATGGACTGACGACTTGAAGAAGGTGGCTGGAAGCGGATGGATGCGACCAAGACCGGGATGGTTGGCACTCTTTGGAACAGACCTTCGTTGGTGAAGGTTCTAAGTTGGACCTTCAATAAAAGTAAACTCGCTTGGTAAAAAATAATTGACGATTCAATCTAGAGCCTACCAAAGTAACTCTACTCTGCCTAATATACAAATGTCGGTTCTCTGTGCCGCTGTGGTAGGTTTCCCATCTATCCGACCGATACCCACGTACCGACGCATGGCCCTTCCATGAAAATAAATATTTTATATTATTTTATTTCATAATAGCCGATTAACACACTACACTATGTAATATTTACTATATACTCAATTTTATAATCCTGAGTAATGATGATGAATACTAAGTATTGTATAAATCCCAAGAGCGACATAACAGGCGACTAAGGGCGCAACCTATTTAAGAAAACATCATTGCAAACAGAAAGGAAACATGAAACAAACCGTGTTCCAAACCCTCTAGCCCGCGTGTATGCCAAACCTCCTTCATAAGGAGAAACCTATGACCAGCAGTGGGCTGTTAAAAGTTGCTGGTGATGAAGACTATTACAAGATTGGAAGAAAGAGAAATTGTGGCTATTAATTTCAAGCTTTTGAGACACAGTGGTGTAACATATAGGACAGTAGGTACTGGTGTATTTTTATCGAAGTGACAATGATAAAGCAACCTTAAGTTTTGTTTATACAAAGTATCATAAAGAATTTGTTATTGCTACGAGACGTGTATCGTGAGAGCAACGCTCGATTGTATAAATATATTCTACTATTTATGGTGATAATGTATGTAATTGGATCTTTTTATCCAAGAGGCAACCAGTTACTAACACATAGATATTAGACACATAGATACAGCCTTGGTAACGCACCGGTAGTGAGTGTGACTGCTGTAATTGTGGTCTCGGATTCGATGCCCGGGTTTTTTCAAATGTTTGTGTGATCTGCAAATATTTGTTTCGGAGTTTTAGGTGTTTTCTATGTATGATATGTATGTAGTTACAAAGAAAAATCTGTCACTCACTCTAGTTATCATAGTATAAACTTTACTGAAACTAGATGGCGTTGTGTGCCAAATGTCCAAAATATTCATTTACTTATTTATAAAATGTAACTAATTTTCTCAAATTTCTTTACAATATTGGTTCATTTGTCTATTTTGATCGAAATGATATGCATCACTTTGTTACCTTAGCTATTAAATACTTCTTGTATATGTAAGGCACATTGTTTTCATTATAAAAGAAACATAGAAGATACTCTTTTATAAGCATCCCTAAATTATTTATAAGAGTGTATCCTCTCATTCGTGATTACTTCTACACGTAATGACTTCTACGACTCGAATATACTGATAGAAAGCATTTTTCTACACTAGTTTTTAGAGTTTCATATCTTCCATATGAGGATGGGTTCGCTTTTGTTTTCTTCGCCGTTAATATCGGATAAAGTTATCTTACTAAAAGCTGGTTTATCGACCTGCACTAACCGTAACAAGGGACCTCCAGAGCTAAGCGATAAGTAACAACCTAATAATATCCAGTCAACAAATAACTCATTGACAATGTATTGTGTATATACGAGTACATGTATTCTATATCCATATAGATAAATAAAGTTAAAGAACCTACTTGTACGTTCAAATTAGCAGTTTTTCATTAAATGCCAGGTAGTAGAGCCACGCTGATTTCAGCATGAACGGGCCAGTTCGTCCAGAGCAATACTATCTTCCCACAGAAGACCAACCTAAAGCGACAGTATCCGTGCTAGCGTGTAACGTTGGTAAGTGCGAGACCGGAGGCTCATTGATGCAGGGGTGACAGTAATCGTGGTAATGTGTGCAATACAATGCTACGATGACTATCATGTCTTTTACGTCCCCAAGTGAAGCGTAAAAAATCCTAATAGGCCGCCATAGTGTGGGTCACTATACTGCATTGTCAACATTCGCAATGAGTGTGGTGACTACAACTTTTGGATTCTATTCATGCTTTCCATCAAGCAGAGCAGAGTCACTTTGGCAGGCTATTAAAATAACAAAAAATGGATTTGTAAGTACATACGATACTTACATCAAAACGTCTATTTTTTAAATTTTTGTCTGTTTGTTTCGACGATTCTCTAAATCGTCGGGATCGAGTTTAAAGGAACTTTCAGTAGATGTTGCAAGGAGTAGATTTAAATCAACCAATCGCCATCCACTGCTGAACGAAGGTCTCCCCCAAAGAGCACCAACCATCCTGGTTTTGCACAATTCACATCCATCCGCTGCCATCGCCACAGGACGCCCTACACTACGTTTACTCAATCGTGGTCTCCATTCTAGCACACTTCAGCTCCAACGACCATCGGTTCGTCTGCAGACATGACCACACTACCACTTCAGCGCACTGATTCTCTGTGCGATGTCAGTCACTCCCGTTCTCTGTTGAATAACCTCATTACGAATTTTATCAACCAGAGAAACGTCCAGCATCGCACGCTCGATCACACGCTGAGGCACTTTAAACTTGTAGAGCAGTCCAATAATGAGTGTCCACGTCTCGGCTCAGCATGTCATTACAGGTAGGAAGCACTGGTCAAATACCGCGGTCATTAATGATTATGGAATCGGCGACTCGAAAATGAGACGCAGCTTCCCGTATGCTGCCCAGTCCAGACGAATCCTCCTATCGGCCTCCCGATTGAAGGGTGTTGTGTCGGCCAATTTTAATAGGTTACCCAACATAGATGTATTCTTACACAACCCCGATAGCAGCGCCATTTACGGTTACAGGACTCGAGGTACATGCCTATTATGCATGATTTTCATTTTTTCGATGTCCATCCCCAGTGCCACTCGTTTTGAAGAATCTTCTAGACTTTTCGGTATTTCTTACAGATCACGTAGAGATTCTACCAGGATGACTACGTCGTCTACGGAGTACATTAGACTACTTTAATTAAGAAAAAAGTAGGGCTTCACGAAAACAAACCAGTGAAAGAGTATACAATATTCAATTCAAAAGCCACCAAAAGCGCAGTTAGTTATAGTGTAAAACAAAAATTATGTATTAAAACTCTATATTAGAGTTCTAGACTTCTGTACAGTTTTTTTTCTTTTTTTACAATACCTTATATCTCTTGAGGTTATACCTGGCGCCAGTTCTATTTGACAGTAAAAGTGCCGTCAAAATTCGGTAAAGCCGTTCCAGAGATAAACCGGAACAAACAGATAGATAAACCGACAGAAACAAAATAAAGATTGATTGTTAATGTAAGTATATACTGTATATACTCGTACTTTCATATGCCTTTAGTAAAAGTTCCTAATCTGAAATTACAAATAGGCAGTTCAATTTTTATTTCTAAGTCGAACTAAACGGTTTGACAGCTCGTTTTCGGTGAGAATGTTTCCTGATGATTTGAACTCTGGAGCCTTTAAGAGTAGAGTGAACAGGTTTCTTTTGGATGGGTGTGTACCACCTTCGTCTTCATCTACACTTTCCATGAGGTGAGATGGAAGATAAACGCCTATTCCATTACAAATATAAAATGTATATATATATATATTTTATAGAGATGTTAACATTTTCCATATGCAACTTTTCAGCCAAATTTCTCGTTAAGGTAGCTTTCAAAGTCCTATAGCATCAGTCTCTCCGTAGTCTTCGCTCAAATAACAGTGCCCCCTTCCCCCTTCCAGGAGTAAGGGTGGAGAGACGAAGTCTCTTGCGAAAGTGGTCCTTAGTCTTACATTACGTTTCAAATACAATTACTTCAACTATTCAGTATTATTATTACAAAGAGAAGGAAAACTTGAAACAAACCCTTTTTTTTTTTTTTTTTTTTTTGTAACGTGTGGAAACCCCCACGGGCCGTCACCCCACCGGGGTTTACGGCGGGGCGGTGTGTCGGAATCGGACCGACTAAAACCACACGGTGTGCCACTCTGCGCCTGAGAGAGGAGGGATTCGGGAACAGCTGTTATTACGACATCCTAATCCCTCCTAGCGCCTGCCCGCTTTCGTGGGCGCCATCTGCGGATAAACTCTCCATTTAGGTGACGTCCGGCACACGCACACGTCTCCTCCTCGCGGCTGGCCACTATAGCGGATGGAGGGGAAAACCCGTCCCGTCCATCCGCGGCCACACTCAAGGCGGCATGAGGCGCTGGTATGCGCGTCTCCGCCGCCCGGCTCGCCGGCGGCGAATTGGGTCCGAGTGGATATCGTCCTCCCGGGCCTTCTCCGCCGCCTCCTTCCGCGAAATTACGTCTTCGCAGAAGGTTGCGACCGCGGTAAAACAACTGTCGCTACCGGCCATGGAGCGTATGACGGCCGGTAGCGAGAGATCTCCTCCAATAACTGCAGTGAGGACCCCACGCTGTGCCGCCCAAGCGGAACAAACCGCTAGCGTGTGCTGAGCCGAGTCCTCACTGCAGTCGCAGTGGTGACAGGCGGGACTCAATTCCCTCCTGGCGACCGAGTGCAGATACTTGCCGAAGCAACCGTGCCCGGAAAGGACCTGCGTCAGTCGGAAGGAAAGGGTCCCGTGCTGCCGCCCTGCCCACTCGGCGATGACCGGCTGGAGAGCCTCCACGGCGGCAAAACCAGCACGTGGAGCCTCCAGCCGGGACGACCAACGAGCCATTGTGGCTCGACGAGCGGCCTCTCGCCACTCGCGTATCTCTTCGGGCGGGGGCCGTATGCCGCTACGCGCCCGGAAGTCAGCCGTCCGCCGATAAACTTCGGCGAGCACTTCCGCCTCCAAATCCCACGGGGGAGTTCCGGCCAAGGCGCACGCCGCCTCCGTCGATACGGTGCGGTAACCACGTATGGCTCTAACCGCCAATATCCTCTGAGGGCGCCAGAGGCGAGCCCTATTCTGGGCGGTCAGAGCCGCCGCCCACACCGGTGCACCATACAGCGCCATTGACCGGACAACCCCCGTGTATAGCCGTCTCGTCGCGACGCTAGCTCCACCCAGATTGGGCAAAAGTCGCCCAAGGGCAGAAGCAGCGCCGACCAGCTTTGGAGAAAGCTGTCGGAAGTGCTCGTCGAAGAGCCACCTGCCGTCGAGGATCAGGCCCAGATACTTCATCTGGGCCTGAACCGGTACGAGGACCGAATTGACCACGATGGAGGCGCCGGGGGGTGGACCACGACGGGGCCCATGGAACAAAAGGGCTTCCGTCTTGTCCAGGGCCACCCGCAAACCCAGCGCCTCAATTCGCCCGACCACCAGTGAGACACTGGTGGTGGCCAGGCGCGCCGCCTCTTGAAAGTTCATCCCCCGGGCCGTGACCAATGTGTCATCTGCGTAACAAAGTACGCCCAGCCCGGGGGGAAGACGACCTCGAAGGGCCCAGTCGTATCCCATGTTCCACAGGAGTGGTCCGAGTACAGACCCCTGCGGAACACCGCACGACATGAGCCGCCGCCTTAGAACACCGTCTCGGTCCTCGTACATGACGGTACGCTCCTCAAGATAGTCTGCCACAAGCCGCCTCAGGTACTTTGGCACCCCGTGGTAGTGGAGTGCTTCCCTGATGCAGCTAAATGGCAGACTATTAAATGCGTTGGCGATGTCCAACGACACCGCCAACAGCACGCCGCCACAGCTCACCGCCTCTTCGGTAACGGCCCTCAGGCGCAGCACGGCATCGACCGTCGAACGCCCCGCCCGAAAACCAAATTGGGCGTCCGACAGATCGGGGCCCACCTCGCGGAGGTGCCGGACGATGCGGGCAGAGAGTATCCTCTCAAACAGTTTACCCGCCTCGTCCAGCAGCACGATGGGCCTATAGGCCGCTACCGATTCGGCTGGCCGTCCCGGCTTCCTCAATAGGACCAGCTTCCCGCTTTTCCAGCACTCAGGGAAGCGTCCGGACGCCAAGCTAGCGTTCAGGACCCCCCTGAGGCGGTCCGACATGTGTTCGAGGGCTCGGGCCAGCACTCGGGCAGGTATCCCGTCCGGCCCGGGGGCGGTGTTCTTAGAGCGGATCCGTAGAACAACCGCCCCTATCTCCGATTCCCTGACGGGCGGAACATCGTCCTCGTTCCCCCCGTCGTCTCCGACCATGAAGGCCATCGACGGGGGTGTGTGCTCCACCCGCTGCGGGAAAAGGCCCTCGACCACTTCCCGCAGGAAGCTGGGCTGGAGTGTCTCTGTAAGGGGGGGGCCCGACGTGCGGAGCTTCTGTCGCGCCGCACGATAAGGGCGACCCCAGGGATCACGATCGAGACCCTCCAGCATCTCCTTTCTCTTAATTTCTTTGGCGCGGCTTATGGCCAGCTTCAGAGTTTTCCGCGCCTCTCGGTACTCCTCATGAAGCTGGTCCTCCCCGCCTTCTTCGCGGTGTCGCCGCCGACTACGGGTGTAGGACCTCCGGGCACGAGTACAGGCCGCACGGAGGTCCGCCAACTCCTGGGACCACCAGTAAACCTCCTTCCGTGGAGGCCGGCAACCTCGGATGCGGGGCATGGCCGCATCACAGATTTGTGTAATCTCTTCGCAGAAGCGACCAGCCCCCATGTCGACCTCCTCGGTCGGGGCCTGCGGAGACAGCCAAGAGTGAATAATGACCGCCTCCTCTAGTAAGTCCCTATTTAATTTGGCTACAGCCCACCGCGGAAAGCGAGAAGAACGCCGCGCCGCGTGACCCCTACTGGCGTCCTGGGATCGGGAGAGCTCAAATCGGATATAAAGATGGTCCGAGAGCGTCTCAACCTCTTCCAGGACACGCCAGTTCCTTACTCGTGCGGCGAGGGCAGGGGTAGCGAACGAAAGGTCCACTATCGACCCTCCCTGCTGTCGCACGCACGTGTTGGTTGAGCCCCTGTTTAGTAAACAGAGGCCCACCGAGGCCGCCCACTCCTCTACGGCCTCGCCCCTAGCGTCCGTCCTGGGGGAACCCCACGCAATGGACTTTGCGTTGAAGTCCCCCAGCACTAAGACGTGCCCAGACGTTAGACGCCGCATCGAGGTTTCCAAGTTGTTAAGGAAAACCTCGAAGTCGTTCAAACTCCGGTTGGGGGAGAAGTATACACCATACACAGTGATCCCCCCCCACTCGGCAGCAACATATCCAGTGCCCTTGTCTCTTAGCGACAAGGGCGGGGAATGAGCCGCCGTGGAGCCGACGACTGCCACGGAACCGTCCCGGTCACCCAACCAGTTTGGACGGGGAGGAACATAATAGGGTTCCGCGGCTACGGCAACACCGATCGACCACTGTGCCATGGTTTGCAGGAAAAGGTCCTGCGCCGCGGCACAGTGGTTCAGGTTCGTCTGGACCAGGAGGTTGGAGACTTGGGCCATTACTCGACCGTCTCTACAACCTCCTCCATGGGCAACGATGCCGACATGCGAACGACATCAGAGGCAGCCTGGGTTGATTGGCTAGCCCCCGACGCTTGCCGAGAATTGTAGGGAGGTTTACAGCCTCTCTGCCCAATCTGATGATCGGCGGGCTTGTTACCCGCCGCACACGCTGGGCAGTGTGGGGCGGCAGAGCATTCTGCCGCCTTGTGCCCCGGTCGACCGCAGCGGAAACATAGTCCGCTACAGTCGAAACAGCTAACACACTTGGCGCGTGTGTGTCCCGATGCCAGACACTTAAAACACCTCATCGGTCTCGCCGCCAGGACTGTGATCCTAGCGCTGACGAGACCGATGAGCAATCTACCGGCGTCGCCTAAAATTTTGGCTGACGCTACGGGACAGCTGACCCACACCGCGCCAAGCCCTCCTGGACCGGGGCGGATGGTGCCGACCCTAATGTTGTCCACGTTGCACTCTGTCTTCTCTCTTATTGCAACGCGGACATCTTCGGCCGTTATAGAGTCGTCCAGGCCCGAAATGCGCAACTCTGCACACTTAGTAGGCCTGGCGATCTTAACACCATCCGTGGCCGCAAACATGCCCCGCATCTTCTCGGCAAAGGCATCTGCAGTCTTTGCGCCTTCGGCTCCCGGGAACTCGAGGACTCGAGCTCCCGTCTGAGCGAGGCGCAACCTGACTCCATCCGTCCCGATGTCATTGGCGAGACTAGCCCGGGCCCTCTGGAAGATGGCCGCGTAAGACAGTCCGCCGTTAACCGCTTCCGGTGACACGGTGACCACTACCGCCGCGGTTTTGGGTACCTGCAGCTTGCGCGGCCTCTTCGTAGTGGCCACTGCCACCGACAGCGACTGCGGGGTAGAGGCTGCTTTTTGAGCAGCCTTTTTACCCCGCTTTCGGGACTTCTTAGTCCCCCCGACTATCTGCCAGCCATCTGTGGAAGGGGCAGATGTGGGGGGAGCAGGCGTGGAGGTGCCAGGTACAGCGGCTGGAGTGGAGAGCGGAGGGAATTCCGCTCTAGGCTTGGCCGCCGTTTTGGGCCCTGACCTCGGTGCACTTGTCTTGGCTGTTGCTTTAGCCGCCTGTCGTGCCCTCGGAGCAACCGCAGGAGCGGCAGACACAGACGCCACCGCCGCAAAGGACACATGACCGCCCGCAACGGTAGACGTTGATGGCACCGATACGGTCTTCAGTCTATTTGCCGCGAGCGGCGGTCGGACAACAGGAGCCGGAGGCAGCCTCGCCTCTAGGCCAGCGAGACGCCCGTCCATCATGCGCCACACTGCGTCCGTGATTTGGCGCAGGTGGGCATCAGGAATACCCCCGAGGTTGGAAGAGGGGGTAAGTTGTGACGGAGGCGAGCCCTCTCGTTCCGGGCGATCTGCCCGGAATTGAGCAAACTGAGCACTGAGCTCAGTCACCTGCCCCGTCAGACGCTCGTTGGCTGCCTGGAGACGAGCCATGTCTCCGATAAGGCTCTCCACGACCCCCGCAATAGCGGCAGAGGAGTCCTTAAGGGCCTTCACAAAACAGCCCTTAAGATTGCTAGACTTGGTGGCCACTTTGTGGATGATGGCCACCGCCGCATTTGCTCTCTCCTGCATCGATGATAGTGTTTGGAGAACAGAACTCCCTTCCATCGGCTCCTTAATTTTAAGCAGGAGATCTGCGACCTCCTCCTCCGCTAATGCTTCGCCGTCCGCCCTGACTCTTCTGTAGGCTCCTGCCTTGCAGAAAACGGAGCCTGACGGAACCGAGGCCGGAGTTCGTGATCTCCCCCTACGACTGCTTGCAACCTTGGGAGGCAACATCTCCTGAGACGTATCGCTGCCGTCATCCCTGGAGCGTACGCGTTTCCGGCTGTCACAAAGTTCCGTTGCCATAAGCTCCAGTGTGTCCTCCTTCGCACTAGAGTTACCACCCGCGGCGGATTTGGAACGTAATCGTTCCGATGTTCTACGGCTCCCAGCAGCCATAATGACTTCTGGGAGCCCCACCGAGATAGGCGTGCTAACCAATGTCTCCTCTTCGTTGAAAGAGAAGTCGTCCGTTCTTGCACTCTTTTCCCCTCTGCTTTTCTTCTCCTTCTTTTCGTCTGTAGTTTGGTTTTTATTCATTAATGATTCCATATTTGAACCCACGAGATGGGGAGAACAAAGGTCGACCCGGGCAGAGATCCCCAATACCCGGGCAAGCGTATATTTATGCCCAACCGAGGGGTCCGCAGGTGCCTCGGCTGGGAGTGCGCTTACGACTGAACTACCCATCAGCCATGCATCCCCTGGTCACGCACCAGAACACGGGATTCGGGGTAATTTTTTAAAGAGGTTTTCTTCCTCGCAGTCCGGGCGGCTAAGCCAAGACCCTCGCCCCCGATTGGTGTCGCGAGACATAACCACGACACTCCTTTCGGGATTACGATGTGACAACGGTGGCAGGAAGATTAAATCTTCCAATGCCTGCTCGGCGGCAGTGTGAGTACACACCGAGCCCGTTCTCCTATCTCCACCGTTGACAGTGGAGAAACGCCGACCCATGAAAGGGTCCCACCATAGTGATTTTTTACCGAGGTTTTCCTCCTCAATGCTCCGAAGAGCGAAGAAACAACAGAGGAATCGACAAAAATGCCCGCTCTGTTGGACCAAGTCTCGGCCGATTTGTCGAAGAAAATGGCTTCCTCTTTGTGCTAGAATATTAGCCGTTGGCGTGATGTCCTCTTCCAAATGGCACAGGAAGAAACAGTGCCGTCGCCAACGTTACCAGGGTGCACCACGTGGAGGTTTTCTAGCCCAGCACCCTAAACTTGAAACAAACCCTTTTTTTTTTTTTTTTTTTTTTTTTTTTTTTTTTTTTTTTTTTTTTTTACGTGTGGAAACCCCCTCGGGCCGTCACCCCACCGGGGTTTACGGCGGGGTGGTGTGTCGGAATCGGACCGACTAAAACCACACGGTGTGCCACTCTGCGCCTGATATAGGAGGGATCCGGGAACAGCTGTTATTACGACATCCAGATCCCTCCTAGCGCCTGCCCGCTCATGCGGGCACCATCTGCGGATAAACTCTCCTTTTAGGCGACGTACGGCACACGCGGACGTCGCCTCCTCGCGGCTGGCCACTATAGCGGATGGAGGGGAAAACCCGTCCCGTCCACCCGCGGCCACACTCAAGGCGGCATGAGGCGCTGGTATGCGCGCCTCCGCCGCCCGGCTCGCCGGCGGCGAATTGGGTCCGAGTGGATATTGTCCTCCCGGGCCTTCTCCGCCGCCTCCTTCCGCGAAATTACGTCTTCGCAGAAGGTTGCGACCGCGGTAAAACAACTGTCGCTACCGACCATGGAGCGTATTACGGCCGGTAGCGAGAGATCTCCTCCAATAACTGCAGTGAGGACCCCACGCTGCGCCGCCCAGGCGGAACAAACCGCTAGCGTGTGCTGAGCCGAGTCCTCACTGCAGTCGCAGTGGTGACAGGCGGGACTCAATTCCCTCCTGGCGACCGAGTGCAAATACTTCCCGAAGCAACCGTGCCCGGAAAGGACCTGCGTCAGTCGGAAGGAAAGGGTCCCGTGCTGCCGCCCTGCCCACTCGGCGATGACCGGCTGGAGAGCCTCCACGGCGGCAAAGCCAGCACGTGGAGCCTCCAGCCGGGACGACCAACGAGCCATCGTGGCTCGACGAGCGGCCTCTCGCCACTCGCGTATCTCTTCGGGCGGGGGCCGTATGCCGCTACCCGCCCGGAAGTTAACCGTCCGCCGATAAACTTCGGCGAGCACTTCCGCCTCCAAATCCCACGGGGGAGTTCCGGCCAAGGCGCACGCCGCCTCCGTCGATATGGTGCGGTAACCGCGTATGGCTCTAACCGCTAATATCCTCTGAGGGCGCCAGAGGCGAGCCCTATTCTGGGCGGTCAGAGCCGCCGCCCACACCGGTGCACCATACAGTGCCATTGACCGGACAACCCCCGTGTATAGCCGTCTCGTCGCGACGCTAGCTCCACCCAGATTGGGCAAAAGTCGCCCAAGGGCAGAAGCAGCGCCGACCAGCTTTGGAGAAAGCTGTCGGAAGTGCTCGTCGAAGAGCCACCTGCCGTCGAGGATCAGGCCCAGATACTTCATCTGGGCCTGAACCGGTACGAGGACCGAATTGACCACGATGGAGGCGCCGGAGGGTGGACCACGACGGGGCCCATGGAACAAAAGGGCCTCCGTCTTGTCCAGGGCCACCCGCAAACCCAGCGCCTCAATTCGCCCGACCACCAGAGAGACACCCGTGGTAGCCAGGCGCGCCGCCTCTTGAAAGTTTGCTCCCCGGGCTGTGACCAATGTGTCATCTGCGTAGCAAATTACGCCCAGCCCGGGGGGAAGACGACCTCGAAGGGCCCAGTCGTATCCCATATTCCACAGGAGTGGTCCGAGGACAGACCCCTGTGGAACACCGCACGACATGAGCCGCCGCCTCAGAACACCATCTCGGTCCTCGTACATGACGGTACGCTCCTCAAGATAGTCTGCCACAAGCCGCCTCAGGTACTTTGGCACCCCATGGTAGTGGAGTGCTTCCCTGATGCAGCTAAATGGCAGACTATTAAATGCGTTGGCGATGTCCAACGACACCGCCAACAACACGCCGCCACAGCTCACCGCCTCTTCGGTAACGGCCCTCAGGCGCAACACGGCATCGACCGTCGAACGCCCCGCCCGAAAACCAAATTGGGCGTCCGACAGATCGGGGCCCACCTCGTAGAGGTGCCGGACGATGCGGGCAGAGAGTATCCTCTCAAACAGTTTACCCGCCTCGTCCAGCAACACGATGGGCCTATAGGCCGCTACCGATTCGGCTGGCCGTCCCGGCTTCCTCAATAGGACCAGCTTCCCGCTTTTCCAGCACTCAGGGAAGCGTCCGGACGCCAAGCTGGCGTCTAGGACCTCCCTGAGGCGGTCCGACATGTGCTCGAGGGCTCGGGCCAGCACTCGGGCAGGTATCCCGTCCGGCCCGGGGGCGGTGTTCTTCGAGCGGATCCGTAGAACAACCGCCCCTACCTCCGATTCCCTAACGGGCGGAACATCGTCCTCGTTCCCCCCGTCGTCTCCGACCATGATGGCCATCGACGGGGGTGTGTGTTCCACCCGCTGCGGGAAAAGGCCCTCGACCACTTCCCGCAGGAAGCTGGGCTGGAGTGTCTCTGTAAGGGGGGGGCCCGACGTGCGGAGCTTTTGTCGCGCCGCACGATAAGGGCGACCCCAGGGGTCACGATCGAGACCCTCCAGCATCTCCTTTCTCTTAATTTCTTTGGCGCGGTTTATGGCCAGCTTCAGAGTTTTCCGCGCCTCTCGGTACTCTTCATGAAGCTGGTCCTCCCCGCCTTCTTCGAGGTGTCGCCGCCGACTACGGGTGTAGGACCTCCGGGCACGAGTACAGGCCGCGCGGAGGTCCGCCAACTCCTGGGACCACCAGTACACCTCCTTCCGTGGAGGCCGGCAACCTCGGATGCGGGGCATGGCCGCATCACAGATCTGCGCAATGGCATCGCGGAAGCGACCAGCCCCCATGTCGACCTCCTCGGTCGGGGCCTGCGGAGACAGCCAAGAGTGAACGATGGCTGCCTCCTCTAGTAGGTCCCTATTTAATTTGGCTAAAGCCCACCGCGGAAAGCGAGAAGAATGCCGCGCCACGTGACCCCTACTGGGGTCCTGGGTCCGGGAGAGCTCAAATCGGATGTAGAGGTGATCCGAGAGCGTCTCAACCTCTTCCAGGACGCGCCAGTTCCTTACTCGTGCGGCGAGGGCAGGGGTAGCGAACGAAAGGTCCACTATCGACCCTCCCTGCTGTCGCACGCACGTATTGGTAGAGCCTCTGTTTAGTAAACAGAGGCCCACCGAGGCCGCCCACTCCTCTACGGCCTCGCCCCTAGCGTCCGTCCTGGGGGAACCCCACGCAATGGACTTTGCGTTGAAGTCCCCCAGCACTAAGACGTGCCCAGACGTTAGACGCCGCATCGAGGTTTCCAAGTTGTTAAGGAAAACCTCGAAGTCGCTCAAACTCCGGTTGGGGGAGAAGTAAACACCATATACGGTGATCCCCCCCCACTCGGCAGCAACATATCCAGTACCCTTGTCCCTTAGCGACAAGGGCGGGGAATGAGCCGCCGTGGAGCCGACGACTGCCACGGAACCGTCCCGGTCACCCAACCAGTTTGGACGGGGAGGAACGTAATAGGGTTCCGCGGCTACGGCAACACCGATCGACCACTGTGCCATGGTTTGCAGGAAAAGGTCCTGCGCCGCAGCACAGTGGTTCAGGTTCGTCTGGACTAGGAGGTTGGAGACTTGGGCCATTACTCGACCGTCTCTACAACCTCCTCCATGGGCGACGATATCGAAGCAGAAACGACGTCAGAGGCAGCCTGGGTCGACTGGCTAGCCCCCGACGCTTGCCGAGAATTACGGGGAGGTTTGCAGCCTCCCTGCCCAATCTGGTGATTGGCGGGCTTGTTACCCGCCGCACACGCCGGGCAGTGAGGGGCGGCAGAGCACTCTGCCGCCTTGTGCCCCGGTCGACCGCAGCGGAAACATAGTCCGCTGCAGTCAAAACAACTAACACACTTGGCGCGTGTGTGTCCCGATGCCAGACATTTATAACACCTCATCGGTCTCGGTGCCAGGACTGTGATCCTAGCGTTCACGAAACCGATGAGCAACTTTCCGGCGTCGACCAGGACTTTGCCCGACACTACTGGACATTTGATCCACACAGCGCCAAGCCCACCTGGACCGGGGCGGATGGTGCCGACCCGGATGCTATCCGCACTGCAGCCCGTCTTCTCCGCAATTGCAGTACAGACATCCTCAGATGTCACCGAGTCGTCCAGGCCCGAAATGCGCAGTTCTACGCACTTAGTTGGCCTGGCGATCTTTATACCATCCGTGGCCTCGAACATACCCCGCAACTTCTCGGCAAACACGTCCGCCGTCTTTGCGCCTTCAGCCCCAGGGAACTCGAGGACTCGAGCTCCCGTTTGGGCGAGGCGCATTCTGACACCTACTGTCCCGAAATCGCGTGCGAGACTGTCCCGGGCCCTTTTGAAAATGGCCGCGTAGGACAACCCGCCGCTAGCTGCCTCCGGTGACAAAGTGACTACCACAGCCGCACTTTTAGGCGCCTGTAGTTTGTGCGGCGTCTTTGTGGCAGTCACTGCAGCCGATGGCGCCTGCGGGGTAGAGGCTGCTTTTTGTGCAGCCTTCTTACCCCGCTTTCGGGACTTCTTAGCTCCCCCGACTACCTGCCAACCATCCGTGGAAGGGGCAGATGTGGAGGGAGCACTTGTGGAGGTGCCAGATACAGCGGTTGGAGTGGGGAGCGGAGGGAACTCCGCTCCAGCCTTTGCCGCTGTTTTGGACCCCAACCTCAGTGCAGGCGTCCGGGCTGTCGCCTTGGCTGCTTGCCGTGTCCTCGAACCAGTTGCAGGAGCAGCAGAGACCGCTGCCGCCGCCGCATAGGACACGCGACCGGTCGCAACGGGAAGCGATTGCGTCGATGCTGACATCGACGCAATCTTCGCTTTATGCGCCGCGAGCGGCGGCCGGACAACAGGAGCCGGTGGCAGCCTTGCCTCCAGGCCAGCCAGACGCCCGTCCATCATGCGCCATACTGCATCCGTTATTTGGCGCAGATGGGAATCAGCAATGCCACCGAGGTTGGAAGAGGGGGCAAGCTGAGACGGGGACGTGACCGGATCCTCTGCCGGGCGATGCGCCCGGAATTGGGCGAACTGAGCGCTGAGCTCAGCCACTTGCCCCGTCAGGCGATCGTTGGCCGCCTGGAGTCGAGCCACGTCCCCGATGAGGGTATCCACTACTCCTGCAATAGCGGAAGAGGAGTCCTTAAGGGCTTTCACAAAAGAGCCCTTAAGGTTACTCGACTTGGTAGCCACTTTGTGGATGATGGCCACCGCCGCATTCGCTCTCTCCTGCATGGAGGATGGTGTTTGAGGAACTGAATCCCCCACCATCGGCTCCTTTATTTTTAGCAGGAGATCCGCGATCTCCTCCTCCGCCAAGCTTTCACCGTCTGCCCTGACCCGTCTATAGGCTTCCGCCTTACAGAAGACGGAGCCTGACGGGGCCGAGATCGGGGTTCGTGACCTCCCTCTGCGGCCGCTTGCTACCTTAGGAGGTAGCATCTCCTGGGATGTATCGCTCTCCTCATCCCTGGAGCGGCCGCGTTTTCGGCTGTCACACAGCTCCGTCTCCATGCAGTCCAGCATGTCTGTTCTCGCATTGGAGCTTCCGCCCGCGGTAGATCTGGAGCGTAATCGCTCCGATGTTCTTCGGCTCCCAGCAGTCATAATAACTTCTGGGAGCCCCACCGAGGTAGGCATCCCAACCAATGCTTCCTCGTCGTTGGAAGCGAAGTCGTTCGACCTTTTCTGCTTCCTACCATCTATCTCCTGCTTTCCTTCCATAGTTTTTAAGTTTTTGTTTGATATATATTCCATAATTAAACCCACGAGATGGGGAGAATAAAGGTCGACCCGGGCAGAGATCCCCAATACCCGGGCAAGCGTAAATTTGTGCCCAACCGAGGGGTCCGCAGGTGCCCCGGCTGGGAGTGCGCTTACGACTGAACTACCCATCAGCCATGCATCCCCTGGTCACGCACCAGAACACGGGATTCGGGGTAATTTTTTAGAGAGGTTTTCTTCCTCGCAGTCCGGGCGGTTAAGCCAAGACCCTCGCCCCCGATTGGAGTCGCGAGACTCCAACTCGGGACTACGATATGCCGACGGCGGCAGAGAGACTGCGTCTCCTGATGCCTGCTCGGTGGCAGTATAAGTGCACACCGAGCCCGTCCTACCTTTCCAACCGCTGAACGGAGGAACTCCGACCCTAGAGAGGGTCCCACCATCGTGATTTTTTACTGAGGTTTTCTTCCTCAATGTTCCGAAGAGCGAAGAGCCAACAGAGGATCCGACAGACACGCCCGCTCTGTTGGACCAAGTCTCGGCCGATTTGCCGAAGACAATGGTTTCCTCTTCGTGCTAGAATATTAGCCGTTGGCGGTGCTGCCAACGTTACCAGGGTGCACCACGTGGAGGTTTTCTAGCCCAGCACCCCAAAAAACTTGAAACAAACCCTATTCCAACCCGTCTGGCTAGCGTGGTATAGTAGGCCAAAACGTCCTTGCTAAGGAGAGGCCAGTCCATCAGTGGACTGTAAAAGGTTGTTGATGTTGATATTGATTCAATATTAGCTCGCCAACTACAGTGATAGGTACAGTAAAACTATAAATAAGGACCGAAAACTGACAAGATAATGCACACAGTTTAATAACCTTGCATCGTGTCATTTTTATCACCTATTTCGCGTTTATTATGTTAACATTAAAAATAATTTTAAAAGGACGAAACTTTTTTTTTTTACAACCTACCAAAGTGACTCTATTCTGCCTCATGGAAAGCATGAAGAGAATCCAAGAGCGGGGGTCGCCATACGCACTGCGAATGACGACAGTGTAATATGGTGACCTACCCTATGGCGGCCTAATGAGATGCTTTTTCACGCCCCGCTTAAAGGACCCAGGATCGTAGTGGGAGGGAAACACGTGCGCTGGTAGTCAGTTCCAGGCTTAAACGGATTTGAACAGGAAGTAAGGGCCGAACCATTTAGTTCGGGAGCGTATGTCTACACTTCTGAAACGGTGACTTCAAAGGCCAGCACGAGTTGTTCTGTAGAGGAGCGGAGAGGATGGGATCAGTTGGAAGAGCAAACCATAGAAGAACACTTTACCAATATTATCTATGTTGGCAGTTCCTGTTTATATTTTAAAAATAAGGGACTCCTACCTGCAACTCAAGGCTTCGGTAACCTAATATCCATTTTCTTCCAAATACTTCACAGAATATACGAAAAATTGATTTTCTATTTACTTCTTAACAGAAATGACAGTTAGGTACATTTATATCTGACGACTGCGACACGACCTATATTAGTACGGTCGTATCGACAACCTCTTATTACCAAAATTATCTAGTTGTCTGAAATTGTTAATTTTAATTGAAATTAGGAGAAAATTATATAACAAAATTATAAATGAATAAATAATTTGAATTTCAATACCTAAAAATGGTAAGTTAGTTTGTGTATACTTCAAAGATCTCTAAATTGAGACACAATGTTCAGAGCATACAATTGAGGAGGCTGTGTCGAGAAGTGGACTGCAATTGACTGATGATGGAATGACACATTTGAAAAATGGGTCTTATCGACGGCTTTTTCACGTCAGTTTTGTTACTTATTTCTTATCAGCACAACCACAATGTATTAGTAATTCTTACATCAAATCTTTAGTATAGACATACACTCACGGCGATGTATAATTGAAAAAATTGGGAGTATACTGAATAGTAGATAAAGATTCAAATAATAATAGAAAAGGTACAGTGGTTACACATCTATATGACCAATATACTTTTCTTTAAGATTGAAAATACAAAAGTAGTAGAGCCACACTGATTTCTTCACGAACAGAGCAGGCTCGACCGGGGCAGGCAACCCTCCTACAGAAGATCAACCTAAAGCGACGACATTCGTGCTGTCATCTTTCGTTGGTGACAAAACCGGAGGCCCATTGATGCAGGGGTGATATTTATCGTAGTAAGTGTGTGAGCCTCTCTGCCTCTATGACTGTTGTGCTTTTCACGGCCCCAAAAGGTCGTGACAAAACTTCTCACTAGGCCGTCACAGCGTAGGTCACTATGTTACATTGTCTGCACTCGCAATGAGTATAGTAGCCACAACTCCTGAATTTTATTCATGCTTTCCATCAGTGGCTTTGACAAGCTCTGAAAAAAAACTCGAGGAGCTCAGTGTCGTATTTGTGTAATCCTGTAATTTTAGTCCGCTATTGGTAAAAACATATCCTCTTTTAGGAACATAAAATTTGCTGCTATCCGACTGATATACTCGTATGGTTAAATAATATGCCTACTTGGAACTACATATTGCAATGAAAAACATGTAATGAAATTTAAAAAATCAGAATAGGTATTCCACACTAAGTTAAAATAAAAAAATAATCTGTACATGAATTAATAACAAAAGTATCTCGTTGTTAACCTGCCAGTCATTAAATAGATACCGGATAACCCTTGTGTGTGGCCATTGACACAATATGAATTAAAATAAAACTGGAAATTGTATGTTTGCTACCTACAGTTTCTTTTTATTATATATATTTCAAAATAGGCATGTAGGCATTTCTTCAAAACATCACATTATTTTATGGCATATAAATATTTTTAAACTATTCTTAAATATTCAGACAGAAAAACAGATATGAAGTTGTGTATTCAAAAACAAAATTAAAAATTCACTTTCTTTTCCTTTTTTAAATAGATGACTCTCACATTCGGTATATGTCATAAATCTTGTGTTCCGGGTTTTACTAAATCTACATGAAACGGGCACAAAGAACACTCAGACTCAGAACAACAATTTGTGGACAAATTGTTGTTCCACGTGACAATCGAACCCATAACACAGAACAGTAACAAGCGGTAAAGTGACCGCGTAAACCAAAATGTCATCTGTGCCGCCTTCGTTTCAGAGTTATCGGTAAACTGGTAAACTATTAATGCAATTGTAAAAATAATATTTATCGAAACTATGATATTGCATACCTTTAGAACTCTCCATTTTCTGATATCGTAATTTAGCTTACAACTGCATTCAATCATACAGTTCACAGGTCAGAAATACTCAAAACAGGTGGACTTGTAAGAAAGCACTGATAGTAGAAGAATCTAAGGGATAAATTGTCGACTGAGGAATTTGATACTAGTACTCCCGCCTCAAAGGCCAGCTCCATACCTTAGTTTCAGCTGTTTATTAGCAGCAGTATTCACTTGCCAAAAACGTAATGTTTATTCCTATATCATAAAAAAATCGTAAGATACGTCCAATTGTAAAATAGAGAACTGTTAACTTTCTTAACTTGGAAGTAACAAAGGTAATCAAGTGTGTACTGTCACAAAGGACTACATAAAAATGCTAAGCTTTGCTTATCACGTTCTGCTACAGTTATGTATAGGACAATTTATTAAGACTTTTACCGATAATTATAATATAAAGCTAAAGAATTTGTTTAATTGAATGCCGTAATCACAGAAATTACTGGTTCAATTTAAAAAAAATCTTGTGGTGTTGGATAGTCTACTATAGAGAAAGGTAATTTTTACTCGTAGCCCACTCTTACAAAATCTCCTACAAGCAATAGGAGCTAAGTTTCGATGAACACATAGAAATTTTATACCTTTTCAAAAACAGACGAAGTTGCACGGTTCAGCTTGAATAATATATTTATTGTGTTCACTGAAATAGTATAACAGCCTTACATAAGCTTGTCCATGTGGTGACGGATTAAGAATACATAGTGTTACCACCCCTATTCATCCCGTGGGTGTCGTAAAAGGCGACTAAGGGAACAAAGTATGCAAGACAACATCAGTACAAAGAGAAGGAAAAGTTAAAACAAACCCTATTCCGACCCGTCTGGCTAGCGTGGTATAGTAGGCCAGAACTTCCTTGCTAAAAGAGGCCTATGTCCAGCAGTGGACTATAAAAAGCTGTTGATGACAGAAAAGCTTTATTTAGCATTTCTAACGTTGTTATGTCACCTAGTAAGTAAGTAGTCCATGTGGAGACGGATTGAGAATATGGTGTGTCACAAGTCCTATTCATCCCATGGGTGTTGTAAGAGGCGACTAAGAAGCAAATTACGTAGGATAACGTCACTGTAGAAGGAAAAACTGGAAACAAACCTTATACCAACCCGTCTGGATAATGTGGTATAGTAGGCCGATACCTTCTTTCTAAAGGGAAGCCCAAATATAGCAGTGGACTGCTAAAGATCTGGAAATCCTCGTATCAAATCGTGTCGTATCGTATAATCCTTTCTTTGGACGAGAGGTACGTAAAGTGTGGTTATGTGCTTGTGTCTCTTGATTTTCATGTATTTCTGGCCATTTTTGATCAGATGATTCTTTATGGTTCACCTTTATAAGAAAAAATCAATTTTTAAAATGGATTAATCCACTGAAAAATCATTTACAAATGCTTAAACTTTCACCTTTTGCGAAAGGCGGTGAGACGTGAATCCAGATTTTCTTTCAGTCAATTTGACAGTCATAGGTATTTGATTTAGCGAGAGCAATAAAATCCATAACACTGCCGCTGACCAGATCAAGATCACATCTATAGTATGTGACTCCAAAGCCAGTACTAATAATAATAGGTCCACTGTGGTCTTAGGAATGTTCGTAAGATAATGTTATGTTTAAAACACAGTATTATGTGTGATGTGAAGAACTAGTATAAAAGACCATTATGAAACAAATTAAGGATGATTAGTAAGTGTTATAATTACAGTAAACTAGCGGCACTCTACCTCATTTCGCTATAATATATCGTGGTTGCAAAAAATTGCCGAAAACTGTTTTAAAATGGTAAATGGTCTTTCCTGTTTACCGTACCTAAACTTTATCTGAATTATTGCAAAACTCCTCGTGTACTCGAAGCATACAAGTGAAAAAAAGTTATTTTGATTATTACACATTTTTTAAAACAATCTTACACGTTACTTATGAACACATTCGACCATAGATTTATTGTTTAACTGTTCGAATGCACTTGAAATACAAAGTATCCATTATGTATTGAGTTTAGTTCAACACAAAATGCTGATAATTGTATCTTTGTGTACCCTTAATGTCCCCTGGGTCAAGAATGTTGTTAGGTGCAACAGTGATAAACTTGGCTTTGAAGTTACAAAGGTCAATTTGAGACCCCTTATAGTTTGAAATTATTATAACTTTCATCCATTTCACTTCTGCATCCCAATGCATTTATAAAAATAAATTAAAACTGTGTCACTCTACACGTATGTCCAAAAAAAAAAATTCTGCGAGCGAAGCTGAAGAGAAGTGGTACAAGAGCTAGTGAACAATTTGAATTAGATTTTGGATGCACTACGTATCATTTTGCATTTGTTTTTGAAGGACACTTAAATAAGAGTAACATCACCATCATCATCAACAGCCTTTTACAGTCTAGTGCTGGACGTAGGCCTCTCCTTAGTAAGGAGGTTTTGGCCTACTATACCACGCTGGCCAGACAGGTTGTAATAAAATTTGTTTCAAGTTTTCCTTCTTCTTTTGTAATGAAATTGTCCTGTGTGGCTTTATTCCACAATCGCCTCTTTTTCAATTTACTTTATAAAAAAAGAGAGTTCTCTATAAGGTTTGCCGTTCCCGACTCTGTTTATAATTGTGTCCCATCACAGTTTCATAATATCTTTGTATATACATTATGAAGTGTAATAAACAAATTGAACCGAAATAAGTACCACCACTCTAATTATTTCTTATTTCATCATTCTAACACACAATCAAATCAACCTATCACCGTCTACTGCTGAACGAAGGTCTCCTTTAGGAGCGCTAACCATCCCGGTCTTGATTTCCCGGATTTCCGCATCCATCCGTCGCCAGCCACCTTCTTTAAGTCGTCAGTCCATTACATCGCAGGGCACCCTACACTACTTTTGCCCAATCGTGGTCTCCAGCACATTTAGGTTCCACCGACCATCGGTTCGTCTGGAGACCTGACTGGCCCACTTCCACTTCAGCGTACTGATTCTCCGTGCGATGTCAGTTACTCCAGTTCTCTGTCAAATATCCTCGTTACGAATCTTATCAGACAGAGAAACACCCAGCATCGCACGCTCCATCGCATGCTGAGCCACTTTAAACTTGTGGACCAGTCCAAGGGTGAGTGTCCACGTCGCGGCTCCGTATGTCGTTACGGGTAGTATTGTCTTATTGTTTATTATTTAAATTAAATAAAAAGCAATGTGGTTATATATTCTCAGTTATAACAATATAAAAATTAATTTTTAAGGCAATGTTTCTATCAAAATCCGAAATGGTAACAGTAAAAGAGTCAGATACCTACGTTCAGTGTGTTTCTTGTGCGTATTTATGATAACTACGAGTATTGTCAGCTGTGTTATTGACCCGCATGTATTGCAGATAAAGAATTAAAAGGTATAGGTACTTTGTTTTGAACTAGAATTTATTCAAATAGTGACCTGGCACGCACTAATTATGTCTTTATAATTTTTAATGAGTTTGGTTGGTCTGCAAAGGAATCGTTATTTAATAATAATATTTCGGACGTCTAGACTACGCCATCTAGTCCCAAACTAAGCATGGTACGGGAGCTAGCAACGTTTGAAAAGTAAGAATTTTAGGTCAGCTGATTTTGTGATATGTCGTCCTTCTAGCACTTTCGGTTAGAGTCTGGGCTATCTGGCTGGCGGTAGCGGTTGCGTTCATTAGTGCGCATCCTACCTGTCCAGGTAATAATCCTGGATTTTAAAAACATTTTAGAAGGCGTAATTTTTAATTTTTTGTTTTTAAGTAAGTCTACCTGACATACTTTTTTTATTGCCAGACATTTTTGACATTGCTAACTATGTGCCATACGTGATTTTTTTTATTTTTTTTATAAAAAATTCAAAGTATTTTATAATGTCTGTAATTTTAATATTATGTTATTTTAATATAAGAAAACTTAAAATAAATTTGCCAGACATGAATTTGATTGTTAAGTCTTGAATTAAAATTAAAAAGTCATGAAAAGTATTGCAGTATGATGCTAGTAGTCCGAGAGAGACCGTTGCATAATAAGTCGAGAATGATACAGAAAACCATTACGAAAGTAAATTACTTTTCACTGTGCATATAATAAAAAATAATAATAATATGTATCTAGGTTTTTCACAGTCCTTGGGAATACCAGAATCCAGACCTGCAGTCAGTTCACCTAACCGTATACAATAAAAAGAAAACAGCAGATTTTTTTAAAAAAAACGGTGTCATTGTGATGATCAAGTTAACCATCAAGATCACGCTAGGGCGTCTGATCCTACATCGCGCAATGAATGTTCTCATACCTCTTTTGTACTTCTTAAACTCGTGAACTGAGGTGAGGTCGTGAACTCGTGAGGTAACTAGACATTATCTCCGCGTCAAGATGAAGAATCCTCTCTTTGTGTAAGAGAGAAATACACAGAGGTGGCCCCGATATTATTGAAAAAAGCCTTTAAAAAGCAGATGAACAATATTATCATTGCCATGCAAAGGGGTACTTGTCCTCTAAAAAAATTCAGAAAACAATCTTCTAAAGTAAATGTTTTATGTCCTTCAACTATTTAAGAAATGTATGTAACTCAATAAATTTAAATTATTAATAAGCTGGCTAAAAAGTATGAAGAGAACAGTGACCTCATACTACGTGTATTAGGTCATTGTTCTTGAAGTTTGTGGGTACCTACACGATAATATTGCTATGTCGATATCAATAATTAGCCTTTTATTTAACACTGAGAATCAAGATCATTTTAAACTTTTTAGAGAAGAAAAACGCGTCTTTTATTGCACATTGCA
The DNA here is from genome assembly GCA_949316085.1 of Hypercompe scribonia. Lineage (NCBI taxonomy): Eukaryota > Metazoa > Arthropoda > Insecta > Lepidoptera > Erebidae > Hypercompe > Hypercompe scribonia. The sequence continues at coordinate 13,214,977 of OX438993.1, forward strand.
CGTAGCTCACCTGCCTAGTTCACCTAAGTGGACTATGGACAATTATTTTGTCCATAGTCTACTGTGTACTATGGATAATTATTTTGTCCATAGTCCACTGTGGACTATGGATAATTATTTTCTCCATAGTCCACTGTGGACTATGGATAATTATTTTGTCCATAGTCCACTGTGGACTATGGATAATTATTTTGTCCATAGTCCACTGTGGACTACGGATAATTATTTTGTTCATAGTACACCCAGGTGTACTACGAAAAATTACTGTTGCCCGTAGCTCAGCTGGGTAAAACACGAGAAGTTATATTTTTTTCGTAGAACACTAATTGTATTTACGTAAAATTTAAGCAAAAAGTGCCTTAGTTCAGTTCTCTGTATAGTGCACAATGAAATAAATGATATAATATGACCTTTTCCCCTTTTATGTAATATTGTCTACAATGAAAACCTAAATATGCTTAACTAATTAAATCAAATGAAATTAACACAAAAAAAATTGTCGAACAGCGCTCGCCGAAGTTTATCGAAGATGGATGACTTTCACGAGCGGGTAGGTACGTTCAGGCATTCGGCCACTGCCCGAAGCGGTGTGCAAGTGGTGTGAAGCCGCTCGATGAACCACGACGGCTGGTTGGTCGTGCCGGTTGAAGATTCCAAGTGCTGGCTTTGCCATCGTGGAGGATCTCCAGCCGATTATCGTCGAGTTTACAGGGCAGCATCATGGGACCCTTTCTTTCCGGCTGACGCAGGTCCTTTCCGATTACGGATACTTTGAGAAGTAACAACGCGACGTCTACGTGTGCCGTATATCGCCTAAATAAATGATACACGCCTCAGGAGCTAGGAGGGATCTAGATGTCGTAATGACAGTATTAACTATTCCTGAATTCGTCCTATCTCAAGTGCAGAGTGGTACGCTCTGTGGTTTTAATCATTCTGATTCTGACGTACCACCCTTCGCAAATCCCGCAAACCCCGGCGGGTGACGATCCCAGGGAGTTTTCATACGTAATAAATATAATAACATTATCTTCTCAGTGTGGTGACGAATAACGTCGCCAACCCTTCCTCCTACCCCTACACCCCTTTTTTTTTTTTTTTTTTTTAACGTGTGGAAACCCCCTCGGGCCGTCACCCCACCGGGGTTTACGGCGGGGTGGTGTGTCGGAATCGGACCGACTAAAACCACACGGTGTGCCACTCTGCGCCTGAGATAGGAGGGATCCGGGAACCGCTGCTATTACGACATCCAGACCCCTACACCCCTAAGAACCCACTGAAGGAGTGGAGCATTACAAAGAGAAAGAAAACTTGAAACAAAACTCGTTATCAACCCGTTTAGCCAGCGTGTTTACTTTACAAATATATTCATTAAATAAACTTTAATAACGATAAGTATAATATTAATAATAATTAATTTAATTTACCAGAACACACTTCAATAAATTTGAATTAATTAAGACTTAAAAAGTGTATATTATTCATATTTATTATATTCATAATGAAGACAAGATAGATAGATAGATAGGTACTCTTTATTGCACACCATAAGCAGGAAACATACAATGTATGATATAAACAAAAAAACAGTAGTACAATGGGTGGTCTTATCACAGTCTGCGATCTCTTCACATGGGTGACATATTACAGAAATACCGCAGACAGACAAACAGAAATACAGAAAACAATTACAGAAATACAATTATAAATAATTTACAACTCATTAACTTTAATTATAACCTTTTTAGCTCCTTCTTTTTGAGACTATTCTTATGAGTCTGATTATTTGTACATTTGAACTGACCACTCAAAACTGATCGTAATAAGATTGGCAACACTGCACTACTCTATGACTGCAGGCCTTTTTTTTTCTTTTTCTTTTTTCCGGCAATCCCCCCGGATACCACCTATGTTATGTCGGGCTCGAACCGACCAAAAACCGCACGCCGTCTCAGGTACCAGTAGCCGGGGAATCAGGTGTACCCTAGAAAGAAAATCCCTAAAACCACGACGTACCTTGGGCCATCTATCTACGGCTTGCAGATGACCCCTTTTCTGCTCCAAAAGAGCGTGTGCTCCGTAGCACGTCCCGCTGCCTTCCTGGCCTGCTTCTGCTCGGGTGACGGATGGCCTCCCGGTCCCGTTCCGACATCTCCTTTGCAAGCATAACTTGCTCGCAAAAAGAGACGGCGGAGTTCCACGCGCTCTCGCTCCGCAACATGACGGCGAACATGCTAGCGAGCGAGAAAGTTTCCGCTCCGATGGCCGCCATAAGGTCACGTCTCAACTCCGCCCACGCTGGGCATTCTGCCAGCGTGTGGAGCGCCGTGTCCACGGTCCGGCCATCGCAATGGTGGCACTCAGGAGTTGGCTCCTTTCGGATCAGACACAGCTGATCTCCAAAGCATCCTTTCCCAGTGATCACCTGCGTCAGCCGATATGACAGAGTCCCGTGATTTCTCTCGAGCCAATCCTCCATAACGGGTCTTACCGCCGCAATGACGGCGTGCCTGGCTATGACTTCACGCCTATGATTTAAGTGGTCACCTCACCAGTTTCTGCTGCGCGGAGTGACGTAGGCTTATAAGATAGAACATCACCTGGTGTAATTCACAAATTGTTGTTCTGAGTATGAGTGTTCTTTGTGTCCGTTTAATGTAGATTTGTAAAGTCCCGCAACACAGGAATATTCCTAGCGTGGAAATTATCTTTTTGATAAAAAATAAATGTTCCGTATTACATTCAACTATTTGTTTTATTTTATACGTGTATCGGTAATCAAATTATTTAAATGTTTTACCAATTGAATTGATTTCTAATTGGATTGAACTTTTATCTTTTCAGTTTTTCTTTAAAGTTATTATTAGTTATTCTTATATAGTCACGCTCTTTTTATTTTAAATTTATAATTTCACATTTTTTTTTACGTTTGAAACGAGTGCCGTAAACGACCTACTTCTTTAAAGGAATTTTCGTCGTGTAGGTAATTTTATAACTTTTCAGAGTCAAGAGTACTGACAGCAAACCCAAAGAGACATCAGACTCATTTTAAAAAAGTAAAATGTGGTCATGATATACCATTTTTAAATTCTCCTGATAACCCTTTAATTTAATAACAAAAAAAAATCGTTTTTACTCATCACAAATCTTGGATTGTATTCATGCTTTCCATCAGGCAGAATAGAGTCAAGAACACTTGGATTACCAAAACGAATCTCACCATACGATAATTAAATAAATCTATGCAGCAGTTTAGAAGATACGAAGTATTAAAGTATATTACATACACGTACTGATGCATGCAAGATACGCGCGAAAAACATATTCCTTCCTTGGCAATCGGTAAAAAGAAAAAAGAACACGTATTACACAAAAAACAGTACAATGTATCTACGTTTTTTTGAAACTATGGTAACACATACAATTAGCTAAATATTTCTAATTAGGTATTTTCATCTTTTGAACTATATTTCACTGCAAATGGAATAATTTAGTGACTAAAAACATCGTATTCTGCACATCACAAAATTTTATTAAGATAACATCACAAAATTTTATTAAGATTACATATTTGTATTTTTCCTTTTTTTATCAATCAACAGCCTTTTACAGTCCACTGCTGGACATAGGCCTCTTCTTAGCAAGGAGGTTTTGGCCTACTATACCACGCTGGCCAGACGGGTTGTAATAGGGTTTCTTTCAAGTTTTCCTTGTCTTTGTAATGATGTTGTCTTGGTCCCTTAATCGCCTTTTACGACAGCCACGGGATGAATAGGAGTGGTAAGACTATGTTTTCTTAATCCGTCACCACACGGATAATATTTTTTATAATATTTTTTTTTGTAAAAGAGAACACCCGCACTGAAATTAAATCCTGTGTCGCGGGAGACTTTACAAACATATAAGAAACGGACACAAAGAACACCTAGACTCAGAACAACAATTTGTGGATCACAGATCACCTGCAAGCGATGCTCCTGTAGATTGACAGACGAGGCTCCGCTAAATAAAACATCCCAATTGGCGGCAAAAGGCTCGCCACCTGTTACATGAGACCAAAACACTAGCGAAAAGAAGGCGTTCAATCTGCCTCTGCCTACTCCTCCGAGGAAACAAGAGTGATTTTATGTATGATTTATATGTATAAGTTTGTTTAAAGGAATAAACTTCCTTCCTGTTACGTAAGTAGGGTAAAAATATTTACATTATATATGTATGTGTTAAATGTCTATTGAACTGTGTTAATTAGTGTAAGTTTTAAAAGACTTTGTTGATATATGAGAAGATCTGTATTATTGGAGTTAGAAAGAGTCCAAACAGAATCTAAAAACTGCTACAGTTGTCACAAAAATATTTTAAACACCTTCAAATCAAGATGATTTTAACTAAGTTCTAACTTATTTACAGATCGTAAACAAAACTGTCGTACTTTTACCCTCCTTTAAAAAGTGTGAAACAATTTAGATTCTCTCCTTTATAGTAGATTAGATTTATATTTTATAACGTTTGTTACCTCAACATTCTTTTATGGACAAACTGATCATTGAAATTTGAAGAAAAAACACCACTCCTAGTGCAGGAAATTAAAGAATGAACAATACTCCTATAAATTACGAGTATTTTGCATACTATTTTTAAAATGTAGGTACATTGAACTCTAAGATATTTTTTACAGACAACTACTTAAAGACAAACAAATAAAATTAAAATTAAAATACCGTGAGATAAATAATAAAAATGAAAAGCTTAAATAATCCACATTCAAGTAAAACTTTCCATGCTCACGATGAGAAAAGCGCGTGCACATTCTATAAATGTTACCATGGTTTAATGTTATCAACAACAAATTTATTAGATTTTGTATCACAATTCGAAGGCATCTGATTGGTCGAACGTCGAGTCTATATAAGTGGCGGACGACACGAAATCCCGCGCATTTGCCTTCCGCAGCAGGCAGCCGACGGACCACAGCATAGTAGCAATACAAGACTGATATTGTATGTGATTATTTCTCCCATTTCAAGATGGGGAAAACTAGTATAAGCGTTTTAAGTGTATTTTTATTAGTTAGCGTTTTATGGAAACCTTCTCACGGCTATGGTGAGTTTTTCATTTTATATTTATTTTTAAATGTGTGACTGTGTATGTATATAAAATTATCTAATTATTAAAATTTTATATTTTGTTAATAAAAATTGAATATCAAAAAGAAATTTAATATGCAATGACAAACAATTTAACAATTTAAAGTTTTATACTTTAATTCATATTTATTTATTAATTTGTAAATTAAAAAGAAAATGTATAAATTTAATATAATAACAAATATTAATTTTAAAGGACATTATTATAAGCCAATATTATATTATAATAATTTTTAAATAAATTTTAATATTTTAAATACTAACATTCAAACTACCACAGAATAATTTTTTTTTCTAATTAGATTTTTCATTTTATTTTATTATCATAATGCATTATGATATTAAACTATTCTAGATAATAAATTGTATAAAATAGTATAATAGTATTATACATCTCTAACATAAAATAATTATTATTTGTTTTAAATTCTTATACTTAAATACAAATACACTCATTCAAGATAGAATTACCTGATGTTCAATTTTAAATGCATTAAATCATCTTCTCAGTAAATAGATCTATTGTACGAGACCAGTAATAGTTCAACTATATTTTCTTTTGTGCATTGATATGAGTCAACATTACGTATATATATTTATGTTACGCTGGCAATATCGCTATTCTATAATCCAGCTTAGATGTAAATAAGTCCCCTCCTTCTTAATACACCAACAGTACCTATAGTGGGCAAAGAGATATATGGCGATAGGCCAAACAGAAAGATCTAGACAGCATCGTGAAACAACCACGATTCAATTTTTTCAATTCTGATTGTAAGTTTTAATTACATAAATTGACTTATTATTAATAATAATGTTAAATACGAATCTGAACGGAAAATAAATATTAATGAAATTTATACATATTGAACATGTCATAGTGTACCTAAACAACTTGTTTAATTGCACTTAAATTAGAAATAGATTGTGTAGTAAAATTTTGTTACACGTATTGACATGTCAGTTATATTATCCGTCCAGTAAAGATCAGCAACGAAAACTAACTCTGTGGTTAGTACTCCACAGAGAGAGAGATCCTCGATAATCCTCATAAAACCCATAGAAAATTAGCTATAAAAGCTTCAAATAAAAGCAAAGCACGTTATTAGATTCTTCTCCAGCCAAAATTTCCAAAACCCTAGGTGTCTAAGAGAATAACAGAGAAACGGACAGATAACAGTATCATACAAAACTTTCCGTGTTGAGTATAACAACGAACAAAGTGTAGTTAACGACAGCAGATAAGGTGCTAACAATTATTATTTGCAACAAACATAGATAGAGCTCAACTTTGACCCAAGATTGTACTATCTCGTAGTCCAATGTCAGTAGCGGGTGACAAACCTCTCATAGGTATTATTGAGTTTATTAAACACTTATCTAATTATTATAATTAGCTTTTCAAACATTAAAAGGTATATTGCAAGAAAAAAATAGATTTTTTGTGAAACCATCATGATTCCTGTCGTTTTCTTAATTTTATCAGAACATGCAAAAAGTTATGGCTAATTTTATCGATACTCAATCATCTGCGTGACACCGAAGTGTTTCGGGACAGAAATGGCTTTCAGGTGGAATAAAATAACATAAATTCGGGGCATAAAAACCTATTGGATGAAAAGGTTAGGGCAACTGATGTGTCCTGCCGTTAAAGTAAGACAGCAGCATCAACTGTCCATGTCTTCTCATCTTAGCATCTGTAGATTAGGTAAAGAACAGTCTCATCGACGTTGCACTTTTGCATCTAAGATAACATAGTCACTTAATTTAGGCAGAAACAATGATTCACATAATCCAGTTATACCTAAATAATCGAATCAAGTGCAACTCGGTCTGGACACCAATAGATACCTACTTAGTTTTTCACTTGGCAATCACGAGTGATTTTTTTTTAATTTTTAACATCACTTTAAAATGACACCAGTCAATCCAAAATTTGACTGGAACAAATATTCTAAGCAAGATGGCCGCCTGTTGTACATCACATTTGTTGTTGGTTTTATTGCTGTATAATGTTTGTAAATTCTGGTGTACATATGAAGTATTATCTAAAAATTTATTTCGACGTTGAATAATAAACACACAAATAATTTAGCTTTTAGCAACAAAGTATGTTAGCTTATTTGTAAAGCATTCTTATCAATTCGTAATTTTAATGGGAATAATTATTTGTTAATGGATACTACTTCGTGTTTATATACGTTCCTCTTTTTCTTTAGTACTTTCACCTAAATTTTAACACTAATCTTATTTTCTTTAAGCTATTGTTTTTGTTGTTAGTTTAATTTTCAACTTATAAACACTTAATTCTTTGTCATTTCTTAAAATGAACAATTCTGTTGTTCCAACAATGGCATTTGACTTGGCATCATTTAATTCTTATTATGTAGCATGAACAACAATTCGTAAGTTAAATAACAATTGATATACCTAACAGACTATCAAAATAATTATCACTTACGTCTTGACAATGGCCGGCGTTCACCAGTGATGAAATCGTTAATAATAACTTCATATGTGATAACATTTACACTTTTAGGCACAAAATAATCATTTTTAAATTCATCTTAATAGTTATCTTGTTTATGTCTTACTTCTTTGTTAATTTATAAATAGGTATTCAATTTCTTTTCCTTACTTTGTTCATTAAAAATTACTTTTTAAATTTTGACTTAGCTGGTTCTCATGGGACTCGGGCTTTTGTGAAACTGTAGGGTCAAGTTTTATTTAACAATATTAACTTCATGAAATATATTATTAAAAAAATACGCTTTCTGTATTTCATTTACGTGTAATTTCTACATTTAGCTTTTAAACTATGATAAGCTCCCGTGAGTGATAACGTCATGAGGACGATTGCCTTTACGTATTTAGTGTTTTGATTATATTGATCTGTTGGACTTATCGTTCGCTCGCCACAAACAGCAGTAAAGCTAACTGTTTAATCTATATATATAAAAGAAAGTGGTGTTAGTTACACCACTTATAACTCAAGAACGGCTGAACGGATTTAGCAGAAAATTGGTGGGGAGGTAGCTTAAAACCAGGAGATGGACATAGTATACTTTTTATCCCGTTAGAATGGGTTTAAGTAAAAAAAAATTGCTTATTATTATATTACTATAAGGCGGAACAGAGTTCGCGGGGTAAGCTAGTATTAAATATTTCTAACCAGTCAGTCGGTACACACCACGTCAATTATGCATGTCCCCGCTTTGTCCTGTGTACGGATGCGTCTGTTTAACGTCGCTCTTAGATTAACTGCCGCTAAGAGCTTTGTTCCGTTCCCGCTCGTAAAAATGTCAAACGCTACCCGATAATCAACGATACATCAAAAATATTAACTTTTATAACACTCGAATTAGCAGCAAACTGACATTATTTGTTCCAAGTAGAAGTATTTCAAGTTAGAAACTGCCGTAGCAAATGATTAAAATAACTAAAACCACTTAATGACAATGAATTTAGCAAAACAGAAAAAAAAGCAATGTATTCGTAGCCGGAAATTGTCAAATTACATCACATGCAACGTTTTTAACACTGACGTGAAGTAATTGTTGTTGTTGATTTAGTTTAAACTGACTTAAAAAAAGATAAAGCGCTCAATTCAATTGTATTTTAAACACTTAATGTCTCAAAATGTCATCTTTCATGAACGATTACTGATCGTCGATTTAATTCCACCTTAAGTGGGGAAACCTCAGGCATACAGCTTGATACATGGCATGAGTTGTCTTTAGATTCAAACTTTTTTCCGGTATAATGTTCTGTTATACTTTTAATATAGAGCTCAATTTAGGTTACGGGTAACCAAACTTGGGGACAAGACAGTCCCCTCTTCACTAAATTGGATAATTGGTCCCATCGTGTGAGGGTCACCGAGAGGGAGAGTGACTTTTGATCGGGAATAATAAAATATATTTATTTTTCATGTCTTATTTAGATAAGAGATTGATTTTTTAATGTCGACCGAATAGCTATTGTAATGATTACATAAGGAAAAATTAAACTGGATTAAGGCTATAAAAATTACAGTGACATGAACAAAATTGCTACCCACATCATATGAGTACGTAGTACCTACATCTGCGATAACACCTAGATAAGATATACACTTATTATTTACTATTTTTGTTCGAAAAATTAAAAAAAACATTAAAGGTGATAAGCTGCGTGTTTAAAATGGAATTTCAACATTAAAAACTCTTTTTTTCTCATTAACCAATAAATTTATAGAATAGAAAGACGGAACCAAAATAAAGTCTACGATTTCTTTTCAAACTTAAATTGAAGGTCAGAATTACTTTGTTTCTTGTTTACATAATTGAAACAAGCTGATTCAGAATAAGATAAACAATTGATCTCTGATCCGGAATTCACTTTATTGTAAATAAATGTAAACATCGGAGTTTTACATTGAACTTTATATGTTTACAAATGTCTAATTATTTACTTAATTATGGAGTTGTGATAGCCTGAGTTCAAACGATGATTCTAGGTAACTGAGTACTGGCTTACGTGATGAGAGCACAGTTGTTGAGATTGATAGGTCAGGATTGTTCATTGATTTTTATTACCCACAACTTTTATTTGACGACTTTTAATCCCATATTTATTTTGTGAAACGACAAGTGTCTGTCATGAATCACCAGTCACCATTTTAAGCGGGAACATCAATTATGATTGTGATTGCGTTACATAAAATTAACAGTATACTTTTGTACTTAGTACATTTTTATACATATCACACACACACACATCATTTAAAACTTTGTCTACCTCGTAATACAAATGTCTAGTAATTTATTTCATTTACTTTTCACACATTTAGTAGAAAATCCATACAAACAGTGAGTAATGAATATTTCTTTGTTTGTTTCAGAAAAATGCTCCTTAGGTTGTTCAGGATGTAAGTATATACTGTAATATATATTGTCTATTCCTATTAAAGTACCGTAACTTATGTATAGCGCAAAGGGAGACTTGTTAGAAGTAGTAGGTAATGGAAGGGACGGCATTTTGCCTATACGAGTATCAGTGGGACTGGTAATAAGCAAGTGATCGGGCAAGTCAGAGTTGCATATGAGCAACTCGAATTCCTAGACTAGACCGTAAAACATAATAGAACATGTTCGGTTCGTATCTACAACACTTCACACGGTCTGTGTATTTCAATTAAACCTTATAAGTAATAACTTAATATAATCCCAAATTTTCTTCCCAGCTTCGTCGTCACAAACATTCTTGAACGGCCACAAGTACAGTTATGGTGTTGAGGGTACGGTGTCTATCTACCTGACGGGTGCCTCCAACCAGGAAACCAGCGTGAAACTACTTGGTCAGGTGTCAGTCGCTTCAATAGGCAACTGCGTGTACGAGCTTTCCGTGCAGAATCTAGTCATCGGTGGACCTGATGGCAAGGTTAGTGATCTATCTTAAAAAAAACATCAAACTAAAAAGTATGCTGCCCTCCCTGACTCTGGGGAGAGAATTACACGAGTCCATAGGCAGCGATAGTCACTTACCTTTAAATGATCCGTCTGCTCATTTACCCCCTAAATCATAAAATAAATATGATGTTATGGTATCTTGGAAAAAAAAATTCTTTTTTTGTTTAACATTCTTCTCTTGTATCCAGAAACACCACTGTCCAGAAGGCATCAACAAGCCAGTAAGATTCACCTTGCAAGACGGCCGTGTTGGTCCTGAAATCTGTGCCGAGGAGAGTGATACTCGTCGCTCCCTCAACATCAAGAGGGCCATCATCTCATTGTTGCAAACGGAACAGAAGCCCTCTACTCAGGTAAGGCATTCGTAAAAAATTACTTTTAAATCACGCAAATTAGTAGCTGATTAAATGTAGTTGTCAACTCTAGCAGAAGATATGAAGTAAGCATAGCAAAAGACATAAAGTGCAACCGATACGAGTACGATGTTCATAAACTTTATATATCAAAATATTTTACATATTATGGTTTATCTAAAGACATACAAACAGATAATGGAATGCTCTTGAAATAGTGAAAACACGTACTCATCTAACTGGCTATAGGATCGGGAGGCCATGAAGTTTTATTATCTTGGTCTATATGTAGCTACCATAAAATGGAGACAATAATCTTGACTCTAATAAATTCCTCTTCAGGTGGATGTCTTCGGTACCTGTCCCACAGAAGTATCTTCGTCTCAAGAGGGTGGCGCCGTTCTTGTCCATCGCAGTCGTGATCTCTCACGCTGTGGACATCGTGAACAGGGTAGAAATGAACTGATCACTGGAGTTTTCAACCCTACTGCTGTAAGTTGACTTAAGTTATTCGTCATCTCTAACTTTTCTGAAATAAGTATTAAAAGTCTACTAATAAAAAGAAGAAAACTAAACTCAAGAAACTGAACCTGTCATAAAACGTGTATTAAATTTCGGTAGACATTTTAAATGAAGTCAAAACCAATACTTAACCAACATATTCCATTACCAGGAAATCAAGGACACCCAAATTCTCGCCTCCAGCTTGAATGTAGAAACCAAAGTCAACAATGGAGTACCTGAGAAAGTGTCTGCGAACGAGGAGTACTTGTACAGACCCTTCTCTGTAGGAGAACATGGAGCCAGGGCGAAGGTCCACACTAAATTGACGTTAACTGGAAAATCCAGAGCTGCTAGCGCCCCAAGTAAGTTTAAGAAGAAGATCTTAACAAAATCTATTGTCTAGTTTTGATAACCTATTCAAGTAAACACAGATTCGAGTATACGACCTGAAAACGATGCAAAGATAAATAATTTAACTCACGTTTAAATACTTTTTCTTTATTAAAGGTCACTGCACTCAATCCCGCACAATTATCTTCGAAGTCCCTCATGGAGGTAGTACGGTCCAGAATGGCATGCAGGCGGCACTGCAAGCCGTCAGGGAAACCGCCAGATCTATCGCCAAAGAATGCAGTTCTAAGTCTGCTGGCAGCTTTGCGCATCTTATCAGGGTACTGATCATATTGTCAATATTTCACATCACTATTTCACAAAATTCAAATCTTTAATTTTTTTTTTAATATCCTGAAACTATCATTTATTTTACTCGTTTTTGGCTAGTTTCGTAATTCTTATCCTAACTAATATTGCGAATATAAAATTGTTTGTTTGTCACGCTTTCAAACAACTACATCGATTTCATTTTTTTTCTTACCGATAGAAAACTACATTATCAGCAAAACCGGGTAATATCGGATAAATTATACATTATCACATTCTTTTATAATTTTTTAAAATTTTCAGATTTTCCGTCTATGCAACAAGGATGATCTGATGAGAGTCTACAGCCAAGTGAAGGGCAACAATGTCGAGAAGTAAGTTTTCATTATGTACTGCTTCACTGAAAGTTACTTTATCAAATCTCAAAGACTACTACAACACAGATTTTCTTCTTTTTAGATGTAAAATTTTAGTCTTTTAGGTTTATGACAATAATATCAATTTGTTGGATATGTTTTGTCAGCAACAGAGCCTTAACACACTCCAATTTACAGAGTAAATTATTACAAACCCCCTACATTTAAAACGATTTTTATAAAAATGTAATACGTAATATACATATTTAATTAAATATTCTATGCTCTAGGCGAGTCTTCCTTGATGGTCTTCTCCGGACTGGCACCGGATACAGCATTGAGGCCTCCATTCAGCTTTTAAAGAATAATGAACTCGGATTTATTGAACAAAGATTGGTATTCTTGTCCCTGGGTAATGCTAGGCACGTAAACAACGAAGCTATTAAAGCTGCAGCTGTAAGTATTGCTAATGTTCTGGATTCCTAATTTGAAATAATTTTTCAGTGTAATTTATTATATGAACAATTTATTTTTAGCTTTTGCTTGATACGCCACACTTGCCTAAGGAAGTATTCGTCGGAGTTGGTGCTTTAGCTGGTATTTTCTGCCGCGAACATCAGTGTCATAAGGTTAAGAATGATGGTGTGACAGCTCTAAGCCAAAAGTTTGCAGCTAAGCTACAAAACTGCCGCCCAAAGAACAAAATTGATGAGGATAATGTAAGCAAGAAAATTTTGAAAACGAGATTTTTCTTTTCAAATTGCAAACACCTCTCATTAAACTCTGTCATTACAGGTTATAGCTGTGTTAAAGGGTATCCGAAACATCCGCCATTTAGAGGATAACTTAGTTGAGAAACTGAGCCACTGTGCACTTGACAACAACGTCAAACCCAGGGTTAAAGCAGCAGCCCTCGAAGCTTTCCAGGCTGATGCTTGTGCACCTAAGGTAAAAAAATCTACCATCTCATTATGGTACTGAAATGTTACTTTTCTGTAATTTAGTTTATCTTAATTTGTTTATTTTTCAACAGCTAAAAAAGACGGCCATTGATATCCTGAAAAACCGCCAGTTGGACTCTGAGATTCGTATCAAGGCATACCTCGCCATTATCACATGCCCCTGCGCTCATTCGGCTTCTGAAATTAAAAACTTATTGGAGTCTGAGCCTGTTCATCAAGGTATTTGAGTTTCACTTTTTTTTTCAATATTTACCAAACGTCTGGTTTTTTTATTAATTTTAACATCACTCCTTTTATAATGAAAAGTACCAATCATGAAAACTATAACACTATTTATTTCTTTAGTTATTTTTTCTGTAATAGATACATTTCTAAACAAACCTTTGATGAACGATACAGCTTAGGACCTGATCTTAACTAACTATATACGTTTCTTAAATATACACCTTATTTGTACATACTTACATGCATTGCCATGTTCACTGTAGTGACAGAAATAGATTGCAGGTTCAAATTTCTGTGAACTTTTACCCTTAATACAGGCTCTAGCTCAGTTTAAAAATCAGTGCTGTTACCCTGTTGCAAAACTCAGTTAAAATATAATAAAATGTACTATAAATATGTATATAATTCTTAAGACAAATAAACATTTAATTTATTTACATTTACAGTGGGCAACTTCATTTCTACTTCTTTACGTAATATTCGCTCCTCTTCTAACCCTGACAAAAAACTCGCCCGCCAACACTATGGACTCATCAGAATCCCTAGCAAGTTTAACAATGATGTCAGGTAAACATATACATTTATTATTAATATGCTACTTATGCATTTTTCGAAAGGTTTGTAACTCATGTATAACATTTTCTTCTACAGGAAATACTCTTTCTCCGAGGAAGAATCATTCAATATCGATGCCCTTGGTTTGGGGGGTAACATTGAACAAAATGTTATTTACTCTCAAGATTCCTTCTTGCCGAGGTCTGTCGCTGTAAACTTGACAACTGAAGTATTTGGACACAATTTGAATGTTCTTGAGGTAAAATTTACAACACATGATTTTTTTTCTATATTAAAAACCTGCCAAAGCGACTCTGCTCTGTCTGATGGAAAGTATGAACAGAATCCAAAATTTGTGGTCAGCATGCTCCTTGTAATTGCAGACAATGCAGTATGGTGACCTACGCCATGGCGGTCTAGTTAGATGCTTTTATGATTTACCCATTTCTCACTTCAAACAGTCACTTCATTGTCTTAGAAATTGTAATCAATCTTTAATGTAAAATAGATAAAATCGACACTCATTGCACGAATCTTGAAAAAAAAGCTATGTGTGAGATAAATTTTCAGGTTGGAGCTCGTCAGGGCAATTTAGACCGTGTCCTGGAACACCTTTTGGGACCAAAAGGTTTCTTCCGCTCGGAGGATTTGCAGGACATTTACAAAAAATATATAGCCGGTCCTTTTGTTGAGTACAGTGAGAAGTCAAGTGGCTCTCGTGGCCGTCGTTCAATCAAGTCTGATGTAGATAGCTTTGACAAAAATGTAAGTACTTGCACAAATGTATCAAAATTTGTTATTTTTTTTTAACGAGATTTACTAATTTAAAATATATTACAGCTAAAAGCGGAATCTGTTCCATACAACAACGAATTGGATTTAGACATATACGTCAAGTTGTTTGGTACAGACGCTGTATTCCTATCTCTTGGAGATGGAAAGGGCTTCGATTTTGACAAAATCATGAAAGACATTATGGTGTTTGTTAACAAAGGCATTGATGGAGTGAAACATTTCCAGGTAAAATTATTACGTATACTTTTCAGAACTCTTTCTTAAAACAATTAAATACTTTTTCTGTCATTTCTTCTTCATCATAAAATTATGATTTTCGTTTTTCTTGCAGCAAGAAGTTCGCGCAAATCTTCTTTTCTTAGACGCTGAACTTGTTTACCCTACGTCTACTGGTTTTCCACTTAAACTTGACCTAATTGGTGCTGCTACTGGTCGCTTTGATGTGGCTTCTAACGTCGACATTCGCCAGATTTTAAAAAGTCCACAGGATTCGAAGATTGATGTCAAACTAGTACCCAGTACTGACATAGAAGTCACTGGCGCTTTGTTAGTGGATGCCGATGCCGTTTCTACCGGTCTGAAAGTCATCGTTAACTTGCATAGTTCAACCGGAGCACATATAGTCGCAAAAGCTATAGAGGGTGGTCGTGGATTCGATCTACAGTTTGGCTTGCCTATAGACAAACAAGAAATCCTAACAGCTTCCAATGATTTGATTTATTTCCATGCTGAAAAAGGCCAAGAAGAGAAACATACCGCTGTGAAAACGGACAATGTAGTAAAAGATAACCATGCATGCTTTGATCAAGCTGCTGACTTTTTAGGTCTTACTGTTTGCGGAGATATGTCATTGCCATTCACTTTCTCTGGACCTGACGCTCAAGCTTCTATTTCTAAGTTTATTGCAAGCTACCCACTATCTGGATCTGCCAAAATACGTCTTTACCTAGAAAAACAGTCTCTCAGAGGTTATCATATTAAAGGACTTTTACGATCAGACCAGTCTGGTAAACAAGGATTTGAATTGCTGTTTGATGCTGAAGGAGCTAAAAATGGCCGTGCTCAGTTATCTGGTGAATATGTCTATAATGAGCATGCAATCGGTGCCCAGATTTCACTAGATTCGGCTATTAAAACAGTCTTTGGTCAGGTTGGATTCACCCGCAGTTCTTCAGAACTGACCCTCGTCGTCAAAGGCAAATATGATGCTAACGATGTCTACGGTAAAGTAGGATTCAAGGTCCAAGGTGGTGGTGCGCGCACGGTGTATACACCTATTGCTGAATATAAAATGCCCGGCGAAAAAGAAAACCACAATATTCCCATCTCTGGTAAGGTAATTGAAGAAGTCAATGGGCCTAAGAGAAAGTATACCATTGAAGATGTCAAAGTAAAATTTCCGAATATGAAGGAACCAGTCTGCATTGATGGAAACGTAGCCGCCTCTGGTCCGAAAGATGTAGAATTTGAGGTTATCATAAAAGAGCTTGCAACGTTCAAAGGTTCCTTGAAGAACTATGATGTCTTTGCCGAATTCCTAAACAAGTTAAACCCGTACATCAACTTCCGGTTGAAGGGACACTTTGAATCTGAACAAGTTGTAAGTAAAAAAAAAATTTATCTCTTAGGATCCACTTAGAAAGTTCTGATTTCTTGTATTTATAATCGTTTTATTTATTTCTAGACCCGCAATGAAATTGATTTGATATATGGTGGTGATCTGAAGAATAACCAGAACCGCGTTATTTTAGGACAAATGTACAAATACCATAACTCTGAGAAGGACTTCAATTTAATCACAAAGAATAAGTGTAAGTATTCATTTTCTATTTGGTCATATTGGCCGCAACCATTGGTTGATATGGTAAATTAATTTAATTGATGTATTGTTGATTGATTTAATATTCTAAATATCAGGAACATAAGTTTCATTGAAAAAAAATACAAAATTACATTGTAATAACCGTTTTATTAACCTCTTGGATTGTTAATATAAAATTATCTCTCTTTTTTACAGTTGAAATCTGCGCTATTCCTTTGAAGCTTCGTTTTGACATTGATGTTGATCCTAAAAAGATTGACGTATCAGGAGAAGGGCAGTACTTGGATAAAAAGGCATCATTTGACTTGGATGGACGGACCCATATCAAAAAACAAGGAGACTACAGCCTGAAATTGAAGGCGGAGGTAGACAAAAATGGCCTTGAGGTATTCTCTAAGCGGGACATTGTATCGGCTGATAAGTCGAACTTTGAAAATTATGTCGACTTCAAAAACGTTGGCAAGTACGAACTCTCCGGAGTTGTTTTGCACAAAACAAAACCTAATGACGTTAACGTTGGTGCTGTCGGATACTTGAAAATAACCGTAGGCAGCAAATGTCAGGATATCAAGTAAGTATATTTTTCAAGTTTAAAAATACATTGTAGATAATTTACTAAACATTGTTATGAAAAATATAATAGTATAGACCTGCTTCCCATTTGGCTGAGTAGTCACTGGCAGGCTCTTGAAATATTATGAGGTTTGTTATATTTCTTTTTAAGAATTTCGACCTTTACCAACAGATTCAATTATAATTTATATTCCATAGATGTAACGGTTTCGATATTGCATGTTGATTTACGAGTATACTTTTAAAATAATAATTTTACATTTGAACTAAAAATGAAAAAAAAATATAAAGTAAGTATTTTATGTTTAATTTTGACATCGTGTCTTAGATTTTAGAGTTGTAACGTCTTAACTTTAAATTTAGCAATTACTACTGAACGTCTAATAATTCAATAATTATTTACATTATTCCTTTTAGATTTGACATTGGCCAAATTGAAACTGCTAGCCTATTATCATCACATGCTAAAATCTCAGAAAACCAGGATGAATTCCTCGACTTCCTCCTAAAGATTAACCGTGGTGCCAATGCTAATGGACAACTCAAACTTAACGTTAAGAAAGCGATTGGTGCAAATGGTTCATTCAAAATCACTGACAGTAATGGTCAGGGCAACGGCATGATCATCGTTGACTTCAAACAGGTTGGTTATTATAAACAATATGACATGTTTTCAAACTTCGGTGATAGAAAGAAATCTTCATTTAAATATTAATTTAGCCACAAAAAAACCTATATTTTTGTCTTAAATATATCCCTGCAAAGTATTGCTGCTTTAAAACTTAAGTGATTATTCCTTAAATTCATTCTGAATGATGTAAAATAAAATATTAAAAAGAAATTTCTTATTTAGTCTCAACGTAAGATCAAAGGTGACTTCAAATTCAGCGCAAAGTCTCCAAACTATGGTGCTGAGGTCGACCTCTTCTTTAACTATGAAAAGGATAACAACGATAAAGTACACATCAGCACAGCGACAAAAGCGACCGAAACTTTGATAGACTCCAAGTAAGTGTAACTTTTTTTGTTATTCTTTAATCTGCTTATTTTAGATTAATAATCTTATCGTCAACCAGGTGGAGGCTCGATTCCAAACTAAAATAAACATAGTACGATGAACACGAGCATTTATTCCATGTTTGAAAGTTATTTAGATATATATAGTAAAAATATATTTATATCTGATAATATCCATGTAAGTTTTTTTAAAATATAGTAAAAGCACGTTGATTTCTTTTCAGGAATAAATTTGAGTACAATAACAAGAAGTTTGAAATTAACGTACATCAAGATGGAATATATGACACAGTTGGCAAAACCAACGGCTTAGTAGAAATAGTGTTGCCTGAAGGAAGATGCCTCACGTTCAAGTTGAACCGCGATATCACAAACAACAATGGCGTAAGTTGATGAATAATTCCGAATAGATAAACTACGGAACTCCATACATTCTGGTTAAACGTCTAAAATACAACTAATTTCCTGCGCCTTAATTCAACACTTCGCTTTTCATTTTGTTGTGCTACTTCTACCACATATGTACTACCTCAGTGACGCAGCGGTAACTAATGCGACTGCTACTCTTGAGGTCTCGAATTCGATTCTCAGGTCGGTCCAAATATTTGTATGATCTGCATATATTTGTTTCCTAGTTTGGGTGTTCTCTATATATTTAGGTTTTTAAGTATTTAAGTCAGTCAGTAATCAGTCAGTCTCGTTATTACAGTACAAGCTCATTTTAGTTTGAGATTAAATGGTGTTCAGTGTCAAATGTCCAAAAAAATTATTTATTTATACAAATTTATATTGTACCACTTATAAACTATCAAGGCTTGAGATTTTTTAACATGTCCTGATGAGCTTCGGTGAAGTTTCTAGAACAAAGTAGTAATCATTAAATGCTAAAGCAGTGGTACCGACGATTGTAAGGTATTATATTACTATTTGATTGTATATATGTATGTAAGTGTGTGAAAGGATGAATACACGACGATTGAGCCGGGATGAACTTCCGGACTACGATTTCACACAAACACTTCAAAATTTCCTGGTAACCACTTCATACACAGCCACCAACTACCGAAACAGTGGCTATTACGACACACGAAAAATCCTACTGTTATTCCGATGCAGACCACGAACGACACGAGAAGAGACGAATTAGATACCGCGCACGGACGAATCAATAGATACTGTACTGTTAACAACGAAGGCACAACGCTAAGCCTACATCTTTTTCGTTTTTCAAACAAAAAAAGACAGCGTCCGCACTAGAAATAAATCCTATGTCGCGGGGGACTTTACAAAGATACAAGAAACGGACACAAAGAACAACCAAACTCAGAATAGCAAATTGTGGATCACATAAAGTGTTGTCCCATGTGGGTTCATGTTGTGGGTTCACTGTCATGCCGCAAAAAACCGAACAGCTATAATAATATAAAGTAAAAGAGGTCAGATTTGGATATATTGGCAGACATTCATCATATTCATACATCATCATTTTATTTACAGAATTACAATGGCCATGCCGAGCTGGTTATCTCTGATGCTTCGAAGCGCGGGGGTGCTGACTCGAGTATCAGCTACAAGGGAAAGGTCTCTAACGCCAACTTTGACAAGGAAATATTTGATTACCAAGGACAAATTGAAGTGAAATTAAGGGACGGCACAAAGTTATCAGATAATTTTGCCTTTAAGAGAGTACCCGATGGTGATAAGTTCAAGTTCGAGGGAAAGGTAAGACTATTGTATAAACAACAGACGTTATTGGCAAATAACTGTAATGAAAACGATCATTATTTCAATAAACAAGAATAACAACGTAATTGCTAACCAAACAATACAAATAGTAATTTTAATTTTATTACATTAAGCAATTTTTTCTTTCATTAAGATTCTATCAAAGTCACTGTACTCTCTCTTTATTTCTAAAATATAGTAAGCATAATACTTATGTTTTCAATTGTCATCAGGTGGAAGTAACTGGAAACCTAATACCCAAACCATTTTCGTTGTCCGGTTTCTACATCGACACCGGTTCTTTTGTATCTAGTGATGATAAATACCGTCTAAAGGCTAGTTACGGTGATGATACAAACTTCGAGCTCTCTGGAGTCCTTGTAGCGAAATTCTTGGAAAAGGGTGAAAATAAGTAAGTTGTTATTATTAACATTTTTTTTGTCATTACATATATATAGATGACTTACTAATCTATTCTAGATATTTCAATGCACATTTTTATTCGATACTTACTATTACTACTACTTGTGGCAACATTTAATTATTAAAACACTATCGCCTTTTAGATTCTCTTAGACAAATTATATGAACAACTTTAATAGTTCATTGCTGGACCTGGATTCATCCATTCCTCAGAAGGAAATTATAGATATTTTCTCAGTCACATTGAATTTATTGTCTAAATTCTTTGTTCATAACCTACTATAAGTGTCTTAAATGTTAACCAGGTACGTCGAAGATTTCACCGTAACCGTAAGACTGCCCTTCGAGAAAGCCCATGACCTAAAGTGGGTCAATACTGTAGTGTATGTGCAACCTGATGGCAAGGATGAGCTTGAGGTAAGAATAGACAATTTCAATGTTACACAAGCAATGTATTTACTAACACTTCAAGTCAAAGCTATAACCAATGTTCAACTGTTATAAAATACCCAAGGTATTTACTCCACTGATGTGTACTGTGCATAAAGTTGTAAACAAATAAAGGAAATAACCAATCATTTCTTTACAAATTTAACTTACAATTATTTTACCATGTGGTTCTCCACAGAATTCAAGATTTTTTTAGTATTGTTATTAGCGTTATTAGTTTGTTGACACTTGGTTCCACCATTACAGCTAATATTAATATTAAATAACACTAACAACAATTCTCTTTTTACAGTACACCTTGATCGAGATGATACAAATAAATTCTGATGTGTACAAAATTGATGCTAATGGCAAGGGCGGCGCTGAGAACGGCTACGGAACTGTCAAGTTCTTAGTGCCACACGTAGACCCTGTTGTGTTGGATATTAAGTACAAGAACAACGAAAACCGTGAGTATTTAAATCTATGATCTATTCTTTTACTGACTCGGTGGCAGAGCAGTAGCGTATGCTATTATTGTGCCCGAGATCTCGAGATTGATTGCCCAATCGAACCAAATACGACTACTATTTTAGAGTTTGGATGTTTTCTATGTAAAATAAGTATAAATTTATAAAAAATCAATCGGTGAATATAACTTTCATAGTACAAGCTCTTCTTAGCGAAATATTTATATTTATAAATATTTATTAATATTTTTTCTTGTGAGAACCCCTGCGGGTCTGTCTAGTATTTTACCAACAAACACGTTGTTCCATACGCCGCCGGAGCTGAAAAAGTTTCTAAAACACTTTTTAAAGCTAGATCTTTTGATATTGAACCTACAGTCTAAGGGACATTAAAATTTTAGATATACCTTAAGGTGACACTAAACCTGTACATAATAACTTTTTATTTTTTGTTCAGAAAACAAATACGACAGTCATGTAGAACTGAAGGCAAAATACGGCAAGGGTAAGTCGGCTAACATCGTGACAGACGCTTCAGTAGCGCCAAGAGATAATAGACTCAGTTTGAAAGTCAGCGCTCCTCAAGCCGAAAACTTCAAGAATTTCGAATTTGTCGTACACTCCAAGGTAAGAAGAATATCGACTACTTTAATCAAGTCTGTCTACAAACTAGACAAGTTTGTCATTCATTCAAATAAAAGTAATCATTCTTAACTTGTTTGTAAATTTATCCATATTATTATTTCCAGAATCCGACTCCTGACACTTACATCTCCGATGTGACAATTGACGCTAACGGTCATGTTTACAAGTCGGCATCAAACTTTGTTTTCTCCAAGTCCAATCCTATGGTTGACTTGAAATACTCAAGCCCTGATAACCCCAAGAGCAGCAGGTATGCAAAATAGAATAAGAAATTAAGAAAAAGATATTAATTAGTTCTATAATACAATATATAATAACAGTATCTTATTAAAAAATCTGAGAAGTAGTAAATAATGAATAATATCTTTAGGTGTACAAAAACCTTTAACAAACCTTATCGTGGCCTAAATTAGTTCGAGATAAGAATGTCATAGAAATCATAAGCGTGGATAAAATTTAATGTATCATCTTTCTTAAATACATCATTGCAACCTTCTTATTTGGAGTTCTTCAAACAATAATGAAATCCATACTTCCTTTATTCAGGTTCTTCGCTAAAGGCAACTCTCTTAGCTCAAGTCAAGGTAAAGTCGAAGTCAAGATTGAAAACATTCGTGAATTGTCATTGGACATGATCAGTGAGGCTAACATCCAAAAAGATAACATTGTTATCAAGACTGTTGCCAACTCTGAAAAATTAGGCTGGAAGGACTACAATGTGGAAATTGCCAGCAAAGACGCTGGAAGCGGCAAGAGGTTGGAGTTCCATGCCACTAATGACAACAAAAACATCCTTAGCGGAAGGTAGGGCAACTAAACACATAATCACTTTAAGATCATTACTGTAAATTATTGTCTAAGACAAATAAACATTTATTTTTATAGTTTAATCTGTCTTCATTGCTAAGTAAATTTATTCATTCATCCTTCTCTCATCTGTTTCCAGCACATCCTTCATAAGCAAACAAGAGGGTCCTAAAACGATCATTGAAGGTTCTGGGGCAGTTAAGGTACAAGATGAGCAAAAATCTGCCAACTTTAAGTATATCAGAACTATTTTGGGAGATGGAAACGAGAAGGGTGTTGAGGTATGCAGACACTGCCAAATTGAATCTGAATACATATCACTAAATTTACTACGAAACATATTTACTAATTATTAATTTTATTACTAGACCTTCTTCGACATGGCAATCGGAGATCGTAGTTACGTCGCAGAATCTAAAATAACTAACCTGGAATACAAGAACTCTTACCTGTACTGCGAGCAGAAAAAACAATGCGCACACGCTGAACTGGTGTCTAAAATCGATTTATCCAGTAAGTTTTTATATATTTTTAAAACATTTTCTATTTTCAAAACTATTAAAATCGCTTAAGACAAGAATAATCTAGTAGATAATTATCAATTTACACTGTCTGTATAGTTACCAATTTTATTTAGTTTAATTTGGAGTATTTTAAACTACTTACCTTTACTAAAGCAGCTCAAATTCTTCAATATTACGGATGGTAAATTTATACCTTTCTTCAGAACCCGGAACAATCCTGAACACTGTAAGCGCTAGCTTTGACTTACGTAAACTTGGCATCGCCCCTGAATTCGGTTTAAATATCAGGGATGAAGTATCTGACAAGAAACTGCCACAGTATACCATGGACGTTCACATTAACAAAGAAGACAAAAAGTTCCATCTTCACGTCTACAATACACCTGAATTCGGAAGTATGTATATTTCAAATATAATTAATTAGAAAATGACTAAAGACATCCTAGTCTAAAGTTATGATCTTAATATTTAGAAATGAAATGTTTCTGATGTGTATTCCGTTTAAAACGTCTTCTAAACAATATTCATTTATAGATGCGAAATCTGGAATCAATCTTCAACTGCCGCACCGTGTCTTGGCTCTCGAATCCGTTGTATCTTACCCGACTAACAAAGCTCTGCCTTTCCCTGTCCGCGGTGAGATCTGCCTTGATATGGACAAGAACAAACAGGGCCACAAGACCTCAGCCCGATTTTTGGTAGATTTAGACGTAAATAATGAAAAGCATCAGTTTGCTGTGGCCGAATTTGCATTCAACCATCCTAAATTGAACAAGGTTTGCATGTAACAATTTTTATCTATCAATAGACTGTCATTTTCACCAAGTATTATGATATAAATGTATTGAGAAATATGATATTTAAACTAAGTCATTGACTATTTCATAATTTGTATTCTTCATTATGTTATTTGATATTATAGATATTTGTTAGAAAATATTCTGTATTTTTAACTTGTTTCAGTAACCATACTTTATAGTAAGAACTTAAAGCTAAATGTAGAATTTAACTTATTACAAAATCACATTTTTTGTATCTACAGGAGGCCCTTCTTAAGATCAATGGAAACATGAAACACCCTGGTCCGAACAGTATCAAGATCGAGACCTCTGCCTCATTCTCACACCCCGTCCTTGGAGCTGTAAGTTTTGGATATCTTAAACAACATCAACCTTAGGCCTTAAACGCACCTTATTTTTTAATTATTAAAACAATTTTTGTTTTCTACAGGACCGCGAATCTAAGATCTTGCTGGAAGCTTCACCAAACCGTATTAAATTCTTGGTAAGCATATTTTAATTTCAATGTTTTCGTATATAAAGTGTTGAAAATGATTATGAAAGATATTTAGAAACTCAACTCTGAGCTACTGTTTTAAAACTAAAAAAAAAACTCACGAAATATCTCCTCACACCATTATGGGTTCAAATTCATTTTAAAAAAATTTAGTCGCTCACAGCTGAAAATTTTTTACTTTTTCTGCAGAAATCTGC
The DNA here is from genome assembly GCA_949316085.1 of Hypercompe scribonia. Classification (NCBI taxonomy): domain Eukaryota; kingdom Metazoa; phylum Arthropoda; class Insecta; order Lepidoptera; family Erebidae; genus Hypercompe; species Hypercompe scribonia. The sequence goes on from OX438993.1 coordinate 13,239,909, forward strand.
AAAATATTACATGACATAGGATTAGGAAGTAGCAACTACTAATTTAATTTTTCTTTTGTCTGTGCAGGTTAATACGCCGCTCGTCAAGGTGATCGATATCGAAGGAGCAGCAGTTATCAAGGACAACCTGCAGAAGGGCGACTTTAAAATCTGCTTGTTGGAAGGCAAACCTGTTCAAGTGACAGCTATTGCAAAAGATTACCAATACTTCGAGTTCACTACAGGTTATAGCGGTGATTATATTAAAGTGTTCTGTGTTATACAGCACTCACGTTTAGTTCTTTATACCAAATAAACAATAACTAGCCATTATTAAACTTTAGTACAATGGAATCAGATAAATCATGACAAAATAATAATTGTTTAGAATTTTGCCTCAAAATAAATTTACATATCAGTGTAGTTACTGATTAATTCAGTCGCCTTTATTCATCACTCCCATCATCCCGTGGCTATTGTTAAATCTGTATAAGAGAGCCGACTACTCAGGACAACAGCACTAAAAACGGAATCTTAACTGGACACAATATAGCCTATCTATACCAATCCGCCTGGTCAACGTGATATAGCAGGTCAAAATATCGTTGACGATTGATGAAATTAAAATCATGAAAATGTATAAATGTGAAATCTAAAAATCAACCAAAACTGACTTACCTCTACTTGACAGCTGAATCTGACCGCAAGCTGTCGTTTGTGGGCCACGTCCAACCTGAGAAGCGTCTGGACTTCAGTACCGATATTGTGCTGGGAGGTCAGAAGAAGAATATCGCCCATGGAGCATTGTTCATTCAAGATGACCTGATCAAGAGCGATTATGGAGCAGATAAGAAAAACTTCGACTACTTCCTAGTTAGTTTTGAAATATTTTTAACTACTAAATTTTTTAAAACTTCAAATTTAGACACAGAAAATATTTAGAAATTTATCTACATTTTTATTTATTTTAAAATATTTTACAAAATAATGCAAGACTCTGTTTAAAGTATTTTATAATTCATACTATACAATTATTTTCGTACATAGAATGCTCTGAAGAAGGATTTGGAGAATCTTAAAGCCCGTATCAATAGCCTCGGCGAAAAAGCTAACAACGACTTCAAGGCTATATTGAAACGCGTTGAGCCGACCCTTAAGAACTTAGAAAAAACTTACACTGAAGATCTTGATAAGCTCTATAGAGAAGTTATTGACGACAAGTCACTGCAAGAAATCTCTCAATCTTTGTAAGTAAAAGTTTAACTATTTAATACTGAACTTACTAAGCTTAATAATACTAGTGTACGCTGTGAAGTTTTTCTTGTTAAACTTGTAATATCATTAAAAAAATATATGGTTAAGGTAATTTTTACTTCACCGAAACTTAAATTTCCTGTAACTAGGTCTACGTTAGTTCTTGGAACCAAACTAAGTGTAGATTTTAGAATATAATTAAAATGTTTGTAAATATCATATCAATATTACCAGACCTTTGTCATTCAATTACATTCCATCTCTTTTTTTCACAGACACGACATCGCTCAGTATGTAGCTAAGATGATAGATGAAGTGATTCAGGCCACCAAACCTATTGTGGATCAAATCTCGCATCTGTATATCGAATCCGCTAAAAAGATTCAGGAGATGTATGAGAAGCAGGTCAGTGCCAGTAATGAACTGTGACATGTGTGTTGTTTTTGCACCATACACGACATACATTTTTGTTACTTTCTTAACTTAATCATTGCTTTCTAGATTGAGCCTCAACTGAAACAACTGGAAGCTACTATCGCTGCTGTCCTTAAGGAATTCTGGGACGGTTTTCTCTCAGTGGTTACTCACTTCGTTGGCTTGGTTGTAGACTTCTACGAAAAGCACAAGCCTGAACTTGAAGAGCTTACAAATATTCTCACTAACATATTCAAAGGTAAGATTATGAACGAAACCGTAAAGCGCGCATTGTAGTAGCTGTTACGGATTCCAATCTGTTTTTATACTTATGTCGAGTTCTCTTTTAGATTTGACTCGTCTGCTGGTGGTTCAACTCAAAGAACTCCGTACTCGCCTTAATGAAATTTGCCGTGAAGCCAGTGAACAATTTGGACAAATGCCACTCTTCGCAATGCTGAAAGAAAAGGTACCTTAATACACTTAACATTATTTTTATATATGTACGATAGGCACCGTTGGTACGATAGCCACTCGTGAGTTCCACTATCCACCTCTTGTGTCTCACATCAGATTAACACGAAAATGACAAATTGTTTTGTACGAGAATATGCATACATAGCTTTATTTCAACTCAACAATTACTAAGTAGTAGGTTAGTACTAATTTCCTGCTTACTAACATAGTCAATTGTGTAGTTAATAAATCTACAACATAGAAAAACATCAAACAAGAAAACCATTCTCATTCGTTTTTTACACGATTTAATAATTGGTTTACCTAATTTTGTTCCCAGTATCAAGAATTAGCTTTGCCAGAACAAGCCCTGGCTCTACTCCAAGATGTATACAACACACTGCGTGCTCTGATCCCTACACCAGAAGTGAGAGACTTCCTTGACGCTGTGTATAAGTACCAGGTTAAAGTAAGTACTAGCTAGAACTCATCTACAAAATCTTTGATAATTCTTCTTAATACAGAATGTATATTATTCTAACTGTAAATGTAATTCTTCTAGAAACTAAAGCAAGAAAAGTGTGACGATCAGAAGGAAATTCGTGAAATATACAAGAAGTTGTCTCCAGCTGTGACTTCTCTGATCCAATTCATCCGGAATCAACTTGGTCAGTTCGGAATTACGCCTGGCTTTGCAAGTTTCAGCCCTGTTAGTATACAAATAATTTTATATTCATGTTGATTATCCCTTAGAAGCATCGTTGGTCCGACAATAAGTCCCCAATAACTAGCGTAGGCACGCCAAAAATTGTTATTTGGTTTTTCTTCCAATAAGTTCCAAATAAGCTCGGGGTATAGGGAGAGTGCGATAAACCACCGGTCCTGGTTGTCATGAACATTTATGATAATAGTTTTTAAGAATTCAACAATTAGTTCGAACTTCAAATAAAACTCGTCTTCAGGGTTGCGGAGGTTCGATACCAGTCGCTCCGCAAAAATAACTGATATTCGGGTTAAGCCGGTTGAATTATTAGCCGATCTCAAATAATATTCGAAATAATTAAGCCTAGGAAGGCGATCTCCTATAATTAACCCTTCTTAAGCAAAAAAAAACGTTATAAAATACATTTAAATATCAAATAAAGGTTAAATCAAACCTCTCCGTCTCTTAAAATATATATTTCATTGTAAATTGGGACACAGAACGTTAATATTTAGGCTCATAAATATATTTTACATTAATATATACTTGCTTTTTTTAGCTGTCATTCGCACCTCAAAGCCTGCAATCGGCTCCTAACTTCGGAGGCTCAGCATCTGCCAGCCTCATCAGTAAACTGTTGAGTGGTGACTTCCCAGACATCATCGCTGCGATCAAAGCTTACAGGCCGAGGAGTTTAAATCCGTTCGATGAAATACCTGCTAAACGTAAGTTAACAAAGTAATCAATTAATTTTATGAACTAAATTGTATCTTGTGTAGTGCGGTTGTTTTAACAAACCTTCTTTCAACTTTACGATATACTTTATCAAAAAACTATACCAAGCTTTAACATAACAACACAAGTAGCTAAATCAGTATATGATTTTTAAATGTGTGTTTGACACTTGTCTTGTCTTTCCTCAAAAACCGTGCGAAATATCTTTGTTAAAAACTATGGTGTATAACTTCAAATTAAAAATTTGTAAATTCCTTATGGTATCTCAATATTCATGTCTTTTTCAGTCCGTGCCGTGGTAGTTAACGGACAGCACATCTTCACCTTCGACGGCCGCCACTTGACCTTCCCTGGTAATTGCCGTTACATCCTGGCACATGACCACGTCGACAGAAACTTCACGCTTATGATGCAGTTGGTCAATGGTGCACCCAAATCCCTCATTCTGGAAGACAAGAGCGGTTCTATTATTGAGCTAAAGGAGAACGGAGCGGTAAAAAACTATATTATTTTATTAAATTGCCGTTTTCTACCTACGTTTAATTTTAATTAAGTGTTCTAAAAAGAATTCAAACGCAATATTTATTTAACTTTTTATGTTTACAGTGTACCATCAACGGAGCCAACCACGGTTTCCCCATCATCGAAAAGGATTCATTTGCTTTCCGTCAAGCTAACGGACGCATCGGACTCGGATCGTTCTACGGAATATTGGTCATTTGTTCCAGCAAACTTGAGGTACTTGCATAACAAGTTTCTTTAACTTTTTCATTATTTTTATAACTATATTCTATATTTTAGTTAAAACATATTTCTACACAAGAATAGAGCGCATTTTCAATGCCAGAAAAGTTGATTTTATCTAAGTAATCCTCTTTGCCTAACACGTCAATCAAAATAGAAGTTACATTGGGTTCAAACTGATTTTAGTCCATGGCAAATATGGCGATACAAATAATGATAAATCCAACTAAAGCTTAGTGTAAATCATCAACATAAGAATAATTTTTTGCTGTTGTATATTCTAAGGTCTGCTCCATCGAAGTCAACGGCTTCTACTTGGGTAAGCTTCGTGGTCTACTTGGAGATGGTAATAATGAGCCCTATGATGACTTTAGGATGCCTAATGGAAGGGTAAGTATCTACTTATTTATATTACGCTTATACTGCCTGTACTCGTACAATGTTGCTTAATACTGCTGCATCTCCTATAGTTTACTTATTTAACAATTTTCTTCCCAGATTTGTGACTCAGAAAGTGAGTTCGGCAACTCCTACCGTTTGTCACGCAGCTGTCCGCAAGTACAGACTCCTGAGCACAATCACCATCAAATGCACCACATGGCTTTACCTCCAGCGTGCGAACAAGTCTTTGGAAGCAACTCTCCACTTAGGCCACTAAGCCTCTTCTTAGACGTTGCTCCATTCAGGTAATTTTCTTGTAATACTCTTTTTACAGTTGTTCTCATGTTCTAAAACATAGTTTTACATATTTTATTCACTATTTAGAATTTCTTCATCCTCTTTCACATACTTACTGTTTAAAATCATTTTCTATTTTAAAAGTTTTATTTCTCTCTTCTGAACATGTTTTATTGTACCCATTAGAATATTTGAAACAAACTTGAAATGTAACAATATTATATAACTAAAAATTTCTCTTATAGACAAGCCTGCATTCACGCCTGTTCTGGTGACTCTGCCGAAGCCCTCAAAGAAGCTTGTGACTTAGCTAGTGGGTACGCAGTACTTGCTGCTAACACCCTATTGCCAACTGTTCTGCCTGATGGCTGTGTAAAATGCACGGACGCTGACAAACCCAGGAAAATTGGTGATACCTATGAACTTAAGGTTCCAACGAAACAAGCCGACATCATCGTTGTCTTTGAAACTACCATTGTAAGTTCCATTTTAAAGATATTTGAACACAATAACTTTAGTAAATTGTAGGTTTTTTTGTCAGAATACAATAATCACTGATTTTTTTATGCAACAAAGATAAAGCGGTTACATTATATTGTTTAAATGTAACTTGCAAGACATATACTTTGCCATTTATCATACTAGTTCGATATCCCTTGTCCAGGACAACGAGAAGAACTTCAAAAATATCGTCGTGCCGATCGTTTCCGATGTTATTAACGGACTTAAGAGCAAACGCATCAATGACATCAAGGTCTACCTCGTCGGTATCACCTCAAAATACCCCTACCCCATCGTTTATGACACTGACCGTAAGTACAAACGTTACTTCATAATTAAATTATACCATTAGCCTCTATTTTGTCTTGATGACTATTTGATTGACCTTTAAATAGTAATATTTTCCAAAAACTTGCAAAATCAAGCTATGTTTTAATTTCTGTACTCTGCTGCTAAATTTCTGACATTGAATTATTGTCTTCTATATTTATTCTTTCATGTTATATGTCGTTTATCGAAAATATTTAATTTATTACTACAGCAAAACTTAAGAACGCCAAGGTTCAGTTTGACGACAAGAGCCGTTACAACCGCATCAGCGAGAAGATAGACCACGGTCAGGACCCCATCTTGAAGGGTGTTGCGCTCGCTGCCAGCATATACGATGACTTAGCTATTGAACTTGGTGAGTGTTTCACTTATTATTACATGATCGGTAGATAGTGCATCGAGTTCACTATCTAACAACTGGTGAACTACAATAAATATGTGTATGTATATTTCTTGCCGTGTCTTCTTTCTGCCCATGTGATGATAAATTAAGAATACATACTATTACCACCCCTATTCATCTCGTGGGTATCGTAAGAGGCGACTAAGGGAAGAAAGTATTAAGGCAACTATTAACACGTTCAATAGCCTACACGGCAATGAAAAGAATAAATATTAAATTCACCAGCTTGTTAATTCGTGTATCTACATATTTTCAGACATTCGGGTCATTTATTTTTTTTTGTTTTTCTATTTTTCACCTATTTACTTACTTTACTTTTATGAATGTATTTTCTTTAATACTCTTTATTGTTTCTTCCAGGTTTGACTAATGATGCTATAGCTTACTCGTCAATCTTTGATCTTCCACTCCGTGCTGGTGCTGTTAAACACGCTATTAACGTCATCGGAGAGGAATGCCACGACCAATTCTTCCTGGTAAGCAATAGTTGTTAGGTTATATTAAAAATGCTATGGCTGAAAAAAGAGATTTTATAATATAAACTTGTAAGAATAAGATTTTAACCAGTCACTAGTCGTGGACGATGGAATGATTAAGCCGTTAATTGTGTATGTTACAGTTGGAGGTTGTCCGCTCTGTGGTGTTTAGCGCCGTCGCCGAAAATATGGCGTACAGCCACTCTGTTATCACTGTCACGCCTTCCATCAAGATCGGAGGTGGCAAGAATTACAACCAGATTGTCGGTTAGTATAAAATATTAGATAAAATATAATATGTTAGATTTCTTTCCAGCAAACTATTGCTTTGGGGCCTGTGTACATATTTATGGGACAAAATATTAGCTTATGACTGTTCGATCTCTTAGTTTTGTCTGATATACGAGGGTAAGTTTTTAAGTTCGCGGAATGACAGTGAAAAAGGCGGGTAAACGCGCTCTTTTGATGCCTACCGTATTCAGTGACTCATAATTAGTCTGCATAGTAAAATTTGTTGTGATTGGATCATTAGTTATTAAACTATCGTTGACCAAGTATTTTAATCGGGAACGAAGTGAAAAAAATGGAGAAAATTGAATTCCGTGCGGTGATAAAGTTCCTTACTAAGCAAGGAAAGTCTGTTCAAACCATACTCAATGAGATGTCATCGGTTTACGGGGATTCTTGCCCAGGAAAAACAATGGTCTACAAGTGGCATAGTTTATTTAAACAAGGCAGGGAATCACTTGAAGACGACCCGAGGCCGGGGCGCTCCGTTGAGGTGACTACGCCAGAAGTTATTGCAAAAGTAGAAAAAATTGTATTGGAAGATGCTCGACTAAAAAAGAAACAACTCGCAGAAATGGTTGGAGTATCGGATACAACAATTTTTAAAATTTTACACGATCATCTTGGCATGACTAAGGTTAGCGCACGGTGGGTGCCGAGAATGCTCACGCCATTGCAAAAACAACAGCGCGTGGAATGTTCACGTGCGTTTTTGGACCTCTGCAATGAAGACAAGGATGGCGTATTGAATCAAATTGTTACTGGGGATGAAACTTGGGTTCATCATTATGAACCCGAGTCCAAACAAGACTCCATGCAGTGGCACAAAAAGGGCACAGCACCACCCAAGAAATTTAAGGTTTCACAGTCGGCTGGGAAACTCATGGCAACGATTTTTTGGGACTCAGAAGGAATATTATTGATAGATTATAAAGATAAAGGCATTTCTATAACGGGGGAATACTACGCTTCAATCTTAGAACAGTTAAAAGAAGCCATCAAAGAAAAAAGACGGGGAAAATTAACGAAAGGTGTCCTGCTATTGCATGACAATGCTCCCGTTCACAAGAGCCGAGTCGCACTGGCTGCCCTGCATAAGGTGGGCTTCGATATTTTGAATCACCCACCCTACAGTCCAGATTTGGCTCCGAGTGATTATTATCTCTTTCCAAAAATGAAAAAAGAATTACGTGGTAAGAAATTTTCAACTGATGAGGAGGTTAAGGAGGCGGTTTCGGCGTATTTTTCAGACAAAGATAAAACTTTTTTTTACGAGGGAATAAAAAAACTAATTGAAAGATCTGAAAAATGTATTCGTGTTGCAGGGGAATATATAGAAAAAGAAAAATAATTTTGTGTTTTTATTATTACTCAATACCCTCCATTCCGCGAACTTAAAAACGCCCCCTCGTATGTACGATCCACGTATACACAATTTATAATCAACACTTCTTTACCAAAGGTTACACTGAAAACGCTGTCATCATGCTGGGAGATAAGAAGGTTGGTAAAGAGGCGCACAACCTCAGGTCCTCTTTGGAAACACCGAGTGACGTTTGCAGAGACTTTGTTGAGTCGGTGAGTTGAAAGCTATAACTCTTTTGTATTTTATTTCTAAAAGCAAGATGCAATGCACCGACATTTTTCAGTGTCTAAAATACTTGCTACTATCAAACCGCCTAACACTACATTTATTGGTATTTTCTGTACGGTATACTCGCAACATAGAACTAATGTAAATCAAACTCTGTTTTCTAACAAGTATAGTATACCTTGATAATAATAAAATTCATTTTTTTTCCTTCTAGACTAATGGTATCGTCTTCTCGGCCACTAACTTCCATAAGCTAAACGCTGGCCAGCAAAAGCAGTACATCCAAACCGCCGCAGCTGCCATCAACCAGCGTCTGCTGCATGAGACCTTGGTCCAAGACTGCATATGCACTTACGTGGATCCCTTCAGGGCGCGCTCAGTTTGCTACTCCAAAGATAAGAAAGAAGTGGTGAGTTGGCCTACATATATCATTTATTTATCATTTATCGCTTGTTGTAATATTTTCAAGTTTATACAATTTTAACTACAGAAGCGTAATGTAAGAAATTACCAGCCAAACTCGGCCAAAGCAGTAATGTGAGTTAACTCTAACTCCGATTAATTAATACATGCCTCATTTTAACTATGATATACACAATGTAATTAAAATGGATAATCAATATATAATATCGGAATACAACATGTTTAAATCACTGTTTAAACACTGTTTAAATATCCTAAAGAAAATAAAATGAAAGTATAAAACTGACAATTACTAAAAAGTTGACGGCTCCAGAAATGAAATAAGCTTCCCATATTTACATAAATTGATGTTCAGGATGTTTCAATTGGAGTTGTTTCCAGATATCTAATATTTATTCTTTGTCCACAGGCTCGCCGAAGGAAGTAGGTCTGCTTTCGAACTGTGATCGACAAGTGCCAAATACTCTAGACGTAATGTAGTACCTACATTGTGCAAGTGAAACACACATATATATCGTATACGGGTATCTCGCTCGCACGATCACATCCCTGCTATGAAAACCTGAAACGACATCTACGTTACTGATCCACACTGATTATCGTTTGACCTTGTTACTCGTACGGCTTACTATTAGTCTTTGTAAGTAGTGAGAAAGAGACAAGAGGAATTGATGTTGTTTGACGTTTCCATAGTGGCATTAATTAATGATAATTATGATTATAATGACTGTCATCAGAATCTGTTGTATTTATGAGTACCGGACCGTCACGTGGTACGAACCACTCTGTATTAGATATAATAAATATGTTATTTAATAAACCAGTTATTTTATTACTCCCTAACTACGAACAATATAATATCTCTACGTATCAGTAGAAATCAATTGTTGTTCGTTAGTCTTACTAAAAATCGGATATGATTGATCCTATTCGACTAAATCTGATTTCGAAAAATTTGTGAAGTCCCGGGCAAATTTAAAGGGTGAGAACATTTGGATAAAATGTGAAGAAAATATTGAACATTTTTCTTCATGGCAGGCATTTGATGCCGTCGTTGGTATGATAACCTAGGATCTACTTAAATTAAGGAATAATATTAAGTAATGGTTTCGAACCGACAACATATATATACACAATATTAGAACTTATTTATTTATTTTATTTTTAAAAAGATAACGCCCGCACTAGGAATAAATCCTGTGTCGCGGGGGACTTTACAAACATATAAGAAACGGACACAAAGAACACCTAGACTCGGAACAACGATTTATGGATCACACAAAGTTTTATCCCATGTGGGATTTCAACCCACAACACTCGGCGCAGTAGAAAGCGGCGTGGCGACCGCTTAAGCCACTAGGCCAACCGTGCAGTCACCGAACTATGAAATGTGTAATAATATAATATAGGATGGGCCACTAATTAGTTAACATTTCAAAAAATGTAATAAAAAAATCTTATATTATAAAATTTGTTTATTTAGAAAACTAATTAGTGGGCATTTATTTTTTAAAAATAACATCGTCTAAATGACCACCGGTTCGGCGTTTGCACTCTTCTAAACAAGCACCAAAATTTTCGAATACTTGTCGGCAAAGAGACCGAGAGATCGCCGACATCTCTTCGCTGATTTTTCTTTTAATTGGCGTAGTGTATTTAGTTTAAAATGTAGACACCATTCTTCAAATAATCCCATAAAAGGAAATCTACTGGGGATCGGTCTGGACTTCTGGATCGTAATGGAATGTCGCCTCGACTAGATATTAGCTTTTTCGGAAACGTGTCTTTGACCACCGGCAGGGACTCATTGGATGTGTGACAAGTGGCTCCATCTTGTTGAAACTATGTGTTACGATCGTAGCCAGCAAATTCAAGTAGCATCGGTCCCAAAAGCTCCCGTAACATGTTTGCGCGGGATATTAGATTCAAATGTTAACGAATTATTGGCCCACCCTCTAAAATATATTAATAGTGCCACTATGACAGTAGATATGATGACATATTTGTTGGTTGTCCAATATTCACATTAAACACAGATAAATAGACGTGCTGGTACTGTTTATTCACAAAGGATCTATAGGTCAGATCTATGATGGAGCTAATGAAAAAATTTTTCTCATTAAATTCTAATCTGATCAAGATGTGGATCTACTGAGAATGTTTTTATTTGTAGAATTTCAGGGAACTCATTGGGCAGATCCATGATGGGTTCATTTACTATTTTATTTTTCTTTTAATCCTGATTTTAAGATGTGGAATCACTGAGATTTTATATTCAAAAGGTGCATGTACCTCTCATTAGATATGTATTCTTTCAATGATCTACTGAGAACTCTCCTTTTCACTGGATCGATAAAATGTAACGTCAATTTAGCACAAATTCATGTTTGTACCATTGACTTTACCGTTTAGCGTTAAGTTTTTTTTTTAAAGTGTGAGAACGAAGTGTTGAATTTACTGAAAGTAGGCGTAGTAGAGTATTAAGTATTATGCAATTGCTACAGTCACTGACATTGTTAAAATGAATACAAACGAGAATAGCCACTTTTAGTATCGCTGTCAAGTTAGATCTCCCATAAATTTGAACATTTAGCAATTTATATTTTGTAAGATTTAATTTGTTCGTAAAAAGTCCACACTTCAACGAACAAAGTCAAAAGTTTTAGTTCTATTTCATTATTCCTCAGTTTCCTTCTGCTACATAAGAGTAGAAAGTAGTACGAGTATATTGGAGAGATATTTCAGTTTCAAATGATTTTATCTATAAAGTGTGTCTCAGAGTCTCCGTCAAACAATTTGAACTGTCACCAATGATAAATCTATTTAGTTTTGCAAATCTTTTTCAGACATTCGGATATACAAATCGGATTTTACAGCTAGAATACGCCGGAATTTTCTAAGACTTACTCTGGGAAGTGACGCCGAAAAATCCGCAGAGATGTTTTTTTAAGTCCGTCAACAATGTTAAATAAAACTATGAGAGTACAGTATAGGGGCCAGATTGGCATTTTGAAGAAAAGACTATAGTTTTGAGCCAGCTAATCCATACAGACGGCATACGAGCCCCAATCATCGTGAACCCAAACCGACACTACCCCCAACAGAATAGTTGTGTAGCCTATGGAAACAATCAAAATCACCTTAAAGTTGCTCAACATAACCTATCATTACAAGCCAACACTTTACTCGCATTAACATGTTCGAGAAACATAACATAACAGAAAGCCACGCCTATTTCCCAGAGAGGCTCGCCGTGATAATTGATTTCCTCTTAATACGGTCCTGACACATCTCTTTTGCTTAGTTCATATTCTTCAATCGCTGCATGCATACTCGTGGGTTTCTGATACTTTTTACATGGCTCTTCTTCAGAACATCACCAATTTGATCGGTAAATTTTCGCCGTGAACGACCTCTTCCATCACTTCCACACGCATTCGCTTTGTAAATTTCTATCGTGAGTATTCTGTCATCTATCTTCTCTATGTAACCAAACTAAACTAAACCATCAAAACATTCCCTCTTCAATCTTTGAAATTACATCTTCTTTCACTCTGCAATGTTCTCTTATAACTTCTACTTATTTGTGACTCTTCATTAATATTCATACTATACATACGAGGGGGCGTTTTTAAGTTCGCGGAATGGAGGGTATTGAGTAATAATAAAAACACAAAATTATTTTTCTTTTTCTATATATTCCCCTGCAACACGAATACATTTTTCAGATCTTTCAATTAGTTTTTTTATTCCCTCGTAAAAAAAAGTTTTATCTTTGTCTGAAAAATACGCCGAAACCGCCTCCTTAACCTCCGCATCAGTTGAAAATTTCTTACCACGTAATTCTTTTTTTATTTTTGGAAAGAGATAATAATCACTCGGAGCCAAATCTGGACTGTAGGGTGGGTGATTCAAAATATCGAACCCCACCTTATGCAGGGCAGCCAGTGCGACTCGGCTCTTGTGAACGGGAGCATTGTCATGCAATAGCAGGACACCTTTCGTTAATTTTCCCCGTCTTTTTTCTTTGATGGCATCTTTTAACTGTTCTAAGATTGAAGCGTAGTATTCCCCCGTTATAGAAATGCCTTTATCTTTATAATCTATCAATAATATTCCTTCTGAGTCCCAAAAAATCGTTGCCATGAGTTTCCCAGCCGACTGTGAAACCTTAAATTTCTTGGGTGGTGCTGTGCCTTTTTTGTGCCACTGCATGGAGTCTTGTTTGGACTCGGGTTCATAATGATGAACCCAAGTTTCATCCCCAGTAACAATTTGATTCAATACGCCATCCTTGTCTTCATTGCAGAGGTCCAAAAACGCACGTGAACATTCCACGCGCTGTTGTTTTTGCAATGGCGTGAGCATTCTCGGCACCCACCGTGCGCTAACCTTAGTCATGCCAAGATGATCGTGTAAAATTTTAAAAATTGTTGTATCCGATACTCCAACCATTTCTGCGAGTTGTTTCTTTTTTAGTCAAGCATCTTCCAATACAATTTTTTCTACTTTTGCAATAACTTCTGGCGTAGTCACCTCAACGGAGCGCCCCGGCCTCGGGTCATCTTCAAGTGATTCCCTGCCTTGTTTAAATAAACTATGCCACTTGTAGACCATTGTTTTTCCTGGGCAAGAATCCCCGTAAACCGATGACATCTCATTGAGTATGGTTTGAACAGACTTTCCTTGCTTAGTAAGGAACTTTATCACCGCACGGAATTCAATTTTCTCCATTTTTTTCACTTCGTTCCCGATTAAAATACTTGGTCAACGATAGTTTAATAACTAATGATCCAATCACAACAAATTTTACTATGCAGACTAATTATGAGTCACTGAATACGGTAGGCATCAAAAGAGCGCGTTTACCCGCCTTTTTCACTGTCATTCCGCGAACTTAAAAACTTACCCTCGTACTTCTTAGGGAACGCACCTCTACAGCATTAATTCAACTTTCGTGCTTCTTCTGCCTTACCCAAGTTTCGGTAACATGCATGAAGGTTGGGACCAGCACAAAATTGTACACAGCGTAACGTGCCTTTTTAGACTTCTTTATTGGCAACACAGGAGTGCTGAGCACCATTCACCTTTCTTGCATCTTTGTTTCATGCCTCCATTCCTTACAAACATAAAACCTAAATAAACAAACTGCCACATTTGTTCTACTCTTTTATCTTGAATCGTAATATTCATTCGTGCTATTTTTCCTTTCAAATATCATTACTTTCGATAAGATTCTTTTTCCTCTCTAATAATCTTGTAAGTAACAAGATTATGTCCTAGAATCAGCAAACTCTCAAAATTTATAGACTTTATAAAACATAAAATTTAAATTCACCAGTTGGTTCTTAACACCCACCTATACTTGCGTATACCGCCATCTAGTGGTGATATGATAAACTAAAACAGTTACTGAACTAGATGCGTAGATACTTAAATATTATAAGTAGGAAGAATTTTAGGTGTACAAAGGTAGTTTGATTGCAAGAACAAATTCAAGGTTATCAATTGTTTATTGACAAATTTATTTGTAACTGACTTAAGAAAAGGAGGAGGTTCTCATTGACGGTGTTTATATCAGAGCACGTTAGCTTTTTTGAGTTATGAGTGTATGTGTTTATATTTTTTTGGTACACTCTAGAACTCAAGCGGCTGTACGGTTTTTGTTTTAATTGTTGACGTTTGATTCATCTTAATTATGAGAGCGGCTTCACCTTTTAAACAAAATAAATTTAAATAATAAAATAAACATACCTAGTAAAAAAAACGCTCACAAAAGGTGATTACGAATAAGCAAATAATACCTAATACAGGTCCAGTTATTAAAGTGTTGATAAAAAGAATTAAAATGGGACTCAACGGCTATACAATTTAGGGTAAATAAATATTTTGGACATCTGACACAACGCTGTCTAGCTACAAACTAAGCAGAGCTTATACTGTGATACCTTGACTGACTGATAGAATAGTTATATTGTACACACAAATATTCCGGAGACCTCAAGCACAGCAGTTGCTTCTATTACCGAGATAATTAAAGAAATGAAGAACACATTTTATTATTATTTTTCACGGTAAAGACACTTTGAAGGCAGTAAAATAATTCGTTATCAACTTATTTCTACATAAAATAGTTCGTCTGTGTGCGAACGCTTCAAAAGGTGTGCTAAGACTTGCCTTTGATGGACTAGTACTAGGATAGGTGGACTATATCAGTCCATTTACCATAACACTACCGTATTTAATGTAAATTTAATGTATTACTAACACGTGAGGACCTATTGTATCTATTATTATACGTCGTACGGTAGAAGTCGCGGCCCGACCGGCGACCCCGATACGACTGCTTTTCATCGCTGCTTGCTGCGCATAAGAATGGTTACGATTAGTGTTTACATGGTGCGAGAATTTATTTCTTAACTCCTTTACACGGTGGCAGATTTAGCAAAAGGCTATAGTCAGGTAGGGTATATATGATACAAAAACCCAATATTGATTTTTATGTCGCTTAAATTGGTTTTTTCTTATCAAATTACGATATTTTTTATACTGTTCCTTCATAGCTATAAAGTAATTTGATGAATTGTAAATAGTTATGCGATAAAGATATGGTTTAGTATCAAATAAGTGTATTGCTATTTACCCCCAAAAAGGGTAATTATCAGACATGAACGGTAAAAAATAATACTGCTTGTATTTTCTGTATTCTTTCAATATTAATCGAATCGTAGTGAGTCAACGAAAAGTGCACCCACCGCATATAGTAGATTTCGCGCCAAAATTTAAAGTGATTTATGAAATATTACGTCTTATTTGACTGACTAGATTTATGAAATATTATGTAAAATATAGTATTAAGGAATAACATAATTACATATTATGATATAATTTATTTTCTATTTATATTTGTAAGGAACTTGTTTTACATTGGAATGCGGTTATATTTGAAATGTATTTAAATGAAATATAATGCTGTCTTATTTTTATTTACAGTTTTCAGAATGTTATTTTTATCCCACCTGACCCTATACCTACATATTCTACATAGAAACACTACATAATATGAAAAATTACTGAACGTTTTATATATTTCAAAAACGTTCAGTAATTTTTTTTTTTTTTTTACACCTTCAAAAAATTTAATGTTCCAAATTTTCATTTATTTATTAATTATCACATTTTTTTTCTCCGTGTACCTAAATAAATGTGATCTATTACGATTGTGAGATTATTACACTATCAAATTTCTTACTTAAATATTGAATACTTTGAACTAGAATGTGTGTAAATAGTCTCTATTACAATATTATTATTGAAAAATTAAAATTTCGGTTTTCAATACATGAAGCCCGCTTGTACGGGCGTGCTGGGTGTCAAAGCACAAACGCGACATTTTTGAGGAGGGAGGGCAAAAACAGGTATAGAAGTATCGACACTAAATTAAAATAATGAATGGTGTCGTGGGACACCAGGTAGGAACGAAGTTCCTTCGGATAATGTGGAATCGACACAATTTGCAAAAAAAATCGTGCTCAATTTTATGTAGGTTTTCTTGATTTTTCTCTTAAATTTTGCTGATTAGTTTTTATTTAAATACAAGAAAGTAGGAAATTCAGTATTTTAGGAAATAAAATAATAAATTCCTTAAAATAATAAAATAATAAATTCCTTAAAATAAAAAAAACATCGTAATTCAAATTTCAACTGAAATAACAAAAAAATATGTATCTTTATTTTTTTTATCAACATTATTATCAATTAAAAACTACATAGAAATAGAAAAATAGAAAAAAATAGTACGAATGTTAAGTACGTGATAGATAGTATGAAACGTAGCACACAGGACGCGCTTTCGCGCCTGCGCACGTCTCATTTAACGGTTTTATTCCACGCACTTTTTTCCACAGATTTATTCCACGCACTTTTTCCACGGATTTTTTCTTACGGTTTTACTATCACATTTTTTTCAGTTCGGTCCCGCAGCGAAATCCCTATCCCCTCCAAGCCTGCCGTAAGGAACTTCGTTCCAAAAAAAAATAATAACATTTATTTGTTTCACCAATATATATATATATATATACCTAGTCTTGCCATAAATATTGTAATAAAGAAAAAAGAAAATTGTTAACTGCAAATAACATTTATTACTTTTACAGTGTGTCAGTTTAATACATAAATATAAAACAATTAAAAATATAAAAAGCTTATTCGAAGTGGTCTCCATTGGCTGCAATACAGTCCTTTAAACGATGAGGCCAGTTATCAATAGAAGCACGCACTCTTTCCATGGGAAAATTCTTCACTGCCAATCGTATAGATTGTTTTAGGGACTCCAAATTATCATGGCGTTTAGAGCAAGCTGTACTCTCTAAAACTGACCACAAATCATAATCCAGCGGATTAAGATCGGGACTAGACGACGGCCAGTCTTCAGCTCTGATGAAGTCCGAAACGTTCGATTCCAACCAAGACTGCGTGGACCGAGCTTTATGACCCGGCGCCGAGTCTTGCTGGAAGGACCATACTTGGTTATTGAACATGGTGATGTTAAGGGGCTTAACTACCTTCTCAAGAATGGTATCTTGATACACTTGTGCCGATGTTTTGATACCTTTTTCACAAAAATATGGCTCAGTCACTCCTTCATAGCTAACACCCCACCAAACCATCACTGAAGTCGGATAATGTCCACGTTGCACTCTGTCGACTAATTGGGAAGCTTCCTTAGAGCTTTGAGCATAAATACGGTCATTTTGTTTGTTAAAATGTTGCTCAATTGTAAAAATTTTCTCATCCGTAAACAAAATTTTTCTGTGACCTCCCTTTGCGTACCGCTTCAGTAGTTGTTTCGATTTTACCACCCTATTCTTCTTTAAATTATCAGTTAAGAAATGGCCAGTGCGTCTCTTATAGGCTGCAAGTCCTAAGTCATCTTTTAAAATACGCGACATGGTTCTAGGTGCTATCTTCATTTCCCGAGATAAAATCTTTTGCTTTCGGACAGGATTTCTTCGAATTCTTTCCCTTACTGCTTTGACCACCTTTTTCGTACGAACACTACGTGGACGGCCAGATCTTTTTCTGTCACAAACAGAGGAGGTCTCATTGTACCTATTAATAGCCCGGTACACAAACATTTTACTAATACCAAGTGTATGGAGAGTTTTAAAAATTGCATTTGGCTCCATACCTACTTTGTGTAATGCTATCACAGCGATTCGGTTCTCTTTATCACCCCACACCATTTTAATATCGCAAAATATTTTACAATGTATTGGCGCCAAAATGAGAAAACACAATGAACAATCGTATAAAAATGACAGATTCGAAATTCAAATGTAATATTTTTTTATAATTAAGTGTAACAGTATTTATGGCCAGACTAAGTATATATGTTACAATGTAGGACAGCTTGCTTTATAATAGATATGAAACAAGTATTAGCCTAAGTTACTCATAAATAATGTATATTATTAATATTTAATTTAATTTTGTATCCACGTACACACTTTACTTACTTACTACTACCTACTTTACGAACTTGAAAGTTGTACTTGAAACCTGTACTTGAATTTTTCAAATACAACTGAAACCTTTTTACTTATTTGATATATGCAGCATAAACTCATTGCAAGCTAAAATGTCATTAACTGAAATGCTAAAAAAGAATATTGCTTATTTGATGTTGTTGTGTTATGTGAGCCAGGCGTTAGGTGCGAGCGAGAGGGTCCGAGCACGACCGAAGACCGACGGAGCGACACTCGCGACTCTGTTGCCGATCAGTGCACCTCACAATGTTCCACGAGAAACTTGACGTTAAGCTCATTCGCCAAGTGAAGGAGAACCCGGTCTTGTACAACTACTCGCATGAGAAGTATATGGACTTCAACGCCCGGGAAGTAGCTTGGCAGAAGATCGGAGATGAGCTGAAAAGGCCAGGTTTGTATTTACATTTAGTGTTTACGATACTCTGTACCATTGGTTCGAGTGTATTCGATAGTGTTCCTGCGTGAATATTATTCGAGTATCGAGTGAATAACAAATATTATGTTTTTGATTAATGATGTGACTGTTATCTTTAAGTAGCTAAGTACTCCTTCTTCTTACAGCTGCAGATTGTAAAGTCAGATGGATTAATATAAGGGACGTGCACCGAAGAATACTGAGAAAAAGTTTAGGCAATTCGACTCGTCCGTGTAAATCTTACAAGTATGACAGTGAGCTTGTTTTCATGAGACAGCATTATAGAGACGTCTCCGCCCCCTCAGCCAGCTGTGACGACGAAGATAAAGGTAACGATTGGAGTGCTATGATTTGCGATAACGATGATAATGGTATGCAAGATGCTTCTTGCAGCGATGACTCAGAAAAACCTATTAAGAAAATTAAAACGAAACGTAAAAAAGCTAAGAAGCGAAAAGCGAAAATTTCATATGAAGAAGAAGAAAAACAAACAACTTCGACATTCAATGAAGCGCCGGTTATTTCAAGTGACTTTGATGCAACAGACCCAGTTGATGCTTTTCTATTAAGTATCGGGGCTACGCTAAAAACGTTTTCACCATATCACTTGAATGTCGCTAAAAGTAAAATTTTCGCAGTCGTTCAAGAGCACGACTTACAACAAATAGTTCAAAAGGACAGACATGAACAAACTGATGTGAAAACTTCTACGTCGGGGGGGATGTATATCGTGTAGGGAATGCTGTACATTCCATGTGATTGTTGTTTGTACAAAACGCCGGCTAGTTATAACACGTGAACATATTATAGGTGTAATAATATCGCGACTGCGGCTTAAATATCACTTTAAATTATTTATTAATTTACAAAGCTAAATATTAAATGTAAAACTATTGGCAACTATATTTTACAGTTTTATTATGTCCATGAAACAAACAGGTGTCCTTTTGTTATAAGTTGTAAAGTTAAGAAATGAATGTATTTGTTGCTTTAGAATTTAAAATCACCTCTTTATTGCTATTAAGAGACAATACGACAGCTCCCTTTAAACACTAGTTTCATGTAAAAAAAAATCCTATCTGTATGATGTACGAAAGCGAGTCTGACGCTCCGATTTACACTTTAGGTACTGATCTGATCATTATAAATTCTTTATGCTTTTATAAATAGGTACTGAATATATTATACGAGTATACTTAATACGTAGCATCCCTCAATAGTTTTAAAATAAAATAAATAAATTATCAAAATTCCATTAAAACTCACCTAATCTTAGAGGTACCGTATGTCGTTTTATACTTTTTAACATTCAATTTTTCAATTTACAATTTTTACGAATAAATTTTAATGTAAATTTATAAAACAAAGCAAGAAAACAAATACGTATATAATACAGAATGAAAATAAATTTATTCATTATTAGCTATATATTAATCGTAGTTGTTATCGAAAGACGTAGTCCTTCGTTTATTTTAGCAAAATAAACGAAGGATCTATCTACATGTGGCCCAATTCGAAGGGGAGGGTCACGGGGGACATGAAAATCGTACACATCAAATTGAAAAATATAAAAAAATTATAAAGTAAATAAAGCAATTTTCTCGTTCTAATAAATATTGAATATCTACCTATGTAATTTATTGATCTATGGTAAAGATACCTAAGATAATGTGCTTTTACTTGGTTGTGACACTAGTTGTAACTGAAATTTAACCTGTTCCAGTTAGATATTTTCATGGTAAAATCTGAATGAATGTACAGAAGAGCTTCTTAATGTGAAGAAAGTATTAGATTCTTGTTCTCATTTCTTGAGTGTTCCTGCTGCCATTGTAGTTACAAAGCATTAGTTAAATCTAAGGAAATGAAATCGAGAATTGAGTATTGCAGTAATGGAGTTCTTTGATATTCCTCCTATTCTGTACCCGTAAGAATGGTTATACAGTATCTTTTAGATGGACTGATTTGAAATATGTTATGTGTTAAATCGTCAAGTGAAAATTAGTCGAGTAACCGTGGTAGCTGATTGTACGCGGGTCGTCGATCGATATCTCCCTCGCACATCGTGGCGGCGTCGCTCGTCGGAGCGCCCGCACGCTCGCCGACACGTCACGCGCGCTCGATGTACAAACCTCGCCTGCACCACAGATAACATAGATTATGTAATTACATTAGCCTACAACCGCCATTCTCTAAGTGTGTTCCGCGGAACCCTAGGGTTCCGCGACATCCCTGTAGGGGTTCCGCAAGAATTTAGAAAAAATTCCAAACACCTCTCTCTGGTCGACCGTTCTGACGCGGCGTATCACGATTCACGAGGCGCAGCCGACCTTAGTCACCTCGTACAATTTTACTATGCCGCCACCGCGGATATCTACTTGTGAGCGCGAGTCCCTTTGATAAAAGCGCGCGAGTCCCTTTGATAAAAGCCGCCCCTGAGATTAACAATAATTGTAAACAAGCTACTTTCGGCTCTAATTTTAAAACGTAAAGTCGAAATTGTTTACACAGCATTTTTTGTATTTCTATTTTTATTTCGGCTTGTTATTTATCAAAGGCGCCGACTCGAGTATTTTTGAGAATGTTCGAGATCTGGCTAGGACTATAAAAGCGGCGATCGCGCCTCGACGCTTAGTTAGTCGACGATTAGTGTTCGGAGTGATTAGTACCTACTTGCTAGAAACAAAGTGTTTAGTGTTCTACTGCTGTATTCTGATTGTACATTTCTTCTTTGGACTAAACTCTTTTACGCAGTAACGATCGTGCGTTATTTTGACCCCACCATCCTGACATGTAACATTATTAATAAAGAAGAATGGAACGTTGGCTTACAGGCGTTAAACGTGTTGCAACAACATCTTCTAACGAAGCCGAATGTTCAAAATCAGATCGCGCGGAGTATACAGCAATTACCGATCCAGACGATTATGCAACGACGTCAAGTTCCACGGTTTCAAAGGCGAAAAAAAGGAAGTATGATGAATCATATATCAATTTCGGATTTGTTGATTCCAACGGCTCACCTCTCTGCATGTTATGTAGTAAACTGCTTCCTAATAGTTCCATGGCACCTGCCAAGTTGCGCCGGCATTTAGAAACTGTACACCCCGAGTCTAAAGACAAAAATAAAGAATTTTTTGTACGTAAAAAAGAACAGTTATTGGAAAGTCAAAAAACTATGATGCATGTAACCCAAACTATCAATGAAAAGGCCACAGAGGCATCATATTTAGTTAGCTATCGCATTGCACAAGCAGGTGAAGCGCACACTATCGCTGAGAATTTAATAAAACCATGTGTGTTAGACATAACAAAATGTATGCTCGATGAAAAATCTGCAAAGCATGTTTCTACTGTGCCGCTATCAAACGATACTGTTTCACGGCGAATTCATGATCTGGCAAGCTACGTCAAACAAGAATTAGTTACACGTCTACAAGAAACACGATTCGTCTTGCAAATAGATGAGTCTACTGATGTCGCTGGTCTGGCTATCTTGCTGGTTATCGTGAGATATCCATATGAAAGTTCTTTGGAAGAAGATATGCTTATGTGTTCACCGCTGCCCACAAAAACTACCGGAGAAGAAATTTTTAATAAAATAAATATATTTTTTGGGGAAAATAATCTCAGTTGGAACAATTGCATTGACATTTGTACAGATGGGGCCAAGGCGATGACGGGTATTACAGCAGGACTAGTGTCACGAATAAAAAATAAAGCGCCTAATTGTAGTTCCAGCCATTGTATCCTGCATAGACAAGCACTTGCGATGAAGCAAATGCCGTCAAATCTAAAATTAGTTATGGAAGAAGCGGTAAAAATAATTAATTTTATCAAAACACGACCACTACAATCCCGATTGTTCTCATTATTGTGTGAAGATTATGGCAGCAAACATAAAACACTGCTGCTCCATACAGAAGTGCGATGGCTGTCTAGGGGTAAAACTTTAACAAGGCTATTTGAACTTAGAGCCGAGTTACAAATGTTTCTTTCAGATACTGCTTTTAATTTGAAAGACCGTTTGTATGATAAAACTTGGTTGTTCCGACTGTCTTTTATGGCGGATATCTTTCAAAAACTGAACGAATTAAATGTATCATTGCAAGGTAAACAAACAACAGTGTTCCAGGCCTGTGATAAAATAACTGCCTTCAAAAGAAAATTAGATTTTTGGATTATTTGCGTTGGAAAGAGAGAAATAGAAAGCTTTACCTCACTCAATGAGTTTGTTAGCGATAACGATTCAGAAATGTTTCAAGATGATGTATTTGAGGAATTGGTCAAATATCTCACTTCGATGCGCGCATCTTTTGAGAAGTATTTTCCCGAAGAACAAAATACAAAAATGAAACTGAATTCATGGATTCATAATCCTTTTTTACCCAACTTACAAAAGCCCGAAAGTATGTCAAACGAGATATATGAATCTCTTTTAGATATGTCATCAGACACAAGTATGGAGGTACTGTTCAAAACGACGCCTCTCAACGATTTTTGGTGCAGAATTCGTGATGAATCTCCAATGCTTGCCAAAATGGCTCTGAATATTCTTCTCCCGTTCCCAACAACATATTTGTGCGAAACAGGATTCTCAACCTATGCAGCTACGAAAACAAAATACCGCAATAGACTGGACGCCGAACCTGATATGAGACTTCAACTGTCCTCTATCAAACCTGATATCAACCAATTGATGAAAAATAAAAAACAGTTTCATACCTCCCATTAGATTTTTTTTCTTTTTTAATAACTTCTATTATTATACTTGTTATGTAAGTAAGTAATAACTAACTGTTACATTGTACTTTTATTATGCTTATTAATAAAGAATACACTTTTAAAAACTATTGTTTTATTATAGGGTTCCGTCAAGTATTTCGCTTTCCAAAAGGGTTCCGTCACCAAAAAAGATTGAGAACCGCTGGCCTACAACTACACTAATGTCATTGAACACATCACGACTTTTTGTCGCATAACAACTTACGTTTTGTAAATTTATTGCGTTTATTTTTTGAATTAAAAGGGTTTCATTCGACGCCTACAGCGACTGTGTTTCATAATACATCAAAAAAATATTTAACTAAGTTACATTAAAGTGAGTAACCAACATATAGTCCCCCTGATCCTATCTGGACTTTGGTAATCACTACATATAAATAAACTCATACCTACTAACAATTACTTTTTTAATATATGTAAATATTTTTAACAGCATATAAAATAAATTAGTAGATTTGTATCTTGCTCAGTGCTAGTATATATACCTACTTATTTATACTTATTTGAAAATGCATAAATCATTGCATTTACGTACTTCTGGAACCCATTTAAAATTTTAATGCTCATGTCTTAAATAGCGTCGTGTAATATAAATTTGCATAACTCAATATGTTTTTATAATTATTTTGTGTCTGCGTTTTCATAAATGTACACCAATAGTCGTAGTAGTATCCATTACTCAAATGCATATACGTAGGTATCTAATTTCACCTGTGCTTGTATATAACCAACCTAACTAAATATACAAGGTAAATACTACAATAAGACCGAGCGACAAATAATATTACGCGCCCGGTGTGCGCGGTTCCTTCCGAACCGGTCCGTCTCGTTCACGTAACGGCGCACTTCGCCACGTTGCCGCTCCGCGCTGCGCGTCGCGCAGTCGCGCCGAGCCCGTCTCGCCGTCGCCTCGTGACATACCGGCCGCTGCCGCTGTTGCAATGCCGCTGCCGTTCAACAAGAACTTGGATCTAAAGTTATTGGACTTGGTCAAAGAAAACCCAATTCTGTACAACATTAAACATTCCAAATACCTAGACTTCGATGCGAGGGAAGTTGTTTGGCAAAAGATTGGTGACGCTCTGAATAGACCCGGTAAGTTTATTATTACACTCTATCTGCTTTGAAATAGAAGTTGTTTTTCTTTGCACACATTTTAAAAACATATTTTGTGTTCGTGTTATCATATTGTGTACACAATAAGATTTCAAATTGCTTGTTATCTAGGGCAGTCAACATTATTCAAGCTGTTGTGTTCATAATATAATATGAAGAGTCTTATTGCTTATGGAATGGAGGTTAGAATTGTATGTTGGCAGTGTTAGAAGTGAAACGTTTTGATATTGTTATCAGTGTATAAGACAGTTTTATTCAATAAACGGTACATAGGTGAGTGAGTTATAATAAGAACAATGTGTTTCAATTATATCAGCGACGGTATAGCAATAAACACAAAAATCTTGTTTCTTTGCAGAGATTTGTGGTAACTTATTGTACTAGTCTAACGATTCCTCGCATACATTGCACATGCACGTATGATGTAGTGATTTAAGCGGTCACCGCGCCACTTCCTACTGTGCTGAGCCTTGTGGACCGAACCCTACGTGGACCTACACTTGTTATTCTGAGTCTGGGTGTTCTTTGTGATCGTGTGTTTTTTAAATTGTCGCGTCACTGGATATATTCCTAGTGTGGTAGTTGGTTTTGTTCTAAATATCAATTTCACTTGTTTTTATTTTATGAAGGGCCACCCGTTGGCGTCATTCCATCTTCGAAAATGTGATCATATTCAGGAGGATATGAAGTTTGGGCAGTGGGTACAAGTCTCTTATAAGATAAGGACTAAGACTTCGGTAGTTGGAAGTGGCCAGGGTCAAGTACTCTTAATTTAAAAAGACATTAGGATACCTACTGTGTATCAATTGGCCATTAATTAACGTATACGCCTATAATAGTTTGTCGTTCACCAGCTGTTAATACGCTCGCGTTTCTTATTTCGTACTTCAAACTTTAAAAATGACGAACTCTCATATACTTCTTTTAGCACTTTAATGGTGAAATATACAAAAATATTTTCTTTAAGGGGCGCTTACAACATTAAGAACATCCGCTGCCAAAATTACGAGAGGAACACGATTAAAACAACAACCAATCATTTAATAGTAGGCAAAAGACAGATTGACAGATTTTGTTTTGAATGTTATTCCTAACACTTATTGTCTATAAATAATTTTAGTAAAATTGTTAATAAATATTCATTAAATCTTAAAAAAAATCAAGTTTGTAGGCTCAGTGATTGATTGAGTGTATGCGTTGATGAACCCGTCACTCAGCCAGAGCAAGTATTGCAAGCAATATACGAGTATTGTATAAATATTTATAACTCAATGTGTATATGTAGATAATCAAAGCCTTTCATCACAAACCCGTTATAGGTTTTATATACCCCACTTTCTACCATCGCACCGCTCGCCATCGTCATCCACATACATTGGAACCTAAATGGTCACGCACAGTGCGCTTTCAGAGAAATTTTCTCCCGCGAACAATCCCGTTATGGAATAAGCTCCTTGCCGAAGCTTTCCCTGGGAACTACAGTATGGGGCTCTTCACGAAGGGGGTTAATAGGTTTTTAAAGGGTCGGCAACGCGCACGTGATGCCCCCGGTGCCACAGGCGTCCATAGGCTGCGGTAACCGATTACCATCAGGCGGGCCGTATGCTTGTTTGCTACTGTCGTGGTATATAAAAAAAAAAAAGGTTTTGCTGATAATAAAACTAAGCTAAATAAAACGAATAGATCAAATATAGAAAGGACATCGACCACTTTGAATGGATTCCTGGCCTACAGATGGACAATTTATTATTAAAACAATCTACAGTATTTAACAGTCTGCTGCTGGGCATAAGTCTCTCCTTAGCAAGCAGGTTTTGGCTTACAATATCACGCGGGCCAGACGGGAATAGGATTCGTTTCAAGTTTTCCTTTTCTTTGTAGTGATCTTTTTCTGAATCATTTGCTTCCTCGGTCGCCTGTTACGACATTCGCCCGATGAATGGGGTGACACTACGTATTCTTAATCCGTTACCACAAGGACGTGATTATTGAAATAACAATACAATATTTCAGTGGCCTATACCAATTGACTGTACAGTTGGCCTAGTGGTTTAAGCGGTCGCCACGCCGCTTTCTCCTACGCTGAGTGTTGTGGGTTCAAACCCCACATGGGACAACACTTTGTGCGATCCATAAATTGTTGTTCTGAGTCTGGGTGTTCTTTGTGTCCGTTTCTTGTGTGTATGTAAAGTCCCCCGCGAAGCAGGATTTATTCCTAGTGCGGGCGTTGTCTTTATTAAATAAAAAAGAAAATAGAAAACATAATTTCATGAAGCTAAGTATGAAGTCAGTTATGTTATTAAATAAAACGCATTGTTAATAGTAACTATTT
This sequence comes from Hypercompe scribonia, assembly GCA_949316085.1. Taxonomy (NCBI): domain Eukaryota; kingdom Metazoa; phylum Arthropoda; class Insecta; order Lepidoptera; family Erebidae; genus Hypercompe; species Hypercompe scribonia. Next base: position 13,267,080 of record OX438993.1, read on the forward strand.
TCTTTTTATATTTCAATCACTTTCATAAATGATTATATGCTAATATATATTACTTAAGCATATGTTTGAAAGGGGTACTAGTTGTAAAGACAAGCAAGGGTCGTCGCTGGGAGAATAATCGGTATCCCTTTTAGAATGCAAATCGAAGCAGTAAATCGAACACAGTAACATTGACAGTACGAAAGAGCGCAAGGAAAGCAAATGACATTTAGTCAAGTGTTGCTAGGACAGGGAAAAAAATCTTTACACGCGACATTTGATTCTTTATTTACGTGGCAACACGGTTGCTTTAGGACGTACCTGCACTCGATAGCTAAGAGGGAATTAAGTCCCGCCTGTCACCTTTACGACTTTTCGTCGACACGATTCCGACACACCACCCCGTTTGACGTGACGTTTAATGTGTCGTTAGATTCATTCTTTTGATCACGAGAGAGACACTACTGTATTCTTGTCTCTTATCATGTACATCCCTTGTCTTAACAAATAATTGATGTTGCACTCATGTGACGCAATCTGCTGGTCTGTAAGGATGGCGTAGTGCAGTGGTTTAAACGGTCACCTCGCGGCTTTAACCCGCACACGAGACAACACTTTGTCTAATCCACTAAATTCTGTGCCGAGTCTGGTTTGTTTCATACTCGTATATGTTTGTAAAGTTCCCAGCGACACAGGAATGTTTTTACAGCGGGAGTTGCACAAAAAATTTTTTTTTTTACCCCATTACGCCACGAAGGTTACATTTTTCGAGTGTATAATTTCACTCGTTTAATCTACAAAGCAGGCATACTACAGCTAGGTGTTATTAGGCACGTCCTAATTGTGACTACCCCCTCAGAGATTAACTATGCTATCAATATGTCTAATACTTTATCCTAACAAATACTCCATTCTGTTTTCAGCTCTTATCTGCAAATCCCGATGGGTGAACATAAGAGATATGATGCGCCGGAAGATCCGCGACCGACTGCGGAACCCCACCGCTCACAGCTACAAATACAAATACGAGGACGAACTATCCTTCATGTTGCCCTACTTCAAAGAGACCCCGACGACAGGAACCAGCGATGAATATCCAGAATTCTTAGAAGATAGCGCTTGCGAGGTCGAAATGCCTACAGAAGTGTTTGTTGACGAGAGCATTGACTACGAAGAGCCTAGGGAAACGAAACCGGTGCTTAGAAAAAGACAAGAAGAAGTCAGTTCCCCACAAAATGGCACCTTTCAAGAACCAGTTTATCAAGAGCTCAGCCCTACGGACCCTTTGGATGTGTTTCTGTTAACGATAGGGTCTACATTAAGGAAGTTTAGCCCTTACTACATGAATCAGGCGAAGAGTAAGATCTTCCAGGTGGTCCAGGAATACGAGCTGCAGCAGATTATGAGCAAGGATGATCAAGTGCCGGGCAGTAGTACCACGTCTATTATGTGATATGTTAGATGTAGATATAGCCAATATAGTATTTTTGTTATGGTTCTTTGATGTTTTGTCTCTACTATAAACTTGTTTTACCCACGACTGTACGGAAGGATGCATAGTCGCTTAACAGGTCACCTTACGGCATCTTACTGCGACGAGTGTTGGGGATTCGATACCTACATGGGACAAAATGTTGTGTAATCTATAATTCGTTGTTCTGAGCCTGGGTGTGTCCGTGCCATGGATGTTTGGGAAATCCCCAGTTGTCTTTTGTAAGAACAGGAAAAACACGAACACTTAATATCGCAGTTAACAACGCAGTTCTCTTAGTACATAATAAAATGTCAGTTCACGGACATTTGTAATTTCAAAGCTAACATTTTTCAAGATAGTGTCATTATTAAATATTTTTATGTTATGTAAGAATGTAAAATTTTTGTCGCGAGTGAGGAACTGAATACCCTTCTTGTGACCTCTAGCTTAGCAGTCAGGGTCACCAGCGGCTAGAGCAACAGCTCTCAATAAAATTATAAACGTATTAGGTAGGTAATGATATACAAAATAATAAAAATAATATGGGCTCGCCACCTACTACGTGGGACCAAAATACAGGCGAAAAGTGGGCGTTTAATATGCCTCTGCCTACTCCTCTGGAGAAATAAGCGTGATTTTATGTATATATGTTTAATAACATAAAGATAGCGCTTGCGAGGACACACAGAAAACACCAAAACAAATACTTTCAGATACTACTGTGGCGACTTCTACGTTTATCACAAAAATATACAACAGCATCATCTAGCGAAGATACATCGAACTACGAATGATAATAATGAGCTACGACGCTACTACTAATCCTGTATCGCGAAATTGAGATTCGCGTGGCATATATACAACATCCCAACATCAACAGTAGACCGTGGCCCGCCAGACATGATCACCTCGCCTGGTCGTAGGATCCTCCCTTTGTGTCGCAGGGACATGACACTCGTTCTTCTACACTACAAATACTTTTGGTCCTACCTGGGAATCGAACCAAATTAATTACAATAAAAGAAAACAACCAATACTTAATGTTTACTGATGTAATGCATAATATGTAAATGTTCTAGAGTGAACCCACACGGAACCCACACAAGCTTTGGTTGACAGCTGTTCACTGTTTCATATGTGTTCAGTAGTATGTCTTGCGCACCCACTTGATCTTGGGCCCCCTTTGAGACATGATCTTCACTGATGCGCTGGCAGCCGCCTTCACCACATCTTGGATCTGGAAGATCACAGGTAATTATGTAGTCTGTAGAACCTCATAGGCCATAGATTACTAGGAGGGTGTTAATTCCTCGAGCGTTTTTAGTGTGTAGTAGCATCGCTTGCAGTTTTTATGGTGTCGGTTGCTGGTAGACGAGACCTGGTAGAGAGTGGTCACGGGCACGTGGACATGTAGCTCTTAAGATGTTTAAGTGTCGTTAAGACTTTTTGGATTTGGTTCTTGGTCCCTCAATTGGCTGAAGCCCCCTTAACTTCTCACTCGGTGAATGGTATTAGACATTAAATGAGTAAATTAAATAGGTGTTAGAAAAATTTCGGACATTTGACACAGCGTCAGATGACACAGTACAAGACATCTGTTCGGACATCTGACACAGTATAACACTTGTGTTCGGACATCTGACTCGCTATCTAGCTTCCAACTAAGCAGAGCTTGTACTGTTGTAGACAGATTGACTTGTAGAACAGTTATATATTTTTTATATAAATACATACATATTAAACATAAAAAACCCCTAAACTCCGAAACATAGGTTTGTAGATCATACAAAAATTTGGTCTGACAAGGAATCAAACCCAAAACCACAGGCACAGCAGTCGCATTCGCTACCGTTGCGCCACCGAGAGGGTCTGAACAGTTTAACACCGGTTTTCTGATCGGTCGTGTGTGATCTGAAGGGTCTAGTATTGTATTCATCGATGGTGTCCCCATATATCCTTGTCTATAGCCGTGGCTACATTTATTACTGGTAATACTCACACTGATCATGAGACCCTGCGCGTTCCCCACGAGCATGTCCATGGCCTCCTTGTCCTCCTGCGTCCCGTGGTGGCCCAGCGAGTAGCCCTTCACTGTGGTCAACATCTTCAGCTGACCGCTAATCGTTGGGATCCTTTCGCACACTTGGAGAAGATTCTGTCGTAACAAAGTATTGGTAAGAGAACGTATAATTAGACCCCTGAAATATTTTTTAAGGTTTGCGCTTATGAAGAATATGATTATTTTAATGAAATGAAATAAATAAAATTTATCGTACATCTGACACACAACGCCATCTATTACAGTTTTCAAGTAAACAGACCTTGTACTGTAATAAAAGTTAGGCTGGCGGATATTATAGAATATGCTTTTTCTTATAAATACGTTGATATTGTTGATAGAAAACAATTAAACTGCGAACTCGTAAGTTAATCGTAGTGTTAGTTAAATAATAATATAATATTTCAGACGTCTGACACACAACACCATCTAGTCTCAAACTAAGCAGGTCGTATTATACTAGAAAACTGATATATATACAATATATACATGTCTACTTTTTTGTAAATACATACATATCGTACGAGGTGTGTTCAAAAAGTATCGCGAAAGTATTTTCGCGGGTTACGTATATTCGAATTTCGATTTTTTTGTGGCATTATGTTGGTACATATGTCTCTCACTTATGCTGACAAGTTCGGCCATTTTGAATGTTCAGTTAATTGTTGACAGCTGCTTTGCTTGCACGTGTTTTGGTTCGTCTTCGATTTTTACCTATTCAAAAAAATGGAACAAAGAACCTGTATCAAATTTTGTGTGAAAAACTAAATTAAATACACGGAAGCATTCCGAATGTTGACTATGGCATACGAAGAAGCCACTTTGGACAAAAGCAACGTTTATCGGTGGTACAAAATGTTTTCAGAAGGCCGAGAAGTTGTGAACGACGAACTGACGAAAAAAATTGATGAAGTGAAGAAAATGATATTGGCCATTCGTCGAATCACCGTTAGAGAAATTGCCGAAGACCTAGGCATATCGATTGGCTCGTGTCATTCGATTTTAATCGATAATTTGGGCATGAGACAGGTCGCCGCAAAAGTCGTACCAAAATTGCTCACTCACCGCTGCTTGTACGCGACTTCTTGGCCAAAAACAACATACTAATGACCGCAGCCACCGTATTCCCTAGATCTTGCCCCTGTGACTTTTTCTTGTTCCCGAAACTGAAGAGGCCCATGAAAGGACGACGCTACGCCACGATAGACGAGATAAAGACGGAATCGAAGGAGGAGTTGAATAAGATACAAAAGAAATATTTTTTGAAGTGCTTCGAAGATTTGAAAAACGTTGGTTAACTTTGAAGGGGACAAAATAGATATTCAGGAATATTTAAATAATTTTTGAAAATATATAAAATTCGCGATACTTTTTGAACACACAACGTACATAGAAAACATCTAAACTCCGAAACAAACATCAGATCATACAAACATTTGGTCTGACTCGGGATTCGAACCCGAGATCTCAGGTTCGGCAGTCGCGTACGCTACCTCTGCGCCAATCGAGGCAGTCGAATAAATTCGATCGAAGTACTAATAGAAGGACGAGCGCCAATTTATCAGTGAGCGTATAGTGCAGGGCCGGCAGCTGCGGGCGTACTGTGGTCACACTGCGGGCACACTGCGGGTATACTGCGGGCACACTGCGGATATACTGCGGGCACACTGCGGGTATACTGCGGGCACACTGCGGGCACACTGCGGGCACACAGCGGGCACACTGCGGGCACACTGCGGGTATACTGCGGGCCCACTGCGGGCCCACTGCGGGCCCACAGCGGGCACACTGCGGACACACTGCGGGCACACTGCGGACACACTGCGGACACACTGCGCACGTACCGTCTTGATCCTGTGGTCGCCGCACTCGTGCGCCAGCTTCTTGGCCAGGCGCGCCACCTCGTGCGACTGCGCCACTATGGCCTTGGACGTGGTCAGCACGTCGTGCTGCTTGTCTGCCGCAGGGTAAGAGCAACATGCGTTACGTTTGCTTAATATGTTAGTTAAACGACATTTTATTAAAGATGAAGATCTGCCGAGTTCTAAAAAATCCCTTAAAAGTACGCCCGGCCGCGGTGGGCCGTTGTGTGGGAATTGAACCGCCTACGTTGGGCCATTCTGGGATGCGGGAATAGTTTTTATCGAGACGTCTAGAAAGTGTCCCCTCCCTTACGAAGTTAAGCTATTTGCAGACAAAAAATAATAGGGAAAGTATGACAGTTTCAGAGCAATAGTGACACCTTAGTCAAATTAGTTACTTTTTATCATCTGTCAAAACGACAACTTTGTATGAAAAATGTACTAAATACAAAATTGTGACGTCACTGTTTTAGACTACTCAATTGAACAATATATTTCACTGTATATTTAACTGAAATTCGTTATAATAATAAAAAGCTATGTTAATTGTATTTTCCGAGATGTTTCGCGATATTAGTTTTAATGAAGTGGACATTGGTATTTATTTACGTTACAGTCATCTACCCTATTGCTTAAATGAACACACGACCGGTGAGTACGTACCCGCGTTCATGTAGGCGGAGAGCTTGGCCATGAGCACGGCCATGCGCTTGGCCACCGCCACGATCTCGTTGTCGCGCGACGACCAGTCGCGGATCGCCACGTGCAGGTTCAACGCCTCGTTCTGCACAACGTCGGGGTTATTTGCACTCCACGTATTAATACACACACAACAAAACACTCACTCGTAAGTTGAAGTGTCGTCTAAATCTGCCAGTTTAATACACTTTTAACTGTATGTATGTACTTGTGAATTGGAAACAGTTTCTTCTATCCTCATCAGAGCCTTCTTCGTTATTACCATCGTGTGAATACCATCGCATGAAGGGATTCTCCAGACATCAGTCCTCCTTGGGCATGTAATCGCTTTTAGATAGACCTACGAGTATGGAATCCAATCCAAACTGGAAATTGCCAATACACCGTTCACATTTACCTCTCTTTTCGGGTGAAAAGTAGCTATTTCTGGTACTTACGTTTTCCTTTCATGCCTTTTTAGTACCACTCGTAATGTGTAAGCAAGCTATCATAACGACTACAATAATAGGTAGTACAGTGTTACAAATGAATGCAATTAGTTTTCCATAATATTAAATAGGGCAACTGAAAGCTAATATAGCTAACAACCGATGATGTAACTCACGTAGATGGGCTGGTTCGTGTCTGGTTCCTTGTTGAAGATGGCCTCCCCGCCCAGCACGGACTCCACCTTGCCGGTCGCGTGCAAGATCTGAATAACAAATACATCAGGTCATTAGTACGACAGCTTCAGGCAAGGTCTATCTATCATTACTGACTATAATTCCAGGAGTTCCTGGGATTCCAGGAAAAAACGTTTTCTTTAGTCTCGGTTCGAGATGGCTAAAATCGTTTTATGTTGAATATCTTGACTTTAAACTCTAATATAGTACATATTAAGGGGTTTTTACCTACAACCTCACTTGAATTTAAAAAAAAAAACAATTATTGTATTCCTTTACAATGTTGCTGTGGCGACTTCTATACATAGTGAAACTAAAACAATTCAACGCCATCTATTGAAAACACACCAAACTATGGAGTAACTACTGATCCTGTATCACGATATGAAAAGTTTTTTCGGCGATAAGCACATTTATAACTTTTGAACAACGCCCGCAGGGTCGCGGCCCACGAGGCATTGTGGAGGAAGATTTATATTTTGCTTAGTACTACGGCTGTGGAGGTACACGTAAAAAAATTAAGTTCAATCGTTCACAGTTTCAATCGTTCAAGTTCGTATCGCAGAAGACCACGATTCCAATCTGGTTTTGGGAAAAAGTCTGGGAGAAAGAAAGATTTTTTTAATAAACTGCATTTAGATAATGTGAGATTAGTATCTATAGACAATATGTGTATTCAAAATGATGAATTTGACATGCCTGCGGCCCAGTGGTTAGTGACCCTGACTGTTTAACCATAGGGCGTCAATTATCAACCGTGACAAATAATCGAGTGATGAGCGCGATGTTTTGCTCTGTCTGGATGTAATTCATTTATAATATAGTATTCAGAAATGCATATAAGGACAGGTTCTGCCAAGTTTGGAATCAGACGGCCGTGTGTGAAGTAGGAGAAGTTATCGTTGTTATACCAATTGGAAGTGAGGGGTGCTTAAGGTGAAGCGGTGCGGTGCGGTGCGGTGCGGTGCGGTGCGGTGCGGTGCGGTGCGGTGCGGTGCGGTGCGGTGCGGTGCGGTGCGGTGCGGTGCGGTGGGTTACCTTGGCGGTGGTGTCCTTCCAGTCGGGCATCCTGCTGGCGCGCGTGTCGTGCGCGGGCGTGGCGGCCGACAGCTGGTGCTGCGCCTCCGTCAGGGCGCGCTGCAGCTCCGGGTCGGCGCGCGCCGAGCGGGACGACAGGCTCACGTGGATCACGCGGTTCGCCAGCCTGATCGAAGGACGTTCGTTTGTATGGCCCGTTGTATATTTTATGAGAAAATAATATTTATTTTGAAAGGAAAAAAAATAAAGTAAAGGAATGTCATCATTTTATGAATCCAGTATACCGTAAGATGATAACTCTTATTACTATCATAATATTCAACAGTCTTTTAACCCGTTAGCAAACATTTGTTAGGCTAGGTCGCCATATTGCGCTGGACGAGGCGAGATGAATTTTCAAGGCCACTGGCCTGGCCACTACGGGAGTCTCTCTGGTGATCGGACGCGTTGAAGCATTGGGTTTATGGGTGGCTCTTGATAAACCGGAGGCACTATTGTTCCATGGGCCCCGGCGTGGTCCACCCCCAGGTACTTCCATCAAAGTTAATTCGGTCCTCATACCGGATTCGGGCCCAAATAAAGTATCTAGGCCTGATCCTTGACGGGAGGTGGCTCTTCGACGAGCACTTTCCACAGCTTACTTCAAAACTGGTCGGCACTGGGAGGAGTCCAAATGGGTTAAAGCAGCAGTACCTAGATCCATTCCAGGTGCAGAGTGGCACACCGTGTGGTTTTAGTCGGTCGGATTACCATACACCATCGCGCCGTAAACTCCGGTGGAGTTACGGCCCGAAGGAGTATCCACACGAAGCAGCTTGAAGATTACTGTCTTGAAGCTGTATTCCCATTTATAACATAATGGTTACTCACTTAGTAATGGCGGCAGATGTGAGAGCACACTTCATGGGGTCGTCGTTGATGGAATCCTCCCTCATCCTCTGCATCGTCTCTCCAGCTGTCTGCACAAAGTCCATGGGGTCCACGGCCTGGTCGCACAAGTCTCGAACCTTGGACAGCGACTCTGTGTATTTCGCCAGGAGAACCTTGTAGTTCTCTATGACCGCCTGAGAAGGCAAGAGCAACCATTAGGAATCCGTATCCATCTCAATTGAAAATGGACAGCATAAGGTTTTAACCTTGAGCGAATTGTCTGAATATTACAAGGCACGTGACAGTTACCTTATCATCAGGTTTATGTACCCTCTCCTGGGCGGCCTTTACCAGCATCGGGGCGAGCAACTCCGTCTGGAAACAAAGCATTAGATATTTTCAAATTTTTAATTTAACCGACTTTCAAAGAAGAGAGGTTCACATTTAGTTACATGTAATATTTCTTTTTTTACGTTTATTATCTTAGAATTTTAAGAGCACGTTTTATATTTCACCTATTGCATATTAAATGTTTTGAAATAAATAACATCCTTAGGGTAGTAAATTAAGAAGTTCAGATTTTTTTTATAATTGTTCATAATGTAGGAATATTTAACTGAAATACTAGTTTTAGCCTGAATTGTTAATTTTCATGTAACCATACCATAGTCTATCAACATTTACGTTACAATTAGGGTTATAAAAAGATGAAGAGTGTTACTATAATCTTATATAACACATTAAACTACTTTGATTTCACATTCTCATCTACTTTCAACACATCAGACACGACCCCATATTTTCTGCTAATTGTACTTTCTCTCTCACCTCATGGTTGTCTGTAAGAGATTGTTTCGGTCAAGGTCACCTCTTGTATTCACATGTCTAGTTCTAAGCCCCTTTAGTAATTATGTGGGCTCTTTATCACATTTAAATACTTATTGATACATGTTTCAATATATCAAAAAAGTAAACAAAATACATATTAATATTATGTCCGTGTGTCACGGATCAGGTATATAGGGTGTCATCACCCCTATTCACCAAACGGGGGTCGCAAGGGGCGACTAAAAGAAGAAACTACGTAGTACAATATCACTCCAAAAAGAAGGAAAACTCGAGCAAATCCTGCACCAACCGGTCTGGCCAGCGTGGTATAGTAGACCAAAACCTCCTCGCTAAGGAAAGGCCTACGACCAGGCGTGAAGCGCTAAAGGCTGTCGACGTCGATCGTTAATAACAAGCGTTATGAGCGAGCCCGACCTGCTGGCTGCAGGTGTGCAGCTGCGCGGCCGCGGCGCCGGCGCTGGCGGTGCGCGCCACCAGCCGCGCCGCGCCGCCCACGCGCGCCAGCTGCGCCAGCAGCTCCGCGATCTTGCGCTCCAGGAGGAACTTGCGCTTCTTCTCGTCTGGAATGTAAGCCGACCGGGTTATTCTTGCTTATAGATCGATATGTAATTCCACTGCCGAGCTCTTCTGGCCGATTGAAAATGTTAACTTATCCCTTTAAACCTTTACACTGATACGATTTAAACTATTTTGTTAGAAATACGACTCCAATTTTTTAAACTATCGATCGATAGAACTGTGGCGATTTCCACATTACAACACAAACAAAAATATACAACAGTGCCATCTAGCGAAGATACATTGAACTACGTAGTATGATGAACTACTTAGCAACTACTATTCTGTATCGCGAAACAGAGATTCGCGTGGCAATAAACATACGAGTATATACAACATCCCAACAACAACCGTTGGGCCGTGGCCCGGCCGTGGCTTTTGTCCGAGGGACATGGTACATCGTCCCTCCACAGAACTTATAGTAAACTAGCTGACCCGGCAAACGTTGTTTTGCCATATAAAAATGACGATTGATCAGTTTTCGACCGGAAAGGAAAAATGATTGAATTACTAAAATGGCTATTAAAAAGAAGGGTTGATCGTAGAAGGGTGAAAATTGAGGATTGTATGTATTTTTGTATGTTGTATCATAAAAAATAGTAATTAAAAATTTTGTCTAAAAAATAAAAAAAAAATTTAGGGTTGTACTACTCCTAACATTTAGGGGGATGAAAAATAGATGTTGGCCGATTCTCATAGATACCGGATAAGCACAAAAAATTTCATCAAAATCGGTCAAGCCGTTTCGGAGGAGTATGGCAACGAAAACTGTGACACGAGAATTTTATATATTAGATTATAATGACAATTGACCGACGTAATAAAAATTGATTAAAAACAGTATGACGAACAGTTTTATCGCAGGTCGCAATCTCTTCTAAACGCCTAGGACAAACGATACTTCAGGTGGGCCACAAATTAGTTAACATTTGAAAAAATCGTATATGACTTCTCGTGTTTAGCTTTGAGATTCTCACTGCTCTAATACCTGTAATTCTGTATGTTTATATATCCGTTGAGGTGAAAATGGGCTTCGTCAGAAAAGATGTTGTCGAAATTACTGAATCGTACTAACATTGTTTCGGCATATGACTTGTGCAAATTTAAATCATTAGGTTTTAGTTCCTGTACTATCTGCACCTTATACGGATTTAATTTCAAATGCAATTTCAAAATACGGCGTAATGATGTGAGGGATAGCCCTAATTCAGCAGAACGCTTGCGCATCAATAAATCTGGATTTCGTCGAACAGAAGCGGAAACTTGCTGCACGTTCCCTACGGTCCGAGAAATCCGTGGGCCTCCAGTTTTCTTCACATTTAGCATACTCTTCTTAGCTCATTGAACTTCTTCACCCACTTCTTTATTAAAGGGGTACTTGGACACTGAATGAATAAGCGTCTTACAGTAGAGAGCGAACTGTTGTTTAATTAAATTGTTTCACACAGTAAGCGCGCTGTGACTCCCTAAAACGATCCATGGTGATAAAATTTCCGAGAAACGAGCAAGTGGTCAGACCCTCACCGCGCACCGCGCGCCATTTTTTTGCGCGGGATGTTAGATTCAAATATTAACGAATTCTTGGCTTATCCTGTATATGTTAATGTTGAAATAAGACACGGTACAAGAACAGTGGACACGTGGTAATCCGGGTCCCGTCTAATCCGGACCCCCCGTAATCCGACATCAATCAAACAATTTTCGCTAATGTAGATCGTGCATGATTGAACAGGTTACAACTTGTGCTCGACGCGTAGGTATTATTTCAATTCCGATTGCTTAGTTTGAATTTGACTACGTGTGATAGCGGTGCAGCTTAGCGTTTATTCTTTGTGCATTACGTGTACATACCTAGTAATGTCGTCACAAGCCCAGAAGACAATATATAGAATTTTATTATTTGTCTGTAATTTGTCGGATTACAAGGTACTCTTTTGTAAAAGAATCCAGTCTATAGGGGGGTCTTAGGCAGTACTCTATAGTCCGACAAAATCGATAGTACGACACTGCCCTGCAAAACGTCTGTCGAATTACCGGGGGTTCACTGTATTAAGTAATAATCTTTGTTTATTTTAATTATAACAGAACCGAGTTCTTCTGGCGAAAAGAAGAATTATATTAGAACTGGTGGGCCGTACTGAGTACGCAGTCCGGACGGTATTCAGATTTTAAACCTTACATACATTTTGTATAAGGTAATTAGTGTGTCCCGTTTGGGATCATCTACTTACATACTATGCTGACCTCGACTCGACCTAGACACGGCCCGGTTTAATATAAATTTTTCCTTAATTTCACAATTAATATTATCGATAACATTTTGTGTGCCTGCGTCCGAATGTGTATCGAGCGGTGCTGTATGTATACAAGCCAGCATGAGTACCTCTCTCAGCGTCAGCCAGTATGTCGAGGTCGGCGAGCGGCTCCTCCGCGTCCATGAAGTCTTCTACCACCCTGGTCACTGCCATGCGCTCTATCGCCTTCTTGAGCTCGCGTATACGTTCCATCAATAAACTGAAAATATTACAATAACTAATCTTACTAATATTAATAAGGCGAAAGGTTGTTTAGATGTTTGCAACTCTTTCAGGGACAAACGGCTGACCCGATTTGAATAAAGTTTAGCACAGAGATAGATTATGGTTTGGAATAGTACGAGTACAAAGGTTACTTTTAACCCCAAAAAATGTCGTGTGCCCCTAGTTATAACAACAATCACTTTACCTGTGATTGTTGTTATAACTACATACGTGACAGCTGGTATACCGTTAAAACATAAATAATATGCAAGTGATTGACTCTCTTCCACTATCCCTACGACCTCAAGTCCAGGCTGGAGTATACGACACGTATCATGTACTGACCTGTACTGTTCTTGATCGTATTTCTTGGAGCAGTGCATGAGCAGCTGTTCCGTCTCCTCCACCACGTGGCGCATGTCCTCCTTGTCCGCACCTTGCAGGTCCTCCACCATCTGTATAAGGAATCAAGAATGTATTACCTATACTAGACTACTGTTCGATATATACTACGCTCCTATGCGAAAGTAAAATATAACGACATCGATCAGTAACAGCCAGTATCTATATAGTAGACCCTCGGTAATCCGGCCCCTGTCTAATCCGGACCCCCCGTAATCCAACATCAGTCAAACAATTTTCGCTAACGTAGATCGTGCATGATTGAACAGGTTACAACTTGTGCTCGACGCGTAGGTATTGTTTCAATTCCGATTGCTTAGTTTGAATTTGACTACGTGTGATAGCGGTGCAGCTTAGCGTTTATTCATTATGCATTACGTATACATACCTAGTAATGTCGTCAGAAGCCCAGAAGATAATATATATAATTTTATCATTTGTCTGTAATTTGTCGGATTATAAGGTACTCTTTTGTAAAAAAATCCAGTCTATAGGGGGGTCTTAGGCAGTATTCTATAGTCCGACAAAATCGATAGTACGACACTGCCCTGCAAAACGTTTGTCGAATTACCGGGGGTCCACTGTACTATTGTCATAAATCTGAAGAGCTAATCTCAGGAAGCGAGGGTATCATCACGCTTTGAGAGATAATTTTTGTTTTTGAGGGCTTCTATTGCGTTCATTGCACAAAGTAAGTTTCGTACAAAGGATGTGTGAAAGAATTGTAAGATTTGTTCCTTTCAGCAGCTCTCAAAATACATATATCTATCTTTTAAGATTGGCTCACTATAACCTTCTTCATGGTAAACAAATTAGTTCACGCCGTATGGACGCTATGAGCAATATGAGAAATAGACGAGATTGCGCGGTTCAGCTGGTTACGAAAGCGTTTAAAATCTTACCTTATTGCCAATATCAATAAGGACTTTAACAGCCTGTTGTCCGTTCGCCTTTGTGTCGCTCTTGGCCATCGGTTTGTGCAGCCATTTGAATGCGATGTCCATCCTGCAAGGATACATTTGTTATAAAGGTTAATTTGACATAAAACTTGCATATAAGGTAATAACCACGACAATCCACAGACATAGTAAGGAAAGTGTAAGTGTGCTCCAGCTGTCCACAGGTAACGGTGATCATTTACCGCCCAATGGTATAATTGAAACCTAGATAGGAAAAAATTTAATGAACTATGGCAGTATGTCTACCATTAGACGTTATCTAGTTACTATCATATTATGAGAAACAAAACTTTATTGTCATTCCCCATGTGGTATTACGAAGAAAGGTTCTTGAGTGGCGACCGCGAACCGGAAGACGAAGCGTGGGTAGACCCCCACTAGATGGATGGAGTCGCGGGGAGCCGATGGACGCAGTTGGCGTCCAGTCGTACGGCATGGCGTTCTAGGGGGGAGGCCTATCTTCAGCAGTGGACGTCTTCCGGCTGATGATGATGTGGTGTTACAGTACTCATGCCACTTCGCTGGGCTTATAAAATTCAAAAGTAAATACTTACTGTGTCTGCACATAGCTCTTTTGTTCCTGAAAAGTAAGAATAATTTATGACTCACAGTAATTCGAAAAATAGCTCTTGCCCAATCTAAATAATCAACGAGAAGGTCATTTGTACGAAAGGCAAGATGGCTGACTATTACTTACTGATGCATCATCGTCGGCCTCCAAAACGCTGATATTCTGTCCACTGGTTCTGAAGACAACAATATTATATCAGTAAGCATACATTACCGTAATTTTAAATAATTAACTATATAAGTTACCATTATGTTTATATTATATATTCCCTAGGGATGGAAATTTAATCTGTTAGCGTTACGACGTTTGTATACCGGCCATCTTTTTCTATTCGCGTCGTGATAGTGACCCGGCATTACAGAAAACTGCCTAGTATGTCGTGATAGTCACCATATTAGAATTCCTAACTCGTATATAGTGTGGACTCTATGTATTCGCTTGGACGTTTTTAGCTTGTTATAGCAAGAAGTTTTAGACCGTTCGAGTGAAATTGTGGTGTCGGCAATTAAGCTCAGCACCTTTCTACACACTTACATTCATTCAAAAAGCACCAACACTTTACAACCGTCGGTCTACGACGAGGAGAATCAGGTAAGTACCCTAACGTACGTTCTGGTACCAAACGTAATTATCGATACAGGGTTATACACGTAGGTACACTTAATATTACTCAAACCAAAGCTGCCTACTATTTCTACCCTTAAAAATAGTAGAATAAAGTGGCAATAGACACTAAATATACGTATAATGGGAGGACACATAACCACTTACTTGATACTCTTAAGCAGAGCGTCAAATGCGCTGAGCACGTCCTTCCTCTTGGAGAAAGAGGTCCACTTCAGGACTTCACACTGCTCTGGAGATGACTTGATTTCCTTGATCAGTTCTTGCGTATTTGATACTAGTTCTCTGTGAAAATAACACTTGTTAATACGACAAACCAAGACTGAAGTACGGACATAAAGAACACATAGACTCGGAAGAACAATTTATGGAACACACGAAGTGTTGTCTCACGTGGGGATCAAACCCACAACTCTGAGTACAGTAGAAAACGGCGTGGCGGTCGTTTAAACCTCTACGCCATCCGTGCATTTACGTAACGTGACAAGTTATGATTATTTGATAATAATAATAAAGTGCCTACATCATGAGCATATTATTTATTTATTTTTTTTTAAAGAAAACTGCGGTACTTACGTAGAATGTTTAAGCACATCGTCACAGAGAGCCTGCGTGGCCTGAGACACTTGCCCAGCGGTGGGCACGAGCGTCGGATGGTCCAGCGCTTGGCTCAACCGTCCTATATCATCGTCTAAGCCCAGGGCAAAAGAGATGACCAAGTCCTGCAATTTGTCAAATACAGTATGATCATAATATTTTTTTTTCTAACGCTGCTTTGCCCTCATCTCCTTTATAGTTCACTATACGTAGGTTTAGTCGAACCGTGACCGGAGCCGTTTAGTCGGACCGTGTCGCTCCTGATGGTTTGCGGGGCGCGGGGCGGGTGACACGGTCGATTACACACTACACCATTTCCAAACTCTACATCTTCGGATTTGTTAGCTTGAAGTCTCAAACAATAAAGTAGTTACATCTAACAAAAGGGAATTATTTACTGTGCATTACAATTTCAGCTTATTGTACGTTTTTAAGATAAATTGTAAGATTTTATAATACATAGCCAAATAAAAATGTTAATAAAATCACCTTATCTTAGTTTAATAATATGTATAGTGTATTCAAATGCAATTTAATGATGAAGTAAAAGTATATTAACATACGTTACATTACGAGTATATATTAATATAGAAATATGCACTATATTCTTAAAACTTTGAAATATAAAAAGTACATATTTCAAAATTATCATTATTTTCTCTTGTGACTCTATGTCACGAAGAGTCACAAGAGCAAATGGCTCTGTGTCACAAGACAAAATGACTCTGTGACACAAGACAAAATGACTCTGTGTCACAAGACAAAATGATTCTGTGTCACAAGACAAAATGACTCTGTGACACAAGACAAAATGACTCTGTGACACTAGACAAAATGACTCTGTGTCACAAGACAAAATGACTCTGTGACACAAGACAAAATGACTCTGTGACACTAGACAAAATGACTCTGTGACACAAGACAAAATGACTCTGTGACACAAGACAAAATGACTCTGTGTCACAAGACAAAATGACTCTGTGACACAAGACAAAATGACTCTGTGACACTAGACAAAATGACTCTGTGTCACAAGACAAAATGACTCTGTGACACAAGACAAAATGACTCTGTGACACAAGACAAAATGACTCTGTGACACTAGACAAAATGACTCTGTGACACAAGACAAAATGACTCTGTGACACTAGACAAAATGACTCTGTGACACAAGACAAAATGACTCTGTGACACTAGACAAAATGACTCTGTGACACAAGACAAAATGACTCTGTGACACAAGACAAAATGACTCTGTGACACTAAACAAAATGACTCTGTGTCACAAGACAAAATGACTCTGTGTCACAAGACAAAATGACTGCGTCAAAAAAGAAAAAACATTACGGCCGATCGTCTACAATATCTCGGATGCAAACTTTACCAATTTTACTCTGATTTACTTGTTTTGTAATATAGTTAACAATAAACAGTTTTTAATCGTGACTGCGTTGCCGTTTGGGTTAGTACTACTGCCGCTAGTATAAGCCTTAATAAATAAATAAAAAGTGAAGAAGCTTTTACTGGCTGAATTGGCGACGTCTTAGTTCATCACCTGGTATTATTATATCTTATTGTGGTAATATGTATATGTGTTTATGTACGTATATTTGCTTTTTTATAGTGAAACTAGTCTATATATACTAAATCCTCTGTCAATTACTTCTTATCCTTAAGTGCACCTATTTCATATTTTCTCTTCATCGCCCAATCGGTTGGCTGGCAGAAGATGCCTTAGTCCGCCGTTGAATGTTTTTGTGCATAAAGTTGTAAATAAATAAATAAAATGAAATTATAACCAAATCAATTAGATTAAAAATGTTTTAAATGACTTTAAAAGAGTATAAATTGATCATTTTATTGTTATTTTATTTAAAAATAATTGTTTATTATGTATAGTCTGTTTCGTTTGTTCTAATGAACACCTGAGTGGCCCTAGAGTACGAAGTCTCAATGGAACACTACGTACCGCTGGTTCCTTCTTATTGATGACGTTGTACAAAGACTTCGCCGAGAATTCGACGTCCTTCTTGTGCTTCTTGAGCATTTTCTTTACATCTTGGTCTTTAGTCTTCTCCACGCTCTCGTCCAAGTCTTTGAGCAACTCCTCCACTTGCTTCTCGAGAGCTCTCTTTTCTTCCTGCACCTAGTTCATGAGAAAATATTTTTTATAATTTGGGAAAAGACTAAACTTGGATAATATATTAATGTGGATGTTTCTAGTGATGCAGTTAGGACACACACGGATCTGCTGCCCTGCCGTACATATAGCCTAGATAATATTTATAGTATTTTGTAATGATAATATTATACTGACCGCCTTGTTGGTCTAGTACATGGACTGCCGATCGCGAGACCTTGGGTTCGATTCCTGGGGCGGGTCAAAAAGGGTTTACACATTTTTCTGATTATAGCTATACTTAATTACAATCCGGAGTTCAATTCCGGAGTCAACTAAAAAATGTAATTAATAGAAAACGAAGTCATAGAAAGTAATCAAAATATTATGTGATTATTCTGTCGTCTCTGTAATCTTTATATATAAATGATAGAAATATCTTACATAACTATAAAATACAAAATACATGTTTAGCGCTCACTTAATTACAAGCAATCACAGCTAGCATTAGTTAAATTTGTACCTTTTGAGATTAAAAAGTAAAGAAGATAATAATTTGTACAATAAAAAAACTTAGTCAAACAAGTACAAAACATATTATATTAATATTAATAAATATTTCTGACATTTGAAACACAACGTCAACTAGTTTCAAACTAAGCAGAGCGTGTGCTATGATAACTAGACTTGACTGATATAATACTTACGAGTATATACTTTATTTTGTAAATACATACATATTATACATAGAAAACAGCCAAACTACGAAACAAATATTTGCAGTTCATACAAACATTTGGTCCGACCCGGGAATCGAACCTCATGCTCAGCAGTCGCATTCACTACCGCTACGCCACCGAGGCAGTTTGATATATATGTTAAAAATAGCAAAAGCAAAAATATTCCACATTCATAAGTGACAAGAAACCACGGACTTATAAAATCCAAACTTAGGTGAGCTGTTATATACTCAAGTGTAGATTTAAGATAGTTTGCGATTTTTTTTAAAACTCGCCAAAGCCAAACGAGAACATTTATGGTACGATATGCACATAAGATGGGAATATATTAAATATTAGCACAAAGAATGGACCGCAAAACCTCACCTGCTCCACAGGGTCCAAAATCACACTGACACACGTATCATGAATAGCTGCGATACTCTTCTTCATCTTGGGCACGTCTATCAGACCCTCGATGGCTACACTCTTGTCGTTCTCTGACACAGATAACTGGAAAAAGAAGGAGCGAAAGTTACGTCGCTGCCGTGAACCTTATACGTACGGCGTTAAAGTCGAACTTCGCTCACCAGGTACGTGGCTTGCGCAGCGCACTCGGTACTGTTGGTCACCGCGGTGGCGACGAACAGCATACTCTTGAGGAACTCGTCGCGAGACATCGCCTGGTCACCGTTCATTTTGACTGGAGCACAAAAGTTAAACACGTGAGACACGCCATCGAGGCAATCAAAATAATATTTCGATAAGCCAGTGCACGCGCGGGGAGCTCCACACGTAATCGAGAGCACGTCATCGTCGAGAGCTTTTGACAGTTTACCGCTGGACGCGAACCTCTCCTTGGGACGGGGGTTTTAACTCCCCGTCCTACACCGGTCGCCGTACGGTCCGTTTCAAGTTCAATAGACGAGGGGCCGAGGGGCGAGGGGCCGAGGGGCGAGACGGGGCTACTCACGCAGCAGGTCGCGCTGCGAGTGCAGCGCGTCGAGGCAGTGCGCGTAGGGGCTGGCGGCGGCGGGCTGCGCGCCGGCCCGCAGCGCGGCGCCGTGCAGCTGCAGCAGGCGCAGCAGCTCGTCGCTCTCGCGCGACAGCCTCGCCTCGGGGTGCACGGCGCGGTTCTGGCGTAACCGACATCGAAACGTGTTAGAGACGACGGTGGGATGCGCGCGCGCACGCATGTCGGTCTACCCCGACGGGGTAAGTATACGTGTGGTAATTATACAATTATACGTACTTTGCAACTTTAATTTCGGCTTAATGACATACGAGTTTCAAATAAACATAGTTAATACTAGAGCGCGATCCGCAATACTTGTCCTGGGTGAATATCAAACCCCACGACCGCTGCCTCAGCAAGCAAAACCAGGAAAAAAATCCATCTAATACGTACATCCAATATAATTTTGAACATCATAACCTAACGGTAAGAAACGAGATGAGATGTAAATGAATATTTAAAATATTCCTCACCAGTTTATTGATGGAGTCGTTGACGTGGTAGCACGCTTCCAGCAATCTCCTTCGGGTGTCGTGGTGCTCTGGGTTCTAACATCAACAAACAGCTATTAGTTACGTTAACCAAAATATCTCGTATTCATACTGGATATAAGGTTAATTTCGTCTGTCTGCAAGTTGTCTGAGATACTGTGAAGCACATAGAGTTGGTCTATATCACGTTGGTGGGGAAGCCTTTGTGGTCTCCCCAGGATAGGTTCTGACTAGGCGCGGCGTTGATTTTGGAGGGGACCTCAAATAATATGGTCCGGGTCCCCGTCAGAGAAGGACGCCTGAGACCGGCCGCAGGGGTGGTTTTAAGTGGAAACACCACATACTCCTGGCTCCTGCTCCGCGAGGAGCCGGAGATCCGAAGGGATTTTCCATCCCGACAACAAAAAAAAAGGTCTATATCACGTTAAGAAGTTTTATTGTCTTATAGCTTAACTTATTATAACAACAATACGACTTTACGAATGCTATATTCTTTAGAACAATGAGATCCCAAACCCGAAACTACGTACAATATACAAATGAAGATGCGTTTTACTGCAGCGTAGTTGCATAGTGTGCACTGCAACTCGTTTAGCACATTTGCTGTAACAGACGAACGAACACAATATTGTGTCGAGTAGCGTGTGGGAGGAGCCTCTGAGGCAGTGCGTCCGTAACCTCACGCCGCGACATACTCGTACGTCACCGCACTCCCGATACACTCGGCTTCCCGCATTACATGTTTACTGCTAAACTTTCTTCTTTCACTCCTGTATGTTCTTACTTCTATAATAGTGTAAGTTGAGACTTTTGTGTACCTGTGACTAAACTCTAAATAACGACGTTATACCGTCGTTCATCAGACAAAAAAAAATATTTGAAACCTGACGTACCTACGATTACTGTTTTCTTTTTAAACGCCATACGTTGTTAGAAATGATGAAATTACCTGACAAACGAGCTCCGACGTTTTGAGCAGGTCGTACGTGGCGAGACTCATCTCGTGGGTAGCGTCCTCGATCTTCTTGGACTGAACCGGCTTCTGCTTATAGACGTATATATAATGAGTTAATGGGGATAATACCTATACAAGTAGTAGTTAATCTAGTTTAAAAAAAACAGAAAGCAGTTTAAAACTGAAGCATTCTGTGATGGATGGAGTGGATATATAATTCTAATAATTTTAAATTTATTTTATCAAATAAGGACAGATTTAGGCATCAAAAAGCATAACGTTACAAATTATTTGCTTCTGAATATAAGCCAATAATAATGAAAGTGAATAAATTCATGTAAAGTTGACCGATACACAGATTAAATAAATACAGTTGAAAAATTAACAAAACAAACTAACAAAACTCATTGTCAAACAAACATACGGGTGAAGATAATAAAAACGGGTTAAAAAAGCAGTTACACGAGCAAATGCAACAGCCGGTTGACAAAAGTACCTTCTTATCCTTGAGTGTCCGCGCAGCCGCGGCCAGCTGCCACGCC
Organism: Hypercompe scribonia; assembly: GCA_949316085.1. Taxonomy (NCBI): domain Eukaryota; kingdom Metazoa; phylum Arthropoda; class Insecta; order Lepidoptera; family Erebidae; genus Hypercompe; species Hypercompe scribonia. The sequence goes on from OX438993.1 coordinate 13,288,643, forward strand.
GCGTCGGCTGCGGCGTGCAGGCTCCTGGCCAGCGCCTCCGGCTTCTTCACGCTCTGGAACACGCTGCTGCTCATCGACGACAGCTTAGTCGACAGCTGCTGGCACTTCTCCTCCACTTGGCTGCACATATTACGCGTACTTTCAATACACTGCTTTACGTATATGCAAATCATAGCAGGGAAACGAGGAAAAGAACAATACGGTACAGAGCGAAGTGGAAGGAATCGAGGACGCCTTTATCGGAATTGGGCAAACAGATCGGGTTCTCGGTGTTGCCGACTCGGTCAATTTGTTGTACTAAGTTTAATATTATTATTATAGGCTAGATGACACCTTAGTCAAATTAGTTACTTTTCATCATCTGTCAAAACGACAATTTTGAAAGAAAAATGTACTAAATACAAAATTGTGACGTCACTGTTTTAGACTACTCAATTGAACAATATATTTCACTGTATATTTGATTGAAATTCGTAATAATAATAAAAAGCTATGTTAATTGTATTTTCCGAGATGTTTCGCGATACTAGTTTTAATGAAGTGGACATTTACACCAGGGTAGAAGCCTTTAAAAATAATAAAAAGTGAAATAAAATCGTAGTAGGATGAAACCCATTAGAAAAGGAGGGGAATATTGTAAAAATGAAGGGAAAAATAATTTAAGGGCGATCTGAGGTCGGGGAGGGGATGGGGGTGAGTTTTTTAGGGTAAAAAAACGGTTTTTCTCGATTTCTGGCAAAACTAAAAGTCCTATCGAAAAAAGTCAAATGGCAAAGTTGTAGGTAATAAAAAGATCTAAAACTTTTGTATTTAGACTTTTTTCACATAACCTCAAAACTTATGTAAAAAATTCAAAAAACCAAGTTTTTGGTTTTTTATTTTTATCTTTTACAAAAATGATTTTTTTTTAACGAAATTTTGGTGAAAACTTACCTTTTTATGCCCCAAATACGCTGTAATTTATTTGATTAAAAATATTTATTTTTTCACCTTATTTTGAATTAATATCGAAAAAACACCCTAATTTTCAATCGAAAAATCACCCGTCAAAATATCAGCTTTTTTCAAAAAGTTGGTATGTTTTCTGTTTGTTGAAATCTCTACTTTTCGATGGTGAAAAAAAAGATATATGCTACTATAGTAAATCTTCTCAGAAAATGCAAAAAATCGAAAAAAACTCGAATTCGAAATTTTTTTTTAATTATTATAAATAATTTCATTTAAAAAATGTGATTGCTGCAATTTGTTTCAATTAAAAAGTTGATTTATTTAATGCTAATTACATTTATGTCATAGAAAATCTCATTATATAAAAATATAAATGAAAAATCGTACAATTAAATGTAGATACTTTATTCTGATTACGTTATTCATTACAATATTTTTAACACATTAATCTTATGATTCTTAAATACCTTATCTTCAATTCTAATCACTTATCCATTAGTTTTTGTTTTTTTGACGGCATTTCTTCATCGCTAGATTCGTCAAACATCTCCGATTCTAGTAGATCTTCGAAATCTTCATGACTATTACCTTCTTCCTCTCCAACATTATTTCCAGACTCCGTTGGTTCTTCATCTACAATTTCTTCTGAATCATTAACTTCTTCGTAGGTTTCTTCTTCAATATTGGAGTAATTTTCAGAACCATGACAGTTTGAACATAAATTTGTGCATTTTAAACCATGTTTTCGGCAACCACATTTAAAACTGTTACATCCAGTTTCACAGCTGCAGCAAATAGTATTGAACAATATTTCCGGAATTAATTCTTTTTGTGTAAATTTCGGCATAATTCCACGTTGATATAGCTTCCAGCCCCAATCTGTTGCTGTTAGTTCGTTACCCAACCAAGTTTGAAGCTGATAATATGCCCTGTAACAATGTTGTTCTGCTGCTCCTTCTGTGGGTGGGAGGTTTGCCAAAACGAAAGATGATTTAATTTTTGCCAATTGATATTTTTGAAACCTTAATTGATTCAGTGTAATTTTTTCATTTTTACATTTATAAATAGATTTGATTAGTTGTAATCCATTTTTTTTTATTTCTTCTTTACTCGCATCTTTTTTATAAAAAACATTGGCCAAATGCGACAAATTTTTAACGTCTAATAATGAATTGACGATACTTTTCTTTCCTTTTCCGGCAAATCCAGATGTTGTATCGCAACCAAAAAAACAATGCAGAAATGCAACAATGTTTCTTAAGGATTCATGTTTGAAACTATTAGACGTGAAAAATAGGTCTTTTACATTTCCAGAACCTGGTTTGAGAAAATAAATGTCATGATTATTTGAATTTAACTGATTTAAAAGGACCAAAAGATCAATATCTTGGCCCACAACAATTACAGTTTTATTAGTAGTCATTGCAACTTTTATCGCGGTTTCAATTATGTCAGCATCAGCATCTTCTTCTACTTGGTTACAGGAAAATCCTCGTGACTGTAATCTTTTCATCAAAGTTTTTATTATTCTATTCTTATTTTTCTCGTTAGATAAAAATTTTTCTTGCGAAAAAGGTATTTTTGTATGATTTTGATAATCGAACTCTGGAATATTGTCTGAGGTTTTTCTACGATTACGTTCTCCTCTTTTAGTTGAAGTAGCTGCTGGTACTGTTGTGACACTAACTGATTTTTTAATTTCGGGATACCCATCAAAGACAATATAGCTGCTTACTGCGTAATGTTTTTCTATATAGCGCAAATATTTATTCATTATCTCTTCTACCGTTTCATTTTTTTGCCAAATTACTTTGTGCAGTAAAAATCCACCGTCAACGACATGCACTACACCGTCAGAAAGCGTTGGTCCATTCGCACTCACAAATAAATCGTAAAGTTGAGATTTAACATTTTTCCTGAGGCCATTTTCTGTAAAAAGTGACAATGGAAAAGGTGCAAGCTCATATTGTAAATAAGTTTCCATGTCTTTTTTACTGTCAATAGTTAACGATATTCTTTGAAACAACAATAATGGATCGATAGCTATAACATCTCCGTTCACTTTAACGGAAGATTGAACTGTTTTTAAAGACAAGACTTTGTTTTTCCTTTTAAATTTTACACTGCCAAAATTCATTCCAACAATAGCTTGCAAGGATTTTTTTCCTGTTTCATACGCTTCATGGCAATTTACAGAGTTACTGCCAATAATTCCAGAAAATATTGACATAATGTTATCAGTCTCTGGAAAAGGATCATACCTGTTAAAAAATTTTTGTAATATTTGTAAATCAGCTACATCTCTTTTTATTCGATATTCCCTAGAATCAATGTGTTGTTCTGTCGTTGCAAAAGAAACATTACAAAAATTTTCCATATTATTGCAAACTTCGACCAGTATGATCATTGTTAATACGAATTTTGTTAAAACACTTTCAGCCAAACCACGACCATGTGTAAGTCCACCCTGAGTTTTCATAGATCTCATCAAAACTTGCTCGATCGTCATATCCGACCAAACTCCCGACCAAAACTTGTCAGTACGTCTAATTGTAAAGAATCCTTCGGTAAATCGTGTAAATTCATATTCATCATTTATTATGTCTTTAAGCTTACACATATCTTGGAGATAAAGATGAGCAGATTTTGCGTATAGAAAGTGCCCACTTGCATGAAAATAAGGAAGCATTCTTTCCACGCATTTTAAATGTAATTCCCAATTACCTGCACGTTCAGCCCGTATGAAATCTTTAACCAATGAGATCATTTGCCAGTACTGCATCCAAAGTTTTGCGGTAGGACCTCTTTTTTGTACTAATTTTAGATGCTTGATAAATTTTTCTTTTATGATCTGAAAATCTTCTTGATGCAAATTGTCTTCGAAATTTTCAGTTCCTAAATCGTGCAAAAATGTATCCATTAGCCCCTTTTCTGTGTCTGATAACTCCATCGATGAAAAAATTAATTCAGACAAGGCGAGCTGTAGTAGAAAATGTCCTCTGATAGCTTGTGCATATGCGTGCCCGGAGAGAGCTTTGTCGGACGAATTTTCTGCATATATTTCACAAAAAGCCTCCTTTAGTCCACTACCATCCATGATGAATCCAATCGCTCCGAGGAACGACATTATTAAATGAAATCCCCCAAGTCTTACTTGGACTGAGGACAAATTGTAAGGATCATTATTTAAATCAATATTGGCCAAGATTTCACGAGCTTTATAGTATAGCGGCTGGTCAAACGTTACGAACACAATTTTTTGCTCTTGTTTTTGGCATTGCTTAGCCGCTTCTACCAACGATGTAAAAATGGTATCATAATCACTCGGTGGATTTTTTATAAATGGCACAGGAATAATTTTTGAAACATGATAAGTCAAATTAGTATGTAACTTCTCCATAAACCCATTCCAACCATCAGATTTGTTGTTTGCAAATTTTGAATAAGTCCATGTAAAATCTGCCGAAGAAATTTCATAGTTGTCCGTAACATCTAAAACATCTTCTATCTGAACTGTTTTTAATCCATCAGAGTTTTTGTTTTCAAAATGTTTCAGTTTCACGAATCCAATTTCACCTATTTCTTCAGAAGATGGAATCTGTTTTAATCTTGAGATGCTTTTCTTTGAAGTAACACTAGACGCCGGAGTAACAATCATTATTCCACCCATTGCATGGAAAGTATTTTTGCCATCAATCGTGCATGTATTATGATCGGCATTGTCAAAAACGAATTGAACATATGAATCTGGAGAAACAATATGATTAGCAGGGTCCTTGATAATCGACGCTTCAAAGCGCAAAGTTTCTTTGTATGAGGAACACAAACCTAAATTGGATAATGAGTCGATCAATCCTTTCGAGGCATATTTTTTGTGAATCATAGACGACAAACCAAGTAAAATGGGAGATAAAAAAGAACGTGGCCTTACAGATGTGATGATGCAATGAGACATTGTGGCCACTTTTTTATCCATCCTACGAACGTTATTTTTACTTTTTTCTTTATTACTCTTACACACAACATTCAAAAAAACTTGCAAAGTTTGAGGAACATCCTTAAAAAGATTGCCTTCGTCTAAATCGACAGTTTCGTAGTTATTCATATCATATACTTTAGAACGTATATCTTCTAAAACAATTTCAGCAGCCATTTCAACAATTCTAGTTCGTTCGTCTTCTTTACTTTTTAATCTTTTTTCGTACCAGTCTTTGCAGAGTTTCTTACTTGCAGAACCATTTTTGTATAAAATAATCATGTCCCTTTTAATTAAATAACACTCGACATCGTTTTGAAAATGCTCTTTCAATTTATTTATAATAGTTGTGTAGTCTGGAAGATCTCCTGAAAATCCCTCTTTTATTTCATTTACAGAAAATTGACATTCTGTTTCGTTGTCAACGATATAATTAATAAGATAATTAATAAAATTCTTAGTGTTTTCACATGCTGAGCGACCCCTTTTTCTTTCTGTTCTTTTGTGATAAAAATTAGCCATACAAGCAGTGTGATAATGCGCTTTTACTGCGACTAAATCAGGTACATTTTGCAACCGAGCTGAAATCTTTTTATCGAAATCATTTGATGTGTTTTGTTTTTGAATATACTGTAATATATTATTTCTTGTATCGTTGCTTTGAACACATGAAGTTTTTCTTTTGAGATATTACCGAAAAATCCACCGCAGAGAAAGCAAAAAGATTCAAAATTAAATCCAAGAGCCTCTTTAATTATTTCTTTTCCTTCCTTTGCTTTTTTTTGTCTTGAACTACAAAATGTAGCTATTGCAGTCTCATCATTATATTGACTTTGACAACTTCGATGAATAAAAGCTGATGTCAAAGTCTCAATTTTTTTGTATTTATTGTCGACTCTTTTCTTGCTGGATACCACTAAACGACTCAAAGCTGCTTTTTTTATTTTATACACTTGCTTATCATCTGCCTTATTGCAGATGATACAAACAGATTAATCCATACTGATAATCTAAAAAGACAGAATCGAATTAATAATGCCTTCACTATTTCATAGTGAATATACCCCCCTGAAAAAAAAATATTAAAGTAATAAACGTCAAAATATCTAAAAAGTATATTAAAAATCTATTTAAAAAGTATAAATATATAAAAAATATGTATATAGTAAATATATTTTTAATAACTAACTTTTGGCTGATTTTCATGTATATTTCATATATTTTGAATACATCTGATATATATTTGAAATGTAAAAAATATATATGAAAATCGGCCAAAAGTTTGTTATTACAAATATATTTATGATATATATTTCATATATTTTTAATGTGTTAAAAATAGTGTTTTATTAATGTGTTAAAAATATTGTAATGAATAACGTAATCAAAATAAAGTACCTACATTTAATTATACGATTTTTCATTTATATTTTTATATAATGAGATTTTCTATGACATAAATGTAATTAGCATTAAATAAATCAACTTTTTAATTCAAACAAATTGCAGCAATCACATTTTTTAAATGAAATTATTTATAATAATTAAAAAAAAATTTCGAATTCGAGTTTTTTTCGATTTTTTGCATTTTCTGAGAAGATTTACTATAGTAGCATATATTTTTTTTTTCACCATCGAAAAGTAGAGATTTCAACGAACAGAAAACATACCAACCATTTTTGAAAAAAGCTAATATTTTGACGGGTGATTTTTCGATTGAAAATTAGGGTGTTTTTTCGATATTAATTCAAAATAAGGTGAAAAAATAAATATTTTTAATCAAATAAATTACAGCGTATTTGGGGCATAAAAAGGTAAGTTTTCACCAAATTTCGTTAAAAAAAAATCATTTTTGTAAAAGATAAAAATAAAAAACCAAAAACTTGGTTTTTTGAATTTTTCACATAAGGTTTGAGGTTATGTGAAAAAAGTGTAAATACAAAAGTTTTAGATCTTTTTATTACCTACAACTTTGCCATTTGATTTTATTCGATAGGACTTTTAGTTTTGCCGGCAATCGAGAAAAACCGTTTTTTACCCTTAAAATCTCACCCCCATCCCCTCCCCGACCTCAGATCGCCCGTAAATTATTTTTCCCTTCATTTTTATAATATTCCCCTCCTTTTCTAATGGGTTTCATCCTACTAAGATTTTAATTGCTTTTAAAAATTATCGACCCTGGTCTAATTGGTATTTATTTACGATACAGTCATCTACCCTATTACGGAGACTGTATAAAGATTTATGGCTTATTATTATTATGACGTATAAGTATAAGCACGTAGTACTACTAGAGTGTAGACTAATCTTAGTGTAATTTATGTACACTGTATGTATTTCTACAAGTTCAGACCTACCAAAAAAAAGGAGAAAAATACTTGTTTTAAAAAACGCCACGTTGACGAGTGGCGCCACACGTAAATGTTGCATACTACCATAATAACATGTAAAGAACTAGTATATAGAATCAGCACATACCTGCGAGTGCCCTCGACCTTGTCACTCTGGGTGGAGAGCAGTCTTTCAATATCTTCATCTCTTACGACCTCAATCTCAGGTTTCTTCTTCAGTGAACTCCACGCTTTATTTATTGTCTGTAATTCCAATTCAAGATTCACACATTTATGTTCTAGCATAAAATGTTATTTAAAAAAATAGAGTTTGGTACAACATGATAAAGAATCGAAAGCAATTATCATCATCATCAATTCGATTTTGGGTCGGTCGGTAACTGGGGGACGGAAAACGGCGATAGAGCTCAAGCATGTGATACCGAATTTTCGGGATGGAAAATGACAGTTACTAGAGTGTCACAAAAGTCGTTTTTGAATTGAAGTTGTATGCTAATGTCTTTGTGTTATGCGCTAAGAGAGGGAGGAGCATCAACAGGTGTTACCGTGTAACACAAAAAAAATATATTATTTTAAGTAACTAAACGGTTTATTCTAGTATCGTGAATTTTATATATTTAGTGGGTAGATGAACGGACCTGTACGACGAAACCAGTGTTGTCAATTTCGTCATATTCTATGTAGTTGGCATTCTGCTGGCAGCTGATCTCCGCGTAGTGCCTCACCCCGCTGGCAAGTCCACCTACATGACTTAAATACTCACATCTGTAATTTAAATAATTGTCAATGTAACCTCTGTGCACCTCCCTTACAATATCTCTATACGACCCTAAGGTTGACTGGAAGAGAATGCCTTGGGCATTAACTCCGCCGATCTACAAAGTGCATAAAGTGTAAATAAATAAATAAATAAATCAGCTCGACATACTTCAATCTCTCCTATCATACATATATGTAACCTTAGTATTGAAAAAGGAATTCTCCCTGACAGCTTTAAAAGGGTAATATCACCCCCTTATTCAAGGGTGGGGACAGGGATAGTCTTGAAAACTATAGGCCTATATCGATTTTAACGACACTTTCTAAAATATTAGAAAAAGTACTAAACACCAGATTACTGAGTTATTTAGAACATAACGAATATGGTTTCAGGAAAGCCAAATCCACAGAGGACGCCGCTTTAGAGTTGACTAAGTATGTTGTTCAAAATCTGGATAACAAAACAAAATCTATGCATATTTTCTTGGACCTTGCCAAGGCTTTCGACACGATGTCTGTGCCCATGGAGGCGCTCGGTGTGGGGGATATTGCACTTGGCATTTTTCGAGACTATCTCATGAGGAGAACTCAGCGGGTGAGGATCCAGTCATACGTTAGTGACGATGAAGACCTCGTTTTTGGGGTACCCCAGGGCAGCATACTCGGCCCTACCCTCTTCCTTATACATGTGAATCGATTTTGCCAGCTCTCGATACCCAATTTTGGGATGTTTGTTTATGCAGACGACACTGCACTTATTATGAACGGTAGTACCTGGGACTCTGCATTTCGCTCTGCAAAGAAGGCTCTACGGATGGTGTCGGAATGGCTAGGTTTTCGTTTACTTACGCTTAATGTTGCTAAAACCTATTACATCACTTTCACAGCAAATCGCAAAACTCAACCGAACGGCCCTAACATTAAGACTCATACCTGTAATCTATCCGATCGAGTCGCTCGCAATCGTCCTTCCATTCAAAAATCATCTTGTATTAAATATTTGGGAGTGGAAATCGATAGCACCTTGAGTCGGCATAATCATATCGATACGCTAGCTACGATAACTTTCGGGACCTCGTTTTTGCGTTCGGAGAGAGCACAGAGAGCCGTCTCGAAGGTACCGCTCAATAGGCCTTATAGATATTCAACTTTGAATTTATACAAAGAGTCGCCCGTATCGACTGCGAGACGGCTCTTCGTGCCGCATATAGTTCTCCGCAAACGTTCTTCGTTAGGTTCAAACCCTCAACTGCGGATAGACAAACGGCGTAAACGTTTTACGCGTCCGAAACTCGACTTTACGTCGGGACGGCCTCAGCAGGCAGACACCGGCGGAGTCTCGGCGGTCGTCTTCATAATAGACTAAATAAATTATGCAACGTATATCGTCTATCGAGACCGGGAGAGGCCTACGTGTATCGGTCGCGGGTATACGTACGGTGCGCAGGAGAGCGGGGCCCGGTAGGCGGAGATGCAGTAGGAGGCGAGCGCGGCCCGCAGCGCGCGCGGCTCGCCGCGCACGGCGCCCGCGCCCGCGCGCAGCACGCGGCTGCACGCGCGCGCCTCGCGGCTCGGGCACTGCGCGCGCTCCTGCGGGGGCAACATTAACTTGTACCGAAAGCCGAAAATTTACGAATTCCGAAATCGGTAAACTGCCAAACCCCGTAAAATTTTAGTACGCGAACAGCTACTAGAAGAGTTTCACGATAGTCCCGTTAAAATTAAATAATTCTTCTGAAAAATAAATCGTTATTCGCAACGCAAAAACGCAAAAAAACAATAGCGTAAGATACTCGATTGTCATAAGGCAAGAACGCCGTTCGCGTTCACCTAACTTCTTAACTAAAGCGCACGATCTTATGTTGCCTAGTTCAAAAAGAATTTGTATAAAACGATAACAAGAAGTACCGTTACCTTTTCCTGCTGCCTGCGCTGAGTCTCTATGACCTTAACGACGATGTTCTGGAAGTCGTCCAGGTCCTGCAAGGCCGCTTCGTAAGCCGCAGACTTCGCAGTGGACAGCGCGCTCTTCGTAGCGAACCTACCGACGAACAACGTTTTACAAATTTCAGCACTTTGTCTGAAAGTACACAGCTTACAAATATCGACGTCTCGGCCAAAGGACGGTCCGCTGCTGACTTAGTCTTTTACAGTTATAAATGATAATAATTACTCGTCTCACATACGTCTAGTCCCTAACCGGGCAGAGCCTGCACTGAGGTAATCAGACTGCTGATATAATACTTCAATATCTAAATAATACAATACAAAATATGTTATTTTAAATAAAATGCACACAGACACAGATCAAAGTGTGCTCATCAAACAATTACTTGTCCTAGACCCACCCAGGTCGCGGGTTCGATTTAGGAATGGAATACACTACATTTGGCTTAGCAGTCAGCATCGCAAGTACAGACAAGTAAGATAGCTTACAATAAAACAAATTCTACGAGTTTTAAATAGTTTTAATTTTCAATTATTTCTTCCTCCGAGCCCTTTTCTCAAACTACTCGTAGGTTGGAGTCGGTTTTAGTCTATTACGATACGGCTGTACTTTGATTTGTTACATGGAGTAACTATCAATGTCACACCTTTTCTTTTTTTGTTTACGTGGGGAATGCTTTTTTTCGCACCATACCCTCCGGAGGGACGAAGAGCGTGTGTGAGACTCCCAGAGAACCGGTCTACCCACTAAACCTCACGGCGGCCTACCTCGGCAGTCAGGAGGAGCTCCAAGAACGCATTAGCGGCTTCTGGAGTCCTCCTCGCCATACCTCACAACTGAGATACATCCAGGGCACATTAATCCGGGCAAGACGCTATCGCACCTCTCACTGCTCTACACAGTAAGAGGCAGAACAGCGCCCTGCCCCAGACGACACCCCCGGCCGCAGGTGTGTCACCTGTCTCGGGTCGTTTGAAGTGGCCGCAGCGACCCTTAGGCGGCGATTGGGAAGCCAGCGACCTCTACCGCGTCCCCTTCGCCGCCTCCTTCGAGCGAGATCGGCCCTTTCCCGACCTCGCTCTGCGGTCTCCTTCTGGAGCATGACATCCTCACAGGCAGAGACTGCAGCTTCTCATCCCTCACCACTCGCCAGCATTGCCGCGAACAATGCTGACGGTAACAAGCACAACCCACGCACTGGGCGAAATTGAAGTTCTGCAGAAAGACTGTAGGAGCTTGTACTTGTAGAGAGCTTAAGCACTATTGACTGAAAATGATGAACAGAAATTATGTAATAACTAGCTTTTGCCCGCGACTTCGCTCATGAGAAATTTAGTCCGCCACATTCAGTTTCGTAACAGATCATTTTAAATAAATATATATGTGTATATATTTTAATGGAAAGTATCCTATGTTACTTCTAATACCTCCAAGAACATGTGTACAAAATTTCATGATGATCGGTTGAGTGGTTAGTAGCAATACAAATAATTCCAGCAGTACCTGAGGTAGTTGGAGTTCTCGGCGACAGACAGCAGTTTGGCGTGCAGCGCACCCCTCGCCTTCGACTCCGGGATGCTCCTAATCATCGAGTTCAGCTCCTTCGTCAGGTGATCACACTCCTGCCGTACGTTTACTGACTTTAAAAACCAACTCTTTGGATTCACATTAATTGTATTTTTTACGGTATTTAGAAAACGAGCAGCAGAGACAAAGGATCACCAGATGGTAAGTAGTTACCACCGCCCTTGGACACCTACAACCCAGTACTTCCCAGGGTCGTGGGGAGGGGCTGGTCCATATGGCGCCAAAGCATAGAGATTGGGAGATGTTACTAATAATTAATTGTGATACCAAAACGTGTTTACCTGTCCAAACTCACATATCTCCATAATATCTTCGTAGCTGTCGTATCCCGAGTGTTGTGTGGGATTCATCAGCTTCTTAGAATCCTCGCTTATCTTACTGCACAACAACTTTATATCCTGTGAGATTATAATTTTTTTTTTTCCTCAATATTTTTAAGTACAAGTATATCTAAACAGAAAATGTGGTAAAAAATTGAAAAAGAAAATTATTGTTATTTTTTTTAAAGTTTAATAATTATAATCTACAAAACTACGTTACTTTATTCATGCACAAAGATATTCGTGTAAGCAGGAATCGAACCTGCGACATTTGATCCGATATCAGATAGCCTCAACACGTAGCTGGCTATCTTACAACAACATCTTATTCATATTTGGCGGAACGAGTGCCACGTTCCTTCAAACAAAGGGAGGATCCTCCGAGCCATCGAGGTGATGATGCTTTCCATACCGCAACACAGGATGTTGATCCATACATTTTTAACAATATTCACTTTAATAAAAAAACTTACATCAAGGACTCTCTTGTCGATTACTACCGAGTGTTTATTAGCAATTTGTGCTAGATTGTCCGACTCCGTCGCCAGACCTTGCAGGAAGTCCTGAGAACATGGGACAATATATCAGAACTTTACATGTACAAGGATACAAGGATAACCGTAAGCAAGAATCCTCAGAACAGTCGAAGTGATCATGTCTGGCAGTTCCTTTATAAAAAATTATTCATCCTCCATTTTTGTTACATCGCGTGAAGATATTTATTTTTTATTTTATTTATTTATTTTGAATCAACAGCAAATGATACACATATCCTTTATAAAAATAAGTATACAAAATTCACGTTTTGTGATCATCCAATTATAGGTAATCACAGCTAACACAAATGTAACTTGTAGATTAAATCTCAAACACATGTAGAGCCACGTGCATCACCCGCCCCGCGTCCCGTAAACCATCGGGGGGATAAGCTCACGCCGCTTCGAATAAAGTTACTATGTAATTCGGTGTGTCTTCGTTGGATGTCACTAAAGTAGGTTTTCGTTTTATTGTATGTGGAAGTCGCCACCTTGTTACTGTTCTATGGTGAGTAAACTTACTCTAAAGTCCACAATGTTGTTCGGTTCCTGGCCGGCCCTCGACGGTCTGGTCTGCAGCACCATCATTTGTAGATCCTGAATAGCTATGTCCATCTCATTACGGCGATATTTATCCTATACGAGGAGAATTTTGTTAGTAATTTTTGCATATAACGGTTTTCTCGTACTTGTTAACAAAGATTCAGCTTCGACTGTGGCAAGTCGATACAAGTATAAACCATCCATCTATAAGTCGAAGATGAGTAGTTAGAACAAAAAAAAGTACATGTGGCACTCGAAGACTGACGCGGTAAAACTATTGTATAGTATTTTTTATCAACTTATGCCATTATAATATTTCGGAGCAGTTCGTCTCGATCCGTGCGAGCTTCGTACAGTCTACACACATACGTCTAGTCGCACGCACACAAACACCGTGCCAAAGACTGCCGAACTAAAACGACGTTAGGCAATGCATGGCTTGCAACGCCGCACCACTGTGGCGGTCGGAATGGGGGGTGTTAGGTTTATTTTCGTTACGGAATTTCTTGATTCGGTCACCGCGCTCGAGGCCCGCGATAAAAGCTATGCAATAGCTTAAAAACATATAAAACTAACAAAAGTATATTATAATGTATTGAAATGTGTAACATTATTGACAAAAAATTCTTGCTATGCTTGCTAAATAAAATGCTGTTTTCACAATTAAACGTAACGCATCATGCAAATTCAACCTGGAACAAGTGGTAAGAGTGGCCTGGTTGAAATTTCAGGTCTTTCAAAACTATTAATAGACACCAACACGTTACTATATTGAATTCGATTCCTGATCAGTGAGCTACTTACATGTGGTGCTCGCTGACACCTGGCGTTGGCCAGGTCCAGCGCTCTTAGAGCCTCCGCCAGCCTGCTGTGGTACTCTCTGTACTCCTGCTTGGCCTCCGGTGACAAGTCACCTTGTTCCACCATAGTCTGTTTGTTTGTAATTTTTATAATATGAAATAATACATTTTTAACATAAATGATACGAATATTTGAATACTTGTATTTATATATTAATGTAGATTTTTCTTCTTTTTGTCATAAACAGTATTTATGAAATAGAGAATCAAGAAGCAAGTAGAACATTTGATTTTGGTACGGTTAGAGTTGAGTATCCCTTGGTTTACTTTTGACAATCGGAAGAGATATTAAGAGATAATTAACGTTAAGTAATTTATTGAAAAGCAATAAAGTGTAATATGTTTGTTTCCTTAATTATTTGATTGTTTTTATCCTTTCGGATATAATAACCCCATTGGAACCCTTTTAATTTAAATTTAATAAACAAATGTTACACTTAGCTCATAGAGGAGTCACTTCGGGCTTACTCATGTGACAGAGTATCCTTGCTCTGTTAAATGTGTGACGACTTTCACATACAAACAAAAATATAAACAGCGCCATCTAGCGAAGATACATCGAACTACGAAGTATAATAATGAACTATGAAGCAACTACTAATCCTGTATCTCTCCTCCACAGTAGAGGAACGGGTGTCATGTCCCTCCGACACAAAGGGAGGATCCTCCGACCAGGCGAGGTGATCATGCCCGGCGGGCCCCGGCCCGACGGTTGATGTTGGGATGTTGTATATATGCTAATTGAAACTCTATTTCGCGATACCGCCATCGCGCTGTTCCATATTTTTGTTTGTATGTGGAAGTCGCCACAAATGTAAGCGAAGACAATATTGTGTTACTGTAGGGATTTGATGGTCTAAGAGATGAAGAAAAATTTACAATTGAGTTAGAACATGGAGTATAATGTGGGAATAGATATAAGAAGTCTACATCAGCACAAGGTAAGCATAGAATTTTAAAAACAGATGGTGAACTTTTGAAAGGAAACATATAATTATTGTGGGTAATACATTGACTGTACAGGCAATACAATCTGTAACGTATAAAACCGACTGGTTGACCTTGTGGTTAGTGGTCCTGACTGCTGAGACATAGCTTGTGGTTTTGTTCCCCACAGAGGGGAAATTAAAAACTTATTAATATCGGTATTTGTAATCTAATTAGTATAGGACAGGCTCAGTCTATTTGACACAAGGCAGCCGTAGTAGCCAAGTAACTCGGTCGAGGTGGTCTATCGTTAGTCACAAGCAGGAAACATAGATACAATTTTAAGGGTACATACTCTTGCGTTGTCAATAATCTGCACAGTCATCAGTCGCAAGGGAGTGTCCACCACCACCGCTCGGTTTACGTCCCTTCTTTTACCCACCCTGTCGCTCTTCACGTCGTCTTTCAGTTTCTCCAGCAGTTCCGCCAGGTTCTTAGACTCCTCGGTGAGTTTCTTTGAGTGAGGGTCAGAGGCGAAAGGCTGCCAGGTGTCAGAGAACGTACCTAGCTTGGAAGCAAGGGTGTCAGCTGATGATGCTAAAGTATCCTTACAGCTTGTATGGTGAATGGTTGGAGCTACTAGCTATAAAAAAAATATTGAAAAGAAGAGAATAAACTTTATTATTAATATATAACTGAAATGTTCACAATAAACATTCGAAATCGGTATTTTTAAAATATGTACTCTTACTCGTGTCTTTTTGGGGTTTCGTATCTCTTAAACGAGTGAACCGATTTCTATTGAGTTCTTTAAGAACTGAATAAGCTGAGAGCATAATTGAAAATTATTGGCTAGGTAGTAGCTTGCAAAAGTCAAGGATTTTATGGAGGATTTAAAAAAAATCATTGTTAATATTTTCTAAATACATACAGAGAAAATATCAAAATGGTTTATCAATAAGTATTCTCGGTATTGAAATCTCGAAACAAACTCGGAACTATTTTACGAGAAATATCATCATCATCATCAACGGACATCATGATAGTGCCTGCTGGACACAGGCCTTGGTTTAAAATGAGATCTTGGTCTACACCAGTCACTATAGTGATAGGTTTGCGTCAAATTTTCCTCCTCTTTGCAATGCTGCTGTCCGGGGTGGTTTCTTTCCTTAGTCAGATCTTGCAACATTCACGGAGAGGGTGGTGATGATACTTCACACGAATATACAAAAACTGTCTGTGTGTTTAAGAGCTTATCAAAGCGTGATGAGAAACGAGAGACAAGAAACTGACCTTAGCAGTATAAACAAGTTTCCCTGCGGCGTCCACGCACTGAGCCCCCGCCGTGCATATGTTCTGCACGCGGCTCTGCTCGTCGCGAGCGGACTCGTTGGCGGGCATGTTGGCGCTGTTGTTGGCCACGTTGGTCGCCTCCATCGCCAGGCGAGATGCGCTGTCACCGATGGCCCTTGCGCGGACTATCACCTAAATAATTTGTACATGATTATATTTTAAATATTTGAAATCTACTGTAAATGTCCACTGTTGGACATAGGCTTCACCCAAGCTTCGCCACAACAACTAGTCCTGTTCTACCCACACGTTGGTTTTGTAGCCTGTGTCCATACTCATACACACTACATAATTAACAATTAATCTAAATACGATTTTTACATAACCTAGAAACAGCCAGAGCTGCTGCTGAATGTAGTCTAGCAGTGAGTGAGGTTGAGCTGTAGAAATGTTATTCAACAAAAATCAGTTTGTCTGACCTCCTTCTCCAAGCCAGGGTTGACGTTGGCGCTGACGACGTGCAGTAACTTGGCGGAGTGGTTGCCGAACGCAATGGCGGCGTCGTTCAGTTTCTGTTGTGAGTAATGAATGAACATAAGGGATGATGTGAAAAATAAAAATTAATTATCGTACAACTGTAAATAAATAATTCAATTGAGTTTTATTTACAGTTTAATTCAAATTTACTTAAAATTAAAAATGTAATTAATTGGGGATTTACTTCGAAAAATCATCACCTTTAACGAAGACTAGTAATTGGTAATTATGGTTACAACAATTTAAGGGATTAATGAAAATATGAAATAGTTCGGCCGGACGTGGCATTTAAAACTTGAAATTATTAATATTTGGAAAGGATAAATGAAATATGTCCAGATTTCGTGTAAATATTCTACAATATCAGAAAATCTTTAAAAGACAGAAACAAAAAGGAACATACCTCTTTATCATCTCTGGCAGCTCGACAGATATTCCTGGCGGCTGTGGACAGTCCCGACAGATCGTCGATGAAGCTCCTTTGAATCTCCTTGGGCAAGGCGCCGCTAATTTTGCCGCCATCTACAAAATATTCGTTCTCTTACCCATCCCACTTTCAACTCTCAGTCAAATCTATTTTAGTTATAGAAAATGTTAGTCTCGTGACCTACCTTCTACAACAGTCCTGACGGAGTTGCCCAAGCTCAAGGTCGGCTCTTGAGCGGCGACGTAGTCTAACTTATGAGCATCTAAAACAATTATAAGTATAATAGTATCACAACAATAGAACTGCACTGTTAACACTACACTGTTTCTGCCCTAATCATTGGGTAGATGACTGTATCGTAAACAAATACCAATGTCCATTCCATTAAAACTAATATCGCGAAACATCTCGGAAAATACAATTAACATAGCTTTTTATTATTAATACAAATTTCAATCAAATATACAGTGAAATATATTGTTCAATTGAGTAGTCTAAAACAGTGACGTCACAATTTGGTATTTAGTACATTTTTCATACAAAATTGTCGTTTTGACAGATGATAAAAAGTAACTAATTTGACTAAGGTGTCATCTAGCCTATTATCTCAGCTCTTAGAAGTTATTCTTGACTCTACGTTATTATGTCGTTTAGCTGCATTTACTCTACTGTTGAGACTCAATAAAACTTAGCTCAACTAACTAAGGTGTTTTAAACTTTTCCAGGTTTTTTATTTACCCAAATCATGTTGAAAACTGTAGTGTTTTGAGCATGGTGCATCAACACTACATTTATTTTAAGAAATATTCTAAAAAAGTGTGAGATAGGTGCGTGGAACAATATTGGGGATCAGATTAGAGGTTAGTTTGGAAAAAACCATCCAGGAAAAAAGTTTAGCAGGTAGTAGAGCCATGCTGTTTTTAGCACGAACGGGCCGGCTCGACCGGGACAATACTACACTCCCACAGAAGACCAACCTAAAGCGCCAGCATCCGTGTTGTCGCGTTTCGTTGGTGAGCGTGAGACCGGAGGCCCATTGATGCAGGGGTAAAAGTTATCGTGGTAACTGTGTAAGCCTTACACTGTCACGATGACTGTCATACCTTTTACATCCCCAAGCGGGGTGTGAAAAAGCATCTCACTCGGCCGCCATGGTGTGGGTCACCATACTACATTGTCTGCATTTGCAATGAGTATGGTGACCACAACTCTTTGGATTCTATTCATGCTTTCCATCAGGCAGTGTAGAGTCACTTTGGCAGGCACTTCATATAAAAAAAAGTAGACTTTTGACTTTGAACGTGTGAAACACGTACAGTTGGCTGAAATGAGCGCAGCGACTTCGATTCCGGCCCTGGCCAGAGTGTCTTCTATTTTCTGTTCCTTTGTGATGACCTCCAATGGCGCTAAATCACACGTAATCTTCGCTTTGTGTAGCTGTAACAAAGAAACGTCACTGTCAATAGAAATAATACTTAATATTTAGGATATACAACATGGATTTGTAGGACTATTACGTCAATTTGACATTTAAAAGTCTTCAACCACAATTTTGGCGATGCTTCCACAAAAGTCTCTTACCGGTTTGAGTGAGTTCTCTGCAGCCTCGATCTCCTTCTCGGCAGCGTCGACGGCTCGCGTGAACTGCTGGAGCTGGTTGTTCTCCTCGTCCGTCTGAGATGTGACGCGCTTGCTTCGAGCTGAATTTTAGGAAGAGATAATAATTTCATTGGAAACAGTTCGAGAGACGATCATTTTGTTTAGATACTATTTAGTCTATAATATGCATGTATTTCTCAGCAGTCTGGCTATCGCAGTACAGGCTCTGCCTAATTTGGAGGATCATACGGCCATGTGTAAGCTGTCTGGTTTTCAGATGGATGGAAATCGAACCAACGAACTATGAGAAGAACAGCTGTCATAATCACTAAGAGAACAGTCTCGTTGATATAAGAACTCAGAGCCATCGTCCATCTCTTGAAATAAGACTGGAGTGTTAGTTTAATTACCGTGGTCCTCCTCAGAACGGAGGGCGTCGAGGAAGTCCTGCGTGATGGTAGAGGTGTGGGACGGTATAGCATGAGCTACCGTCTTGGTGGAACGTACTGGGACACTTGGCTTCTGAGCTCCTGCAGAGTATTATACAGAATATTTGTTTATTTGGACAAAAACCCAATACTCAAAATTACACAGATCTGCACCTCCCAAAGGTTATCTGAAAGAACACGCCTCAATGCATTTGTATGAAGTATAAAAATATATACCATTTAATGTTGTGACGCCGTGATGTCAGATCTTTTGGATATACTGATGATGTTATATGAGTACACACATCATCTGGTGGTAACTTTGGTCTCTGATGGACATTTGCAACTTAAGAAAGACAACTTTGATGATTATAATCTCTCACTGTGATCCTGAGTCTTTTAAGCGGAACATGAAATAGCATCTCACTAGGCCGCCATAGTGTTGGTTTACCATACTGCATCGCCTACATTGGCAATGAGTATGGTCACCACCACTCTTAGATTCTATTCATGCTTTTCATCACGCAGAGTAAAGTCACCTTGGCAAGCTTTTAATCAAAAAGCGGCTTGTCTGAGTATTGCCAAGGTATTCTAAGAGGCAACTCAAAGGGAGGCTTTGTGTATCCATCAGAATTAGGAGCAGGGCCTCTGGTAATTTCGTCGGTGAAAAACAATACAAGAATTGCTTATATCCGAAAATTTACCTCAACCAAATTGATTCATACTCAGAAAAATAACGCTTTGCGAAATTTTTAAGAAGAAATATAGATGAGAGTTCAGAACCTTTTGTTTTGCCTCCTGAAGCATCCAAATGTTCAGATTCAGGACGAACAGTGACCATCAACTTGCTGGAAGCTTCAGCAAACTTCAGAGCCGACTCGTTCAGCTTCTGGAATTGTGGGATGTAAAGTTTGTTAGATATATATTGTACAATTTTATATGCTCTTATAAGTAACCTACGCTACACACACCACCGTGTCAGACGTCAGAAGCGTATCAGACGACAGAAGCGTATCAGGCGTCAGAAGCGTATCAGACGTCAGAAGCGTATCAGACGTCAGAAGCGTATCAGACGTCAGAAGCGTATCAGACGTCAGAAGCGTATCAGGCGTCAGACGCGTATCAGACGTCGACATTTTGCCACTATAAATTTTGTCTGACTTATATGTTATGGAACAGTCCAATTGCACTTAAGACATTAGATAGGTTAATTGGCAGTATATTGAAGATGTGAATGACAGGAAAGAGATATCAGTTATTTGTATGTGTAAGGGGCAGGACTGGTAAGTACAGGTCAGGTAGACCTGTAACGAAATGGAGGGGTTTACTGGAAACTCGGAGACCTCCGCAATAATATCTATTGGTACTATCGTTGGGTACATATTGGTTGGGATAGAAATCAAGTGATATATAAGAAAACATAAAAAAATCATTTTTTTTTTTATTTTAAAAGACAACGCCTGCATTAGGAATAAATTCTGTACCGCGGGGGACTTTATAAACATACAAGAAATGGACACAAAGAACACCCAAACTCAGAACAACAATTTCTGGATCACACAAAGTGTTGTCCCATGTGGGATTTGAACCCACAGCATTCAGCGATGTGGAGAGCAGCGTGGCGACCGCTTAAACCATTAGGCCAACGTTGCAGCCATATATAATTATGCAATCATTATCTTGGTCTGACAGACGTGAAACATCGACATTATTTTATAGAAATATTGAACAATCACTTCCACATGGGGACGAGTTGCCACACCGAATTACATATTACGCATACTATTACAAAGATTGGTGACGCATTTCCTGGTTACGCAGCAGTTCAGATCTTACCTTCGGATCATCTGCATTGTCACATATCTTGCGGCTGCTGTCACATAACTCTTTGAGGTTTTCTCGTACCTGCTGCTGATGGGCATCGTCCATGGTACTGGATAGTGCCTTGCTTTCTAGAAAATATAGAATAGTAGCTAGTAGATGTATAATTTTATATATTTAAAAAAAAAAAGCATTCAACAGTTAACTTTTGGGTGAGGTAAGAGTACCGTTGGCCACCCTCCACCCTTAGCCTAAACGTTTACATGAAAATTTGAATGACTACTTTTCAGAAGTAATTTGTAACTTCTCTGTCGGTGCTTGAAGAGGCGATTGCACGAGTCGCCAACAAGCACACAATCAACAAATTAATTAATTATTTTTGAGTGCTTCCAAAAGGTGAAGTACTCATAAATGTTAAAGTAGCGTTACTTACGCTCACTCAAACGTTGAAACAACGAAGATGTTGCTTAAAATCGGTTTTCTGTGAAACTTTCTATATGTCGATAGAAGATTTACCTCGGACAACTATGGGCATCAGTTCAGTGATGGTGATGAGCGAGCGCTCCGCCGTCGGGTAGTCGGGGTTCTTGTGATCTAAAAAAACGAAAAACGAATGAACGAACGAACGAAGGAACGAATGGTTATTTGACTACAAAAGCATTATTATTATTAACAGTTTAAAAACGAATCGAGTTTTATTTTTACACTATAATGACTTCACTAATTATAATTAAACGCTGGACACACATTATCAGGGCATCAGGGATACAAAAGAACAATGGTAATCGGTAAAGATGAGGATTTTAAACGTAGAGCGGTTTCGAGTAGAGGTGTGAACGGTTACCGGCGGTGGCGGCGGCGAGAGCTGCCACGGCGGCGTTGAGCTGCGCCAGGCGGCGCCACAGCTGCAGGCGCGCGGGCTCGGCGGCCGCCCCACCTGGACCACTGCTTAGGGGCTGTTGGAACAACTTTTTAAACAGGTGTATTTTATTAAGCTAAAAACGAGTGTGGAGACGTTTTGAGCACATGTTACATAGAATTCGATACGTTCACTTTTATTTTCGACAATCGGTCATTATATTTATTTATGGCGTCAATATTCGAATTTTAAATAACTTGTGATCGATGGATATCGTAGTGTAAGCGACTAAGACTATTCAAAGTAATCTCTTTATAAACAAAATAGAATTAAAAAACAGAAGAACGAGTGAAACCCCAAGAAAGAGTTGGAAATGGACAGCGTTTTGTACAAACCTTAAAATCTACTTTCATTTAAATGTTCTTAAAGGAAATAAAAATAAAATCTTCAACTACAATTTACCTCTTTCACCTGTTTCTCAACCACTTCTATTTGGGGGCTGACGAGTGACACGCGATGTTTGAAGCTGTGACGCATCTTCTCCTGCAGTGCCGGGGACACCACTCCTTTACTGCCTATAACGCAGATTTAATGACCCCTTACTTACAAACTAATAATGCTAATTATGGCACTATGAACTCTGAGGATGTTATATAGGATGGGCCAAGATTTCGTTAACATTTGAATCTAACATCCCGCGCAAACATGTTACGGGAGCTCTGGAGACCGATGTTACTGGAATTTGCTGGCTACAATCATAACACATGGTTTTAACAAGATGGAGCCACTTGTGAAACATCCAATGAGTCCCTGCCGATGGTCAAAGATACGTTTCCGGAAAAGCTGATTTCCAGAGGCGACATTTCATGGCCACTCAAAAGTCCAGATATATCCCTAGCAGACTTCTTTTTATGGTTTTATTAGAAGAATCGTGTCTACATCAATAAATTAAGTACACTACGTCAACTATAAGAAACAATTAGTGAAGAGATGTCGGTGATCTCGAGATCTCTTGCCTACGAGTATTCCAAAACTTCGCTCGCTTAGAAGAGTGCAAACGTCGAAACGGTGGCTATTTAGACGATGTAATTTTTAAAAAATAAATTCCAATTATTCAGCTTTCTTGTAAATAAACAATTTTTATAACATATCAAATGGCTTTTTCTATATGATTTTTTTCAAATGTTAACTAATTCCTGGCCTACCCTATCCTTAATTTGTATTCAAATATAACCCTACCAATAGTTACAAACATAAAAAAAAACTAGCAAATTAAGAATCGACAAAATTTTTGAAATTATATTTAATGGCATAGGGAGCTAACTACCTAATCTGTTACCTAATCGTAAAGTAATTACCGTCGCCCATAGACATTTGCAACTCTAGAGACAACAGTGCTTTTGTTTTTATTGTACATCAAATGAAACCATCTACGCCATCTAGTGGGAAAAATGTATTATTGTGTTTTTTCGTCGTCGTACACTGATTTATTTTCTTTCATTCCTTCTTTTTATAATATAACCTTCACTTCCTATTTGTATCGCAAGCAACACAAGTCGTTTTATTTAATTAATAAGTGCTTTATCGCAATTTGAGCGTTTCCTTCCCCTCAGAATAGAGGAAGAGGGGAGATTTAGGCCCCGGTAACCTTACTCATTAGATAAAAGAATTGCTTAACATCGACATAAATATTATAGACAAATTACACAGCTCGATAAAGGTATATAAATAAGTAAAAGTAAACTTTACCACTCGAATGCAGCAACATATCCAGCCCGTCTTCTAAGTTCTGGTGAGTATCTAGTAGCTCTCGTCTCTGAGCGCCAGATTTGACGAGCGGACAGCAAGTCTCCGTCAGGTCTGCCGCACAGTCTTTAAGCTTCTGCACGGCTGACTCTAACGCCTTCTGGCACTGGGGGGAGGTTATGCTGGGAGCTGTCACCTGTTAAAAAGAACGTGTTCGTTACCGATTCACGAGGCCAAGCACACTTATGATAATCATTATAACTTAACTGATCATACACGGCCGTCGGATTTCAAACTTGTCAGTGATTATACTATGGTGGTGACGCTGATATGTTTACGAACAGGTTATTAAATACATGATTAATTACGCCTAGACACAGAAGTAATGATTTGTTTCGGTGGGAGCCGCTCCTACGGCCTTAAGGTCAGCAGTCAGCAACACGTTCTCGTATCATTATCATACTATTATTTCAGCAAGGAACGCCAGCTATCGCCGTCCCGAACGGTCCCATTCGTCCTCTTTCACTTCCCTCGAGGTGTTTATCACGACATAATTTGCAAACGAAATAATAACAAGATAACAATAAAAGATGTAAACGTCTGCACCACCAGCACCAGTATCACCACACTTATATACGCATCGAGGGTTTATATAACCTGAGCGACTGCCAGAAGAGACTGCTCGGCATCGGCGACGCTGGCTGCCCGCGCGTCCAGCTCCGTGGACACCCCGCGCGGCCCCCCCGCCTGCACCTGCGCCTGCGCCTGCGCCTGCGCCTGCGCCACCAGCGACGCGGCGTGCGAGCACGACGCCTTCGCCATGTCCACGATCTACATACGATTTGTCAAATGTGTCTCAGTGTGTAGTTAGTCACGATACTATAGAAGGCGATAATCGACTATACAAAATAATACTGGTAAAACCTCATTTTATACTGGTAAATCTTTAGATTTAAAAACTATAGTAGCCTTACAAATTCACACATATAATACATGAATTACTTATCACCGTCATGCTCATCATACATGATTTTATTCCGGGCGGGAATCAAACCCGACACCTTTCCCTAAGCTACACACACGACAAGTGTACCAACACATTGTATTCTCCAATTTTAAAGGAATCTAATAAAACTATCGAAGTTCCAGCTGAAGTCGAAAAATCCTGTCCCCCTCCCCTTTCCTGATTAAGGTAAAACTGGACTAAATAAGAAGTTATGAACTCGTGGATAGCGTACCTGTTTACTTCTTCCGTAATCAGCTGCAGGTTGTACAGCACCCATCATGGAATCGGACGCCTTCGCCAGCTGAGTCACCGCTTTGTGTAACTCCTGAACATAATACCATATTAACAAATAGCTTATAGTATCAAAATATTTTGTTTTAATATACATGTATATTATAGCCATAGCTGTAATGGAAGTAATGTAATAGGCCAGATGACACCTTAATCAAATTAGTTACTTTTTATCATTTGTCAAAACGACAATTTTATATGAAAAAATGTACTAAATACAAAATTGTGACGTCACTGTTTTAGACTACTCAATTGAACAATATATTTCACTGTATATTTGATTGAAATTCGTAATAATAATAAAAAGCTATGTTAATTGTATTTTCCGAGATGTTTCGCGATATTAGTATTAATGAAGTGGACATTGGTATTTATTTACAATACAGTCGTCTACCCAATTGTAATATATAAAGTAGTTGTTGGTTCGTCATGAATTTAAAACAAATATTTATCACATTTCTTTGTGTTACAGCAGCGACAGCAACAATACACTACTGGACATAGGCCTCTCCTTAGCAAGGAGCTTTTGGCCTAGTATACCACGCTGGTCGACGATTTGGTACAGGGTTTATTTCCTTCTCTTTGCAATGATGTTGTCCTCGTAGTTTGTCCTTTAGAGGCCCACACGACACCCATGAGGAGGAGTGGTGACACTTCATATACAGCAAATCAACAAATTGAATATGTTTGTGAGGCCACTAGGACAGAACATCAATTGATTTGATGCATTTCATATGGATATGAGCATAAAGCAACACAATTGACTGACTGATTCTAATTAGGATTTTGGGATCAATTATTTATTTAATAATTTTGTAACTGAGAAAGAAAGAAAGCAGAATTGAGTCATTTACCCGTGGGTCTGCTGCATTATCACACACAGCTCGACTGGCGTCGCACAACTGCTGGACTTGTTGCAACATGTCTTGTCGAGCAGGTTCTTCCTGCGTTGCGCTCAGAGCTTTTGCGTCTGTCGATTTATATAATACGTTTATAATTGTTCTTATTCTCATCATAAAAACTATATACAGAAATATGGACACAAGCTTTTTTACAGAATTTTTGGGAAATTTAATTTTATTTTTAATACTGACCTCGTACAATTTCGGGCATCAGCGCAGTGATGGTGTCCACAGCGCGTTGTGCAGACGCGTAGTCGGGGTGCGAGGGGTCTGGTGGAGATTATAGTTTATCATATAAATAAATCATATGAAAAAGGGTTCAATAAAAAAGAAATACAAGCCTTTTAGTGTTGAGCGTCTTTGAGTTGTTAGTGATTGTTATTTTCTATGCAAGAAGATATAGTATTTAGATATCTTGTATAGAGTTGTATCATTAATATTGTTATAGAGTGCATATTATTTTAATTCCTTTTCCTATTAGATGCAACATTTATTTCTGGTTTGTGTGTTAGTTAGACATCTAAATATTAATGATTTTAACATCGTCATAACATAATTATATCATCTAAGTATATAATATTTTTTGTTCCGTTTAACATCTAAATCAAAATATAGTATTAGCTGTGGTATTTTCTATGTATAATATGTATGTATTTACAAGAAAAAAGTACATAAGTATTCTAAACTGCTTAGTTTGAAATTAAACGACATTGCGTGTTAAACTTGTGAAATATTTGTTTTAATGATTTCTATCTGGTCTATGAAAACAAAATGAAACGATTATTTCACTACTTATGGTGATTTTTATCATTAAATAATAAAGTTAGGTCGGAGGTGGGCATGTGGGTAAGCTCTAGCAAGGAAACAGGCAAACGAAACGGACCCGAAGTGGCCGCGCTCAGCTGCGCGACGGCCGCGCCCAGCTGCGCCAGCGCCGCGCCGAGCTGCGCCTGCGCCGCGCCGAGCTGCGCCTGCGCCGCCGCCCGCGCCGCCTCGCCCCGCGCCACAGCGCCGGCACCCACGGGCTGACGACGATCACAAATTATTTTACTATTTTATACAATTTAATAACGAATCGATAGTGCACAGAAATCGGTAGTTTGTTTTTTGTAAAAGATTACGCTGAACAATTATTATTAATATTGTGTTGACTTACAAGCCGCCTATGCTAGTAAGTGGCCTAGGCTACCATCCCGTGCGTTGCTATACTACGTTGTCTGCATTCGCAATGAGTATGGCGACCGCTACTCTTGAAAGCTATTCATACTTTCCATCACGCAGAGTGGTCACTTCGGTGGGCCCAGATTAAAAAAAAAAACTGCTGTCCGACTGCTTTTGCAAATGTAATCTTCAATTATTGCAAACCTTACCACTCTGGGACTCAATAATATCAAAATCAGTGGAACAACGTATGTTCCACTGATTTCGATATTATTCGATACCCTTAAATGAAACACTATCAACCACAATTTTCAAACTGCAAACGATAGCGCATTTAATAATAATAATAATAATAATAATATATTTTATTTGCTTTAAACATGGTTTACAAAGGTGTTACAATTAAATTTTTTAGAGTACATACATGTTTTGCTAATAACTACTAGCATGCAAAAATTTTACTTAATCTATTGAAGGAACGCCTTAATACTATAAAAACTATAATTGAGTAGCCATTCATGTAATTTCCTTTTAAAGAGCCTCAAATGTAATAATTTTAAATGATTAGGTATCTTATTATAAACACGTATGCACATTGCCAAACAATTTTTGTTGTATTTAGTTGAACGGGGAATGTCATGTAATATCAATCTGTGTGGATCTCTCCTACTGCGTGGATTTATGTCATTTGCTGTAGTAAATAAATGTAGGTTTTTTCTAACGAAGATGCAGGTTTCGTATATATATAAAGAAGGTAACGGTAGCAAGCCAAGTCTTTTGAAGTATGGTTGACATGATTCATCCATATGTAGTCCACACATTGCTCTAATACACTTTTTTTGTGAAACGAATGCTCTATCTACTTCAGTACTGTTGCCCCACGTTATTAAGCCATAACGCAGTACTGACTCAACATACGCACAGTAAGATATTACGGCAGTTTTAGTATTTGTGATATTTCTTATCTGCCTTATTGCATACACATTTAACAACAAGATATATGCAGTACTTGCAACAAAACCTCCTCGTTACCTGTTTGAGCTGTTGCTGTACATCATCGAAGCAGCTCTTGGTTCCAGACAAACTGTTGATGAAGCGAAGACGCTGCTTCTCTTGCTGTTCTCGTGACAGCGGTACACCTGGATAATAGTTTCAAGATTTTAGTATACATTTCTAAAAATCGTTTAATATACCCAGCATTTAGCTGAACGGCGGACTAGTTTCTGACACTTCAGATACCCTATATCATCATCATCATCATTTCAGTCATAAAACTTCTACTGCTGGCCTCTCCAAGGCTCTCCACGACAACTGGTCCTGTGCTGCCCACGTCTAACGGTTTCCTATTTTAACCCTATATCAAGTACGACACAAACGAAAATTGATGCTTATACCGTGCTATGGTGCTGTGCATGTGTGCATGAAAATTGCATTCAAAAGAATAAATAGTCATTTAAAAAATATATTTGTGTTTATTCAATCATATATTCTAACACATCTCAGTAAGTCCTTACCACTAGCTTGCAGTAACTTGTCCAGGTCGTTATTTAGCTGGTGGTGAGTGTCCAACAGCTGTTGTCTCTGAGCACTATGTTTCAGGTGAGGATGGCAAGCGTCAGAGAGGTCGGTGGCAGAATCTCGAAGTTTCTGCACAGCTGACTCCAGGGCCTTGCGGCAATGCTGAGAACTCAAGCTGGGAGTTGTCACCTGATAGAGTTTAACAATGTTGTCTAATTACTACAACACCTTTATATAAATCAGTATGTTTAAATTTAACAAACATAATTATTCGGTATTTGTTATTCTTATTTTAGATGATTATATCGTGAGGATCTGAACGCTAACTTTACTCCAGATTTTCTATTATTCTTCGTATTATCGACTTGTTTTATTTACATGTTTACCCTACCCTTGAATGCTGAAAGCAACTTCTCTAATTACGTCCCATCATCTTATAGATTTTATTCCGGTTTTCTTTAGTAGTCCAGTTCTAATCACAATCGATGTGCAGCTCAAGAATGGTCAATACCAGGTCTTCTGTCTCATAACTCACTCCACAGAATGATATCAGCGATGCTACTAACCTGAGCTACACTGAGTAGAGCCTGTGCAGCATCAGCAGTACTGGCACCTCGCGCATCCAGGTCTGATGCTGCGGAGCCTTCCATTTGTCGTGTGAGCGCTTGCACTTGAGATAACAATTCCGAAGTGCGAGCGCAAGAAGCCGCCGACAGATCCATTACCTAAGTTTTAAGAACATTTTGATATTTATACACAAAATTATGGATGTCAATACCATCTGCTCTAACTGTTGTTAACCCTTTGTGCAATGAAAGTCTTTGCGCGAGTAACTTCTTAAGTACATAAGTTGAGCCTCTATCGATCAAGTATTAAGTCTTAAACTGCTTAGAAGAGAGTGTTGTCTGAGAGACATAGCAGCCGTTCTGCCCAACAATGGTTAAAAAAAAACAACATTTTTTTGGAGCATTTCATGCTTTTATTATTATGACTGTAGTGCTCATGTGGCAACACTATTTTCGACGACACTACTTTTTAGACACAGAGTTGGGTACACAAAAGTGTTAAGTGGACATTCAAGCTCTTGGAGACTATACTGTGAATATTGGTACCACCCGAACAGTAAATCCATATTGAATGTATTCTGTGTTTAATTTGACCATTCAAGTGGTAGATGCATCAGATAAAAATATATTGTGGAGTAACACACACATAGTAACTCCAAATGACTTTTCTCACCTGTTGCTGTTTAGTCTGACGAGATGCAGCTCGCGCTGGAGCCAAGTCACGAAGGAGTTCATGAGATGCTGCCGAGAACTTTGTAGCTGCTTCACTAACGCCCTGTAAATATATTGTCTATTAATTTTGTAGAATTCATTACCGTTTAGACTATGTGTGGCATAAACCCAATATATGCTCAAAGATAAACTTTCTAGACTAAAGAATCACTAAAATCTTAATTTACCTGAGCTTGTTCCGCATCCTTACAAAGCGCTTTACTTGCGTCACATAACTGCTGAACATGTTGCACCATCTTCTGCTGTTCAGGTCCATCTCTGGTAGCACCCAGGGTTCTTGCGTCTGTAACATAAGTTGGTTGACGTCATTTACAAGTCTTACTAATTGCTCCGACCAATGTCTCAACAGTAAGTTGAAAAATAAGTGAATATTTTAGCGTCACCTGTCGAAACCAGGCTTAACTAGGTGTTAAAAATAAATGTATATTTTAGCGCCATCTAACGAAGGCAACCCGAATGATGATAAATAGCATTTATGTCTGTAAGTAAATCTTTTACAAATACTGTGTTGATGCGCACAAAAAAATCTTTTTTAAATTTATTAAATACAGAGTATTTCTCAATTAACAATAGAAGTTTCCCTTTGTGTAGAAGCCCTCGAATATCCATTCCTTTACAAGGAATCAAATGATAAAAAAACTGACCTCGTACAAGTTCGGGCATCAGCGCAGTGATGGTGTTCACAGCGCGTTGTGCAGACGCATAGTCGGGGTGCGAACGATCTGGTGATAAAAAGTACATATACGTAAGTAAGTAAAGTATACACGAAGTGCCTTAAATTTAGATCTCAATGGTGCCTTGAAAATATGCAAAGTAATGAGCATCTCTAGTGGTATCTAAATAATCTCATACAAATTGTATGTTACAGACCGGCGGTAGCTGCGGCGAGCGCTGCGATGGCAGCGTTGAGCTGCGCCAGGCGGTCCGACAGCTGGTGCTGCAGGGATGCTGCGTCCTCCTCTCTCATCAGCGCACACACCACCGGCTGGAAAGTAGGTGTCACATCAATTTGAATCCAAACAAACACTTGTAAGAATTGGTTAACAGCATGTAAAGCAGATTTACCTTATCTAATTGTTGCTGCACATCGTTGAAACAGCTCTCGGCTCCAGACAAACAATTGATAAAGTGCGCACGCTGCTTCTCTTGTTGTTCTCGCGACAATGGCACACCTGTGATTAGTTCAAAGTTTATTATCAATTAAATAATACTTCTTACCGATTCGACAGTATTCTCTTGGTATAATTTTCGCATTTTCTCTGAGACTGTGGTATCTGCTGGACCAATTGTGCCGAAGCTAATTTGTCCACAACGTAAAAGTAATTTCCCACTTCAGTGAACTAAGCAGGTGGTCATGGGCAACAAACGATGTAAAGCCAAGCTCTGCCGTGATTGTTCTGTGTAGTTCAGTTCGATCTTCAGCATTATTTTCTGACATCATAACATTTCCAGCGCATGTCACATATTACAACTTACTATATTCTTAAAGCGACGATTTTGTCCTAGTTTCAACGAATATTTCAGTCACATTTACAATAAATAGTGAATTTTATAAAATAGTAAATTTAAACACTACTGTTCCAAATTACTTTCTTATCCTCATCCACTACTTCGCAGTCTTCTCAGTTTTACCCGTCTTAACTGAAACAATATTTACTACAAATTCCAGCACCCAATAAGTTCTTACCGCTAACTTGCAGTAACTTGTCCAGGTCTTCGTTTAACTCCTCATGAGTTAAGAGTAGCTGCTGTCTCTGAGCTCCTTGTTTCAGGTGAGGATCGCAGGCTTTAGTCAGGTCGGCTGCAGACCCTCGGAGCTTCTGCACAGCTGATCCCAGTGCTTTACGACAATGTGAGGAACTCAGGCTGGGTGCTGTCACCTGATAGGGTTAAGGAACATTCCTTATTAACTAGATAGTGTGTTCAAAATTATGAGGACAACCTAAAACACAATTTTTAAAAGTAAATATAAAACTCTTCCTTCCTCATCATCAGACCTTGACATTCCACGGTGTGCTCTGAATCTCAAGAGAGGGCTGTGGTTAATCAATGCTAGGTAGAACGTCAAAGTTTGATCCTGAATTCCACTAACCTGAACCACACTGAGCAGAGCCTGCGCAGCATTAGCAGTATTGGCGCCGCGGGTGTCCAGGTCCACAGCGGCAGAGCCCTCTACATGTTGCGTGAACGCTTGCACCTGGAAGACCAGGTCGAATGCGCGAGCGCAAGATGTTGTCGATAGATCTATCACCTGATATCAACAAAAGCAAATAGGGTAGATGACTGTATCGTAAATAAATACCAATGTCCACTTCATTAAAACTAATATCGCGAAACATCGCGGAAAATACGAGTAATATCGTTTTTTATTATTATTAAGAATTTCAATCAAATATACAGTGAAACATATTGTTCAATTGAGTAGTCTAAAACAGTGACATCACAGTGTTGCATTTAGTACATGTTTCATATAAAATTGTCGTTTTAACAAATAATAAAAAGTAACTAACCTGATTAAGCTGTCATCCAGCCTATTATAGTCATAATATTGCACAAATTTAGGTAAAGAAAAACACTGTTGCCAGAGGGGATGAAATGTATGAAAATCGCACGATCGCACACTCAAAGTTGTGACTCTTATTAGAGGCAAGCGATCTGTCAAGCATTAACAGTTATCCTGTTCAGTGGAATGGCTAGATACTATTTTAACATTTTTTTTATATTAACTTTTCTCACCTGTTGTTGTTTTGTCAGACGAGATGCAGCTCTTTCTGGAGTCACGTTACACATGAGTTGGTGCGATGCTTCTGAGAACTTTGTGGCAGCTACACTCACACCCTGTAAACGTATTGACTAACATAACTATAGGATTCATGACTGGTTACATGTCTATACAACCGGCGGTTTCTATTGTGAAAAAGTCTTATAGGTAGTAGAGCCATGCTGATTTCAGCACGAACGAGCCGGCTCGACCGGGGCAGTACTACCCTCCCACAGAAGACCAACCTAAAGCGCCAGCATCCGTGTTGTCGTATCGTTGGTGAGTGTGAGACCGGAGGCCCCTTGACTCTTGACTTCACAATGACTGTCATGCCTTTTACGTCCCTAAGCGGGGTGTGAAAAAGCATCTCACAAGGCCGCAATAGTGTGGCTCACCATACTGCGTTGCCAGCATTTGCAATGAGTATGGTGACCACAACTCTTGGATTCTATTCATGCTTTCCATCAGGCAGATTAGAGTCACTTTGACAGGTTCTTAAGATAGAAAAAAAAGACCACATTGATAATAACTAATTCAAGCCAGCATTTACCTGTAGTTGTCCAGCATCGTCACAAACAGCTTTACTCGCGTCACACAACTGGTGAACTTGATGTACAATCTTGTCCTGTTCAGGCCCGCTCTTGGTAGCACTTAGCGTCCTTGCGTCTGTTACAAAATTTTGTATCAACACTTGAGATGGAGTAAAAAAAAATCTTACAGTATGGTTTTTTTCTGGCGTCAATATATTTGAAACAAGTTGAGAAATGATTATGCTGCACATGGTTGCGCTGCATCTCAAAAATTGCGTTGCTATTCCATTATATAAAAAATAAAAAAATGTTTATGGTAAAAGAAAATTTGCCAATAAGAAAGTCAACATAACAACGTTACTTCCAGCCGGTGTATTAACTGACCTCGCACAAGTTCCGGCATCAGCGCAGTGATGGTGTCCACAGCGCGTTGTGCAGATGCGTAGTCGGGGTGCGAGCGGTCTGGTGGAGATTATATACATTCACTTATTACCAACAGTTGGAAGGTTCAAAAATAAATCAACTGAGTTTTTTTTTTTTTATACCACGACGGTGGCAAACAAGCATACGGCCCGCCTGATGGTAAGCGGCTACCGCAGCCTATGGACGCCTGCGACACCAGGGGCGTCACGTGCGCGTTGCCGACCCTTCAAAAACCTATTAACCCCCTTCTTGAAGAACCCCATGCTGTAGTTCCCAGGGAAAACCGTGGCAGGGAGCTCATTCCATAACGGGATTGTTCGCGGGAGAAAATTTCTCTGAAACCGCACTGTGCGCGACCATTTAGGTTCCAATGTATGTGGATGAGCTACCTGACGATGGCGAGCGGTGCGATGGTGGAATGTGGCTGTGGGCATCATATCAAACAATTCTTCAGAACACAACCCATTGTAGAGACGGTAGAGCACACACAGGGAGGCAAAGTCTCTCCTAAGACTTAGTGGCTCGATACCGTCCGTGAGATCAGGATCGTCGACTATTCTCACAGCACGTCTCTGGACTGAATCGAAAGGCTCAAGCTGGTACTTCGGTGCTCCCGCCCAGAGATGACAGCAATACTCCATGTGAGGCCGAACTTGTGCTTTGTACAGTAGTAGCCTTTGTGCCGGTGTGAAATATCGCTTCGCTCTATTTAGAACACCAAGCTTTTTTGATGCCAGCCTCACCTTTCCCTCCAAATGAGTCCGAAATTGGACGTCACTGGAGATATCGACACCGAGGATCCCAATACTCTGTGAGATGGTAAGGGGTGTATTCTGGAATTGTGGAACTACAGTGAACGGGGTTTTTTTAGCAGTAAACGCACAAACTTGTGTCTTAGAGGGGTTAAATTGGACCAGGTTATCCCGACCCCAATCGGAGACTCTGTGTAAAGTGCTCTCGATTTGAGATACAAGTTGTTCGCGACTTTCTACTACAGCGGTACGAGGGATGTTAGCCCGGCCCGTGTAATACGCATCTCCAGTACTGTCATCCGCATAACAATGGATGCTATCTATGGTCAACATATCATTGATATGCAGCAAGAATAGTGTTGGAGATAGCACGGAGCCTTGCGGGACACCAGCGTTTATGTCCATGCTTTCGGAGCAGCTACCGTCGACGACGTCTTTTATGCGTCTGCCGGACAAAAAGCTAGCCACCCATTTGCACAGACCCTCGGGCAGGCCGTAGGACGGTAACTTCGATAGAAGGCCCCTGTGCCAGACCCGATCGAACGCCTTTGCTATATCCAGGCCAACTGCCAAAGCCTCACCTTGACTCTCAATGGCTGAAGCCCACCAGTGAGTGAGATACACTAGAAGATCACCAGTCGAGCGACCGCGGCGGAAACCGTACTGGCGGTCGCTGATCAAATCGTGCTCTTCCAGGTAACTAAGGAGCCGTGTGTTGATTACACGCTCCATCACCTTAGAGAGAAGGGAGATTATAGCTATAGGCCTGTAATTCGATGGGTCCGATCTATCACCCTTTTTTGGCACTGGATGCACATGGGCAGTCTTCCACGAAGACGGCACTTGCCTTTTGCGGTAGGAAATCGCGAAAAGTCGCGTTAGTACAGGGCACAACTCAGGGGCACACTTTTTGAGCACCACTGCAGGTATGCCGTCTGGCCCACTCGACTTATGAACGTCTAGACAGTTTAGTTCCCGCCGCACTTCTCTTTGCGAAATGTGTATTTCCGGCAAAGTGTGTTGGCACGGCGGGTTAATAGGCGGTATCGCACTTCCATCCTCGTTCATGGTCGAGTTCGCGGCAAAGAGTTGCCCAAGTAGGTCGGCTTTCTCTTTAGCACTGTGGGCCAAGTTACCATCGGCATTTCGCAATGGTGGTAAAGACGACTGGCAAAAATTTCCCTCGGCAGCCTTAGCAAGAGACCAAAACGCACGACTCCCAGAGGGATAGCTCGTAAGTCGCTCACCAATCCTGCCGATGAAATCGAATTTGGCTCTGGCAATTGTCTTTTTGCTGGACCTCGAGGCAGCATTTAGTTTGCGTCTCACATCAGAGATGTTCGGATCCTTATTGGTACGGGCCGTGGTCCAAGCCCTATAGGCGGCCTGCTTGACTAGCCTGGCTTCCTTGCAAAGCCGGTTAAACCACGGTCGCTTTTTTTCCCCCGCAGCTACTGATGGGTTGGGAATAAAATACTCCATACCCACCAGGATCGTCTCAGTGACAGCGGCTGCGCAGGAGTCAGGATCTTCTGGCGTGAAGCAAAGCTGCCTCCACGGGTACGATGCGTAGAATTCACGCAATCCATCCCAGTCTGCTGATTTATATTGCCACATGTGGCGCAAATTGGCTGGGCGAGGTGGAATATGCCGAGGGCATGGGACTTCGGTCCGGACTAGGCAGTGGTCGGACGAGCCGAGAGGTGCGTCCACTGCAACAGTGTAGTCGTCCGGACGCGTCGTCAACAGAAGGTCCAGCAAAGAGTGTGCATGGCTCTCAATATCAGGTATTCTTGTTGGAGAATGTACCAGTTGTGAGAGGCCATGGGCCAGAGAAAATTCATGAGTAGACCTGCCTGCAAAGTCGGTGGATCGCGAATTTAAACTCACCAACCACCACCAAAATCACCAACTCAGCACGAGGGTACCGCTCAAGAATTTTGTCAGTCGTCACCTGCAGGTGCTCAAAGAGTGCTTTAGTCTCCCTGTCACCGCTATGAGACCTGTATAGGCACGCATAGATTCGAGTCTCACCTCCGTAGTCTACGCGCACCCACATTACTGACAGGTCCCTGTCTTCATAAAAATGGAGACGGCGACAGCAGATATCCTCCCGGATGTACATGCATACACCGGCACGTCTCAGAAATTTGTGTTCGAGTTTGTAGCCGGGGTAGTGTAGGTATGATGTATCGGCCGGTCAGGATATCTGCGTCTCCGTAAAAAATAAGAGGGTCGGCTGCGCAATCTCCAGATGAAGGTGGACTGCGTTCAGGTTGGAGTGAAGTCCCCTGATGTTGCAGAAGTCCATATATGTGGAAGAGGATGCCGCTGTAGATACTTTTTTCCTATTTTTCTTCGTCATTTTTGGGGGGGGGGGGGTTTGATTGGTTTGTGAGGATTCACTGTGTTGACAACTAAGGGGGCAATGGGGCGGTGCTAATCTACCCATGGTCGATGCGGGTAGTGCGATTTGTCGACGCGGCGTACGAAAGGGCCCCCGCTCCCCCCCTGCAGCAGCAGTCGGGTTCCACTCCGGTCTCCTCCTCCGGCACGACTACTACTGCAGGGATTTTTCGCAGGCTGGCGGTTCAGCCTCCCAGGGTGGAGGTTGTAGTGATCCCTGGGTTCGGGAACCCATCTATCCTGCGGGCGGCCAGCGGACAACCGTTTCAGCGGGTCGTCCTGACCGGCGCGCCCACATCCCGCGCCCACACGAGCCAGTAGCAGTATTATAAGCACCACTAGTCCCCCGTTGTCAAAACAGCGAATTATCTAGAGCTCTGGATACCTTACTCACCACAGGAATACAGCACTGCCGAAAATGCAGTGCTATTTGGCTGTGGTCTTCTGTAAGGCGGAGGTCCCTTCCCAGTCGGGCTGCTCCAAGTTTTGAGCGGAAAATATCACGCTATGCCCTACCTCTCACGAAATCAACTGATGTCCTATTCACATGAAGAGTATTACTTACTTACTTAGGAGATCTGAAAAGGTACAATCAATTAAAGACAATATTAATCTGCGTAACATTAAAAAAAAGAATAGATCAGAAAAGCTAAAACGGACGAGTTTATAAGAAAGGTTTAATAATAGTAACCCAACCCTGAAAGAGTAAAGACATGAATGTTTACGTGGATGTATGTGTAAACGTAATCCGAACCACGTCTAATCCGAATCCCTCTATAATCCGAACGGCCCACACCCGCTCGCTTTTATTTATTTGTTTTTTTATTATACATCATGCACTTTATGTACATAGGCGGACTTAATGCCTAAGGCATTCTCTACCAGTCGACCTTTGGGTGATGCAGAGAAAATAGGAAGTAGGTGCGTTACAGGTGATGTTGAATAACAGAAGTATACATATACATGTACAAACTTATCATATACTAAAATTTATATAAATACATAAATACATATATATACACACTTATGTTGATATAAATCTATATGCATACATACATACACAAATAAACATTATAACAAGTATAAGATGATATCATGTATTGGTGGATTCTGACAGTTGCTTCAGTAAACACTGCTTCACTTTTTTTTTGAAAGAAAAAGCGTTGGTAGCCATCCTGACCTCGAGGGGAAGCTCATTCCAGAGAAGAACAGACTGCACAAAGAAAGATGAGCCAACAAACTCAGATGTATGGGAGGGGCTACGAAGGAGAAGATTGTTAGAGGACCGAAGCTTTCTGTCGTGATTGCTACATATGAGTTGGAAATAGCATTTTAAATATGTTGGCGAAGATGGGTTATTGAGTATAGACTATAGGACAGAGAGCGCGCGTAATTTTCGGCGTAGACGAATTGGTAGCCAGTTGAGCTGCGAACGGAAAGAGGATACATGGTCATATTTACGGAGATTATAAACAAATCGAATGCAGTTATTAAGAAGACGGTCTAATTTATCGAGAAGATCTGCATTCAGGTCATAGCAGCACACATCACCATAGTCGATTAAGGGGAAGATAAGAGTTTGCACAAGCATAGCCTTGGTTTTTACGGGCAGGAAGTTTCTCAGACGATTTAGAGCTCGAAGTGTCCCAGTAACCCTCCGACACTGCTTAGCAACATGGTCTCGCCAGGTCAGTGTGCAATCGAGGTGCAAACCTAGATCTTTCACCGATCCACTCACAGGTATGGTAGTCCCATCAAAAGTGATAGCCGGAAGAGTCTTAATGTCTACTCTGCTTATCGAACGGTGACTTCCCACAATGATAGTTTGACATTTTGTGGGGTTTACTGATAAACCAAACCTTTGAGACCATGTGTTAATTGTTTTTAGGTCGTGGTTGATCTTTTGTATTGCTATCGAAATATCTTCCACCTTACTCTGTGAGTAGAGCTGTAGGTCATCGGCATACAGATGATACGCACAAAGAAGTTTCAGGGATAGGAGGTTAATATACACAGAAAATAATATAGGAGAAAGAATACCGCCTTGAGGAACACCAGAATCAAGATCACACCAGCTCGAGGAAGATTTATTGACATGAACAGACTGCTGGCGTCCCCGAAGATATGATGAGAACCAATCTAGTGCTTCAGGTGAGACCGCAAGGTAGGAAAGGATAGACGGGAGTATATTGTGATTGACTGTGTTGAAGGCATTAGAGAAGTCGATTAGTACCAAAACAGTAACTTCAGTGTCTTGCATACCTGCCTTGATATCGCCAATCACTTTAAGAAGAGCGGAAGTAGTGCTAGGACCAGGCCTGAAACCTGACTGAAAGGGGCTCAATAGGTTGTTTTTGCTTTTCTCGCTAGTTGCTCATTAAATACCTCCCGATAAACTAAAATAAAGGATTTCTTTAAAAAAGTTTGATAAATGTTACTGTTTATATATTTTTCAATAAGTATATACTAATTAATATTTTGCAATACTATTTGTTTTATTTCAGGTAAGTATGTACCATAATCATACATATACCTATTTTTAGTTTCTAACATACTATTATCCGAACGCTCTACGAATCCGAACGGAGGGTAAATTTTCGGCATTCGGATTAAAGAGGTCCTGCTGTATATGGTCATACATAGATCCATGTACCATCGGTCATGGTATGCCAGATATGCAATAGGCATGTGTGTATATTTTGAGAAGACAAGTTGAATTAGTATAGATGCATGTGGTGATGGATTGAGAATACATGTCACCACTCCTATTCGTCCCATGGATGTCATAGGAGGCGACTAAGGGAGTAAACTACTTAAAACAACATCGCTAACGAACTCTTCCAATTGATCCCATCCTCTCCTTTCCTCTACAGGACAAATCGTGCTGGCCCTGGAAGTCACCGTTTTAGAATGGTAGACATACGCTCCAAAATGAAACGGTTCCACTTTTCCTTCCTGTGCAAATCAGTTAAAGCCTGGAACTCATTACCAGCGCACGTGTTTCCCTCACACTACGGTCTCGGGTCCTTTAAGCGGGGTGTAAAAAAAGCATCTAGGTCGCCTTTTTGCACTGTCTTCATTCACAGTGAGTATG
The DNA here is from genome assembly GCA_949316085.1 of Hypercompe scribonia. NCBI lineage: Eukaryota > Metazoa > Arthropoda > Insecta > Lepidoptera > Erebidae > Hypercompe > Hypercompe scribonia. The sequence continues at coordinate 13,328,250 of OX438993.1, forward strand.
GCAACCACCGTTCTTGGATTTTACTCATGCTTTCCATCAGATAAAATAGAGTCACTTTCGTAGGTTACTAGATTAAAAAAAAAAGATACTATCAAAAAGAAAAGGTAAACTTGCAACAAACTTTATGCCAATCCATCTGTCTAGTGTGATATAGTAAGTCAGAATCTCGTTTATAAGAAAAGGCCTTTGCCCAGCAGTGGACTATTAAATGCTGTAGAAGTGATAATAATAATGTGATGTTACAGACCAGCGGTGGCGGCGGCAAGTGCTGCGATGGCGGCGTTGAGCTGCGCCAGGCGGTCCGACAGCTGGTGCTGCAGGGATGCTGCGTCCTCCTCTCGCATCAGCGCACACACCACCGGCTGGAAAGTACTTACAACATTATCTTGTTCTTTTAAGTAATAACCTACACAGAAAAGTAGGTGCAAGATTTACCTGCTTTAGTTGTTGCTTCACATCATCGAAGCTACTCTTCGCTCCAGATAAGCTGTTTACAAACTGCACACGCTGTTTATCCTTTTGGGGTGGTGCTGGTGCCTTACCTACCACACGTGAACATATTTAGAAACACTCATCTTACAATCATTTACATCTGTAATACACCAATCATAATTTAGTTGTGTAACCAAGCTATTTACTGAATGATTTATCTGGATACACCAAAAAATTTCATTTACTTATTTTACTACTTTGTTTGGCAACATACAGTGTGAACAGCAAACGAGAATAGTGCTATTAAGTGTATCAACTCACGTCTTGGTGTCTCCTTACACGCTTGAATTAATTTGTCCAAACTATTTTCCAGCTGTTTCTCAGAATGCTGCAGTTCTAGCTGTTCTTGTTGTCCTGACTTCAGGTGAGGTTGGCATGAAGAACTGAGATTCTTGGCTGAATTTCGAAGCTTTTCGACAGCCGAAACCAAAGCTTCTGAGCAGTGGGGTGAATCGATGGAAGGAGCAGTCACCTGTGCATGATGGAAAAATTGCTATGTGAGTTACATAAATTATCCGCGTTTTTGATAAGTGCGTCTAATATAACTAGATCTGACCTGAGCGGTGGTAAGCAGTGCTTGTACAGTATCAGCAGTCTTCGCCCCTCTCGTATCCAGTTCTTCACCCTGGTCCCCAGGGATCTTCTGAGTCAGATCCTGAACGCGGGACAACAGTTCGGAGGCATGGACACATGCCTCAGAGGTCAGCTCTATGATCTGTTACAAATCCCGACGTATACAAATGTACAACATGAAAATAAAACGTTCATTGATATTATGAAAAATTAAAGCTTTATCAGCCCAACGCACATAGTCAGTCAACCGCCCACCATCCAAAGGTAGACTGGGAGAAAAGGCTGTAGGCCTTTATACAATGGTAATTCTTGCGTAAAATATACAATGAATATAAAAAGAGTTGACTCAGATCCTATGTGACAATTAATGTCAGTATGTAAAGTGAAAGTAAATATAACAATTTCTAATCAATTTCCATACATTTTATTATACCGTGCAAGTGTATGAGATTCTTAAAGAGAACAAAACAAAATTGTCCACCCTATCTCCAACTTTAGTTAAAGATGGAACACAGTATACAATGCCTTTCAGCTGTCATAGCATTTAATAGTTCACTGCTGCACACAGGCTTCTCCTTAGAAGGGAGGTTTTGGCCTACTACACCACGCTGGCCAGACAGGTCGGTATACTCGTAGGGTCTGTTTCAAACTTTTCTCCTGTTCGCAAAGATACTGTCTCGCATATTTGTTCCCTTAGTCGCCTTTTACAACACCCATGGGATGAATAGGGATTGTGACACTCGAGAAACAATATGCTATAAGAAATAACCTGGATTTTACCCTATAAGGGTGCATGCCCGAAAAATTATCATACCTAAAAGATATCACCAAAAGTTTAATGTAAAAATGCACACCTGTTTCTCTTTCAAGTTGTCTGGCGCTGGACTGATGGTGAACATGAGTTTACCAGACGCGTTGGAGAACTTGGCAGCCGCTTCACAGAGGGCCTGGAACATATATTTCATTTGTGCTGATCACGATCATAAGTATTTACATCTACAAGGGTTGACACATTATTACGTCGTTAACTAGGAACATTTAGCAGTTCAGTTAACACCGGAACAAGCTCTAAATGTGCACTTGATATTATTACCTGCGGTTCTCCTGCGTTATCACACACAGCTCGGCTCGCGTCACACAACTGTTGGACTTGTTGCAACATGTCCTGCTGAGCGTCACCGGCTTTGGTGCCACTTAATGTTTTGGAATCTGTAATATGTAGCATGTGTCGTATTAAAGTAACTTTCATCGACACTGAGCTGATTACTTCTACACCTCAGACTCATTTTCAAGAAAATCTATATAAATTGTTTACCACGCACTGGCGTGTAATACTGACCTCGCACAAGTTCGGGCATCAGCGCAGTGATGGTGTCCACAGCGCGTTGTGCAGACGCGTAGTCGGGGTGCGAGCGGTCTGGTGGAGATAATATAAACATATGTCATAAGATCTTATCTTAACAACAAAAACAACTATTAGACAAGGTCGTAACTCCAATAATTGATAATTTCATTTTCAAAAAGAATTGTAAAATAAAACAATGAAGACATTGATGATTAATCAGTGAGGTTGCTAAATACAGCACAAAATCATTAAGGTACGGTTCAAGTACTATTATTTGGCTACAAAACAATAGCTGTATGTTACAGACCGGCGGTAGCCGCGGCGAGTGCTGCGATGGCGGCGTTGAGCTGCGCCAGGCGGTCCGACAGCTGGTGCTGCAGGGATGCTGCGTCCTCCTCTCGCATCAGCGCACACACCACCGGCTGGGAAAGTCCTCGATATATTATTTTTTTCTCAAATAAAATTCTCAATAAGCGGAGAGTGCCTTGTTGCTCTTAAAATAAGATGTAAAATGTCATTACAGAATTAATCTGATGTGGATATCTGCAGACTTAAGCAAAGATGTATTTGCAGAATGCTACATCTAAAATGACATAAAAACAATGCGTGTCAGGGAGGCACGCATTGTTACGTGCACGGACATTTCACTTTATACACGTACCCGCCAGTGACAACAAGAAATATCCTAAAGATAATTCAAATTTTAGTAACGTTTTTTGTCTTGATTTCTTGGTGTAAATGAATTTCATTATTTTTAGAAAATGTTATGTAACTTCAAGAGTCGCAATAATAGCATTACAATTTTATTTGACAGAATTTTATCCTAATTTAACGGATGTTGTTATTATTTACCCGTTGAAGGTGCTGTTGTACATCATCGAAGCAACTCTTGGTGTCCGACAAACTGTTCATGAAGTCTAGACGCTCCTTGTCATGTTTCAGCGGTGGAGGGGGAGGTTTACCTGATGTTAAACATGAATAAGCTTAAACAGATCCAAAAACAATTCAATGTAACTGAATTTAATTACAAAAACTCATATTAGTTTATTTTAACTAGAGCAGGGGACATATACTTGCAGATTTTCAGTATACAATGTCATTTGGGAAATCGAGTAAGCCTCAAATCAACCAGATCATGTTTTGGTGCCATTGTTTATCTGCTATTAGTCCCAAATCGATAAGTATTAGCGTTACTTCTTTCTTTTTATCGCTTTTTAAAAGAACTACAAGCATTCGAGGACTCAATTAAATGTAATACAGAAATCACTTTTGCTTAAAGTGTAAGTTTTACAGAAATTTTCATCACAATTCTAAAACTTACGTCGCGCTGTCTCCTTGCACGCTTGAACCAAATTATTCAAACTGTCTTCCAACTGTTGCTCAGAATTCTGCAGCTCCAACTGTTTTTGATGGCCTGGTTTCAGGTGGGGTTGGCACGAATCAGTGAGATCCTTGGCAGAATTTCGGAGCTTTTCAGTCGCAGAGACCAGGGTTGCTGAGCATAGTGGTGAGGCGATGGATGGAGCCGTTACCTGAAGAAGTCGGAATCGTTAAACACTAACGAAATTTCAATTGGTTATGTATATCATATAAATTAGGCTTATAATTGTACATACCTGAGCAGTAGTAAGCAGCGCCTGCGCAGCATCAGCAGTCTTGGCTCCTCTCTTGTCCAACTCAGTGCCCTCCTCCCCAGGGATGCTCTGGGTCAGAGCCTGCACCTGAGATAGCAGGTCAGACGCTCGGACACACGCAACAGACGAAAGATCTATGATCTGTAAGAAATAAATATATATATACCAGTAATAATTAACGGTGTTTATAAGGGTGGATTTAAAAAAATGTCATATCAGTTACTATATTACAGGTTGGTGAGCAGATATGGCAAATGATGGAGGGCAAATAAATACTATTGAAAAAGACCTCGAAAAATAATGAAAGGGGAGTCTAGACGTGTCTTCTACTGCCTGTTGATGAATCAGTAGGTAAATTAAACATGCACTACAAAAGTTTCGCGCGTCTGCCTGCAACGAACTTGTTCTCTTAAACTTGGTCAAAGCAAGCGGTGTACAAGATAGTACACACAGATACGTGGTAACAATTTGCCCTATTGCTAAAGGAAACCAGACTAGGCAGTCTCACCACCTAAGCCGACAAAAAACATAAGGCCGAACGATAATGATGAGTTGGACATACGCACCTGTTTCTCTTTCAAGTTGTCTGGTGCTGGGCTAATGGTGAACATGAGTTTACCAGACGCGTCGGAGAACTTGGCAGCCGCTTCACAGAGGGCCTGGAACACATACGCTATTTTCACTGTTTGATATCATTGAATTTACTATTTTGGCTGCATAGCATTAAGTGTAATATTAGTTGAGGCCTGCAGCTCTACCCGCTACCACGGATGATCTGAATATAATTTATACAGCGGGAAGGGATAACGCAACTATATACATGTGAAAGAATTGCCCGACTTAGTCTACTAGTTTCAAAAATTATGTACAATCGATTTCACCTGATTCTATTTTAGTAAATTAGATTTTTTTTAACTTGCGAGTCTGCCAAAGTGACTCTACTCTGCCTGTTGGAAAGCAGAATACAAGAGTTGAGGTCGCCATACCTATTGTGAGTGCAGACAATACAGTATAGTGACTCGCAGACTGTGGCGGCCTACTTGCCTCGCTTGAGGACATAAAAGGCATGACAGTCATCGTGGCAGTTTAAGGCTCACACACTTACAACGATAATTGTCACCATTGTCACTTGATTGAATTCATAAGATTGCAAATTAAGTGTGAGTAAAGATAGAAAGGCGTGCAATTTAAAAAATATTAAAATCGTGAGTAGTTAGGGTCAATATTGCGATCCTAATTTAGAAGTACGACACAACGAAAAGTTTTTAGTGGGTTCAATTGTTATGAAGGAGTACACACACATAACAAATATATTCGTGACGGTTCTATATACTTGATTTATGATTATTAAGACCACTAAAAGAAAAATATCTAACAAGATCACACTACCTGCGGTTCTCCTGCGTTATCACATACAGCTCTGCTCGCGTCACACAACTGTTGGACTTGTTGCAACATGTCCTGTTGAGCGTCGCCGGCTTTGGTGCCACTCAAGGTCCTTGAATCTGAGAATGAAACAAATGACCTTAGGCTGTAGTCGTAAAAAAATCTGATGAAGGTGACTATAGCGATATTCTTCATTTTCAACTTTAACAAAATGATCCAAATTTATATTACGGGGTTATTTATAGGAAAAGAAGCCCTTAAATTTATACCTCGCACAAGTACCGGCATCAGCGCAGTGATGGTATTTACAGCACGTTGTGCAGACGCGTAGTCGGGGTGCGAGCGGTCTGGCGATAGAAAGTACATTTACGTAAGTAAGTATACACGAAGTTCCTTAAATTTAGGTCTCAATGGTTCCTTGAAAATGTGCAAAGTAATGATAATAATATATTGAACAAATTGTATGTTACAGACCGGCAGTAGCTGCGGCGAGTGCTGCGATGGCGGCGTTGAGCTGCGCCAGGCGGTCCGACAGCTGGTGCTGCAGGGATGCGGCGTCCTCCTCCCTCATCAGCGCACACACCACCGGCTGGAAAGTACTTACAACATTATCTTGTTCTGAATTTAAGTAATAACCTTCACAGAAAAGTAGGTGCAAGATTTACCTGTTTTAGTTGTTGCTTCACATCGTCGAAGCAACTCTTCGCTCCAGATAAGCTGTTTAGAAACTGTACACGCTGTTTATCCTTTTGGGGTGGTGCTGGTGCCTTACCTACCACACGTGAACATATTTAGAAACACTCATCTTACAATCATTTACATCTGTAATACACCCATCATAATTTAGTTGTGTAACCGAGCTACTCACTGAATTATTTTTCTGGATCAGACACCAAAAAGTTCATTTACTTATTTTACAACTTTGTTTGGAAACATACAGTGTGAACAGCAAACGAGAATAGTGTTATCAAGTGTATAAACTCACGTCTCGGTGTCTCCTTGCACGCTTGAATTAATTTGTCCAAACTGTTTTCCAGCTGTTTCTCCGAATGCTGCAGTTCTAGCTGTTCTTGTTGTCCTGGCTTCAGGTGAGGTTCGCATGAAGTAGTGAGATTCTTGGCTGAGTTTCGAAGCTTTTCGACAGCCGAAACCAAAGCTTCTGAGCAGTGAGGCGAATCGATGGAAGGAGCAGTCACCTGTGTGTGATGGAAAAATTGTTATGTAAGTTACATAAATTATCCGCGTTTTTGATAAGTGCGTCTAATATAACTAGATCTGACCTGAGCGGTGGTAAGCAGTGCTTGTACAGTATCAGCAGTCTTCGCCCCTTTCCTATCCAGCTCTTCACCCTGGTCCCCAGGGATCTTCTGAGTCAGATCCTGAACGCGGGACAACAGTTCGGAGGCACGGACACATGCCTCAGAGGTCAGCTCTATGATCTGTTACAAATGCCGACAAAGTACAAATGTACAACATGAAAATAAAACGTTGCTTAATATTATGAAAAATTAAAGTTTTATCAACCCAATGCACACAGTCAGTCAACCGCCCACCGTCCAAAGGTAGACTGGGAGAAAAGGCTTTAGGCATTACCTCGGCCATTATACAATGGTAATTCTTGCATAAAATATATAACGAAAACAAAAAGTGTTGATGCAGATCCTCAGTAACAACAGAGTATATGCACGTGCCTTCAAAATGGGCCAAACATTTATATTTATAAACTTGCCTACTACAAAATTTATTATCTAATTATTGATCTAATTATTTCAGAAATTTACTACAATTTAATAGTGAAATTCAATAATCAAATAGCTAGTGGGTTTTTTAAAATTCCTTCCCAAATTTCTAAAACGTAACGCTATTAGTGGAATAAAACGTGACGTCACTTTACCCTCGGACGTCTTCTGATCTGCCAAGAAGTTGTTTTTATGGTTTTTTATGATTACATTTTTCTATTTATCGTGCTTATTTTATATAAAGTTTCCTGTGTTACATTATGAAATTTATTTCTCATGAATATGTTACAGGAAGTTCTGAATAAATAGACAAAATCATGTTACTCTAATGATCAAGTTACATGATTTTATTTGTATATATTGTACCTAAAGTATATATTTTATATATTAAGAATATCTTCTAGAACTTTTCACACCTGCCTAGTTATATTCTCATTGAAGCTTCTAAACAAAATAAGTATATGCAGTTAACTAAGTAAAAAATATGTATATATTTACTTTATCATTTTTTTAATTTCCTTACTAATGCTAAAATGATCTTCACAACCATTATAATAAGTGTTTCTTTACTTTGCGATGGTAATAGGTTGATTAGAAAAAATAACTCGGTAACTTTATGAACCAAATACTTCGTTGTTGACATGAGTGTAGTCTGTCGTCACAGAATAAGTGTGTCAAAACGGTCGCGTTTAAATCGTCTGAAAATTATAGGGATTTTAATTTGTTTTTTTAGTTCATTGGTTTATATTTCAGATATGTTATATTTATTTTTATAATATGATACCTAAATAGGTATGATCACGTAAAAAGTATCATTGTCTCAATCAACACGGTTTTAAAATCTTCAAACATAAACCTAGTCTCGTACATTACAGAATTAGCGTTTGCTGTTGATCAGGTTTTCAGATCGACGTAACATATACCGACTTTTCAAAAGCATTTGACAGGGTTAATCATAAATTATTATTATTCAAACGGCATTCTCTGGGTATTACCAAATCAATTCTGCGCTGGTGCAGTTCCTATCTCAACCAGATATCATCCTCAGTTGCCATTTACGGTAGTCAGTCCGAGCCAACCCGGTGTACCACAGGGTTCCAATTTAGGACCATTGCTTTTTAATATATTTATCAATGATATATCGCAAGTGTTCACGCATTCAACACCGTATATTTTCGTAGATGACTTGAAATTGACTCGTACAATAGGACATGAATCAGATGTAAGTCTACTCCAAGAAGACTTAGCTCAATTAATTCAATGGTGTCTCCTGAATACATTAAATTTAATAAAAAACACAACAAAATCCCATCTGAGTACAACATTCAAGGAAACCAACTGAAGATATACATTTGGACAGTCAACTTAACTCAAAGGAATTTAAAAGACCATCTACCATCATACTTTTATACAATAGCTACGTGCGAAGTCATTTAGAATATTGCAGCACAGTATGGTACCCGATGTACCAAATACACATTAACAAAATCGAAGAGGTCCAAATGAGACTAGTTCAACATCTAGCTTTCCGTTTTGGTGTTAGAAATTTATGTACTTACGAAAGTAAATTAACATATTTCAGAATTATATCTCTCAAACCCCATCGTACAATCTCTGACCTAGTGTTCCTATACAAGTTGTTTCATGGTCACATTGACTGCCCAGACCTCTTCAGCAAAATTAGCATGTGTTTCAACTAGAATCCCACGATACCCTCGCTCTCTATTTACGGTTCCACGGGCCCGAACAAATCTAGGAAAGCATGCACCAATTGCTAGGGTGGTTAACGAGTACGACATCATTTCAGTTCTTTCGTGAGACATAGACATATTTTTTAATAGTCTGGCAGAATTCAGAAATAATTTGTAGCTCTTATACTGACGAAAGTTAAATTGTTCGCACACCTACCTACCATTTAAATATAAAGAAATATGTATATATGTGTGTGTCTGTGTATGCTTGTATATGTGGCTGTGGGTGTATGCATGTATTTGTGTGCCTGTGTGTCTGTGTTTATGCATGTGTATGTGACTGCCAGTAGCCTACTATTGTTTCCTTAATTGTTGTTTTTTATTGATTCCCTTTTTCCTTCATCTACATAGGCCGTTTGTGGCCACTGTTTGTGTTTAAAATTTAATTATTTTTTTTGTAATGAGCATGAAATTTTAATTATATTTTGTCTGTTATAAAACTGGTATGTAAAATGTATTTCTTGTCGGAGATCCATAATAAATAAATTAATTTAGCAGAAACGTATTGGAAAACAAAACATGCATATTCCCTATTAATGACATCATGTAAGTTGAAAGTTAACATAACAATTTTAGATCAATCTCAATACATATAGTTCCGAGTATACCGAGCAAGTAGGAGTGGGTGAGACTCTTACAGAGAACAAAACAGAATAGTCCAAATATCTCTAAATGTCATCCATTACCATGTCTCCAGTAAAAATACCAACACCAAAGATTAAAGACAGTGTACAATGTCTCTCCGAGTTACTTGACACAAAGGAAATCCGTTTATAACCTGAATTCGTTTAGCTAGTTCGTGCACAGCCATAATTATTTAGGCATGGACATAAACTGCTATGTGTGTATCATAAGATTTTTTTCAACAAAATATTCGAAAATCAATATGCTTAACTTAGGGTTTGTGACCGGTAGAAGCAGTGCGTGACCAACTATCTTACCCAAAAGGAATAACCAGAAGTTTAATGTAAAAATGCACACCTGTTTCTCTTTCAAGTTGTCTGGCGCTGGACTGATGGTGAACATGAGTTTACCAGACGCGTCGGAGAACTTGGCAGCCGCTTCACTGAGGGCCTGGAATATAAATTTCATTTGCTGCATTATTACGTCGCTAACTAGGAACATATAGCAGTTCAATTAACACCGGGACAAGCTCTAAATGCACACTTGATATTATTACCTGCGGTTGTCCTGCGTTATCACACACGGCTCGGCTCGCGTCACACAACTGTTGGACTTGTTGCAACATGTTGTGTTGAGCGTCACCGGCTTTGGTGCCACTTAATGTTTTAGAATCTGTAATATGTAGCATGTGTCGTATTATTAAAGGTTAACGTGAACGATAGTAGAGAACAGAAAGCTGTATTTTAAGTGATGTAACTTCTTAGATTCGTCTTCAAGAAAATCTTAAATATATAAATTGCTCACTACGTGCTAGCGTATAATACTGACCTCGCACAAGTGCCGGCATCAGCGCAGTGATGGTGTCCACAGCGCGTTGTGCAGACGCGTAGTCGGGGTGCGAGCGGTCTGGTGGGGATGATGTAAGTGTGTGTTGGTAAAATTGGTTTTTAGACTAACGGTAAATTGGTTTTAAGGTTTAAGGGTAAAAGAACGAGACAAGACAAGAGCAACACAACTAATTTTAAGCCAAAGTAAAAAGAGCACATGACAATGAAGATGATGCTGTAGGAATATTATAGTGTATATCCATATTTATAATATATTTTAGTTATAAAACAATAGCTGTATGTTACAGACCGGCGGTAGCCGCGGCGAGTGCTGCGATGGCGGCGTTGAGCTGCGCCAGGCGGTCCGACAGCTGGTGCTGCAGGGATGCGGCGTCCTCTTCCCTCATCAGTGCACACACCACCGGCTGGGTAATTAATCCATATACTTAATTTTACTACATACCTATATGTTTCTTTGATTTTATTTAATTGGGTGAATTTTTGCTACGTGTCAAATCAAGACATGGTACAGACTCCAGCAATATCTTTTTAAGGCTCATAAACAAGCTCTGTCAACTGACCTGTTGGAGTTGTTGCTGTACATCATCGAGGCAACTCTTGGCTCCAGCCACGCTGTTAGTGAACTGCAGGCGCTGCTTGTCCGCTTGCGGCGGTGGGTGTGGTTTACCTAACATTCAATATTTATTCAAATACTTTAATTATCAGCGACCATTGCTAACCATATATTGTTTATTAGACTGTGTGTCATACAGTAATGCCTCGCTTTACGCGAGGGATACGTTCCGGGAAAAATTGCGTTAACTGAAATTCACGTAAATCAAACATAGTCAGAATTCAATACGTACAAAACATACGAATCATTTTATCAATCACTTTAATTCTAAGAACACTTAATGCAATACGTATTATTATTTTTTACGGCAAAATACATCTATTGTCTTTTGACTATATTATGTTTATACGCACTGGTACACGTAATGCGAGACAATTGAACTCGAAATTTGAACTTCGCGTTATAGTGAAACCGCGCATAACGGGGTCACGTAAAACGGGGTATTACTGTATATTGTGTCATGTATGCGCTTAAGATTTCCGGATTCACCAATACGCAACTTATTTCTATGAAAGTCTAAATCAACTTGGTACCTAACACGATAATTCATTTAAAAAGCAGAACAATCCTAACATTTTAAAAAATATACTCAATACTTTATTGCACGCCATATCGTTATAGAGATGTCATGTTATGTTTTGCCAGTACGTATGGACCCCGTCGGGCACGGCAGAGTATACATGTTTTCGTTACTGTCTATTTTTAATGTAAACAACATCTAAAAACGCCATCTATTGAAGTGTAAGTTAAACTTTATATCCTGTCACGTATTATTTATCTACGTATATACTCACGTCGCGGTGCTTCCTTGCATGCCTGAACCAACTTGTACAAACTGTTCTCCAGCTGTTCGTCCGATTTCTGCAGTTCTAACTGCTCTTGATGTCCAGGCTTGAGGTACGGTTGGCATGAATTAGTGAGATCCTTCGCCGAACTTCGAAGCTGTTCAGCCGCAGAGACAAGGACTGCTGAGCAATGTGGCGACGCGATAGTCGGGGCCGTCACCTGAACAAGTAAAGAAACCAATTGATTCGATTTTTATGTTTCTATTAGATAGTGGAATGACATAGGCCATTACGACAGTAAGGACCTTTAGACCAGGCATTCGTTGTTAAGCAATTTTACCATTCATTTTCACTGATTGAGTGGGATTACAGATGACATTATAGGTTTAGGAAGTTGGTTTAGCTAATGCCCTCAAATGGCTCTCATATCAATCGTATGTTGATAGTTTTCATTCATTTTCAACTGTGTTTAATTTAACTTACATTAATAGTAGCATGTTACCTGTGCAGTAGTGAGTAGCGCCTGCGCAGCATCAGCACTTCTGGCTCCTCTCTTATCCAGTTCAACCCCCTCTTCTCCAGGGACCCTCTGGGTCAGATCTTGCACTTGGGACAAGAGCTCAGACGCGCGCAGGCACGAATCAGATGCAAGTTCTATAATCTAAAAAAATAATAACAATATTTATTTGTTTACCTTATATGTTAATTTCCTCTATAAAAATAGGTAAAGTAATATTTTTTTAAGGGACATTATCTCACCTCTTTCTCCTTATCTTGATTTCCTCCAGGACTGATGAGGAACGACAACTTGCCACTCGCATCAGAGAATTTGACAGCAGCCTCATTAAGACCCTACAAAATTAATCGTGACTGAAATACATTTATTATTTTTAAAATGTAATTATTTTTAAACAAAATTTTTCTCTACGAATATAGAAGGGTATCATGTTTGAAATATTTCAAATTAATATTGTGTAGAAAATATACAGAACACTAGAGCATTTCATGGGAAGCGGTATTTGCTTATTATAACGTGGTTCGCCTGCCTGTCGGCAAACTATATAAAAAAAAAAACTAACAAATACAAAATAAAAAAGAAAATACAATTGCAAAAGTGAAACTGCAAAATAGTGTTGTAAAACAATGAATACGGGAAACTTCAAGCATCTCATGTTGGCCACTTGACTGCGCAGGAGTGCATGTCGCCGCCTCCTACCGTCATCATCTCGATTCACAATTATACATGTTACAACACTGAGTCTGGTTATTTTCAGTTTCATATGTAGTTTATTGTGTGGGAGTTATCTTTTAATACAATGATGCAAATTGCATGGTGCAGTGGTGCAGTGGTGTAGTGGTGCAGTGCTGCAGTGGTGCAGCGGTGTAGTGGTGTAGTGGTGCATTGGTGCAGTGGTGCATTGGGGCAGTGGTGCATTGGTGCAGTGGTGTAGCGGTGTAGTGGTGTAGTGGTGCATTGGTGCATTGGTGCAGTGGTGCAGTGGTGCATTGGTACAGTGGTGCAGTGGTGTAGTGGTGCAGTGATGTAGTGGTGCAGTGGTGTAGTGGTGCAGTGATGTAGTGGTGCAGTGATGTAGTGGTGGTGTGGTGTAGTGGTGGTGTGGTGTAGTGGTGGTGTGGTGTAGTGGTGCTGTGGTGTAGTGGTGGTGTGGTGTAGTGGTGCTGTGGTGTAGTGGTGGTGTGGTGTAGTGGTGGTGTGGTGTAGTGGTGGTGTGGTGTAGTGGTGGTGTGGTGTAGTGGTGGTGTGGTGTAGTGGTGGTGTGGTGTAGTGGTGGTGTGGTGTAGTGGTGCTGTGGTGTAGTGGTGGTGTGGTGTAGTGGTGGTGTGGTGTAGTGGTGGTGTGGTGTAGTGGTTGTGTGGTGGTGTGGTGGTGTGGTGTAGTGGTGGTGTGGTGTAGTGGTGGTGTGGTGTAGTGGTGGTGTGGTGTAGTGGTGCTGTGGTGTAGTGGTGGTGTGGTGTAGTGGTGGTGTGGTGTAGTGGTGGTGTGGTGTAGTGGTGGTGTGGTGTAGTGGTGGTGTGGTGTAGTGGTGGTGTGGTGTAGTGGTGGTGTGGTGTAGTGGTGGTGTGGTGTAGTGGTGGTGTGGTGTAGTGGTGGTGTGGTGTAGTGGTGGTGTGGTGTAGTGGTGGTGTGGTGTAGTGGTGGTGTGGTGTAGTGGTGGTGTGGTGTAGTGGTGGTGTGGTGTAGTGGTGGTGTGGTGTAGTGGTGGTGTGGTGTAGTGGTGGTGTGGTGTAGTGGTGGTGTGGTGTAGTGGTGGTGTGGTGTAGTGGTGGTGTGGTGTAGTGGTGGTGTGGTGTAGTGGTGGTGTGGTGTAGTGGTGGTGTGGTGTAGTGGTGGTGTGGTGTAGTGGTGGTGTGGTGTAGTGGTGGTGTGGTGTAGTGGTGGTGTGGTGTAGTGGTGGTGTGGTGTAGTGGTGGTGTGGTGTAGTGGTGGTGTGGTGTAGTGGTGGTGTGGTGTAGTGGTGGTGTGGTGTAGTGGTGCTGTGGTGTAGTGGTGGTGTGGTGTAGTGGTGGTGTGGTGTAGTGGTGGTGTGGTGTAGTGGTGGTGTGGTGTAGTGGTGGTGTGGTGTAGTGGTGGTGTGGTGTAGTGGTGGTGTGGTGTAGTGGTGGTGTGGTGTAGTGGTGGTGTGGTGTAGTGGTGCTGTGGTGTAGTGGTGGTGTGGTGTAGTGGTGGTGTGGTGTAGTGGTGGTGTGGTGTAGTGGTGGTGTGGTGTAGTGGTGGTGTGGTGTAGTGGTGGTGTGGTGTAGTGGTGGTGTGGTGTAGTGGTGCTGTGGTGTAGTGGTGGTGTGGTGTAGTGGTGGTGTGGTGTAGTGGTTGTGTGGTGGTGTGGTGTAGTGGTGGTGTGGTGTAGTGGTGGTGTGGTGTAGTGGTGCTGTGGTGTAGTGGTGGTGTGGTGTAGTGGTGGTGTGGTGTAGTGGTGGTGTGGTGTAGTGGTGGTGTGGTGTAGTGGTGGTGTGGTGTAGTGGTGGTGTGGTGTAGTGGTGGTGTGGTGTAGTGGTGGTGTGGTGTAGTGGTGCTGTGGTGTAGTGGTGGTGTGGTGTAGTGGTGGTGTGGTGTAGTGGTGGTGTGGTGTAGTGGTGGTGTGGTGTAGTGGTGCTGTGGTGTAGTGGTGGTGTGGTGTAGTGGTGGTGTGGTGTAGTGGTGGTGTGGTGTAGTGGTGGTGTGGTGTAGTGGTGGTGTGGTGTAGTGGTGCTGTGGTGTAGTGGTGGTGTGGTGTAGTGGTGGTGTGATGTAGTGGTGGTGTGGTGTAGTGGTGGTGTGGTGTAGTGGTGGTGTGGTGTAGTGGTGGTGTGGTGTAGTGGTGGTGTGGTGTAGTGGTGGTGTACAGACCTGGGCCTGCCCCGCGGCACCGCAGAGATCCCGCGCGGCGCAGCACAGCTGCTGCAGCTGGCGCGCCAGGCCGTTCTGCGTATCGCTGCTCTTCGTAGCACCCAGCACGCACGTGTCTGTTGCGATATTACGTTTAGCTTAGCAACGAACCAAATAAACCGGTGCGTACATTATCATGATCTAAAACTATATGCTTAAAGACGACAAGTATAATATGTCGAACTCTTATTGTAGCGATTGTTACAATGTATTTGGTCTTCACATCGCGAAAATATATTACTTTCGAGAAATAAATATATTTATTTACTTTTTTTTATTAATTTATAAACATATTAGTCACATTTTATAATATACAAAAAACAATACATATTTAAAAAAATGGTAGACCACCGGCTTCGGGTACAGAGATCGAGAAAGCGTGATCAGGGCCCTAAACACAGGAACCTCCTCACTGTACGGGTCGTTACTGTTATTATCAACATTTATTTATTATTATCATTACCATAGCCCTGTGTACAGATAAAATAATAATGAAAATTATATATGGTTCATTCAAATGAATCATTAACAAGGGTATATACCAGTAGAGATTCTCCAAAATATTACGTATGTATACGCCTTACGGTTTATTTAAAATAATGAATAATTCATATTTACGATTACTAATATAGCAATGAACTATTTATTGTCGTATAAACGCACAGATCCTCTCACCTTGAACAAACTCTGGCATCAGGCGTGTGATATCGTCCACGGCCCGCTGTGCAGCCTCGTAGTCCGGGTTCTCGCGATCTGTACGCACACAGTCATAACCTAAGTTTTTGTTTCGCTTACGCTCTTGCTACGGTTAACAAATACTTTCAATTTATTTTAGGAAGCTATCGATGAACGTCAGCAGCTAAAATTAATTTAATCGGAACATCATCATCATCAGCCTATCACAGTCCGCTGCTTGGGCATAGGTCTCTCCGCTTGGAGAGCCGAGAGCCGGAGCGGCGCAGTTTCAATCGTTGAACGTTGCACGAATGAAACTTTTCAGATTCGTCGCTTCTCCGGTGGTGGTAGCTCTCACCGATCCACTACCCACTGACCTGCGGTGGCACGAGCGAGGGCCGCGACGGCCGCGTTGAGCTGCGCCAGCCTGTCCTCGAGCTGACGCTGCAGCAGTGCCGCGTCCTCCGCTTTCATCATCACGCACGCCAGCGGCTGTAACGTCATCAGATGGTATTACTATGAAGTATACGACCATGGATCTGTTAATGTACCTATCATAATCATCACATTAACTGCTGGACTTAAGCCTCTCCTTAGAAAGGAGTTTTTGGCCTACTATACCACGCTGGCCAGGCCTGTTCGTTTAATATACTGACCAGCCGAATTGAGTTCCTTCCGACTTGCAGTTATAGTAAGCACGTGCTGAATTAATTCAAGATATCTAAATTAATCCAAATATTTTAAACAATAATGAATTAAGTGTACAGTTTAAACAAACGTGAAGGTACCTCTTTCATCTGTTGTTCGGCTAAGTCCAGGCGTTTCTTGGCTTCAGGCATACTGTTGATGAACCGCAGCCGCTTCTTCTCCCTCTGCGCTGCTAGCGTGACGTCAGGGTCAACCGCTTCGGCCATTTCTACATCCTTACCTGTTGAAGATTAGTATATAGACAAATACGTAACGTAGGGAATGTGCCTCTATGGTTCTATAAGAAAGAGGAGCCTAGGTTTTTAAAGCTTCAGTATGTGATTCCTCTGGAGATGTAAGAGGAGAGGATGGAGATGTCTTCCGAATTCTGTATCTATAAATTTACGTCTAGAACGGTAATAAAAATTCCAAAAATAGGGAGCTATATACATCAATCGTTTGTTTGAGTTCTGTCTATTATTGATTACTTTTCCAAATCCTTCAGAATTGGATTTTATGTAAAGATGTTCGGGCCGTTTTGCTGTTACTATATTCTGTGATATGGATGGAGTTTCAGGCTTAACTGAAAAGAAGTTACTCATACAAGGAATTATATCACTTAACCGGTTGACTCGTGCAACTTCGTTTGCATCTCTCAGAAGTTGACTCGTTTATGCAATGTTTTTCATTGATACTCGGCTCTTAACGGTTGTAGCGCGATTTTATGTAAGCCTTCGTCCACAAATAGACAATCCAACACTACAAGAATTTTTCAATTGGGACCAGTAGTTTCTGAGATTAGTTAATTCAATCAAAGAAACTCTTCAACATTATTAAGTAAACATAATTTCTTACTCAGGTTTATTTGGGCGACTTGTGCGATCTTTTCAACGCAGTCTTCTAACTGTTTGTGACCGTCCTGTAGCTCCGCGTGCTCCTTAGAACCAGGTTTCATGTGAGGGTAGCAGGCGGCCGCTACCTCATCGATGCAGTTCTGGAGGTCTCGCAGAGCCGACGCCAAGGCGTTCGAGCAAGAAGATTCATCGATACTCGGTGCGGTAACCTGAATAATTAATAAAGTAAATGCACACATTGTCGTGGGTCACAAATTATTGTATTTTAAATCCTTGCGTAAAACGGGTAGTGGAGGTCAGTTTTTTTAAAGGACAAAGAGACGAATTTAATTCTTAAATAAGCGAAGCGATTTGGTCGCAGGCCGCTTTAATTATAGGAGTTAAGGAGAGTGAAAGCGCGCGCGTATGTGCGGGTGCATGCGTATGTGGTATTATTTGAAGGTTGTGGAAAACGGTTTGCCGCCATATCCGCTCGTGAGAACGAGGCGTGATTGCAGAGCGGGCAGTACCTGCGCCACGGTGACGAGCGCCCTGGCGGCCCGCTGCGCGCGCGCGGCCGCCTCGCGCACTGGCTGTGCCGCGGGGGCGTCCGGCCGCTCCTGCGCGCGCTGCGCCTGCGCAAGCACCGCCGCGCTCTTCTCGTACGCCACCGCCGACAGCTCGTTCAGCTACAGACGGACTTGTGATTATTATAAGTTAATTAGTTATACGTAAATCGATTCAGAGATAAAAATACGTTCATATATGAGTCGACCGACGACCCCCGTCTCGGCGACTGCGCGTTACGGCCGCTGTCGCGTTCCTTGATAACGTAGATGATTTTAAAGACAAATATAAATTTTATATTTTTAACTTTATCATTAAATTGTATTATAAACGTTTACCGTCATCTCCTTCCCCTTGTCGGCTCCGGGACTGATCAGGAACACCAGTTTCTTACTCGACGCAGCGAATTTAGCGGCAGCCGGCCCCAAATCCTAAACGGACTCATCACAATAAATGACAAGGAATTTGACAGTACTTTGTGTAAAATTAATTAAATAACATATTAAAACTCATTTAAGAGCATCTCACTAGCTCCAAAACTTCCAAAACAGATATCAAGCAAGCTACTGAGTCGCCATCTTTTAACGGTTGCAGCTAAATCAAACACTTCTAATTAAATTTATTGAAACAGTGAAAAATAAACTTAAAGTTATTTCATACAAAGAATTATTCATCGTTACTATGATTAGTTTCTCTGAATACATCGCTGCTTCAACTACAAACAGTGGTAACGATAAGATAATACAAAAATTAAATATTAATTATTTTGCTTACATTTGCGATTACTGCGTTACCATATATACTAAATACTACCCTTACTAGATGTGTGCCGAACCATACCGAACTGTAGCCCAAGTGTATTGTATAAGATGGAATAGGATGGAACTCCAAGTAGAAGTACGGTAGCTCCAAGTAGTAGTAACGGTTGATATGGAACTCACATCCAGCTGATCCAAGTTGTCAAACATTTGTTGGCTAGCCTCGCACAGCCCCGTAATGTACTGCTTCATGGCATCGCGAGTTCGCTCGTCCTGGCGCGCGCTCGCCACCTCCGCGTCTACAATACAATACTTGTCTATTTATCACAGAAACAAAAGCGGGGACAGTTTTACTAACAGCAAATACTACCAATATGGAAATTGTATTACTCCCGAAGCAGTGGTAAATGGGAAGTTAATTTAATATAAATTACTGTCACATCAGTTCACAATCAGTTTTTAAACAAAAATTATTAAAATTAAAAAAATAAGCATTCAACATCGCAAGTCAAGATGTCAGGTTCATAATATGTTTTTATTGCCTCGGTGGCGCAACGATAGTGAATGCGACTGCTGTGCTTGAGGTCTCGTTTTCGATTCCCGGGTCGAACTAAATGTTTATGTGATCTGCAAATATTTATTTCGAAGTTTGGGTGTTGTCTATGTATAATATGTATATATTTACAAAAAAAAGTATATACTCGTAAGTATTATATCAGTCAAGTCTAGTTATCATAGCACAAGCTCTGCTTAGTTTGAAACTAGATGACTTTGTGTGTCAAATGTCCGAAATATTTATTTATTTTTTATTTAACACATGGATAGATAGACAGAGAGATAATTCTCTATTTGCACAACGTATTAGAGAGTTACATAAAAATATCAGGCGTAAGGTACAACGGGTGGCCTTGTTTCTAAGAGTAATCTCTTCCAGGCTTCCTTAGAGTGGATCAAAACATTTGGCAGAGACAGAAGCAGTTGACGGTGCAGTGAATTTTGTAGAATAACCACTAATGAGTATAATTAATATAGGTACAAAGTATTTGTCCGTGTGTTTACAAAGCAGGCCCCAGGTAGTGTTCACTCACCGTGTGCTATCGTTGGCATCAGTTCCGCTATTGTGTTGAGGGCTGACTCAGCGGTCTCGTAGTCTGGCTTCTCGGGGTCTGATCCAAGTAACAATAATGTAAATGTTATTGGCTAAACTTATAACAGTGTTGTAAATCTTTCTTCCATCATAAATATAACAGTTAAAACTCTGTTTGGACTGTCGTGTTGGTCTAGTGGTTATGTATATCCTGGATTCCCACCTAAGACAAATCATTTGTTATGTCTGCGTGTTATATATATAGTATTTATGTTTATCAGTGGTTCGGGTACCATGGTATAGGCTCTGATGTCGTAATAACAGCTGTTACCGGATCCCTCCTATATCAGGCGCAGAGTGGCACACCGTGTGGTTTTAGTCGGTCCGATTCCGACACACCAGCCCGCCGTAAACCCCGGTGGGGTGAGGGCCCGAGGGGGTTTCCATACTTTAAAAAAAAGGCTCTGTCTAGTTTGGAAACAGACTGAGCTTTTAGACTGGCTGGTTTTTAACTACTCGGTTCTCTAACGCGTGATGCTATATTTCCACCAGTTTTCAGGATTACTTTATTTATGATACAAATTATTGAAATTTAAATAAAATCCTGAGAAATAAACGAGTTAACAAGAAACAACCAAAGACAGCATATACAAAATTCAGTAATTAAAATGTTCAGTGACACTCTAAAATGCGTATGTGCATCTGTGTATCTCAAACATATGTAAACAGACCATCTTACATTTGAAATACACAAATGCAATCGCCGTAGGGACATCTACAAACAAAACATTCAAATATTTACGCCGTGAAGGATTGAAACTCTCGACCAATACGGTATATGCGGTGGTATACTCTACAGCCACGTCCATATGTTGATCGTCAAACTAATTATCTGCACTGAATTGATTTAGCTTCGGTTAATGTCAGAATGGATGTAATTCATTATTAATTGATGCGAATTGTCCAAGACCGGGATCATTGGCGTTCCTTGGGGGAGACCTTCGTTCAGCAGTGGACGGCGATAGGTTGATTGAGAATAATTGTTTTTCTTTCTTTCTTTCTTCTGTAATAGAGTAATTTAAAAAATTGAATTCAAAGATCTCAAACCTGAGGTGGCTCGCGCCAGTCTGGCAACGGCGGCGTTGAGCTGTGCCAGCTGTTGCGAGAGTCGTCGTTGAGCCGCCTTCTCTTTCAGCTCGGGTAACGCGGGGTTCTTCACCCCGCCACATGGTGCACCCACAGGACTCTTAGCCCCTGGCTACAGATATATAAATTTACTGTACTGGTGCACCTAATATATTGCAATTATTCCGTAGTGTCAATAGTGACCTATTCGTCCCGTTAACTATTCATCGCGTGGGTGTCGTAAAAGGCGACTAAGGGAACCAAATATGCAAGACAACATCATTACAAAGAGAAGGAAAACTTGAAATTCCAACCCGTCTGGCCAGCGTGGTACAGTAGGCCGAAACCTCCTTGCTAAGGAGAAGCTTATGTCCAGCAGTGGACTGTAAAAGGCTGTTGATGTTAACAGTGAAAATAGGGTAATTGATAGGTGAGTTACTTTTACTTTTTGCTAAAACGACAATTTATACATTGACAAGCTGACAGATACCGTCCGAAGCGAAGAAAATAACATTAAATTTCTTAATATATTATAGTCACCACCAACCAATAAAGTATATTACACACTACAGGAATACCTTAAAGATAAAAATTAAGCAATAGGCTAGATGACACCTTAGTCAAATTAGTTACTTTTTATCATCTGTCAAAACGACAATTTTGTATGAAAAATGTACTAAATACCAAACTGTGACGTCACTGTTTTAGACCACTCAATTGAACAATATATTTCACTGTATATTTGATTGAAATTCGTAAAAATAATAAAAAGCTATGTTAATTGTATTTTCCGAGATGTTTCGCGATATTAGTTTTAATGAAGTGGACATTGGTATTTATTTACGATACAGTCATCTATCCAATTGGTAGCCATTTAATATATTGTAAAACAGTAAAAAATAAAATAAATTTAACTTACTTACATAACATGCATATATGTTTAAGTATGTACGGGTATATGTATAAATATGTATACGTGTATATAGTTGATGATAAGCTAGTTTGGCACTTTTTTGACGCGCTTCGAGCGCGATCCTTTATAGTTCTGGTACTTCTGTACATCTTTAAGAACGATTATACTTGAACTATTATGACCTAATCTATAAAATAATTATACATTACGTATTCAATTTGAGTACTACCTACATTGTTACCATGAGAGCACGCAATGAATTGTATTTTCTGCCCAAATATAATACAATTTTTTACATGAAATTATTTGGTAAAGTCATAAATGATCGTACTGATACTGTTATGACTTAATCTACAACAACAATTATACATTGCGTATTACATTTGAGTACTAACTACACTTTTACTACAAGAACACGCAATGAATTGTATTTTCTGTAGGAATACTTCGCAATACTTTTCACGATAATATTTAGTAAGGCTCGTACCGCCCCTAGAACACATATGCAAGTGAAAGGTTACCTTATCACAAAGGTATAAGGTTGTATTTTGTAACGTGGCAAATGTCGTTTAGGGTTTATATTCATTACGTCGTGAACGAATCCGCATAGACCTCGGTTTGTGTGTATTATTAATCGTTATTGTGTGAGTCTAGGCGACAAAAAATCTCTTGGGATTTACCGTTGATCGCACTTCTAATGGTCCATACGTGCTGGCAAAACATTATGTAACATCTGTGTATCGATATGGTGAAAAATGTATTAAATATCAACTGATGATGCCACTATTTTAGACTATTCAATGCTTATTTCACTTAAATTCATAATATTTAGAAAGCTAATAATTATATGATTTTTAATTATGGGTTTTGATGAAGTAGACATTACTATTATATTTATTTATGAAACAGTTTGGAAAGTGTACTCATAGGAGCGGCCAGAATTCTTTCAGGTTGCATCTACATTAACACATAGGAGCACTATTCGCTTATTAAAAACACAAAGTTATACTGGGTGTGGTGTGTATATAGGTCCTACTGGTAGTGTATACTAATTTTTTGTACTTTAATCACAAAGTTATTTTTTGTATTTTACACGTTTTGATAACTTTTAAATAAAGCTAGATAATTATCTAAGTACTACCCTAAACAAACATTTGTCATGGGTTAGAGTTAAACCCACGATCGCACATTATTTTTAAACTGTCGTGAGAGACTGAGTAGTTTAAAAAAAATGTGTAAAAAATACAAATAAAAAGGTGAAAAGGGCTGAGACACTGTCCACGTCATCAGTAGTTCGGTACAGAGTTTTGCCTAAAAGTTAAAATGGAGGTGGGTGATCTTTATTTAAAAATATTCGGAATATAGCATGTGGTTACCAGTCGATAGTTTCACGATTTCTCACAGCGGCGCCGTGGCTTAGTTGGTTAAAGCGCCTGTCTAGTAAACAGGAGATCGCGAGTTCGAATCTCGCCGGGGCCTTTGGTTTCGTTTTGAGAAATTTTACTTTTTTAAATGTTTTTTTTTAAACTGTAAAACAAGTAATACATTTTTTTTGAAAACACATCTTTCTAAGTACATACAAGATACGTTATTAATTGAACACAGTATCTGTATAGTTTAAGAAAAATTTGAACGAATTTAAAATTTGCAGTGTCTGTGTCAGTTAACACTAACTGATAATATTTGTCATTATTAAATTATGAAAAGATGAAGTTTAGTACAATACTATTCAAACTACTTCGCAAGAAAACATTAAAATATTTTTTATCAATATAATAACAATTTCTTTAAATTTGACGCATTAACACATCTGTTCTACAAAACTAGATTATTTAACATTTCTTTATAGGTGACTAGCTGACCCGGCAAATGTTGTTTTGACATTTTTGTTTTGATCGTAGAAGGGTGAAAATTGAGGATTGTACGTATTTTTGTATGTTGTATCATAAAAAAATAGAAATCAAAAATTTTGTCCAAAAAAATAAAAAAAAAATTTAGGGTTGTACTACCCCTAACATTTAGGGGGATGAAAAATAGATGTTGGCCGATTCTCATAGATACCGGATAAGCACAAAAAATTTCATCAAAATCGGTCAAGCCGTTTCGGAGGAGTATGGCAACGAAAACTGTGACACGAGAATTTTATATACATATTAGATGTATTATTTGTAATCGGTTATTTCCATTAAGGTTCAATGATTTGGTTTCCTAATTGAAACATATAGTTATACTTTATAAGATGTTCTAGTAATATATGCGTAAAAAATAGTATACGCTCTTGTAGGGTAAATATCATCTTTATCATCTTTAGTGGGATTTTACTTACAATACGTAACAAAAATTCTTTGTACTAGATTTCAAACAGATGTGCCGCACGAATTGACTTTTTCTTTACACGTAGAAGAAATGACAAACATAAGTAGTTAATGGCAATATGTGTGAAGTTTACATTTTATGTAATGAAATGTGGTTTCAATGATTCAAATGTGCCGTGCTCCGCGCGTTTTTAGATTGTCTGTGGCACATCGAGAGATTGACGCGTGATTTTTAATAGTGGAGGATATCTAGATTATTTTGTGAAAATTGATTGTTATAGTAACTTATAGAGTGATAAACGAAAGGATATAGTTGAGGAATCGATATTAGTAAACTTTAAATGTCGTTTCTTTGTATTTTCAGGTAAGATAATAATGTAATTGTAATAGTTAAACAAAATTGTTGTGATATTGTAAAAACGTGTTAAATAAACAAAACTTTGTATTTTCAGAGAAACAATTTGTGGTTTATTTTGATAATCCTCGATAACCTACCTTATATGTATAAACGGCTGTAAGGGTCATGTATACATTTTTATACGTCAATGCACAAAAGCTACTATGACAGCTCAAGTTATGCTGGTCAATTAAATAAATCGATATATTGTAGATTTCAAAATATAAGCATTTTCTTTTATGATCCAAGAGCAAACGAGCAGAGACCTGGTGTTAGTGAGTGCCGTCACCAAAGCGCGTTGCATAAGCGACGTAAATAAGTACGTACCGTGCCCCACGCCGAGGGGAGGTTCTTGAGGTTCTCCCTGGCGCCGGCCAAGCTGTTTATGAACTTCAGACGTTGTCTTTCACGTGGCGGTAGAGAGTCATCTGCCGCACCTGATTGGTTAAACATTATGAGAAAACAAGTGATACCCGCGGTTTCACTCTCATGATTTTTTTTTTCAAACTTTGATAATGACTTCCACACAACTATTCATCCCTAATGTTACCCTCAAGGGTGAAATTGCGCCTAAAAAAATTTATTAAATATTTTTTTAAGCACCCTATGTATTTTAATATTCTTACGTCTTACTTTTATACCACTGGTGCAGTAAACAAGTGTTTATTTTTATTTAGAAAGACAATGCCCGCATGAGAAATACATCCTGTGTCACGGGGAACTATATAAACACAAGAAACGGACGCAAAGAACAGTCAGATTCAGAACAACCATTCATGGATCACACAAAGTGCTGCCTCGTGTGGGGTTTATACCCACAACGCGCTGTAGAGAGCGGCGCGGTAACCATTAAACAACTACGTCATCATTTTACAGGAAGGTAAATGAGGCCTAATATATCTTATGGCTCGTATCTTCAAAGAAAGATTGACCATAATTCAAATTTTCATGACCATGAAAGTGTGTGACATTTCTAATATCGCCAGTAGATCCCACGTGTGTGGTAAACAAATACTATAATTTCTCTTACCGCCTAAACTGGCGTAAGCATCTTGCAATCTCTCCAGTGCTTTGTGCACATCGAGCTCCCGCTGATGTAACTCTTCACCGATCTGGTGTTTACCGGACTCTTCCACCAG
This sequence comes from Hypercompe scribonia, assembly GCA_949316085.1. NCBI lineage: Eukaryota > Metazoa > Arthropoda > Insecta > Lepidoptera > Erebidae > Hypercompe > Hypercompe scribonia. The sequence goes on from OX438993.1 coordinate 13,353,921, forward strand.
TGGCTTCCATGTGGCCGACAGCTGGTGCAACGATGATGAGAGACCTTCGGCGGCTGCTGTCAGCGCGCTCTGGCAATGGGGTTCGGTGATCGCTGGAGCTGTCAGCTGACGAGAGACAGATGGCGAAATGTAAACATAGAACACAAATATCCTTAACAGAATGTAAAGTTTACTGACAAGAGAATATCCTGTGAAAAATAAATATAATTATAGATGAAATGTACCTCTGGTACTATGTAACAACTTCTGCATAAATATAGTGTGTGATACATTTTTTCTTTACTTATGTTATTTGCTTACTAGTGTGGAGGGACGAGGGTCTCCTGTCCCTCCGACAGAAAGGGAGGATCCTCCAACCTGGCGAGGTGATCATGTCTGGCGGGCCACGGCCCAACGGTTAATGTTGGGATGTTGTATATATGTTAATTGCCACGCGAATCTCTGTTTCGCGATACAGGATAGTAGTTGCTTAGTAAATAGTTCATCATACTATGTAGTTCAGTGTATCTTCGTTAGATGGCGCTGTTGTATATTTTTGTTTGTGATGTAATGTGGAAATCGCCACACCAGCATAATGTAAATGCGGTTAAGCGTTTCTGCTATACATTTACATACAAAAGCTAATGTTGAACTCTTGCCCTATTGAGATGTATTAGAGGGTTTGTTAGATATTAGAAACACCATCTGTAATCTGATCTAACTCTGGTTTATTGATCCCATGTTTTACAAATTTCATTATCTTAAATCCCACTTGTGTTGAACCAAACTACATCGTGATGTAAGTCGAAGTGCACGCCCTCTATCGAGTACTTAGTAAGGCTTTACATAAATTCATGAAATACTTGAGTACAATTATTTTTTGGTCGTAGGTATAGGTGTTTAGAAGCGACATAAACATAGTTCGTCAATCGATCGATAGATGGCGTATGTGATACTTTCTGAATCGCGATATCATTTGTTTCGCATGGCGGTTTAAATACACCAGATGTTTAACTTTTCAAGGCACATGTGTTGGTTGCTGTATTTGTGTGAAATATACAGTACAGTGCGATACGGTGGTTTTATTCGAATCACCCCAAGTGACGCGACAGTGGTGACATGGAGCGCGTTGCGTACAAAAGGTAATATAAAATAAAATCGCTGGTTCGAAGTTACTTCGTCGGTTTTGCACTCATCTGTCACAGATTTAGCTATATTTAAAGAACTGTAGTTATGGTGAGTGACATAGATTACCCCCTAATAGATACGGCATTATTAAAAATTTGTTCTAATTCAATTTCACTAAATTATGTATACACCAAAATATCTTTACTTCAATAAAAAAAATGAAAAGAGGATCGATCGATATCGACTCGTGAATCACAACACCATCGATACACGTGCAGTATTAGACAAAGACAGCTATTGTATTTCACGTGATGAGTGACAGGGACATTTCAAAAGACATCATTGTCTGTTTAATTACTATTACTTTGCACCATTAAATCACCAGTATAAGTTGAACTCTTGTATTTAAAATATATTAACGTTATAAAAATTAAATGTATGTGTTCAAATTAAATGTTATGCCATCTTTTTGATAACTAGATATCTTAGTTGACTGGCCAAATCTTTTACTTCACAGTAAGCCACTTTTAATACATTTCTATATTTTTATGTTTTCAAGAACGCCGTGTGTCTATGGGTCACAAACTTGGTCGTTACTGATGTTGCGTTTCTTAGCGTAACTACATATGCTAGCTATAGTATATATATGTTGCGTACGTTTGTAACCCTGAAAGCGGCATTTATTAACGGTGGTGGTGGTAAAACGAAAATGATGCAAATCGAAAGAACCCAACGGGCAGTTTTAAAAGTGATGCTGTGAAAACCATTCAGATTTCGACCTCTACAAAGACTGTAAGGTACTAAGAGTACGTCAAATTTTTATACTAAGAATAACAACATTGATGCACAAGGAAATTTTAAATACAACTTCAATGATTTGTCTAAACCAGCGTCGTGTATTCCGAATCCCCTTCCTACCATAAATACCACCTTCATAAAAAGACAGACCATCTATCTCCGTCCTAAAGTGTACAACAAAATGTGTCAAATACATACAGATATTATTATGCTAACTACCGAGGAAGTAAAGCGACTGATAATTAAATGGCTTTTGAATCTTTCATACGATGAAACTGAATTGATTCTTTCATACCACGGGTAATAGTAACAAAGGATAATACGCACGTACGCACACATGCACATACACAGGTACACATACACACAAAAGACTCACTCTTAGCTACAGACTAACTTTTATACTATTTTTTCTGTTTTGTTTGTTTTGAACCTTGTTGTTGTTGTTAATATTCTATTTCAACTAAACTTTATAAAATATTTAAGTATTGTAAAATCTCATATTGGTTGCCGCGACACAAGCCACGAGCTTAGTGCGGCAACCGTCGTTAAATTTAACTTGTAATTTGTTTTTTTTTTAAGTATTAGGGGCTAATCTGTGTGTTAGTGACTTGCCGCCTTGTGAGTCATCGATCCCATGGAACCAGTGGGAGGATAAGTAAATACAGCTCAGTTACCTGTGCACAGGCGAGCAGGTCGCGGGCGGCCGCCGCACTCCTGGCTCCCACCTTGTCCAGCGCCGCCGCTTGAGGGGGAGGCAGCGAACTGGCACATTTCAGCAGAGCTGACGTCTTGGCGCCGGCGTCCCGGGCCAGCTCTATCAGCTGTTTTTTATACATATATTAATACATTATAATAAAAACAGTTCTTTTTAACTTGAATCAGTTCAGTCTCACGACCGTGAGTAGTTTAATATGACGAAGATGAAACTGAAACATAGTTTTACATAAATACTTTGAAAATACTTGTAATAATCTTGGCACTACTACATGAACATCACTATTTAAAAAAGAAAACTCATATTCAAAGTGTATAAAACTCTAATCCAATAAAAACAACCGAGCGAGCTCTACAATCGTTTAAACTCTACTTATATGTTCAGTTCATACCTCATTCTCTTTCTCAGCATTTCTCCCACGACTGAAGGTGAACAGCAATTTATTGGCCAGATCTGCATAATTGTTTGACGCCTCTTGCATTTTCTGTAACAAAATAACTTGATCAACCGGGTGCTAGTGAATGTAAACAAGCTGATAGAGACCTGATAAGCCTGATGATCATCTGACGAAGTTATATTTGAGAGTTACAAATGTTTTGACGGCCTGAATAGCAACCCAATTCACGGTATGTCGAAGCAGGATGTTCTGTTGTTGTTCCCTTCGCAGACATCTTAGGTCTCTATTACCTCGTGATCCTCGGGGGCGGTGAGCGAGCACAACTTGCGGGTGTCTTCGAACAGGGCGCGCAAGTCTCCCACCAGCGCCTCACGAGCCGCTGGCTCCTTGGTACTGGCCAACATTTGACCTTCTGCAATATAGGTACAACACTTTATACTTGAATCACCAAAACGTTTGACCTTTAAGGTCTCTTCAAAACTTTGCTAAATAGATGTGTAGGTAGAGAAAACAATCCTGAGCGTGTTTTTTAATCCCGGGGCTACGGGATTTTCGATGCGTAATCCCAGAATCCCGGGACTATCCCGGGATTACACTTTGTAGTTTCTAATTTAGCTCAAATGAAAAAAAACTTGAATTATTTCTTAAAATTTCTTCTTCTTTCTTTCTTGCTAAATAAATGTGTAGTTGAAACAAAAAGGTATTGTCAACTGCTCCACGCAGTCCCATCGTTTCCAATGATCGTAGCGTAATGTTAAATAGTATGTAGCTTACTTTAGGAGCTTTTAATTTTGACGTGACAACGTCTTAAGCCCCCAGTACACAATGGCCTGTGATGGGCCACGCTTTGCAATGCACAATTGTAGGCCACGATCACTTGGTGTTCACACAATGGCGTATGGCTCATTGCTGCCTGGCAAACCACTTGCGATGGACGTCGAAGTAATTACGGCTGCGGCTATTTATTTGTATACTGTTTACAAGTATTACAGAAGTGTGTACCGTCACAAAGTTGTTAAAAGGAAATGGCGAAAAAGGCGATGGTGGATGCTGACCATTCATCCCATGACCATAAACTTGAAAGTTTCTTCATTGCTCCACGCCATTGACATTTTGGACGATCGCACGCCACGGCAATATCACGCAACACAACTATCCCGGTCAGCGGCCGGTGACGAACTAAACAATGGCCGATTGTGTAAACACCACAGGCCACGTTACGCCACGATTCCTTTGAAGTGTGCCCAAAAAACCGACAACTCTCCGATTGTGCGCCACGATGGACAACTGTCCGCCATCATATACCATTACCCCCTGTACACAATGGCGATGGCCTGTAGTGGGCACGCATGGGCCATTGTGTACTGGGGGCTTTATAATTCGCACGCACACGCACCAAAAAACATGACTTATGCGGCGTTACTCCGCTCTGAGGCGTTCCATTTAAGGCTTGAAGTGCAAGCGAGAGCGCGGAACGAGCGACAAAGAAGCACAATCGGCCTTCTCGTTCGGCAGCTTTCGACATCTGTCTCTCTCTAACTTGAGTGAGCGATGAGTCCGCGTGGAGGACAGCTGCTTTACAATAATACATTTACATGTTTTCGTCAAGTGTGAAGATTAAAATTTTCTTTTGAAAAATGCATCCATTCCATCATTATTTTCTTATGACGTTGTCACATTCAACTATCGTCAGTAAACCGACTTTACAGACGACTGATTGTTTTTTAAAAGAAATTTCAGTTTCAAAAATGTCACACCGTTAGTTTGATAGCATAGTGTGGAACTAACAAAACTTTAGCCTTGTCTAATGCGTGCAGTCGTTTTGTGAATCTTACCTAGAGCAAGTTCCGGCAGAAGTTCTTTAATTGTGTTCATAGAAGTGTTTGCGGCCGAGTAGTCGATGTTGTTTGGATCTGAAATCAAATCTATAATTAATAAACGAAAAGAAATCTTTGCACATGAAAAGAGTAACGTAAAAATGCATTTATTTTTTAGTTCAAATTTTACACACACCTTAAACCAGTTGCGTCTTTTCTTACCCACATTACACAGTACATTGTGGTACTTCATGGTACAGTTCAAGTTACACTACCTTCAAATAATCTAACAATAATTTAATTCTAATCTCTATTATATAATATGATAAAACTCAATAACACTTTTTCGCCTGACCCGAAAATCGAACCCCAGACCACTGTTTCCCATTTAGTGGTACGCATACCCCCAGGGGTACGTGAGATTGCATCAAGGGGTACGCGAGCAATCTCTTAATTAAAATATTAAATCCTTAAAATCAATACCTAATGATTATTTAATCCTTCTCTCCCGACTCCTTAAAGTTATTTGTGGTCGAGTCATTTTCTTCATGTTAAATTAAATGTCACTTTTTAAGTGTTCTTAGAAACCTATTTTCAATAACCGCATTTTACTTTGAGTTTGACTGAGGGGTACGCAAGTTCGAGGTCTTTTTTGAAGTGGTACGTAGAAAAAACTAATCCAAAATCTAAAAAACGGAACCACTGCCCTAGACCATAGAGATAGTTTCATAAATTCTAAAGTTATATAAAGCAGCATGCAAGTACCTTTCCTGTTAAAAGTATCACAACACTCGACGATGGTTATTCTTTACCAGTCTTTCGAGAAGACGTTTTATAATATAAGTGCCCAAATAAGAGAGCGATAAGAAAGAGTGTTACCGGAGTGGGCCGTGAGGAAGAGCGCGAGCGCGGCGTTGAGCTTGGCGAGGCGGTCCTGCAGCGCCAGCTCCGCCTGGCGCGCGCGAGCCTCGTCCAGGGTCGGCCCGGAGTACTCCTGTGAACGGTCGATTATGCCGTCAGTAGCGAAATCAGTTTACCGTTCATTCGCGGTAAAACGTTAGAAAGCAAAAGTTATTTCTTCTTTAAGGGGTTAGGGGTAGTCAGGATTTTCAAAAAATCGATTTCTTTTTTTTTGCATTTTCTTAAAGTATAATATTTTTAAAATATTGTGTGAAAATTTGAAGTGAATCCGACAAATCCTTTTCGAGTTATTTAACAATGACCTTTCGGGTGCTACGTGGCATTCGAGAGCAGGTAGCTAGAAACAGCTGCAAACAACCGACCTTTCGGGTTTCATTGTCATGAATATCTCCCCATTTTAATGTATGTATAATTATATATATATATATATAAATCATCATCATCATCATCCAGGAATAGATGACTCAGTGTAAGATATTACATAATTCTTATAATTCGACATAAATCCATAGCAAAACTTTAAATGCGTTTTTCTCAAAACTATGTTTTTTGAACTGGTGACAACTGTAACTGGAAAACCGCTCAGTAGATTTTAATGAAATTTATACAGCTTTTAGAATACATAATAAACTCGGGCCTGATCGAAGGATTTTTTTTTTTTCAAAAATTTCGATTTTTTAAGACCAATTAACTGTTGACTTTTTCCCAAAAATTTAGAAAAAAAATTTCTGAGTCCGCCATTTTTTTAATTTTTGAAAAAAAAAAAAAAGCTTCGATCAGGCCCAGGATTATCTATTTATAAAACTAATTTTTCTTATCCGATTGATTTTAGATGAATCTCCAAGGACTTATCATTGTCACCGCAAGGACCTTTTTTTTGGACTGGGTCAACAGAAACAGCTATAACTTTGGAAATTATAAATTTTTTTTTTTCAAATTTTCGTGACTTCAAGTCAAAACATTGTATAATAAGGCCATATTATTACTTTTGTAAAATAAAATGATTTAATAGCGAAAAAAAATTACTGAAAATTATCATTTTTTCGTGTCTCTGACTACCCCTAACCCCTTAAATTGAACCGTGACTAGGTTTTTTATTTTATAAGACAGAATAACATTAGCAGATCAACTAGCAGAGACGTCAGCGTGAGGTAAGCGGGGAGCGTGCGGTAGAGTGAGGCGCTGACCTGTGCGACGTGCGCATGCGCGTGTTGCGCCGCGTCGTGCGCGCGCGCGGCCGCGGCCACGAAGTGCGCGCGCCGCACGTGCGCGTCCTGCTTCTCGTCCGCCAGGATGCTCTTCTTCGAACGCTAACGAGACACGATACATATCAATATCAAATCATCGATAAAACGATATTATATCGTTCTACACGCATACAGTTAAAATGTAAATCCTTGAGGTTCTCTTTAATCTTTGGTCAAAATTAAGTATTTTCTGTCATACGAGTTCGACGGCAGAGCACGCCCGCTTTGGGCTATACTGAGTCGGCGGGCCTGTAATTACCTATAAAGCGACCTGTCGATAACGTCAGGTAACTAACACCTACGTACTCTTTAATCATCTTTAAAAATAATTTCACGGAAAGTTTATAATACGATACTTGCGGCAATATTCAAATTCTTTTAAACGTAAACCAAAAAGTATGATTCGAGCGGTCTCAGCGAAAAAGGTTTAACCGATTACAAATATCTTACGTTCAATAGTTCACTGCGCCTTCTAGTCCTGAAATCTTGTGCGCAGTACATAGAAGTTGTCAAGTCTACGATCTTCTCGGCGGCGTCCTTCGCCTCCATTGTGTTCTATTAAAAAAACACGTACATATTAAAAAATTAAACTGTTCTAACAAAATCAGCGACCATCGATTCGTCTGGAGACATGGCCAGTCCGGGCAGTGGCATACGGGCCCCACCCGAATAGATATGCAAGTGGCGTGAGGTCGCTCGTCGAGGCAGAATGGCTTGTTGGTCGTCCCGGCTCGAGGCTCCACGTGCCGGCTTTGCCGCCGTAGAGGCTTTCTAGCCGGTCATCGCCAAGTGGGCCGGGCGGCAGCACGGGGCCCTTTCCTTCCGACTGACGCAGGTTCTTTCCGGGTACGGTTGCTTCGAGAACTAGCTGCACTCGGTCGCTAGGAGGGAGTTGAGCCCCGCCTGTCAACACTGCGACTGCAGTGAGGATTCGGCTCATCACACGCTGGTGGTTTGTTTCGCCTGGGTGGTGCAGCGTGAGCCCCTCACTGTATTTATTTTAGGAGATGTCTCGCTATAAGCCATCATATGGTGCACCATGGCCTATAGTGACAATTGCGACCGAAGTGGACAAGTTTTTCCCTCCATCCGCTACAATGGCCAGCCGCAAGCAGGGGACGTCCGCGTATGCCGTACGTCGCCTGAAATAAAGAGTTTACCCGCAGATGGTGGCCGTGGTAGCGGGCAGGCGCTAGGAGGGATCTGGATGTCGTAATAGCAGTTGTTCCCGGATCCCTCCTACTTCAGACGCAGAGTGGCATACCGTGTGGTTTTAATCAGTCCAATACCCGGTGGGTGGCGGGCTCAGAGGGTTTCCACACGTTAAATATATATATATACTTAGTACTTACAAATATTACATGGAAGTATTTTATTTAAAACCAACATCTGAGGACTTTATCAGAAACAATCATCAAAAATTTCGTCATAATCTCGTCATCTCAAAAATTATTGTATATGTTATTTTGTACGTATTAATCTGTGCATAAATATTTATATAATTGTATATATTTATTTATGAATTCGTGAATGTCTTTGTAAAGAATTAATTGTAATTTTGTATTTGTTAGTGTATTATTCATAGCTTCTTTTCTTTTCATTATATACGTGTACCTGCCATATCACTCACCGGACCATCTGGACGTAGACTAGTAGATAATGCCATGTAGCATTAAGACCGTCTTGTGCAAAAACATGTAAAAATTAAATAAATAAATATATGTATTAAAGCCAATTATGTTGTCCCAACAAAGTAAAGTACTCACAACATGTCCAGGTTGAATGGAATCAGATAACTTGTTGACGTAGTTCCTCAGATCCTGCATCTCGTTCAGAAGCATCTGTTGGGACTCTTCGATTGTTTGTTCCTTCACTGTCTCTTTCAAGCCTGTACACACGTAGAGACTACTTAATATAGTTCTGATGAGATTCATAAGTAGGTTCTAGCAGAGAAATTTAGTAAGTAGTACTACAAAAGGTGGAAAAAGATAATCTATAGACAAAGAAGTTGTATCCAGACTACTTTGTTATTTATTGAAGTGAAAACTTCTTTAGGCGCGTTGAGCGTTTTGGTAGAGGGTAAAATCCTCGGTTCGCGTCACCGACATGCTAATGATAACACTATGCAACAAATTTGAAAAAAAAAAATTTCACTCGACTTACAGTATGTAATTATGACTTATCACCTTAAAACTATTCGGAGTGTATAAATAAAAATATTACATCACGTCACATTTAGTAGTGATAGGCATTTATTGATTTTGAAAAAATTTGTATAAAGGAGAGACATAAAATTTTATTCTACATTAAAAAAACATTTTATTTTTAACGATTGGCTTTCCTCTCGTAACCAGTAGACACAGTATCCCTCTGGAGGCTCCAACAGTAGTCTGCAAGCATAGCTGGTTCCCATCTACCCTGATAACGCTTCTCATACTCTGCAATTTCTTGATGAAATCTTTTTCCATGTTCATCACTCAATGAACCCATGTTTTCTGGAAAAAAACTTAAATGGAAGCGTAGAAAATGGATTTTAAGTGACATATTGCATCCTAGTTTGTGATAAGCATCCAGCTTTATTTTTATTTTTTCATGGAAATCGGGTGATTTGTAATTGCCGAGAAAATTTTTTGTGACATCAACAAAAGCCAACCATGCCTGTTTTTCAATGGGTCTGAGGGTGGATAAAAAATCGGGATCATTGATTAATTTTCGTATGTCAGGTCCTATAAAAGTTCCTTCTTTAATTTTCGCCTCACTTAGCGTAGGAAATCTGTTTTTGAGGAATGAAAATCCAGGTCCGTCTCTGGGAAGTGCTTTCACAAAATTCTTTATCAAACCAAGCTTGATGTGTAGCGGAGGTAAAATGATTTTGTCAGGTGATACTAATGGTTCATTTTTTATATTTTTCTGTCCAAGCACGAACCCTGTTCTTAGAGGCCAGTTTTGTTTTGTATAGTGATCGGAACGCGCTCTGCTATCCCATTCACAGAGAAAACAACAATATTTCGTATAACCAGTTTGCAATCCTAAAATTAACGCTACTACCTTTAAATCTGCACATATTTGCCATTTGTATTTTACATAATCAACTTTTTCCAGAATTAGTTTTAAAATATTATATGTTTCTTTAAAGTGAGCGCCGTACGCAATAGGCAAAGATGGCAGTATGTTACCGTTATGAAGTAAAACTGCTTTTAAACTAAGTTTCGATTCGTCAATAAAAAGTCTCCACTCTTGTGACACGTGTGTGTGACCTAATGCTGACATTAATCCATCAATATTGTTACAGAATACTAATCCATCTGCTTTTGAATAAAAGGCAACTAAAGACATGTGACGTTTACGATAAGCAGTAATTTTAACTCCAGCTTGCAGTAGATTCCATTGTCATAATCTTGAGCCTAATATTTCTGATTTTTCTTTAGTCAAACCTAAATCTCAGACAAGATCATTTAATTCATATTGGCTAATCAAATGTGGTTCTGTAGTTATTTGATCTTGAAATACGTCTCCACTACTAGATGGGTCTGCTTCTTCGTCTTCTTCCGTACTTGAACTCGATGAACTATGAAATCTTACCGGTACTGGAATGTTTGAAGAATGTGGTAGTGGCATCGACACTGACGTCACGTTAGCATATTTAATCGACTGTTTTGATTTTTTCGAAAAACCTTTCAATGTTGTCAAACAAAAGTAACAGTCGTCTACGTGATTTTTGGGTTCACGCCACTGCATTGGTACACCAAAAGGCATTTGTTTTATAGTACCCTTATGCTAACCCGTCAAATACTTACAGCACCTTAAACAACACATTTTAGGCACCCACGATTTATCTTGATTTTTAATTACAGTCTTAAAATAATCTTCATAACACTTCTCAAACAACGGGGCAATGGGCTTTTTTTTACTTTTAGGAGTGAATTCACCACAAGCATAACAAAATAAGTCAGGAGAATTAACACAAACACGCGGCATTTTGTACATTAATGAGTAATCTAAAAGTTTTGATGACTTGTGTACCAAGAAAAGATATATTTTTATGACTACCCTCAAAAAAGTGAAGCAGACAGTAAACAAATCAAGATTCTCCTTATCTCTTTTTTGTGACGTGATATATAAATATAAATGTGTTTTCTGTATTTTACTAAGTATGCTTAATACGAATTACCATTCGGGGTCCCAGTGAATTTTTTGGTGTTGCATAGTGTAATAGTATATCTATAGCTATGGAGAATATGATATTATATATTATATATGAAATTTATTATTATTATATATTATATACGAAACATAAAAAATTTCATATAATTTTTGCATATAGTTTTAATTACTCTCAACTTAATAGTTCCGTTTTCACTTCTATCGGCAGTCCCACGACTGCTACTGTTTTTTTTTTTTAATTTAGGGACTGAAGACTGGATTGAACTCTACTATACTTCTAGTAAAAGGTATGCAGAATGATGATCGGTCGAGTAGTTTTTTTTTATTTTATTTTTTATTTTCAGAATCTGCCAAAGTGACTCCACTCTACCTGTTCGAAAGCACGAATAGAATCCAAGAGTGTAGGTCTGGTTGAGAATGCAGACAGTGCAGTATGGTTACTCACACTATGTTGGCCTAATAAGATGCTTTTTCACGTGCGAAACGTGGCAAGGCAAGGCATGACAGTCATCGTGGCATAATATTGCACACACAACGACAACTGTCACCCCTGCATCAATGGGCGCCAGTTCAGGCGCCACAGCATAATTAGTAGGTAAACAAACTCACACTCGTCGTTTAACGATACCCTTGATTGTATTTGAATTTTTAATTTTAAAAAGACAGCTATGCATATTTCAATGCTACAAGGGATTTTACAATCACACAGATTGTACACTCAGACTCAGAACAACTCAGAACTGTGGATCACACCAAGTCTTGTCACATGTGGGGTTTGAATCCACGACACAGCGCAGGTACCGCTTAGGTCACTACGCCATCCGTCCGGATTGAGGCACAAAGGACAGTTTTACAAATCTATTTTCCAGTATAAATAGTTTATTTTGATAATCTTATTTTTTGCCTCCATGTCAGTGTGATGATGATGATGATCAGTGGGATGTATTTTTTTTTATACCACGACGGTGGCAAACATGCATACGGCCCGCCTGATGGTAAGCGGTTACCGCAGCCTATGGACGCCTGCGGCACCAGGGGCATCACATGCGCGTTGCCGACCCATCAAAAACCTATTTACCCCCTTCTTGAAGAACCCCATACTGTAGTGCCCAGGGAAAGCCTCGGCAGGGAGCTCATTCCATAACGGGATTGTTCGCGGGAGAAAATTTCTCTGAAACCGCACTGTGCGCGATCATATTCGTAATCAATCATCATTAACAGTCTTTAACAGTCCACGGCTACACAAAGGCCTCTCCTTAGCAAGGAGGATTTGGTCTACTATAGCACGCTGGTCAAAGGGGTTGGTTTGTTTTAAATTTTCCTTCACCTTACAGTGATGTTGTCTTCCGTAGTTTGTCCTTTGGTCACCTCACACAACACCTACGGGATGAGACCTACATGGATTCTAACATACGAGTTACATCTTCAGATATCAACCGTAGACATTCGACCACTTGGGAATATCGTCGCTATCCGATGCTGCTACAAGCATTTATATTTTATTGGGGTTGTATACTACAAGCACCATCATCATCATCGTCAGCATATAGCAATTCGCTGCTGGAACTAGATTTTTTCAATACAAGTACAAGTATAGAAAGAGAGAAATATTTGTATGATTAGCTCACCCAATTCAACGGCATTCAGGTTGTCCTGCATGTTCTTCGTTAACTCCTGGGCTTCGCTGATGTTCTCCTCAGTTGGTTCTGTCCAAACAAGTATATTTATGTGTTAGATTCTAAGGTTCTACTACTAGGTGCTGGTATAAAATTCATTTGCTTAGAATGGAAACTTTCAGCTTTTTCAAATAAAGTTGACCATATATTTTGAGATATTTAGATATATTCCATTGATGTTGATAAAATGGTTCCCTTACTTAAATACTCCTTCGGTGGTTACAAGTATTCACACATTTTTACGTTCATAATATTAGTAGTGTTTAGAGATAAGTCTAGTAGCGTCACGTTCTGTCTCTTGACCTACCTGAGAGAAGAGTCACAGCCTTAACTGAACAGGAGTTCATCCTCTTCAACTTCCTCACGCAGTCCGTCGGCATCTGCCCACACTGGGCTACTTCACCTTGCTGCAAAATTCAGGTAATTATAATTTCATTCAAATAGATAAACTATTTTCGCAATTAATGATTAAAACAAATGATCAATTGTAAGAGAGGAAGCAGTGATCTGTCCCATTATAGAAGAGAATGGAAGGACAGAACTCACTACGCCGACCTTCAATATGTTTGGAACAGGGTAAGAAGATAATGGTATTATTAATGGTGAGTATCGCCATTGCAATTAAGAGGTAATGATTCGTTTATTATTAACGTTAAAGAAGAAAACATTGAAAACTATTATTATTTTCTTAAACTAAATACTTGGATTATAGATATATATTTATTATATATTTCATAGTTCAGGCTCGTAGCTGAGGGGCAGATCGGAGTAGTCTTAAATCCGATTCAAACCTGATTTAGGAAAAAGAGGTCTGCAGGTGGAAGTGTAGGACAAGTATATATATAGGTAGATATGTTTATACTTATATATATTTTTTCGTGTATATTACGTTATATACTTAACAGATAGTAGAACCACGCTGATTTCAGCATGGACGGGCCGGCTCGTCCGGGGCAGTACTACCCTCCCACAGAAGATCAACCTAAAGCGACAACATCCGTGCTGTCGTGTTTCGTTGCTGAGTGCGAGACCGGAGGCCCATTGATACAGGGGTTACAGTTGTCGTGTGTGCAATACAACGGTACGATGACTGTCATGCCTTTTACGTCCACAAGTGAGATGTAAAAAAGCATCTTAATAGGCCGCCATAGTGTGGGTCACCATACTACATTGTCAGCATTCGCAATGAGTATGGTGACTATAGTTTTTGGATTCTATTCATACTTTCCATCATTCAGAGTAGAGTCACTTTGGCAGGGTCTCATTAATAAAAAAAAAATACGGTTAGCGAGAGCAAGACAGTTCAAAGCATATGTCGCCTACATTTATTTAATTCCTTTGTTGTATTTCCTATTTCATTATTATTTATTTATTTATTTATTAAAGTTAGGAAAACCAACAGCTACAAAAAACCAATGGGCAGTTTTATACACAACATCAAGCCAATTATAGGTTTTCACGAGTAGTGACATTACAAGTTAATAGAGGTTCTGGAACACTAAATGACACAAAACTACAATCACATTAGTGCGACAATGAATGAAGAGAAACAAAAATAATAAACAAAAGCAAAAACAAAAAAAGAACTACCTACCCGATGAAAAAAAGATACAATTCATCAATCTCCTGACAGTGCCGCCATTCACTGTATATGGATCGAATAGCAACTCCCTGCATAACTCGTTAAAGGATTTACTCGCTCGTAACACAAACGAATTCGATCTGTAATTCGCACGCGCCACTGGTACAAAGATAGGTGGATTAAACCTGAAACTTCTTACAGGAACGCTAAACTTGAGCATGTGTAGGAGGTCAGGGCAGTCCACCTCATTAGACAAGATTTTGGAGAAAAATGTGCAATCCGCAAGACGACGGCGATAACTTAAGGGCTGAATATGAAATCGTTTACAAAGATCAAAGTACCTTTCAGAGTTATATGGTATGTGAAATCGGAAGCACAGAAACTTAATGAAACGCCTCTGGACGCCCTCAATCCGGTCCATGTACTTGCCGTATTGCGGATTCCATATCTGACATGCGTACTCAAGGTGACTCCTAACATATGTACAGTATAGTATTTTCAACGTTTTTGCTTTTTTGAAGCACCCTGAGACCCTCATCACAAAGCCAAGTGCCTTGGATGCTTTCGAGACAATTCTATCAATGTGATTATCAAAGAGAAGCTTTGAGTCGTGATAAATTCCCAAATCGCGAATGACATCACATTTTCGCAAAACTTGTCCCGATAGGTTGTAGGAAGAAGGAACAACATCACGCTTTCTAGTGTACGTCACTACTGAACATTTGAGTGGATTAAGGTCTAACTTGTTGATTTTACAGTAATCACTCAAACGTGATAGATCCTTTTGCAGAGAAATCACATCTGGGGTAGATCTAATAGACGAAAAGATTTTCATGTCGTCAGCGAAACAAAGCAGACTCGAGGTATGAAAGCAAGAATCGATGTCGTTTATATATATAATAAAAAGAAGCGGACCGATCAGGGAGCCCAGCGGGACGCCACTGGGCACTTGAATCCAACTAGAAATGTAGCTGCTCACCACTACTGCTTGAGATCTATTTTCAAGGTAAGAGCAGAACCATCGAAATAGATCCCCTCTAATTCCAATATTAAGAAGCTTCATTTTAAGCCCAAAGTGGTCGATACGGTCAAATGCTTTGCTGTAGTCAGTATAAACAACATCGACCTGTGCCCCCCGATCCATTTCGCTTGTTAAATAATCATTAAGAACAGCTAAATTAGTTACAGTAGACCTGCCTTTGAGAAAACCATGCTGCGAGTGACTAAATGAGTTCTGTAGTACTGCATACACCTGATCATACAATATCCGTTCAAACACCTTAGCTATGATGCACAATTTGGATATAGGCCTGTAATTTACCACTTCAGTTTTAGAGCCTTTCTTGTGGATAGGTGTTATAAAGGCTGATTTCCAGATTGGCGGAACAGTAAATGAAGACAGTGACTTCTTGAATAACAAAGAGATCGGTAAAGCTAAAGTCTCGGCACATTTTACTAGAAACTGGGGTGTCAAGTGATCAGGTCCAGCTGATTTGGTCATATCCAATCTAAGCAACAAGCCGTGCACTCTTTTAACGCTAGACAACTGGGAATCGCGCTTGATCTATATCTATGCTTCACGAAACTCCAGAACTGTTTAGGATTAAACTCGATAGCTGCTTCGGTGGTAGCTAAGTATGAGTCATAGCACTTAGATTCAAGTCTTTTACATTTATTTCGCAATAACTTAAATGTTTGTAAGTCAGAAATTCTGTTATATAATTTATATTTACGGTGATACTTACTCTTTTGTTTAATTAATAATTTAAGAAACGACGAGTACCAAATCGGATAGGCACTCGGTACTACCTTCTTAGTGGGAATATATTTAATTTGTAAGTCAGTTATAGTAGCGTAGAAATAAGTAACTGCGTCTGTGATTGATTTATTACCGATTGCACTAATCCAATCGATAGTGGACAAGTCACTATTGATAGCAGTGAAGTCCCCTTTATTAAAGATAAAACGCATATACGGCGCCGGATCTAGGCAAGACAAATTGGCGAAGCTAGCGATCACAATGAGAGCCGGGTGGTAGTTGTCGATTGGAACTAATGGAGAACTACATTCATTCACAGTTAAAATGTTATTGCTCAATACCAGGTCAAGCAGCTTATTGCAACAATTAAATACACCGTTAAATTGCTTAAGATCCAGAACCCTTAATTCATCTGTCAACAGGTAGTCGTCACTACTACGCATATCGCTCGGAGTATAATGTACGTTATCATTAATCCGCTGCCACGATATAGTACTCATATTAAAATCTCCTATAATTATAAAATTTTCTGACGAGTTATTCAAAACCGTGCTATTTAAATTTTGAAAAAAGTTAGTTAATTGCATGGAGAAAGAGGCGCCACGATTTTGTTTACTTTTTTTATTTTTTTTTATATTTTTTCAATTGTTATTTCTTTCTTACATGGAACTTGAATTACACATAAAGTTTGTGTATTTAAAAAGGTCTAGGCTTGTAATATTAGTTCATATATAGTGTCGTTCTGGTGGTTTTGAGTGTTCCCACGGAATACGCAAATGTTCTACTAGCGGTAGTGTCGCACTTAGTGGCGTTAATGTTGACTAACACTGATGGCTGCGGCTGTATGGGCTCGTATGCTGTCTGCAGTCAGTCGGTGTCGGTAAACTCAACACCACGGTCCTTTCTTAAAAAGATCAACCCAGACCCAATACTGTACTCGATCAGTTTTTATTTAATCAATGTTTACGGATACCAAAAGAAAAAGACACGTCTGTTGTTTGTTTTGGCATTTCTTTGCAGAGTGAAGAGATACCAATACTTGCTAACTGTAATGTTCGACATTTTTTTTTATCTTAAGAGCCTGTAGAAATAACTCTACTCTGCCTGATGGAAAGCATGAATAGAATCCAAGAGTTGTGGTCACCATACTCATTCCAAATGCAGACAATGTAGTATGGTGACCCACACTATGGCGGCCTTGTAAGATGCTTTTTCACACCCCGCTTGGGGACGTAAAAGGCATGACAGTCATCGTGACAGTGTAAGGCTTACACAGTTACCACGATAACTGTCCATGCATCAAAAATATTGTTAAAAGATTCACTTGCAGAAACAAATAAAATTGAAGCATTACAATACGTATCGAGTAGACATTAGTACAAGCGTTTAGAGTGGGTGGTTAGAAAATAATGTGCTACGGTTCAAGTATTACATACCAAGCCTCTTTGTGGATTGTTGAACTGATTCGTCTGTATGATCTGCTGCATCGTCATCACCTGCGTGCCTTGCTGGGCCACGGACCCTGAGAACACAATATAGTAAATTGGATTAATCCCTCTCACACGCCCACTTCTGTAACTCTTGTACATCAGGATCAACAGTGATCGATACTCGGGAAGTCCCAGGAAAAATTAGACTGTCTTGGAACCGGCAACGAAATTAATGAGAAGAAAGTGGGAAATATAAGAAGTCCACTCCTCTAATTATCAAACATAATATGGTAGTTGACTGAAATATATGTATTTCAGATGTTTATTACTATTATGATCACCAACAGCCTTTCACACTCCACTGCTGGACATAGGCCCCTCCTTAACAAGAAAGTTTTTGGCCTACTATACCACGCGGGCCAGACGGGTTGGAATAGGGTTTGTTTCAAATTTTCCTTCTCTTTGTAATGATGTTGTCTTGCATACTATTATAGAGGGACGAGGTGTTATATCCCTCCGACCAGGCGAGGTGATCATGCCTGGCGGCCCAACTATTACGAACTTATATAAAATAAACATCAATGTATATTCTTCAATAGAGTAAACTAAAACAGTGACGTCACATGTCTATGTCACTAAATAATAGGCTAGATGACACCTTAGTCAAATTAGTTACTTTTTATCATCTGTCAAAACGACAATTTCGTATGAAAAATGTAGTAAATACAAAATTGTGACGTCACTGTTTTAGACTACTCAATTGAACAATATATTTCACTGTGTATTTAATTGAAATTCGTAATAATAATAAAAAGCTATGTTAATTGTGTTTTCCGAGATGTTTCGCGATATTAGTTTTAATGAAGTGGACATTGGTATTTACTTACGATACAGTCATGTACCCTATTGGAGTAAGGTGACAAATTCTCTGTTACGTACACCAGTATGGCCCAAGGATGCAATTAATAAGTACTGAGCTCAGAATTGTGGTAATTAAAGATGTTCATGTAACGGGTATCAGCAGTAGAGGGTGCATTACTAGATTGTTGTCAAAAAAAAAACTTACAGTAAAAATCTACCAATAAAAAAACGTTTGTTATAAGGGCCCACGAGTCATCTGATAGCAAGTGACTACCGTCGCCGAGTCGTGCTATTTTTTATTATAATACTTGCGCCATGAGTGCCGAGGATTTACCCTTTGCGACACAAAACGATTTTTTTTTAATCTGCCGTAACATACCTTGGTCGAAAGGCACGAGCTTGTTGGGGCCGACGAACGTCTCCTTCACCAACTTGCTGGGTTGGTTCTGGATGTGCTGGATGATTTGTATCCTAAATAAAATCGGACTGTAATTATAAGTGAGAGCGAGTATCGAATGTGATGTGTAACATCTGACATCTGACCTATCATTAAATGGACATAGTTGTCCGCGCTAGTGCGCGCGTGCTCAGTGGTTCTTTCTTTTGCCAGGTAGTAGAGCCACGCTGATTTCAGCACGAGCGGGCCGGCTCGACCGGGGCAGTACTACCCTCCCACAGAAGACCAACCTAAAGCGACAGCATCCGTGTTGTCGTGTTTCGTTGGTGAGTGTGAGGCCGGAGGCCCATTGATGCAGGGGTGAAAGTCATCGTGGTAACTGTGTAAGCCTTACACTGTCACGATGACTGTCATGCCTTTTACGTCCCCAAGCGGGGTGTATAAAAGCATCTCACAAGGCCACCATAGTGTGGGTCGCCATACTGCATTGTCTGCACTTGCAAAGAGTATGGTGACCACAACTCTTGGATTCTATTCGTGCTCTCCATCAGGCAGAGTAGAATCACTTTGGCGGGCTCTTAACATAAAAAAAATAAAAAATATAGCGCGCTGGTTGGTTAATTCAAATAGGACACACTCATTGGTTAAACCAAAAAGCGCATACTTCCATGGCTTTCTGTTGCACACTTCCATCCTTTTACCGAGATCACTCTTATAAATGTCAGGAAGATCTCTCGACCGTGCTCAATATCTTGCCATATACTCGATGGATGGATTGGCCTGCGTAGTTTAATGCCTTAATCGACTATAACGGCACCCATGGGACGAAGAGGGGTGATGTTACACATTGAACCAAGTGCAAGTACAAGTGGTACAAGACAGATAAGTTGGTACTGACTGTCCGGACTGCACGTTGTCGTGGCAGATGGGCATGGAGTCGCCCCCGTCGGCCGTGGGGCGGGCGAACATGCGGCGCCTGATGATGTCGATGTAGCCCTCCAGGATGTCGCGGATGCGGAACGCATCCTGTGTCTTGCAGCAGTACTCCTTGTCGCTGAGGAGAAACACAACACTCATTTGGAATACTTGTGGATTATATTTTTGGCTTTCAGAGGTCCTTAACTTTAATGGGAAAGTTGTAATTTGGTTTTGAAAATATAACAAACGCTTTTCATAATGGAAGATTAGAGAAGATGTAGAGTTTTTCCTTGTGACAACTTTCACATATGACGAAACAGAAACATAATTAAGTACCATCTTACGAAGATACATAAAACAAAAAAATAAATAAATAAATAAATAAATAATAAATAAATATTTCGGACATTTTACACACAACGTCATCTAGTTTCAACCTAAGCAGAGCTTGTACCATGATAACTACACTGACTGATATAATACTTATACTCGTATACGTTTTTTTGTAAATACATAGATATTATAAATAGAAAACACCCAAACTTCGAAACAAATATTTGTAGATCATACAAATATTTGGTCGGATCCGAGCATAGAACCTGAGACCTCAAGTACAGCAGTCGCATTTACTACCGCTGCGCCATCGAGGCAGTTACATACATACAGTTAAATAACATTCTTGAGTCGTGCAATTAAAATGTTTGCGACAGATATTGGTATATATAAGTTATGAACACATCATCATTGGCATGTACTCGTACAAGTCCACAGCCCGCAAAACATGATCACGTCGTCTAGTCGGATACTCTCTTTAGAAGCAGATAATACCCCTCCACAGGCTTAATGAAACTTTATATGGAATTTAGTATTGTTAAATATGAATAGTTCGATGATTCTTGTTGCTTATAATGCAACAAATATTTTAAGCAATAGCAGCTTCGTAAAATCACTTTACATACGAGTATAACAATATTTCTAGGCCGCTATAGCGTGGGTCGCCATACAGCACTGTCTTCCTTCGCAGTGAGTACGGCGACCACCGCTCTTAGATTCTATTCATGCTTTCCATCAGGCAGAATGGAGTCACTTTGGTAGGTTCCTTATTTAAAAAAAAAAAGAAGATAGAGCACGGAGCATGTGTTTAAGCGATAGTCACCTGTAGTCGCCGAAGTTGAGCGCGAAGGTCTCCGACTTGCCGACGTGGTAGCTCTTGACATGGGTGAGCGGCCATTGCTGCAGGATCTCTTTGGTGTTCTCGTCCATGCGCAGGACGGCCTCAGAGTTGATACCCAGTAGCCGAGGCACCAGCTTCTTCTTGCCTTTTTGTTTCTCCTGGGTTCAGAAATCGTTTTATAGCAGTTAGTAGTTCTGCGATGTGATGTTCTACGATTCTGTGTAACCTCAGCTCTTGTAAATATTTCGGATATCTTTATAGTTATTTTTTATTCGTCCCTGTCGATTGTCTAAGTTAATAATAAAATGTTTAGGGCTGTAAAACTAAAAACACGATTAAAATAAGAAGTTTTAATTAATTCGTAATTAAAAAAGTATAAAATATTTACATATTAGCTGTTTTTCACAATTTAGATAGACAAAATATTGATCAAATAAATTGAATAGTAAGATTTTCACTTTCATTACTTTGTTTTAGACAATTTCAATGTTACCAATAACAAAAATAAGTATAACTATTGAAATAGTTTCTGCAAGTGCCAGAGTTGTATAAGTTGATACAACTCTGTGCACTTTCTTAAAGTCGTGTATGAGTCAATGGAGAACAACACTTCACTATTCAGTACGTTGGTAAACTGCGATAAACGACATACATTTATAATTGAGGGCGTTATTAGGGGCATTGAAAACTTTAGTAATTCTATGAATATGGAATTTGGTGTACATAAGTGTGCAGTTGTGACAACTGTCACATACAGCGCCAACAGAAAAATATAATACAGCGCCATCTAGCAAAGATACATCGAACTACGGAGCAATTACTAATACTGTATCGCGAAATAGAGATTCTCGTGGCGATTAGCATATACACGACATTCCGACATCAACCGTTGGGCTGTCGCCTGGTCGGAGGTTCCTTCTTTTGCGTTAGAGGGACATGTAGCGTTCATGTGGCAGCACTGTTTTTGACAACGCCACTTTTTATACACAGAGTTGGGTACACAAAAATGTTAAGTGGCCACTCTGATTAACAAAGCGTGTAATTCAAGCTCTTGGAGACAAAATACTGTGAATATTGGTACCACCTGAACAGTAAATTTATATTAAGTATATTTGGTGTTTAATTTGACCATTCAAGAAGTAGATGCATCAGATAAAAATATATTGTGGAGTAACACACATATAGTAACTCCACAGTACTGTAATGATTGTAGAATCTGAAGAAATAGAAATTTCAAATTCAACAAAACTAAGATCTCTTTCTGCCACCGAAATACAGGTGTCTAGGTATTTAATAATCCTTGGAAATATCAGAGTCTGGCGTGAAACGAAGGTTTTCTTTTGTTAAGATGACGCCCGCAGTAGTAATATATGTATCAAATATCGTGGAGGACTTTACAAACAAAAAAGAAATGGGCGCAAAGAACACCCAGACTCAGAACGATTTGAGGATCACACATGTGGGGTTTGAACCTACAACAGTCGGCACCGTGCATTCAATTGCAGTCGCATTTGCAATTAATATCAAAAAATTGTTGCAGGAAGATTTTTATGGCCATCTGAAAAAATAATTGAAAGGTTTTTATCATAGGGTTACAAGGTGCGAGCCAATAATGGTATGATTATGCCGTTTGGAATGTATAGCTTTGGTGTACTTAGATGGGCTCAGACTGAATTAGATGCCCTTGACAGGAGAGACCGTACATTGCTGACTGCATTCCGAATACACTGTAATGAGTACATCGCAATGTAGTTACAATGATACCGGTTTTACTACTTGCTCTGGTTAAAGATAATTGGCGCAAACCTGTACTAGTTAATACTAATGATCGCAAGTGAACGCGCGAAGTATGGAAGAGCAAAGAACTTCGTGGTCGCTTTTATCGGACTCTAAATGAGTTTGACATTAAAGTATCTACGTCTTGGCTACGGTATGGTGATCTTTTCGAAAAAACCCAAGGTATTTTGTGTGATTAAGGACAAAGTTATCATGATAAATAACTATTGCCAATATACTCTGACAGATCAGGGCGGGACACATCAAGGATCTGGGCGTCCGTATTGCTACGTTGAGGACAACAACAACTTACCCTTAAACACCAAGTAGTCAATTTAGAGGTGCCAGTTTTACTACAGGTCGTGTGTTATATTGGTATTATCCTCATAGATAGGATTATTGTTGCCAATAAACTTGATTTTGTGGTGATAGATCGATTAGAGCGCCACGTAATGATTATCGATATCGCCGTTCCTCATGACGAGAATCTCGCGAAAATTGAAAAAGAAACACAACATTTTTGGATCTTTCTCATGAAATTGTCGGTATGTTAAATGTGAATTCGGTGATCATTGTTCTGATAGTCGTATCCGCCCATATATTGATAACCAAGAGGCTCCATGAACACCTTTAGAGGCTCATGTTGGAAGGCTGGATCAAGAATCTGATGCAAAAGGCAGCTCTCCTTAACACGGCTCGTATGGTGTAGAAGAAAGCCTTTTTTTTATCGTGTGGAAACCCCCTCGGGCCGTCACACCACCGGGGTTTATGGTGAGGTGGTGTGTCAGAATCGAACCGACTAAAACCACACGCTGTGCCATTCTGCGTCTGACATAGGAGGGATTCGGTAACAGCTGCTATTACGACATCCAGCTGTCTAAGAAACCCTAACCCAGTCTATTTTTAGTTTTAAATATAGTTTAGTAACTATGTAAATGTAGTTAAAAATGTAATTTATGTTTAATTTAATGAAATAAAGAGAATTCTAAAATTGCTTAAGGGAGACTTCGTCCTTGGAGTGCCATTTTTCAGGTGTTTACATTTTATTTTTTTTAAAGGGAACGAGTAAAGCTTTTTGAGTGCAGTTTTTTTTAGTTTTTACTCAATATATACAAAACGTTAAAAAAGTATTTTTTTTATTTTTTAACCAAAATGGCGGCTGTTGCAGCCCCGCAAAAACAGGTCCTCGAATCGCGGGAGGTAAACGGCTGACATCACTGCCCCTGCTGTGTTGATCTGAACCGGCAATTCCAAGCATATTATCAATGTGTGACCCTCTGGTCATGGAATGACGGATGGGTTTTTTGTTTGGTACAAATTTCGAAAAATTACGGCAGTTATTGAAAAAAAATCGAATTTTCGCTTTTTTTTTCGCATAAAAAGATAAATTATTAATGCAAAAATGTATCTATCGAAAAAACGATCCGTCACTCCGTGAAGACATATTTCCTGAGTATGCTCTCCAAATTTCAGGTCGATATGTTAATTACAGCGGCCAGGAGAATGTCAGCCATTTTTAAAAACGTGTTTTCGAGAAAAACGCTTTAAAAGTTTTGTAATGTGTTTACGATAATATGTTTATAATTACCACTAATCAGCAATGCCTGATCCATAGAGGCATCCCTCCTCTTCTTCTAGCTGCTCATGTTTAGCCGCTAACATCTCTCGTTGCTCAATCCGGGCCTTTTTTGCTGCGTCGGTCTCCTGCCTTTCCGTGCGCTAGATTCTTTCTCTGTTCCGTGAATGGACCCAGCTCTCGGCGAATGTGCCAATCCGGACACCCATGAGATCCATGGCAATTAACAGTGATTCCTCACCTTCGTTGAAGATAATTACTGCTAATTCCGTGGTAATATTGACCACAACTGTGCCGGAATGAAATTCTTTCAGCGCGTGCATCCAAATCATTTTATTCAGTGACTCATTACTGTTTTGAGTATGAGCACCCAAACATCTTTGGACCACATCGTCCGACGACAAATCTTCGTAAATTGGCTCGATGGCTTTAAGAACTTCATCACTGATGGGAGCTTTGTGCTTATATGAAGACAAAGTATCCGACACTTCGGCTTTACGCCACGTACACCAACTGTTTTCTCCTGGTGACCACCTCTTATGCCGGGGTTTTTTATCCGTGGAGCTCTTGTGATAATATGTGGCCCAGACTGCGTCCTTCATGGCTTGCACAGAATGTAAATTTCGGCGGATAGCAAGGCATAGTATTTCGTAAGTTCTCCGATCACTTTATCTGTGAGTTTGCCTGCCCTTTTCCTCCAAGTCCCTTAGTTCCTTTTTTCACATTTCTCAAAGAAAGAGGAAGTAGGGACCCTATTCAAAGGTTTCTAAGCATTAAAGGCTCTGTATACCTGCTTCAGAGACCCTAAGACCTACAGGGACCCAGCTCGTCGGGCGCTCTGCTAAGACGGTATTAACTTTAAACGCGTTTAAAACATCGTAAACGTTTGAAATCCCGGAAACGCTTCGACATATTTGTTTCTAGTAACATGTACAATAAGAATCCGTAATAAAAAAAAAATGGATTTTTTGAAAATTTCAAGGACAAAGTCTCCTTTAATATTATCTATTACATACTGTACTATACTGTGTACTATTAAACATTGACCGTTTAATTTTGTTTGAGATTTTTTGTTTAAATCACAAGCTGTATTATTCTGCTCTTCTTTTAAGGATACGAGGGCACTATCAATACGAATGGTCTTAGAACATCAGACTGTACAGAGCAAGTAAATACGTACCTTGACCAAGAAGAAAGTGACTCCATAAGTGGGCAGGTCTCGGGCAGTCTTGATGTACAGATTCTTGGCCTCCAACTGCGACAGGCCATGGTGCTTGCGGTACGCCTTCAGGAGTTTCCTCTCGACGCCCCACGAGCTCGAGTACGTCTCCGGGAGGAACTCGTTTAGGCTACGACATGATGTAGAATACAGTACAAGAAATACAAATGTCAGAAGAACAGAAAGTTCGAATACTTGCTTAGTGAAAACTTTGCTTCTGATCGTTTGTCATTTCAAGAAATTATAATTCAATCCTTACTTCTCTATAAAGCCAGGCTTATGCTTCTCTTCTTGAAAGTCTTCGTAGTGGATCTGACATTGAATCCCTGCGAACTCCACCGCTGAAATATAGATTTAAACTATTAATGATAATTATATTTAAATTGATATGGTATGACATGTCGTCTTATGTTAAATAACAGCCGCAGTCGGTGTACGCCGGCGATACAAGAGTCACGAATGCCTTATCGCCCCTTAAAGTCTTCCTTCCCGTAGAAAAGAAGGGCCAGAAAGGGAACATCGGGGTCCCACACAAGAGGGATCATCTACAAGCCGTAGGTGGCCACAGGTATGTCGGGGTTCCAGGGATTTCCTTTTTAGAGTGCACCTGGTTCACCTGGTACTAGCACCTGAGATGGCGTGCAGTTTTTGATCAGTTCGAGTCCGACAAAAGTCAGTGGTTGGTGTCCGAAAGGATTACCACACAGAAAAAAAATAAGTGGATAGGGGTGAGAGCTTCAAAAACCTCACTCACTCAGCCAAAAGCAATAAAAGAATTGTTCACCACCTATTTTCTGTAAAGTAGTGGTATCACTCTAGTTTATTTGTGATGAACAATGATGGCCCATATGAGCAAATTTAATGGGCACAATTGTTTTATTCAAATAATATATGGCTTAAGAGTTCTTGTCGACTAAGAAACGAACATACAATACGCTTAATGAGAAATTAACTGTCTCTCAACTCACTCTTACAAAATATAGTTCCACTGACCTTGGTCCTCGGTGACAAGATGTCTCCCGTTGAGTATGGCGTCCCTGGTTTGCAGGTAGAGCAGGTTGAGCTGCACGGGGTCGCGCTGGTCGACATTGCGGTCCGAGTAGAACAGTCGCCGCTTTAGGATCACCGTGTCAGTGGGCTCCACGCCCAGCTCACGCAGGGTGCTGTGCTGATCCAGCCAGTAAACTGCCAGACAACGTACTCATGCATTGATAGTTACTTGTTACAGGAAATCTTCAAAACTTTTATGATTAGGTTTAGTCCGAATAAGTAATACTCGTAGTTATACTTGTAGCGTTCATGTGGCAACACTGTTTTCGACGACGCCACTTTTTATACACAGCGTTGGGTACACAAAAGTGTTAAGTGGACATTCTGATTAACAAAGCGTCTAATTGAAGTTCTTGGAGACTATGCTGTGAATATTGGTACCTCATGAACAGTAAATCCATATTGAATACATACTGTGTTTAATTTGACCATTCAAGTGGTAGATGCATCAGATAAAAATATATTGTGGAGTAACACAAACATAGTAACTCCAAAATATATATAATATAAAGCTGAAGAGTTTGTTTGTTTTGTTTGTTTGAACGCGGTAATCTCAGGAACTATAAGTCGGTTTTGGATTTTTTTTTTGTATTGGATAGCCTATATATCGAGGAAGGCTATAGGCTGTATATCATCACGCTAAGATCAATAGGAACGGAGCACCAATGAAGAATATTTCAAAATCAGGAGACTTTGTTCCTATTGAGAGCTTCCGCTGTTTGCGCTGCGTAAACGGTTAACGGTTCGCATAAATCATGTATGACAAAATTGTTCTCTTACTCACCTATATAAACGAAGTCATGGGTTAAAGTAAGCGTCAGCCCAAAGTAACTATTCCATGCGGATAAAGTCACGGGCGGAAGCTAGTACAATATATTGATAAAGCAAGAAAATAGAAAATAATATTATATACTGGTTTATGGTATGCACATTTAAATAGTATATGTATGTATGTCACCTACACAGTTTTTAATATGCTCCTAAAGTGTGTGTGCTTTAAAGTGTCAGTAAAATTATCTCATAGAAAGTGATTGTGTGAACTGAAAACTGGAAAGTAAGCAACATAACGCTGATATTGACAGTACACAAAATAGATAATGGAGTACCGTGATCGTCAGTCTGGAACTTCTTGCTGAGCGTCTCCAGCGTGACGTCCCGCTCCTTGGGCTGCGGCTTGGGACGCTTGAGAGTGAGAGTGCCCGTTTGAGGCAGCTCTTTCACCTCCTCCTTCTCCTCGTGTTCCTCAGGACACTAAGAGTTAATGTGTGGTGTTGTTTACGTTCTAACACTATGTACATGTTGTAGTATATAGGACAACTGAAATTTTTTTTTTCAAGATCTGTTTAAATGAGCAGAAGTCCTTAAATATAGGGTTCTCTATTTTTAAAATGAAAATAAAAATACTTCAATGTGCACAAATAAAACTTAAACCAACTTTTAAATGAACTAATTCCTTCTGTAAATACATTGGGAGGGGGGGCAATATTTTGTCCCTCGTGCGAGGCGATTACCCTATGCGCCATCCGCTCGATCTTTATACAATCACGCTTGTTACCCAGAAAAGGCTGACAAAGGCATATAAAAAATCTACATTTTGCTCAGTCTGTCAGCAGGAAATCGTATCCTTCTGCCATCTGTGGCTATATGTTAAACGCTCACCAAGCCATATTCGTCGTAATTGGTGATGTTGAGCCGACCGCAGATGATGACCATCAGCTCGCTCACCGTCTTTCCCTCGTCGACTGGTAGGGTTTTTACTGAGCCTGTAACACATGGTGATATCAACTTAACTTCACTGTATATACATATATATTTAGGTATGTCTGAATACAAGGATCGAAAATACCAGCCAGTCACCTAATTTGTTAAGTGTCCCGTTTTTCGTAGTTTTCAAAGTTAATAACAGATATAAACATAATACTTGTATATCTAGGTGTTGTAAAAGAATATACATATAATGTTATAAAACGGCAACGAGTCGTGACATGATGATGTTAATCTAAAGTCTAGCTTGTGAGTGCACATTGAATGTCTGTTGGTATGTGCAAACTGACGTATTTTGCTTTGATAAAGGATTTAAAAATAATTTTATATATGTAGTAATTATTCTATATCCTGCTCTATTACCAATCACGTTACGAATTCAGATATCTGTTATGGCCGTCTATCTATCTGGATTGTGGAGGGGCGAGGTACGCATACTGTTAGCTAACTAAGCTAATGTTGAACTCCTGCCCTAATGAGATTTACTAGAAGGTTGTTAAATAACACAATTTCTAGAGAGGTAGGGCATAGCGCGATATTTTCCGCTCAAACATTAGAGTAGCCCGACTGGGGAAGGACCTCCGCCTTACAGAAGACCACGGCCAAATAGCACAGCGTTTTTCAGCAGTGCTGTGTTCCTGTGGTGAGTAAGGTATCCAGAGCTCTAGAGGATTCGCTGTTTTGACAACGGGGGACCAGTGGTGCTTATAATACTGCTACTGGCTCGTGTGGGCGCGGGATGTGGGCGCGGCGGTCAGGAAGACCCGCTGAAACGGTTGTCCGCTGGCCGCCCGCAGGATAGATGGGTTCCCGAACCCAGGGATCACTACAACCTCCACCCTGGGAGGCCGAACCGCCAGCTTGCGAAAAATCCCTGCAGTAGTAGTCGTGCCGGAGGAGGAGACCGGAGTGGAACCCGGTTGCTGCTGCAGGAGGGGAGCGGGGGCCCTTTCGTACGCCGCGCCGACAAATCGCACTACCCGCATCAGCCATGTGCAGATTGGCACCGCCCCATTGCCCCCTTAGCTGTCAACACAGTAAATCCTCACAAACCAATTGAACCCCCCCCAAAAAAAATGACAAAGAAAAGTAGAAAAAGAGTATCTACAGCGGCATCCTCTTCCACGTATATGGACTTCTGCAATATCAGGGGACTTCACTCCAACCTGAACGCAGTCCACCTTCATCTGGAGATTGCGCAGCCCACCCTCTTATTTCTTACGGAGACACAAATATCCTGCCCGGCTGATACATCATACCTACACTACCCCGGCTACAAACTCGAACACAAATTCCTGAGACGTGCCGGTGTATGCATGTGCGTCCGGGAGGATATCTGCTGTCGCCGTCTTCATTTTTATGAAGACAGGGACCTGTCAGTAATGTGGGTGCGCGTAGACTACGGAGGTCAGACTCGAATCTATGCGTGCCTATACAGGTCTCATAGCGGCGACAGGGAGACTAGAGCACTCTTTGAGCACCTGCAAGTGACGACTGACAAAGTTCTTGAGCAGTACCCCCGTGCTGAGTTGGTGATTTTAGGAGACTTTAATGCCCACCACTATGAGTGGCTAAATTCTCGATCCACCGACTTTGCGGGAAGGTCTACTCATGAATTTGCTCTGGCCCATGACCTCTCACAACTGGTACATTCCCCAACAAGAATACCTGATATTGAGAGCCATGCGCACTCTTTGCTGGACCTTCTGCTGACGACGCGTCCGGACGACTACACTATCACAGTGGACGCACCTCTCGGCTCATCCGACCACTGCCTCGTCCGGACCGTAGTCCCATGCGCGCGGCATATTCCACCTCGCCCAGCCGACCTGCGCCGCATGTGGCAATATAAATCAGCAGACTGGGATGGATTGCGTGAATTCTACGCATCGTACCCGTGGAGGCAGCTTTGTTTCGCGTCAGAAGACCCCGACCCCTGCGCAGCCGCTGTCACTGAGACGATCCTGGTGGGTATGGAGTATTTTATTCCTAACTCATCAGTAGCTGCGGGAAAACAAAAGCGACCGTGGTTTAACCGGCTCTGCAAGGAAGCCAGACTAGTCAAGCAGACTGCCTACAGGGCTTGGACCACGGCCCGTGCTAATAAGGATCCGAACATCTCTGATGTGAGACGCAAACTAAATGCTGCCTCGAGATCCTGCAAAAAGACAATTGCCAGAGCCAAATTCGATTTCATCGGCAGGATTGGTGAGCGACTTACGGGCTACCCCTCTGGGAGTCGTGCCTTTTGGTCTCTTGCTAAGGCGGCCGAGGGAAACTTTTGCCAGTCGTCTTTACCACCATTGCGAAATGCCGATGGTAACTTGGCCCACAGTGCCAAAGAGAAAGCCGACCTACTTGGGCAACTCTTTGCCTCAAACTCGACCATGAACGAGGATGGAAGTGCGGTACCGCCTACTAACCCGCCGTGCCAACACTCTTTGCCGGAAATACACATTTCGCAAAGAGAAGTGCGGCGGGAACTAAACTGTCTAGACGTTCATAAGTCGAGTGGGCCAGACGGCATACCTGCAGTGGTGCTCAAGCAGTGTGCTCCTGAGTTGTGCCCTGTACTAACGCGACTTTTCGCGCTTTCCTACCGCAAAAGGCAAGTGCCGTCTTCGTGGAAGACTGCCCATGTGCATCCAGTGCCAAAAAAGGGTGATAGATCGGACCCATCGAATTACA
This sequence comes from Hypercompe scribonia, assembly GCA_949316085.1. Classification (NCBI taxonomy): domain Eukaryota; kingdom Metazoa; phylum Arthropoda; class Insecta; order Lepidoptera; family Erebidae; genus Hypercompe; species Hypercompe scribonia. Next base: position 13,384,957 of record OX438993.1, read on the forward strand.
GGCCTATAGCTATAACTTCCCTTCTCTCTAAGGTGATGGAGCGTGTAATCAACACACGGCTCCTCAGTTACCTAGAAGAGCACGATTTGATCAGCGACCGCCAGTATGGTTTCCGCCACGGTCGCTCGACTGGTGATCTTCTAGTGTATCTCACTCACCGGTGGGCTTCAGCCATTGAGAGTCAAGGTGAGGCTTTGGCAGTTAGCCTGGATATAGCAAAGGCGTTCGATCGGGTCTGGCACAGGGGTCTTCTATCGAAGTTACCATCCTACGGCCTGCCCGAGGGTCTGTGCAAGTGGGTGGCTAGCTTTTTGTCCGGCAGACGCATAAAAGCCGTCGTCGATGGTAGCTGTTCCGAAAGCATGGACATAAACGCTGGTGTCCCGCAAGGCTCCGTGCTATCTCCAACGCTGTTCTTGCTGCATATCAATGATATGCTGTCCACGGATGGTATCCATTGTTATGCAGACGACAGTACTGGAGATGCGTATTACACGGGCCGAGCTAACATCCCTCGTACCGTTGTAGTAGAAAGTCGCGAACAACTTGTGTCTCAAATCGAGAGCACCTTACACAGAGTCTCCGATTGGGGTCGGGATAACCTGGTCCAATTTAACCCCTCTAAGACACAAGTCTGTGCGTTTACCGCTAAGAAAACCCCGTTTACTGTGGTTCCACAATTCCAGAATACACCCCTTACCATCTCACAGAGTATTGGAATCCTCGGTGTCGACATCTCCAGTGACGTCCAATTTCGAGCTCATTTGGAAGAGAAGGTCAAGCTGGCATCAAAAAAACTTGGTGTTCTGAATAGAGCGAAGCGATACTTCACACCGGCACAAAGGCTACTACTTTACAAAACACAAGTTCGACCTCACATGGAGTATTGCTGTCATCTCTGGGCGGGAGCACCGAAGTACCAGCTTGAGCCTTTCGATTCAGTTCAGAGACGTGCTGTGAGAATAGTCGACGATCCTGATCTCACAGACGGTATCGAGCCACTAAGTCTTAGGAGAGACTTTGCCTCCTTGTGTGTGCTCTATCGTCTCTACAATGGGCTGTGTTCTGAAGAATTGTTTGATATGATGCCCACAGCCACTTTCTACCATCGCACCGCTCGCCATCGTCAGGGAGCTCATCCACATACATTGGAACCTAAATGGTCGCGCACAGTGCGGTTTCAGAGAAATTTTCTCCCACGAACAATCCCGTTATGGAATGAGCTCCCTGCCGAGGTTTTCCCTGGAAACTACAGTATGGGGCTCTTCAAGAAGGGGGTAAATAGGTTTTTAAAGGGTCGGCAACGCGCACGTGATGCCCCTGGTGCCGCAGGCGTTCATAGGCTGCGGTAACCGCTTACCATCAGGCGGGCCGTATGCTTGTTTGCCACCGTCGTGGTATAAAAAAAAAAAAAGAAAAATAACAAAAACACCGTCTGTAATCTGATCTACCTCTGGTTTATTGTTCTTATACTTTACAAATTTCCATACATTAAATTATACGGTGTTGAACCAAACTATATCGCGATGTAACTCGATGTGCACGCCATCTATTGAGTAGTTAGTAAAGTGCCACATAAATTTGTAAACTACCTGACTACAATTGTTTATTGGTCGTAAACACATATGTTTGTCTGTCCTGTGGATGTTGTATCTTATGACAACGACAGTATAACTACGTACAACTATAGTTTTAATAATCTACCTAGCTACTTATTGCAAAAATACCATACATGATATTGATGTACTTTGATTATTCAAATAACATTTGGTTTGGATAAATTACAAAAATCAACACCTCACCATCAAGTAGTTTGACCCTGAGATTTCTTATCTTGCAAATGTATTCGAGACTGTCTCCGTCCCTCAGCATGTAATAGTCCAGGGTTCGATGCTGTTCCAACCAGATCCCTACGCGATCGCTGTCCGGCGATCGCAGGAATAGCCCATGCTCTAGAAAACAATTACAACATTCATAGAATTACGCTTTTAAAGATTTTCTGATTCTGATCTTTGCTCATCCTACAAGAAATTGATTATTCCAAATTTAAGGTTAACGGTAATATATCCGAAGCGTTAAAAGTGCACAAGGCTTTAAAATTCTTTTAAGGCTTTAAAAGTTTGATGATTTTAAACTTGAAGAGACCGCAGACATTATATTTTATTTTATTTATTTTGTCCGAAATACCAACAGCATAAATATATTAAAGTAAACATTAAAGTTATGTATGCCAAAACGTATACGTCACCTTTGCTAGGGTCGGGCACGATGACCTTCTCCTTGATAATCGCGTGCGCGTCTCGCACACTCATCTTATTGTCGAACTTCACCTTGCGCGTCGCCGCACCCTCGTTCGTGATTATCTTGAGGGATATTGGCGCCATCTTTGCAGACCTTCAGCAAACACGTAAACAATAATAACGGTTCGGAGGCATGGCAAAACCATGGAATACCTACAACTCAAACTTCGATATCTTCCCCGAAAATTACGGGGAGGGAGGTTTGGGTTCCGGTAACCTCACTCACTCTGTGAAAAGCCTATTTTATGTAAGGCCGTGGTATCTTCGGTCGAGACGGTCCAGGCATGCAATTGTTTCATCAATGAGTAGATCACTAAGACTATTCATCATGGGAGACTTAAAGATGTCACAAAACTTGTTTAGGTAGGACGAAAAATATAATGTCCCATTTGGGAACAAAGAATGACACGATTTTCCTGTTTGTTTTGTGATGCTTCCTGTTGCGCAAGTGCAATAATGAGCTTTTTAAATCGTGAGGGGTGGGGGGGTTTGTCTCCTCATCGTATAAAATATTGAGCAGACGGATTACCCGACAGTAAGTAACTACCGATGCTCATGAGCAGACACTTGCGTCTCAAGTGCTTTATTTTAGAATAGTTGTCAGAAACGAAAGGACTTTTTACTTGTCATTACAACGAGGTAATTTTGTATTTTCTGTTTTACCATGCAACGACTTCACATAACTTGTAATATCCAAAAGAAGCAATTGGCAAAGTTTGGTCAAAAGTCGATAACCGGATATCCGGCATTGAGCCAAATATCGTAATAGTTTTCAATTATTTTACTTAGGTAATTAGTTATTTACTACTTTTTGGGCATGGATATTATAAGTGAGCACCACACCAAATAACTACCTACATTTGTTGATGTTGCATGCGTCAACAAATGCCGTACCTAGAAATATGTATTAGTTTAGTTTTCCTCCTTCCCCTCTGACATATTTATATTTAACAATGATCCTTATAAATGAGATGATAATAGGATTATATATTAAATGAGCGAAGTTACAAGAATTTAGGAAGTACCAACTTTTCACCGCGACTCCGCTTGCGCGTATGTCAGTTTTTGCGCTAAATGCAATCACAAACTTTTGCAATTCTAATATTAGTAGTGTAAGAAGTAGGTAGTATATTCGAATTGTAGGTTTTACAAATATGCCAATTATGAGACAGATGACAATTGAAATTAAACAATTATTATTAGTCATGAGTCCTCCAATGACCAGTTATTCAACAACCATCTTCAAACGGATACTCGATAACATTAAACGTATCTACATACCGTCTTACGAGGTCATACATACATGTCACAAAAATTGCAAACGAGTATAGAAGATTATATCATAGCGGTAGTTTTTTCTCAAGATCTGCTAAAATACTAAATCTTGCAAGTTAAAATATAAAAATAAATACTTACAGTTATTGAGGTGCGTGTAAATCCAGTTCTGTGATGTCCACACCGCGCCTACAACACAGACACACTGAGGTTCCTATGACAAAACAGGACATGATTTCATCAATTATTTTCCTGAAACGGTAACAATATTATCGGTATATTTATTACTACCTTTAAATTATTATTCGAGATGTCTGCCTAGCTACGCTATTTCTATAATCTAAAATCTACACAAAACATCTTTGTGTTACTATTGGTAGAGTGACTAATCGTATAAGTGACTAATTCTTGTACAAGATTTACGTATAACATGATCACTGTCACAGTAACGGTCAAGTGTGTTTGTAAATTAATCATGATATCATGTTGCAGATATAAACCATAGGGGATTCTATACTAATATTATAAAGTTGGCGAGTTTGTTTCTTTGTTTTGTTGAACATGCTAATTTCAGACACTGCTGCTGCAAATTGAAAATTAGACTTCTTGTGTTGGGTAGCCCTATTATTGTGGAAGACTGTTGGATATTTAGCACCACGTTACAATCAATCAAAATTGTTGCAAAAAAGGGAAAAAGGTGATTTTAATAGAACTTACATTAGTCAAATAGTAATAAGTGTGTTATATTACACAACGTACAAGGTGATTATAACAATCAGAGGATACGCTCTAGATACGCACCGCTCTTGGATTCTACTCATGCTTTCCATCAGGCAGAGTAGAGCCACTTTGGTAGGTTGCTATAGAAACAATAAAAAAATAATACCCTAGCATCTAACTTGTCCATGAGTGTATCTAAAACTGAAACACGATTTTATTCCACATTAACTTCTATTTCATTTGTAAAGTAGTTGTATTTTTTACACTTTAACCGCGGACAAAGACTAGTTGACAATAAAATTGTATGCCTATTTAAATATAGATAAGCATTAACTCAAATCCATACCTAATATAGACTTGCAACTAAATTTCCTTGTAATTCCGTTCACATCTGCGTCACGTGTAAATAATATTAATAGCGAATACCGACTACCATTTTGTGGATAAGTAATTAAAAAACAATTAGTACTACAAGTTTTGCATTGGCAAGTTAGAAAAAAAGTCCAACAACAGTCTTTCCACAGAACTTCGATATCGCCCAGCGCTTGGCTTGTGTAGCTCTGATGGCAGTTGTACTACGCAAAAAATCTAAAGTCAGCAATATCTTTAAGCCGACTCCAACTTAATTCAGGAAAAACGGTCGGAGGAAGAATGTTGACAAGCGTCTTCGTTATCGAGGTGATGGTATCCTTTGAAGTGGATGAATGCTCGTTTCGTAAAGATTTGGGGGTCGTATCAATTCGAAAATGCTACGGGTGGCATGCATTCAACATGGAAAGTTAAAAGAAAACAATCTGTCGCTGTAGCCAGCAAGATCACTATCGATGTGGAATATTATATTCTCTACGGTGAAATCGCCAGCACGAATCGAAGTAACGAATTTGCCAGGACCCACTTTCAAGGCCACCCTGAAGTTGATCGCCTAAAAGTAACGTGTAACAAATCCACCAGCGAGTGCAACAGGGCTTACATTAGAGTGGATACACAGCACTTTGCACTGACTGACAAGGAACTCGTCGCATATCCTACGGGTAGCCGTAAGTTCTGACCATCGGCTAAAACCATACAGTGTAATTACTAATTCCTCCACATCCACCTCAGTAGGAAGTGAAACTGCTTGTTGATCTTGAAATCAAGGACAGTGGCGTGCGCCCATCTACCATTCCGACCAGCGCCTCTGCAATGCGGAATATTCGCATTGAGCAAAGCGATGTTCATTCGGAGCTGCGACCACTCGACGTCCGGAAAGCCAGTGGAATCGACGGCATTCCGTGTCAGTCCATTACCTGGAGGATCACTCCTTATTAAGTGATTAGCAATATGGCTTCAAACCGAACCGATCCACGGGTGATGTTCTAGTGTACTTCACACACCCTTGAGGTGAGGCTATGGATAGGTATGGCCAAGGTCCTTTATAGGGTCTGGCACCGTTCGCTTCTTTCCAAACTGCCGGGGTCCGGCCTGCCCCCAAACTCTGCAAGTAAAATAAGGCCTCTGCGACGCTCCAATTTTAATTTACCGTAACCCGATATCTTTGTCTGGAAACACGTACCAGGCCGTTTTTATGTTTGAAGCTTTAGCTGATTATAATTTTTAAAAAAAGTAGTTATTTTTAACGCTATAACCCATATACGCGAGTTTCGGATCAGATATTATCATCACATGCATGATCACAGCACGTACCAAGGAGAACGTGTACCACGTTCCATTAGAAGTAAAACAATACCTGTCATTGTTTATAGTTATCTAAGAACGTTTGCCTAAGAGTAGGTATAAAATGCTCGAAGTCAGGATGTCCACAAACCGTTTTACATTCAAAAAGAATGTACATAATCTCCTTCTTAACGAGATTGAAGTATCGTCTCATCGTTAGTTGGCTCAGCTAACAGTCAAGTTATCATAGTGTACGAATATAATCTAAATGTATATGTATATTTATGTATATATGTGTATATTTATATGTGTATTTATGACTTATGTATTGTATGTGTTCATGTATGTATACGCACTCATGTATTGTATATTTTAATTGTCAATATAACCTCTGTGTTGTCTGTCTCACCTCCCTTACAATATTCCTATACCACCCTAAGGTTGACTGGAAGAGAATCCCTTGGGCATTAAGTCCGCCGATGAACAAAGTGCATAAAGTGTAATTAAATAAATAAATAAATAAAAATGCGACTTACAGAAATAAATTGTTCCTTTATTCATATTGAAGGGTAGTAGTAGGGTAGTCAGCGTGAGCCTAGTGTCTTAACACTATTCTATGCTAGCTACGAATTTTAGTATACAAATGTTTGAGAAATTCGCACATTCAAGTTTAGACTTTGACAATTCATAAATAACTTAGGCTTCCTACTTGTACGTGTTTATATCGTTTTCATTATAAACCCATTGTTGATAATCGCAGCACACGTGCAACAGACAATAAAGAAACTTCAGTGTTTGTTTTTAAACCACATTCACAAGTGGACGTGACTACATCTTCTCTGCAACATTTCCTTGAAATATGTACCTATACGTCAACTGCTACTCAGGAGCCGTTCAACCGTGGCGTATTCTGATTCATGTTGTAAATGAGGTACTTACCTGACTAGTTACTACTTACTACATATTCGAATGGTACCTATCTAGGTCAGTCATCCACCTTGAAATACTGACATCATCTTTGTATACTGCAGATTGAATAAATAATTATTTTGATTCTTACCTAATTTACATATCCTCAACGAGTCATGGCATAAATATTTCCCCTTTTATTTCACTCATGTTTACATCATCGTACTTAAAAAAATTACTAAATAAACATATGTAGATATTCCAAGTGTTTTCTGTTTTAAAACTTCACTTCTGCATATCTAATGCAATTCCTGTTCCTATTTCCTGGGAATGTTAATGTAAATATCTGGAAAAAATAAACTCGATCTAATACGTTTTCGTTTTCATTTTTTTGTCAGGTTGACAGAATTGTACTAGCTGTAGTCGGAAGCTGTATCTTGAAGATTTCGAGGCAGATGTCGTAACTTCATTAAATTTCTGACCTTTATTACTGAAGAAACACAAAATAAAAATCTGTTCATCAAAACCCTAATGTTTAGTCTTAAGGTTCATAGGAATTTAGTACGTAATATTTACGTCCTTCGTTCATTTACGGTAAGTCCTTGCTCTTCAGAAGTCGCGACTCCATTGAGGGCAACACGACCACACAAATGTGCGGGCGTTGGATACGGCACCTGAAACTGGCCTTTTCAAGTAGCCTGCTTTTGCAGTATCTGTTACCTTAGTTCCCTCTCCTTATCGTACTTATCCGTAGCCTTTCTATTGCCTAAATGTGATTAAAAGAGTTATCAATACGTAGGAGGAAACCGACGAGAAATACCCTTCAAAGCCAATGTTGCACCTTGTACTGAATATTTATTTCAATGGTATGGGGGTAATTGAGCAAATAGGTTTCATGAGGGTAAGTGACTTATCGCCGCTCATGGACACTTGCAACTTTAAACTGACAAGTACAGTCAAGGGCTATAAGTGCAGCCCCACCGTCAAAATCTGGTTATAATTATGTGTGTGCATTGAAACATCACACCACACATAACGATAGGCACAACTGGTGTACAAATATTAACGTTACGGTGAGATTGCACTTATGATCCTTGACCGTACGTCATCCTTTTGAGCCCTCCCTCACCCATAAAAATGCGACGCTCCGGTGAAGTTACTCACTCAAAATTGAGAAAAGGGCAATTGGGACAAGGCTTTCATCAAGGTCAGTTGCTGTTTCCTTGTTTTCAAGCAAATAAAACTAACTCGGTATTCGTTCCATCGTCACAAGCAATCAAAATTGAAGTTATTTTTCCTTCTAATTATATATGGTCATAAACTATAAATAAGTCTCACTACGATTAACACATTATTATTCCGTTATTAACCGCAAATATCTTCCTGAATGCTGTAAGACAGGATTAGTCTATGAGATGTTATAGACTAGCCTGCGTTATGATCCACGTTGTGGTCAGTTTGTATTAAAGTTTTTTTAGTGTTCCCAATTAATTAATTTTTGTATACAACATTGCTAAACGCACTACTACTTGAATAATTTATTTTTCTCTTTTGAAAAGAAAGCTCCCAATGGTAAATGTCGCTGAAGACTATACAAACGTACATGAAACGGACACAAAGAACACCTAGACTCAGAGCAACAATTTGTACACCTTAGAAAGTGTTGTCCCACGTGGGGATCGGACTCACTTTAATGCATTAGGAAGCGGCGAGGCGATCGTTCAAAACAGTACGCCATCGGAATGAGTGAGAGTATTGGAGTCCAAATCCAGCCCCTGACTCAGGAAGGGGCTGAAAGGGTGGTTAAGCACTTGTGACACTCGTGTTGCAGGTGTCTTGGATGGGGGTAGTCTTTCAACATCATGTGATTTGTCTGTTCCTCCTTTCGAAGGACAGGTTGAAGCCTCTCCTTTAGTCCAGCAATAGACTGTTGGTAGTTGATCTGTACGCTGGATTCCTCCCCCCCCCCATACCACAAAAAATCAAGTGGAGCGGTACTCCAATTTTCTAGAAGGATTGGTGGAAGAAGTAAAACTAGTGTAAATATATAAGAATATATTTATTTCTATAGGAAAATAAATACAGCTACATGCATCACTACGTTTTGCATTATTAAGTAGCACTTTATAGGGCTGCTAATCGCATTCTTGCACTTGTGACGTTCGCGCAAGTGCTAACCCAATCAAGGCTGTCCGATAGCAACCCTAATTTTAATATAATTAATGTATATCTTGTTAGTTATCGTAAGAAAATAGTATACAATTAAGATATCAAACAGATATTTCTACATTAAGATTATCTATGTTTAAGAATATAATACTGCAGCCTAATAGCGGATACCGTAAGAGTATTACAGGACAAACTAATTATAACTATACCAATACCACAATAAACTGTTGATTGTATCATAATAAAGGCAAGTACATAAATAACTGTTTGTCACAACTCCCATACCGCGTTTTTTTGTGTCCGTTTCATATACAAACGTACTTGAAACAGACACAAGAAAACGTAGGTTCAAACTAAAATGTATGGATCAAAGAAAATGTTGTCCCATGTGGGGTTGGAACGTCTACTCGTAATACGAATACATTGTGTTATTTTTTATTATTGATTAAATATTGCTTTATTCTTAAATTTAAAGAATACAAATATTGTTGAAAACAAGAAAACTAATTGAAAAATCGAAAAGAACATTCTCCTCCTCATCGTTTTGCAGAATTATTAATGAAGACATTTATTTAAGGTAAAATGCCAGTATGTCAATTCATATGTCAGTAAGGCACCGGAGTGACCAATAGCTCTCTCGCCAAGGAGGTGTGACGCCTCTTTCTAGTACTAAGTAAACACAGGCGATTTGTGTGGTTTTAATGTTTATAGAATTAAAAATACAAGCCCATTTATATTATTACATTACAATTTCGTTATGTAATATTATGAAGCCACGCTGATTTTAGCACAAACGGGCCGGCTCGACCGGGCCAGTACTACCCTCCCACAGAAGACCAACCTAAAGCGCCAGCATCCGTGCTGTCGTGTTTCGTTGGTGAGTGTGAGACCGGAGGCCCATTGATGCCAGGGTGACAGTTATCGTGGTAAGTGTGTGAGCCTAACACTGCCTTAATGACTATTATGCCTTTTACATCCCCAAGTGGTACGTGAAAAAGCATCTCACTAGGCCGCCAAAGTGTTGGTCACCATACTTTATTTTTTACATTTGCAATGAGTATGGTGACCATAACTCTTGGATTCTATTCATGCTTTCCATCAGGTTGAATAGTCACTTTGGCAGGTTCTTAATAGAAAAAAAAAATTAGGGCTTACTGAGACAACCAGCTAGTGCTTTAGCTTTCTACGTTTTCAGTTGATTTTTTTACATATTTTTTTTAAATTTAGCAATACACCTTAGGGCTTAAATTTTTATTTGTTATTGAAACTTTGTAATATCCTAAAATATATCATCAAAGCTCTAGTAAGACAAAAGATTCGAAGAGTTCTAGCTACGTATTTAGGCCAGACGGAAACTTGCTTATTGTGTTAATTTTACTTACGTTTAGATATTAAATAAACAATTAGCTTTAGGTACTAACAAGATCACTACTAACTAATGAATGATCGCATTAAATACATTTTATATAGAATAGGTTAGAAGTAGTGTCGTAAAATGGGGTAAAATTGTAATTATTATTATTATTTTATCCCGTTATGGAATGAGCTCCCTGCCGAGGCTTTCTCTGGGAACTACAGTATGGGGTTCTTCAAGAAGGGGGTAAATAGGTTTTTGAAGGGTCGGCAACGCGCACGTGATGCCCCTGGTGCCGCAGGCGTCCTTAGGCTGCGGTAACCGCTTACCATCAGGCGGGCCGTATGCTTGTTTGCCACCGTCGTGGTATAAATGTAGTTACGGGATCGATCCCGCCTTCAACATTTACAACAGAACAGTGAACAATATTAATAACATTTTCTATATATTTTATATTATATTCAGTGTATTAGTATTTAGAAAAACTACAAAAATATTCTAAGAAATAACTGTGTGTTATCTATTTAATAACATTTAAGAACAAACATTGTTTTTATATTATTTTTTAAACATTTTCATATGAAATTATAATTACCTTCTAATGCCTAGATTGTAGTAATGCTAGTATTAGTTTACGTAAAAGTATCGCAAGGGCTAAATAAAAAAAAAGTTTAAATAAAAAAGTTTATTAGAATAAATATAACATAATAACAAAAAAATGTGTAAATCATATCTATACTAAAAATATAAAAGCACACGATTTGATAAATGTAAATAATATTGAAGGTGTATGCGGGAGACAAAGGCTAAGTGTAGTCAGACGGTGACCATGTGTCAATTTTGTATTTCAAATAACCGGGTATGTCTTTGGGGTCCTTCAAACATTTAGCTGCACTCTCAGTAGGTACAAAGATAGATTGAACGTAACAAATTATTTACAACTTGTAATAAATATCACCACAGAAGTGGATGCAAACCACGCGTACCTGGTCGGGACAGGTGACATCCGAGGGATCTGGATATCGTAATAACAGCTGTTCCCGGATCCCTCCTATGTCAGACGCAGAGTGGCACACCGTGTGGTTTTAGTCGGTCCGATTCCGACATACCACTCTGCCGTAAACCCCGGCGGGGTGACGGCCCGAGAGGGTTGCCACACGTTAAAAAAAAAAGGTGACATCCTAATATCCGATTCTACTTTTATTATAAATGCGAAAGTTAGTATGTATGGATGTTGTTTCTTTTGCACGCAAAAACTCCCGACCGGATTTGTATGAAACTTTACAGTAATATAGCTTATTTATACTATTACTTTAGTTATTACTATAGTCTATTGTGACTATAATTTATTAACATTTTGTGTAATTTTGCCATAATATTGCGATAAGTATTAAGTAAGACGGCAAATGTGCTGCCGTTTGAGAACCATTTTGACACGCGTTGCCTAAGCCGTTGGAGATACACGACGATAAATGTGTTATATGACTTGTAGACTTACCTTAAACGAGTAGACAAGTCATGACTGCACGGTTGGCCTAGTGGTTTAAGCGGTCGCCACGCCAATCGCTACTAGTTGAGTGTTGTGGATTCAAATCCCACACGGGATAACAATTGTTGTTCTGAGTCTGGGTGTTCTTTGTGTCCGTTTCTTGTTTGTAAAGTCCCCCGTGATACAGGAGGCCTAGTGCGGGCGTAGTCTTTTTACAAAAAAAAAAAAAGAAATCTGTCTCCAGCACACACCCGACACCTCGATCGTGGAGCGGCACACGCAGTGCTCCACTACACAATGATATATCTATGCGCTACACTGTTATCACTAAAGCTCGTCGTCCATATAAAAATATTGCTTTCACGCGTCAGTCCTATGCTTGCTGACATTTACACGGAATCATAATTTGTACTTCTACACTACATGTTAGCTATTGCGTACAGAGTGCTTACATGTGATGGTAAATACTTGGCGGTTCGAATAGCTCCCTGAATAACCTTTTTGTATTTCTATGCAAACTATTTCCAAATTCTTTAGTTTTGGATTGTGTAATAGTGTTTACTAACAACGTGTCATATAATAATTATACATTAATTCTAAGAATACAATATGAAAAGTTACAATAATTTAGTGAATACGAGAATTGTAATATATATATAATATGTGTATATATAGGCCACTCGAATCACTAGCATCGATCACACACTAACAGTCGTTCTGAAATGTTTTTTTTAAATAATAGTTACTTATAGTCAAGATAGAGGCACACGAGATGATATATTTAAAAATATGATTTTGAAAATGTAAACACTAAAAAGGTATATAGCAACTACCGAAGTGAGACCTTATTCGGTTCACAGATAACATATTTCCTTGATCAGCAACAATTATTTTGGAAATTAATGTCCAATCAGCCGCTATTTTTGTTTTTTGAAATTTATTTCGCATGTCGCTCGGATTCTATATAAATTTAAATCTGTCCAACTGTTTAAAACATAAATACATGAATTCTTAAAACTCATTTATTTAGCAGTCATGTAAAGGCTTATTGGAATCTTTAAGGTTTTTTGATATAAGGCGTCCGGTATGAGAAAAATGTGAGGAGTAAAATCTACTGAACGAATGACCTCGTTACGTTTTTGGTGCGGCTGCACTGGTTGTGAGTGTATTAAGACGTGTATAGAGTATGCTGCAAAGCGACTATATCTATATGTTATTTTCATTAATTTGTTAATTTACCCTTTCATACGGTATCAATCTTTTTTCAGTTAATTTCACTTAAATAAGCTCTTTTTGCATCTGTTTTGACAATCGTACTTAAGGAGTAAACTCAAGTCATGCATCGCAGCTGACACACACAATTTTTTTCTGTCGCGTTTTCATTAATTTGAAATACAAATATTTATCAACGGTTTCACACTATAGGAGATTATTAGTTCGTTCTGTAAATATGTAAAGACATGATTTAAATGCATTCAAATCCGTTATACTTCTTTAGAAGCTACAAATAATATGAATCTTCAGAATGAAAGCGACCTAACTCAAAATACTAATAAGTATAAAATGAGCTACAAAATCTTCAGAAAGAAGGCCAAGTTAATTTTTCCATTGACTTTAAAAGTCGGGTTACAGCAAGGTTAGAATTAGAGTAAGGTCACTTTAATTCTAAGTATGGATTATATGACTTGTATATATGTAAATGAAGAGCACCAATAAAATGCTACCAGCGTATAACATATTACAAAAATATCCAAACCTCTAACCGTTCCAATGGTACAATGTGAACACTACAAAGTGTCAGAAGACATGAGGACCTACGCTACATCTACACGTATAAAGCACTATAAATGGCACTTACTTTCTCGAATCACACTTCAACTATCACTACTCATTGCGTTCCCTTCGCGTGACACTAATTCGTTGTCAAACAAATTATACATTAAATAATAATAATTATCTTTTTTTACACCAATGTTTGTGGAGTCGATTTAGATGAAAAATATAGAAAGTATACTTGAGGGGAAGCTGCGCATGTGTTTGTAAATAAATGATACATTGTGACTTATATTAACTAAGAATACATAACAGATGTGGAAGAGATTGTGTCAATCTGCTTTACTCGTATTTGTTTTCATGTAAAAATAACTTCTATGCAATACATGCATACGTACGTATATATACGTATACGTATAACGTACGTATTTTATTTAAAAATACTATTGCAGGTAGTTTTAAATTGTTTAGCACACGAAAACAGATAGACACAGTTTATTGTCTAATACAATAAAAAGAGCTGCCAGATTCACAAACTCGTTGTTTATATTTGTGCATATATCAAATACATATGTACTTCTATTATGATACTAATTTGTATGACGTTCAAGTTTCCCAAATAAAAGCGTGAACACGTATTGTTCTGTTCACTTCGAACTAAATATACATTTCAGTCCTTCTTCGTCTCTTTTTAATAATCAATTTTCAAATTCAATTTGAAAATGCTTACTCACGCACTTCGCTTTTTTGTTATGATCTTAAAACTCAATCTATAATATCGTAAATTTGAAGAGTTTCCAAGAGACTTGTTTGAACATAGTTATCGCTCCCATAATCCGTCAGAAGTAATATTTCTGCCATTAACAGCGTCATAGCACGAGGTTTTTTCTTAAACTATCTAATATATGTATGTTAGTTAAAAATATATACGTAGAGTATGACAGTACGTACAATGTACATACATGTAAATATTTCACAACATTTAACATTTTATTTCCAAACTTATAGTTGAACATATTAATGTCATTACTGAGATGATCACATTACAACTAGATGAGTTTGAATTAACATGACGATGATGAATCGAACCCGACTACAGTAGTTAAATAAGATGATACCGCTCCAAGGCTACAGTTCTCAAGAGCCCCTCGATGGTTGAGGAGCGACGCATACCTTGGCCTATAGCTGGCGGCAGGGTTGCCGGGGTTTATATCTGGTACCAGGGCGAGCGCCGCACCCAGCGCAGGCGGTAGGCGCCCTGCTCGGTGCGGATCTTGATGGACGCGCCTTCCGCCGCCTTCACAGTCTCTTTCACCTGCATGTAACATTACAATAACCATAGCTTCAAACACCTCGAGGACGGCCATCTGATCCCAAACTGGGCAGGGCCTGTATTACATGGTAATCGGATAAACATACTTATATATTTCTAAATGCAAATGAATTACACACAAAACAAAGGATCCCCAATCTGGGGAGTTTGTTCTGGTTTCAGAGGCCTCACGCATTTGGTGATAAGCAATCAACTTAACATCGGTTTCCTATGGGGCCGTCATGTCACTCGAGTCATCCTGGTCTATATCAGGTTTTGAAACGGTTGTATAGTTTAACTTGATGCGTTGAAGACTATAAGCAAACTCTCAAAGAAGTCAGATATGTCTGTTTCAAGAAGAGTCGAAGGTATATTCTATGTAATGCTACTCACACTTTGCATCAAGTTTTGTGCGTTGCCTACCAACATCTCAGTGGCCTCCTGGTCCTCCTCGCTACCTGCAAACACATAAGTACATATGTTACATATGCAAGGATTGATGATTTTTCATGGACAATCAAAACTGATCAAAACACGAGGACGATGATGATATTTTAAAAACAATACAAATTTAATTCTTTGTGTTTTTGATGACTAGGAACTTCATGGTTGTCATATTGTGACTGACTCATAAGTATTATTATCAATAAGTATTAGTATATTATAATAATATGCACACATATGGAGTCTGATTCCAGGTTAGGTGAACCTGTACTATGGTAGCCAGACTGCAGATAAACATACTTATATGTTACTAAGTATATACATATTTTACTTAAATACAACTATCTATTGGAAGAATTATTAATTACATATATTTTTGATTTTGAAGTCTTAGTAGATATTAGTTGTATGATTCATTAGTTAGCAAGGTGATACTCATGTCGAACCTAAAAAAATTTAATTTGATGGCTATGATAATATAGTATAATCTATATATATAAAAATGAAACCCGTTTTTCTTGGTCACGGCAACACGCGTGAATGGCTGGACCGATTTCACTAATTCTTTTTTTGTTGTATTTGTTATTATTAGGAGAAGGTTCTTACGGAGAAAAATAATGTTTACTATCAATTAAACTATTTTTATAATCAATAAGGTACGCTACGCTAAGGCGGTACGAAGTTCGCCGGGTCAGCTAGTTAGTAATAAATAATAAATGTGTAAATGTTGAACATAACACCTCAGTTGAACAGAATATAACAGTGTAACCAATCTCGGTGCAGCCTGGTTTGACTTTAGTTAATAACTTAGTATGTATAGTCAGCATGGTGTTGTATATAAGTATGCATTTATATAGGTTTAAATGTATTGAGTTATATATACATAATTTGGGTATGTTTAGTGTTGGATGAGCAGGTTAAAGGCAGTGATCACATGTAGAATATTACCTTTGTAGTCCGGCATGCCGACTGTCAGGGGTGAGAAGCGGGGTTAATAAAGCTTATATTACTATATAAATATATTAAGATAAGAGCGGGTTCATCTCGGTTAATTTAATAATATTCATACGTAAGTGATTTTTTCATATATATATAAATCAAATCACGCCTGTTTCCACGGAGGGGTAGGTATAGGCATTTGCCCCGGAGCCTATTGCCGTTAATCGGGATGTATTGTTTGCCAAAACGTCGTCCGTCGATCAGCAGGTGCGCCACCTGCAGGTGAGGTTGGCTAGGGGCCCTAAGTTCTTGGTGGACACCCATTGCACCCTACTCTGTTCTTATTACTGTCTACATAAATATGACTAAGACTCCCTGTTAAGCTCGAAACGGAATAACGTTGGAGAGAACCTCTAAGTCGATAGCAAAAAATAGATTATTATATCTAATTAGAGTTGGCCGTAATAATATTATGTTGTACCCACAAAGCGCTGTAGGCTTTATTCAGCAGTGGACAACTCGTCTAGAAAAGCCTTAAGGTGTACATTTAAGCACCAAATATAGAAGGTAAAGCAGTAAGTATGGATGGTGTAGTCGTTGAGTTGAGACTGACGTACCTTGAGCTCCGAGCATGGTGGCCTTGACAGTGGACAAGATCTTGAGCTGAGTGCCGATGGTCGGGATTCTCTCGCACACTTGCAGCAAGTTCTGTTACAGGATTAACAATATTATGTATGCCTAAATTTCTTAATTAACATTCTAAACATTCCAGTACTAGTACAAGTAACCGAAATACCGATTTAGTTAAATATCTCTAGGAATATGTTTATAATGTAACATATAGTAAAAAATACTTATATACTAGAGAAGACAAGTTGTAGTTACTGATAATGTATCGCCCAATCGAATTCATAGTTTATTTTATATTTACGAACTACAGCACGTCTGACTCTTATTGACTTGTATTTAAATATATTTAAAAAGTAAATAGAAAAGTAATGTTACAGTTCTGATCCTCTTGTCGGTACACTCGAGCGCCAGCTTCTTGGCGAGGCGCGTCACCTCCTCCGAAGCCTCGGCGATCGCCTTCGCCGTCGCGATCAGCTCCCGCTTGCTACCTGTCATATTTGCATAAACGTCTATATTATTATTATATATTATTATGTATTTATTTCTGAAAGTTGTTTGAGTGTGACCCTTTTTACATTACCCACTAAATTAAAAAAACTTTGTATTGACGTATTTTCCTTTTTTTAAACTCATTCTTCTAAATGAACGTCACATCACTCTGAATCTTATAATTTGGTATATATTTTTGGAACCTTAAGCCGTCACCATATTTGAGTAACAAATAAATGTTACTCAAATAAGGTGAAGTATTGAGAATACGGTGTCTCGTCACCCATATTCATCACGGGGTATCGTAAGAGGTGACTAAGGACGCAAACTGCGCAAGATAACTCACTGTAAGGAGAAACGAAAACTTGAAACACCCTATATCAACTCGTCTGGGTAGCGTGGTACAGTAGACCGAAATATCCTTTCCAAGCAGAAGCCTATGTCCAACAATGGACTGTTAAACACTGTCGATATTGATGAAATGGTGTATCTTTTTATTTTCAAAAAAAAATATTTACAATATTTACGACTCTTATTGACCTAACATATCACAGTTATAGGACATTTACAACAGTTTATATCTAAACGTCGAGTTATATCAACATGAATAGTATTAGTAGGGTTCATATCAAGCAAATACAGCGTTCGTAAATATAATAAATACATAGTAGATATACACTAGCACATAGAATGATCACTTACCGCTCAGGTTCAAAGCAACCTCTGACAATGTCCGGGGAGCGACGACAGAGACATATACAATGAGTACATCGAAACGCATAGCTTTCGTGTTGGGTGCATATTATTTCTCACTCAAAAAATACTTCTAAAAGCAATTTAGGCAGGTAACCTGTTTGCTTTTCGAATGAGTTTATTTACTTGAGATGAAAGAGCGAATGACTTCAGCAAAATGTTTGTAAGTAAAGGCAATAAACCATCGGAATATAGATTCTTTAGATTTGATTATTTGATTTCTATCGGTTAAAAATATGCTTTTTAAGTACTTTTGGAAATAATGTTCTTATTAATTTAGGGTGAAAGTTCAAAATAAATACGTTCAACGTTACGTATCCATATTTTCTATCACATGAGATTGACTAATATATTTTTCTATTATCTGCTACATATCTCATGACGTAATAGTTTCATTTTTAAATCAATGGGAGATTGATCATCAAGTTCAGTTGTATTATATACGAGTAAGTAGCATTTCTGTTAGTCAAATCTGCGATTTAAACGATTTGTAATTAAACCCAAAAATATAGAGAAGCGTGTTTTGGTGTAAATAATATGCGCTCAACTCCATACATACGAAGTGTCAGCATGAATAGTGCACACATATACAGCGTACATACAGGTTACATAAATACAGTGGGCCCCCGGTAATCCGGACCCCCGTAATCCGACATCAATCAAACAATTTTCGCTAATGTAGATCGTGCATGATTGAACAGATTACAACTTGTGCTCGACGCGCAGGTATTGTTTCAATTCCGATTGCTTAGTTTGAATTTGACTACGTGTGATAGCGGTGCGGCTTAGCGTTTATTCATTGTGCATTACGTATACGTACATAGTAATGTCGTCACAAGCCCAAAAGACAACAACATATAGAATTTTATAATTTGTCGGATTACAAGGTACTCTTTTGTAAAAAAATCCGGGCTATAGAGGGTCTTAGGCAGTACTCTATAATCCGACAAATTCGATAGTCCGACACTGGCCTGCAAAACGTTTGTCGAGTTACCGGGGGTCCACTGTATTAAGCAATGTAAATTTAGTACATTTTTTCTAACGTAGATTTTGAGTTTGAAATGATACTATTACAGAGACTGACACGAGCAAGAATTTCTAAATATTCGCTCTCTCCTAAATAAGTTTTCTTAGCTTATCCATTATTTGATCCTCCGGCACGTGTAAGCGAATCAATAATGTACAATTATTTGTAAGTGCGAGATAACGATGGTGTATATGAAGATTATAACTTCATGTATCGTTTTGTTATAGTACTCTGAAGAGTGTGGCGTAAAGTCTGTGACGACTTCCACTTACAATGAAACAAAAAAAAAATTCAGTGCCATCTACCGAAGACACGCTGAACTGCGGTGTAACTGCTAATCCAGTTGATATGTATATGATATACAACTTCCTAACGACAACCGTTGGGCTGCGGCCCGCCAGGCATCACACGTCGCCTGGTCAGAGGAGGTCTTTGTGTAGGTGAGACGTGACACCCGTTCCTCCACAAAATCAACAAACTACATAGGTAGTATGAGGGTGTTTATTGATGTCTCTGCTCAAGATGTTGTATGTTGTAAATATACAGAAATAATGACCGAGACGGTGGGTATTCGAATGTTAACAACACACAATAACAGTTAAAAGCGGCTGTGCACGACCCTAAAATCACTGGCGATATCGGGACAGATAATTGTCCCTAAATCGTGAGCTCGCTCGGAGCGAGTTAGGGACGATAAAAATCGGGTAGGGTTTGCCTACACACGATGCATGATACGATCTAAGATCCTCCCCACCACTGTCCCGATATTGCCAGTGATTTTAGGGTCGTGTGTAGCCGCTTTAACTAAACTGTTATTAATATTTTACTTGGCTTTAGAAGCGTACAGCTTGCTTGCAACAGCTCGGTGGGTGTATACATATCGGTAGGTGTACGTGTTGTGATGGTGGGGTGCGGTGGTGACGGTACCTTTAGAGTCGGAGCGGACGAGCTCGGAGAGGCGCGCCATGAGAATGGCCATGCGCTTGGCGGCCGCGATGATCTCGTTGTCCTTGGACGACCACTCGCGCACCGCCTTGTGCAGGTTGTGAGCTGCCACCTACACGTTATTTACATTTTATATATAAAGAAAACGACGAACCTCATTTATTCAATACGTCACTTTCTTAATGGTAAAACGTCAATACTCTGTGGTCTGGATTCTAACAAAAAAATA
The DNA here is from genome assembly GCA_949316085.1 of Hypercompe scribonia. Taxonomy (NCBI): domain Eukaryota; kingdom Metazoa; phylum Arthropoda; class Insecta; order Lepidoptera; family Erebidae; genus Hypercompe; species Hypercompe scribonia. The sequence goes on from OX438993.1 coordinate 13,405,367, forward strand.
TCGATAGTCGAAGAATAAGAAGAAGTGTATTAAAATAATTAATCTTAAATATCACCTGGAGTAAAAACTTTTAATGTTGTTTTCTGTTTTTATTTCAGGTAAGGCTATTTATAACTGTCTTGTGTATTCTTATCTTGTAATTAGAAGATAAATAAATAAATCTGTTTTTATTTCAGAAATCCAACTGAGTTTTTATTTCAAGAAAGAGTAGTGTAATAACATTATTACATATATATAAATATTTTCCCTTCTAAACCTACTATCAAATAAGCGTGTTTATAAATATCCGACAGTCGCTCTTTAAAGAAAACGTACCCACGCTTGTAAAGACGTCACTCACCAGTATAGGATGGCTAGGGTGCGGCTGGCGTTGGAATATATCTTCCCCTTCGTCATCCGTGTCTGCGGGCGGCGGGGGCCGAGGGGGCGGAGCGGCTCCCTGCGGGGGAGGAGGGCGAGGAGGCGCCGTGCTGTCCGACACGTGCATGGAGCGCAGAGCCTCCGGTAGCGCCGGAGGGGGTGGTGGGGGGGCGTACTGCCCACGGAGCGCCGACTCCACGTCGCCTGCTGCGCTAATGATCTGCAAAAACAGTTACGGTACTAAATTATTGTCACGGAGAACCTAAAACAACATGATCGTTGTCCAAAGTAGGGTATCTGAAACTGGCCGTGAGACTGATTTTTAGTTGAATCATTACATACTCCCGGTTTCTATATCCATTGCGGATTTATTATTGCGCTAATAAAAAAGGGGTTTACAGATATATATATATAATCGGATGAGGCAATTAATCTTATAATAAAACAGAGAAATAAACAAAAGTGCGAGTAACGGTGTAAATCCTAAGAGATCTTTTGAGGTTCACATAAATAATTAGTAAGGGACGGTACGGTACTTTATAAAAAATTTCGTACAAAATATGCCCGCAAGAAATGCGGTTCCTTGTTCGTTCTCGTCGTAATAACGTAGTCGGCATTCAAATTGAATACGCAACGTACGATCGTTTTCATAGATTAGGTCATAACAGTTCAAATACGATCGTATTTAGAGACGTATAGAAGTACCGGAACTATGATCGATCGCGCTCAAAGCGCGACAAAAGCTCCAGCGCGAAACACCTACATTCATTTCTAGCTTCGTTCTCTGTTTTGTTGCAATTGTAATGTTTTAGAAAAAATACATTTTAGGACACTCGAAGACGTTTTAACCGCCTCGCCGGTGCAGCGATAACTAGCCTGTCGTTCATAGTCCGGTCAATTCAAACATTCGAAGCTACATAAATTCCCATCAAGCTGAAAATTAGTAAGGTTGTTAAAAACATTAAAAATAAAATTTGAAAGTTCCCCATCTTTCCGCTGTATGGAAAGAATTTTATTCAAGGTCAAATATCGAAAAAATAAGTTTTTCGCGATTTTCAGCGAAACGGTAAGTTTTATCATAAAAATATCTCAGACAAAAATTGTAGATCATAAAATAATCTACAGAAAATGTATCAATACTTTTTTTCCTACGAGCCACCGTTTTTGAGATATAACGTATTTAAAAAGTTGTTCAAGTTGTTAACGTCATAATATGCATGAGTGCGCCACGTTTATACATTTCATATCTAGAGTTGTTATATATGTTGAAATATTTTTCTATATGTGTGGTTGTAATATATATTTAAAATATAAATAAGTTATAACTATAAGAATATCAGGTAAAACGAAACTCAGTCCCTTACTTCATAGGCCAGTGTAACTTCGAGACAACATCTGTCTCTTGTTCTATTGTGGAGGAGAGGGGTAAAACAACAGTTTTCAAAATGTTTGAAAAACTAGATTTTGTATGGTCTTCGCTCTCATTTTTAGGTCTAGATGGAGCGGACTATGACGCGGCTGCGGGTACCTCGGCGTTGGCGGCGCGCCAGGCGGCGTGCTGCGCGCGCTGGCCCAGCGCCACGGCCTTGGCGCGGTGCACGGCGGGCGCGATGGCGGCCTGCAGGCGCTGCTGCGCGCCGCCCAGCGCGCGCGCGAACTCCGCGTCCTCCGTGTTGTCGCGCTCGGCGCCGCCCACCAGCAGCACGCGGTTCGCCAGCCTGCGCACACGCACAAATAAACTCACCCTAGCTCCACAGCTCTAACGGTTATCTACAAACTCGCTTCTTCCCGGTGCGTATGTCCGTGTTCTTTTACATTCTTCAGTTAATATAGTATATAAAAGTTATACGATACACATACGATACGCACGATATACGTGGCCGTCCCATCAGATTGTGAGAGCAAAAGAACAGTGAGTGCACCTGTGTTAGTGCGCATAATTGTGAGCTATATATGTATATATGTCCTGCGTAATGGCCTGTCTCCGTTGCGACCGGTCATCACTATTAAATTAACCACTACTAACTTGACCAACGACAATAAATTAAAAGCACACCTGGCAATGGCAGAAGTGTTGTCGACCATTTTCTGCGAATCGTTGTTGCGGATAGCATCTTCACATAGGTACGTGTGCTTCTGCATTAGCTCACCTGACGAGAAAAATAGCATTTTTGATTTCATATTAATAAATAAAAGACATTGAGAAGTTTACAGGATAAACTGATGCCGATAACACTTTTCTAAGTTTTTATTTTAACTGAAATCGGCAAAATCGTATTAAAAAAACAAAAAACTATGATGATAGGAGTTCAAGTATAATATTGTTAGAGACAGAGGTGTAGACTCACCGGCCGTCCTCACAAAGTCGAGCGGGTCGACGGCCTGGTCGCACAGGTCTCGCACGCGGAGAACTGCGTCGGCATACTGAGTTTTTAGATTGTTGAAGTGTTCCTCCGCTACCTGCACGAGTATACCAATATTGGCGTAGAAAAATGTACGTATTTCACAAATGTTCGAGACCAATAACAGTATAGTGCGATCAAAGTCGAAAACAAAGTATTAGTTACCATTACGTTCCCTAGAGGGAACTGTTATAAACTTAGATCGCGCTATCGTTGTGTTACACGCGGTAGTGTATAAGGCTACAAACATTTTGTATGAGGAGAACAAAATTGAAGGAGAACAAACGTGTAGTTTAATACAAGGTGACAGCCAATTAAACCGTGGAGTCTTACGAACCAATAGAACAGTGAACAGTGGTTTTATTTAAATCCCTACTAGTGTCACACACCCAGTCCAACGATACCACGCTTGGTATCAAACACAAATTTAATAAGTTAAGGTAAAAATTCATCGTGAAATCGTACCTTACTATCAGGGTTGTAAAGACGAATCTTGCCAGCGGCGATCAACTGCGGCGATAGTTTCTCGACCTGTCGATAAATATAATTAGTTTAATAATTAGACTTCACGGTTGCGTTTGGCAGACGTGTGACGGTATCGAGGCACCTGCTGCGCGTTGTTGTGCAGCTGGTCGGCGAGGCGCTTGTTGTGGCGCGCGCCGGCCGCCACCACGCCGGCCGCGGCCGCCGCGCGCGCGCTGAACGCGCCCAGCGCCTGCGCCTTCTCCTGGAACGTGGCCTCGCGCCCCGCCGCTCCTGCGCACGCACACCGTTCGTACCTCGCCGTGCCGGGAGCGGCTTCGGCTCCGAAACAGATTCAGAAACCTCACAACTGTCGATAGCTACGCCCGTTTCGGGATACCTTGCGACCCACGCGATAGATAGGGAAAGACAGGTGGATAAAAACAGTCGATATAAATCGTAAGAAACTAAAATAGAAAACCGATAACTTTGTCCTATTTAAATCGATAGGGCTGGATCTTTCCAATCTTTGCTAAAATGATGAGACGCGTTCGATTACTTCTTGACAAATAACAGAACTTACTGAACAGATTGCTATATACAATAAATATATGTTCAATGAATAATGTACACTTCATTTGTTTAAGTTCGATAGATGGCGTTGTATCAATTCACAGAATCGCGATATTAAAAAACACACAGGGTATTGTATAAATATTAGATAGATGTGCTTTATTTCTAAGCATGGTCCTAAAGGCATTTATTGGGATTACTGAGGTCTGACCAACGTCATGCAAAATACAGACTCATGTGATTACTACGAAACATATCATCATAAAATCCATTGGGCTTTTTAAACTTTTTATACATTTCTGATGAGAGCTAAAGGATTAGAGATAAATCGTATCTCAACTCGGCAGAAACAGCTGCCCCCTACTAATCTACAAGGTCACTACGAAGTCACTCGGATGAGCCTGCAAGGCTCCAAGAGGCGCGTGCAGGCTCTCCCGCGAGGGTGCCTACCGAGCGGCGCGTTGACCGCGTCGGTGAAGTGGCGCAGCGGCGCGGCCACGTCGATGAACTCCTCCACCACGCGGTTCACCACGGCGCGCTCCGTGCCGCGCTTCAGCTCGTGCAGCTTGTCCGTCAGCTCCCTGCACACACCCACGTTGCATAACGTCAGTACGTCTTTCGCCTACACGTTTACGGCTCGTATGTAACGTTGTCAATTTAATTTTTCTAGATCCCGACGGCAATTTAAGGCCCCAAGTACGAATGTCCCTAATCCCGGATCTCACTGAAACGATACTGTCACGTCAAATTTAAACTTAAAAATTCCCACTTTTCAAAATGCTTAGTTTATTTTAAGTCATACCCTAGTAGGAACATATCCTTGGAAATTTGCAGGCTCGCCAAACATACATGAAACTACAAGTACAATAAAATGATGGTTACAACTTAAAGTATTCTCGACGAATCTCTTTCATTGTCTCATTATATACAATTCGATCTTCACTAGTCCCAGGGGGACTTACCTAGTAACAGCTCTAGCCTCCTCGCTGTCTCCCTTGCCACTGGCGCACAAATCCGCCAACTTGTCAGACAAACGCTGTACCTCAGAACATAACTGCATTATCTCTGCCTTCTCTCGTCCTTGGAGACCATCCGCAATCTATACAAATATTACAAAATTAATTAACGTTTTCTTAAAAATCAATCAAACAGAGCATAACAAATATAATACTGAAATGTTACCCTCTGTCCTTGCGACACAATACTGTTGATCGCCTTCTGACCCTCGATTCTGGTGGCGGGGTCACAGCCAGGGTGCAGTAGCCATTTGTGTGCTGTCTCTAACCTAGTGATGGCACAATCAAATAATAGCATAGTAAAGTAAATTAAAAACTGTTACTGAAAGGTACTTCAGCATGTTCTTTTTTAAATAAGTCATACTTTGTGATACGATTAGTTTTAGTATGTGTCTAAGACGAAAACAAACCTATAATTAGGTCCACGATGAATGCAGAACACAATACAATTAAGTAACACAAGTGTTGTCTTTGACAACTAGATGGCGCTGTATCAGTTCTCTGAATCGCGATATTATTTGTTTACCGCGAATGTATAAATGACAATCAAATAAATAGCTTGTCAGATCAGCAGATCAGTTCACAGTGGTTTCATTTGGAAAACAAGTAACCCCCTAGTGTACACAACACGTTAAGTGCTAGTACGACATTTAACAGTATGTAAAAATTACAAAACAAAATAACAGTAATTGTGCAAAATGCATTAAATAAATACCCATCAAAAAAGGCTAACCATAACTCTTGACAGAAAACTATATTACAATTACAAGGAACAACAGAGTGTAAACATAAGTGTATTTGTGAGTAAAGATTGACAAAAAGTATAAGAGTAAACGCATCGCACCGACCTGGCCTGCATGGTCTTCCCGCCCTGCTTCTCGGCCGCGCGCACCCCCTCGCTGACGATGGAGTCCAGCTCGTTGATCTGCGAGCGCAGGTCTGACGCCAGGTTCAGCGCCTGAGCCACGAGCATTCATCGGTTCAGTAGTTAAAGAGTAAAAGTAATACAATCAAACAGACTCTTACATTTGCTACATACAAAATACATTCATGCCTTATTCCTGTCCAAGGTAAGCAGAGACGATGAACCTATTTACCACAATCCTGTCATAAAGCTCACGCTTCTTGCACATTCATCAAAGCTATCACACATGTTTAACTCAGTCCTTGTTCAGTATACTGCTGATCGTGTCCGTATACGTCTTTCATGTCCCGCCAGTACTGGCACGCCCGCTTAGGGGAACCTTATAAACTCTTAGTCAGTCGTTATTCATATTTATTGCAACAAATAATATTAAGTAATATTTAACGCAAACTTAGAAGAAAAGTGCATGCGTTTACTGTTATATTTAGTGTATACCTACAGGTAGACAGCGCCCGTATCCAGCGGCAGACTGCGATATTTAAAAATATGGATGAAAGCTTGGTGGAGTAAAAATTTTGTTAAAACGTGCACAAAAATAATGAAATTTATAAGCATGTGTTTTAGTCCACATTGTTATTGTTGCAAATGCAATTAAAAGTACACAAAAAAACCAAGATTTAAGAAACTCTTTGTTTCATCATTAACCCTGCAATTGTCGTGTGAACTTAAAAACAAAGACAGCTATTGTGCAGCAAAAGAATATAGAATAAATTTTGAATGTATGCACACATTACATGACATTTGCCAACATGGACAACCAGCTGTTTTGTTGATACAATATTTAAAGTGAGTAAATAAAAACAAAAATATAATACCTTAGCTTCCCTCCCGTGGCCGTACTGCCTCTCATCGCAGAGTTGATCGGCGTTTATACCTCCGGACCTGCGACCGATACAACAATACTGTCAACACACTCACACGGCAGTTGTAAACAAACAGTACAATTATATTTCGTAAAGTTGACTCTCTATTAATATATTTTGGAAACATTGGAGGGGATTAAACTTTGTTAAACCGAAACATGAATGTTCCTGGACTCGAGACTGATTTCTATCCACCACATAAACTACAGTAATGCGTTTGACTGTTTGTTGGTTGTTGGAAGGTAAATTACTAGGTGGTAAACGATAGGCACACTTTGCTCTGTATTCATTAATGAGGCGCTGCGATGGAACGACGACTTGAAGGTGGTTGGCAGCGGATGGATGTTAACCGCTTAAGACCGGGATCGTTGGCGTTCTTTGGGGGAGACCTTCGTTCAGCAATGGACGCCGATAAATTGATTGATTGATTCAATTGGATAAATATGGAAACCTATCTTATATTTTTAAAATTATAACACTTTGTTATTTTTAGACTTGATTTAATATTCTAAAATGACCATACAAAGCTGATTTTCGATTTTTTTGGACAGTAAAAGTTCATAAAGCTTTCCACTTACAAAGAAGCAGGTAAAATTATTTTTATGATTCCACCCATCAATGTAAAGAGGAGTGAGTTTATATACGAATCACTAAAGATTCTCTTAGTGTACCGTTATGACCCACAAGTTGCGTCTATCATCTTACAACAACACGTACAGCGTCTAGTTATGAAAGCCGTTCTTATATATTTAAATAGAAAGTAAAGCATACCTTTTTTGTTTCTTCAATACGGTGCAATTGTAGTTTCGTAATTTACACAATATATCGCTGAATAGATGTGAATACTGTTTCATAGCGTAACACTCGTGAACTGTGAAGAGTGTTATACGTGCCATCTGGCTTATGTTGCCCTAAAATATCAGGAATATGGCGGTGCGTGTGGTATAATGTAATCAATTACTACATGTCTTAGTAATCCACGTAACTAGATGTGAGGTAATATTCTAGCGAAAATAGTGTTGTTTTTGTGTTCGTTTCAAACGACGCGTCTCGACGGTATCGTCATATCTGACGCATTCGAAGAGTGACAAAAAATACATAGTTTTTGTGTACGGGTTATGATTGCTTAGTTAATTTAGCGGTTAGAGCGTATAATAGTCGGTTGCGGAGGTCCGACGCCAGTCGTTCGTGGAGAAACTGATATTCAGGTAAATCCGTTGAAGTAGTGCACGTACTGGGAAAATCGTCGAAAGCGCGCAACGCGATACAGTGCGGCTCGTGTCGATACGTAGATCGTACATATGGTGAAAAAATATTGGAATGCCATCTAACGAAGACACGTCGTACTAATGATTCTTTTTTTATTTTTTTTTAAAAAGACAGCACCCGCACTAGGAATAACAAGCAAGAAAGGGACACAAAGAACAGTGAGATTCAGAGCAAGAATTGTGCGCGTACCTGGCGAGTGTGCGCGCGCGCTCGGCGCTGAGCGGCGCCAGGTGCTCGGCCGCGCGCTGCGCCGACGCCAGCACGCCGCGCAGCGCGCGCTCGCCCGCGCCGTTGCGCTGCGCCGCGCTGTCCTGCGCGCCCACGAGTCATTCAAAAATATTGTTGCGGTGAATACACTTAACGATATCCCGTACGTACCCCCGGTCACAGTACACCAAGTGGGTGTCGTAAAAAGCAAACCGAGAGAGCTAACTGCGCAAAACAAAATAATTGCAAAGGAAGGAAAACTCGAAATGAACCATATACCGACCGTCGGACCGACAGGGCATAGTAGGTTCCTGTCGCTTCGCCGACGACGGTTGCCGGATCTCTCGTGTTAGCGGAGAGCGACACGACGTATGGTTTTAGTGTTTTAGTTATTTCTTAGGAGAGGCATACGCCCAGCGGTAGAATGTTAAAGAGTGCGGCCACGTGTGTCCATCGGAAAGTTACTAACGTTGAGGAAGTCGTGCGCGGCGGCCATCCTGGCGTGCACCTGCGCCTGCAGCGCCTTGAGCACGGCCACGTTGTCCTTCTCGCCGCCGTCCTCCACGTACGACGTCAACTGCAACACGCTACACGCCCGCACCTTAGCACCTCACTCTACTCTCTACTACCGCTATTTACATACGAGCTGCTTACGGACAAACCGCATACCCAACCCCCCCAGCCAAGTTCACATTCTACAAACGTAAACGTTATTAGAAAACTAGCTAATGTACGAGAACGACATCTTAGCTAATAATACAAGAGAGTAGAGAGTAACGATTGTAGAAAGAGAATCGATTATATCTCGGCTTAGGAGGCTGAATAATAACCAAGTGAGGATACTTGATGTCGAGCATTCTCTTGCATAGTGACAAACAATTGTTTTTTTTTTATGACAGAGTGAACAAACGAGCAGAAGGGTTACTTGCTGGCAAGTGATCGACGTCATCAATGACCGCCTGCAAGTCAGAAGTTGTAAACGAGTCGCCGACTTTGAGAAAGGCATACACTCTTTTCTTGAAAGTCGTATCGTCTTGTCTCAATACAAATCATTGTTTTCAATATTTAATTTATTTAGCCAACGTTAGAGATTATCGAGTTCTAATTAATATAATATAGTAGTACTATAGAGCTTTATATATATATTATATATAGAGAGGGGCCTCGTGGCAAGATATTTTTATGATATCTGTCTGTGTGTTTATGATAAGTACGACCCCAGAACTTGTATTCATTATTATTGTCTGAAAATATCATAGATACTATTTTATATTTTTCGTTACAGTCACATAACTGGTAAACCCAATTAATTTCTATTACCTATTGAATATGTAATCTATGTCTTCCATCAGTTAATTCACAAGTTGTCAGACCATGTTTAGTCCACATTGTGACGTGGTAGCTTACCGAATAATCTCGTGTATCTCGTCAGCCATCCTCTGCGCTAAATAATTTCTGTTTTCAGCCGCCTCCTCCATACCTTTGCCACCTACATACACAACACAACATTCAATCAATACAGTGCTTTCTTACAATATATTAATTATTACTGTATTACACTGCGCAGATAGTTAAAAAAATTTGTTCGTAGTATTTTCAATAGGTTAGATGACACCATAATCAAATTAGTTACTTTTTATCATCTGTCAAAACGACAATTTTGTATGAAAAATGTACTAAATACCAAATTGTGACGTCACTGTTTTAGACTACTCAATTGAACAATATATTTCACTATATATTTGATTGAAATTCGTAATAATAACAAAAAGCTATGTTAATTGTATTTGCCGAGATGTTTCGCGATATTAGTTTTAATGAAGTGAACATTGGTATTTATTTACGACATGGTCATCTAACCAATTGGACTGTTATTAACTGTAGTCGTGGGACCACAGATCACGCTATGTAGGAGTACCACGCTATGTAGTAGTGATAGTACCACGAGCATTTTCTCTATTGTCCATAGTTCCAGCACTAGGACTCCGTAGTCCTACGTAGTTCAATATATCTTCACTAATGGCGCTGTTGTATATTTTTGTTTGTGTTGTAATGAGGAAATAGCCACATAGACTAATTACACCCACATTCAGAACAAGTGATCGAGTTAATGACACAATATTTGTCCTGGTTAGGGTTGTGGTATCGTGGGTCACAGCATTTGTAGAAGCAGGGCAAGTATCATAACGACAGCCTTTTTTCTTCTTTTTTAAAAACATTTTTAGGTAGTAGAGTCACGCTGATTTCAGCGCGAACGGGTTGGCTCGACCGGGGCAGTACTATCCTCCCAAAGAAGACAAACCTAAAGCGACAGTATCCGTGATATCGTGTTTCGTTGGTGAGTGCGAGATCGGAGGCCCATTGATGCAGGGCTGACAGTTATTGTGGTAACTGTGTGAGCCTTACACGCCCGAATGACTGTCATGCCTTTTACGTCCCCAAGCGGAGCGTGAAAAAGCATCTCACTAGGCTGCCATAGTGTGGACCACTATACCACATTGTCTGCATTTGCAATGAGTATGGTGACGTCAGCTCTTGGATTCTATTCATGCTTTCCATCAGAGTCACTTTGATAGGCTCTCCATATAGAAAAAAAAACATCACCAACATTAAAATATATCCTGTCACGGGGGCACTTTATAAACATAGAAACGGCTGGTAGTATGACAAAAACTCAAACACATTAAAATTAAAGCACACCTTCAGTAAGTATGTGTATGTATATCTTCATGGAGCAGATGAGGACCGGGGCGAGTTGCTTCACGCTCTCCAGGCAGTGGTTCAGGGTCTCTGCGTGCGGGGGATGGGTGAGCTCGGCCGCTCGCGCCGCCACCTGCGATCAGTCGTAATGCCACAACTGTTTCTCAATATACAGTGATGGTGATCTTAGTTCACGTCTATAAGTGTGGAAGGGTTAGTTAAGCAATTGCCCAATAAATTCCAGCAGCATTTTCTCTGCTAGGATTCTAATTCATTCAAGCACAGTCTTTATACTTGGTCAACAAAATATTTTTATATTAAAAACGTCACTGATACCATCTCTTACTTACCCTCATTAAAGACGTATATGTCTTTTCACGAAAACAAATATTTGTTACGAACGAGAATCCATCCAGCGAACGCTAAACTCGCAGTCAAACACTTAAACAGCGACACACAGGTCTTCAAATCATAAATAAATTGTGTTGATGTCGTGTAGATTATAGAAACAAATCCTACTGTAAAACCTGTAACCAATATAGAGTAGTGACGTACATCACTACCGTCTCACCTCCCTAGCGGCCCTGGAGAGCGCCGGCGATATATCACGCAGGAACTGCACCAGGTCCTCCATGGTGTCTATCACCTCCGCCACGCCCAGGTATTCCAGCACCTAACGATACATAGGTTACTCACAGTGAAATAATAGGGAAGGGAAAACTTTTGTGATAATAAAACAAGTGACCAAATTGTATTTTTACTTTTATCCAGGACATCAGATTACCAATTTTTATCTCAAACTGGTGTTAATTTTTTAAACTCTTTTTGTAAATAACAAACATTTACAACAATTTTTCCATTAAAAAAAAAAATTTGATAAAAAAGTACAGTGACATTATTTAGATATATAATTTCAAAGTTTATATATCTTGTACCCGTTAAGAGTGCATTGTTGTCTGTTTTATATAGCTAATTATAGCTATATAAATAAAAGTAATTATATATTTCCAATTACCTAAAATTGTTGGGAAACCTTTACAAAACGTGAAATAGCCATTAAAGTCATAATAATATATTGTTTTCTTAACATATGATCCCAAGGTCACACATATAGGACAGGCTGATTCAGACTCCAGAATAAATAAATTTTAATTTTTTGCCTCACATTTGTTTTTCTTACTGTTTTAATAAATATATTTTATGATTTGAACAGAAAATTCTAAATTTTTCGATGGTTGGGAAGTAATGGGTTAATTGCAGTCGACGCACCTACCATGTCACATATAATATAACAGTTACAGTGCTTCATAACTGGCAATATATTTTTATATATATAAACACTAGTGTTGTCTGTGTGTCATGTATAATGAAGAACGTTATTTTATATATATGAAGAAAAACTCGTAAAATTAAAATAAATTATTATATGGTATGCATATAAGTTTATTGCCAGTTATGAAGCAAATAAACTAATAATTGGAACGTTACGACTATAACAATAGTCGAGTTGTATAACCATAGTCGTCTCCCACGGTTCGAGTTCAATGCTCGGTTCAGCTAGCCTGACTATAACAGTCGTGTATTACTAACGTGTTTCCCTCCCACTACGATCCCGGGTCCTTTAAGCGGGGCAGGAAAAAGCATCGCACTAGGCCACCATAGCGTGGGTCGCCATACTGCACTGTCTGCAGTAAGTACGGCGACCACCGCTCTTGGATTCTATTCATGCTTTCCATCAGGCAGAATAGCGTCACTTTCCTAGGTTGCCATGTAAAAAAAAATAGAATAAAAGGGTCTTTTATAGATGAAACATATAGACACAAGATACACGCAAAATAAAGTAAGTCAACATTCAAGCGTCATTTTACTAGCGAAGAATTGATCATAACCTTTATATATGTTGGCTTTTTTATTTTTATTTCAAGAACCCGCCGAAGTGACTACTCTGCCTGATGGAAAGCATGAATAGTATTTAGGAGTTGTAAGCCATACTCATTGCAAATGCAATCAATGCAGTATGGTGACCCTCACTATGGCAGCCTTGTGAGATGTCTTTTCACACTCCGCTTGGGGACGTAAAAGGCATGACAGTCATCGTGAGGCTTACACAGTTACCACGATAACTGTCACCCCTGCATCAATGAAAATTACAAGAGCAAACCTGTTTCGCCTCAAGGATCTAAACTAATGTTAGCATTTATAGTTGTCTGTCTATCTGACTCTGTATTACTAGCCGTTTCTTGTGTTAAATATTTAGTCCTCGTACAGTATGGTGACCTCAACTTGGTGGCGTATTTTTACCTCTACCTTTTGAACTCAGTTAAAAATGAACTGCCGTGGCCTAATCATAGCATTGACTATGAAATATGAACGTTTTATACTTTCAAATGTTGACGATTAGTTAATCTACCATTTCAGACACAAGGAACACATCTACTTATTGAGTTTTACTAAAGTCATGTAATACATTCTAAAAGGATGAACAGACTATCTAACCTTTAGTGTTATGTTCACAAAACTCTTTTTATTTTAAATGTGGTAAAATCTCAGGAACTTTTACCACTATTGTTACTTTTTCTTCATTTTAAGCTTTTAATATGAAAAATTTGAAATACTTTTTATCCAAATTTTAAGAAAAATATTGTTTTATAACTACTGGTTACATATATATGATTTCTCAATTAGATTACAACTATGGCGACCACCGCTCTTGGATTCTATTCATGCTTTCCATCAGGCCGAATAGAATCACTTTGGTATGTTAAATATAAAAAAAAAACTTTAAAAATAATAAAATTTTACCTTTTTGCACTCTTTAACTATTTTTCTAACTTCAGACTCATCAAAACACAGCAACAAGGCTGATGTACCCTGCAGGATGCCGCGGGACCCTTCAATCAGCTTCTTCCTGTAAACAACAAACATGAAAAAAGTAAAACAAGAGTATTGGAATATGATCGTTCAAAAATTCACATACTGAGTAATTATCAATAACGAAATCATGAGATCTACTCAAGAAGCCGCAAAGTTCAAACTGCGCTGTGCAAAATCTAAGTAGAAAGTCACTCGTAAGACGGCTTGGTAGCGAAGTTAACTTTCAAAGGCATCGTGATTTTAAATACTTATTTAGTTTACACAATTATGTTCTTAGTTTATTTACTTATTGTTTATAGGAAAATGCACCAAAATCGATACTCAATAAATGCAAGTAAAGTAATCTAACAGTGGCATGCAATACGTGCACTATTCCAATCATTTACGAATTCTGCAACAATTGATCATTGAACTCTAATTGACGACAGACTCGGCATTCCTCCATTAAATTAAATAGGTGGAAGATACAGATATAGGCCGCCATAGGCGACCACCACTCTTGAATTCTATTCATGCTTTCCATCAAGCTTAGTAGAGTCACTATGGTAGGCCAAGAATAAAAAAAAATGAATTGACCGGTTATCTTAAAAAAGTTAATAATAGTATTCTTGGAGTGAAGAATCAGCATTATTGTATTCGGTCAGGTGTTATCGGTCGATTCAATAATCGACTTTCAGCAGAGTTGATTAATAGACATCAAAAATCTCTGATATATAATGATTTTTGTGCTTACACTAACATTTTCAGATGGTTGAAGTGTCCTTCTGTGTTACATCAGTGCCGAGTGCAATTGTTATTTCAAGATTGCCTAATGCGAAATGATGCCCTCTTGCGTGTAGGAACATAACATCACAATCACTGACCTCGCTGGTCCCGAGTAGGGGTCGGCGCGCAGCATGTCGGACGCTTGTTGCAGCAACGTCGCAGCAGTCTCGACGCGGTGCAACGCTCCGGGCATGTCTTGCCTGAGCATGGCATCTTCGGAAGACTCGATAGTTTCATGACCAACCTATGATGTTAAGCAGGCTTACTTAAGGTATTGTTAAGACGAATCTTTTAACAGCTATATTTATTACGATAGCAAGTTTTTTGTCTTTATCTTAGTTGTCTCTTCGATCACAGAACGGTAAGGGAATAATGGCCTCAGCCCATTCAAGGTACTTCTTTCGTCTCTTCCTTGACATTACTACACTGCCTTACGCTCCTAATGTTAGAAAGAAATCCCTAATATAAGGGGCCGTTCAATTATTACGTAAGCACTATGGGGGGGCGGGGGGGTCTTTGCTTTGCTTATTTTGGATGACATGGGGGGTAGGGGAGTCTAGATGATGATTACGTCATCGGTAGTTATTTTCTTCTTTACACGAATGGCAACCCACACATTGTCTTTGCTTGAAAACGAAAAGCATTTTCGGGGATTCCCGCAAGTAATACATACATTTAGTGAACAGTGCGCGGTAATTCCCCTACTCGCTTTAGAACCGAGTAAGGGAATTACCGCGCGCTGTTCACTTGTCTAAATTTCCTCTATCAGTGTATTGTTTCGTTTGGCTGCTATAGCGAGTAGACGTATTGTAAGCATAGTAAAGCAAGTTAACATTTGTGTTACCATTCATTCCATTATCCAAAGTTTAATGTTTAAATAAGATGTCATTTCAAATAGACAAATCTAAGTTATACCAAAAATTGTTTGAAAGTTTTAAAAAATCTCATACAAGTACGAAAGTACAAAATGTACAAAAGTTAGTTAACGAAGTGTGGCGAAATTATAAATTACAAGCAAAATCCGACAAGGAACTAGATATTATTGTATCTAAGAGAATCGAAGAAGAATTGCAAGCAGCGACTAAGAATAAATCCAATTTACTACATTTTTTTTCTAAGGTGAGTGACGAAATCATTTTAGGTACCTATGAGTACTTACTAGAAATATTAGAAATCGCCAAAAAGTTTCTCTTTGCTAATTAGAAAATATTATGGCCTATCTTAAAGTATAGAGGTAATATTCATTATATAGATTTATTTCTTATAATTGATTCCGTCAATTGGTCACAAAATACAGGATGCCAGTTTTATACATATATATATATATATATATATATACCTACAGAAAACTATACTCTATTCAAATAGGTATTTAACAGAATGTAAACAATCTTTATATGTCTTTTTATTGAAATATGTGGTTTAAAATTGTAAACTGTGTAAAATCTGTTGTGATTCATTTAAAAACTCAACCAATATTAAAAAATTGCTTTTCTGTAAGTACATAAAGGTGCGTACAAACATCGTGAAGCGTGCGCCGCGAATGGTTCGCACGTATACATGTGCCGTAGCATGCCTCAGGTTGATGTATTCGAGACGAACCATTCGCGGCGCAAGCCTCGCGATGTCTGTACGCACCTTTACAGATATCTGATTTTATAATTGCATATTTCAATAAAAAGACATATCAAGATTGTTTATATTCTTTTAAATACCTACTTGAATAGACTATAACACCCTGTATTTTGTGACCGGAACGATTTGCTCGTTTAAAGATATTAGATTTAAAGCCATAGGATTTTGTATTTACCATATTTATTGCCATACTTTGTATTTATGTAGCTTAATAAGAGAATCTTTAGCAGAACCCATAGAAAGTTTTTATTTTTAGGCAACCTGTAAACCTGCAGAAAAAACACAAATTACACAGCCAGCTTCAAATATTAAAAAACAGGAAGAAGATAAAATAAAAACCGGTAATGAATCACAACAGCAATGCGAAATTAATAAAAATACAGATAAACAGAGACCAAAACCTTCTCAGGAGGCTATGAAAAATAAGATTGCTCTACTCGAAAAAAATTTGAATGCTTTGTATTCTGCCAGAGATACTATGTCAATCCGTGCTGAAGTTGATAAACAGATCATTAAGTTGCGCGAGGAAATAAAAACAGCAAAACAGTCTTTAAACAGGAAGGTTCAAAACGCAGTTGCCCAGAAGAAACACAGGGATGGTATGAAAAGAAAGTTAGAAGATATTTGTCATGAAAATCCAGAAATGAAAAAAAGACTATCTCTGAGGGATTCAGTGGGACGTCCTAATCTTGAAAGCAATCAACCTTTACTATTGAAAACAATCGCGGATATAGCTTTATTTGGAAGTGCAGCAGATGATAGAAGACGAACGGAATCAATTCGCAGCGTAAAAACTCTTGATGAACTCACACAAGAATTACGTAAAATGGGATTTGACATTAGTCGCAGTGGGACATATCTTCGTTTGATTCCCAGAAAATCTAATTCTGCAGAGGGACGAAGACATGTATCGACAGTCCCTGTTAAGCTCATTCGGGCTCAAACTGATCACCACAAGAGCCACTTAGATAGCAAGTTCGCTGAAACATCAATCCATTATTTAGAGAACATAGCATCCATACTAGGACCAGATCAAGTATTTTTCATATCTCAAGATGATAAAGCTCGAGTCCCTATTGGCGTAACTGCGGCAAATAAGCAAGCACCTCTTCTAATGCACATGGAATATAGAATCAAATTGCCTGATCACGATTGGGTAATCGCTGAACGTCATAAATTAATACCATCTGTTTATGCTGGTATCAAAATCACTTCCAATATGCTAGGACAACCGCAAGCCGTTGGATATTCTGGACCAACATACATCGCTATTCGAAGTGGAAAGCATAGTTCATCTACTGCTAATACTCATGCTCAGGATTTCGAGACGCTTCTCGAACTTGAAGAGTTTCGACCATTAGCTAAAACTGACCATGGACTAGTAAAACCAGTGGTAATCATGACGGTTGATGGAGGGCCAGATGAAAATCCGCATTATCAAAAAGTCATAGGGTTTGCTATACAACACTTTAAGCGACATGATCTCGATGCATTGTTTTTAGCTACCAATGCTCCCGGAAGAAGTGCGTATAACAGAGTAGAGCGCAGAATGGCTCCTCTTAGTCGGGAACTGGCTGGTTTAATATTGCCTCATGACCATTTTGGGTCTCATTTGGATGAACGTGGCGTTACAATTTATGAACATTTAGAAAGATCTAATTTCGAATTTGCAGGAAAAGTATTAGCTGAAGTATGGAGTTCAATGGAAATTGATGGCTATAATGTTAATGCAAAATATGTTGGGGCAGGTGAACAAGATCTTCCTGATTTTCCAGACATTAAATGGTATTCAGAACATGTGCGTGAAAGCCAATACTTGCTCCAAATTGTAAAATGTAGAAATACAGAATGCTGTCGTCCAAGAAGTGGACTATTTAGATTACTAGACAACAGGTTTCTTCCACCACCTGTAAAAGTAAAACAAACAGTTGATGACTTGGTTTTAGATGAAGGAGGGCAATTTCTTAATCTTCCAGTCAATTTAGCTCTACGCTTAAGTGCTTCACTCAAAGATTTCCTGCAAATGCCATACGATTATTTTTGTCCGACGGTACAATTGAGGCTATCAAGTCGAACATGCAAAACGTGTGGTCTTTATCATGCTTCCGTCAAGTCACTAAATCGTCACATCGAAAAGATCCATAAGAAAGTAAACACGCACACTGAAAGGAAAGTTAGACCTGTAAGAGTCGCTGCTCGTCGTGCTAATGAACTGATGTGCATTATTCAAAATTTAGAGCACCATGATGTTGAATGGCTCGATGAGAATGACGTAGACATTCCAAAATCGGATGAAAGCGAGCAGACTCACAACACTGAGCAGCAATCAAAGCAATCCAATGTCATCGAAAACTTAGAATCATGGATTCGGGTTTCATGGACTGAAGACTGTTAATTTGAATTTAATATATGTACTAAAAATTTAAAATAAGTTTGTTATGTTAGTAAGATATAATATTTTTGTCCTTTACTCTATGTTGAATACCGTTTCAGTAAAATATAATCTCTATCCTAAATCTATTTTCTTATTTTTCAAATTATAATTATAACATTATAAAATTAAAAAAACAATACATTAATTGACAAATGTTTACGTAAGCATGGGGGGAGGGGGTAAGAGCTTTGCTTACTTTTGCTGACAAGGGGGATGGGGGGGTAAATAATTGCAATAAATCTGCTTACGTAATACTTGAACGGCCCCTAATCTGGAAAAGTGTAGAAAGTTGATAATGATAATGGCACTACGAAATAAACGTTTTTCTTTTTCTAAAATTCTCATTTATATTAGGACTTAGAAAGGCAACGTGGGTGAAGATCCAGAACCTTCCTCTTATGGTTGGTGAGAGTAACATCATAATGTAAGTTATAATGTATATTGATCCACTACAATACTAAACGTTTGAATATTTCATTTTATCCTACATCTAACAATTTATAATATAGGAAAGATACCGTAGTTACCTTGACGAGGTTAGTGACAGCGAGTGACACGGCCTGCACCGGCCGCGCCAGATCCGGCATCGCGTTGCCATCTTCAGCTTCTTCATGGAGGATCACCAGACGAGACACCTGCAAAACAAAAAAGCTCGAAGTTTGACATACAAGTAGATATAGGACTCTTCTCATAAAACTACAGAATAATCTGCAAAAATTAGCACAATTTTATTTTTATTTTTTGTTGAAAAAGATAACGCCCGCACTAGGAATAAATCCTGTGTCGCGGGGGACTTTACAAACATACAACGGACACAAAGAACACCCAGACTCAGAACAACAATTTGTGGATCCCACAAAGTGTTGTCCCATGTAGGGCTTGAACCCACAACACTTGGCGAAGTAGAGTGCGGTGTGGCGACCGCTTACACCACTAGGCTAACCGTGCAGGCTAAAAATTTCACAACAGAAAAGTTACCGCAACTATTGAAGGTTCGGTTTTGGGCTCTGTTTCCATAGGGAGTCAATACTAACAGAAAAATTAAAACCTTTTATTTCTAAAACTATTTATCTCTTCGATGTAACTACGTGGAAAATAAAAGCTGTGGAAGACTGGTGATCATACTCATCAGAATATAACAATAGAAAATGTAATAACTATGACAGCACTCTTCTGTGAGGTCTGGGATCTCTAATCAGATCGAAAACTTGTATGATTGCCAGCGCAACTGTGGTTTCTAGGTTTTACATAATTTTACATTCCACCTATTCCTTGGTTTATGATGCTTACACTTACTTCTTCCAGACTCGTGTTATAAGTGTTGACATTATCTTATATAGCCCATAGGTCTAGGCTTGCTATCCTACTCAATTTTTCGCAATAACAAAAATCAAGTTCAAGCAACACAATCCGTATTTGACATTTAAAGTAAAACTATTAATAACAACAACAATCATATTCTTCACCTCTCCTTTGCCTTTTAAAGATAACTTGGACAAATAACTTTAAGAGCCTTATCTTAAACTTTCACTGCATGAGTGCAGAGATCGTCTCGTCCTAACATTCCACAGATAACTAAGTAGCAGAGCGGCGCGGCACTCATTATGAGTCAAGTCACGTAAACTGTCTCACTGTTTATGTACAAACGTGTGGTTTCAATAGCTTCAAATATTTTTTTTAATAAGCATTCGTTTACACGTTAATAGCACATTGTTTTAAAATTTATTAGTTGCCTAACGCAAGGTTGCTTTTAAGACCATACAGAATACCAAGTGCACCTTTCGTATCTAACAGTAGAACATGGTGAATATTAAAAGTATTGGTTTAAACAAGTGAAAATAAATACAGCTTCTTTAAATTATCAACTAAAAATTGCTTTTAGCTCAACCCACAGTATAGATCCATCTACGAGAACGGTACTTCACAGCTGGCCTTACTTCGCTGTCAAATATGTTTACACAACTAAAATCGTATAAAGTAGTGTATAGTTTATACAATATTAATACAAACCTATACAACACAGCCGTGGAGGCACGCGCAGATAGGCGCCTGTCACCGTATATGGCGTGTGTTCGTGCACAACCTCGAGCGCTACATCCATTCATATTTTTTGTACTCACTCGTACTACTGGATGTTTAGTTGTACAACAAATAGTATTATATACACTAGATTTGTGTCACGTCCAACTTACGTGACAATTTTAATAGTTTTTAGTATTCTACAAATACTTGTGGACGTACAAATGCAGGATTTAAGGCACAACAAATTTTTGTATGAAGCTCAGAAATGAATATTGACTCTATCGAGGATCGGTTTGACATGTCAGCTCTATAAACGTAGTGTTATTTTTTTCCGATAGAGAGATGGATCGGTGGCAGATTTCCATAAGGGGTGTGTATACGTTACCACCAAAGAGAGCCATCCGTCCATAAGCAGATTTCTGTTATTCGTACCTATCTAATTAGGTTTAAGTGAAAATGGACATTATGTTATTGAACATTTGCACACGAGTCGGTTACTTTACATATCGATCTATGTATATTGGTTACACTTTATTCAAAAATAAAATATCGTTACTTTATCTTATATTTTGGGTAAACAACACCAGTTATTTATAGAAACGTATCATTTCTAATAATTTTCCGTTAGTTCTATTTATCTTCATCGCTGTGCCAAAACCATTGTAAATCTTAAACAATTTCAAGCGCACATTCGTAACTCATATTACATCTATTGTTTCTTGTTGTTAATACGTTTTTCTCTATATTTTAGTACATATATTTAGGTTGTACCATAACACAAGGCTATTACTTTGCCTTACAATACAATCCCTCCAAAAGTTTTCAGAAGAAATCGAACCGACAAGACCGTCTAGTATCCACTATATAATGTTACTTTGTCATGATTTTTTTACTTATAACGTATTTTTGTGGTTTAAAATTAGAGGGCTACCCTTTACCATAATAACCATTTCCATTTCTACGTGACCTCGCCCACTACACTCAAATCCCTCTGTATGTTTTAAGCTTTATACTTTGCCATCTGGTCTTGTTATATATATCTCATACTTATATGTGATCATTGGCAATATATAATAAACTAGATAACAATACACTTGCACTTTATTACTTACATCGTCTCAATATTATAAGTAGTAAAATGGAGTGCTTCTGTCTACCCATCGTGAACTTATTTGGATACCAAAAACATATTTATGTACCAATGCCAGAGCCACGAATCGGACCAAATATCTAGTTTCAGATATTAAAAGCCACGAATCGGACCAAATATCTAGTTTCAGATATTAAAAAAAAACAACACTTGTACATATTAATTTGTACATATTACATAAAACCTAAAAAACTATTTCAACAAAGTGTTTGCAGTTTCATATTTAAAATAAAAGTAAAACCCTGGTATTAGCCTATGAACTATCTTAATGGCCTTTGTGTGCCCCCACTCAACAATAAAGCATTGTAATCTAGGGCAGACGACAAATATTAGTTTCTTTCGTTCGCTGCGTGACTTTTACGAATGACCCTCGGCTTAACGGCACCTATGCTGTGAGGGGATGGGCAGGAAAGGGCGCGGCATTTGTTTTACCCTGTGCTTTATACAACCTTGAAGACGGCTTGCAAAAAGTAAAGGCAGACCTTATAACTATGTTTATTTTCTTCAACATTTGGTTTATTGTCTTTTATTGACTAAATTAGTAAGATCCTACTTGGATTCCTTTTCACACACACTTTTTGACTAGTTGTAAATACGCTGATACATAGGATTAAAACTACCAACGGACAGAATCAAATTTTACTCGACCAAGCCTGAATTCAATCTCATATTACTTAATAATTCAGTCTGTGTATAAACGAAATATTGGAAGCGGCAAGACAGTCGTCAGAGTATCGACACGATCCAGTTTGCGGGTCAAGGTCTGGTGTCAAAACTAGCTTAGGTACAATATTTTGTGTCTAGATTTTACCGCAGTGAAACAAGATTTTTAGAGTCTGCCTCGGAAGTCAGTAAATACATATCGACATTTTATCTAGATGACGTGTTTTATATTTTACCCGATACTTTCGCTAGCAACTTCATAAGTAAAATTCCTGTTCTATTAAAGATTGGAAGTAATTTAGTACACAACAAATATTGAGTACTCATTTTCCTGTTGGTTTGGTTGGTAGTGAACCAGACTTTTCTCTTTTTTTTTCCTGCCTGCCAAACTGACTCCACTCTGCCTGATGAAAAGCATGAATAGAATCCAAACAGTTGTGGTCACCATACTCATTGCAAATGCAGACAATGCAGTGTGGTGACCCACACTATGGCGGCCTAGTGAGATGCTTTTTCACGTCAAGCTTACACAGTTACCACGATAACTGTCACCGCTGCATCAATGGACTTCCGGTCTCGCACTCACCAACGAAATACGACAGCACGGATGCTGGCGCTTTAGGTTGGTCTTCTGTGAGAGGGTAGTACTGCCCCGGTCGAGCCGGCTCGTTCGTGCTGAAATCAGCATGGCTCTACTACCTACAAGACTGGTACGAATAGGAAGCGTGGTTTTGGAAGCGAACCTGGACAAATAATTTCGACATCAGTTTCATTTGCGCTGTTAAGATGTAACAATATGCTTATCAAAAGTCTGTTATTAGTCCCTTATTAGTATCTTATTCAAGACTATTATTTAGGTTCAGACAAACATAAGTACTATATGATGGGGAGAAAAGGATTTTATTATACTTTAAAAATAAAAATTTCAAACATATAAACTTGATTGGCATTCGGAAGTGTTGGTATATGTATGTTAGGGTGTCCCTTAAATTTCAAGTTCGATATTTTTTTACGCATACCTTCTTAAAAGTTTCGTAATAACCCTATATTGTCTAGAAAAAAATATTAGTTCGATATATAAACGATAACCCGTGCCGACTTGCTATTTAAACTTATCGATACAAGTTGCTTAAGTACTGCCCAGTGACCTGTTACGACATGTTTTATTTGCCATTTCGTACGTGATTTTTGAGACTATTAGTGCTTCATTGTTTAGTGCGTAAACATGTCGGTGGAATTACGGAGTGATAAACAAAATATTTTTCTTATCGGATTGACTAGCTACCAAATAAATGGTGCAAAATTACCATCTAATCGACAAGTTCTCTCAGTCCTATTTTACAATATTCGTGAGGTTAAATTGACTGTTAGTGAAAGTGCAAATCTTGTGATTAGGGAGTGCATCATATATTGGGAAAAAGCAAGAATTCCAACAAGGGCATTTCCTAACTGCGTGAAGAAACTTATTGATTTATATCATGTTTGGAGAGAGTTGCAAAAAAATTGTAAGAAAACTCAGATTACGTTTAAGAGTCGTGAGAACAATTTTATAATTAATCTTGATAATTTGTTTGATATTGCACATGCTGATGCTTTTGAGAGAATGAAAATAGAGGAAGATAAATTATTTTTAATGAAACAGAGAGAGCCAGGTCGACCGGGATGCTTAGGTGGTGTAGATAAAAAATTGGCGGAAAAAGAACAAAGATCTAGACAACGACGATTGGAAGAAGAGGAAAGGATTGTAAGACAAAGAGAATCACTAGCTGTTGCATCTACTTCCACCACAAATAACTTAGACAGTGTAGAAGATTCAGACGAAGAACAGATCTTGAATTCTGAACTCAGCTTGCCGGACGTTCCCTGCCATGAACAAAGTTCAAAAAGAGGTAGAAAGAATCTTATAACACCTAAACTAGTTGCAGCTTTAGATCGATGCCAGTTAAGCATTAGAGATACCGTTTACATTCTTAATGCGGTGGTAGAAGCGCTTGGTCTGAGCAGCGATGATTTCTGTATTAACAAATCCTCGATTCAGCGAATTCGTACTGAAACTAAAAAATCAAGGGCAGAAGCAATAAAATCTAACTTCCAAAACAATGTACCCGACATAGTCACAGTCCATTGGGATGGAAAACTATTACCGGGGTTGGATGTACGGAGTTCAAAAGAAGAACGCTTGCCAGTTATAGCTTCATTTGACGATAGAGAGCAGCTTCTTGCAGTGCCGAAACTAGAAAGTTCTTCTGAAAAACATCAAGCGAAGGCTGTATCAGCAGCTCTCTTTGACTGGAACCTTTATGATAAAGTGCAAATAATGTGCTGCGACACAACAGCTTCCAATATGGGCCGTTTCAATGGAGCTTGTGCTATTTTGGAGCAAACTTTAGGAAGAGAATTGTTGCTTTTCGCCTGTCGTCATCATGTTTATGAATTGGTCCTAAAAGCTGTCTTTGAAACCAAGATTAAGCAAATTACTAGTAGCCCAGATATTCCGATGTTCAAAAAGTTCCAAGAAAATTGGAAAAACATTGATTGTACTAAAATTGAACCATCTCTTAATTTCGTAAAAGCACGGGTTGCCGAGACAGACATTCAAGCGTTGTTACTATTTTATAAGGCAGAATTAGATAAAGGTTTTGTAAGAGATGATTACCGCGAATTGGTCGAACTGTGCGTAATATTTTTAGGAGGAGACACAGAGGAAAAATTAAAACTAAGGCCCCCCGGAGCTATACATCAGGCACGCTGGATGGCGAGAGCGATCTATTCTTTAAAAATATGTTTACTTCAGTCACAATGCAGAGTAACTGCGAAGGACAAAAAGGCTCTACAAAATGTTTGCTTATTTCTCGTAATATTGTATATTAAACCTTGGCTCGATGTACAGTGGCGACCAAAGCACCTAATCAAGATTTGCGCTTCTTGAAGATGTTAAAAGAGTATGAAAAAGTTGACGCAACAATTTCTAAAGCTTCTATAAGCAAGTTCAGCCATCACTTGTGGTATTTATGTGAAGAGACAGTCATTCTATCACTATTTGATGATGAAGTTGACAACCAAACTAAGAAGAAGATGATTGCCAACTTCAACAGGGACAAAATCTCGGATTTTAGCAAACGTTATGACCCGTCGAAGGAAGAACTGACTCAAAAGTTGTTTGGTAAGTTAAATTGACTTTTTGTTGGATTTCAATTTCAATGTCCAATACTTATTTATTTATTTTCAAAATTGTTGTTGATTTTTATTTGTTATTTAACTTATTTTTCTTTTTTTTTAGACAAAGCACTGGATGATTTCGTATCGGAAAAGAGCAAACAATTTTTATCACGACTGCAGATCGACGACAGTTTTCTAAAGGAAGATGTATCTTCTTGGAATAACAATGCTGCTTTTCTGGAGGCTAAAAGAAGAATAAGTTATTTGAGAGTTGTAAATGATAGTGCTGAAAGGGCTGTTAAATTAATGCAAGATTTTAACGGAATTATCACGGCTAAAGAAGAACAAAAACAGTTCTTGCTGCGCTGTGTCCAGGAACATCTAAAATTGTATCCAGACTGTAAAAAAACTACTCTAAAAAGAAGTTACCCTGAATGATTCTTATTTCTTTATGTTTTTAATTAAAGATTAATGTTCATCTAATTTATTATTTAATTTTATTCACTTAATTCATTGCATTTATAGTGAAATTATAGCAGACTGAAATTTTAGGACAAAACACGTTTTTTACTAAACTTTGAAGCTCGGTCGGCACTGGTTGCAATTATGCTAGATTGATAAAATTTTATATTTAAGTATCTTATAGCATTAGTAAAAATTATAGAGGGTATGCATTTCGAAATTCGAAAAAAAAATTTTTTTTGTCATATAAGGGACACCCTAATGTATGTATATCCAGTTGATAAACACTTTTTATTAAAACGCCATCTTGCAGATGACACCTACGCGTGAAAATAAAGCGAATTAAAACTGGGTGTCGTAAGCGTTATCTTCAATATGTCCTCGGCCAAAGCAATGCGTGGGCAGTGACCATATGGTCGGTGACAGGTTCGTTCATAATTACCTATTATTTCAAGAAGCAAGAGTTCTACCTAATTTGAATTTGATACGAGTGGTAACAAGAATACTTTACAGCAGAGATCAGCTGAAACTAAAGTCACCATCACCGTCAGTCAGTCACCATGATCATCAGAAATGCTGAAGAGACCGTCTCAAAGGGATTTGCCGTTAACAGTACTAGAATAGAGAGTGGAACCTCCGCTCATCGTAACTTAACGTTTATGACGTATTTTACCCCTTCGGGTCATATTTTAGATCAGCCCCATACAAAGAATAATAATCCCATCCAAAGCATGAGAAAGCATGAATAGAATTCAAGAGCTGTGTTCACCATACTTATTGTGAATGTAGACAATGCAGTATGGTGACCCACACTATGGCGGCCTGGTGAGATGCTTTTCACGCCCCTCTTAAAAGACGCGAGATCGTAATGGGTGGGCAACACGTGCTTTGGTAGCGAGTTCGAGGCAAAGAATTTATAAAACGACAACTAGAAGTAGATTAAAAGGAACTTTTAAGATTTGTATACATTGTTAACGCTTGCTACCAGTTCAATGATTGTAAGTATAAATGAAATAATTATTCTAATTGCTTTGGTCTAGTAGTTAGTCGCACTGACTGCTAAGTCGGAGGCCGTGAGCTCGATCCCACCCATGACAAAAAAATTGTGCTGAGCACGATTATTTGGTCTGTCTAGGTGTAATTTACCTAATGCGTTCCCGGAGCTCCTCCCGACTGCCGAGGTAGGCCGCCGCGGGGTTTAGTGGGGTAGACCGGTTTTCCGGGAGTCCCACACATGCCCTTCGTCCCTCCGGAGGGTATGGTGCGAAAAGCTTTCCCCGCGTAAAAAGGTGTAATTTACCTATAATATTCATGTATTTAGAAAGTATTTAAGTATGTTTACCAGCAATCTGGTTACCATTTTTTTTTTTTTTTTTTTTAACGTGTGGAAACCCCCTCGGGCCGTCACCCCACCGGGGTTTACGGCGGGGTGGTGTGTCGGAATCGGACCGACTAAAACCACACGGTGTGCCACTCTGCGCCTGAGATAGGAGGGATCCGGGAACCGCTGCTGTTACGACATCCAGATCCCTCCCAGCGCCTGCCCGCTAAAGCGGGCACCATCTGCGGATAAACTCTCTATTTAGGCGACGTACGGCACACGCGCACATCACCTCCTCGCGGCTGGCCACTATAGCGGATGGAGGGGAAAACCCGTCCCGTCCACCCGCGGCCACACTCAAGGCGGCATGAGGCGCTGGTATGCGCGCCTCCGCCGCCCGGCTCGCCGGCGGCGAATTGGGTCCGAGTGGACATCGTCCTCCCGGGCCTTCTCCGCCGCCTCCTTCCGCGAAATTACGTCTTCGCAGAAGGTTGCGACCGCGGTAAAACAACTGTCGCTACCGGCCATGGAGCGTATGACGGCCGGCAGCGAGAGATCACCTCCAATAACTGCAGTGAGGACCCCACGCTGCGCCGCCCAAGCGGAACAAACCGCTAGCGTGTGCTGAGCCGAGTCCTCACTACAGTCGCAGTGGTGACAGGCGGGACTCAATTCCCTCCTGACGACCGAGTGCAGATACTTCCCGAAGCAACCGTGCCCGGAAAGGACCTGCGTCAGTCGGAAGGAAAGGGTCCCGTGCTGCCGCCCTGCCCACTCGGCGATGACCGGCTGGAGAGCCTCCACGGCGGCAAAGCCAGCACGTGGAGCCTCCAGCCGGGACGACCAACGAGCCATCGTGGCTCGACGAGCGGCCTCTCGCCACTCGCGTATCTCTACCGGCGGGGCCCGTATGCCACTACCCGCCCGGAAGTCAGCCGTTCGCCGGTAAACTTCGGCGAGCACTTCCGCCTCCAAATCCCACGGGGGAGTTCCGGCCAAGGCGCACGCCGCCTCCGTCGATACGGTGCGGTAACCACGTATGGCTCTAACCGCCAATATCCTCTGAGGGCGCCATAGGCGAGCCCTATTCTGAGCGGTCAGAGCCGCCGCCCACACCGGTAGTACAGGCTTTGCCTAATTTGTTTAACGTTTTTAATACTTCTATTATTTCAATCTAATAATTCTATTTATATAGTAATATAAATATCATTTGAAACTATTCATTCAAATACAACATGCATCTTTTTAACCTAATATCGATGTCTTTAATACCTTATTGTTCAAAGCTGAAGCAAAACATTAGTCATTGTGTTGTTGCGCAGCAATCGTCGTAACCACAATTAATTAGTCTTAATTCTGAATCTGTTTCTCAGTATTTATATGACCGCTATTTTATTGTAGCAAAATATAAACAAATAGGACCGCATTTGTAACATCTATTCATATCGCGACCTCATTTCAAATCTATCTTCTTCAGAATAGAGTTGGTGCAAGAGCTAATATATCTATGAGTAGATCACTATTCGAGAAAACAGTACTAGTAAGACGTAGTCTATGAAGTTCACAAATTCAGTATTTAGGCCTAGAGATAACTTTTAAGCTCATAGGATATACTAGATTACATTGGAATAATTAAACATTACCTTATGTTAATAAAAGTGCACTGGCAACTCATGTATTCTAATAGCGGGTGAAACTGTATAAATTTAGAATGGACACACAGTTAATAGCATAGCTAACTATTAAAAGAAATAAAGTTAAATAACTAATTCTTATTTATATTGTATATGAACGCACCTATCTCGAGAACTGCTATTACAATTTTCAATAATATTGCTCTTACTCAAGAATTTGTATATTATTTTTGTTTTTGTGTTTTTTTAAACAAACTACACATATCAGAATCATATTATAAGCTATAAATGGTTATGATAGAGAATAGCTAGAATAAAATAATGAAATACAACTGGCAACACCGTCGTAAAGGTTGCATGTTGACTTTGGCTCCAACGCAATCAATCTGTATTTATGGGCATTGCGCAAACAAATAATCATTTGGTAGTTTTATGTACAGGCGAAGGACTATATTAGGTAAACTTTACTTTTATAGCTTATTGATGACAACATTTGATAAATAACGCCTACACTGTTATTGCCTAATTTCTACTAGTCAAGTTACTTTATTATACGCAGCAATTTCACATATATTTTTTTTGTTAAGAAACGGCAAGAAAATTAAAAAGAAAATTACGAGTTTAAATAAAAAACCGTACGTGTTATTTAATATCATTATCAAAACCCTTGCAACTGTCTAAAAGTAGGTTTAACTTCTTTGTTTTCTTTTAAAAATGTTTTTTAATTTGATAACCTACAAAGTGACTCTTCTCTGCCTGATGGAAAGCATGAATAGAATCCAAAGCTTGTAGTCACCATAGTCATTGCGAATGCTGACAATGTATTATGGTGACCCACACCATGGTGGCCTATTAAGATGCTTTTTTACGCCTCACTTGGGGACGTAAAAGGCATGACAGTCATCGTAGCATTGTATTGCACACACTTACTACGGCAACTGTCACCCCTGTATCAATGGGCCTCCGGTCTCGATAAATAAAATTAACAATGATTACCATAACTGTTTTTATTGTTAATTTAAACTTATTCTAAGCTATAACAACGAAACAACATGGTATATGCATAGCCACTGACTCAATCGAATAGAAATATTATCAGTGTTGCAAGATTCAACTATGAAAATTGCAGCAACGTGAAAACAGTAGGATTGATAACACGCTCTACGATTATAAGCGAGCGGTTATTGGGGTCTATGAACGTAATAAATACAACACTCGCTCCTTCCTCTTGTGACGATTACCATGTAACAACCAATAACATAATTCAATATCATCTCACAAAGGCACAACATCAACCGTTGGGTCTTTGTCCGCCAGTCAGACCCCTAACTTTTTTTCTTATGAAGAGCCTGCCAAAGTGACTCTACTCTGCCTGATGGAAAGCATGAATAGAATCCAAAGAGTTGTGGTCACCATACTCATTGCAAATGCAGACAATGCTGTGTGGTGACCTCCACTATGGCGGCCTAGTGAGATGCTTTTTCACGCCATGCTTTGGGACGTAAAAGGCATGACAGTCATCGTGGCAGTGTAAGCCTCACATAGTTATCACGATAACTGTCACCCCTGCATCAATGGGCCTCCGGTCTCGCACTCACCAACGAAACACGACAGCACGGATGCTGGCGCTTTAGATTGGTCTTCTGTGGGAGGGTAGTACTGCCCCCGTCGAGCCGGCCCGCTCGTGCTGAAATCAGCGTGGCTCTACTACCTTAAAAAAACCTGGTCGGAGGACTCTTCTATTTTATTAAAGAGATTTAACTCGTGTACTTCCACTCTTTGCTGAAATCTCCTTACTCCTCAGCAGTATTACGCTCGACTTACTTTGCTTCTCTTTGTGATATTTGCATCTATCTAGCAGCTGTTGCACATATAAAACTTCAGTTCTACGTTACATAAATTTGTGTAGGTAGGCATATGAATAAAACTTTCAGAATTATAGTAACTAATAAAGCAAAGTAGTTTAGGCATATCTAATCTGTATTTATAAACTTAGCGTTTTGCATAACTACAATTAACTCCTAATTACAATATGATACCAGTCTTCTTCTTTCCATGAAACTAACTATCAATTCTATCAATGATCCATACATAATTTTTTAATTCGAGACAAGCCATTAGGACTGTCGCTCTTCATGTAAAACATCAACCTTCATTGGAGTAAAAATAAAAAAAAACCTGAAATGTGTCGAAACTAAACGCGCCACAGAGAGTGCGCGAAAGCTATAACAAACAGGCAATGAGTCAATGTTTAAAATTAGTATTTGAATTTTATCACCTGGCAACATTATCGTTGTGTATACTGTCAACATTGCATGTTAGTGTATTAACGGAGTAAACGACTCAAATTTGAAGGTCATGTTTTACAAACAATTCAACTACCTACTAAACTACCTCGGTGGCACAGCGGGAGCGAACGCGACCTTTGTACTTGAGGTCTCAGGTTCGATGCCTGGGTCGAATTAAATGTTTGTATGATCTGCAAATATTTGTTTCGGAGTTTGGGTGTTTTCTATGCATGATATGTATGTATTTACAAAAAAAAATGTATATAAGTATTCTATCAGTCAGTCTAGTTATCATAGCACAAGCTCTGCTTTGTTTGAAACTAGATGACGTTGTGTCAAATGTCTGAAATATTTATTTATTTATTATTATTATACATATAAATATATTTATGTTGTCCCTTCCTCTAGAAATAGAACCTCTGTCTTGCGTACTGACTTCCAGAGAATAGGTAGGTAGGTAGGCTTAAATGATAATACGAGTACATGATGCTGATTACTATTGAATTAATGTAGAGATATCTGCACACTATGGGCTTGCAAATTTCATATTGCATCTGTAATGATAGTATATAGTATAGTAATTAATAAATAAATATTTTAAAAGTGCACAAACATGGACATAGTCTGAAATGTCTCATTAGTTTCAGCTTTAAATTTGTATTTTATTACCTACATCTTTAACTTGTCTTATTTTAAAACTTTTTTTTAATTTAATAAAACAATCTATGAATATGTATACAACGCCGACTAGGTGCCTATATGGATAAACCCAGACAGCAAAGAGTAAAAAGGTTAATACCAATGTCGGGCCAGACTGAAGCCCGCAGTTTATTTATAGAACCGGGATGTGCAGGATGAATACATAATGGTTTGTCCACTTCGCAACTATGTAACTATGTTTTAGTGTTCGTTATGAGGACAAAATGGTCGATTGTTTTCAGTATAAGATATAAATCTTTTAAAACTACATACATTGGAAGTCTTTAATACTTGCAAGACATTAGATGGATTTAGTCCAAGTCTCAATAAAATATGTCTGTCTTCGTTTATTTTTATTTTACATCAACTGATTGCCCGACAACACGTACAGTAATTATGAGAAATTTAAATAAATTTGAACAAGTCCTATAATTATTATAGTATTTGTAGCTGCGATTATTGTTATACATTTCAGGGTTATTAGTCTAAAACTCTTTTATACAATGAATCATTTCTACTAAGTATTTTTATGAGATAACAAGTTAGTGTCTTTTCGGATAACATAAACATGAATGCAAACAAAATACCGGCAATCGTTAAGGATTATTCAAATACATAAATGTTCTGGAACCCGTTATTTGAAAGTGATGCCTGTTACTCGTGTGTTTTTGTCATTATGTCTGTCATGTTTACGTGACACAATAAATTAGTATACACCATAATAACTGAAGTGGTCTTACGCAAGACTTCAATGGATTATAAATTGTACCCTTGTGAGTCTTTGTAGCTGGATATTTGTAATAGCAAAATTAGCTTGATTAAATGTCGTAATATGTCGCTCACAAAACATCAGAGTGTGAAGTTTACAAATAATTTACATGTTCAAGCAGGACTAAATCAGTCTACAATAATAGCTTTACATTATCAACATTACAAACATAAAGTCAATGTATAGTTCCTTAGCTGAAGATAGCATTAAATGAAGTCTAACTCAAACGAAACAACAGATTTCTACTTTTACTACACACGGTGCATTAGAGGACAATGTGCATTCAATGCTAGTTTAACGAATGATGCGCATGCGATTGCGATGTCACATGCGCATTGGATGATAGGAGCTTTCATAGCACTTGCTGTCTCTCTGTCTATTGGTTTTATGACTGGTATTATCGATTCGACATCCATGTTCATTATTACTCACTATAACTCTAGCGACACATTCTAAGTTGTTTAAGTACTGATTTTTTTTTTGAATGCATCATAATTTTGTAATGGCGTATCGTATACAACTGGACTGTATATTGGATGCCCAATGCACCAAAGGTTTGTCATAGAAAAGACATTTGATGTTTAAAAACAAATACTTGTTACTACAAGGGCTCGAGCGAACAAACCTTGAAACGACCTCCACTCAGTGTGTGGTGACATGGCGATCCGTTCCATGGCAGAAATAACTTCGGATACGCGCGCGGTTGCGCACCTGCCCTAATTACACACGTGGCGTTCAGGAATATTAGTCGTGGTCAGTTGGACTCGGCGAGATTTCTCAATCTTTGAACTCTATTATGTGCAGAGTATTTTTATGACAGAAACGTATGGGCAGTGACGAAGTCAAAATTCGTCACAACGAGGTTTTAGGAACACTTTTATTACTAGACACATGGCTAGACAAAGCACTAACATTATATTAGGGGAAAATGAGCAACGGCACGTCATATTTGCGGCAGTAAGACCCGTTATGAGGAATTGGATCGAGAGGCATTACAGGACCCCCTCATACTAGCTGACGCAGGTGATCACCGGAAAAGGATGCTTCAGAGATGACCTGAAGCATTATTTTCCAATGATCGAGTACTACAGAAAACTCAAGCGCCAAAGATCGTAAAACGATCTCCGACCTTCATAGACGTAAGCCTGAGGGGACAGGTGAAGCCGATCACCATAGCACAAGCAGGTCGGGATGGCAGTGCGAGGGGTACGTGCCCTTTTGGGGGCAGAAAAGATATATCGGGGTTCCAATGCAGGAGAGAATAACTTGCATGCCGTAGGTAGCCCGAAGTACGTCGGGGTTTCAGGGATTTCTTTTCTAGGGTACACCTGGTTCCCTGGCTACTAGTATCCGAGACGACGTGTGAGTTTTGTTCAGTTCGAGTTAGACATAGGTGCTATTAGGGGGCATTGCCGCATAAAACAAAAGTGAAACCAGGCACAAATCCTATTAAACAGAGCTAAATGCAGTGACTTACATTCGACTCACGCCAATAGTCTCATTTTAAACTCTCTTTTTACATATTTTGATAATTATACTGTTAATAGTTGTTATTAAACACTAGCACACTCAATTTACAAGGACGGAAACATATTCTAAAACTCAATAAAAATGGTCATTCGAAAAATATTAGGGAACCCTAGCATATTCGAACCATGCATGCATAACAAGTATGAAAAAATGAAAACCCAAGGTGAAGATAAATACCTGTCAGTACACAATGTCAGTCATCGAACCCGCGACTACATGGTCTACAGCACATAATGGAGTATTGTGTAAGTGATGATTTCATTTTCTTACAGCTGACAACTGAGCCATCACATTACACACAATTATCATTTATTATACATGACGACTGAACCTTGTCACCTTTTTGATATTCTAGGATTGCCTGTTATAAATCAAAACACCTATAAAATATATTATATGTTAGCATACTTGCATAATAGGTTTTTCTTGCCTGTAGAACGCTAATGAAGAGGTGTTTTAAGTGTATCTTTAACTCGTGTAAGTGTAAGAATGTTTGTAACATTACTATACCTAGTAAACGGATGAACCGATTTGGATTAAGTTTTTTTTACTTGAGTGAATTTGATCGAGTTTTTAACTATGATTAAAAAAATTCTGTCCAGTATTTTGTCATCAACTCCCTCCAAATAGTTTGATCAATTTGAAGTTTAGTAACCTATGATTATGGTGACGTTCTAATTTTGTAGTTTAACTTCGTGCAGCTACATCTACAGATACCTAACTCCTTACCAAGTTATAGCAGAGATAGGTATTACGACTAGACTGATACGCACGCTGCTTAGCTCTTAATAAATAAAGATAAAACTGTATTTTTACGTTCCTTACTTGTTTTCGAGTCCATATATTTGTTTTTATTCAGATAAGTTTATTGTAAGTAGTCCGAATTGTAAAAGCAAGGTACCTCTTTGATGTTACTTGCGAGTATTCATAATAGATTTGAATTGCCAGCAGATTTCAACCGCAACCTTAAGGAATAGTGTATATTTTTTTACAATGACATTATTTGATAAGGATACAATAAGATTAGCACGGTGGTATGGATTGATACATCGTCTGAAACTGCGTTCCTATTAGAGATGTGCGAGGATGCAACGCGACTGGGTGTTTAAATGTTTTTCACATGAAGTTAAAAAGGAAAGAGGATGTCATGTCATTTTGTTGCTACAGTCTATCAATCTACTATATTTTTAGAGGCATTATGCAAAAGACAATTGTAAACAATTTTATAAAAACAATACGAAATAAAAGATATTTTATCAGACCTTGTGGAAATAAGCTTTATTTCGCACAAATTTTTGGTATGGTACCAGACCCTTTTTTTTTTTTTTTTTTTAACGTGTGGAAACCCCCTCGGCCGTCACCTCACCGGGGTTTACGGCGGGGTGGTGTGTCGGAATCGGACCGACTAAAACCACACGGTGTGCCACTCTGCGCCTGAGATAGGAGGGATCCGGGAACCGCTGCTATTACGACATCCAGATCCCTCCTACCGCCTGCCCGCCAAAGCGGGCACCATCTGCGGATAAACTCTCTATATAGGCGACGTACGGCACACGCGCACGTCACCTCCTCGCGGCTGGCCACTATAGCGGATGGAGGGGAAAAACCCGTCCCGTCCACCCGCGGCCACACTCAAGGCGGCATGAGGCGCTGGTATGCGCGCCTCCGCCGCCCGGCTCGCCGGCGGCGAATTGGGTCCGAGTGGATATCGTCCTCCCGGGCCTTCTCCGCCGCCTCCTTCCGCGAAATTACGTCTTCGCAGAAGGTTGCGACCGCGGTAAAACAACTGTCGCTACCGGCCATGGAGCGTATGACGGCCGGTAGCGAGAGATCTCCTCCAATAACTGCAGTGAGGACCCCACGCTGTGCCGCCCAGGCGGAACAAACCGCCAGAGTGTGCTGAGCCGAGTCCTCACTGCAGTCGCAGTGGTGACAGGCGGGACTCAATTCCCTCCTGTCGACCGAGTGCAGATACTTACCGAAGCAACCGTGCCCGGAAAGGACCTGCGTCAGTCGGAAGGAAAGGGTCCCGTGCTGCCGCCCTGCCCACTCAGCGATGACCGGCTGGAGAGCCTCCACGGCGGCAAAGCCAGCACGTGGAGCCTCCAGCCGGGACGACCAACGAGCCATTGTGGCTCGACGAGCGGCCTCTCGCCACTCGCGTATCTCTTCGGGCGGGGGCCGCATGTCGCTACCCGCCCGGAAGTCAACCGTCCGACAATAAACTTCGGCGAGCACTTCTGCCTCCAAATCCCACGGGGGAGTTCCGGCCAAGGCGCACGCCGCCTCCGTCGATACGGTGCGGTAACCGCGTATGGCTCTAACCGCCAATATCCTCTGAGGGCGCCAGAGGCGAGCCCTATTCTGGGCGGTCAGAGCCGCCGCCCACGCCGGTGCACCATACAGCGCCATTGACTGGACAACCCCCGTGTATAGCCATCTCGTCGCGACGCTAGCTCCACCCAGATTGGGCAAAAGTCGCCCAAGGGCAGAAGCAGCGCCGACCAGCTTTGGAGAAAGCTGTCGGAAGTGCTTGTCGAAGAGCCACCTGCCGTCGAGGATCAGGCCCAGATACTTCATCTGGGCCTGAACCGGTACGAGGACCGAATTGACCACGATGGAGGCGCCGGAGGGTGGACCACGACGGGGCCCATGGAACAAAAGGGCCTCCGTCTTGTCCAGGGCCACCCGTAAACCCAGCGCCTCAATTCGCCCGACCACCAGAGAGACACCCGTGGTGGCCAGGCGCGCCGCCTCTTGAAAGTTCATCCCCTGGGCCGCGACCAATGTGTCATCTGCGTAAGAAATTATGCCCAGCCCGGGGGGAAAACGACCTCGAAGGGCCCAGTCGTATCCCATGTTCCACAGGAGTGGTCCGAGGACAGACCCCTGTGGAACACCGCACGACATGAGCCGCCGCCTCAGAACACCGTCTCGGTCCTCGTACATGACGGTACGCTCCTCAAGATAGTCTGCCACAAGCCGCCTCGGGTACTTTGGCACCCCATGGTAGTGGAGTGCTTCCCTGATGCAGCTAAATGGCAGACTATTAAATGCGTTGGCGATGTCCAACGACACCGCCAACAGCACGCCGCCACAGCTCACCGCCTCTTCGGTAACGGCCCTCAGGCGCAACACGGCATCGACTGTCGAACGCCCCGCCCGAAAACCAAATTGGGCGTCCGACAGATCGGGGCCCACCTCGCAGAGGTGCCGGACGATGCGGGCAGAGAGTAGCCTCTCAAACAGTTTACCCGCCTCGTCCAGCAACACGATGGGCCTATAGGCCGCTACCGATTCGGCGGGCCGTCCCGGATGGTACCAGACCCTTAAGCCAAGGTACAAGCGTTTCGTGTCGACTCTCTTTCTACAACCGTTAACGCCTCTTGTATTATTACCTAATATTTTGTTTTGACCACGCGACCTAGCAATAAGAGACTTCATTCATTGTTAGTTTTCTAATAACATTTACGTTTGTAGAATGTCAACTTGACTAGGGGGCAGCTGTCGCTAGTGAAAACACTCACGATTTGTCCATCATGTTTTGTCTAACAATATATTCTACGAACGCTAAAAAATGTTGCCACATGAAAACAGCATAAGTTCCGAATACAAGACTAAACAATGTATTTATAACAAGTTCGCGAATGTTGTCTGATGCATCTTTGGATTTAGACCAATATCTGCTATTTACACTCGCTGTATGTTCTAATTATTCTCGCTCTTTGCGTTTAGAGGGTTGCACCACTTTCACTTCCCTTGAAAATGGAGAAGTCTTGCATAATAACAATTTTACACATCTTACACAGGGTCATCTGATTCCAAACTAAACAGAACCTACGCTATAGTAATCAGATTGCAGATAAAAATATTTATATACCTCTAAATACATATATATTAAAGGTAAATTTTAACCAGACGGAGAACAAATCATCGTTCTCATCATACAAATATTTATCCTGGGTGGGAATCGAACCCACGTCCTCAGCTTAGCAGTCAGAATCACTTCATTGCTAACAGGGGGTTTATACGAGTATATAATTTCAATTATCTTTGTTCTAAGAACTCATAGTTGCCCAATCTATTCGGATTTATTTGCCAAATTGGACGGATGTAGATCGGTTGGCCTTACGAGGCATGATGACGGTAACATTGCAACCGTGTGACCACAAGATCAGGGTCAGAGTGACCTGATCGGAATGTAAGTTTGTGATCAAGTAATGATAGCGTTCATTCTCTTTAACATAACTATACGGATTTGCATACATACCAGGACTTTATGGCTAAAGGCGCAAAACCATAATTCATAGTTTTACATCTATATAACTCTCTCTGATACTCCATAAAAATATCATGTATCTTTAAAGACAAAACAGCTGACAAAGCCTTTTTTTTTTCAAAACTTTTAAAGGGGAACATTATTTCACACATTATTTTTGTGAAACTTTGCTTATGCAGCGTACACAAAGGAAGCTCCTCTCAAAAGAAATAATTTTCCCCAGTTTCTGCAACATATTTCATTGATACACTCCTTTTGGTGGGAGCCTCATGTTATTTAGCCTCCCTCAATAAAAGGATTATCGTCATTATCATCAACCCATTGCTTCCTTAGGGCTTTTTACATACAGTCACTACCGGCCCTCTTACGCCCCCATGAGGCCCACATTTCTTCATCCGTCTTCATTTTAAATTTAAACACTTTATAACCTTCCATGTGCATATTAGAGTTGTTAACACACTTTCAATTGATCAGTTTCAATGATCTATCACACAAGAACAATCAAAATATGAATTAAAAGTTATAAATAAAATGATTAAGTAATGAATGCATCCAACCTTGTGGCATCATCCTTGACCTCCTGATAAGATAGCACTTCACTTGATAATGCAAGATAAACAAACCAATAAACATTGTTTTGGTTTTGTGAAAAAAGTGTGTGTGTGTGCAAGTGTCAGGTCCAGTTACAGGGAAGAATAGAAAAAGAAGAGTTGTTTGGTACATCCTCAATTAAGGGGGGGGTAAGGTATTAAATTTTTTTTTTTTCAATTTGTTTTTATTTTTCTAATTGATTGCACAATATGTCAAGAATATTGTGTTAAAATTTCAAGTCGATTGAAGCAAAATTGACGAAGTTATGAGTAAGCGTCCGTTGCTCCGGGATGAGGTTTTATACCTGACCGACAGCTGCGTGACGCACTCACCCGGCCCAAACAAAACCAGACGGGTCTGTTCAGGTAGAGTCAAGAATATTCGAGGCATGGTATATACATCAGTTAAACACTGTATGCCGTGCTGAGCAGTAACAAGTAACAGGGGCCCCTTAAGTCCAATAATCTGTTAGAACTTCACTGATGGTACACTATATCTAGGCTTTGGTATCTCCTTTCAGCGTTTTGATACCATTCAATTCATTTTGGTTTAGTCAGTATGTATTATGGCTAATGTAGGTTGATCTTTACCAATTTTATGTAAATACTGTCATTATATTTACATTACACTGTACATTTAAAACAACTTTGCATCTTTTGCATCTTATTTCTACACCACCTATGGGACTCTGGGCATTAAATTAAATTTGACAGCATGGATGACATAGTTGTTAGAAAGTCAACTAGCCACTTCCTATTGCTCCAGTGTTTTTCGTCTATTTCATGTATAATTTCAAAGTCCCTTATGACACAGGATTTACTCCCAATTATATAAAGTAATAATAATAGTCTACGAAATCAGAAGGTATTGATGCACTTCAAAAATCTTGATAAACTATAAGACTTGTCAAATGGTAGTGTGATCTGATTGTTAGTTAATAAACGTGACTCATATTCATAGAATTGCATCTAGTCAAACAAAATGTAAATTGGTGCATAAGGTTCGCACCAAGAACCCAGGGCCCTAAGTACTTACAAGCAAAGCACCTGCTGATCAACGTAAGAGGTTCTGGCAAACAAAACATCCTAATTAGCAGCAGCAGACGCACCGCCTTTTACGTGTGATCAAAACATCTTTTTGCTGATGTGGGCCTTTAATATACCTCTGCCCACCTGCCCAGATAAATAATCGTAATATTCTTTTTTTTATATATTAAGAGCCTGCCAAAGAGATTCTACTCTTGGATGGTGGAAAGCATGAATAGAATCCAAGAGTTGTAGTCACTACAGTCATTGAAAATGCAGACAACGCAGTGTGGTGACCCACACTATGGTGGCCTTGTGAGATGCTTTTTGACACCCCGCTTGGGGACGTAAAAGGCATGACAGTCATCGTGACAGTGTAAGGCTTACACAGTTACCACGATAGCTGTTACCCCTGCATCAATGAGCCTCCGGTCTCACACTCACCAACGAAACACGACAGCACGGATGCTGGCGCTTTAGGTTGGTCTTCTATGAGAGGATAGTACTGCCCCGGTCGAGCCGGCTCGCTCGTGCTGAAATCAACGTGGCTCTACTACCTAGCAAATATATGAATGTATATAAATAGGTGCACAAATATAATATATTCAGATTACAGACTTTGCATTGGCAATGGTTACATTCAAACTTAATTCCCATACATTCACATTATGTCATAAAATCCAGAAGTTAAAAAATTTATGTTTCATGGTTAATGTACTACTAAAGAGCCCAGAATTCCCTCGAAATATCTAATCTAGATATGATTATGCAACATTAACATAAATTATGCTTGGTCAAAAAAAAACGCTTTTTACATGTAAAATAAAAACTTTTGCCTAGTTATGTTTAGGACAAGGATAAGGTAAATAAATTAGAATATTTCAAATAAAAATAATTTCTTTTGTAATTAGAGTTAATTAAATTTTAGAATTTCTAGTTTTAAAAAGAAAAAAAGAAACGAGTTCTCCTGTTAAATTGTAATATTAATATCATTATCATCATCATCAACAGCATTTTACAGTCCACTGCTGGACATAGGCCTCTCCTTAGTAATGAGGTTTTGGCTTACTATACCACACTGGCTAGACAGACGGGTTGGCATAAGGTTTGTTTCAAGTTTTCCTTCTCTTTGTAATGATATTTTCCTGAATAGTTTGTACCCTTAGTCGCCTCTTACGACAACATTAGTCTAAATGTTATGAATGTAATGATTTCCATCAATATTATGGTTCGGGCATGTCTAATTGCAACTTTTAACAGTAATCCAATAGCATATTTGGACTCTAATTGGCAGTATATTGTTTTTTGGTAGAAGTCTAATGTCAGGATCTGATGAAGGAATCCCAGAGACATCCAAGGTAATTGCGTTTACCTATATAGCTAGAGAAACACGTTGTCGGTCCTATTGTATTTGAGGTAAATGTTAATGGTTAAAATGTACTTTCAACAGCATATTACAGCTTAAGACCTTATAAATAGCAACACAGCTCTGCAACACTACTTCTATAGTCGTTTGATCGATGATTTCCTAGAAAAAATTACAAGAAAGTGAAAGATGTCCACATTGACTTTTGCAAATCAGTAAGCTTTTCTTCACATCATCATCAATTTTCTGATTTGAGAGCCAACAAATATTTTCAATATTTTCAATTTAACATAAGCCATTTCCCTCCACTCCTGTCCATAGGTTTTACGAAGTCTTTCATGAGCCAAAGTTTTACATGTAAAGGTGATAAATATTTATTATCAAGCTGTACCAATGAAGGGTTTTTAAGGTTTTTTGTAGAAAACTAACAGATTGCATTTGGAGTCAGTCTTTTCTAAAAATGTTTTTTTTTTTAGCTCTGCTGTCCCACTCGCAAATAAAACAACAATGTTTTGCATATGCTAGCTGTAATTCTTAAACCCAGTAAGAAAACCCACATATGTAACATAACAGAATCCTCACTTTATCTTGTTGTCCGATGGCAAAGTCAAAATACTGTCCATAGGTATAACTTAG
This sequence comes from Hypercompe scribonia, assembly GCA_949316085.1. Lineage (NCBI taxonomy): Eukaryota > Metazoa > Arthropoda > Insecta > Lepidoptera > Erebidae > Hypercompe > Hypercompe scribonia. The sequence continues at coordinate 13,447,446 of OX438993.1, forward strand.
TTATAGTGTCAAATTCTTTAGCTCAGTTCAAAAGTTAATAGCACCACAAATGTAACAAAACTTTTCAACATCATTTTTTCACTATTAACACACATTATTAAGAGATGACTAAGCTTACAAAAGAACTATGACATTGTCGCTAATAAGTCTCTACATTTTTAAAGTAGATACTAATTGAAATAAACAAAATGCTTACATCTTGAATTGGATATCAGAACGTGATTATTATTTATAAAATTCGTAAGCTGGAGGTGTTTTATGTAAAATATTCAAATATTTCTAAAATTAAGAAGGTTATAACTGAGAATGAAGTCCGGACATAACAAAACTAGTAAGTACTATGCAAAATACATTACTAAAATAACTACACTATTTGATACACACACACATAAGAAAAGAAGAATAAAACTTAAACAAAAAAAAATTGATTCAATACAATTCGAATTTCAAATCTTGAAAAAATATTTGTATTAAAGTTTTTAACTAGGCATAAATTAGTCACCCTCTACTTCTAACAAACTGTAAATCATAAAATTCCTTCCAGAGTATCAACTAATATAAAACCAGCAACGACTGAATCACTTTACACATCTCAATACCAAGGTTAAACAGCACACCATACGATATCCAACTTGTCTGGCTAGAGACAAGTTAAGGCATAGCGCCGCGCACTACCAAATATAGCCATTTCTATCACATTCTTGACACTTTAATCACTACTATGACATAATACACCGATAATACAGTAAACGATCGTGGTAAACAATAATCTACAAATCTTACACCTACACCGTAAACTATTTGTACAACATTTAACAATCTATAAATAATTGCGAGATTCTCACCTGTTGAGCGACAGGCTCCAAAATACTTTCGATAATCTTCGTGTGAAACACCGGCATTATGGATTTTGTATAAACGACACTTAAATTACATTAATAAAACACGAATAACAATGATCTCACACAATATTCACAAAATAAAAATAACACAACCGAACGAGATGAAAGACTGAAAAATACTAGCGATTAGAGTTGCGCTGCGCTCTCGATAGTATTTGAATCGAAAGCATAACACATCGAAAATTCGAAACCGATACAATAGAGTGGTGTCATGCCTAGTTTCAACTACTTTTTTTTCGAATTCTACTGTCTATAAAGCGATAATGAAGTAATCTTTTCTTTAGTATAATAAAGTTTTTTGTACGTCCATGTCTTAGGTTTCTTAAGCTTTATGTTAAGGCTCGTTTTAATGGGCTATCAACACAAAGCAATTCTTTAACTAAGGTTATCACAGAAACAGTTCATTTGTAGTTGAACATTTGCCGCTATGAAAATTTTTCTAATAAGACTTTTAGAAATGGGAATTATGTGACAAGTAATAAAATTGGAAATCTTCTAAAAATTACTGAAGGTATAAAGTTTGTATCATAATTAGTAGTTCTAAATATGATCATGCCTTTAATAGTTTTATTTTTATGGGATGTGTGGTGTCAGAACTCAATGTAACGCTTCTGTGAATAATATCGTAACTATAAATATAATAGTTTAAAAATTTTTAATGACTTCAGTGCGCCGTGATAAAGTGGTGAATATAATAAGCTGTATTCTTCATTCTTTAATTTGCCACCTTTGCCATTTTTTCTGGAAATTGTAATAGAATCAATGATAAATATATCTACTTATTGTAATATTTCATAATGAATATTTCAAATTGTGTTAATTGTGTTAATTTTTAAATTCATAAATGACAGAGTTCTAAATTATATTATAGATAAACGTGACTAAATACAGCCTAATTAAAAATATACTTTAGAAATCGGCCAAAAAGTACGAGGTAAAACTATGTATATTTCGGGATTGAAATGTAAAAAGTATCGGCCCTCAAATGTTCCAGTCGCATCAGTGTAAGATGCTATTTTTCAATGATAATCACTCCATTGCGTTATTCTCATAATATATTTATTAACTCTTAAGTACTTCATTCAAATTATTTTAAAATAACCAATATGAAGGTAAAGTGTACCTGGATATTCCATATTGATCTAAATTCGGTTAATACATATAAGACTTCATGAATTCAGAAATATTTGCTGAGATTTTGTCGTCCTTCATTCATTTATTTATAAAAGGGTTGTCAAAATTAATATGCAAAAAAAAAAAACAGTATTTCTGTAATCAAATTTCTATTACGCAATCAACATTATAAATAAATCTTATATCTATCAAGTCTTTAAAATGACGTGCGAATAGACAAAGTTGTTTTTTACACTGGGCTAGAAAATAGGTACAGCCACTTACACAATTAAACTTCAACAAGGATCGTAGGTGGTAGCTTTAATCGAACAATCGTTGTTGTAGCTAACTACTTAAGTATTTATAACACATAATATTTACAAATTAACTATATAAAGTCATAATATAAACATTTTAAAATTATACAACTAATATCAGCTAAGTTCGTCGAAGAACGTATACCAATTTACTAACAATTTTAAATATTATCAATGGAATAATCTCGACTAGGTTTTGTAATTTTTTATGTGATAAATTATAATATTATGTCAAACGGCAAAAAATGCTCTAATAATTTTGTTAGGCGCTATCGAATAATTCCAATTTATTGCGTTAAATCGCATTAGTAACAAGCAGCTTTTCATGGAATATCAAGACTTCATTTGTAATTGTAGTATTACGAAATGGGTACCGTACTTACTTAGATAGTTAGTAGTTTTAAAATAACTTTTGGAGATTTATGAATTTAATATTTTTATTACAAAATTCAGATAAAATGTTAAGTACATAGTCTTAGTTACGAAAGTCAACGTTCTTCAACGGACTCGAATTTAGTTTTTGGTTGATGGATATAATATCACAAAATATGAACTGTGCACACGATTGGGATGTGAGATCACTGTGCATTAAAACAGGTCCTGTGCGAGCTTTTATCGAGTTACCCATATACTTACATGTAGGCATCTAGTATATTTTCGATGTTTTTTTTTTTATAATTTCGCTATTTACATAATTTACTTTGTAGACCCGTGAACGAACTTGTCTGTAAAATTTATTATAGTTCTAAATTTGCAACTATCATCAGACACATGTATTTCAAAATAATTTAACTATTATTAATATACAATACTATTAGTGCTATAATAAATAAAGAGTTAATTTTAATTGAGATTCTAAATAAACTCAAGTCACGGTTTAGCATTTAATACTGATTTTCTTTAGGATAGACCACTACCATAATATTTATTTCAAAAGAAGAGTACCTGGTGCTTAAGAAAAGAACCTATATTGTTAGTTCATATTTCAACATTTATAAAGTAACTGATCGCAAAGATGACAAAAATTTAGGTAACAACAAGCATTCCTTACAAATACTCAACTATATCACACTTTATTGATATATTAGGACAGCTTACACCATAACTAAGATTAAGGCCATGAGGCTGGCTCTTGTGCCGCTCAGTGAGGAGTTTGTGGAAGATAGGCAGTATGGCGCACTCGAACAGTTCCGACTCTGAACTCGCCGTGTACATTTTCCTCTGTTCCACGGATTCTTGACGCTTTGAGTCGGTTCTATACGTAGCTGATTTCCGTTCTTCACGTTTGTTTGGAGAATCTACAAAATACAGAAGATAGAAACTTCATTCTTTTTCTTTGAATACTTTTGTTAAATAAAATACATGATATTGCAAATTTAACATCTACGATTGTATGTACGCAAAATTAAGTCATACCGCTTTAGGATTACCACGACGCAGCCGGTTTTATTGACGTTATCTTGTCTTAAATTAAAGAAAAATAAATATATGACAACAATGTACAACGTATTAAAGTTAAAAGAAGTCAATTTACCAGTTTTATGTCTAGACGCTACATTGGGACTACTCTTATGATGATCTGGCCTCGGCTGGTGGCTTGCTTGCGTTAATCTCGGCGAGTCTCCAACACCTTTTGCCCTTTTCAAAGGTTCAGCTTCTTGCCTTAGTCTCTTAGCAGGAGAATCTTGACCTTTTGACACTCTGATCGTGTCTGGAGCTGGTTTATAAGTGTCTGACTCTAAACTTGACTCCTGGACCGGAACTGCTTTTCTAGGAATATCATCATGTCTTCTCGGTGTTGCTTCTGATTTTTGTAACCTCTCCTCTTGATACGATCTCACCTTAAATGGCAAATGTTGTTTGATTATTATCTCTACTAAGTCCAACAAAAGATTCCCGTTAATAAGTTTACAAAGTTTTACCTATTTTGTCGAATTATTAAGAAGATTCGACGTAAAGTAGGTGGCCCATTTCGGTACGTTTCAGTACAGTTTAGGTAATCATATTTTACTAGACAGTGCCATTAAAAGTTACTCACTTGTGCTGCAGACTGTCTCCTTTTGATTTGAATTTGTTGAGGAGGCGTGCTTACAGGTTGAGGAAACTCAGACCCTCGGCGCTGAAACGTCACAGTAATTATGAATTGATAACATTATAAATCTTATTTTTAATATTTATTATTAATAATAAAGAAAAACAAACATTGTTATACAACTTTTAAGAATAAAAATGTTATATAGGTACCTTTGACAATTTATCAGTCATTCTGAGGGTTTCTGCTTCCCGATATCCTTCGGGAGTTCCCCCTCTAGTTGCACCTGCTGTAAGTTATGTTACATTTATTTCATTTACTGATTATTAAGAAGAAATATTGAAATTAGACTACGCCTAATGTATGTTATCTTGAATAAGAATAACTTCAAGTTATAATGGCCGTGTAACTTACAATAGTTTATGGAAGCATTTGAAGCTCTTCTTTCCATACTCCTTGTATCTGTTTCCCTAAAACCCATCAATTTTCTATTAGTATCTATTCATACTTATCTGCTCTGTCAAAGGCTTTCGATCTTAACCCACCTATGATGATGTGGAGAAGTCTGTGATTGTCTGGTCTTCTCTGATACACTCCTTTGCATTGGAGAATGATGATGTCCTTTAAATAAAGCATATTATTGTACCTATTGGTGTAAAACTAGGTTTGGTATCGAATCAAAGGGCAGGTTTCTTGTTAAGATGGCCATTGTCATTGCCTAAACCAGTGTTATAGTGAAGTTGTCAATATCATTTGCTGCCACCAACGTCTTCGTTTATTTGGTTTTAAGGTAAGACACGTGTAACAAAGAAGAATTCTGTGCATTTAATGGAATCAAATATGCCTCATTTAATCTCCCTGCGACTTCACCTCAACTTACAAGTTAGAAAAACATATTATCTAGAAAAGGTGTTTAGTGGTAGAAACACAAATTAGAAGCTTGAAGAAGCTTACTTTGCTGAATAACATTTTGTTGTTTTTTAAACTAAGATCTGAAAAATGAAATATAAAAGCGTGACGTTAGGGAGGTGCGAAATAATGTTTCATCTCCGCATTACTCCTCGACTTCGCTGAAAACATCAATTACGTAGAATATGAATGCACTACTTGCCGTTAATACAAAAATACAACGCATAGTCAATGAAAGCGGGAAAAGAATTACGCAGGGTAGATATCCACATTAACATTAGACTAAAGGTCTACATGATTTTGAAAGCAGTAAGACTTACAGCAGTTTTGTAGGAAGATGATGAAATGATTCTAGGCTACCTCCATCTTCTAAGGTCCTACATAAATAAATTAAATGTTTTTCACCTGTTGTAATCTCACCTGGCGGTGATTTTTGACAAGTATACTGAAATGTGTTCGTGTCCCACAAGTCACTTTGTACTACTATAAAGCTCTCTTTTTTTCTCTTCTCTGAATCCCTCCTTTGACCTGCAAGAAATATGTTTTCCATTGAAAATGTATGTACGTTGGTGTCTGTAAAAATTTTGGTGTTGCGACTCTCCAAAGATATTTTTGACCTTCAAAAAACTAATATATTCCGCTATTGTATTGAGTTACATATTGCTGTGTAAAGATTGAAAGTACGGTTTTTGCTTCTACCTGGACTATCCGACAGTGTTGCCTTTACTAGCAAAAGTAAATTGGAGGCTCGCAACACCTGATTGTAACACTGGGTTTTATAAAAACCTGATAGTTATTGGTTATTATAAGACACGTTGAAGTCACAAGTTCACAATGATTATTTAAATAAAACATTCCGGGGCTTAGGGAAGAGGTAAAAATGAGGGGAAGAGCCGAATATCGTACCGTGATACTTGCAGAATAGAGGCCCTGTTGGTCCTCGGATTGGATGCTACCCTATGACAATATAAAGAGCGTAAATAATCTCGACGATGAAGTTAATCGGGTACCTAATAAAAGAATATAATAACCTATCGGTATACCTTGCATAGAAAAAAACTAAAACAAAACTTTGGAAACAGTTAACTTACATGATTTTCTTCTTTCTGTTGAAGAGTAATCATCTATGTCAAGGATGTCTTCTGGCTCCTGCTTTACTAGCGTTGGTTTTATAGGAAGAGGAGGGTCTCTTTCTTGACCTAAAATTTCAATTATTAAAATGATACGCTTGCTTATTAGCTTGCTAGCTTGGCAAAAAAAACTGATGGATTGTGAAGGTGAACTGAAGGCTAGCATCTTCTAAAGCACTAGCGTGACTGCATGATTAACTTTACAAGATTACTTTATTACCTATTCTATGTACTTAGATCAAATAAGATAAGTAAAATCAACTTTTGAGAGTCTCACCTATAACTTTCCTCTCCATCCCAGGTGGTGGTTCGAGTTCATCCTGGTCTATGGAAACGTGCATTATGTCTGTTAGCAGTGCTCCCTGACTAACACTGGACATCCTCCTGTGTCCTCTAGATGAAGGTTTATGCTCTCTAGACGGGGTCGTCTTTGTAGATATTGACTCTTGGGTTTTGATTGTTTTCTTTTGTAGTTCTGGTGTCTGAAAATAAAGCAGTAATCTATAGATAACATTAAGGGGTTATCCTATTTTTTTACAGAATGACATACGACCACCATATTGAGGTTGGCTTTGTAGTATTTAGATATTTTACTTAGATAGATGGAGCATCCTCTGGTTTGAAACTTTGCCTTGTCCAGACAATATGGTCGCAGACAATATGACGATCTATTGTACCCGAATATTTATTTAATTATTTCTAGTGTGTCAAATTTCATAGATTCAGATTGATTTTTATATTGACCATTGGTATTTTGATTTCTGGGAACAAACCGTAAGTGCTTTCAAAAACAACAGTCATATGTTAAATACCTTAACAATTTTAGGGGTGGCTGCTTTAGTGTACATGGGTTCTTGTATCTTGGCTGGTATAGACTTGGCGGTAGTCGTATCACTCGTTTTTAGAGCGGGGATGGTCTTCGCTTCTGCCTTGGCTGGTTCCGGAATTTTTGTCACTGTCGGAGGTTCTGGTGGTTCCTTAACAACGAATATCACTGTTTAAGTACTTATCTAAGTGATACAACATAAATCTTTTGCGCTCATGGTTATTTAATGGTGCTTATAAAAGAAAAATGTTTGATCTTATCGATTTGACAATACAAAAGTTGGTGTGCCATTTTGTACATTATAGACTTCGACGGACGAAGGGGAATAGATACTCATATAATGAGTACGCCACGTCAAATTGTAGCAGTAGTCTTATAATATAGTCTATAATAATAGTAGTCTTAAAAATAAAATACACCCCTGTACCTCAGTACTCCACCCGTAAGGCAATTTTGCAAGCTGATCCTTTTCTGGCACCGCTTTTGATGACGGTGGGCTAGTGTAGTCCAAATGATTTTTGAACGAAACATTCTTTGTCTGTTCCTTCTTTGATTCTTTTGGAAGAATTGATTCTTTTATTGCAGGTTCTGGAGGAGCTGAAGGCTTGGGCCTGGAATAAACGTAAGCATAAAGAATACAGAACAGAGTCATGACAAATTTCATGAAAGAAAGATAAAAAATAACTTTAAAAAGTATCACCGACTTGAATGGCTTATTGAAGTCCGTCTTTTACATCGTGATGAATTTTAATAGTTACTTCATTCCTTTTAGTTACCAAGCAGGTGATATTTTTATTTCAAATTTGAATAGGACAAAATGTAAGGTAGACACACAGTCTCAAATAAATATTAAAATTCTAAACCAGTTATACTCTGAACGATTATTCATCAAAAAATATAACCAAATTCAGAAACTCCTCCTTTTTAAAACCGCTTAAAAAAAGATTTAACATGACTCACTTGTCTACAGACAACTGAGTAGTGAGGTTGATGTATTCAGCTTCAGCGCCGGCTGATGCGCTGAGGCTGCATACTGAGGTGATGTCGCTCGTCTCTGGAACATAGTAACCACATAACATAGTCATCACCATCACTGTTGAAATTAAAACAAGGTGAAAACAAGTCATATGTTTTTAATATTTGCCGGGTTTATATATCGACCTAGTGTGTAGTGACTCTGACTGCTAAGTTAGCATGTGGGTTTGTTTCCTATACCCCACAGCATTATGGCCGCCAAGCCATACGTTCGTCCAGGTGGTAGCAGGCATCTAAAATATCATAATGCCTTAATTTGGTTCAATGCGCTAATCTCAGAAATTCATTAATGATTACTGGTACACAGTCTATTCATCGAAGAATGCCGTGCATCAATTTCAAGAGACGCAGACGAAATTGCACGGGTTAGTTAATAGCTAGAATATTATAATTGATGATAAAATAAAAAAAAAAAGTTAAATCATTTGCTTTTACATGATTGCTAGAAAAGTAAATATTACAGATAATCAGCTAATAAATGGAAATAATTTTTATTACCAGGATGACTAATATTTTCCTTAGGAACAGGCAGTCTTGTTCTCTGTGTGGCCGGTGATCGGGAGTCTCCTCGGGTCGACGACTCTGAACTAGCATCACTTCCCAACTTGCTGAGCAACATCTAAATAGATTTTGACTATCAGTAATACAAATTACCAAAATAATTATAAAAGGAGATCATTGTCATTTGGTTTTTTTTCTTAAGAAATTAAATGAAATTGTTTCATTTGTCACTGGCCAGCTTTAGGTAAACCCTACCTGAAGTTCATTCTCCTTAGCTTGCAGCGTCCTCCTGTAGCGATTGTTGTACTGTCTCAGTTCTTTCATCCTCCTTTCTAGCTCGGGACCCGGTGAGCGACACTCGTGGGTGGAAGCGGGACGCAGCGTGGCGCGGATGCGTCCGGTGCCAGCGCCGCCGGGTCCGTTGCGGCGGAGTTCTAATAACTGAAGACGACATTATTTTCTGTTAATTCCAGCAGAGAGAGAATTGCTGTAGTTATGGTATTTAGAATCAAGAAGATATGGCTTCTGGCCCGACTTATTCCACTGCGGACGCAAGCTCACTCTTGTCTTATTATCTTTTAGCTTTTAGACCATGGGTTTGGACCATGGTAGACGAATATTATTAAATGCTTGAATTTTATATTGTATAATTGTATATATTCCTGTGCAAACATTGCACTAGTGGCTCCGAAGAATGAACTTGAGCGCGAAACAGTGTTACCAATGATCAAATATCACAAAGTAATGACACTTCGGGAGTATGAATCTGAATATTACATTTGATTAAGTACTAATTAACAAATCATTATAGAAGAACTTACTTTAGGCACGAAGACCAAGCATAGCGTCCCCGTCGTACAAAATATTATGAAGACGGCGATTATGATAAACAACGCATCCTTGTGATCTTGCAACACCTGGCAAATTGAAAGATTCAACTGTTAATTTGTTGTTTTGCTATTTTGCTAGCTCACAAAATGTTATATAGAAAAGTGATTTATTCATAGTTCAAAACTATTGGCTTTTTAACATTATATACTTAGAAGTTACATTTTAAATAATTGCATGGAATTTGTCAAAGTATAGGTTACATTGACAACATTGCCCACAACATGAAAGTTAAGTGGTTTGCTATATATTGTTTTATTTAACTGATACGTATCAAGGTGCACCACGATTAAACAAACACCACGATTCTGTGTATGAAAGAACGAAGATTCAGAGAAAGAGGCTGGCAAATGGATTGTCCTACGTTCAGCAAGTGATTGGCTTACGAGGGTAATGGCAGCCCCGGCGATACACATCATGAGCACGTTGTACACAGACATGCCGATATGTTGGGAGTCGTTCAGCGCCGGGATCGACACGCGGCGTGTCTCCCACGCCAGGAATGCACCGAACACCTGATCAAGAAATGAAGTTTATAGTTAAACTTATTTAACTCCAAGTTAATAGAAAACTGTGATGGCAACAAGTTTCTTGCGTTAGTACTTTTTTAGAACTCGATAGCCAGAGAACTTTGTTGAATAGTATGTATATGGTTAAGGATTAAAGTAAAATGACAACGCTAGTCTTATGAAATGATTATTTGTGCTAAGTGTTCACAAAATGAGTTCAAACTTAGGTATATCAATAACATTGGGAATGAAAGGATGACGGACTTACCAAAAGTAGGCCTTTGTAAGCATAGATGATCCCAATAAAGATAGTCATGCGTTCCGACTGGCAGTACTCGTTCTCTTGCACGATGACGATATCCTCGCTCGTCGGATGTGGCTGTGGAATATAATAGTGGCAATTAATAATTGATCTTTCACGCTCGTAATTTAGGGAACAAATAGCCATAAAGTGTCATATAAACAACATAGGCACAGTTCCCGTTTAGTCAAAAATCATCTCTAATGTGTTCATCTTGAATGTTGAACGATCTTTACTAATACACTGCTGAAAACAGGGACCTCCTTAAAAAGTAAGGTTTTAGTCAATTATATCATGCTAACCAGGCAGATTGGTGTATGACTTCTTTCAACTCTGTCTGGGTACGACTTTGTTCGGGGGGACTTCAACGCGAAGTTCATTGTGTGGGGTTCCCCTAGAATAGACGCAAGGAGCGAGGCTGTAGAGGAGTGGGTGGTATCGGTGAGCTGCTACCTACTAAACAGAATTTATGTACATAGGTGGACTTAATACCTAAGGCATTCTCTACCAGTTAACCTTTGGGTGATACACAGAAAATAGGAAGTAAGTGCGTTTCAAGTGATGTTGATTTGGAACAAATAAAGTACACATATACAAACTTATCATATACTAAAACTTTTACAAACTATACATAAATACTTAAGTATATATACTGAAGTTGATATAAATCTACATAAAGACATATGTACACAAATAAATACCATAACAAGTATAAGATAATATCATATATTAGTTGATTCTGCCACCTGTTTTTTTAAATAAAAAGGTGTTGGGAGCCATCCTGACTTTGAGGGGAAGCTCATTCCAGAGAAGAACGGACTGCACAAAGAAGGATGAGCCAGCAAACTCAAGAGATTGTTAGGGGACTGAAACTTTCTGTCGTGATTGCTACATAAGAGTTGGAAGTAGCAGGTTAAATATGTTGGCGAAGATGGGTTATTAAGTTTAGAGTATAGCGCGCAGTTTACGGCTTAGACGAATCGGTAGCCAATTGAGCTGCGAATGGAAAAAGGACACATGATCATAATAGTTTGCACAAGCATAGTCTTGGTTTTTACTGGTAGGAAATTTCTCAGACGATTTAGAGCCCGAAATGTCTCAGTAAGCCTCTGACACTGATTTGCGACTTGTTCACGCCAGTTCAGTGTGCAATCGAGGTGTAAACCTCGATCTTTCATCGATTCACTCACAGGTATGATAGTCCCATTAAAAGTAATAGCAGGAAGAGTCTTAGTGTCTACTCTGCGCATCGATCGGCGACTTCTCACAACGACAGCTTGACATTTTGTGAGGTTTATCGATAAACCATTTGAGCTCTCCCGGATTCAGAACCTCAGTAGGGGTCACGTGGCACAGCGTACTATCCGCTTTCCGCGGTGGGCTCTTGCCAAGCTAAACAGAGACCTACTGGAAGAGAGAGCCCTAATTCACCCTTGGCTATCTCCGCAGGTCCCGATCGATGAGGTCAACATGGGGGCTGATCGCTTTCGCGATTTCACACACATCTAAAGTAATCCTTCAAAGAAAGTGGTTTACTGTTTGTCGCAGGAGTTGGAGGACCTTGGCGTGGCCTGTACTTGAGCTCACAGGTCCCATATCTGCAGTCAGTTGCGACACGCGAAAGTGGTGACGTGAACCAGCTTCATGAGGATTACTCTAAAGAACAAGAGGTGCGGAAAAGTCTAAAGCTGGCTATTAGCCGCCAAAGCAGTTAAGAGGAAGGAGATGCATAAGGGTGTCGATCGTTACCCCCGGGTTCGTACCCCGGATAATTCACACTGAAGAGGTAGTGAGCTGTGGCGGCGCGTTATTACAGTGTCGTTGTACATCGCCAACACATTTGATAGTCTGGTATTTAGCTGCATCACGTAAACACACCTCTACCACAGAGTGCCAGAGTACCTGCGATCGAGCGATCAGTGGCAGACTATCTACTATGACGTAACATATAAGGGTCGATTTAACCCCATCGGGACCCAAAAGGGCCTCCGTATTATCTAGGGTCACCCGTAAGTCCACCACCTCAATACACCCACACGGGTGGAGATTCTGACCGCTCAGAATAGGGCACGCCTCTAGGGGGAAGATATTAGCGGTTAGAACCATACGCCGTTATCGCACCGTGTCGACAGAGCCGGTGTGCTTTTGACCGGAACTCCTCCGCGGAATTTGGAGGCGAAAGTGCTTGCCAAAGTTTATAGACGGAAAAGTGCCGAACAGGTAGTGGCATTCTCTCACCCTAGGAGGAATATGAGTAGCGTGAGGCTACTCATCGAGCCACGATGGCTCGTGATCATCCTGGTTGGAGATTCCACGTGTTGGTTTTGCGCTCTCCAGCCGGTCATTTACGAATGAGCAGGGCGGCAGCATCCTTTCCTTCTGGCTGCACGGATCCTTTCCGAGCTATCGGCCGTCATACGCTCTTCTTACTCCTTCTGGCCGTCTTTTCCGGACTTTTTTCCTAGACGTCATTCTTCCACTCGGACTCAAGTCTATGTCGGTGAGCCGGGATGCAGAGGCCCGCTTACCAATACCTTATGCCATCATAAGTGTGGCCATGGGTGAACGGGTTTGATTCCATCCGCTATAGTAGCCTGCACGAAAAAGACGAAGTCCGTATGTGTCGTACTTCACCTAAATAAAGAGTTTATTCAAAGGTGGTGCCCGCGCTAGTGGACCGGCATTAGGCGGGGTCTGAACATCGTAATCGCAGTTCTGGCCAGATCTCGGTTTTAGTCGGTCCAATTCCAATACACTATCCCGTTGAAAATCCCAGTGGGGTGACAACCCGAGGGGGTTTTCACACGTTATTTCAAACAAGGATTTACTTCAAGTTTTCCTTCTCTTTGTGGTCCTGCTTAGCTTACTCTCTTTGTTGGATCTTAGGGAACTCTTGGGATGGATAGGGTTGATGACACTTTAAAATCTTAATCCATCACCACATGGATATGCGCCTGCGTTTACATCTGTATTAAATGTTTTCTAAATTATTGGACTATGTCAAGTTCAAGAACGATTAAAATATCTTTATATTTCTTGTAGACTTAAATTATAGCTTCTCACGTACTCTTTAGTAAAATTATATAACATGCGATTTTTGATTTCTTGCTACATGCTTCCTTCTCTCTTCTCAAAATTAAATAAATTAATAATTAATCCGGCTGTACGAAGACGATATAAAAAACAGATAAAATCTAATTAAAAGTTTAAAGTAATATGAGAACCTACGTATGGATCCATTTGTTTAGTAGCTCGGTAGAAGGGATCTGAAACTTGCCAGGTGGTCATTATGGCCAGGTCGATAGCCAGCAGGACGCCCACCACCATAAATAACTGGTAATCTTTTATGACCTGTAATATAATTTCAAAATATTATCAGGGATAATACTAGCCATGTGCGGTGTTGCATAATTTATATTCTTGTGGCGACTTCCACATTACAGCACAAACAAAAATATATGACAGTGCCATCTAGCAAAGATACATCGAAGTACGAAGTATGAACGAAACGTATGAATGTCATTACATTCATACGTTCGCTACGAAGCAACTACTAATCCTGTATCGCGAAATAGAGTATTTAGCGCAATTAGCGTATATACAACATCCCAACATCAACCATTGGGCCGTGGCCCGGCAGGCATGATCACCTCGCCTCGTCGGAGGATCCTCCCTTTGCGTCTTAGGGACATGACACTCGCTCCCTCCACAGTGGTGATGGTTTTATTATAGACTTTTCTAATCCAATCAAAATTTGTGCCAAAATTTGCAGGAGTTTTTGTAATAATTTTTATTGCATCTCACCTTCTTATTTAATTTAACGTCAGTGAAGATCGAGTGCACTCTCCAGGTCTTGGAGAACATAGCTCCAAAAGCTAGGCTGAATCCCGCCATTAGGAGCCAGGCCCTTGCAGTACAGATGTATGGAAACGCCGCTGTGGATTCAGAAGCATTCATAATGAAGTACAATTGGCAGGAATGTCCAAAGATATATTACAGAAGCTCTGTGTATGTACAATGTCGAGGCCTAATTGATTAAGGTCGTTTTTCGCGTTTTCGACAGGCAATAAAATTGAATCCAGGCTGTAATGTAAAACTTTGGCAACATTTTAAAGTACCTAAGAAAATTAAGCATTCACAAGTGTCCTGGCAGGTGTTTACTTTTGTTTTTGATGAATTTTGGACTTATATTGCACCGGGGATTCTTTATATGGAATAAATATTTTAATAATCTTGTCGATTTTTCCTATTACCATCCTGGTTTTGGTTTAGGTTACGGTGGTAGTCAGTTCCTAATACGGCGGCTGAGGAATGTGAATTAATTCATAATATAATATAATATATAATAATATATTCTATTCTGGAAATAAATATGAACACGAACATGATACTGTTATTTGTTTTGCTTCAATACAAAGACATTTTTATGACCACAGAACTACGAGGGTAAAAGAACTAGACGTTAGTTTGATTGTGAAAAAACACAGTTATAAGGTTTACTAAGAATCAAGTGTTATTGATTTATTAAAAAAATTGAGAGTTAGCAAAGCAAGCTCACTAAGGTCGTAAATTTATACATTATTATCGGATTTTTATCCGTTTCTAGACATTTGTTAAATGTACGTGTACAAATGTCTAAAAATATCTTGTTGCAATCTACCAGGAGTAGCAATAATTGTAAAATTGTATAATTACGTGATAGTCTTACTATACACAAAACAGTTTGTATGTAAAAATTAATTCAATTGGCCATTTAAAGCAGCTGATATTCAATTTTGTACGTACAGACATTAAATAATGTCCAAATGGTGAAGTACTAACCACCCTCTGTCGCACTCTGTAATGCTGTCAATGGTTACTGTGTAAGTATCGTTCTTTTATTAGTTTCTCATTTATCAAAGATGAAACAAACGAAAATGATGTACAGAAGGCAACGAGTACGCTAATTAATTATAAGTCCTTAAAATTATGTACTCAAAACTATTGCATGATTTTTATTGTTTATAGAATTGGTTAAGAGAGAACTTTTCAGCTTTTGTGTGGCGTGTTTACGGCACCGAAAATTATTTAGGAAATTAGGTATTTTTATTTTTATATTTTTTAATATAAAATCACTTAAAAAATGGAAACAAATAGAATATATTTACAAAATGAAAATTACGAATTTTACAAAATTGAACTATAGACTATCACAAAAAAATTTGGCGACATAAATGAATGTGTTCACTCAAGGCACTGAGTGTTTCTATTGACTGACTGATTTTAATAGGTTGCCCTTTTTTTCCCATATTCCCACGCATACTACCGGCCAACAACAACACGCTGTCTCTGGTCCAGCAGCCGGGGAATCGGGTGTATCCTAGTAAGAAAATCCCTCGAAGCCACCTACAGCTTGTAGACGGTCCCCTCCCGTGTGGAAACCTCAATTTTCCTTGTTATGCCCCAAAAGGGTGCACGCAGTCCCTAGCGCTTGCATCGCCACCCGGACTTGTTTTAGCTAGGGTGACAGATGTCCTCACCTGCCACCCTTAGGTTTGCGCTTATGGATGATGGAGATCATTTAGCGATCTCCGATCCCGCTCCGTCACATCTTTTACAAACATAAGCTGCTCACAGAAAGAGATAGCGGAGTTCCACACGCTCTCGTTCCGTATCATGGCCGCAATCATGTTACTGAACGAAAGAAACCCGAATCCATGCCGGGCATTCCATTAGCATGTGGAGCTGTGTAATGTTTGCAATTGTTTGATATACGATGAAGTAAAAAAATTTGAATAAATAAGTTTTTATCTTAGTGTACTTAAACAATATCAAACAAAAATAAAACACAAAAAACATATACCACCGTAAATAGAACTATTTTTGACTGCCGCCGTAGTAGGAGCCTTTACGTGAATTATTGTTTACTGTCAATGAAACTAGTTTTCTGCAATAAATTTTGATTATCAATGTAAAATTTACTTCAAATTCAATAATTAGCTAGCACCAAGCACTGGGTAACGTACCAAAGGGGAGTGTACATATATTGAGAATCAATTCTCGAAGAATTTTTGTGGGTAACAATTTGCTTTGCTATTTAACTATTTTTATTTATAAATCAAGTCAATATTTCGTTGACTTGGAAGAATATTTAGTAATTGATGTTTTTGTTTAACTGCTTTTTTATGAAATAGTTTGACTGACTGACGGCTGTCAGGGGCTGATCCCATAAGGCTTTTTCAGAAATGGAACTCTAAAACAAGAATAAAAGTGACTATTAAAATATTCCTTCCAATGAATAATTATACAAAAGTAATATAAACAAAGAGGGTACTACTTTATATGTTCTGTAAATACTTACGGCTAAAATTAGGTTCTAACTATCAGACGTCTGAGATACAGTGCCATCTAGCTTCAAACTAAGCAGAGCTGACATGACAGCTAGGTTTTTATGACAGTTACGTTTCTGGCAGACAACATTTTCAAGGATAAGTACTGGACCTCGCTTCTAAATTTAAAACTTCACGTAAGAAAATTGCTTATTATAATAATTTAATTTCACAAATTTAAATATACTCATTTATTTACATTGGTGTTGCCAAATAAAAAAAACACATGCTGTTTAGCAATTGATAAAATTAAACATTTAAGAAAAACATTAAAAATAAAAATGTTAATAATATTTAAATCCTAAAAAAGGTGTCAACAGTACACAACATAAATTTACCAAAGAAGATACCGGGGACAAAATAAAAGTACAGACCAGAGATGTATTGATTTAAGTAATAAGTTTGAATATTTACACACCTTTGGTCGGTATACAAAAGTAGCACATAGACAATATAAGAAGCTGTAAAGGTAAGACTGAGACATACCGATTAACCGACCAAAAGCATCGCGGATGATGTAAAGGAACAAACAAACCAAAACTTGGAAACATGCTGAAGACTCCTCGGACCTAGAAAACCGCCTAGGTCTTTCTCAGAATTAAATACCAAGGTAAGGGTTAGTTCCCAAAATTTGGTTGGAGGATCCATGTCACAGGATACAAGCTAAAGCTTTGGGGGTGGGAGCAAGCGTTTACCTCCACGCGGCGTGTCCTGAGAAAGACCTAAGAACCAATGGCAATGATGAGATCAGATGACAAAGTAGCATGAATATGAACGTGCTAGCAACATGCGAATTGAATGTGCTCTTTTATTTTATTTCAGGTTTAAGATTTCATTTTTAGTTCACTAGTGAGTTGCATGAGCTAAGCGAGATGATAAGTGGTAGCAAATGTAAATTGCGTTTTATTTCTGATTAGTGTTAGTATCAGAAATCATGTCGCAATTTCTTACTTCGCTAACATAACAGTTATATTGTTAATGCTATAATGTTGCTTTCAATATTGAGCAGGTACTAGTAGCATTAGGTACTAGTAGCATTAGGTATTATATGATACGTTCTTTGCCAATTTCTTACTCAGAATTCTTGGCATTTGCTATTTTCTTCAGATTAGTAACGATAGAAATGATTACCTTCGCTTTCCAAGTAAGTTTAAACATAAAGACATTAATGAGGCAAGAATTAAAAATTTAGCCTGTTTTATTTCAAGACTACATACCGATGGAGCTGAGGCTGGAATCGAGCCCCAAGAAGATCACGCTCAGGTATGTTAGCATGCAGCCAACAATGATCAAGTTGTTCAAGTGCGGGGATGACATCTTGATATATCTGCAAATGTGAAAGGCGGGGGGAATTAATAGGAAATTTATAGGAATGAAGAAAGTACTTAGGTAAATCTGTATTATCAACCACATCGTATCATACCTCTGGTTTCTGTAGTGTATGTTCATGGCGAGGAAACCAATGGCAAGTAGGATACCCAGCACAGAGCATGATACCAAGATAGAGTATATTGTGATGTTTACTTGAGTGTGTTCGATCAGACGCAAAGTTCTGTCTTTTGGAGGATTCCTGAACAAACATAAAAGGTTTTAATTAAAACACCTAAAGATTTGACTGTAATGCACTTAAAACGTTGCAATTTTTATGGCAGGTACCTAATGAGCTGGTGAAACATGTAACTGATTAACAGGCCTGTTTAAAATTTAAAAACTAATAAAAAACCTCATTTATGTAGATAATTGCAGATAACTTTTATATCTTGTGTTAACACCTACTTGCCAATCCATCTAAACGCTTCTCCACTCATAAGGTCCAAATGATCTCTTTCTGCGCAGTACTCGCCAACCTTCACTTCCCCTACTCCTTCACCTTGGAACTGCTTCAAAAGGATAGATGCCTTGCGCTCATTGTCGTAGAAACGAACGGGACCCTGAAAGAAACAATTGAAATTGTTTATGAATATATGCCATCTTCACATAATTTTATCGTATTTCCTTTATCTTGATTTTTTTATGATTTGTAATTTCTAATTCTGTTGTCATAAAAACTATAACCATATATATTACCGAAAACTATTTTCTTTGTCTGATAGAAGACAATTGAAGGCGGTTGGTGATGAGCAAAACTACTGTAGAAAGAAACTCTTAACGTGACATGACGAAACGAAAGTAGGAGGCGAAAAAATTTCAGACACTTACAGTGACTCCTTCAAAGGTGACGTTACTGAGCGCTTCCAGGAACAGTAGCTCCCACTCTTTGTCACGGTACTTGAAGTCTTGGACTGTTTTCTCCTTATATTTAGACTTGACTCTTTGGGCCACCGTTTGAATTGCAAGCGCCATAGCCCATATGCCTTTAAGAAGAAACTACTTAGTGCGCTGTTATTAACCTCAGATTGCTTTATAAAAAAAAAAAAAGAAAATGCTCACCATCATATGTGTAACCATGAAACCTAGAATATTCAAGACCTCGCCTTCGGTCATATTCTACTTGATAATCTTTCGCCGTCTGTAATAGAGAATTATTGATGTTCCTTTATAAAATTGAATTTAAATTTTAATATTTTTGACCCATTATGTAAGAAGAATAAATGCCTAAGCTAAACAGATTTATACCTAACCATAATACTCACTATTCCGGACACTGTGGAGTCACCGGTGGTGGATAACGGCAGGAGGTCAGTCAAAATAGTCGTGTCCAGAGCGGCTGTGAGGTTCTTTCTGGAGCAGGGAGCTCGACGGTGCCACCAGTTATTGCTGTACGTGCCGAGCAAAAGCCACGTGTAAGCTCGCCCATACATATCTAAGCTGAAAATAGTAATGAATGCAACATACGAGTACTCATGAAAAATTATGCTCACTTTACTATATTTTAGCTTTTCCCCGCATGCAACTCCTTCACTACGTAGTGTCCAGATTATTGTAAGAATCCGTTTAGCCTTTTCAACCCGCATAAACTTTTACATTTGTAAGTTTAACTACTCGTAACTTGAGATTCGTGACAGATATTGGTTTCTTTTTACGAAGTTATGTTAACCAAGCAACAGATGAATATCTTGTGCCTATTTGGAATAGAAACAATCAACTGCAACACAAAGGGCTGCGGGTACAATCGATGTAAGAGTCATGTTTGTAATCATTTCAAGAAAGAATAACTTAGTTGCTCGCTATCTATCTAGTAAATATAGTTAATAACAGTTTTGAAAATTCCCTAAATGCAGTATCATCAAAATTTTAATATTAACAAAAGTATATGTTTCACAAATTTTAATCTTAAAAACACGCGTAACAACTAGATACATAATATAGATAAATAATAATAAAATAAGCATAAAATAAAACTTATAGGAATATAATCGACATACGACCATCACGTGATCTCTAGTACCACTACGATTTACTTGTAAGCTTCGCAGAATATCTTCAAAGCCCAAGTCTCGTTAAAGTTGCCCAATATGATCCTGACGTCCTTCTCTTTCAGTTTGGCAAGAGCCGTCTTCACTTCGGTTGCAAAACTTTGTGTCTCTTCTATAAGAAATCCATTAGAATCTAGATCAGCCAAGAGGCGGTTGTGAGCCTGAAGATAAAGAGATTATCTTGGTGAACATGTGAAACTTTATTAACCATACTTCTAGATTGTTCAATGAGTGGACGGTTTAACTTCTCCTTAGAATTATAGAATTATCGAATCATGCCAATATGGAGAATCCTAAAGGTGAAGATAGTTAATATTTAGTTTAACGAATATGAATCTATAAATATTGACGATCCCTAAGTACAATTTCTTATTTGGTAGTTGCTCGATATGCATGTTATGCTTTCATAGCTTACGGACCATCCAGGACTATTGTTTAGTTTAACATAAATAATCCTAAGTAATTCAACTCTAAGCCCCCACAACAACTTTCGCGTTAGTACAAATTTTGCGAAACTTTTCAACGTAAAGGAACAACAGTGGTAGTTCAACAGTAATGTTACGTTGACAGTCAGCCGGTTCCCGCTCGGTTTCTCTGCAAGCTCGCTACCGCCACTTACGGTACAGTACACCTCGCACTGGCCTGGGAGACTGTAGTGATGTATTTTACTTAGTAAATGCCTACTAATAAGTTATATACCAGGGTTATTTGAAAAAAAGGAATCCACATTATGCTCTAAGAATGCTCATGTAGGATAATATTTAACAATACATCAATTACTTAAATTCTTTTTGTAAATTGTACCCGGCTTAAGTCACAGAAATGGCAATTACGACTAATATTTATTTGAAAGCTACCGCGCAAAAGTCGATAAGTGCCACTTGAGTAATTTTCAATGGAATAATTTCGATGTATAAATAAGTATGTAACGAATAATACTCTAAAATGGACTTTTATGACTTCCTTTATGTTTTATGAAATGTATTGTGATTTACACGTGCTTAAAACTTTAAAGCACTCCTATAAAATATGACATTTGTAGATAAGGTATTGTTCATGAGGACCGTCGATATGTACACAAGCACAACCATATAGTGTACTGTTTTTATTGACATTGACACGTTCTTCACCTGTAGCACGCATCAAAAAATACATACAGACACTTATGCATATCTTAGTGTTTACATTTACTTGATTTCGGTTGGTAGAGATAGAGAAGTAGGTATACGAGATACTCGTATATGTAAGACGTTTAAGGCAAGTTATATACACTCACCAATGCATATCGTGGTTCATTCTGATAAACGGTTCCAACTCTCGTCCAGTTGAAGTGTTGAAGCAGACGTATCCTTGGCAAGTTGAAAGCATTTTCTGATGGGACTATTCTGAAGAAGTTAGGGAACGCTTCTTTGGTGAACATCGGGTGCGTGTCCGCGTACGAAAGCTGCAACGATATAAAATACAAGGAGGACAACCATTCTAAACAAGGCATGCGCTCCCGCACACGCTCACCGTCACACAGGCGCACATGCCCACGCACTCTCCTTGTGCATAAAGATCGTTATTGATTCATTTACTTTGCCATGTTTCCACCTCTTGGTATCCAAGACCACAGAAGCTGTACAAGAGAATTTTTAACATTAACTTGTTTTTAAGTAAAAGGCCATAAATCTCATGTCAATCATATACATATTTATATACTCGTAAGTACGTATTTCATTCGAGGCCTTGAAATATTTAAATTTTAGAAGTACTGGTATCAATAGTTTTTTGTGTTATAGCGTCGTACACCACTAAATTTCAAGTTAAAGTCAATTTACCCGCCAACCATCCATTATTAAAAATAGCTCAGTTCAAATAGAACTATTTTAAATTATTTAAGTGATGTCATGTAAACTATGATTCCTATTTATCTTAAATATAACATTACGAACTAGCTTACTTAATTTATTTACATATTTACAATAAACTGCCCCATTGATCTTCCTCGTACCTGTGTGAGGTGCCAGTGCTTGGAGGCCTTAGCGATGGGGTCCGTAACGTGGGTGCACGCGGCGCCGAACAGCATCAGCTTATGCGGCCCGCTGTGCATCATGTCGAAGAATGACTTCACACCAACTGCAGCGTTGCACTGTTCCACAAGATGAAGCAAAAAAAGCATGCTTTCAACAGTATTCATATTAAACTTCGCTTTAAAATTTACTAAAACGTATAATAAAATTATGTTTATGGCCAGTAAAGCCTGGACGAAATGTCAGGCGTTTCATTTTAGTTAATACTTATTGTGTTAATTCTCGTAAATATAATTGTATAGCTAAATACTAGAAAGATCTCCAAGTAGTGATGAATTAAGAACACAGAATGCCACCATCCCTAGTCATCCTGTGGATTTCGTAAGAGGCGACTAACAGAGTATACTACGCTCGTCAACACCACTACAAAGAGAAAGAAAACCTAGAAAAAAACCCTATACTGACTGACCAGCGTAGTATAGCAGGTCAGAACCAACTTCCTAAGGTGAGGCGTATGTCCAGCTGTGGATTGTTGACTAGAAAGGAGAATTTATTTTTTGTTACACAAAGTAAGTGACGCTTAACTAAGATAACAGTTGAATATATCACCTTCCTTTTCAATAAATTCGATTTTTAATTAAATTTATAAACTGCTTATAAACTAATCTAGTCTAGTTTTTACCGCTGATGGCAAGTGCCTACCGCCGCCCAAGAGAGCCTGTAACTCAATATTCATAGGTGCGTTCAATTTAGTTCTTCAATCTCACAAATGCCTACAGTAGGTTTTTACTAATTAGTGTAGGTTGCACGAGGGATGATATCGTTATATTGGAGATGCTGCTTGACGTGACTTCCAAAGAACGGAATGCATTACCTCAGTGTCATTCCACCACATGTGTAGGCGGTAGTTCCGGAGTACGGTCTCGTGTTCGTTGACGTGGTCCAATGCCAGCTTCACGCTGGGCATCACGCCTCGTCCTGGAACGATCGTAAAGTGTTGGTATCACCAAGATGGGTGTAATAACTCTATCTATCTATCATAACATTCAGATATTTGGGACGTTATATTATGTAGTGGTTACTTAATGAGTACTAATCTTTGATATAAATGATTAAAAAGAGTCATCAAGTAAAATAAACCTGTTGATATTTTCTTGCTTTATCTAGTTGACTGTTAACATATACGAATGGCGTTTGAACCCTGAACTCATTCTAGTAAGATAATTGTATAGCAATCAAAAATATGACAAGAGAGTAAAGTATACTTTTAATACTAAGAAAGAAAACATATTCATTGTTATTTTATTTCATTAAATTGGAAGCTAAATACGATGACTGCTAAGGAGCTTGCTATCGGCCCTCTGTATTGCGCTGCTGTTTCTCTATCGAAGTATTTATCAAAAGCTAATAACCTCTATTACTCACACATCAGGATATGGTTGGTCTCTCATTTATTCTCGGTATTTTATTGAATTTAATAAGATTTAATTGGATCATTACTAATTAACAATATCACGAAAGTAATAATCAGTAATCAGTTGGATAAACAGACCTGTATTCGAGTTCTCCACTCCCTTGCCAAAAGGGAAGAAACCAGCGATGTAGACATCAGTTCTGCGGTTCAGTATTGCGTCCAAGTTCGGCTTTTGTGGATGTCCCTGGCTGAAGATGACCAGCACGAGGAGTAACAGCGTCAAGATGGCGAATGACATGCTGGCATGTGGAAATTTTAATTTATTTTACTTGTTTGTGTTACGATAATTATTATTCTATTAATATTGTTTTTCCACAGTCAGTTTAAGGCATGAAAGTGTAGCTTACTGGTAAGCAACTTATTTTATTTTTTTATTCAGGGCCTACCAAAGTGTCTCTGAACTGCTTGATGAAAAGCATGAATAGAATCCAAGAGTGGCGGTCACCATAAACATTATTAATATAGACAATATGGTATGGTGACCCACACTTTGGCGGCCTAGTGACCTGATATTCCAGACACACAGGTACTTTGCTGCTCTTTGAATATACGACCACTCCTATTTACACAGAATTGGAAATATCGGAATAATACAAAGGATACAAGAATGAAAATAATAGAAACACAGCCAAATCGGCACCTTCTCCTATTTCTTATTGGTCAATAATAGATAAATTTATAAATGCAGTAGAAATACAAAGTATCCCGCACGTGTTCAAGAAAATTCAGCATTTGTTAGGTTCAATAAACATAACATGAGAAAAGATTTGTCGACGTTTGGTCGATCATTGCCAATACCAGGCTTTACCTCCTCTAAGCGTTTGTGACGTAGGTGCTTACGTCCACTGGGCGCTCGTTTAACTGCCCGTTGCTACTCACAAGCTCGACTGTTCCTACTTTAATCCTGCCAGCTTAATAATTTAAATGTACTCATACTCAATATGTACATAGCAATTATTGAAGCGTAAGTACGTATTTATTCTTAGGCCCTCCATGAAACTATTTCTAGAAGGTATCGTACACACACTGAGATAGGTGCATTCACGTAATTCCTTATAGATTTTACTTAGCAAGTAATTATTTATTCAATCAAAGTACTTACTTTTTAACAAATCCTTGAAAAAACTATAAAAAAATCACGTTCTAGTGTTCTCAAACACGATTTTCATCAAACCACTGAACAAACTACAGCTCCTTTCTATTTTATAACGGATTTAACGAAATATACCTCGACACGTTCTTGTGTTCTAAATATTTTAATAAAAATCAATGGAAAACGGAAAGCGCAACTTAAACCTACATTTTCACCTGAAGCGTTAGTCCAGGCGTTGCAACCGAGCTCTACCCCCGACACGAATTACAATCTTTGCACCAAAACTGACTTTTTCTTTTCACACATAAGACTCAAATTTCGTTAATACAAATTTTGCACTACAATTTTCGTAAAGAGAACAGAACGATGTAATTACATATCCTGGTTAAAGGAATATACGCTTACTGTAGACTGCGTAAGATATTATTTATATAGTTGCTTGAACCTTATGGGATTTTCCAGGTAAAAGTCGACTTGTGCAAACAGATAAAATTAGACTCCAGCGGTGGAAATCGATAGAGGGTGGATTTTCTGCAAAGGGATGAGAAACACCAGACAGTTATCGATGCTTTAGTCTCAACAATAACGGGTTTGCTTTTTACTTTCTATACATGGTTATTGGTTTTTACATTCATAATTTGTACTTTCATAAAAGTTATAGTATCATAGTCTAGAAAAGTTTATGATAGCTTTTAGAATATAAAAGTTACTTATTATTGTTATAATAGCGACTAAATTTTTAGGTAAGCAAATGGGTTAACAGTAAACGATCACTTTTATCTGAAAACTGACTAACTACTACAGTAATAACCTTTTTTTGCTTATTTTTTACGTGGGGAATGCTTTTCGTAACATAACCGTGGGCATAACAGAGGGAGGAAGAGCGTGTGAACCCCGCGGCGACCTACCTCGATAGTCGGTTTGGGCTCCAGGAACGCATTAGCGGCTTCTGGAGACCTCCCTGGCGTACCGCACCATCGCGTCCATGTTGGTCAGAATGTTGAAGGGGGAGATCGTGCCAGGATCGTCTCCGCTTCTCAGGAGATTGTGCGGTAGCCTCGCACCGTCAACTACTGCAGGCTCCTGAGTAGAGTCCGGCAGCGGGAGGCACTCACTAAGTCATTAAAGCAGACAGATGCCTCATAGAGGACCATGGATCTAACAACCCCCATGTAGAGGCGGTGAACTTCTTCCCGTGGACCCACCATAATTATAACCTAGAGGACCCTTGTACCTATACTCACCAATAATTTACTGATAATTTACAGATCTCAATAGAACCCACTTCGAAAGACCACTTTATCTTATCTACACGTAGTGTTCCTTCGAGCCGAAAGCTAGCAGCAGCGAAGTGTGGTTGTTATCACTAATGATTTATAAAAACGGATTTGAAAATAAACGTGTCCGTTACCAATTGAGATGTTTATTGTTGTCTACAATAAACATTGATTTATATACATATTAATCAGTCTGACTCACATATAGATTACATAATGTTTATGTATGCAAGTACAATGCGTTAGTAAGAATATAAAATTTTGTTGAGTTAATCCGTACACTATTCTCGCTGCCGTGATGTGTTACCGCCCACAACAATGTGACGTTTGTCTAGCTTGTGAAGTGCAATATTTTCGATTCAAACACAAATTTGAACATATTCCGACTATTCCCATCATCGATATCGACAGTGTGCAACAATCTGTCATTGGAAGCTCAATAGGGAGGTGTAGGGCGCATGCGCGTGTAGCACTCCCGGGGTGTGTCGCCCCAGCTGCGAGACCTCGTGGTCCAGACAGTCTTCTCTACTTATAAGTATATAACCACCACATACGACTGCGCAGTTATAGTTACAATGTATATTATAATGAACTAAGTAAAAACGTAATATACTAAGTAGGTACACGTTATGTGTCTGTGTTGCTATATGTCTGTATAGGGTGATTAAGGGTGTTTTTGTAATTCATATTATTCATATTTTTTATATAAATTAACAACCAATAAAATATTTTAAATCCAGATACCGTTTTTAAATTTGTCGTAATTATCACATCGAATTGAAACTTTGTAAATCTACCTACTAACGGTAAAAACAAAGTATTTAAATATGACAATACTTATATTTGTCATCTGAGACACATAGTCTTAGATCAGATAATGGATCCGATGATAATGGTCCCAGAGATTCCTAGGACCACCTCCGGTTAATAAAAGAACTCTACAGGTGCTACTACTAAGTAGTAGCTAGTATTTAAATGTAATAAGGGGAAAATAAACAAATTACCAGGCAGTAAGGGACCATTGCTGGTAATGGACACCTGCTGCGAGAGATACATGTGTGCTATCATCTTTTTATTTAGGACGATTATGTTGGTCCTCTGGTTACGGAAAAATTGAAATAGAAAGAGTTTTTGTGATGAATAATATCTCTATGGTCGAGCTAATCCAGCCGGGACCGACAGCTCAACGTGTGAAATGTCTCAATTTGTTGGGAATGGTAATCTATTCATAAACGGACCTGGCTAAAATTCATTATCTTTGCAATGTGTTAATCAACTCAGTTATCACTAAGTAGGTACTTGACGAGCACCCATATATAACCCATGGATAAAGTTCTGCTACAGTAACTTTTTTCAATGAATAAAATATGTATATTGCTATAATGTGATATGTTGACGAGCCACAGATAAAGTTGTAGCTGTTACTATTAAACTGTAAGTACTGTGTTGATTCTGTGTTTGGTTCACAACATATTGAAATGTTTGATAAACAATTTAACTACTGGGATTAGGGCGCTGCTAGACTTAATTAGCTTTAATCATAGGATTAATTGCGATGACATTAATAACTAAATTCTTTAATATTATCTCGATTAATAATCCCATGAATCATTAAACATCGTTAACATTAACTACTACACATATTTTGAAGTCGGATAAAAATTAAAGTTAACCGAATCAGCAATTAAAACGTATAGGTATAATGTTCAATATACCCTTTAAGCTTTTGAAAATTAAACGTAACTTGACGTTTGACATTTACATTTGCCATAAATTGACAGTAGCTTAACGTTCCTTTTGTTAGTGCTTAGGATATCAAATGATATTTTAAATAGTTTAGAAACTACTGGCAGCAGCAGGGCATGCTAATCTTATCAGTTATTTAACCACTAGAACATGTATAAATAATTATATTTAAAAATTAGGATTCTTAAGAAGTAGTATTTGAGTTGTAGATTCAATGGTCTGATAAGAAATTGCGTTTCGTACTACACGCTAATGTTGAAAATCAAAAAGTTCCACATAAGCGGTGTGCAACTGACAACACTGCCGAATACGTGGCCCCGAAGTTGTGTGATTAATGTGTCTTGTTTATATTTTTTATTGTGTTAATTCTTTAAAATTCTCCGCTAAAGCCGTAAGTAAATAAGAAATTAAGTATCATCCTTTCCACCATAATTTCATTGGTTAACTCAGGGTAGATGACAGAAAATAATTCACTGTGTGTAGTTTACAGCTGTCAAAAGTGTACTAACAAGATTTTGTTGTATTTTTCGTAATTTAAGTTATTGGGTTCAGATTATGTAACGTAATTTGTATGCTGTATTCTAAATAATCCGTACTTTACAATAATATTCAAAGAAATGTTATATTTAGATGTTATTAAGGTGTTCAATTCTCTTGTCAATGAAACATCATCATAATTAAAATTAGGTTTCTTGTCGTTACTTTTACTCTATAAAGAATCCAAGCCACAGCATTATTAACCATTTGATATCCAAAACTTTAGCCTAACATAATCTTTTGCTATTTATTTTATATCGTTTTTACTGCAACATATTTTTTCTAAAAACTTTCAATCATGCAACAAAAAGTGGCATAATCTTAATTATGCGTATTGTAAAAGAATACATTCGTCACATTGTTATTTATAAAATACAGAAGGATCTAACAGTAAGGTGCAGGTACCTGTTTGTTATCATAGCGTTGTAAGTAATGTTATCAAATAGTTTAACAGTAGAAGACTGATAGTACACTACTTCATAATGTTCTTCTGAAAGCTTTAACTAATCATAAGAAAGTAGTAGTACAAATATAAATGAATGAAATATAGACTTTGACTGTACTATCTATGTTTTATATGACTTTGTTGCATGTTTTCATTGTACGGGGTATTATTCATTTGGCCAGCAGATATGTCCAGCAGTAAACTATTAAATACTGTAGTTTTTGATGATGGCGTTAGTTAATTTTGACATAAAGTAGTATCATTTTTATCAGTTATATGTTAAGTCAGTGTTTTGAATGCGATAAGCAGCCTGTACATACATGTTAGAAATTATATATTCTTGCAATTGAAGTAAAAAAATGGACTTGTTTAAAGCAAGAGCCCGAACACATTCTTATGTTACCATTGGTAGTGCCATGAAAGTATTTTAGTTGTCTATGGTGTCGTGCTTTAAGAAAAAATGAGGGAATTGCAATCAATAAAGTGCTACTGTGTTGGCCAATCAATGTTACATTGAAGCAGTCTCGACACGCTTATCTCATTCACAGATCCACTTGTGTTCATTGACCTCTTTATTTCATTTAAAATTATATGACAAATAGCTATTGTACAATGTTATAAGCAATAATTGCCTTCATCAATAGATTGGAATATTCTACTGCTGGACATAAACCTTTCCTAGGACAGGAGGTTTTAGCTTTCGTTACTTACTGAACCTAATTTGTCAGTTTTAGTGTTGTACAAAGCCAACAATGTATAATCGTAGTTAAGATGAATTATGTGAAAGTAAACAGTATATAGCTCATGCAAGATCAGTCTCGCCATAAAGTTATGCTAAATTACTTATAAAAAAAAAACTAAATTATTTATTTTATTTTGAATAACATCAACTATAGTGACAAAGAAAGGAGGTACCAAATTTACTGTAAATTATAACATGCATATTACCACATATTTCATGTTTTAACTAACTTCAGTTAGCTTCTCATACAATCTCGATCTATATTCCGAAGCAATAGTTATGTTGAACACCCACGTTTTACTAACTAATAATGGCTATATAATGGAAAGATAGAAAATACGTTATTTGTACACTGTGTTAGAGTTTCAAGACAATATTTAAATAATGAAAATATAATGTACAAAGGGAATCTCTTCCAGGCAACCTTAGGATGGATCAAAATATTTCTGGAAGACAGTAGTAGTTGATGGTATATTGAGCTTTGAAAAGTATTTGTTAGTGAATATAAATACAAATCTATACATATCCATGCATATAAATATAAATCACATACTTATACATACCATGGGGTGTTCTATATTTTAAATATTACAATAGTTCTATTGGCAACTATCTATGAGAGCATAGTTATGAATCGCAGCAAAATGCACCTCACGCTTTGTACTCTGAATTGAATTATTCTGTTAATAACTTAAATTTTATTATAATTTTATTTGGACGCGATTCACTATGATTGATTGTTCAATCTTCTACTACTGTAATATTAGACTCTTTGCTATTAAAGATTATTTTCTAGTTTTTAGTTTGATTAGCAATAACAGCGAATTTTTTTAGTTTTTTTAAACTATTGTTTATTTTTCATTTTTTAGTCTGGGACAAACTCATAAATTGAGGAATTGAGTAAGTCCAGAACTGCAGACATGCGCAGTTCGCGCATTAGCTCTGTCTCTCTTACTCTACTACAGAGGAACTATTAAAGAATTTTTTAATCCTGGCGATCCTAATAAGGATAATGGAAAACTATTATCAAATTATCGCATTGTCATCGGTCCTTGAGACGTGTGCAAAGTTTCAAGTTGATCAGATTTTTAGAAACCGGTGAAAATTAAGCTCAAAGATTCCGTTACATACTTACATAGATACAACTCAAGCTAATAAAAGCGTGTTAAAAAAGAAAAACATTCATATCATACACTAATTTGTGACTGACTCAATAAAAAAGTTATCAGAACTGCCACCATTTCAAGGTAAACTCCTTGAACTTTAAATTACCTATGATCATTGTGCTTAAAAAACTACACTCTATTAAATGTATACCCTGTATACTGGAAGTCTCAAGGCATATATTCCAACATTCTTTTGTTATTGATTTATGTGTCTGTACATAATATTACTAATATTACTTATACAAATTTAAATTATGTATTATTTGTGGCAAATTTGACTTTTTTTTGTTTAGTTTTTCTACACCGTCCAACAATACATTTTTAAGTTTGTTTCTAACACTAGTGTCTATATATATTTTTTACTAAACTTGAAAGTTGACATTCTCAGATTGCCTCCTCTTTTGGCCTACAATTCTCTTCAATATACTCATAATTCACCCAGCTGTAATTTCCGGTATGGAGTTTTTAGCCATAGTGTTGCCATATAATATGTAAGTGGAGCCGAATTAGGACAAAGTGTGGATGTTTTATACAATTCTGTCTATGTCTTTCGGCGAAATAGGCTTTTTCTGTCTGTAATATTCTCACATGGACGTCTATCTACAGTATATTGAGCAAATATATTATTCCATAATGTCTCATCATGTGCGAATGTGGCATTTGTGTGTAATTTCAAAAGTTTTTGTATAACATTGGGTGGAGTTATGATTAATTATCTTATCACGTTAAGCTAACTCTTATGTAAAAGCCTACCGATTTCATTGTATAAATAAAATAATGATTTTATTTGTTCACCAGGATAATCGGCTACAACCAACATGATGAATCCTCAGTATCTGCCACCTGGGCAAAATAATAATGCACCGTCAAATCCTATGTTCCCTCCATCATCACAAGACTACAATGGCGTCCAGAATGCAAATATCTACAGCCAGATGCAAGCAAATGGACCGCAAAGCCAATCCAAGCCTTTTGACCAGACAGATATGTCACAGAAAATGCAGAGTATGAATATAAATGGCTCACAAGGTTTCCAATCTATCCCACCTACTCAATTGCCCCCTGGGCAGCTTCCCCCTGGCCAGCTTCCTCCTGGCCAGTTTCCTCCTGGCCAGTTTCCTCCTGGCCAGTTTCCCCCAGGAAATTATCCTCCTACATCTAATTTTGCGCCAGGGCAACTTCCACCTGGACAGCGACCGCCAGGTATGCCTGGTAGACCACCGGTAAGCGGAGCACCTCAAATGCAGCCAATCGGCCAGACCCCCCAAATGCCACCAATGTCATCATCTGGAGGTCCTCCAAGTTTCGCACAGATGCCTCCTCAAAGCCAAACATCCAATATAGATCCGTCGAGGCAGTTCCAGCCACCAACGTCGGTGCCTTCCCTGCAACGTCCACCTAGCGCTCAGTCTAGTCAACCAATCCCCTCTATAGGCCAGCAACCATCTGGTCAAGCACCGCCTATGTCTCAATCGGGTCCAAATCCTCAGCAAGTAATGGGTAGACAAGGAATGCCGCCACAAGCAGGTCAACCATTAAAACCAGGAATGCCTCCACAACTTCAAATGGGAGGACCACCGAATTCTTCTGGACAACCGGGCTTACCCCAAGGAAACTCTCAGCAAATGAACATACCACCACAATCGCAGTCTAATTTTATGCAACAACCTGGTATGCCTTCGCAAGCTAAACCCGGTTTTCCTGGACAAGCCAGTGTTCCTGGTCAAAGTGGTCAAATGACGGGTCAAATGGGTGCGCCACCACAACCTGGTATGATGTCAGGACAACTAGGTATGCCGTCTCAGCAAGGTGGGCAACCCCCACAGTCAACTCAACTCACTGGAAAAGTATCAACTCAGCCAGGCATGCCTCCGCAACCAGGACCTCCTGGGTCTTTTCCTACTAGCCAACAGATATCTGGTCAACCTGGTATGCCACCACAATCTTTACAAACCGGCATGACCCAACAACCTTTGCAACCTGGCTTGCCCCAACAAACTTTACAACCTGGAATGCCTCCACAACCTCGACAAATGAGTCAACCAGGATTACCGCCGCAGCCCGGCCAAATGCATGGGCAGCCAGGTATTCCAGCCCAACATTCTCATATGAGTCAACCTGGTCTACCACTCCAGCCGGGGCCAATGAGCCAGCCGGGATTTCCACCGCTACCAGGACAACCTGGACAACCGCCTCAGCAGCCTGGTTTCCCACCACAACCTACGCAATTCCAACAGCAACAGCAAATGCCTGGTCTTCCACATATGCCACCCCCGTTATCCCAACAAAAGCAGCAATATCCAGGAATGCCAACAAACCAGCCAGGATATGGCGTTCAACCTGGGCAACAGCCAGGCGGACAATTTGCTGGTTAGTTTTAAATGTCATTTTAAACGTTCGGGTCCTAAATAATTTTCAAATACCTAAAGCTTTATCTTCATTAAACAGGTATGCCCCCCATGCCAGGACAGCTTCCGCCTCAACAAATGCCAGGCCAACAGCAGCGCGGCTTTCAGCAGCCGTCATCAGGATACCCTCCACAATACCAGCCCCAGTTCCCTGGACAACAACCTCCCTACCCTGGTCAACAGTATCAGCAGCCTGAGCAGAAACGACTTGATCCGGAACAGATGCCTAGTCCAGTGAGTGGCCTGTTAACTCCAATTTTATCTGCAAATTCTACAATGAGCCTAATTACTTGGTGATATTTGCATGACAGTTCTTTGTCTGTGCGATCTGAAGCGCTATTCATTGCAAGTATATTTGAAAATCTTTCATAATCAACTATATTACTATATTATCATAACATTATTATACAATAATTTATTGTTTTTCTTCATACATGTTTTGTAAGAAGCATAATTCAATAAATATCTCAATAAAGTATGAATACAAGTTAGGCAAGATTGAAGTTAATCGAATATTTTTGCGTAGATTCAAGTTATGGCTCAAGACCAAGAGAACCGTGGCGGTGTCTTCGTAACCAATGAAAAGGGTCTTGTACCTCCTCTGGCCACCACCGATTTTGTTGTTGACGACAAAGGAAATGCCAGTAAGTAATCTTGAACCTTTTAGCCTGATCTAACTTAGAGCAACGATTTCTTTCTAGTTATTCTCTATATAAACGCTAAGCTCTTATAGAACCATGTGTACTGTAAACTGTTGTGATTCATTCCAGGTCCTCGCTACATCCGCAGTTCTATGTACACAGTGCCTGTCACAGCTGACCTGCTCAAACAAACCTCAATGCCCTTCTGTTTAGTTGTGAGTAAACGATTTGAAGTCGCAGACTTTTGTGATCATAAAAAAATAGTATACTTTGTAACCATCACTTGTAAAAGTTTAACAATTTCCATGTTGACATTTTTAGATAAAAAATTACAAAAAAAGAGGGTAGCTAGCAATACTAAGAAATTAATCAAAAAAAAATTACCATCGATGTTCAGTCAATTTCATTAACTAATAAATCGATTCGAACGAAGTAATACCACGGCCGTACAGAAATGCAATGTTTTCTTTTCTTTTCACCGAGTGAGTGAGATTACCTCCAACCCACCACCGCTCTGTCCGCTAATTGTTAAGGGCTACACAGAGGGTTACTCGTACCCCTGTATTGTAAAAAAGAAATAACATGTACTGAGTTTCACAGTAGGCCATAATCTGTTTTCTAAGGAGACGCCTGTAATTAAAGGGTGATGATAATGATGAATGAGTCGCCGATTTTTTGGCAAAATACCGGCGAAACTAGAATAAGTCATAAGGTTTTCCTGACATTTCTTTTCAGATATCTCCAATGGCAGAGACCATCGGCTCGGAGCTCGAACCCCCACTGATTGACTTCGCTGCCCTGACGGGGTCGCCTACCATGGGGCCGGTTAGGTGTTCTCGTTGTAAGGCCTACATGTGTCCTAGCATGAAATTCGTGGACGCCGGCAGACACTTCAAGTGTGCTTTTTGCAAAGCTACTACAGAAGGTACGTTTATAATAATAATTTAACCCAAATTAGCCAATACCTATTTTATATAAGCACACTGCTCGTAAACACAGTTGTATAGTAAATAAAATAATTTTGATGAATTACACCCAGACCTAGCAGTGACAGTTACTAGCTCCTAGAGCAACAGGCGCCAGGTTGATGCTGTTTGACTGACATACATTTGACTGAAACTTGTGATTTGAACTTACCGTTAACTTTTCTAATATTTTTCATTCTAGTGCCTATGGAATATACTCAGTATATAAACAGTACACAACAGTATGGAAGAGTGCCGGCGGAGATGGCGCTCGGAGCGTATGAGATTGTCGCGACCAAGGAGTACTGTAGGGTGTGTACCTTGGACTCGTGTCAACTACAACATTTATTACTACTTGGTTTTTAATTCTTCTAATAATCCTCTTTTTTGTCAACAGAACAACACATTGCCCAACCCACCGGCCATAGTGTTCGTTATTGACGTTTCGTATAACGCGATTAAAAGCGGCCTCGTGCAGACGGTCTGTGACAATATTTTAGAAATTGTAGAGGTAAGCATCAAATACATATTCATTTTTATTTTCCAATCGGGCAGATAGCCCGCTTCGCTACTCCCAGGCCCGTAACTCTTCTAACTATTTTCTTCTTAAGCTCTCATTAATTCCATAGCTAAATAATTAAAAATTGTAATTTATAGTATATGCATACAATTGTATTATAAAATAATTAGAGTTTGCATGTAAATATGGTGTAAACTATGTCATTGCCTTTATTAATCATTGTATTTGTGTTGCAGTCGCTGCCGAAGGACGAAGTAACGGGCAAGAGTTGGACGCGCGTCGGGTTCATCACTTACAGCTCTACGGTTCACTTCTACAATATCAAGGTTTAGAACTCAATTCTTGTTATGTCGTGAACACGTTATAAAGTACACTTTCATATTATTACCGGTACACAATAAACAAATAGCGTGTAACGGATTCGTTCGAGAAACGCTTGACGCGTCGTTTTCTGTTATGGCAGGGTACCCTGACGCAGCCACAGATGCTGTCGGTGGGGGACGTGGGCGACATGTTCGTGCCGCTGCTGGAGGGCTTCCTGGTGCGGCCCGAGGACTCGGGGCCCGTGCTCGCGGCTCTGCTGCAGCAGCTGCCCGCCATGTTCGGCGACAACAAGGAGACCGAGACCATTTTGTTGCCGGCCTGTCAGGTCAGTACGGCTGAGACGCGACAGACGTGAACTATAACGAAACGCTATTTAAAACAAACGCTACGAAAATTGTTGAGCGAGTTCCACAGTCCACGGCGCTAGGGCTGTCGTACTTTATTTCTTTTAATATACTGAATTTATTGAATGAGAAGGCCAAATTCACGATTTACTAAATATTCCTTTACCTAACGAATCTGTTACTTTGAAAACGCACGACCGGTTCTTAATAGTATATAACGAATAATCCGCAGGCCGGTTTAGAAGCTCTAAAGGCAGCGGACACGTCAGGTCAACTGATGGTGTTCCACACGACGATACCTTCGTACAACGCGCCGGGGAAACTCCTCAACAGGGAGGACAGGAAACTGCTCGGCACCGACAAGGAGAAGCAGATCCTATGTAAGTATATAGTACGTTTGACGATCGATTATTGTCAACGTTCCGTGCGGAAAAAAATATATGTTGCTGTAACGATTGTCGGTAGCGCCCCAGACCACGGCTTACAACGAGCTGGGCCAGCTGTGCTCGGCGGCGGGCGTGTGCGTGGAGCTGTTCGTGTGCAACAACGCGTACGTGGACTGCGCCACGCTGGGCCAGCTGCCGCGCCTCACCGGCGGCCAGCTGCACAAGTACACCTACTTCACGGTCAGTGCCCACCGCTGCCCGTCGGACGTCGAGTATAATCACTCGACGGTCCAACCCATTCGTGGATCTGATGATTCATGATTTCTGTCTGCTGTCATTTCGATTACATAGACTACGATCAGGTTGTATAACAATATAGTTATTAAACAAAAATATTATGGGTACATCATCTCAGCCAAAAGACGTCCACTGCTGGACATAGGCCTCCCCAAGGCCCTTCACAACAGCCTGTCCCATGCCACCCGCATCCAGCAGCTTCCCGCGACCTTCACCAGGTCGTCAGACCACCTTGTGGGGGGCCAATCAACACTGCGTTTCCCAATACGCGATGGCCACTCTAGAAAGTTAAGGCCCCATCCGCCATCGTTTCTGCGTGTAATGTATCCCGCAAACATCCACTTAAATAAGATTAGCAATTTTACTGGCAATATCGGTGACCTCGGTTCGTCTGCGGATCTCTTCATTTTTGATTCGATCACGCAAAGAAACTCTGAACATTGCCCTCCTCACCATTGCTCTTTGGATGACTTTGAACCTTCTTATCAAGCCCATAGTGAGCGACCACTTCTCTGTGCCGTAAGTCATCACTGGCAGCACACACTGGTCAAAGACTTTTGTCTTGAGACACTGCGGTATTTGTGACGAGAAAACGTTACGTAGCTTCCAGAACGCTGCCCAACCTAACTGCATTCGACGATTGACCTCTTTTTCGAAGTTGGACTTACCTAACAGGATAGTTTGTCCTAGATACGCGTAGTCGTCAACCACTTCGAGGGTAGATTCTCCAATTTTCACTGAAGTGGGTGTGACATGGGCATTCAACATAATTTTTGTCTTATCCATATTCATTTTTAAACCCACTCGTTTAACGACTCTACTGAGGTCATCAAGCATTGTGTTGAGATCTGCTACGGTTTCAGTTATGACAACTATATCATCAGTAAATCAAAGTTGGGTGATATATTCGTCTATTTCAAGCTTGGTGTTTATATTCAATGTGCTTCTAACCTGGCCTTAGAGACACCATTGAATATATGCTTTTTCGTCGACATAATGAAGTCGTTCTCATTTTTGATAAAACTATCTGGTTCATCCAAGTCCATTTTCAGTGTTCACGCTTCTGAAAGAAGGAGTTCATCATGTAAAGGCCCTCCCTTTCCATGAAATCGATCAGTAGTTGGACCCTGTGATTTCATTGACAAACTCATCACGTAGCTCATCGCCGCTTCGTTTATTCAACCTTGCGTTGAAGTCCTCCATAACAATGGTGTAGTAAATTTTACATGTGTATGGCCATACTAATGTCGTCATACATAGTCTCTACCTTATTGTCGGGGTTTATCGCAGTCAAAGCGTATACCTGTATAACCTTCAGCGAATACCTCTTGGTTATACTGAATATAAGGTACGCAATCCTCGACGACACGCTCTCGATCTTGACCACATTATTTACGAGGGACGTCTGTACCAAGAACCCGACACCGCCGCAGTATAATGGAGTAAGTAAATAAATATTTTCTCGTTGGTCCTCAATGTGCACGTGTTATATGTTGCCAGGTCAAGTCGTCGTTTGTGATAGCCCGATCTTACCCGGGGATTCTTCGTACCCCTGCCCTGCCACTTCCTAGACCGCTACCGTAGCCAGGAGTAGCAGTAGTAGTAGCAGTAGAAGTAGCGTTTTTTCTTTTACTTGTCATAACGTGGTTTGCCATAATCGCCACGCTTGGTATGCGAGTTTGCGATCGCAGTGAGATGGTGTACTTAGTAGGACGCTGCTGTCCATTCTCTGGTATACTATCCCTTAGTCGACTTTTACGACACCCACCGCCGCACCGTAACCGCAACTCTTGGATTCTATTCATTCTTGCTGTCAGGCAGAGTAGAGTCAGTTTGACAGGCTCTTAAAATAAAAAAAGGGAATAAGCAAAAGTTATAGGTGGACCGCACAGAGGGTTAGAATAAAACGGAAAAAATATTATTATTTTAATAGAGCCTCCCAAAATGAGCGTACTTTGCTCGACGGGCGCTTAAGTGAGTATTGATGGGAGCGTGCGCTGTGTGCAGGCGGAGCTGGACGGCGCGCGGCTGATGTGGGACGTGCGGCGCGCGCTGGCGCGGCCCACGGCGCACGACGCCGTCATGCGCGTGCGCACCTCCACCGGCGTGCGCCCCACGGACTTCTACGGCCACCTCTTCATGTCCAACACCACCGACGTCGAGCTCGCCGCCATCGGTACCCGCCCGCGCCTTCTAAGCTTTACTCGAAACGTTAATTAATCCTATTGTTCAAATATTGGTGTTAAATTCATTGTTTCACAACTTTAAACTAAAATCACTAAAGGTGAACGATCGACCGGTTGTATTTGACGATATTCCTGTCAAACGATGCAATAAATGTCAAGGATCGATTAAAATTGAATATATCATACTAAAAATGTACGTTATCTAAATACGTACCGATAACATTTTTAAGAAAGCTTCCCTAAAATAGAAAAACAGAAGATAAATTTAAATAAACTTTAGTATAACGACACAATAACAGAATTAGCGCTATCGGTTCCTTAAATTTTAATTTATTAACGATCGAATCTCTTCTTACGTTTTGACTATTTAATTGCGTTCCTATCCGTGTAAAAAAAAAAACCATCTGGAAAACCGTATAATCTTATCTGACCCCAGATGCGGATAAAGCGATAGGTATCGAAATCAAGCACGACGACAAGCTCACGGCCGAGGAGGGCGTGTACGTGCAGGCCGCGCTGCTGTACACGCACCGCAGCGGCCAGCGCCGCCTGCGCGTGCTCAACCTGGCGCTCAGCGTGGCGCACCAGCTCGCCGACGTGTACCGCAGCATGGAGCTCGACACCTGCGTCAACTTCCTCACCAAGCAAGGTAACGTCTATCCTTACCAGCGCCGCCTGCGCGTGCTCAACCTGGCGCTCAGCGTGGCGCACCAGCTCGCCGACGTGTACCGCAGCATGGAGCTCGACACCTGCGTCAACTTCCTCACCAAGCAAGGTAACGTCTATCCTTACCAGCGCCGCCTGCGCGTGCTCAACCTGGCGCTCAGCGTGGCGCACCAGCTCGCCGACGTGTACCGCAGCATGGAGCTCGACACCTGCGTCAACTTCCTCACCAAGCAAGGTAACGTCTATCCTTACCAGCGCCGCCTGCGCGTGCTCAACCTGGCGCTCAGCGTGGCGCACCAGCTCGCCGACGTGTACCGCAGCATGGAGCTCGACACCTGCGTCAACTTCCTCACCAAGCAAGGTAACGTCTATCCTTACCAGCGCCGCCTGCGCGTGCTCAACCTGGCGCTCAGCGTGGCGCACCAGCTCGCCGACGTGTACCGCAGCATGGAGCTCGACACCTGCGTCAACTTCCTCACCAAGCAAGGTAACGTCTATCCTTACCAGCGCCGCCTGCGCGTGCTCACCTGGCGCTCAGCGTGGCGCACCAGCTCGCCGACGTGTACCGCAGCATGGAGCTCGACACCTGCGTCAACTTCCTCACCAAGCAAGGTAACGTCTATCCTTACCAGCGCCGCCTGCGCGTGCTCAACCTGGCGCTCAGCGTGGCGCACCAGCTCGCCGACGTGTACCGCAGCATGGAGCTCGACACCTGCGTCAACTTCCTCACCAAGCAAGGTAACGTCTATCCTTACCAGCGCCGCCTGCGCGTGCTCAACCTGGCGCTCAGCGTGGCGCACCAGCTCGCCGACGTGTACCGCAGCATGGAGCTCGACACCTGCGTCAACTTCCTCACCAAGCAAGGTAACGTCTATCCTTACCAGCGCCGCCTGCGCGTGCTCAACCTGGCGCTCAGCGTGGCGCACCAGCTCGCCGACGTGTACCGCAGCATGGAGCTCGACACCTGCGTCAACTTCCTCACCAAGCAAGGTAACGTCTATCCTTACCAGCGCCGCCTGCGCGTGCTCAACCTGGCGCTCAGCGTGGCGCACCAGCTCGCCGACGTGTACCGCAGCATGGAGCTCGACACCTGCGTCAACTTCCTCACCAAGCAAGGTAACGTCTATCCTTACCAGCGCCGCCTGCGCGTGCTCAACCTGGCGCTCAGCGTGGCGCACCAGCTCGCCGACGTGTACCGCAGCATGGAGCTCGACACCTGCGTCAACTTCCTCACCAAGCAAGGTAACGTCTATCCTTACCAGCGCCGCCTGCGCGTGCTCAACCTGGCGCTCAGCGTGGCGCACCAGCTCGCCGACGTGTACCGCAGCATGGAGCTCGACACCTGCGTCAACTTCCTCACCAAGCAAGGTAACGTCTATCCTTACCAGCGCCGCCTGCGCGTGCTCAACCTGGCGCTCAGCGTGGCGCATCAGCTCGCCGACGTGTACCGCAGCATGGAGCTCGACACCTGCGTCAACTTCCTCACCAAGCAAGGTAACGTCTATCCTTACCAGCGCCGCCTGCGCGTGCTCAACCTGGCGCTCAGCGTGGCGCACCAGCTCGCCGACGTGTACCGCAGCATGGAGCTCGACACCTGCGTCAACTTCCTCACCAAGCAAGGTAACGTCTATCCTTACCAGCGCCGCCTGCGCGTGCTCAACCTGGCGCTCAGCGTGGCGCACCAGCTCGCCGACGTGTACCGCAGCATGGAGCTCGACACCTGCGTCAACTTCCTCACCAAGCAAGGTAACGTCTATCCTTACCAGCGCCGCCTGCGCGTGCTCAACCTGGCGCTCAGCGTGGCGCACCAGCTCGCCGACGTGTGCCGCAGCATGGAGCTCGACACCTGCGTCAACTTCCTCACCAAGCAAGGTAACGTCTATCCTTACCAGCGCCGCCTGCGCGTGCTCAACCTGGCGCTCAGCGTGGCGCACCAGCTCGCCGACGTGTACCGCAGCATGGAGCTCGACACCTGCGTCAACTTCCTCACCAAGCAAGGTAACGTCTATCCTTACCAGCGCCGCCTGCGCGTGCTCAACCTGGCGCTCAGCGTGGCGCACCAGCTCGCCGACGTGTACCGCAGCATGGAGCTCGACACCTGCGTCAACTTCCTCACCAAGCAAGGTAACGTCTATCCTTACCAGCGCCGCCTGCGCGTGCTCAACCTGGCGCTCAGCGTGGCGCACCAGCTCGCCGACGTGTACCGCAGCATGGAGCTCGACACCTGCGTCAACTTCCTCACCAAGCAAGGTAACGTCTATCCTTACGCGTGAACGGCGTCAACGGAAGTTTTGAGAGTTGAATACAGCCGAGATAGATAGTAAGAACGCTTGTCTGAACGCCATTATCCATAGAACAAATTTCTTAACCTACCCGCGTTGTTGCGGAGAAGAAATCTGTGTCGAGTGTAGAAATTATTTGCTGGGCTAGTTTAGTTTTTACTAGCTTTTAACTTGCAACTCATTTGTTCGGGTGGAATCTTGCTATTCAATTTTGAAGCACAATGAAGCGTTATTCTCACGTACTAGTTAAATTGCTGTAAAATTCATATAAATCACGTCAGTAGTTTTTGCGCAAAAGAGTAACGAACATCCTTACGTCCGTCCTTGCAAACTTTCGCATTTACTACATCACTAGGAACAATTAGTAGCATGTGTTTATCGCTATTATTTTTATTCATTACTAGAATTTGTGAATTCACGCAATATTAATTTGTTATTTTTTACAATTATATTGAGTAGTTATAGGTACAGTGGACCCCCGGTAATTCGACAAACGTTTTGCAGGGCAGTCGCGGACTATCGAATTTATCAGATTATAGAGTACTGCCGAAGATCCCCTGTAGTCTGGATTTTTTTTACAAAAGAGTACCTTGTAATCCGACAAATTACAGACAAATGATAAGATTGTATATGTTGTTTTCTGGCTTTGTGACGACATTACTAGGTACGTACACGTAACACGCAATGAATAAACAGTAAACGATGAACGCACGCTAAGCTGCACCGCTATCACACGTAGTCAAATTCAAACTAAGCAATCGATATTGAAACAATACCTACGCGTCGAGCACAAGTTGTAACCTGTTAAATCATGCACGATCTACATTAGAAAAAATTGTTTGATCGATGTCGGATTACAGGGGGGTCCGGATTAGACGGGGGCCGGTTTACCGCGGGTCCACTGTATTAGAATTTAACATCCGCGTAGTCAAAAGCGCGTGCCGTGTCATAAATCAAAAATATCCCCCGACTGCCTCGGTGGCGCAGCTGTAGCGAATGCGACTAATGCGCTTGAGGTCTCGGGTTCGAATTCCGGGTCGGACCAAACGTTTGACGTTTTCTATGTATGTATTTACAAAAAAAAACTATGCAAGTATTCTGTCAGTCAGTCTGGTTATCGTAGCACGAGCTCTGCTTAGTTTGAACCTAGACGATGTTGCGTGTCAATGTCCTAAATATTTATTTATTATTACATCATACTCATACTTAGCTACCACCGAAGCAGCTATCGAGCTTAATCCTAAACAGTTCTGGA
The DNA here is from genome assembly GCA_949316085.1 of Hypercompe scribonia. Lineage (NCBI taxonomy): Eukaryota > Metazoa > Arthropoda > Insecta > Lepidoptera > Erebidae > Hypercompe > Hypercompe scribonia. Next base: position 13,490,459 of record OX438993.1, read on the forward strand.
GTTTCGTGAAGCATAGATATAGATCAAGCGCGATTCCCAGTTGTCTCAATCACGAGAACGTTAGTTTATCTACTCCCGCGGACATCTGTGAAGGTTTTTCAACGTACTTTTACTCGAGTTTTGCGGAGCCCAGCCATGAGTCACAATCTTGTGAACCAGAAATTTGTCAGCCGCTTACTCTAGCAGATATCAGCAGTATCGACATTAGCGTTGAAAGAGTGCACGGCTTTTGCTTAGATTGGATACGACCAAATCAGCTGGACCTGATCACTTGACACCCCAGTTTCTAGTAAAATGTGCCGAGACTTTAGCTTTACCGATCTCTTTGTTATTCAAGAAGTCACTGTCTTCATTTACTGTTCCGCCAATCTGGAAATCAGCCTTTATAACACCTATCCACAAGAAAGGCTCTAAAACTGAAGTGGTAAATTACAGGCCTATATCCAAATTGTGCATCATAGCTAAGGTGTTTGAACGGATAGTGTATGATCAGGTGTATACAGCGCTCCAGAACTCATTTAGTCACTCGCAGCATGGTTTTCTCAAAGGCAGGTCTACTGTAACTAATTTAGCTGTTCTTAATGATTATTTAACAAGCGAAATGGATCGGGGGGCACAGGTCGATGTTGTTTATACTGACTACAGCAAAGCATTTGACCGTATCGACCACTTTAGGCTTAAAATGAAGCTTCTTAATATTGGAATTAGAGGGGATCTATTTCGATGGTTCTGCTCTTACCTTGAAAATAGATCTCAAGCAGTAGTGGTGAGCAGCTACATTTCTAGTTGGATTCAAGTGCCCAGTGGCGTCCCGCAGGGCTCCCTGATCGGTCCGCTTCTTTTTATTATATATATAAACGACATCGATTGTTGCTTTCATACCTCGAGTCTGCTTTGTTTCGCTGACGACATGAAAATCTTTTCGTCTATTAGGTCTACCCCAGATGTGATTTCTCTGCAAAAGGATCTATCACGTTTGAGTGATTACTGTAAAATCAACAAGTTAGACCTTAATCCACTCAAATGTTCAGTAGTGACGTACACTAGAAAGCGTGATGTTGTTCCTTCTTCCTACAACCTATCGGGACAAGTTTTGCGAAAATGTGATGTCATTCGCGATTTGGGAATTTATCACGACTCAAAGCTTCTCTTTGATAATCACATTGATAGAATTGTCTCGAAAGCATCCAAGGCACTTGGCTTTGTGATGAGGGTCTCAGGGTGCTTCAAAAAAGCAAAAACGTTGAAAATACTATACTGTACATATGTTAGGAGTCACCTTGAGTACGCATGTCAGATATGGAATCCGCAATACGGCAAGTACATGGACCGGATTGAGGGCGTCCAGAGGCGTTTCATTAAGTTTCTGTGCTTCCGATTTCACATACCATATAACTCTGAAAGGTACTTTGATCTTTGTAAACGATTTCATATTCAGCCTTTAAGTTATCGCCGTCGTCTTGCGGATTGCACATTTTTCTCCAAAATCTTGTCTAATGAGGTGGACTGCCCTGACCTCCTACACATGCTCAAGTTTAGCGTTCCTGTAAGAAGTTTCAGGTTTAATCCACCTATCTTTGTACCAGTGGCGCGTGCGAATTACAGATCGAATTCGTTTGTGTTACGAGCGAGTAAATCCTTTAACGAGTTATGCAGGGAGTTGCTATTCGATCCATATACAGTGAATGGCGGCACTGTCAGGAGATTGATGAATTGTATCTTTTTTTCATCGGGTAGGTAGTTCTTTTTTTGTTTTTGCTTTTGTTTATTATTTTTGTTTCTCTTCATTCATTGTCGCACTAATGTGATTGTAGTTTTGTGTCATTTAGTGTTCCAGAACCTCTATTAACTTGTAATGTCACTACTCGTGAAAACCTATAATTGGCTTGATGTTGTGTATAAAACTGCCCATTGGTTTTTTGTAGCTGTTGGTTTTCCTAACTTTAATAAATAAATAAATAAATAAATAAAATTACTATACGTTTGACATGCGTTTTGAAGAATGTCGTATAACGGAGTAACCGTCGTCCGTGTGCTCGCAGCCGTGTGGGCGCTGCGCGAGTCCCCGCCGCGCGCGGTGCGCGAGGCGCTGTCCACGCGCTGCGCGCGCTCGCTGGCCGCGTACCGGCGCCACTGCGCCTCGCCGTCGTCGGCCGGCCAGCTCGTGCTGCCCGAGCCCATGAAGCTGCTGCCGCTCTACACCAACTGCGTGCTGCGCTCGGACGCCGTGGCGGGCGGGCCCGACCTCACGTGCGACGACCGCTCGTGCGCCATGTACCGCGCGCTCACGGCCGACGTGGCCACGTCCGTGGTGTACACGTACCCGCGCCTGCTGCCGCTCGCGCGCCTCGGCGACGCGCCCGCGCAGCGCCCGCAGCCGCTGCGCGCCTCCGTGGACAAGATCGACGACCGGGGCGTCTACCTGCTAGGTACGCCCGCCATTCCGCCGCCAGCCGCGAGCGAGCGAGACGCTTACACGTACTGATCGACGTATTTTAACAGAGAACGGCGTGCACATGCTGCTGTGGGTGGGGTCGCAGGCGTCGCCCGACTTCGTGCGCGACGTGTTCGGCGTGTCGTCCCCGCAGCAGATCGACCCGCAGGTGTGCGAGCTGCCCGCGCTCGACACGCCCGCCTCGGTGGCCGTGCGGGCGCTCGTGCACGACACGCGCGAGAAGCGCCGCACCGCCATGCGGGTGAGTGCTATACGTTACGTTTTGTATTCGTTTTACATTTATTTTCTTAAAAGTTATTTAACGTTGTCTAGTTCTATAGGTACGATTTTGAAACTTGTGCATTTTTTTTTATTTTTGGGACGTTAGATACGTATAAAACGCGATTAAAATAAAACTCCCGTGTTAACATGCCGCAGGCCGGTTAATGCTTTTCCTTGGGTTAGATTTGAGTAAATTTTTCAAGAGGCGGCGCGTCTGGCCACCGCGGGAGTCTCTGTGGTGTTCGGGCATATTGAGGCACTGGGTTTGCGGGTGGCTCTGAATAAGACGGGGGCTCTTTTGTTCAATGAGCCCCGTCGTAGTCCACCCTTCGGCGCCCCCATCGTAGTCGATTCGGTCCTCGTATCGGTTCAGGCCCAGATGAAGTACCTAGGCCTGATCCTCAACGGCAGGTGACTCTTCGACGAGCACTTTCGACAGCTTACTCCAAAGCTGGTCGGCGCTGCTTCTGCCCTTGGGCAACTCTTGCCCGATTTGGGTGAAGTCAGCTTCACGACGAGACGGCTGTACACGGAGGTTGTCCTGTCAATGGGACTGTATGGTGCACCGGTGTGGGCGCCGACTCTGACCGCCCAGAATAGGGCTCGCCTCTGACGCCCTCAGAGGATATTGGCGGTTAGAGCTATACGCGGTTACCGCACCGTATCGACGGAGGCGGCGTGCGCCGTGGCCGGAACTCCCTCGTGGGATTTGGAGGCAGAAGTCCTCGCCGAAGTTTATCGGCGGACGGCTTCCAATTGTATAGCGGTATACGGCCCCCGCCCGAAGAGATACGCGAGCGGCGTGAGGTTGCTCGTCGAGCCGCGATGGCTCGTTGGTCTGCCCGTCTGGAGACGCCAGGTGCTGATTTTGCCACTGTGGAGACTCTCCAGCCGGTCATCGCCGAGTACGACAGCACAGGACTCTTTCCTTCGGACTGACGCAGGTCCTTTCCGGGCACTGGTGCTTTGAGAAGTATCTGCACTCGGTCACCAGGAGGGAATTGAGTCCCACCTGTCACTACTGCGACTGCAGTGAAAACTCGGCTCAGCACACGCTAGCGGTTTGTTCCGCCTGGGTGGCGCAGCGTGGAGTCCTCCCTGCAGTTATTGGAGGAGATCTCTCGCTACCGGATATCATAAGGTCCATGGTCGGTAGCGACAGTTGTTTATCGCGTTCGCAACCTTCTGCGAAGACGTAATTTCGCGGAAGGAGGCGGCGGAGAAGGCCTGGGAGGACGATCTCCATTCGGATTCAATTCGGCGTCGGTGAACCGGGCGGCGGAGGCGCGTGTACCAGCGCCTCATGCCACCTTGAGTGTGGCCGCGAGTGGACGAGACGGATTTTCTCCTCCATCCGTTGAAATGACTAGCCGTGAGGAGGCAATGTCCTCGTGTGCCGTACGTCGCCTAAAAATAGAGAATTTACCCGCAGATGGTGCCCGCGATAGGAGGTATCTGGATGTCGTTATAGCAGCTGTTCTCGGATTCCTCCTATGTCAGGTGCAGAGTGGCACACCGTGTGGTTTTAGTCGGTCCGATTCCGATGCCACCGTCACCACCTGCCGTATTCCCCGAAGGAGTTCCTACACGTTAAAAAAACGCAATGATGATTTTCTTCGCGAGTTCTGGTGAAACCAATTAACGTTTAGCAAAAGACGGGCGTGAAACGAGTGAAATCGATATGTATGCGGTCGAAAAATGTATGTTGCAAGAAGACGTCACGGTCACGTTTTCCGATACCATTTCAATTGAGCATACAGCTTTTAATCGATCCGAACCCATGGGATGCGAGATAATCTATCGTTGTAAAATAACTTGTAAGTAAGTTGTAACGAAAATGAAGCTCGATCTCGAAGAGTGGGTGGATTATGTAAAAATGTACCCAATACAAGCGCTGGCAGATCGAAGAGGTTTAATCTGGGTTTGATGCAGGAATATTTTCCTTTAGTTGAATTTTACTTGATGTAGACTCGCTCTCCTTTAAGTATCTGGCCATCGATACTTCCAAAATTTTATTTGTTCATCTCGATGGAGCTTGCGGTTGCGCGCTCCTACTATGTAAATAATATAGTTTTAGAAGTATGTACTCGTTGCTAATACGTCGCGTCGGTTGCTCGGCTGCGTGCAGCTGACGGTAGTGGTGCAGCAGGGTCAGGGCGAGGCGCAGTTCCGCGCGCTGCTGGTGGAGGACGCGGGGGCGGGCGGCGCGCGCTCCTACACGGAGCACCTCATGGCCGTGCACAAGGCTGTGCTCACGATGATGTACGTTGGGCGTGGGACGGGTCGTGTGCATGGGACGGGCTGACTGCGGGCGTGGATCTGCGTGTTTCTTTTTCATGGGTCGCATGTGTTTGGGCGAGCGCTTTGTACTGATGTTAAACTACGAAAAGTGCTGAGTCGAGCGTATGGTTTGGTTTGTCATTAATCGGTTTCGTCACACTCAGGAGTACGGGTGGATTATGGAACTGTTAAAAATGTTTTATGCGTGATATTTTCTACAGTACGTATTCTATGTATATAATTTGTAATATATAAGTATGTTTATTGATACACTGGTTGATTTGATATAAAACTGACATAGGTCAGTTTTATATCAAATCAACCAGTAAAAAAATAGTTTAAAACGATTATTGATTTTTTTTGGTACTTCTGAACTCCGTGATTAAACAAATTCTTAGTCTTCCTTTATTATATATTATATATTTATTATTGTATTTAAAATAAACAATCTTTTAAAGGTGGAAACTTAAGAAACGAATAATATGTCGATAATAATATTTTAGAAGTTCAAAATGAGACCAGACGAGCGTGTATGAGATGTAACAAATATATTTTTGCCACAATATACGACTCGACACCCTCGAATAAAGTTTCTCAAACATGATGCTCACCTTTGTGATGTATATATTATCGGTTGTGGTTTTTAATATTCGTATTGTATTTATATTTAAACATACATCATAATTTTTAATACACGACACGTTTTCACGTCATACAGAGGACATAAGCTTGTTGTATTTCGTAAAAGGGGTTTTTAATTTCGCTAATAGGTATTACATTTTCATCTCATTCATTTTTGTCATACTTCCATATGAGTTACGGACTCATCTGCACTTTACTAAACTCACAACTAGTTAATTTAATTTTTTTTCAATTTCTCACCTGGCTTCCTTCTACATTCCAGGGAAACGATTTCATGGTGATATTTTATTTTAGAATCATGCTTTACTGTCTATGTCATGTATTAAAAGTATATTTTTTATGGTATCGGGACAAATGAGCAGTCAGCGTACCTGATGGTAAGTGATTACCGTCACCCATTGACATTGGCAACTAACTCAAGAGTCGGAAGCGCGCCTCTGCCTGGTCACCGCACTAAATGACTTGATTTACATCGGTGCTCTGAGAATCTGCGGTATCGCTCCGAACCGAACTGTGGCTATCCCACGTGTAGAAATTAAATGCTGCAGCGATAGACCCTAACCACCAGGATATCCGACTGCTCCTTTGTCCTATACCATAACAAAACAAAACCTAGTCCTAATAACTGTCCTGAAGCAGGAGATGGACCTGCTTTCATTAGGAGAAGGATAATATTACGAATTGATCTACACAGCAACGCATTTAATTAAAATGATCGAGATAAAAGGCTAGTATTAAATCCAAGGCTTTGTTTCTGGTCGTTTGTTAGTGTACTGTAAATGTTGGTGTAAGCAAACATGTTGAAACTTAACAAATTCTATGTGGGGTGTTGTTTGTTGCAGCTAACGATAATGCGCCAACACGACAAGCTGGAGACCGTGCTACGTCACTTCTTGGTCGAGGACCGCGGTGTGGATGGCTCCTCGTCCTACGTGGACTACCTGTGCCACATCCACAAGGAGATTCGCGCGCTTCTATAGCATTTGTATGGATACTATTAGGTAGGGAACCTGCTACCTTGGTACACACCGCCCTCGATTGCTTTACGTGCGAGGTAAATCCACTGCATCTATTTAAAATTCAGTTATTGAGCAAATCTCATTGACACACAGTTTTTTCGTGTACACAACATCTCCGAAAGTACAACAGTCCGTAAGTGGTTGGTACTCATCCAGCTCAAAGGACTATGTAACATGTACAAGGCTTTTTTCACAACATACTTTTCATTACTTGGCTACGACTGTTATGTTCGCGATAGTATTTTTCTTTCTTTATGTCTACCTCTAAACTAACAGTATATATACTTTACAAGAATAAAATATAACTTGAAGATTATTAACACGCTGTACAGAACATTAAATATCATTTTAAGAAGTTGCAAAAATAAATGAAGACAAATAATATAAAAGTTATCAAAGCAGTATAAAGGTACAAGTGTGGAAATGCTGTAAAGCACCCAACCAGGAATTTCTTTATTTTCTTTCGTATTAAAATAATATTATCTTGTATTCTTTTTAACATAAGTCTAATAACGCGGTTGATATATATAGTTATGGAGTGTCAATGTATGTGGATAATCTCGTTCGCAAATCTGACGTACACGCGCACGTGTAACAAAAGTCACAGGTAACGACGTGTGTGTCGCAGTGAGAGTGACATTACACTTTTGAAAGACTTCGAACAGGGTGGGGGTACGACAGCTAGTCTCGTATGAAATGTAACAATGATCTGTGGTTCCCCACACTTTATTTTTGTAATTCTACCCCAGAGATCGACATTTATAAATGATTTCAACGAATATCTTTCTCATGTTAAGAAAATATTTTGCCTCTTGGTGTGTCCAACAAATAGGTCCCATACTCAGTAATTTTATGTTTAAAATGAAGCATGCATGGTCTATTTTAGTTTTTCATCAATAAATAAGTATTTTTCTCGTGATCGTTTTATATTGAGGCTTAATTCTCTGTATGGGGTTGGCAATAAATAACTTTACTTTTTCACAAGAACAATAATGATATCCACAACTTCCATTTAAATTTTTTTGTATTAAATTAATTAAGTGTGGAGACGATGAATAGTTGTTAATTATAAATTTATTACCCAAAATTGTTACATAAGCTGGCAACTCTGAAAATATTGTACAGTAACAGTGTTGCCACATAAAAATAGTTGAAATTCCATTAACTGTATGAAAAAATTAGTTTAATATTTGTTTATAATTGGAATAATTTTGTTTCGTACGATATTAAAACTAGATATATTTTTATCTGTATTGGATTGTATTGTAATGTAAATAAAATATGGCGTTATTTAATTTTTTTTCATTCTTCTTTGAGTTATTTAAAAATTAGTTTAAAAACTGTATTAGAATAATGAATAAGATTGAAAATTATAAAAAATTCAAGACTAATGAAAAATGACGCGTAGTTTTAGTACTACATGTCTTTTAACTTTGTGTAGTGTCGATATAACATATGAAAGAGACAGAGTAACCGTCGCAATGTTTTGCGTGTCGCGTAAAGAAATCATTTCTGTAGACATAATCAACACGAGCACTAAAACATGTATGTATTTCACCCTGCCATAGAAACTGACTATAAAACTCATCAAAATTGTGAAGTGAAACAAGAAATGCTCATTACCATAGAAAAAGAGTTCATTGTAAAATAAGAGGGGCATATTCAAGTGAAATTCTTTGATTTTATTAGATTCTAGGAAGGCTAGTGAGTAGTATTGGCAAACTCCAAGCAATAAGATCCAAATCTCTAAGTAGTGCAGTGAATTTTAGTGACAACAAGCAGAGTATGGTAGATTGAGCTCCAAAATTTTCATTCGTGTAAATTATTAAATGTAAAGATATATCCCAAAGACACGTATCTATTGGTTTTATCTTAATCTTATGACGCAATGCAGCCAATCCCGATATTGTCTCATTGGTTTCTTTGAATGTTACCCGGTTCCACCTAAATATTAACACAACAATCCACGTAGTACGGGCTAATATAACGTGGGTATCGACCAAAACCTACTTACCCTATCTGTGTTCAGTTTTAAGTCCACAACAAACATTTTTTTCTAGTTATTGATTTCTGGTAATTTCTTGTAAGACTTTCTTTTTTTTTGTTGGTTATGCATGAATTCAAATTCATTGTATGTTGTCAGAAACGCAAGTGGTCAAACACGCATTACAACCTCCATCAGTATACAGTATATCCGAAACGGAATGCGACACAAGAAATTCGGCAGACACGGCACTCGATCGTTTCGCGTTTCATCAGATATTCGAAACCATCCGTCCATATAGATGTAAACAAAAGTATTTGTCAAATGAAAGAGCATATTACCACTGTCTTTAATAAACTATTCCAGATAACAATACAATAAACTTAAACATTAATACATAAACGACCAAATGTACCTTCTATCACCTTTTTTAAAACTTGAAGTTCACCGAGTATAGGAGCATGTCTCTGTAATCTGCATAAAGATGTTTAAATAGTTTTATGCTTCCTCTACACTACTCGCGAAGTTGGTAGTAAATAAGTAACACACAGGCCGTGGTCCGAATCACGCTCATAGCGTACCAACGCGCGATCCAATTCGTGCTTTTCACGCTCACCGTTAGCGTTGTGGATGTTATGACGTCACATGTGACGTCACTACCTAGAACTCACATTACTGACGGGTCGGATCGTTAGCACCGTGAGCATTGACGTTATTTTGCGCCATTTATTTGAATCTACGAATCTATGGTTGCGGAAAATGCTTTAATTATGCGGAGCGTTGTGAACGTGATTCGGACCACGGCCTGTGTGTTACTTACTTATTTACTAGCAACTTCGCGAGTAGTGTAGAGGAGACATTATAGTTATTGATTGTAGAGTTGCGTACTTGTCTAGTGGCGTATCTGTCGAAACTCGAATTTGTAGAGATGCGTATCTGTCAACATACGTTTTCTGGTAAAATACGTATTTGACCACTTGTGTTCTTGAACGATCTGCTACGAATCCCTAATTTCGTCAAGTATCTGCGTCACAGGGAATATGGGAATAGGCTTAAAACTATTTTAATTTTACCGTTTACTGATCGGATTACATTTCATGTTTAAATATGTGGTTTAGAGTCAGTGTCCACACAACGCAGCAGAACAGAGATACTAACACAAAGACAGTCAAGTGAAATCTTCCGTTTAGCTATAATAATGTACGCAACATATGGTCTACTAGGTAACTTGGTTTAGTAAGGATTAGTTTATAGTATAACCAGAACTGTTATTAAACGAGTAAGGTTAATAAATATATCCTTTTGTAGTAATTTGATTTTTATTGTAAGAACACCTAGGGCTGTCGTGTATACTACACAGGGACGGCGATGGTCGGTAGTTATGACAACCGTTTCAACCTCTCAGCTGACATTCGTGTGCTGGCACGTGGCTCGTGTCCAAACTTATTATCAATTGTGATGTGGGCGCAACAATAAGTAAACAGTTAATAAAGTAATGGTCCAAGAGCCCGTGAGTGCCAGACCTTCGTCATTTTATAAAAGCTGAAAGTTCTTCTATGTGTGTCCCTAGTACAGGTAAGAATGATCCCCAAACATGAAGCTGAGGCAGCGGTGGCTTTGGCAGATAACAGGCAACAAAGGTATGTAAAATTCTATCTCAAATTCGTCATAATATAAAACTTCATTTTTTTATATTTGATTCATAATAATATCAAAACTCGCGTTGCTCATTGCCAGACAGTTAGTATGGTTCCAACCCTCTGCCGGACACCCCTAAACTATTATAATTTATAATTATACTTACGTTATATTATAAAACCTAAATTTAATATATAATTTTTTGGGAGCCTATTAAACTATGTTTATATAGTAGCCGGACAGTTTCGAAGGTTCTATCATCTTGCCAGACGCATTCAAAGTGAGCAATAATCGGGAGAGCAAGGAGCGAATACAGTAACTAAACGTTATATTATAAAACCTAAGTTTTATATATAATTTTTTGGGAGCCTATTAAACTATGTTTACATAGTAGCCGGACAGTTTCGAAGGTTCTATCATCTTGCCAGACGCATTCAAAGTGAGCAGTAATCGGGAGAGCAAGGAGCGAATACAGTAACTAAGCGTTATATTATAAAACCTAAATTTTATATATAATTTTTTGGAAGCCTATTAAACTATGTTTATATAGTAGCCGGACAGTTTCGAAGGTTCTCTCATCTTGCCAGACGCATTCAAAGTGAGCAATAATCGGGAGAGCAAGGAGCGAATACAGTAACTAAACGTTATATTATAAAACCTAAGTTTTATATATAATTTTTTGGGAGCCTATTAAACTATGTTTACATAGTAGCCGGACAGTTTCGAAGGTTCTCTCACCTTGCCAGACGCATTCAAAGTGAGCAATAATCGGGAGAGCAAGGAGCGAATACAGTAACTAAACGTTATATTATAAAACCTAAGTTTTATATATAATTTTTTGGGAGCCTATTAAACTATGTTTACATAGTAGCCGGACAGTTTCGAAGGTCCTATCATCTTGCCAGGCGCATTCAAAGTGAGCAGTAATCAGGAGAGCAAGGAGCGTATACAGTAACTAGTGCGAATGAAACAGAGCGCTTAGTCTATTGCGGGATTTCACTGCGCACCCATTGTTATTAATTTCAAATTTTGCAGTTTATTTTTTTCTTAATCCAGAAATTTCATTAATTAATTTTTACAATTTCAATAACAAATATTTAAAATAATACTGAGTAAAATGTTTCTCATACAATTTCAATCATATCGAAAATCTAATAATTTAATTGATATTATTTTCCATTTTTAAGAAGTTTATTATTGTCAATGCTATTAAAATTATAAAGCCAATGAAACAAAGTAAATCAAATATTAGTGTTTATTATAAAAGGACAACACCAAAGGACACATTTTTTTAAGATAAGAAATTTACAGAGAAATTAATTTATTTTAATTGAATCTAAATATTTTCATCATTTTCATCGTTATCGTGCGCTCACTAAATCGGTCCACACGTTAGCAGTTTAAACGTCGTAAGTGCTGCGAGTACAATTCGGACCGCCTTTGAATGCGTCTGGCAAGATGATAGAACCTTCGAAACTGTCCGGCTACTATGTAAACATGGTTTAATAGGCTCCCAAAAAATTATATATGAAACTTAGGTTTTATAATATAACGTTTAGTTACTGTATTCGCTCCTTGCTCTCCCGATTACTGCTCACTTTGAATGCGTCTGGCAAGATGATAGAACCTTCGAAACTGTCCGGCTACTATGTAAACATGGTTTAATAGGCTCCCAAAAAATTATATATGAAACTTAGATTTTATAATATAACGTTTAGTTACTGTATTCGCTCCTTGCTCTCCCGATTACTGCTCACTTTGAATGCGTCTGGCAAGATGATAGAACCTTCGAAACTGTCCGGCTACTATGTAAACATAGTTTAATAGGCTCCCAAAAAATTATATATGAAACTTAGGTTTTATAATATAACGTTTAGTTACTGTATTCGCTCCTTGCTCTCCCGATTATTGCTCACTTTGAATGCGTCTGGCAAGATGATAGAACCTTCGAAACTGTCCGGCTACTATATAAACATAGTTTAATAGGCTCCCAAAAAATTATATATTAAATTTAGGTTTTATAATATAACGTAAGTATAATTATAAATTATAATAGTTTAGGGGTGTCCGGCAGAGGGTTGGAACCATACTAACTGTCTGGCAATGAGCAACGCGAGTTTTGATATTATTATGAATCAAATATAAAAAAATCAAGTTTTATATTATGACGAATTTGAGATGGAATTTTACATACCTTTGTTGCCTGTTATCTGCCAAAGCCACCGCTGCCTCAGCTTCATGTTTGGGGATCATTCTTACCTGTACTAGGGACACACATAGAAGAACTTTCAGCTTTTATAAAATGACGAAGGTCTGGCACTCACGGGCTCTTGCTCTATAACGTTTCCAGGGATATTGTCTAAAAGAGATGTGTGCAGTGCCGAGTTAGAGGGCTCGTGGGAACATTTACTCAATGGCTATCGATAATAACAAAAATATTGATTTAATTTACGCATGATATAGACATTTAAAATAAAAGTTAATTTATTTACTTCGAGAAACTCGTATGCTCGTAGTCAGCCGTAGTATTCCAGAGGGATACTATATAATACTTTCACTTGAACGAAACAGCGGGTAGAAGCTTGTGTATAATGCAAATAAAACCATAATTGAAAATATAATTACAGAATTAATTTAATTTTTTTTACAGGCATTTTAATTAATAATGTCAACTTATTAATAAAACCTAAAAATAAAGGTTGAAAGTACTAACAGCTGGACTGGAGACCTGTAATGACAAATACTTATATTTACCATATATCATAATACGAGAGAGCGTAAACGGATAAAAAAATGGCGTTTTAGGGTGTTCGATAGCTTGAACAGCAAGTATAACTATAACTGGAACGGCATCCGAGTAAGAAATAGAATATCTATCCTAAATACTACTCATTTGTACTGCGCATGTTGCAATTGCTGCAAAACATTCGGCCCCAAAAGATATTTTAGGTCAAACGGAAATCAAAAACATATTTATGAAGTGACGATGCCAAAGTTGTGTTAAAAATTATCGAAAATATTCTGCCATTTTAGGCTGAAATTAATTTCGCGACGATTGCGTCATACCCAGTAACAAGTGATTTAGTCTGCCAGATATTTCAATTGATTACAGCAGTGGCATTTTACTGTTACAAATATCCAACTCTAAAAGCGGCGAGGAATCGGACCATCCTTGATAAATTCTAAAGACGAATACTTCAGTATCTTGGTTCTCGATATCACGTATCTACCAGTCAAAAGTCCAATTAGAGGGAGCAAAAGATCAAAGGGGAATGTCGAGTTGTATTTACAAAATACTGTGCAAAAATGAAAAGCCCAAAATCGTTCGAGAGTGGCTTGCAATAGCAGAGGTCTATGTCCAGCAGTTTAATACAATAGACAGGTAATGTAAATATAAAAACGTAATTCAATAAACGCAAAGAGGTTGCAATGTCAATTCTGCTAGTGAACTTACCCTTTTGAAATCACGTATGATATGATATTTACTGAATCCGGCAACAGTTAAGGAGTACGATAAGTTGTAAGGGAGTTACAGCGTTTCTAGACCGTAGACGGCGATCATTTTTTCTAAGAAAGTAGAAGAAATCAATTAGATTTAGAGCGTACAATAATTAATTCTTTTGAACACTAAATAGTGGTATGTCACTTTAGAATTATTTTATAATAATGTTAACCGGCTTCGATGATCGGTCCGTTGTAAGTACATGGGAGGCAGTAGTTGGGGCGGCGGCGTCTGCACCCCACCACCAGAGATATCAGTTGCAACAGCAGCAGCAGGAGCTTTTGTAGCATCATGGGTTATCATGTAGACATGTAACATCATTGTGTAGGTAAGTACAAGGATACGGAATACGCATATGTCTAAAAGTACTTGTGTCGCAAAACCTTAGAGTGAACTGCACAAGACTCGTTAAAATTAAGTACATTATTCACGCTAACACCGTAAAACTAAACCAAAAATCTTTCGATTGAGTTAAAAGTTGCAATCATGATGCTATGAAACAAGAAGGTAGTTTGTACAAAAGCGTTCACCTGCTTCGGATAAGTGATTTCAATAATAGGTCCTTTGTATGTACAAGGGAGGCAGGTATCCGGGCACGAACGTCGCTTGCTGCGATTGCAACCCGTCGCGCTCGTCAGCAATAAGAAGAGCTGCAGCATCAACAGCAAAACCAAATCGAGCATCATAAGTGGCTACGAGTCTGTTTCTGCATATGAAAATATTATATAGTAACAGCTGCTGTGTTTATAATCCAAAAAATATTGAACAGTAAAATCTAACTGGTCAAGGCAACGTGTGTAATGTGGATGATTATAACGATGTGATTTGACACGATACTTTGGAAGCAAAAACGGAGAAAAAGTGAACGAGATCAAAAAAAAAGAGAAAAAGAGCAAAAAGAGTGCACAAAACGAGAGAAAATCAGTGTAAAGAGGACAAGTTCTGACATGTTCAGACTGTGTTTATATCCTATTTTGACGCTGGTTACATTTCACATATTACAGTTAGTCTATCCAATCTAAAAGGTACCGTTTGTCAGATTGAAGTATAGGAAAGTAGTCAAAGAAATTGTTTACTCCTATATCCGATTCTTAAGCGATATCGATGTCACTTTATGGTAACAAATCGATTTTTCTTTCATAGATTTTTGTATGTAACTGTAGAAGACGTTATTTTACTATAAAGTAATCTAGACAAATGTAGACTGGTAAAACAACTGAGCACGATTAAGTAAAGAGAAACATTGTACCTAGTTCATACAACTAAATAATAGTATCAACACTTCGAACAAAAACTATAGAAACATACAACTGGTAAAAATATGTCGATAAATAAGTTGACAATAAACGATAAATAAGTAGTTGCAAGCAATTTGGACACTGACCTATAATGACACTTATCTAAACGTGCTTTTGCCTGGACACGGTTTTAAAAAAGAAATTAGCTGTTATGGAAGTCCTTTATGTTGAAAATTCCTTGCAGCTATATTTTTTAATCGTACAAATCACGAAAAAAGCAGATAAAAAATAGACAAAAGCAATTTTCGACTTTGTGATTTTGAATCATATCCAATTTATTTTTAATAATCGTAATGAGCATCATAAATAGACACCAAGAGACGCTTTTGCAGATTAAGCAATTTATGGACGATAATTGCTTGCAACTGTTTTTAGTGGACTGAATGTGTTGACATACTAAGGTAAACTATGTGGTAGGAATTATAACACGACGTACAATTTCTACCATAAAGCGAATCTGTCTTAAAGGGAATCTGTCCTAGAACCAAGGAAGGGTACAAAACTTTTTATATTAATAAAAACGAAATAAATAATTGGAAGTTCTTGTAATCTGTAAATAATTTTATTTAGTTTTATACTGAGTACGTTATTTTACGAGTTTACTTGCGCTACATTCGCTTTGCAGCTACCTTCACAGGCGCAGACTTCAGTGGAATATATTGTACTTACTAAAAAATTAAATCAAAATTTAAAAAACCCCCGACACAATACAACACTTATAAAAAGTAAACAATCAATACGTGTTAGCCCTTATAGTTTGAATTAGTAAAATTTTTATCCAGTCCGCGTCGCAGCGGGGGGGAAGAGGGACGGAACTGCCTACCCTCTCGCCCCTCATACTTAAACAAACCTAAGTTGCTGTTGACTTGCTATTTACTGCGGTCCTCCTCGACGCGATAAGGATACCTATATATATATACACACAATTTTATAAAATTACGTTTAAGAGAAAAGATACTTGCTTACTGTCGGCGAAATCAAGTGTGAGTTAATATTGACTTGACAAATAATGTAAATAGATCAAAAAAAAATCCAGGGTTATAATTGTAAATAAATTTCAATAAACTTTTAAATTATTTGGGCAAGCGTGCATCACAATTCAGAATTATTATGGTTACGACATATGTGGTGCACTTAATTCTCTCCAATGTACCGTTTCCATTCACGTATCAATTTCGAAATAACATTTATTTACCTGCTTCTGGTTCCAGGATTCAACAATAATCTCCTTGTGATTGCACGTGAAACTAATAGCTCTGACAGCATTATACAGCTATGATTCCTAAAAACAATTCCAGATGGAAACTGGTTACAGATCGACTTCAACATTAAATATGGTTTTTGGGAGGAGCCTGAAGTCTTACCGATTCTCCGTAGGTCTTTTTTTTTTTAATTTTTTGTAAGGATCTGCCAAAGTGATAAATTTAGAAGGTTCAGAATTTTTTGAAATCTGTAAAAGACTTGTGTCGATAAAAAATTCGTACGTATTATATGTACTTCAAGTTACAACGTGAATGTCATAAAAATTGTCAAAACAGAAAAAAAATCTAACTGAAAAATTAAGGTACTTAGGATAATCAAATCGAAAGAAACCTCATCGTCATTATACTTTTTTATTTATGCCCAGGTCAATTTATTATATTCTAGCTGCCGACTACAAGATCTACGTCTACTTACATGAGCTTGAAGGCGAAGGCTCGACAGCACAATCAGGGTCCCTATTCACGAACGCGTTGTAGAAGAGGCTTTTCGCTTGTTACCTAAAAATGTGACAACACAGATTAGACAGCGGGCCATATCATCAATCTGTTTACAGTAATTTGCACGTAGAATGTCAGCTACGCAAAATATCATGGGTCATTTTATATTTTCGACATAATGCATTTCTGTCGAAAACTTTTGTTAGTGCACAGTCTCCTTTCTAAGAGTGGACTATTAAAGGCTGTGATGAAAGTATGTTGCGAATGCAACACTCAATGGGCCGATGCCCAAACAATGGGTGTTGTGTCAGAATTGTATAGACTAACAACCACATAGTGTGCTACTCTGCACCTGTGATAAGAGGAATCCGGGAACAGTTGTTATTACGACATCCAGACCCCTCCTAGTGCCTATCCGCTGGCCTGGACACCCGAGGAGAAAACTCGTTCTGTCAACTCGCGGCCACTCTGGGCGGCATGAGGCGTTAGTAAGCACGCCTACGCCAACAGGTTCCCCGAGTGGAGGTCGCCTTCTCCGTCTCATCCTTCTGCGAAATGACGTCTTTCGTTACCGGTTATGGAGCGTATGGTGGCCAGTAGCGATAGATATCCTCCGATGACTGTAGTGAGAGCTCGGACGATGTGTCGCTCAGATGGAGCAAACCGCCAGTGTTTGCCGAGTCGAATCCTCACTGCAGTCACAGTGGTGACAAGTGGGACTCAATCCCCTCCTAGTGACCAAGTGTAGTTCAGACTTCTCAAAGCCATCGTGCTCGGAAAAGACCTGCGCCAGCCGGAAGAAAAGAATTCCCTGCTGATTCGTCGATGACTAGCTGAAAAACCTCCACGGCAGCAAGGCCACCCAGCAGAACCTCCACCAGCCGGGACGACCAATAAGCCGTCGTGGATCGATTAACGGCCTTACACCACTCACGTACCTCTTCAGTCAGAGATGGATTGCCGCTAGCCCCACTCGAAACTCAGCAATCGGCGAGCACTTCTGCCTACAAATCCCACGGCGGAGTTCCAACCAAGGTACGCACCGAGTCCCAACCGCATATGACTCTAACCGCCAATATCCTTTCAGTGCCAGTCAAGAATCAGGTCCAAATACTTCATCTGGGCCTGAACCAGTACGAGGACTGAATTGATCATAATGGAAGCGCCGTGCAACCACCATGTAGACAATTGTCAAATATATTTTTGACAATAAAAGTACATTATAACGTTTTGTGAGTGCAAAGTTTTGCATGTCTAACGTTTTACACATTTAACTTTTTGCATGTCTGACGTTTTACATATCTGCTGTTTCGCATAGTTGATCTTAATCAGACATTTGGTGATCTGAGGTTCTGCGCGCTTACTTGAAAATCACTTTCGGCTGAGATGACGATTAATGACTTTAACAAATTCATCTTTACGATAATGATGATAATGATTTAGTATACGATTATACAGAAAAATATATCATAAAGGAACAGTTATTCAGGATTTTAAAAAGTGTATCTAACAGCAATAAAAGCGAGGATATACAAAAAATGAATCTAGGGTAGTGGTGTATACGAGAAATAATTCGGTGATGGATGTATAATAAAGATTATTTTCTACCGTTTATTTTTAATATTCATATTTTGTTGGTGGTTACATAACGGTTTGAACGAAGGTTTTAATTGAACTCTCAAAAGTAGAGAGCAATAACGCAAGAGTACCTTAGACATGTGTATTTACCTTCGGATACACGACTTCTACGAAAGGTCCAGGGCAACCCTGGCGCAGCGTTACGGAATTGCATTTGCGGAAGCAACCCTTCACAAAAACCAGTAGCGCGACAATGAGGAGTAACAGTAGGAGCTTCTTTATCATTGTCTTCTTATTTTTTATTTCTTCTGTTATAATAATACATATTTGTGAAATATAGATAAGGAAACTGATCTCATACTAATGTACTAATGTTACTTCGGTCAATTTGGATAAGGTCATAATTAGCGGGAAAAGGTATTATTTGGATTCATTACTTTTAGATAATGAAAATTCAGCGCAAAACTGTGATCTTATGATACTGCTACGTACCTGGACTCATCAAAAGAGGACACAAAAGGTTCATGTTGGCCTGCCGAAATGAATAAATTTAAGTCTCTCGGCAAAGCAGGCTAAGTAACACATCATTCCTTTGATATTAATAATCCTAAAATTCCTACTCTACTACTACCAAGACATTTGGGTTCCATAGTGTGGTTTAAATGTGTTTGGTGGTAGTACTATTATAGCTATTGTAGAATATGTACATACCCGAATTCGATAGCGAATCCCTTGTTAAATTCAAATTTTCTGTAATTGTGATACATCGGTGAGCGAGATCGTTCGTAGTAGTTGTCGGAGAAGGTGCCGGGTTCGGCTTTAAAGCAAGCGGCCACACTCAACATCAAACACAATAACTCAATTAGCAAGAGTAAGAGTTGCCTTCTTCTCAACATTATATACTTTATTTTTACTTTAATTCTGTTGAAACAAGAAAATATACGTTACCATGACAAACAGACCGAGTTCACTAATTATATCTTAATTACTTATGCTAATGGTCTGCATAATGTTTACAAGGAATTGGGTAGATGACTGTATCGTAAATAAATACCAATATCCACTTCATTAAAACTAATATCGCGAAACATCTCGGAAAATATAATTAACATAACTTTTTTTTATTATGAATTTCAATCAAATATACAGTGAAATATAAAACAATGACGTCACAATTTTGTATTTAGTACATTTTTCATACAAAATTGTCGTTTTGACAGATAATTAAAAGTAACTAATTTGACTAAGGTGTCATCTAGCCTATTAAAGGAATGTTGGTTAACTTCTGACGGATCACTTGGCTTGGAACGATTGACGATGTACTGGTTAATCTCCTACGTTATAATACTCTTAAGATACAATTATTTATTTGTAAATTTATGCACTTTTGTACATCGGCGCACTTATGAGCTGAGAATTCTCTATCAGTCAATCTTTGTGTGATGTGAGAATCTCGTGGTTCAGGCGCGCATGCTAAATAACTAAGCTTACACTACACATTATTACATACATAGGTTTATATACAAATATGTATACACTGACGGGGTGAAACTGCATCAATATTCAAAACGCCTTTGAAATAAACTTTTTATACACATTTAAATTAAAACCTATAGTTTGGTTCTTTAACTCCATAACAACGTAGTACCTATCATATCCTTAACTTTATGTATGTATACTGGAAAGGATCATTTAATTATTTTTTAATAAAATCTTTGTTTTGGTTGGTTTATTGATAAATTGGTTTTATAATAAAAAACATTGAAGTTCTTGTTTTTCTTTTAATAAGGTATATTGCTTCCAAGTGACCTGAACAGGTTTTTATCAGTTTCGCATAGATCTGATTAGGATTGTTATACGGTCTTGCGGTATATTGTTCTATTCTTGTAAAGAAGCTGTTCTTAGTGCACCTAACTTTTGTGGGTACAGGTTTCTTGCATATGCAGCTTAATTTAAACTGTTCCAAAAACGCTCAATGGGATTGAGATCCGGGCTGCGTGCTGTTCACTTTATGGTGCGTGTCTCAATCTCTTTGCAATATTTTCTAACTGGTGCAGTGACGTGCGTGACGTCATTACAGTAAAATTTTTAATACACCATGTCGATAAACATAAGTTCGTTCGTCTGATCGAAATGTCACCCCACATTATACACGAACTGTTTTGAGCATCTTCGAGCTGCTTCGAGCTGCTTTGAACACCAACTTCTACTCTTCTGCGAAAGTCTACATCATTTACACATGTCCTACACTCATAGTTTAAGTCAACCATCATTACGAACTGTCCGTGTGGTGATGCATTAAGAATACGTAGTGTCACTACTCTTATTCATCCCGTGGGTTCCGTAAGAGGTGACTAAGGGAACAAATTATTCAGTAAAATATCACTAAAATGAGAAGGAAAATTTGAAACAAACTTTTTTTTTTTTTTTTTTTTTAACGTGTGGAAACCCCCTCGGGCCGTCACTCCACCGGGGTTTACGGCAGGGTGGTGTGTCGGAATCGGACCGACTAAAACCACACGGTGTGCCACTCTGCGCCTGACATAGGAGGGATCCGGGAACAGCTGTTATTATGACATCCAGATCCTTCCTAGCGCCTGCCCGCTCATGCGGGCACCATCTGCGGATAAACTCTCCTTTTAGGCGACGTACGGCACACGCGGACGTCGCCTCCTCGCGGCTGGCCACTATAGCGGATGGAGGGGAAAACCCGTCCCGTCCACCCGCGGCCACACTCAAGGCGGCATGAGACGCTGGTACGCGCGCCTCCGCCGCCCGGTTCGCCGGCGGCGAATTGGGTCCGAGTGGAGGTCGTCCTCCCGGGCCTTCTCCGCCGCCTCCTTCCGCGAAATTACGTCTTCGCAGAAGGTTGCGACCGCGGTAAAACAACTGTCGCTACCGACCATGGAGCGTATTACGGCCGGTAGCGAGAGATCTCCTCCAATAACTGCAGTGAGGACCCCACGCTGCGCCGCCCAGGCGGAACAAATCGCCAGCGTGTGCTGAGCCGAGTCCTCACTGCAGTCGCAGTGGTGACAGGCGGGACTCAATTCTCTCCTGTCGACCGAGTGCAGATACTTCCCGAAGCAACCGTGCCCGGAAAGAACCTGCGTCAGTCGGAAGGAAAGGGTCCCGTGCTGCCGCCCTGCCCACTTGGCGATGACCGTCTGGAGAGCCTCCACGGCGGCAAAGCCAGCACGTGGAGCCTCCTGCCGGGACGACCAACGAGCCATCGTGGCTCGACGAGTGGCCTCTCTTCACTCGCGTATCTCTTCGGGCGGGGGCCGAATGTCACCACCGCCGTTGTCCACCATGTCCACCGTTCGCCGATAAACTTCAGCGAGCACTTTCGCCTCCAAATCCCACGGGGGAGTTCCGGCTAACGCGCACGCCGCCTCCGTCGATATAGTGCGGTAACCGCGTATGGCTCTAACCGCCAATATCCTCTGAGGACGCCAGAGGCGAACCCTATTCTGGGCGGTCAAGCCGCCGCCCACACCGGTGCACCATAAAGCGCCATTGACCGGACAAACCCCGCGTATAGCCGTCTCGTCACGACGCTGGCTCCACCCAAATTGGGCAAAAGTCGCCCAAGGGCAGAAGCAGCGCCGACCAGCTTTGGAGAAAGCTGTCGGAAGTGCTCGTCGAAGAGCCACCTGCCGTCGAGGATCAGGCCCAGATACTTCATCTGGGCCTGAACCGGTACGAGGACCGAATTGACCACGATGGAGGCGCCGGAGGGTGGACCACGACGGGGCCCATGGAACAAAAGGGCCTCCGTCTTGTCCAGGGCCACCCGCAAACCCAGCGCCTCAATTCGCCCGACCACCAGAGAGACACCCATGGTGGCCAGGCGCGCCGCCTCTTGAAAGTTAATTCCCCGGGCCGTGACCAATGTGTCATCTGCGTAACAAATTACGCCCAGTCCGGGGGGAAGACGACCTCGAAGGGCCCAGTCGTATCCCATGTTCCACAGGAGTGGTCCGAGGACAGACCCCTGTGGAACACCGCACGACATGAGCCGCCGCCTCAGAACACCGTCTCGGTCCTCGTACATGACGGTACGCTCCTCAAGATAGTCTGCCACAAGCCGCCTCAGGTACTTTGGCACCCCATGGTAGTGGAGTGCTTCCCTGATGCAGCTAAATGGCAGACTATTAAATGCGTTGGCGATGTCCAACGACACCGCCAACAGCACGCCGCCACATCTCACCGCCTCTTCGGTAACGGCCCTCAGGCGCAACACGGCATCCACCGTCGAACGCCCCGCCCGAAAACCAAATTGGGCGTCCGACAGATCGGGGCCCACCTCGCAGAGGTGCCGGACGATGCGGGCAGAGAGTATCCTCTCAAACAGTTTACCCGCCTCGTCCAGCAACACGATGGGCCTATAGGCCGCTACCGATTCGGCTGGCCGTCCCGGCTTCCTCAATAGGACCAGCTTCCCGCTTTTCCAGCACTCAGGGAAGCGTCCGGACGCCAAGCTAGCGTCCAGGACCTCCCTGAGGCGGTCCGACATATGTTCGAGGGCTCGAGCCAGCACTCGGGCAGGTATCCCGTCCGGCCCGGGGGCGGTGCTCTTAGAGCGGATCCGTAGAACAACCGCCCCTACCTCCGATTCCCTGACGGGCGGAACATCATCCTCGTTCCCACCGTCGTCTCCGACCATGAAGGCCATCGACGGGGGTGTGTGTTCCACCCGCTGCGGGAAAAGGCCCTCGACCACTACCCGCAGGAAGCTGGGCTGGAGTGTCTCTGTAAGGGGGGGGCCCGACGTGCGGAGCTTTTGCCGCGCCGCACGATAAGGGCGACCCCAGGGGTCACGATCGAGACCCTCCAGCATCTCCTTTCTCTTAATTTCTTTGGCGCGGCTTATGGCCAGCTTCAGAGTTTTCCACGCCTCTCGGTACTCTTCATGAAGCTGGACCTCCTCGCCTTCTTCGCGGTGTCGCCGCCGACTACGGGTGTAGGACCTTCGGGCACGAGTACAGGCCGCGCGGAGGTCCGCCAACTCCTGGGGGGTTTGAAACAAACCCTATTCCAACCCATCTTGCCGTCTTGTCGTGATATAGTAGGCCAAAGCCTCTCTGCTAAGGAGAGCTCTATGTCCAGCAGTGAATTGTTGAAGGTTGTTGATGATGATGACACTTATCGGTAAGCAATATGGAGACAATTTTTACGCGCAAATCTTAAATAAGCTTGTCTGTAAGGTGCAGACAGTTTTAGACCATGTGCTGGTCTAAAAGGGGGCTTAGTGCTTTCTTAAGCCGCCTTCTTACTGTTCGTGCACTCACATTTACTCTACGCACTTCATTCAACGTTATTTTTATGATTGATGTAAGGAAATGATTTCGTGGGTAGTTGAAACAATAAATCGATTATTACGACGGGTGGTTGCTCTAGTTCTGCCGGTATCGTATCTCCTTTTATAAGAACTTGTCTCTACAAACCTTCGGTATACTAGTACCGTAGAATCGGTCTAGAAACCGTAGATTGGTTTAAATTTAAATTTCTAACAATCGTTCGTTCATTCAAGCCTTCCCCGTCTCAATCCCATATTTCGAACGATTTGTTCGGACGAAATATCCATAGAATTTAAAAGATTAATAATCAACGTTATTGATAATTATAAATAAGGCAACAAATAAAAAACTAAATTATTAATTTCAAACTTTACACTTCGAATACATACTACGACAAAGCCGGTACTGTTATGTAATTTGTTCAAAATTAATAGTAAAACTAGGTTACTTCATTATACAATACAATTAACTTATCGGTAGTTGACTAGTGATGTTTTACTACTAGCATGATGGTGAGCTAAGAGCTTCTCCCCTTACATAGAACCACACTAGTTAACAACGTTGGGCGTATTACAGTCCTAGTTTATTGCGGTTTCTTGCAAAGTAGGCGTTAGATTTTTTGAATGGAATCTGCTGAGATGTATGTTCTGTTTATTGAACCATCACTGTAAGACTATCTAGAGCGGCCTCAAATACAATACAGACTAGAATGCAACTACAAAACGGACCAAAATCGATCGCTTCTTTAGTATTGGTAACGATGATGTATACAAAAATGGAATAGAAAATTACCCCGCGTGAATTCTTCAAAATCACTTTGACTTTGTCGCGAGGAGAAAGGCAATTATCACGATGCAGCGATCTCCAATATCAAGCGTCAGTAAGTTTTGTTATCAGAAAAGCAAGCATTAAGAAAGAGATCACCTTCAGCCACGTCCCGAAGACTAGAAGAATTATTTGCAGACCATGCTTAACGTCAACGCGTCAACGACTTTTCGCACTCTTTTGATTAATCACCTATGTGCAAAATACTTATTAACAGATTACTATCCAAGTTGGCAACTAACTGCCAACCTGTTTACAGTACTCTAATATAAAGCGTAATAGACTTATCAAATAGAAATATATTGGTGTATATAAAAAATAAATGCCTAAATCCCAAAATTGCTGAAAATATGACATCCTGAGCAATTTTGGGATTGGAGCCAAGTTATCGACAATGAAATATGAAAGAGCAGCACTTACTGCTTTTCGGTCGTTTGCAAAATGGGGGATCTGTACAGTCAACAACCGTTGTTTTGGAGCACCCAAGGCATGTCTCCAGATAGGAGAGCAGTAGAGTCACTAAGAGAACAATCACCTCTTGATACAACTGTTTGTCCATCGCTAAAACATTGACCTGTTGAATCAATAAGAGTAAGAGTGATTCTCTTTGATTACATGTTCTTACTGGAAATCCAAACTGTCGCGGATTAGT
This sequence comes from Hypercompe scribonia, assembly GCA_949316085.1. NCBI lineage: Eukaryota > Metazoa > Arthropoda > Insecta > Lepidoptera > Erebidae > Hypercompe > Hypercompe scribonia. The sequence goes on from OX438993.1 coordinate 13,515,596, forward strand.
TTAGCAAACTAGGTCCAGTGATGTGACTTCAGTATAGATATGAAATTTTTCTAATGATTCTTTAGTTGATTGTTCGTAGATTGAGACTGTTACTTATCTGTGTATAAGTCTGTACAACACAGAGCATTGATTATTTCAAGAGTTGCCATGAGATGTTATATTGTAAGCAGTAATAAGTTTTATACGGTAACAAACCTGTCAAGTTTTGGCTGGTAAATGTGACGGGTGTGGTGTGGCGACTTCCATCTACAGTGCAAGCACAAGATATACTACAGCACCATCTACTGAAGACACACCTGTAGCCCGTTATGGAAATTCTCGCGTTGATTAACGTCTATACGACTGCCCAATAACATAAGCTGAATTTAGTTTTTTGTTCCTAAAGAAACATCAAGTTTAATTCACCTATTCTTGTACCTGTAGTGCATGCGAATTACAGATCGAATTCGTTTGTGTTGCGAGCGAGTAAATTCTTTAACGAGTTATGCAGGGAATTACTGTTCAATTTATACATAGTGAATGGCAGCACTGCCAGGAGACTGATCGTGCCTCTTTCTTCAACAAGTAGGACGGATGTTCATTCTTGCGTTAATTTTTGGTTTTTGTTCTTCTTCATTCAGCGTCGCACTAACATGGGTACAGTTTAGTGTTATATAGTGTTCCTGATCCTCTATTAGCTTGTAATGTCACTACTCGTAAAACCTATAATTAATTTGATGTTGTGTATAAAACTGCGCATTGATTTTTTGTAGCTGTTTGTTTTTCAAACTTTAATAAATAATAAATATAAAAATAAATAAACCGTTAGACCGCGGCCCACCAGGCATGACCACCTCGCTAAATGGATAGCCTCCCTTTGTGTAGGAGGGACATGATACCATTCGTTCCGCTACAGCTTCACTGTATTTCCTAGTGTTTGTCTTTTAGATCAACTTACAGTTTATGGCTTGCAAGGAGGGTTTTCCGGAACACAAGTGACTTTTTTCTTGCCACAACCAGCGACTTCCAATAACCATGTGGCTACAATATACAATGCCAGCAATAGACGTGCCCAATGATTTGGCATTGTATGATCTGAAGGAAAAGTATTAGTTTTAAGATCATAACTTGCAAAAAATTGCTGTGCCCCGTGCTAGTATTAGATGCGATATCCAAGTTAATGGACAGGACAAATTGCGAAGAATATAAAATTATTCAAGTTCACTGACAAATGTGTGTGTTTAAAACATACGCTTATATCATTGCTTTATACATACTCGTAGACAAATACCATTTTCACTTTCAGCTCACTGTTTGTTTTAATTTTATTCGAGATCGGCACAAAATTTCATTAGTTTATTTCATGGATGGCCATCTTCTTCTCCATTATCATCATCATCATCATCATCATCATCATCACCATCATCATCATCATCATCAATATAATCATCATCACCATCACAGCCAAAAGACGTCCACTGTCCAACAGCCGATCCAATGCCGCCGCATAAAGCCCACCCCCCCACCAACGCTACGTTTTCGCCTCACCTTAACCTTCTTAAAAAGTATGATGATATTCTCTTACTATTTTCTGTTTAACTTTTGTTCTTGTTCAGGTAATAAAGTTGCAATGAACTTTTCATGCCTATTAGGCGGCTGCGTATGACTTTTTGTCCTGCCTTATCAAGGTTAAAATCAGCTTTTTGTAGCTTATCTGGAAAATGTCTATTAATGAACATGACGTTTTAAACGATGGTTGTTTCTATGATAACCTGCATCGCAATCTGCTCTTATTATGAGGATGGCCAAGAATTCATTAACCTTTAAATCTAACATTCTGCGCAAACAAATACCACGCAGGGCGCGGGGAGTGATCTGACCACGAGCTCGTTTCTCGGAAGTTTTGTCACAAAGGATTGCTTCACGGAACCGCAGCGCATTTACTGTGTGAAACAATTTTATTTAAACATCACTTCACTTATTACTGTGAGACGCTTACTTCGCACTTAAATCAGTTCTGTCACACACACAATCACTGTTAATTCTGTTCAATATGTGAAAATGTTATGGGAGTTCTTGGGGCCGATACTACTATAATTTAATGGCTACAATCGTAACACATGATTTCAACAAGATGGAGGCATTATCATACTGTCGGTGGTTAAAGATATGTTTCCGGAAAAAAATATTTCCAGATGAGGCGACATTCCATGGCTACTCAGAAGTCCAGATCTTTCCCCAGTAGACTTTTTTTATGGGGGTTATTTGAAGAATCGTGTTTACATTAATAAATCAGATACATTACGTCAACCAAAAGAAAAACCAGCGAAGCGATGTCGGCGATCTCGAGGTCTATTTGCCGACGAGTATTTGAAAATTTCGGTGCGAGTTTAGAAGAGTGCATACAAAAAAATCTTACTAATTAGCTTTCTTGTAAATAAACAATTTTTATTATATATCAAATGGTTTTTTCTATACGATTTCAAATGTTAATTGGTGCCCCACCCTGTCCTGTATATCAAAATGGACTGGAGTACTGGACTTATTTTGTGACTCAGGTGAATTTAGTGCTAGCATGAGTTGTTTAGTTGTATACCTTGGGTGGCTATGAAACAGGTTATGACGTTTACCGATTTTGTTGCATTGGCCATAACGTTTAAGAGATACATAAACAAACAAACATATACTACTTTGTACTTACATGAATTTGACGACTTGTGTTTATTCTTGGTACAGTAGACCAAAGAGTCCGTGTTAGTGTTTATATCAAATTGGAACTGCTTTAATGGCATGCAGAGAAACTCATCCAATAGTTATTCACTATACAGTTAGCTGAAAAGTTCGAACCTTAAAAACAACAAACATGGACGTTGTGTTATATATTTACAAAAAATAACGAAATTCATACAATATCAATAGGGTGATAACTTGGTAACCACCGTCTCTTTCTGTGAGCAGGTTAAGCTTACGAAGGAGATGGCGAAGTGGGACCAGGTAGGGTTTAGAACTCTCTCGGTCCACGAAGGAAATATTTGTTGTCATTCTCGTAAGAATTAATATGTGCCAGGAGCAGTACTTAATGGAAGATTAGAAGACGTAAAAACTTACTTAAGTTGTTTCAAGAGCTTTGTCGTCACACACACGTGGACATCTTCTCTCTGCAAACAAAAAGAATCGATTTGAGTCGTTCCACCAAACTGATAACTAAAATATTAACTACAGTGAACTAACTAGGACAATAATGTCATAATACATGTTTCTGAAAGGTGGAATTTTTGACCCAAATCAATACTTTAAGTTTGCAACGAGAAAATACAACTACAAAGGTATTAGTTACACAGAGTACAAATAATGCTGAGATACGTTTACGAAACTGGCGTTAGGGTTAAAACTTACTTCGACTGTTCATATACTGGGCGGTATGGCCGCATCACGACCTGTGGAACGCACTGAGTCCGTACATTATACAAACAAATTTGCTATGTCGTACTTTTATTCGTCAAAGGTTTCGTTATCGTATATCTTAGTGAAAACATGGACTCTAATCATTTATTTTAAAGACAGGGTCATAATGGAAGTCATCATCTAATGTTGAAGGATAATGACATCCCAACAAACTGTAGGCCGCTTTATACTTCATATTTTATTTACTTGTGTTCTTTGGAACTATTCTCGGTCTTCTGCTTCTACCGTTCTTACGTTTACGAGTTGTGGAAAGGTCCACGTCTGCAAGGTGCAATGCCGGGTCCACAAGGGGCCTTTTTCCTCTTGCAGCCGGTTACGCTGATAACGAGTATCGTGAGAAAGACAATGAGTATGGTGTAGAAACGGTTAACATTAAAATTTCCCATTCTTGCTTTGCTGCAACAAGTCGATGAACGAAATTATTAGTACATCCTAAGTATTACTGTCTGTAGCTACTAATGGCGATTTCCTACAATGTAGGGCAGCAGCAACGAAATTAAATATACATACCAAAATAAAATTACAAACAGTGTAACGTGATGATAATATATACAAAATATAACGTTGTCCCTAAAGTTCCAAACGTTTAGTGTGTCATAACGACCAATTGCCAATTTATTGTCTGCGTAGTCATTTATACCCCAGAGAAAATATTCAGCAGCTACTTTTCAACTACCGATAGCTTCTTACTTTCTCTCTCTCTCTATCAGAGTATGTGTAGAGCTAAGATTTAGTTTAATTATAACAAACCTCTACCTACATTGAGGTATGAATCTACGTGAACATTAGTAAGGCATAAAAAATAATTATTGCTAAATAATAGCTGCACACATCTCACATGCAGTTGTCTAATCTCAAATAAGTTACAGTTTGTATTATGGCAACCAACCGGTTACATATATCTGGCTCCGTACATACATAAATATGGTATATTTTATTACACCCTAACTCAAAGTACATGATCGTACTCATCACACAATATTCACCCTGCATTTTAAATAGGCTCATAATAAAAATTAGATTTTCTGATGATGAGTGAGAAGCATTTCATAACGTTGAGGGAAATTGACATATCACCCCATCCAAAAGACAAAAAGCCTGATTCTTAAATTTTAAATCGTCTTTGTTATTTCAACGTACGCGATGTAACGGTAGGATTTCATTCTTACCGTTTAAGCTACTTGCTGCACGGCGCTGGTGATCTACACGCAACATATATCTTCTTCGTACAGGCGTGCACCAGACCGAAGAGTCCCAAGATTCCAGTCAAAACCAACAGAGAGAACCTCTGCAGAATATCCATTGTATTCTATCGCTTCAGCATTGCGTTGTCTTCAGTTACCCTGCAAAGGTGAGCCCTGCTTCGACCAACACCACCGACAGATGACCATGTAGTCATGCAATACATGTATATAATTTGACTTATTAAATTATTTCGTAGATATTTGTTGTTAGATTTGTTGTTTATGAAATTTGTGAATCATTATCCTGGACTATCGAAAAATATAAAAAACTACGTTTCACCTTCACAAACAAAACAGATAAATTAACTTGTAATCATTTAAAGATTTATTTTCAACCTGTATCTATTGATTTGGGTCAAACATCTATTATCAAAATACTACACAAACTAAACAACAATTCATACGTACCTTTTCGTCTGTCGTGCGATTATGAATGGTTCATGGATATAATAAAAACTTAGAATTTTGGTTTAGAGGTTTTGTGTGAAAAGTTTGAAGTTTTTTTTACGGATGTGACGATTTGACCGATGTGCCAATTGGAATGACTAAATTTGAAAATTTGACAGCTGTGACTGGCTGGCTGTCGACTAACAAGGAGGATATCCATCCTCCAAATTCAAGCTCAATGCATATATTTTTAACCTATTTCAAAAATATTGACAAGCTTTTAATGGAACGACTATATTTGTATGTTTCTGTAAAGACAATAACCTACATATTTATATAAATATAAAATATACCAAGACTGACTCTTTAATGTTCTGCAAAAAAATTAAGGGGAAGAAACCCTTTACTCTAATTATAATATTCACAAGTTTCTACCACGAAGGAGTAAACAAACAAGTCACTTCTTAACATCTGCATTTCGAGTATATTTTGGTACAGTGTAATGGGGACGAGCCATCTAATGCCTACCGCGTACGTGCAAAGTGATAAGTAAAATTATTTACAGAATGGTCATCAGTTTAGAACAGATTGTGCAATTAGGCCTTATTGAATAGGCATACAAGCAATATAAAATTTTTTACTTTACTTAAGACTTGAAATTTGATAGAGATTAAGGTTATAAGGAGAACACTAAATATTAATATGAAGTAGCAGAACGATTTGAGCAAAGTAATCTATATATTAATAAGTGAAGCAAAAGCTTTGAACTCCTTTTACGAAAATTACGTGGACGGAGGAGTATGCAATTTAGCACACTTATAGTTTATACATAGGAGAAGTGCAGAACGCTAATATTTTTCAATAATAATGCTTACAAAGTACATTTAATCAGTAAATAAAACATTACACACACTACCATGCATTTGACACACACAAACAAGTATTTGTTACACGTATACATACTCTCTCTCTCTCTCTCTTTCTCTCTCTCTCTCTCTCTCTTTCTTTCTCTCTCTCTCTCTCTCTTTCTCTCTCTTATGGATTAAACGACTGTGGGGTCCGTGATTGTTACTCAGCATAAGTTTTATACCAACTATACCATTAACAGCATAGAATAATAAAAAATGAAGTATTTTTAAGTATGCATCAGGGACAGTATTTATTTTAAATAAAGTTTTTCTTCGTATAACGAATAAATAAAGTCACTTGTTGGATGAGCAGCCTATGACCGCAGCCCGAATAGTCTGATCGAAACTCTGATCGACAATTAACAGGTGTGTAATGTCTATTGATCACGTGGAGAGTTAAAATTACATCCAAGCCGTAGGTAAGTTTCTAAGAAACAATCCATTCTCTGAATCTGAAAACTATAAACACTGTTTTACATCGCTAAAGACTAGAAATATACATGGAATGATATAATGAGTATTCAATAAAATCAGCGTTGAATTCTTTTAACGGAAACCTAATTGCCAATAGCATAAGTTGTGACGTAGTAGTGTGCATTTCAACGATTACTTTAACTGGAATACGTGACGTAAGAGCTCAGTTGTGAAGTGATTGTGAGTTCAATCACCTGTGTTCAATCAAGCACAATATATACATAATACCATAACATAATAAAATATTAAGAATGATTATGTATAACGATAGAAATTCCTTAGCATATTAAACACCAGTCGTTTATCAAAAGCCACGAACGAGTCCATTCAGCTGGCAGTTGTTGATGTTAGATCCTATATCATAATGAAGAGAGTTTATGGCTGAAAAAATAAACAAAAGCGTGTAATTAATAAATTATACGATATTACGATAACGCACGTATCTGGATCAAGTGCTGCACTATTCATAGTTACAGAGCGTGTAACGAACGATAGTGATGTGAACATATATCGATACTACACCCAAATTAATGAACTTTAAATTATGATTTAACGATGTTTTAATATAACCAATAAAGTTGCAAGCAAGCACAGTCTATTTAGTGTTGATTTTTAGGTCTTTGGTCGTAGTTTTACATTCGGCAGGAGATTAATGTTTATTTGTTCTGTTTATGGTTTCTTCTCCAGAACTCAAGACAGCATGTGTATTTTCGGGCACTTTTGTATCCGTCTGCTCAGTCTCCGCTCCATGTTGCTAATTTATAAGGCTGCTGTCACGATTTTGTGTCTTATAAAAATGTTATTCAAATAAAGATTGTTAATATGATTAAATAGTCTTAACACAATTTGTGCGACTGTGACTTTATTTTATTTGTATGTAGTTGTTCTGTAAGTTTACATTTACCATGTCTCTCCCACTTTCAGTGTCTCTCCACTACTGGGCATGACCATCACCTCAGCGGACTCACCTCTGTTTTGTGTGAAATAATTTTTCAAAGCTGGTAATACTCGTCCAACCCGGGTTGATACACAACCACGATTTTGCCGACGTCCAGCACGCCGCTTACCTTCAATTTTGCCCATTATAGTCAATTAGAGAGAGTAGTATCTTTCATGATGCAGTACGTGACCAAAATAAGCTTTAAGGATAATAAGCTTTTGCCCACGGCTCCGCCCGCGTGCATGTCGGTTTCCACCGTAAATAGAAACTTGTCTTTTCTCAAAATTCCATCTACTCATTGATAATTTTTAAACTATTTATCCAAATTATTTAGTGTAAAAGATAAAACTCGTCTGCATTAAATCCTGAAAGTGACAAATGTATCATTTTTGATAAGAATTTATTAATTACTCTGCCAAGTTCAGAGGATGGGGTTTCTAAAGGAAGTGCATATTTTTAAGCCTGATAAAATTGTATCTGTGTCAGATATTTTTTTAATCAATAAATTATAATTTATTACATTTATATACATTCATATAACTGCCTCGTTGGTCAAGTGGTTAGCGTATGTGATTGCGAGAGTACGTAAAGGCATCGGTCCTGTGCGTGATCTCTCGCCGGTCGTGTCGGACGGTCGATAGTCAGAGAACAGACAGTGCACCTGTGTTTGTGCACACGTTGTGCACTATAATATCCCCTGTGTTGGCTGGTCTTCGTTGAGACTGGCCGCCGAGGTCGAAATCGGGTAGGACTTCATCACATGCGTGTTAATTACATTTTTGAATACAAAGCACACATTTAAAAATATAAATAATATAAATCATTTTAATTATTTTTACACTATTATTATAATAAATATATGTATTACAAGATCATTTATTTATCCAAAACATGAGTAGACATACACAGCATATGCAAGATGTAATGTGATGTAATGTGATTAAGTAATGGAACTATCATGTTTTACTTTTTCGGCATACAAATATTACACATTCATTGAGGGAAATTATTTAACTTTTAAAATTATTTATCATTAATCATTATAACTTTACTTACAATCTATTAGATAGTTAATAATTGTATTCAGTATAAATTAAAGTAACAAATGTCTATATTCAGCTTTTGGCAGAAATCATAATTTATTTGTGAAAAACTCATCAATCGTGTAATAGGGTTTCTCTAATATACATCATAATTTTTTTTAATCTTAAGGCTATATTTCTAAGGATATACTTAGTCTGGCCATAAATACTGTTACACTTAATTATAAAAAAATATTACATTTGAATTTCGAATCTGTCATTTTTATACGATTGTTCATTGTGTTTTCTCATTTTGGCGCCAATACATTGTAAAATATTTTGCGATATTAAAATGGTGTGGGGTGATAAAGAGAACCGAATCGCTGTGATAGCATTACACAAAGTAGGTATGGAGCCAAATGCAATTTTTAAAACTCTCCATACACTTGGTATTAGTAAAATGTTTGTGTACCGGGCTATTAATAGGTACAATGAGACCTCCTCTGTTTGTGACAGAAAAAGATCTGGCCGTCCACGTAGTGTTCGTACGAAAAAGGTGGTCAAAGCAGTAAGGGAAAGAATTCGAAGAAATCCTGTCCGAAAGCAAAAGATTTTATCTCGGGAAATGAAGATAGCACCTAGAACCATGTCGCGTATTTTAAAAGATGACTTAGGACTTGCAGCCTATAAGAGACGCACTGGCCATTTCTTAACTGATAATTTAAAGAAGAATAGGGTGGTAAAATCGAAACAACTACTGAAGCGGTACGCAAAGGGAGGTCACAGAAAAATTTTGTTTACGGATGAGAAAATTTTTACAATTGAGCAACATTTTAACAAACAAAATGACCGTATTTATGCTCAAAGCTCTAAGGAAGCTTCCCAATTAGTCGACAGAGTGCAACGTGGACATTATCCGACTTCAGTGATGGTTTGGTGGGGTGTTAGCTATGAAGGAGTGACTGAGCCATATTTTTGTGAAAAAGGTATCAAAACATCGGCACAAGTGTATCAAGATACCATTCTTGAGAAGGTAGTTAAGCCCCTTAACATCACCATGTTCAATAACCAAGTATGGTCCTTCCAGCAAGACTCGGCGCCGGGTCATAAAGCTCGGTCCACGCAGTCTTGGTTGGAATCGAACGTTTCGGACTTCATCAGAGCTGAAGACTGGCCGTCGTCTAGTCCCGATCTTAATCCGCTGGATTATGATTTGTGGTCAGTTTTAGAGAGTACAGCTTGCTCTAAACGCCATGATAATTTGGAGTCCCTAAAACAATCTATACGATTGGCAGTGAAGAATTTTCCCATGGAAAGAGTGCGTGCTTCTATTGATAACTGGCCTCATCGTTTAAAGGACTGTATTGCAGCCAATGGAGACCACTTCGAATAAGCTTTTTATATTTTTAATTGTTTTATATTTATGTATTAAACTGACACACTGTAAAAGTAATAAATGTTATTTGCAGTTAACAATTTTCTTTTTTCTTTATTACAATATTTATGGCAAGACTAGGTATTTCTGCCTACATTTTGGTAATTTGTTAAATATAATTGGTGCCATTCAAAGTACACTCTTTCGTGAGAGTGCAGTCCCAGAATCATATACACTAAGTTTTTTTTTTCTATATTAAGAGCCTGCCAAAGTGACTCTACTCTGCCTGATGGAAAGCATGAATAGAATCCAAGAGTTGTGGTCACTATACTCATTGTAAATGCAGACAATGGATTATGGTGACTCACACTATGGGGGCCTAGTGAGATGCTTTTTCACACCCCGCTTGGGGATGTAAAAGGCATGACAGTCACCGTGACTGTGTAAGGCTTACACAATTACCACGATAACTATCATCCCTGCGTCAATGGGCCTCCGGTTTCACACTCACCAACGAAACACGAAAACACGGATGCTGGCGCTTTAGGTTGGTCTTTTGTGGGAGGGTAGTACTTCCTCGGTCGAGCCGGCCCGCTTGTGCTGAAATCAGCGTGACTCTACTAACTGACGATATCATATCATATAACATAGTTTAGTATCATCGCGTCTACCTCGAATTACTCTGACAGGATAGCTGGGCAAATAGATTGGGATTTAATTTAACGAACATTACAGTTCCTGAATGTACATCGATGGTAGCGTTAATATTTTGTATTGTATAAAACAAGATATATAGCTGTCAGCATAAATAGTGCTGAGTCATAACATCTTTTTTAGGTATTGTATTTGTATTTTAAGTTTGAGAACACTAAACCACGATATGCAGTTAATAGCGCATTCGAATATAGTGCGCGGGATAATTTATATAACGCATTTGTGGAGTTACTAGTTTTTGTAAGAAGGTTTGATGCATGTGTTTTCCTTTTGAGGTTACAATCAATTATCAGTTCTAAAAATAATGCTGTGTGTACTTGACTTCTGAGCTTATTTTGGTAGTGTGTATTATTATTTTGTATTGATGATCTTTGGCTAAAGTGCATGATATTAGATTTACATGTATATACATATTATATATGTACATAAAATCACACCTGTTTCCCCGAAGGCGGAGGCATGTTAAACGCCCACTTTTCGTCAGTAGTTGGGATGTTTTGTTTGTCTCACCCATCGGTGCACAGGTGAACCTCTCGCGGTTAAGGTTGACTTGGAGCCCAAAGTTCTTTGTGGGAACCCTATACACTTATGTGGGTATTAGATTAACTAAGACTAATTTTTAGGTTATTGTTATCTAAACATTTTAACATAGATTCGATACCGTTGTTTTTGTTAGCTTAGTACGTGTTAACTTGATCACTATTAAAATGCGCAATTGTTATGGTACTATAATTATCAAAAGAGTTAGTGAATGAACAGTAACTTATAGTTACTCTACTCTCTTAATTCTAGTAATTTATAATAGTATCAAAATTTATAGTGTTTATAGCTAACTATTTAGAGTGTACTGGCTACCAAATAAAAGGTAAATATATACTATCACGCCCTTTTTTTAGAACTATTTTAGACATACAATCCTACCGTATATTATTATCGTGTAACTTGAACGGTTTGGATAGCGCACGTCAAGATAGTTCACAGATGGCAGGAACTATTTTGACTTTCTTGATTCTCAGCGTTATATTATGTCCATATTACCAAAATGGTAATTAATTGTAACCTATATTCTATTTTGACGTATAAGCTATATTACGGTAAAGTTTCTTATAAACGCGTTCAGTAGTTTTTGCGTAAAAGCGTTACAAGCATCCTTACATCCATTCTCACAAACTTTCGCATTTAATTTATTTGCAGGATAAGATTGGTAGAATAGGATAGGATAGGATTGGTAGTTGCACAATATCTTTTCTATTCTCTTTAGAGTAACTTAGATGGTTTCAATCCAGGTTCTACTTCCATGTTCACTGTCTCATCCTTCATTCACCCAACCACCTAAGGCGTGTAATGCTCTAAATCTGATCCAGCAAAAGTAAGTCCGAGAGCCAGGTGATTTTTTGAAAAACAAGGAAAGATTAGCTGAATACCAATTCTATTCCACAAAAATATCTTTTGTGATAATTGTGAAACCAAAAGTTAATCGGAACTGAATTTTCCGTATTTGAATTACACCAATCTGTTGAGTATTAGCATGCGGATATATACGAGTATGTACATCTTGGTTATGTTAAAAATAATTTAAACTTACATCATAAGAAAAAGTTCAGTCATTTAGTTCTAAGTACATTGGACTTTAAATAATAGCAGGAAATATAACTATAGCACTACTTTATAATAAAGGATAAATATTGTGGACAGTCAGCACCAATAACACACCGATTAATCACTTCACGGCTTATGAAAGATCGATTAGTTAAATTTAGCCGAATCGATTGCAGCGTCGATTCTCCAGCACTGATGGAAGTGTTCCAGAATGAAACAGCTGAGTGTAGCATCACTAGTACGAGCTCGCTTGCGACGTGCGCGTGCGACCACACGCGGCGGTTATTTTTAACGAACACTTCCGATCCGACGAATAGATTCATTTTTAAAATATTATTAATAGAAATTCTATATCGAAAATATTCAACGCACTAGTTAATATATTCATGTATTTCATTAATCACCAAACACAGTGATTCAGAAATATTCCGTTCAGATATGTGCTTCGGGAAAAGTGTGTGTGGAAAATAATGACAAAGCGTAAAGGAATTTTGGGATGCAATTTTGAAATATTCGAGAGGTGAGTGATGGATATTTCGGCCAAGTTCCACCGAGGTGACTGACTGTGTCGGAATTAAAAAGAAACCATTGAATACTTTTAACTGACAGTCGTACTCGAGCCGCAAGCCGGAACCAAACCATGTGCCTGTGAAATACAATTATCACAAGACTTTTGAGTTAAGTGTTCATCAGTGTTTACGTGGAGTGTTTTCATTAAATCTTCACCAAATATTGTAAGTAGTCGTTGCATTACATTTACTGTTGTAGTTATTTCTATAGTTTCAGATAGTTTATTTAATAACGGTTGTGCACGTTCCTTAAGGGGACGGTTTTGCAAGGCCACCATTGCAGATTTAAATTCCCCATCAAATTGCCTTAAACGTTGTATTTATCTATTAGCAAGAACGCGAAGGGGCCGTGATCGAAGTTCTATATTAAATGTATACAAGTACTGACACCGATTGAAAACAACTTTATATAAAATCTGTGTTCTGTACGTGGTCTCACAAAATTACATATTTTTGTGCATAAGTGCTAGCTCTTTACTGTCTTATTTTTATATATGTAAAGCACTTGCAAAAACGACACAGAATTTAGTCAATGAGTAGTTTACGTCTAATGCTGAGAATTTTTTCTGACTTCATTACCATTCGTTCACTTAATTATATCTCCTTCATCTCTTGAACTATAGACGAATATATTTTCACGTTTCGCTAATAGTCTGTTGTGATGTATTCGAGTAATTTAACACAGTTTAAATAATCAGTAGTTTTACATTCTGTATCTTATGTGTCTTACAATTAGACACATAAGATAGTATTGTCGTCGGCAGTACAAGTAGAGGTGCCGAGCGGGTACTCCTCTACAGTAATTGAAAGAATTTAATTTACCATTGAGCCGTGAGTAATCAAAACACAGAGCAATAAAGACGTCGGGCAATGTTCAAGTCAAATAAACAAGAAAATTGTTCACAACCTATCTGTTTAGCCTCAATGATAAAAAATATAACACAACGTGTATCAAATAATCAGGAATAATAAAATTTGTTTGTTATAAATTCAGCGCCTGGGCTCTTCGAAGAGCTTTGTGTTATTTTACTTTAGGCTAAGTATATATTATACTCACGAGTGTGAGCACGCGAACTGACCACAACTATTCGTTTTCGTGTTAGAATGATTCGTTTACATCTCGAAAAGTTATCTATTGAACTAGTTACAGGGTAATACAAATACACCATTACAATGATGAAATTTCAAATATATGAACATGCGAGAGTTGAAATAACTAATATTGATACAACAATTATTAGTCGACCCTAATCTGGCTGTATTACACGAGACGAGGCCAGAGATCATCTGGCGTTGTTCACTACCTAGCGGGTCTGGTGCACACTGTTCATTATCTCTTATTATTATTATTATTCTTATTCATTATTATCTTATTCGAGTTATATGTATGTATTAGCATAAACATTTCCATCATGAAATTTGAAGAATTGATTTTGAATTCTACTTCTACAATATTGACAACGAAACTATGTTACAGAACATTGATTTTATGTTTGTCTTGTTTCGTGTTGTCAACTACTAAGCTAGACCTCATACTGTACACGTTGTATTGTTTTATTGCATGCAATGTTAATTTGTTTGAACTAGTTTTGAGAAAGTATTCTAAAAAATGTCTTACACTAGTTTTCTTTTAATATATATGTAGTTTAAATAATGTGTTTAACTTTAGATCATAAGGTCGTATGTTCTAAACCCATTCATTGCACTAATGTAACAATTTAACTACAAATACTACTAATCTCAAGTAAACGGTTAAACTTTTACTTACACTTTACGCCATTCTCATATAGAAAGTGTTAGAGACCCCTTAGACTGATGAATCTGACTGAATACACACACTGACAAAAGATAACTCTTGTACTAGGCAAATTCCTGTGTCGCGGGGACTTTGCAAACATACGTGAAAAGGACACAAAAAACATAGAGACTTAGAAAAACAATTTGTAGATCACGCAAATATACGATCATATACGATCAAATGTGATCATATATTGAATTCGAATCTACAACATTCAGAAGAGTAGAAAGCGGCAAGCTTACCGTTTAAACCACAACGTCATCCGTGCAGTCAGATGGTTAGTGTGCGCTGTGAGTAACATAGCTTGTACATTAGTAAGTGTTGGTGGCTCGCTGGTTGGCAACAGGTCGATATAAACATAAGTTATGAATGCAGCTGACAACAAACATCATTACAACTACCCGTTGTTATTGTTTGCGACCAATCAGGCCAAGTGGTACATAAAACTGACGTGTTACCAACACGCTGTAGCGGTGGAAGATTTGCGGCGAGCGCTTCCTGCTTCGCTCAAGTATTAACTTTTTTATATTTATGTTGACGTGGGAATGAAATTATATGTTGAAATATTAACAAGTCGTAAACAACTCTGAAAATGAGTTACAGTATTAAAGTTTTGAAATCGTGGTACGATCTGCTTTACGTAGATTCACTAGTTTCACTCATTACTCACTTACCCCTTAAACAAATTTACCTTACCCTACTTGTCACTATCCGTGCATGTCATTTATGTTCCAAATCATTACTTTACAATTAATGATCCTCTCAGTCAGGAGCTTGTCAATCGTTGTCCTCATTCAACGGTTCGTTGCCACTTTGGACGATTTCTTTATGCATTAACCAAATGTTGTTATACTCTCAACAAAATAAACACAATACAGTGAGCCTTCAGTTACACATCAACAGTGTTGGCTTTCGGTGCCAACTGCTGCTGTTAACTGCACTCTGACCTACATTCCCCAACACATTACGCAGATTTCAAAACGGCACCATCCTCTCAGGTACCAAACATAAATACTAGGAAGAATAATATTCTTGCACGCGATGTACGAGTATACGTTAACTACAAATATACCACTCGACTGGCATTCATCAAATGATACCAAACTCACTACCAACCATTAGTTTAATATAAATCAGATCAAAAACATCCAAATTGATAGCCAACGTTAGTAATATTAAAAGACTTATTTAATGAAAAAATAATTTTATATTTCCAAAAATATATCGTATTTCAATGTAAACCTTAAAAAAAGAGATTAAAGCTTAAATCTCGTTGAAATGTACACATGCACAATAACGAATACTAATAAAAGACGTGGTTGGAAACTAATTATCTCCGTTAAAAGATTTGACAGCGCGATGACAGAGCTGTTGGCGAACCTCAATTTGCACCTCTTCTAGTCGAGTGGAATTGTTTTGTTTGATAGTAGAGTGGCAGCTGAAAAGAGTTATTCATTGAAGTTTAAGTGCTAGCTACTAGAAACTTCTATCTACTTACACAGTGATGAAAAGACAAAACGATCTGTCTGGTTTATCGTTACGTACACAAAAGTTGTAAATAAATTTCCAGTCATAAATAAAATAAATAATACAGACGTACGAGTAGGTATAATTTGAGAGCGTGGTCAATGACACTGAGATATTTCCTGCAGCTGGAATATATTTAGAAAGTTATAGCTGTCTGTTTATTCGTTAAAATTGGTTTGATGACTTTTTACTTTATATTGTTTTTTTTTGTTACCTACCTAATTATTTCGCTGAAACTAAAGCGTTATTTTAGTTAGTAGGAAAAAACTTTAACAGCGCTTAGAGAAACAGCTTGGTAAGTTTGCGAAATTTTGGTTTATATACCCTATGTACTGTGAGTAGTTTTAACATTCGATGCTAAAAATTTACCTTAATTAAGCAACGTTGGGAATAAATGTTGTATAAGACACCCCATTCAATTTTACAAGGTTTCAATATGGTTCTCGTTTGCCATTCTTTATATAACAACTATATAAACTACTTGGAGATAGATAGAGCTAAGACATGATTCGAATGGTGATATTTTCTCCATTCGACGATACCCAGTAGAGTTTTTATTAAAAAGATTATGTTGTTTTATCCGACTGGAGTTGCCCTTTATACCGATATTTTTTTTTGCGATGCAGATTCATAAGAATTCTAATATAAATTTCAAAATTTACTAAAAGTGACATGTTGATTTCCTTTTTAAATACTACCACAGCTTAAGATATAAATTATATGTTCATATAAACTAAATATTTGTAGTAGATCCAAGTGTCAATTTCGCATAGTTATATCATAATTATACAAAGGTGCGCGTTGACTTGTGCCCGGACACAAAGCGAACAAACTTGCGTTTAAATGTTGCTCCGCAGTGGCGTGTGTGGGGTGAAGTTATCTTTACACGACAGTGTGTGGCCATAGAGTCAGAGACACTTAGCTGTCTAGACTATGTCTGCTGCTGAAGGTGCAAAAATAGACAGACAGAATAGGTAGTTTGCAACCAACACTCTTTGTCTGTGCTGTCTATTTTATCTATGTAGTAGTATGTTGGACACCGCGAAATCTTTCTGAAACATTCAAACTGAAGGTTACAAATGGGTATCTGACAATCAATAGTTCACCACCATCAGTTGCTTCATACCTTTACATTAACTGTACATACTAAGATTCAAAAGTCATGGCGTTTTTGTTTGTTGAAAAAAAGATAAATAATGAAAAAAAGTAATATTATAATATTATTCGTCGTGGAAATGAATGAATTTTTCTTTTAAACCATATTATTATATCTTTAACTCTCCTCTCTCTACCTTAGCGGCCGGTGACGATTGTCAGGCAACCGTCAGGAGGCGCTCACGACCACTGAATAATGTAACAGTTTAGTTCGCGATGTTACCTGCGGGACACGGCTCTTTATACAAACGTTATAATTTGTGTGCGATCGTAGATCCTGCATAATGGCTCGATAATTGCACCTACCACACATATCTACATATTGTGACAGGAACAGATGACTTAAACGGTGACGTCATGCGGGTGCGCTGTGCATAAATTAATTTCATGAAACAAAGTAGTTTTATCCGCATTTTTGGCGTTTAATAATTTTTCAAGATTAAATTAATCTAAGATGTCTTTTCCTGGGTTCCTGAGAACGTGTGTGCTCACATGGTAATCGAATGTATGACAGCACATGAATTCGAACAAACTATGTACAAGTTTGACGTTTGTATATCATTAGCCTTTCATTGATACATTTAACGTTAGTAATAAAGTTTCATTTGTTATATTTCACGCTCACGTTTAAGTTTTAGATTGCAGTAGAACTTAGTTTCAGTTCATAGCAAATAATTAACGAAGTATGCTCCAATCGGGCGGTACTATTCCTCATACTAACGATATGAACCTCGAAGGTTCAAGTCATGGTCATACAATACACCGTAATCATGACGCCCTCTCTTTGTTCGACATGAATCACGATATACAACAATATTCCGAAGACGAGAGCGAAAATAAACAGTCAGTATATTCGTATTACCGATCATGTTTATATAACCGCATTTTAAACGAATCATGAATCATATTTATATCGCAAGATTTCTTAATCGAGTTTCATGGCTATAGCCAACCATTATAGGTACGTCTCATGGAATCACTAGTGGCGTAATATTAAACACCGTAAGAATATTTTTGCGGGGTTTCATATTGAGCAAACAACTCTTCGTAACGATATTGTAGCAAGTCGCTCCAGTGCAAATGTACTTGCTGCTTATTCTTTATTCCATGAATAAGTGTGTAAAAAATTCCATTCCAATTACAACGCATTCTATGACCAAATTTTGAATTGTCTTTGACATAATGGTATTTTTTTTCCGATTGATACGAAGTCATGTCCCAACTGATTAAATAAGTGAAAGATTAACTAAGAAACGAAAACTTAGATGGTTAAAAGAATGTTGACGGTTGTATCAGTAAGTAATTTCCGTGTCACAAACAAAAAGTTAAAATGCGTTTATATCTGTACATTGCTATCCCCTGTCTGGTACGAATCCATTTTAGTTAAATCACGATCCAATACTTCATATAAACCTACGCACATCGATTGGAAATAAAATTTTGCAGACACTGTCTTTCCATAAGTAGCTGCACGCTAACCACCATTAAAGTTCTGAAATTGGTCATACACTCGTAATCCTCTAATCAAATTACAAAATCCAATTTGTAATCAATTAATTTTCACTTTTTATAATTTCTTTAGAAGTCAGTTAAATGTCTCAATTTCTTTTTTACGTGTGGAAACTCCTTCGGGCCGTCACCTCACCGGGGTTTGCGGTGGGGTGGTGTATCGGAATTGGACCGACTAAAACCACACGGTGTGCCACTCTGCGCCTGTAGTAGGAGGTATCCGGGAGTAGCAGCTATTACGACATCCAGATCCCTCCTAGCACCTGCCTGTGAACGCGGACTCCATCTACGGGTAAACTCTCTAACTAGAAGACATACGGCACACGCGGACATCGCCTCCTCGTGGTTGGCCACTGTACCGGATACCGGATGCGAGAGATCTCCTGCAATAATTAGTGAGGACCCCACGCTGCACCGCCCAGGCGGAACAATCTGCCAGCGTGTGCTCAGCCGAGTCTTCACTGTAGTCGCAGTGGTGACAGGCGGGACTCAATTCCCTCCTAGCGACTGGGTGCAGATACTTCCCGAACTGTACTCGACAAGGGCCTGCGTGAGTCGAAAGGAAAGGGTCTCGTGCTATCTCTCTACCCACTCGGCGATGACCGGCTAGAGAGCCTCTACGGCAGCAAAGCCAGCACGTGCAGCCTCCAGCCGGGACCACCAACGAGCCATCGTGGCTCGACGAGCGGCCTCATGCCACTCGCTTATTTTTTCCGGTGGGAGCCGTACGCCGCTACCCAGCCATAAGTGAGCCGTCCGCCGATAAATTTCGGCGAACACATCTGCCTCCAAATCCCACGTAGGAGTACCGGTCAAGGCGCACACCGCCTCCGTCGATTCGGTGCGGTAACCGCGTATGGCTCTAATCGCCAATATCCTCTAAGAGCGCCAAAGGTGAACCTTATTCTGGGCGGTCAGAGCCGCTACCCACACCGGTGCACCGTACAGTGTCATTGACCGGTCAACCCCCGTGTACAGCCGTCTTGTCGCGACGCTGGCTCGACCCAAATTGAGCAAAAGTCGCCCAAGGGCAAAAGTAGGAGCCAGCCAACCAGCTTTGGAGTAAGCTATCGGGAGTGCTCGTCCAAGAGCCACCTGCCGTCAAAGGTCACGCCCAGATATTTTATCTTGGTTTGAACTGGTACGAGGACCAAATTAATTGCGGTGGATGCTGGTGACGGACCACGACGGGGCCCGTGGAACAAAAGGGCCCCCGTAATAGAGTAACCCTACAATAACGTAGGGCATTACATTACAAATTGAATATAATCTTATCTTATATACATATAAAAATTTCGTGTCACGATGTATGTCGACAATAAACTCCAAAACTACTGAACCGATTCCAATCAAATTTCACATATACCCGTAATTTGATCTAACTTACCGTGGCCGTACCGTGAACCGTGTGATATACTTCATATTAAAAATTATCAACTTCATAATATATATACCTCTTTATCAATTTTATGTTTAAGATAGAAGGTTTATATTAGAAATTTCAACAAAACCCTGATATATTACTATTTGAGCAATTTCTATCTCATTGAAATTCATAGCTGTCTATGAATATCCCACCACGGTTTCAGTCTGGTGAGATGCGAAGATGTGATCGTGTACATAAAATTAAACCTCATTTTACGCTAGTTCCGAGTTTTATTTTAAATTTATATACAATCGAGGAGTTTACGTAACTCTCACACTCTCTAAACATCTAATTTTCTTTCCTTTACTAACTTACGAACTTCCTCCAAACAAATTTCCCAGTACAATTATTTATTAAACTTATTCACTGAAGCTGTACGAGTGGCGAGGCGTAGATATTCTACGGCGTAGTAACATCTACGGCTACGAGACCTCTGGGGATTTTTGGCAATATTTTGTTTATAAGTCAATTTGGCGTATATGATTGCATTGATTTAGGAATAAATTTATTGTAACGAGGTTATATGAAGTAATATTGATCTACGCGTGAAGTAAAGAACGTTCAAATTACAAAAGCCATTTTTTGTCGAACTGAGGCAGAATTTTAAGACGCCAATCAAAATTGTTATTCAACATTTTGAATATAGTTTCTATTTGACGTTACTGATTATTATTAAACCAAAACTCTTTATTTACTTTTCTGTTCGCTATCATATACATTGGGTTCAAAATAGATAGAATTTAACTGTTCTGTTAAGTTTTGATATTTACATATCATACATTCTTTTGACAGATGGACACTTAGACAGACAGTTCGTATGTTAAATAATATTTTGTATATTTATTTCTGCATTCCACAGTATGCACTACACATGGTGTTGCATATATATATCTTCCAGCTCCTCAATTTTTGTGATTCATTTTACAATGTCCGTCACTCTTAGCTGTGTATTGTATTGATGAGAAGTAAGAAACAAAATTAATTTAATTAATCTTTAAGATAAATTGTATAGCGTGTCGAACTTTTAGCTTTATCGGTGCAGATTACATTGATAGATTCAACTGCGATGTATTTGTATTTGGCTTTGTCTGTGAAAGTAAAAAATTAATTTACCAATCAAAATATATCTCTTTTAAATCTCTTCTACAAGATTAACACATACATGTATTTGTCAGCTCTTTAGTTGTTTTGGTAAATGGTCACTATTTTGATCGAAGAGTCCTCGCAACGGCGAATCGTTTAAGAATTCTTTGGTGAACTTTTATCTTACATCGCGACGACTCTTTATTTTGATTAAATTTTATTTTAAATTTTTTAAATTACTTAATAAACGAGTGAGAGTTGGTCACGATTTTGCAATAGAGTGTTCTACGTATCCTTCATAAATTATAGCAATATCGTTAATTACAATTTTGATCATATTATCAAAAGAGTACAGAGATAAACGAAATCGTGTAGAAATATAAAAGTTACTCTATTTCACAATAATATTACTTGGAGTTTTTAAAATAGTTAGCGAAAAATGATGAAATTCCTTTCATTAACTCGATAATTAAGTCAATAAAGTCTCAAACTAAAGATGCTAACTTTCCATAACAACGAGTAACAATTCCTGTTTCATAATTCGTAAAAATTACTCTTTTAAGTGTTAAAGGAGTGGAGCTACTGGTATCAATTGTTAGGCTTCAGCATGTTTTATTCGTGACGCAACAATTCTCAACATTTCCACCATAAACAGTGTCCACTTTAATAAAACTTATAAAGAATAATTTAAAATACCCTCATTCGAATGCAAACTTAAATGAAATGTAGGAGAACTCTCAATAGTACCCTATTGAGAGTTCTCCTGTATTATTGCAAACAATTATTATTGGTATGTAAATAGTGCTCCGAGCACACGAAGATCTGTAATATGTCAGAGTCTTGATGCCCTAGTGACCTCTTCCAATAACAAATTGATACAAACATTTGTACATATTACCTTCAAGGAAATTCTTTGAATAAGCAAATATTATTGTGTTGTTACACCCCGACGATAAGCAATTTGACTGAGAAGAATTAAATAAATTAACAATTGCGTTTATTTTTACATAATAAAAAGGATGCGAATAGAGTGCGTTGCCATTTCGAAAATATTCATCGCGTCTGTGAAAGCAGGTCAGGCACTCGGCGCGAAGTTAGCGGCGGCCCGTCGCGCATCCTCCCGAAGCTGGCCGCGGTGCGCGCGCCGCGGTCCCTCACTACCGCCCTAGTCTTCTCCCTGCTATCAAAACCTTCGGCTCTCTCCAATAATTATAGTAGAAAATACACAAAATAGGCGTGTATAACATTGGAAATTAAATTTGGAGTGTGTTAATTGAACATGGCGTTGAGTGTAGTAAAGTGGCATGGTGGTGGGGACGCGTGCTAAGTACAATATGGTACGTTTAATGTATGGGACCTAGACATCACTGTCAGTGGAGTGTGGCTGATAGTTTTGTGCGCCTGCTACTTCGGCGTTCAGCAGCTGCCTACCCTAGTAAGTACATGTATCCCTTATTTATTAGGTACATTGTTGTTAGCGCAGGGTGTAGCTCGTCCCACGGGGCTGTCGTGCACCAACCTATCACTATCTATCATCCCTTTTGTAAAGTGAGGGTAATATTCTAATAATATTTACAACCATTTAAAGTAATTGCAATCGTTGTGTACACATTCTCTCTTTACGAAACTTGCGATTTAATTAAAACGTATATTAATAACATGATAGCAGTAAAAATGAATAGATAAGATGATGATGAGCGACCGTCATGAATTAAATTAACCAAATATTCGTTTTGCTTCGGATGACCTCAGTACAAAATGATTACGAATGATTTTCGTTTAAAGTGATTTTCATTCAATAATAGACATTTCTTAAATGATTTTGTGTAACCTGTTATTGTTATTAAATTTAACTACAGCTTTCAAAGTAGTTGTAAGGTTGCGAAATTTTAAATATCCGGCGAACGTCATTCATATTTACAAATTATACGTTTGATTTGCAGGATGTAATTAAGCTTTTGGAAAATTTGTATTGATTTCCTGAGAAAATTTTCATTAGCTTTAATCGTTCATGTTTTCTTTACTTCTGTAGAGTATTATAATCAGTTTGAATAAAAGATATTTACTTAAAAGAAACCATTCTGTTCCTTACAAAGTAACTATCAGCCAAATACATTTCGTCGATAATTATCCTATCCGATGTTGTAACATGTACGATGAGTTATTGTTGGACATGTCTATCAATATTTACACGTTACGTACTTCAAATGAAAAAATATACTATTAAAACAGTGTTATCAATTTCAATACACTCACATTATGATCAATTGTTACAAGCCACATTTTTCATTACCTAATTTTGATCTGTTGATATGAATTTGAATGAGATTGTGTTTGCCCAAATCGACGATACTCGAAACAACAAAACGAGAAACTCGTCTTTAAGAAATTAACCATTAGTCAATAGTTTGAATCGCGAGTGCTGTACAGAGTAATAAGTGCACTTGGCACCCATATTATAAATAAAAGATGCCAAGTGCACTCGAACACACCACAAATAATTATTGTTTCACGAACGAAAACGAACCACGACCTCGAATACTTGAAAATAAAGACATTATGGTATTGTAAAAACTTAAACCAGTCCGTAATCAATCATAATCATGAATTCATTAATATATCCTTAATAACCAGTGAAAATTTGATAATGTGGGCAAATGAAGTCAGAATGTGTGATAAGTCACTCGTTTATCGCTGCCACTGTCTCTACTTAGTGACAGTAAAACTTCAACAATGTAAGACTTTTCGCTCTCAGAGACATAATGATTAATGAAAGAATTAATGCAATTAAGACGTACTATTTACCATTTAATAGCCTGACGTTGAACTATTAACTGTTGTGGTTGCATTAGCCTTAGTCACAGGTTGTTTAGGTCATAAATATTTAATAGGATTGCGAAGCTTGAAATCTTATTTATTTTTATTAAGATTGATTGCTTTTATATTGTATGAAGTAAAGGATATTGTGGGCGATACGATGTGTACTCTCATACGTTAGTTCTCATCTATATTTGCTTGGTAAGTCCAGTTTTACGTACTAAACTATGAGATGCTCGTTGCTTTTAAATATATACAGAAACATCGCATAGATGAAAGCATCTGCCATTGAATACTGTAGAATGAAAATATTATCAGCTCTTGTGTCTCGATTATTCGACGATAAGCTTCATCTTCTGAATATATTTACTTCCACAAGAATTTTTAAGAGCAAGTACATATCTTTGTTTCTTCAACTAATAATGGTTAACTTAAAAACCGTTTACAACAATTGTTTGAAAGTAACAAAAGAAAATAGATTCAGTGACGATACTGAGTTTTTTTCTTTGCCAAGAACATCTCTTTTGTTGAGTTAACTTCTGCCCTCTCCTCTCCTCTCCTCTCACCTGAATCAGCACTCACTCAGTAAAAAGTAACTAACCAATTGTTTAAGATCGGTTTTGTGTTAGGCGGTATCACTCCGGCCAAGCTGATCGATTTGTGACGAAGCACGAGTCGCAAACGGTTGCCTGTTAATGTGATGATCAGTAAATAACCATGTACCAATTTAAATTTACAGCTTACTACACATTATTCATGTTGTTTAAATGTAATTATCTAATATTTTATTTATCACAAGTTCCACCTATAAATTTTTCAGCTTAACCACCCACCATCCCTTCAACACGTCTTCAAAAGTATTATTAACAAACTTTGAAAACTATTACGATATTTCTTCAGTGCATACATTTCTTTTCCAAAATCAAAGATGTGGTATATTTGTTAAGTGAACCCTAATAATAAAACAATGAAGGAAAAACTCTAAATGTATACTTTAAAAGTACTTGTTACAGTATCCACGGCTATTTCACGTCTTCTCCAATAAAAATTCGTAATACGTAATTTTGTGTACGTATACTATTCAACCTCTTTCTACAGTGTTCTAACCCTTGCATCTGTACTACAAACTTGAAATAATGCAAACAGAGTGGTTTTCAAAAGGCTCTCTAATGTTATGAACGTTGAAGTACACCCTCTACCCGTCTGCTATATGTAGATCAATAAGGATAACTGTTGTATATCTTTCATTCATCGGAAAGTTCAAAGTCTTAGAAACTCTCGTAACTTTGTCGTTATTACGAGTATCTGTGAACCTCACCGTGGCTCAATGACTGCTCTTGTTCACGTTTTTGTGTTTATGACACACGTTTTAGCAATTTAAATTTGAAATCTATAAATATACTCGTAAATGAATCGCCATAAGTGTAATAAGTGCAAAACTTGACAATGGGAGCAATCCGCCTGTTTTTTTGTTAATATTTCGTTAGGGTTCTCTTTTACTCTCCGTTGGGTTACACTTTTTTACGATTAGTGAATGGAGTTGTGGCTCGCTTCAAAGATTATTTTTACCTGTTTTCTACTTTTGTTTGGTTTTGCATTTCTTGTCAGTACTATCACAATGTGCCACAGCACAGCGTGGCAGGGTAAAGCAATTTTTTTTTTATATCTTAAATAAAAAGTATAAAAAAAATAAGTTTCTCTGCCATTATGTTTCAGGATCTTTTCAGCGGGGTGTGAAAAAGCATCTCACTAGGTCGCCATTGTGTTTGTCGCCATATTCCATTGTCTGCATTCGCAATGAGTATGGCGACCACGACTCTTGGATTCTATTCATTATTTCCGCAAGGCAGAGTAAAGCCACTTTGGCGAGCCTAGAATAAAAAAAGGTGATTAATGCTTAGCCAATAATGAACATAGTAGTGGAATGCACGTTTTGATCGATTAACCAAGTGAAGAACAGTTCTGTTTCTTATTGCATTGTATCATTCGTGTCGTGTCGTTACTTAAATGAGTATAAAACATTTGTGACTCGTGCTATATCTGAACACCTGAACTTTGGGTGGCCTTCACGCGGTCGCATTTAATGCTATTCGCTTGGCAAACAATAGCACTGTACCGTCGACGACACTCTCACACATTGGTGTTGTAACTACCTCTTTGTAAAGCGAACCGCTTAAAATATATAAGGTAAAGTATCACGCAGGCAACATCATGGGAATTATCAACGTTGTCCTCTGCATTTTAATTGACTGAAGTTCTTATGAGGTTTGAAATGTCTATATTGCGATTTGATAGGAGTATACGTCCGTACGTATAAGAAATTTTAAAGATTTATGTAAGAGTAACGTGACAGCCGATTACTAACCGATTTTAAGGAAGGAGGTGTCAGATTTTATACAGATCCACGTATTTACATATGTTTGATTGTACATAGAAATCAAATTCAACCTGTGACTCGTTCTATAGAATTCGGTGTTATTAATTCAGTTTGCACAACCATTTCCTTGAAATCGGTTAATAAAATAAAACAAATTTAATAAAATCTATAAGAATTTAGAATAATATAAGTTTATATAATCTGATAACCTCTGATAAATTCAATTGAAGTTGCCTTGTAAC
Source organism: Hypercompe scribonia (assembly GCA_949316085.1). Taxonomy (NCBI): domain Eukaryota; kingdom Metazoa; phylum Arthropoda; class Insecta; order Lepidoptera; family Erebidae; genus Hypercompe; species Hypercompe scribonia. The sequence continues at coordinate 13,542,206 of OX438993.1, forward strand.
CTTTGCTCAGTGAGAGCTCAGATGCAATCAATAAAATGCTTCACCTATAGAACATTGAACTTCATCTTATACGCAGAGCCGATAGAATTCATACGAGTTTATATACCCGATACAAACTGCGTCACCAAACAAGGAACCTTTAACGGTTCTATTGTTGTACAAATTGAGACCCAACTCGATTGATTTTAACTCCGACAAAGGGGCCGAGTTTTCGTGGACGCCGGGGACGATTGTACCACCTCTCATTAGTATCACAAATTAAATGTTACTTTTATGGGTTCCACAAAAATTAGTAGAAAGTAGAACGAGAGATACCAAATGACACAGGTACTTGCGAGACACAGCTTCTGGCAAAGCCAGCTCAAAGGGAGATTAATTATTTCGAGGTCTTGTTACAACGGACGTCAATATGGCATCATCATCAACAGCCTTTTACAGTCCTCTGCTGAGCATAAGCCTCTCCTTAGCAAGGACGTTTTGGCCTACAATACCACCCTGGCCAGACGGGTTGGAATAGGCTTTGTTCCGAGTTTTCTGTTTTTTTGTAGTGAAACTTAAATTTACTTTCTCACTTAGAATATTGACTAGAAAAAAGAACGAGAGATACCAAATGACGCCGATATTTGCGAGACACCACATCTGGCAAAGCCAGCTCAAAGGGAGATTAATTATTTCGAGGTCTTGTTACAACGGACGTCAATATGGCATCATCATCATTATCATCAACAGTCTTTAACAGTCCTCTGCTGGGCATAGACCTTTCCTTAGCAAGGAAATTTTTGCCTACTATACCAGCCTGGCAAGACGGTTTGGAATAGGGTTTGTTTTAAATTTTCCTTTTCTTTGTAATGATACTTAAATGTACTTTCTTACTTACTTAAATATAACATACAAGAAAAAAATTGTTGCGAAACAGCTGCCATGATTTGATTATCATAGACCAGGTTAAGTGACGTCCAGTAAAGATGTAAAAAAAAACATTTATTAAGAATGACCTCCGCTTAAGTATATTTATCAGAAAACATAAAACTAAAATGCTAAACTATAAAAATTCTTCATTCTACCGCAAGAAAATCAAACAAGATATTGTATATTCTAAAAATTAGTTCTTAACCTACTTTATTCAGCTATCAAATCAACATAAAACAAAGTTGAACGCAAACTAAAAATAACAATAATTTAAAAGCATATTCAATAATAACATGTCGAGTCAGCACAACGGAGGCCGCATCGTGCCGTAAGCTAACAAGCTGGAATAACACATGAACTCATGAACACAACAAATAGATATTCTTGTTGAAAAATACGAACCGCACATGTACCGAACATATTGGTCTCTCGAGTTTTCTACTTGCAGATGGAAGGGCCAATGTTCCTTCGAGCGTTTCGCCCGTCTTATCATTTCTTTGTGCCATCATTGACTTTCATTGTACTTGTTATTGTACTCGCTACAGAATGCTCCAAGGCTTTGTGGCACACACTCTAAGGCTTTGAAGTTAAGATTATTTTACAAGAACAGATATTTATTTCGTGTTGGTAATGGAACCGATTGCTTTAAGGAGTCTAAACAGCGCGATTAACACCAGCCTTTAACTACTCGATGGGCAGGTATTCGTTAAAAAAAATTAGTACTATTTGACGAATGAAACCTTGATAACTCTAGCATTCCAGGTAACAGCACACGGTCTTATTAACTCTCAAAAGAGGTACTAATTGCACAGAAATCATTCGACAGTTAAATTACCTTTTAAAAGAAATACGCATAGAAAATAAATAACAAGGCAAATGTAGTGCTAGGGAAGTACGCTTTACAATTTTGTCTCATTATAACCAGGTGTATCACCTGGTTTGTGTACTTGTAAAATTTATAAACACCATATGTTTTCTTGTAACCATTTTACTTATACATATACAGTGGATCCCCAGTAATTCGACAAACATTTTGCAGGACAGTGTCGGACTATCGAATTTGTCGGATTATAGAGTACTGCCTAAGACCCCCTGTAGACCGGATTTTTTTTACAAAAAAGTGCCTTGTAATCGGACAAATCACAGACAAATGATAAGATTGTATATGTTGTTGTCTTCTGGGCTTGTGACGACATTACTAGATACGTATACATGATACACAATGAATAAACAGCAAACAATGAACGCACATTAAGCTGCACCACTATCACACGTAGTCAAATTCAAACGAAGCAATCGGAATTGAAACAATACCTGCGCGTCGAGCACAAGTTGTAACCTGTTCAATCATGCACGATCTACATTATCGAAAATTGTTTGATTGATGTCGGATTACAGGGGGGTCCGGACTAGACAGGGGCCGGATTACCGCGTGTCCACTGTATTCAGATTGTAATCACCATGCCAAGTCTTGCCTAAAAATATTTCTTTGGCAATGTTAACAACTTGTACTCTTCAAAAAATTATGTATTTAAGTAGTATCCCTAAAAAAGGTAATCTAAAAAGTTTGATGTAAATTTATGATCCACATTATCTCCTGCATAGTCAGAATCTACCATATAATCTAATACTTCTGTGTCTACAGATGTGAATTATAGTATGTTAGCTTTTAATCCTACTCTTAACTCTTCTAATCCTAGTCTTACACAGATGTTTTAAAATTCTCATTGCATATTTGTAATGTGTTTGATTGTAACAATGTTGATACCTACTCAAATAATTACCACTGTATGCTACATCTGGCGTCGTTCCTGTACTAATATACTATTGTTCACCTATTAAATTTACATACTTTATACTTTCATCTACTTCCATGTTCCACTTAACATTTATAACCTTTTTATCACGTGGCCTTTCAACAATGTGTCAAGTAAGATTATCTTTATTTAAGCTATTTATTTCCGAATCCATTGCTATTTGCCATTGTTTACAATTGTGAGAGTTCATCTACTTTTCCTCGGGTTACTTTAAACTCATTTATTGTTTTCTCAAAATATACAAATAAAATTTCTACTGTTTTATAATTATTTAGTCTGATTTCTTCAATTTTTCCTCTATACATTATCTGCATAGCTGTAGATTATTTGATATACATTTTGTCAAGTTTTAGTATCATTTCATATGCTGTTCTACATTCACGTACATACTCAAGTTGTTTACCTGATATTGTATTCATTATCAAAGTCCTCGCTTTTAGATTCTTCTTTTGCAGTCCACCTCTGCATTCCCATTTTTTACAGACACTGGCATCATGCTAGTGGTAGGTGGCTACACTGCCTGATGGAAAGCATGAATAGAATCCAAAGCTTGTAGTCACCATAGTCATTGCGAATGCTGATAATATAGTATGGTGATCCACACTATGGCAGCCTATTAAGATGCTTTTTTACGCCTCACTTGGGAACGTAAAATGCATGACAGTCATCGTAGCATTGTATTGCACACACTACGACAATTGTCACCCCTGCGTCAATGGGCCTCCGGTCTCGCACTTACCAACGAAACACGATAGCACGGGTGTTGTCGCTTTAGGTTGGTCTTCTGTGGGAGGTTAGTACTGCCCCGGTCGAACCGGCCCGTTCGTGCTGAAATCAGCGTGGCTCTACTACCTGTAAAGTCCTTGTATTCTAATAAAGTTACCAACCTTAACTTCTAACTATTCTAATTTGCTCCATCAAAAATCGGCAGCGTAATGTCCTCAATCCTTGCTTTAGCCATTTTGATGATATTATCTTAAGTATTTTCACACAATGTTCGTTGGATATGAGGCATGTGTGTATTTTTTATTTTTGACCAAAAACGTTCTCCTCGATATTACGCTTATTATCACACTGAGCTTTGCTATAATAATTAACTACGCTCTGCTACCATGTTAATAGGACCGTACATTACGATTCTGTTCGAAATCAAAACGGTTTAATGTCTTTGCAAATATTTATTTGGTAACGTACATATATGTATTTATATATATTACCACAAACTCTAATGCAACATGAAACGAAATTGTCAGTGTTTAAAGAAACTGAAATAAATTTGCTTCGTCTCATGTTATTAAAAGCCAGAACTAATACGATTGCAGTGCTCGAGTAGTGAGTACTCCAACTATCATTAGGTGGTACTTATGTGATGACGTCACTCGTCACCTCTCCCCCTACTCGCCCTAGTGTAGGAGGTCTATGTTTGCATAAAAAATGCAATAAAGCAACCCATTCAGAGTGCAACCAGGTCAGAGGAAACATACAGGTTATTGAGAGAACGAGCAACACTGATGTACTTATTTACTAATAGCTTTTGCCCGTGGTTCCGCCCGCATATATATTGTCTCTGTGTTATTCTCATGTATGAACTATATTGTTATAGGTTTCATATAAATCCGTTCAGTAGTTTTTGTGTGAAAACGTACGTGATACACAAACTTTAACATTAATAATGTTAAAGAAGATAGGATACATATATATTACTTTATGTACCTTAGCATTACATGTATTAAATTTAACTTACAATGTCTGTCTATACATCACTCAAATATTAGTTGCATGACATACTAATGTGTGAAAATTAAAAACATAAATGGTGTTAATATAATCACTACAGATTCAAAACGTAAGCTACGTGTATTATTATTATATAACATTAAAAATATAATGTTTAATAGAAAACTTCAGAAAATATTAAAAAATTACTTCTGCCTACCCAGAAGAGTAGGCAGAGGCATATTAAACGACCACTTTTCGCCAATGTTTTGGTTCCGCCAGTGTTTTCTATATGTACACATTGGAAGATCGACTTTCATTATTAGCTACTAATGAATTTTTAAACAAATTATATCAAGTAGATAGCTTTGGCGTTTGAAAATTTATAAGTTAACTAAACGTTATGAAGATGGTGTAAAATATATTAAAAGACTTTGTCACACGTACAGTTCCAGCTAATGCATGTCATAATTAATAAGTATTCTTCTTTTGACCTGCAAAGTAGAACACCTTTTTGAAAGGTGTTATTGTAACCTCAATAACTCTAGTAACGCATCCTTGCGTGCACCGGACTCATTGGGTAACCGAAAGTATAATTAAACATAATGTAAACATGGTAGTGTAAATATCTCGAATTGACTTTCGTTTTGGGCGTAGCACAGTTTAATAAAAATATTTAAAAATACGAGTTTACAAGTCTATTGGGAACCGTAGAATGTTTTTCATGAGTTCGCCTTTTTTGTGCATTACATGTAGGCCACAAGAACAAATGTGGTGCAGTGTGCTAATGTGCACCTGTAACTCAAGAGACACACGTATATTGCTGGACTGTAAGGGAAGGATACGAAGTTGTCTGGTCACCAGTAAATCACTCGTTAAAATATAACTTAAGAATGATTTAAATCAAGCTTTTGATGAGGAAGTGGTATTACTTTGCTGAAGATGATCCATTTACATTGAAAGATAAGAAGGCGTAAAGAAAAATATATATAATAGCAATCCAAACTGAGTTAATATAATTCTGAAATGTCAACCTGCCGGTAACAGATAACGCAAGTTGTTATAATCTTTCGTTTCTCACAATCATCAGTGTATTTCGATTGAAATATTACTGTTTTCTATAACCTTAAGCAGATTCTCCCCTAATAGGCGATATTTTCGTGTAATGAGGGGCTGGTTGCTTATTTAAAAATGAAAAAACACAACGATTTGCAAGTAGCGCGTAACGATAGTGTAATTAATCCCATCACATATCATATAAATGCATTCGAGGTTTGATGTAGGCTAAAATTAACTACCCATATTTGTTTACAGTTAGTTTAAAGTGAAGCTAATTAAAATATTTCAAAAGGAAATGATTTATGTGTGTAAATATTATGCGGACGCAATTAGTGGCCCATTTGTTTTCAAGCGACAGACTCATCCGTGTTCAACGATGCGATTTTCAATGTTGATAATCGAATGCACCAACATAATCTGTATGTGTGTGTATATACGTATATGTAGGCGCATCACCTACTACACGCATGCTTGTTACATTATTTTATCATACTGTCATATTATTATATCTTTTACTTTATAATTAGCTAGTACATTTTGTTACGCTTCGCTTTGGGGTTGCATTAATGACAACAATGAGGAAGAAACATGATTCAAATATAGATAAACCGTCTTTGAAGCGTGTTGTATATGCTATTGAAATTTGAGGAGCGTACACAAACTCACCTAACATTTCTGTATAAATAGATACACTCTTCACAGTGTACATCATACACTAGAATTGAAAGAATTTAGTAACCGTTTAACATTGGAAAGCTACTTGTGTAATATATCCACATAGTGTGATAGGTTAATGGATCGGCTTGCTCTTCCAAAAGAAAATAATTTAACCTCCACCAGGTCGCGGGTCTGTGTCGCGAGCATAAAAACAAACAAATACAGAGTGATCTATCGTTTAGCTTACAATTACCCATTTATAGTTTAACTAATGGAAAAAAAGTGTAACGTGTTTAAGATGGATCGTAAAGTTAATGCTTTGGAAAGTAAGGAACCTAACGGTCTTTGATTTGTCACGGCGTGCTCAACTCTCCCACAAAAAAACTATGAATAAATCTTTTTAACGTACTTCATTTTTTTTCTATCTTAAGAGCCCGTCAAAGTGACTCTGCTCTGCCTGATGGAAAGCAAGAATAGAATCCAAGAGTTGTGGTCACCAAACTCATTGCAAATGCTGACAACGCAGAATGGTGACCCACACTGTGGCGGCCTTGTAAGTTGCTTTTTTACACCCCGCTTAGGGACGTAAAAGGCATGACAGTCATAGTAAAAGTGGAAGGCTTACACAGTTACCACGATAACTGTCACCCCTGCAACAATGGGCCTCCTGTCTCAAACTCACACAACGAAACACGACAACAATGCTGGCGCTTTAGGTTGGTCTTCTGTGGGAAGGTAGTATAATTTAGTAGTTATAATTTCAGTTCGCAGGCACACATTACTACAGTGATAAATTTACTTACATTACCTGTAAAGTATTTTACTAGACGACTTATTTCCGTGGTGTTCTGTCGGGGGTGCTTTAGGCCAGATATCGTTATTACGTTTGCGGCTTTTTTGACTCTTCTTTAATTAAAGAGACATTTTTTCAATTTTAATGCCCACACCTCTCTAGTAGAAGAATTGACTAGAGAAAGGCACATCATGGTCTTTAGTATAAGTAAATAAAATAATATGAATAGAATAAATTTATTCGTATAAAAATATCATCGTGTGCAGGCTTCCGCCGAAATCTCCCCGGCTTTAGGTAAACTCGCTACATCCAACAATTGTCTGTAACAATCTCTTTATACGATAATCAATTTGTTTTCATTTCTGTGCGCCAAACCCATTCGGTGAATTTTTTACATTTTGTTCAATTCTGTTCAAACAGTGGAATAAGAAGACTAGAGTGGGTTAATGTAAAAAAAGTTAAAAATATTTTTTTTTACTAAAAAGAAGTCTTGAAAGTGGACAGAGGCTGTATCATTCGTACTATTGGTAATAAACATTTTGATTTGATAGTAACGTTGTAAAGGTGTAAGTTTGCATTAATGAGTGATTTCAATTAATTCGACGGTTATAAGGAGTATATATATATTTACATCATTAGAATAGTTTTGGTGCATCAAGTTCAAGTTAAACGTTTTCCACAAGACCCCCGCAACCCTAACCCACACACGTCTAGGGGTCTTATGGAAGGCAAACAGATTATGTGTGGAGGAAACGTCTAGCGTGTATTAATTGCTGTCATTTGTCGCGTCTAATGGAGAATTCCTGTCCGATGGAGGGTCGTTCGGTTAGAAAACTGATGAGAGATATTTTACTCTCTCGGTGTTCACATCTATTTAGTTTAGTATTGATCTTACAATCGTGTTGAGAAAGAGTTAGGGAGAGCAAGGCAGCAGATATGGAGATATTTGATTTATAAAAAGAGACACTATATAGGAACGTCTTTGTTCGATCATTTCAAAATTTTAATTTGTATTGCTCTGTTTTAAACATTTTCTTCTAACTTCGCTTCCGGCGACGACGATTTTATCTACAAAAAAAAATACTTTCAGGAATAAACAGTAGTAATACTATATACTTCAGATTACATTTATTTGATTTACTATATCTGTCTTCAGACTTTATTCATACCCTCCAACAGTTGGGGCGTAAATGAGGCCAATTATATATCAAAACTGTCATTAGTTATAGGTAATAATATTTTCCTCTTTATCTTACAAGCGGACTGTTTGTGCCTCGGACAGCACGTTTTGTCGTCGCTCCTGGTTGCATGAAAAATGGCATCTTTGGCAATCCTTGTGGGTATTTGGAGCCTTAAAAAGACCTACAAAAATCTCTCCACAGAACTTTATCGCTTACTAGCAGTTAACGCCTAGTGCTTGGGTTGTAGAGTTCTAATGACAGTCATTTCGGTTAAAAAACGAAGTTTAGCTAGATCCTAGTAGCAAGTAAAGCAAATCCAATGTAATTTGGTATATATGTATATAAAATATAATATAAAATAAGGTTATTCCCAATAAAAATGTCACAAACACTGATTCCTAAGTAGGCATTAGTAAATGTTCTTCTTAAGTGCAAAATGGACCTAACGTATCTAACTCACATGTATACTCGTAGATACTGACGACTATACGCGTTAGCGTATGTGTGGATCAAATAATTATTAATAAAGTTTTATCAATTTTGGTAGCCGCAAATTGTCTTTATTTTGAATATCTTCAAAAACTATTATATACTAAAATCATCATAGTTTTAAAGTTGCTTGTCACAGTTACAATATCCTTCGGATCTCCGGCTCCTCGGAAAGCAGGAGCCAGGAGTATGTGGTGTTTCCACTAAAAACCACCCCGACGGCCGGTCTCAGGTGTCCTTCTCTGAAGAGGACCCGGATCATATTATTTCAGGTCGCCTCCAAAATCGAGGTTAATTACAATATCCTAAGAATAACCTTAACGACTTAGAGTTATCACCGGGGACAGTTATGTTAGTGTGACAAAGATGGATGTCTGTTGCAACAACATGATGATGATGTGTTAAATCACGCGACAGACAATTTTATGACTTTATCATACCAATTGATGTATTGTGTTTACTGAGCGACGGCGCTAGGCAACCTTGCGTCACCGCTCGTCTCCGGGCCGTACGGAAACTTGTTAAATGGCTAATGCGTCAGCCTGATTTAGGTGCGCGCAATTACAATACTTATATGTTCACATACATACTCGTACATGTCATCAACCTTTAAGAATCCACTGCTGGACAGGAACTTCTCTTTAGAATGAAGGATTTGGTCCACCCTGGCGTGGAGAGTTTGTTTAGGAGTTATGTCAAGTTTTTCGTCTCTTTGTAGTGTTGTTCTACGTAGTTTGCTTCCGACATCCGCGGGATGAATTGTATTCGACGGTATTCACATAGAATATGGTAAAGGTACTATGACCCCCATCTGGCAGGGGACGTCATACCTTGGCTTCCCGGTCGATGGTGTCCAGAACAAGACTCTTTTGCTTCAACAGACATCGGTCCGTAATACACGTAAATAAGTGATTGTAGTTATTTTTTTTCGTTTTTTTACATACCTAATAAGTAAGTGTTAATAGCCTGAATCACGTATATAAAAGATTGAAGATTGAATTTGTTACTAAAGGTAAATAGAGACATGATATATATAATGTTTGTGAAACCCTATACCTACGATCGTTATTCGAAATAGTTTGATTGTTTTATAACTGTCGTGAAAATACTATTTTAGATTTTTTGTTTTAAACTTGCCTTAATAGTGAATGTAAAATATTTGATTCTGGACCGTGGTTAGAGGGCTTAGGCTTGTCAGGAATAGTCGAGTGAGCCGTGTTAGCTATATCTCTTGCCTACTACCACGTCCTCGTATCTACTATTAACGTGTTCTACAAATTATAATATGAAATACACACCACTACTAAGGGTACATCAATCGTTCCATCGTGGTAATGGGGATCGAGCGGCGCCCGCGGTAAATACTTTTCAATATGCTGACGTTATAATCACCATTAGTGTACACTCTGACGTAGTTTAAGTTAAACTGTGAAGAATCTGATTAAGAAATTTCTGCATTTGGAATTGTTTTGTATCTCTAAGACATTTTTTTTTTTTTTTTTTTTTTAACGTGTGGAAACCCCCACGGGCCGTCACCCCACCGGGGTTTACGGCGAGGCGGTGTGTCGGAATCGGACCGACTAAAACCACACGGTGTGCCACTCTGCGCCTGCGAGAGGAGGGATCCGGGAGCAGCTGTTATTACGACATCCTAATCCCTCCTAGCGCCTGCCTGCTTTCGCGGGCGCCATCTGCGGATAAACTCTCCATTTAGGCGACGTCCGGCACACGCACACGTCACCTCCTCGCGGCTGGCCACTATAGCGGATGAAGGGGAAAACCCGTCCCGTCCATCCGCGGCCACACTCAAGGCGGCATGAGGCGCTGGTATGCGCGCCTCCGCCGCCCGGCTCGCCGACGGCGAATTGGGTCCGAGTGGATATCGTCCTCCCGGGCCTTCTCCGCCGCCTCCTTCCGCGAAATTACGTCTTCGCAGAAGGTTGCGACCGCGGTAAAACAACTGTCGCTACCGGCCATGGAGCGTATGACGGCCGGTAGCGAGAGATCTCCTCCAATAACTGCAGTGAGGACCCCACGCTGCGCCGCCCAAGCGGAACAAACCGCTAGCGTGTGCTGAGCCGAGTCCTCACTGCAGTCGCAGTGGTGACAGGCGGGACTCAATTCCCTCCTGGCGACCGAGTGCAGATACTTCCCGAAGCAACCGTGCCCGGAAAGGACCTGCGTCAGTCGGAAGGAAAGGGTCCCGTGCTGCCGCCCTGCCCACTCGGCGATGACCGGCTGGAGAGCCTCCACGCGGCAAAACCAGCACGTGGAGCCTCCAGCCGGGACGACCAACGAGCCATTGTGGCTCGACGAGCGGCCTCTCGCCACTCGCGTATCTCTTCGGGCGGGGGCCGTATGCCACTACGCGCCCGGAAGTCAGCCGTCCGCCGATAAACTTCGGCGAGCACTTCCGCCGCCAAATCCCACGAGGGAGTTCCGGCCAAGGCGCACGCCGCCTCCGTCGATACGGTGCGGTAACCGCGTATGGCTCTAACCGCCAATATCCTCTGAGGGCGCCAGAGGCGAGCCCTATTCTGGGCGGTCAGAGCCGCCGCCCACACCGGTGCACCATACAGCGCCATTGACCCGACAACCCCCGTGTATAGCCGTCTCGTCGCGACGCTAGCTCCACCCAGATTGGGCAAAAGTCGCCCAAGGGCAGAAGCAGCGCCGACCAGCTTTGGAGAAAGCTGTCGGAAGTGCTCATCGAAGAGCCACCTGCCGTCGAGGATCAAGCCCAGATACTTCATCTGGGCCTGAACCGGTACGAGGACCGAATTGACCACGATGGAGGCGCCGGAGGGTGGACCACGACGGGGCCCATGGAACAAAAGGGCCTCCGTCTTGTCCAGGGCCACCCGCAAACCCAGCGCCTCAATTCGCCCGACCACCAGAGAGACACCCGTGGTGGCCAGGCGCGCCGCCTCTTGAAAGTTCATCCCCCGGGCCGTGATCAATGTGTCATCTGCGTAACAAAGTACGCCCAGCCCGGGGGGAAGACGACCTCGAAGGGCCCAGTCGTATCCCATGTTCCACAGGAGTGGTCCGAGGACAGACCCCTGTGGAACACCGCACGACATGAGCCGCCGCCTTAGAACACCGTCTCGGTCCTCGTACATGACGGTACGCTCCTCAAGATAGTCTGCCACAAGCCGCCTCAGGTACTTTGGCACCCCGTGGTAGTGGAGTGCTTACCTGATGCAGCTAAATGGCAGACTATTAAATGCGTTGGCGATGTCCAACGACACCGCCAACAGCACGCCGCCACAGCTCACTGCCTCTTCGGTAACGGCCCTCAGGCGCAGCACGGCATCGACCGTCGAACGCCCCGCCCGAAAACCAAATTGGGCGTCCGACAGATCGGGGCCCACCTCGCGGAGGTGCCGGACGATGCGGGCAGAGAGTATCCTCTCAAACAGTTTACCCGCCTCGTCCAGCAACACGATGGGCCTATAGGCCGCTACCGATTCGGCTGGCCGTCCCGGCTTCCTCAATAGGACCAGCTTCCCGCTTTTCCAGCACTCAGGGAAGCGTCCGGACGCCCAGCTACCGTCCAGGACCTTCCTGAGGCGGTCCGACATGTGCTCAAGGGCTCGGGCCAGCACTCGGGCAGGTATCCCGTCTGGCCCGGGGGCGGTGTTCTTAGAGCGGATCCGTAGAACAACCGCCCCTACCTCCGATTCCCTAACGGGCGGAACATCGTCCTCGTTCCCCCCGTCATCTCCGACCATGAAGGCCATCGACGGGGGTGTGTGTTCCACCTGCCGCGGGAAAAGGCCCTCGACTACTTCCCGCAGGAAGCTGGGCTGGAGTGTCTCTATAAGAGGGGGGCCCGACGTGCGGAGCTTTTGTCGCGCCGCACGATAAGGGCGGCCCCAGGGGTCACGATCGAGACCCTCCAGCATCTCCTTTCTCTTAATTTCTTTGGCGCGGCTTATGGCCAGCTTCAGAGTTTTCCGCGCCTCTCGGTACTCCTCATTAAGTTGGTCCTCCTCGCCTTCTTCGCAGTGTCGCCGCCGACTACGGGTGTAGGACCTCCAGGCACGAGTACAGGCCGCACGGAGGTCCGCCAACTCCTGGGACCACCAGTAAACCTCCTTCCGTGGAGGCCGGCAATCTCGGATGCGGGGCATGGCCGCATCACAGATTTGCGCAATCGCTTCGCAGAAGCGACCAGCCCCCATGTCGACCTCCTCGGTCGGGGCCTGGGAGACAGCCAAGAGTGAATAATGGCCGCCTCCTCTAGTAAGTCCCTATTTAATTTGGCTACAGCCCACCGCGGAAAACGAGAAGAACGCCGCGCCGTGTGAACCCTACTGGCGTCCTGGGATCGGGAGAGCTCAAATCGGATATAGAGATGGTCCGAGAGCGTCTCAACCTCTTCCAGGACACGCCAGTTCCTTACTCGTGCGGCGAGGGCAGGGGTAGCGAACGAAAGGTCCACTATCGACCCTCCCTGCTGTCGCACGCACGTGTTGGTGGAGCCCCTGTTTAGTAAACAGAGGCCCACCGAGGCCGCCCACTCCTCTACGGCCTCGCCCCTAGCGTCTGTCCTGGGGGAGCCCCACGCAATGGACTTTGCGTTGAAGTCCCCCAGCACTAAGACGTGCCCAGAAGTTAGACGCCGCATCGAGGTTTCCAAGTTGTTAAGGAAAACCTCGAAGTCGTTCAAACTCTGGTTGGGGGAGAAGTATACACCATATACAGTGATCCCCCCCCACTCGGCAGCAACATATCCAGTGCCCTTGTCTCTTAGCGACAAGGGCGGGGAATGAGCCGCCGTGGAGCCAACGACTGCCACGGAACCGTCCCGGTCACCCAACCAGTTTGGACGGGGAGGAACATAATAGGGTTCCGCGGCTACGGCAACACCGATCGACCACTGTGTCATGGTTTGCAGGAAAAGGTCCTGCGCCGCGGCACAGTGGTTCAGGTTCGTCTGGACTAGGAGGTTGGAGACTTGGGCCATTACTCGACCGTCTCTACAACCTCCTCCATGGGCGACGATATCGACGCACAAACGACGTCAGAAGCAGCCTGGGCCGACTGGCTAGCCTCTGACGCCTGCCGAGAATTGCGGGAAGGTTTACAGCCTCCCTGCCCAATCTGGTGATTGGCAGGCTTGTTGTCCGCCGCACACACCGGGCAGTGAGGGGCGGCAGAGCACTCTGCCGCCTTGTGCCCCGGTCGACCGCAGCGGAAACATAACCCGCTGCAGTCGAAACAACTGACGCACTTGGCGCGTGTATGCCCCGATGCTAGGCATTTGTAACACCTCATCGGTCTCGCCGCTAGGACTGTGATCCTAGCGCTCACGAAACCGATGAGCAGCCTGCCGGCGTCACCTAACATTTTGGCCGACGCTACGGGACAGCTGACCCACACTGCGCCAAGCCCTCCTGGACCGGGGCGGATGGTGCCGACCCTAATGTTGTCCGCGTTGCAACCCGTCTTCTCTCTTACTGCAACGCTGACATCCTCGGTCGTTATGGAGTCGTCCAGGCCTGAAATGCGCAACTCTGCGCACTTAGTAGGCCTGGCGATCTTAACACCATCCGTGACCGCAAACATGCCCCGCAATTTCTCGGCAAACGTGTCTGCTGTCTTGGCACCTTCGGCTCCAGGGAACTCGAGAACTCGAGCTCCCGTCTGAGCTAGGTGCAGCCTGACACCTACCGTCCCGATGTCATTGGCGAGACCTGCCCGGGTCCTGTGAAAAATGGCAGCGTAGGACAGTCCGCCTTTAGCCGCCTCCGGTGAAACGGTGACCACCACCGCCGCAGTTTTGGGTACTTGAAGCTTGCGCGGCTTCTTCGTGGCGGTGACTACCACCGATGGCGACTGCGGGGCAGAGGCTGCCTTTTGAGCAGCCTTTTTACCCCGCTTTCGGGACTTCTTTGTCCCCCCGACTACCTGCCAACCATCCGTGGAAGGGGCAGATATGGAGGGAGCAGACGTGGAGATGCCAGGTACAGCGGCTGGAGTGGGGAGCGGAGGAAATTCCGCTCTAGACTTGGCCGCCGTTTTGGGCCCTGACCTCTGTGCACCCGTCTTAGCTACTACTTTAACCGCCTGTAGTGTCCTCGGCGCGGCCGCAGGAACAGCAGATACCGACGCCGCAGGAACAGCAGACAGCGACGCCGTCGCCGCATAGGACACACGACCGCCTACAACGGGAAGCGCCGATGTGGCCTTTGGTCTATGTGCCGAGAGCGGCGGTCGGACGACAGGGGCTGGAGGTAGTCTCGCCTCCAAGCCAGCGAGACGTCCGTCTATCATGCGCCACACTGCGTCTGTGATTTGGCGCAGGTGGGCATCAGCGATGGTACCGGGATTGACAAGGGCAAGCGACTGAGACGGGCTTTCTCGCTCAGGGCGATCCGCCCGAAATTGGGCAAACTGCGCGCTCAGCTCAGCCACCTTCCGTGTGAGATGGTCGTTGGCCGCTTGGAGACGAGCCACATCCCCAATAAGGGTCTCAACGACCCCCGCAACTGCAGAAGAGGAGTCCTTAAGGGCCTTTACAAAAGCACCCTTAAGGTTACTCGACTTGCAGAGGCAGAGTCGAGGCTTGGGGCAGAGATCCCCCAATACCCGGGCAAGTGTACATTTATGCCCAACCGAGGGGTCCGCAGGTGCCCCGGCTGGGGGTGCGCTTACGACTGAACAACCCATCAGCCATGCATCCCCTGGTCACGCACCAGAACACGGGATTCGGGGTAATTTTTTATAGAGGTTTTCTTCCTCGCAGTCCGGGCGGCTAAGCTAAGACCCTCGCCCCCGCTTGGAGTCGCAAGACTCCAACTCGGGACTACGATATGTCGACGGCGGCAGGGAGACTACGTCTCCTGATGCCTACTCGGTGGCAGTGTGAGTGCACACCGAGCCCGTCCTACCTTTTCCACCGCTGAGCGGAGGAACTCCGACCCTAGCAAGGGTCCCACCATCGTGATTTTTTACCGAGGTTTTCCTCCTCAATGCTCCGAAGAGCGAAGAACCAACAGAGGATCCGACAGACACGCCCGCTCTGTTGGACCATCTCTCGGCCAAATTGCCGAAGAAAATGGCTTCCTCTTCGTGCTAGAATATTAGCCGCTGGCAGTGATGAACAACACCATCGCCAACGTTTCCAGGGTGCACCACGTGGAGGTTTTCTAGCCCAGCACCCCATCTCTAAGACATCATTCAACGTGTTACTGTTAACGTTACAATTATTTGTAATTTTTGGTCTTTGGATGTTTGCAGTATAAGCTGCGTTATTACTTATGAAAGATGCAACACGATGACAGCAAGAAAATTACCGTTAAAGATTTAGGTTAAAGGGGTAGGACGATTGTCGTTTGTGTTTCATTTCTTCTGTCCAACGTCTATTAAGACGTTGGACAGAAGAAATGAAAGAAAGAAGGGAAGAAAGAAAGAAAACATGAAGAAATGTTCTTGTGTCTCGGAATGAAAACTCGCATGCAATTAACATAAAGATTTATTGTACCTAATACAACATTAAACGTATACAGAGCGACGATAGGTTTGTGAAAGATAATTTTATGTAGTTATTGCATTAGAACCTTTGAATGATAAGTATCTAAATCATTGTTAAGTTTACGCATTCATTGTGTTCTCAGTGACACACGAGTGATGACGCAAGGTTGCCTAGCGCCGTCACAAAGCAAACATATCTACGTTTGA
Organism: Hypercompe scribonia; assembly: GCA_949316085.1. Lineage (NCBI taxonomy): Eukaryota > Metazoa > Arthropoda > Insecta > Lepidoptera > Erebidae > Hypercompe > Hypercompe scribonia. The sequence goes on from OX438993.1 coordinate 13,558,516, forward strand.
GAAGAGTAAGAGTAGGGTGTCGTGAAATTATCTATTAATTATTCACTTACCAGATTAATTTCTCATCGTTACAATAATCAATGCTTGATGACAAATCATTAGCATTAGCATTATAGACACGTTCATTAGCACCTTTACACTAATATTAGCAAATCCTTTTGGTGCAGCGGTCAGACGAACCCAGAGTGTTTCTTATTTTTCAGAATATAACGATTATTTCTTTTTATAATATCTTTGACGAATTTTATAAATTGTTGTCTAAAATATTTATAATTAAGAATCCAAACTCGTTTTTATGATCAAAAAAGACTTAACACTCTCAAAACTCACCCAAAGTAGACATAATTTGTGAGTAACACAGTTAACTCCTTATCTAATGCCGCCGCTACTTCGCCGAATTGCGCGTAAATACATACACTACAACAGCTCATAAATACCAATGATTGTAAAATTGTATATTCAATTATTATAGGCACATATATTACACGCATATACAGTGTGCGTATAATATAGTGTTTACATTAAGCAGCAATCCGTTTGCCCAGCGTGGTATGTGAGATCAAAATCTCCATTCTAAGAAGAGGCCCACATCCAGGGTGATATTGTTAAAGGCTGTTGATGTGGTGAACAGCTAGAGAACCATGCTTCGCCACAAATGGGACGGCTTGCTTGAAGTGATACCACAGCTTCACAGAAAACCAAACGAATGAGATGACTAAAAACTACGGCAACTCCACTGATAACGCACTTTTAGCTTTTGAGCAGCCATTCAGAACCAAATGACTCACCTGCTCGTATAGCCCTACACCATAATAAAAAAATTGAGCATTATTACGAAGTCAAGACACTCGTGAAACATTGATTTATGGTGTAAAAGTAATTGCTGCGTGATTACGTGATTAAGAAAACTTTCTCACGAACAACAGTAATCACATTGAAGCAGCGAGTTGACGGGGACAAGGACACGCCCATTACTCTTAATAGTGTTACAAGATTTATGTATCTGTCGCCTACTCTTGCCTGCACGATATTGCGAGTAATATACTACTTCGTGCTAAGTTCGGAAGAATTTCTAGCGAAAACTAACACACATCTTTGTTTGTTGTAAGCATACGCACGACATTTTGCTTGCAAGTATAAGATGTAATGTATGTAATGTATTAAATACTTATTGGTATATAACATGCAATAAATATTCACATTAGAAAACATTTGTATGTATTGGGCACGTCTTTCAGTAAACTTAGTAGATAGTATACGAGTAAAAATTACTGACCAGCTTAAAAGGAATTTGCTGAATTAATTTTATACGTCTAAAGTGAAATTTTAATGAAATATTTACTCAAAGAGTTTTTTAAATAATGTGATGATAATATTACACATACCTGCAGGAGTTTAACCCTTGTCGACTGAAAATAAACACCCGGCTCTGGTACGGGCGAACCGTTAAATACTATGCTGCGCCACTTCAAACTTCTGCATGTTTTTCATTTGTGTCAACAAAAGTTTGACACCCCACCGTTCTGTACACACGGATAACTTTGAGAGTATTTCTTACATTTAAAATATTTATTAACAATGTAAGTAACGATACTGCTAAGCTGCTGTAATAGTAATTACAGCATTACTAATTAAATTACGATATTAATTTAAAAAAAACATCTAAAATTTTTCAGATTCTTAGTACCAAATAAAGTAGCTCTGTACTAAACCTCCAATAAATTTTTAGTAGTCTTGAGTTAAGAAACACCGTGTGGTGTTGATCGGGTCGAGTCCAACCAAACTGTGGATGGTATACTCCATCAGTAAGACGTACCATCCACAGCTTACGAGAACAGTGCTGAATACGGCCATTCAATTAATTATAACCTAGCTATTGTTCCTGATCATTGGTCTTCTGAACACGAGTTAAAGGGAGTGCACATTTCTATGAGTTGAGCATGTTATGAATAAAACCATTAAGAAACGGTTCATTGGTAGAACTTAGTAGAAACATTCCAAAACCTAAAAAAGAGGTGGAGGATACACTCTTGAAGTCTGTCTAAATGTTGGCGTCAGTGAATGATGAAAACCTTTAAGTTTAAGTGTTTTTTAAAATGTTCTGTAATAGCGTAAATCAGGGAGGCTTTATGCTCAATTGTAAGCTGGGAAAACTAATTTTTATAAGTGCAGTTTAAGTACGGAAGAAAAGTTTCGAAATGAAAGTTCGAAATGGATTTTTCCTTTTATCAAAGCGATTCATTTATATGCTTTAATAAAAGGCGTATTATACATGAATATTATTTTATCACCAGACGCGTTTTAGTGCCGACCTTGACTGCCATTTGCGACTTCATGATTGTCAATCACAATTATGGACGTTTAGGGTCTTGGCAAAAGAGATTAAGTAGTGTCCTCAAGTACGTACAAATTATATTTTTGTTACACTATTCATCGACTTCTTAAGTAATGTATAATAAATACAATAAATTATATTAATTATAGCCAAAAAACACGAGTTTTAAACAAATCTTTAATTAAATTTATTTTACCTACTACAATTCTATCTCTTATAAAAACAATACTGTAATATATAAGGCATATACAATATAAGGAAGTGTTATTTAATTGTAATCACATTTGAGTATCCAATATTAATGTGATACCCATGTATAATGCCACATTTGACGTAATTAATCCAACATATAATTGAGTAAGACGATAATCTCAAATGTGAAGCAACAATGATTTACTTGCTAAATTTGTTTAAGAGTGTGCATGTAAGGCGACCAAGTAATACGCTGTCACCATAGGTTTTTATTATAAGTAGATTAGAACTATAGGCAATTGATTTGTTTTCTCAGATTTAACAGCCGTTTGATATGTATCACTCATAAACAAATCCTAATCATATAAGTGTAAGAACTACTCAAGACACCCGTCGTCTTTGTGCCTTCAGGTCGATTAACTTGCAAATTCACATTACATTTCATTTGTTTCACAATTATCACTGAGTTGTGACGTCATAGAATACCGTGATGTAACTAATTTGAATAAAGGGTGTTTAATATGCATAGTAGGTCGCTTAAAACAGTTAATGAAAAAATAAATATAGAGGACTATAGACTTAGCATTTACATACTAATGTTAACCGGTGGACTTAGTTTGAAAACGGTGCAGACATTGTGATACATATGTCTATTGCTAAACCTTGAGTTCATACTCGAAGGAGCGAGTTAGTAAGTATAATTATTGGAACAAAACACCATCACAGCGTTTGTGCAGTTAGACCTACCTGACATACATACATATATGAACTTCTTCCCGAAGCAGACAAGCATTTTGTATATTAATTATTTGTTTTAGTGTAGTGGTATTTTACAAAAAAAAATTTACTTGGAAATGGAGACAAAACGGTGTACTTATCGTCTTTACAAATAACTAATTTAAAAGTCTGAAACAAAATTAAATTAGGGAGTCGCGTCGGGGGACCGCTAACTAACTAACATTTTCTTTGACAGCTTCGCCTCGCAAAGATCCTTCGATCGTAATATACTTACAATAAAATTAGATGGCCAACAAACACGTAGATGTTTATGTCAGGGACTTTTTTGACTGTTTAATTTAATTTTCACGTCGAATTCTATCTAACACATTATTATTGTCAAGCAAAATTCAACATGTTAAGTTAATAATTGAAGATACAGGATAACATATTCAGTGTAAGTTATTACAAAGAAGTGTATGTATTGAAGTGGTAATATAACAGTAACGTGACCTTGAAAAATTATTCATTAATTCACTATGATTTTGATGTTGTTGAAATAATGTAACAGCTAGTGGATGTCGATGTAAATATGTAGATTAAAATAATGTATATTTCTTACGACCGCCTGGTCTGTTGGTGTGGTTAGCGACGGCTAAAGTGGAGGTCGATTGCCACCCTGGCAATTATTATGTAATGTGTACAAATTGACTATCGATACATCGAAGTATTTAAGTGTTTGTATGAAAACGCCAGTATGCCACTCCGTTTACAAGATCCTCTATCAAACTACAGCGAGGTGTAAAACAGGAAAATGTAATATCTCCAAAACTGTTCACCGCAGCACTGGAGGACGTCTTGAAACTTCTTGACTGGAATGGACTTAGCATAAACATCAGCGAGTATATTACCCACCTTCGATTTGCTGATGATATAATTGTCGACTACGCGTATTTAGAACAAACTATCCAGTTAGATAGGTCCAACTTCGGAAAAGAGACCAATCGTCGAATCCAGCTAGGTTGGTAACGTTTTCTCGTCACAAATACTGCAGTGTCTCAAGACAAAAGTCTTTGACCAGTGTGTGTTGCCAGTCATGACTTACGGCACAGAGACGTTGTCACTCACTATGGGCCTGATAAGAAGGTTCAAAGTCACCTAAAGAGCAATGGAGAGGGTAGTGCTCGGAGTTTCTTTGCGTGCTCAAATGAGGAATGAGGAGATCCGCAGACGAATCAAGGTCACCCATATTGTCAGTAAGATTGCTAAACTTAAGTGGCAGTAGGCGGGGCACATTACACGCAGAAACGATAGCCGATAAGGCCATAAAGTTCTGGAGTGGCGGCCGCGTACTGGGAAACGCAGCGTTGGTAGGCCCCCCACAAGGTTGCCCGACGACCTAGTAAAGGTCATGGGAAGCTGCTGGATGCGGGCGGCACGGGACCGGCTGTTGTGGAGAACCTTGGGTGAGGTCTATGTCCAGCATTGGACGTCTTTTGGCTGAGATGATGAGATGATTATGATGATAATAATTTGTTGTGTAAGTTATGTGTAGTTAGATATACGTGTACCCGGTGGAGGGAAACAGACTTGTTTGTATTATGATACTATTAACAGGGAGTTTAATGGCCTTCAGTCTACTTCTTTAGGGACAAATAACTAGGAGTATGTCTGTTGTATTAAGCCTATGTAGTATATGAGATATTTCACCGTGCGCGCTATCCATCTCTGCTGACATCACAGTTCGCAATCAGTCATCCTGGAACATCGACATATACTGTTGTCAAATCACCCCATAGACATAAGGCAGCTACAATACTGTTCAATTATTTAATTTAAAATGTAAATACAAACACAAGTTAGAAATACAAGGCACAATTATTATCTTTTTAAAAATGTTTGATCGATTGGAAAAGAATTGTAACCTTCATACCTGTATTTTCTATTTTAAGAGTTAGATTCAATTTTTTTTCAAATTTAAATGATTAAGAATGACAAGATGCTGTACAACCGATTAAATGTTTGATAATTGATTGAAAATATGAAATAGTTTCCCAGATACTGAAGTTGGCAAGCTCAAATTGGGCAGCTCCTCCTTTTTGCTGTCGTTCATAAATGTACATATATAAGAGCTAACGAGCAATTTGTGAGGTGGAAACAGCGCCATGTGAAACTTTAACGGTAGGTTTTATCTGCGAGTGTACGGTTCGCTCGGAGCAGGAGACGTCTGGTGAACTACTTGCATACTTTATTTCTTCGCACGTAGGTCTATTCTCTATAAAAACCTCCCATACTACAGAATAATCACAGTAATCCTGTACTTTGCAAACAAGGTTAAATTTTGTTTTGCCTAAGCGGGACTGAGTACGTTCTTTAAAATTGAACTGACTGGTTATGTATTGCTGCCCTAGTGGGATTAGTAGCACAGCGTCTCCTGTTGATCAAGATCCTCAAAGACGTGTGACAGGGAGAATTGGTAATGTTCAAGCAACACCTTTATTGTTTTAAGGATTCGTAATGTTGATGTGATAACCGCTTGCAGGCAGCTACCGCGCGCTCTTTGCTAATTTCTATTTTATACTAGTCTAAATTCGACTTTAATTATTATTATTTTTCTCTTTAACCTTAATTATATCCAAAACTAGTTTTTATTGTACTTAAATAGTTTCCCATATGCTCTATAGAAAAATAAATTATAGATTCAATAGAAGACGGGCAAAAGGTGACCTCTGTTGTTTTTACCCTATGCTGGTAGTAGCCAGTACTTACAGTGTAGTTTAGCAGTTTTATGTACAAGATTTATTTGATCGATCTGCATACATTTTATTTTAACCACGTCGTTGTACTCGTTCACGAGAGGGCGATTCTTCGGACTGTAAAATAGATTGAGTACAGCATGCACCCAGGGTACTGCGGTGTAGTACAAGCTATGCTATCAATATATATATATAGCGATAAAAACCAATAGTAGTTTACGCACATCTTAATGGCTCTGTGTGCTAATATATAACACAATAACTATACATATAGACGGAATGAATGTCAAAACAATACGAATATATAAAATAATTGAGGACCGTAGAAACACTACCACCCACCCTCTACGATCCGTTGGCACCCACATTTTGTCGAAGCGAAAGCTTAAGTAGTATATAGTTAGTAGTAGTATGTAGTTAAGTATAAGTTTTTTCATTATAAGATTCCAAGAATACTTCGGTATACCATTTACGTAAACTTTCGGAGGGATGAGCTGAAGAGTTACTAAAAAAAAACGAAAAACAGTATATGAATGTGACAGCATTCGTTTTTGGATTATTTATATGCATTATAATTCTATATTTAAATAAAGTTTAAAGTAAAAAAGTATACGGAAAACGTAATATTACGCATTGGTTTACTACATATAAGTTTACAACAGAACGGATCTAGTAACGTAATGCTCTGCTAAAACGGAAGTAAACGTCTCACACCGATTCTTCAATCAAACTTATCGCGGTGTCTCACACATCGATATCATTATACGATTAAATAATTAACAGGCAAGTAGTTAGCTTCGTATCGCATATCTTCACTATAGACTACGCACTTTACCTTACCCCAGGACAATGTCGACACTGATATTAGAAGCGCCCTCCATCACTTCGTGTAGAGAGCACCCGTCTAACTCACAGAGTTCCTTCACACCAACCATCGGTAAAAACACGAAATGATTAACATTATTCCGTGTATTTTTTATTAAAAATACACCTCGGTAAAATTTTACTGTTTTAAATACTTAAATGAATTTGCAAAAATGTCTACGACGCCATACACTTATCGCGTGCTGTTAAATACTTCGTCATGGAAAACGCAGGAATGTTACCAACTCTACAATTATTAGTGTCTAAATCTTTAGTGGCAGTTAAATTTAGTTTGGCTGTAAAACTTTATTAGTTTGTGCGGTTCGGTCACGCGTGTGTAATGTAGTTGTCTTACATTTTAATGTGGATTAATGGTACTTAAAACATATGTGAGGCTCTCAGCGTTCATAACGTGATAGGTAAGCTTCAGGAACATTATCTTTGGTCCTAGTCCTGAATCCTGGCTTACAACTAAATTGGATTTCTTTCGCACGGCGACGGAGGGCATCGCTCGCGAAGTTCGCAGTTCGTCGAACCCTCATTTTTTCTTGTTTCTCACCAATCCCCCGTTTAAGTTTTAATTATGTTTATAGAATCTCGTCGTATAAGCGGTGACGTTACATATATATACGTTTTGTACCGGAAGGTGTGCGTAGTCGCATGACGTTAACGATTAGTAAACACATTAAAGTTTACATCTCACAATCAAATTTACAAAGATTTGTGTGAGACGTAAATCATAAGAATAAAGCTAGTTGTTAATGGTGTAGTAATAAAGAGTTGGGCAAAGGGGACGGCACTCACAGATCTTTAGTGCCAGGAGACACGATTTTTGACTAACCCGACCCTTTTGCCTACCGTCTCTCTGTTAGTTTTTATTTCTGATTTTCTGGAAGGGATAAAATGATTTTCGATAGATATAGAAGAAATCTGTTGACTGAAATAGTTTCATACGCTGTACGACAGGACATCTCGAGCTCTTGTAACGTGACTACACTTATATATAAAATAATGTTGTTCGGTGTACTTTGCTCGTCGTATTTTTAATTCACCAGTACATGATTATTAATGTCTACAGTGTAAGAAAAACAAGCCGCGTCAGTGGACCTTTAACTGATGAATGTTTATAATAATAAGCATTACCATTGATATTCATCGCGAGAAAGGCCACGAGATAGTTTAAGACTTGTTGTGACGATCAATAACGTTAACAGTCCGCGAGGCGCGTGACCTTTCTCTCAACCCTCACTACTGAACATTATTGCTTTACTGACGGCGCCAGCTTCGTCACCGCACAAGAGGGGGACAGCTTACACTCATATAATTAGAAATTAACACTGCCGTAAACAGATCTCTTCAGCGAAATTGATATTTTTTTCGCATGAATTAAAACTTAACGTTAGTATGGCTACTTCACTCGTCACAATCTCATTTGCGTTTAAGAAAAAGTGGAGGAACAAAAAGAAACAATGTGTATTAGTTATACAGTGCCTAAGAAATGTGAGTCGATGTCCGGGGCTGTGCGTCATCTCGAGATTTAAGGTCTGTAAAATGAAATTGGTTGTACAACAGAACAATTTAAAGTTTTAATCTTGCAATTTGTTATTTGTATTTGTTACTGCATATTTATTTTATAAACTTAGCCTCGTAATAATGTTAACCTTGTGAACGTTTACCAATAGATTAATTTATTATTCGTTTTTGAGAAAATTTAATAGGGTAGATGACTGTATCGTAAATAAATACCAATGTCCATTTCATTAAAACTAACATCGCAAAACATCTCGGCAAATACAATTAACATAGGTGTTTATTATTATTATGAATTTTAATCAAATATAAAGTGAAATATATTGTTCAATTGAGTAGTCAAAAATAGTGACGTCATAATTTGATATTTAGTACATTTTACATACAAAATTATCATTTTGACAGATGATAAAAAGTTACTAATTTGACTAAGGTGTCATCTAGCCTATTATGGTAGGTGTGCTACGTAATGTAAATTTTATAATAAAGTGGGTCTGGCTCGTGGTTCCGCGAGTGTCTATGTCAACAGCACGCTCTATGCACTTCGTCTACAGTCAAAGTATCTAAATTTCATTCAAACCAGTTCAGTCGTCAAAATGATTTCCCATCTATAATATTGGTAGGGGTGTAATTAACACGTGCTATGTTTGTAGTAAGATAAGCCTACACGAATTTGTCACACACACATGGATAAATACACGCAGACGCAGATACAGTTATGGTGCTTATTACACAATTATTTTTCCTGGGTGAGTATCAAACCCAAAGACTGTGTAACTAAGTTTAAGAAAAATTTTCACTTTCATTTTTATTCTTATACACAAAACCACATTAAAAATAAAACTAAAAGTAAGAAGGAAAATAACAAGAAGGTGAATTAAATGTGAACTTTAACAATATTTACAGATGTTCTGACATACGATAAGTTAGCATAAAAACCATCGGGACTTCCCCTTGGTATTGTATATGAAGGGTTGAAGTTATCTTAACCGCTGAGTGACGCTACAGACGAGCCCGTTGATAAAGCTCCTCTCACAACTTTTACGCAAATCATCCTTCGGACTGAGCACCGAGGGGCGACAAACGTTGACAGGTTCAATTTGTTAGACCTTCAAATGTTTGAGGCAGTAATGTCCTGCTAAATGGACTGGAGATAGATAGATTGGATCGATACGTACACGTGCGGTCGTAAGCACTATACTGTGAGGGACGTTCGTGTAGCAGCAGTGTCTGCATAAGATTTTAAAATTTATTTATTCAAAAAATACCGATACATTGTGTTCAATAATGAAACACTACTTCTTGCTTCTTAAATGTTTCTAAAAAGTTAGATCTTAAAACTCTAAACAAAGTGACAGTTTCATTGCAACACTGATGTACGATACTGCAATTTATTTACCAAATGTGTTTTTATGGGTCAGGTGGAATTTCAAGGGTGTGGTAAATTATATACGACTTGACACGTTGCTATTACAGTCAAATAGTAACACTACGTAGGTAAAATATATATATATATTTATTTTGCTACATATCTAAGAGGATATCAAAGCGACTACAAAAACGTTTATCTAGAATTCTCAGACAGTTTAGCAAACACTTAGCGTACTTAGTTCAATAGTAGCCGTCTCGGTGTAAACACTTTATGAACTTGGACTGCAGACAGCTAAGCCACCCTCCTTACAGCTAGGACGTTAGAAACGAACCGAGTTTCATTTCGTATAAGTGTCAACCTACTCAGGTTACTCACGACACTGATACGATTTTGACATTGTTTTTGATTCTAACTAATTTCGTCTATTGATTACTTTCATTGTTTTTGGACAAACGCGTCCCCTTCCACGGACACGTGAAACTTACATAAAAACCCTAAGTAAGAAGTGCTTCAGAGATTTTTTATTTGAGACACGTTCTTATAACAGCGATATCGCGAAGGAATGTGAAAGGAACTTTATGCATGCATGAAAACTAAAAGGTTATTTGTATGTTATATACTGTCAAATGTATAGCTGTATACCTGTAGTCTGTACGTGCATTATACCCACACAGTACATAGAACCTTATGAGTACAATATAACAATGCTTGTTGATGGATGGACCTATTTCCCGGGGCGCGTCACACGTGGGTGCGCGTGTTCGAAAAGCTTTTAAGCTATGATGTGTGAAGCCATCCACGTTAAACACTGAAACACAAAAGTTTGCGGGCGATGATAAATTTGTTGTAGGAAAAGGATTAATTATCGTTATTAAGCTAAGAAACCGTATACCGCATAACCCTAAGAGACTCTTTTAGGCTATGCGGCTTGTTTCACTACTCGACAGGGGTTTCAGTACTGGTAGTAACAGTTGTTTGGTATGTGCTTGGTCAATCGTCTACCTGTTCATATTTTACCACAATATTTATTATAAAGAACCAAACCATTAGATTTTTTCAACATAAAATGATTGGTTCAGGGTAATATATCCTCAATATAATAAGTAGAAAGAATGTATGTGAGCCCTTAGCACTGCGAGTGCCTTGTATAGCAACTTCGCTTCGTAACTGTGCGTCAATGCGCGTGCGCTATTTTTGTATCACATGTAGGTCACAGGCGCAACTAACAGCCATTGTGCTTACAGTATGTTTTAACAGCGACCCTTGTGTAACGTTATCTCTTTAGGTACAAGTTTACATTTGAGTCAATTGATGAGTAAAAGCGAGCGAGAAAAATTAACTAAACTTATAAAATAAATAAATAAATTAGCCGTAGTTTTGACCAGGACAGTAAAAGGAGATGTTTTCAACTACGGTAATTGGTCTCAGATGTCACGTCTCAATACATGTCGTAAGCATAAGCTGTGTTTTAAAGAGGCAACGGCTTCTCTGATGGTAAGTCTCCCCCCACCTCTCAACCTCACTCACAGTGAAAGCTAAGGAAAGAATTGCTTGACTCCCGTCGACCCTTCGAAAATTTGCTCTATGTGATTTCTATTCAGGGCATCTGCTACTTCTCGTTGAACATACGGAATATACATACATAATGTTGAACATTTCCTGTACAGACAATGTACAGTGCCAGAACCCTGCTTAATTACAAATTTGTTGCAAGCAAAAACTAGGTCTGCTTGAGCAGTGTAAGCGGTATGCGATGTGACTTTTACCAGAGGAGGTTTTGGTCGACTACACCATGCTGGCTAGACGGGCTGGTTTAGGATTTGTTCAAGTTACCGCCTCAGGGAGGTCCTGAACGCTAGCTTGGCGTCCGGACGCTTCCCTGAGTGCTGTAAAAGCGGGAAGCTGGTCCTATTGAGGAAGCCGGGACGGCCAGCCGAATCGGTAGCGGCCTATAGGCCCATCGTGCTGCTGGACGAGGCGGGTAAACTGTTTGAGAGGATACTCTCTGCCCGCATCGTCCGGCACCTCCGCGAGGTGGGCCCCGATCTGTCGGACGCCCAATTTGGTTTTCGGGCGGGGCGTTCGACGGTCGATGCCGTGCTGCGCCTGAGGGCCGTTACCGAAGAGGCGGTGAGCTGTGGCGGCGTGCTGTTGGCGGTGTCGTTGGACATCGCCAACGCATTTAATAGTCTGCCATTTAGCTGCATCAGGGAAGCACTCCACTACCACGGGGTGCCAGAGTACCTGAGGCGGCTTGTGGCAGACTACCTTGAGGAGCGTACCGTCATGTACGAGGACCGAGATGGCATTCTGAGGCGGCGGCCCATGTCGTGCGGTGTTCCACAGGGGTCTGTCCTCGGACCACTCCTATGGAATATGGGATACGACTGGGCCCTTCGAGGTCGTCTTACCCCCGGGCTGGGCGTACTTTGTTACGCAGATGACACATTGGTCACGGCCCGGGGGATGAACTTTCAAGAGGCGGCGCGCCTGGCCACCACCGGTGTCTCACTGGTGGTCGGGCGAATTGAGGCGCTGGGTTTGCGGGTGGCCCTGGACAAGACGGAAGCCCTTTTGTTCCATGGGCCCCGTCGTGGTCCACCCTCCGGCGCCTCCATCGTGGTCAATTCGGTCCTCGTACCGGTTCAGGCCCAGATGAAGTATCTGGGCCTGATCCTCGACGGCAGGTGGCTCTTCGACGAGCACTTCCGACAGCTTTCTCCAAAGCTGGTCGGCGCTGCTTCTGCCCTTGGGCGACTTTTGCCTAATCTGGGTGGAGCTAGCGTCGCGACGAGACGGCTATACACGGGGGTTGTCCGGTCAATGGCGCTGTATGGTGCACCGGTGTGGGCGGCGGCTCTGACCGCCCAGAATAGGGCTCGCCTCTGGCGCCCTCAGAGGATATTGGCGGTTAGAGCCATACGTGGTTACCGCACCGTATCGACGGAGGCGGCGTGCGCCTTGGCCGGAACTCCCCCGTGGGATTTGGAGGCGGAAGTGCTCGCCGAAGTTTATCGGCGGACGGCTGACTTCCGGGCGCGTAGCGGCATACGGCCCCCGCCCGAAGAGATACGCGAGTGGCGAGAGGCCGCTCGTCGAGCCACAATGGCTCGTTGGTCGTCCCGGCTGGAGGCTCCACGTGCTAGTTTTGCCGCCGTGGAGGCTCTCCAGCCGGTCATCGCCGAGTGGGCAGGGCGGCAGCACGGGACCCTTTCCTTCCGACTGACGCAGGTCCTTTCCGGGCACGGTTGCTTCGGCAAGTATCTGCACTCGGTCGCCAGGAGGGAATTGAGTCCCGCCTGTTACCACTGCGACTGCAGTGAGGACTCGGCTCAGCACACGTTAGCGGTTTGTTCCGCTTGGGCGGCGCAGCGTGGGGTCCTCACTGCAGTTATTGGAGGAGATCTCTCGCTACCGGCCGTCATACGCTCCATGGCCGGTAGCGACAGTTGTTTTACCGCGGTCGCAACCTTCTGCGAAGACGTAATTTCGCGGAAGGAGGCGGCGGAGAAGGCCCGGGAGGACGATATCCACTCGGACCCAATTCGCCGCCGGCGAGCCGGGCGGCGGAGACGCGCATACCAGCGCCTCATGCCGCCTTGAGTGTGGCCGCGGATGGACGGGACGGGTTTTCCCCTCCATCCGCTATAGTGGCCAGCCGCGAGGAGCCGACGTGTGCGTGTGCCGGACGTCACCTAAATGGAGAGTTTATCCGCAGATGGCGCCCACGAAAGCGGGCAGGCGCTAGGAGGGATTAGGATGTCGTAATAACAGCTGTTCCCGAATCCCTCCTCTCTCAGGCGCAGAGTGGCACACCGTGTGGTTTTAGTCGGTCCGATTCCGACACACCGCCCCGCCGTAAACCCCGGTGGGGTGACGGCCCGTGGGGGTTTCCACACGTTAAAAAAAAAAAAAAAATAAAAAAAAAAAAAAAAAAAAAAAAGGATTTGTTCAAGTTTTCATTCTTTTTGCAAGTCCTCCGTAGTTTATTCTTTAAGTCTCTGAGTCGGGGTGGTGACACTGTATTCTTAACTCGTCATCACATACATAATTAATAATCTGCGCAACTAAATTTAATGGCTTAATACTTAAGTTCTTTGACTCCGGCCGCGATCTCAACTTAGTTTCACAGCCAATTTCGTCACTTGAAATATTTTTCTTTATAATTAATTGGGTGCGATACAGAACTTTTCTTCTCGAAACCAGAAACAAATCACATAGAAGAATGAAATTGAAGAAAAGAGGTTAAAATAAAGTTACAAAAATTCGGTACTTCCTAATTGTTTACCTAAAAACGCAATCCTGCTTGAACGATTTAGTTTTTTCAAAGCATTTTGTACGTTTTCCTATAAGTAAGATACTATTTAATGTATATGTAAACGATTTTACTATATTTAAGTGATATTAAGAGTGAGGGTGCAGCGGTAGATAATGGACTTAGCTCAGCTCGTAATGGACACCGACAGCTGTCGGCTCTCCCTCCAGCCTTCCACTATACATATATAAAAAACTAATGCTATATATGTATAATATTATGCATATATAAAATGTTAAGGTGGTTTACTTACACTTCATAATATTGCAAAGTTTTGGACCGATCGAGCTCAATTTTTTATCAATGACATCACGGATTGTTTCCTATTCTCAGAAGTTTTTATGTACATATGCGAATGATCTAAAGTTTGTTAGAGAGATAAAATCAAATGATTATGTAATAAATTTACCGGATATCTCAATAGACTTGTATATTGGTGCAAAAACAACAACATGTATTTAAACTGAATAAGATAAACTCTAAATACTATATAGGCAATGACAGAATAAGTGAAGTTGATACTATTCGAGACTTAGGGATTCTTTTCGATAAAAAATTGAATTCGAACTACCTTTGAATAACATTATTAAAAAGGTATCTAAAGTGTTAGGTTTTGTTTAGAGGAACTGTAGAGTTTTACGCAACCAAAATTCTTATTTACAACAGTTTCGTTAGGATCATCTTGGGATACGGTAGCGTAGTCTAGAGGCAACATTATATTGTACATACATTACACATTGAACGTGTACGAAAGCGATTTCTCTGGCACCTAGCATTCTTCAATGGTATTGTTGTAATATAAATTCTCACCTTCACTATATTTTCGTGATTTGTTAGTCTGTGGTGGTAGGCAGCACTACTCACTCTCTACTCTGTGGATGTCACTAGCGCTAACATTGTTAAATGTTTATTTCAAAGTTAAATCAAATAATTCAGTATATTTTAAATATATTTTCATTAAATAACAACAGGTATCATAAAGAAAGTACATTCCTATGAGGGCACAATGAAACACTTTGGAATCAAGTCTCTTGAGGCCTAAACGACGTAATGTTCGCGTACAAAATTCTCAACCGAAAAATTGATTGTCCTCAGTTGGTAACCCTTTTTAACTTTCGCGTTCCTTCCAGACTTCCACGTGGTCCAGTCACATCACTTTGTCCTCCTTTAAGAGGAACAGTTCTTGGTACCAATTCTCTCTATGCAAGAATGTGTAAAATAGTAAATCGCTACTGAGATCTCATTTGCATTTTGATACCATCTGGAGGATACAGTTCGTGTTTGGTGGTTTGCTATGAGTAAGACGCAATAATTGTAAAAAAATATTAAAAGATGTATTAAAACCCTATGTGAGCGTTTGTGTGTGTGTGTGTATGAAATATGTGAATTTTGTTGCTTTACTTTTTTAAATTAAACCATTTTTATAACATGAGTGGTGTTTATCTATAAGTAGCTATTGCACTGTTTTTTTGTGATATGAACATGTATAGATTTAAGGAATTGATTTAACAGTTGTTGGTGAACTTTAATAAACAAATAAAAAAATATATGACACGACATGCAGGCTGTATATATAGGTGTAACCTTCAAAGATGGTTTTTATCTACTTGCTGTATCAGTTTTAATCCTTATTTGTTATCAAAATATCCACACTATAACACAGGGAAGAGTGACAGGTTTTTAGAGTTAATATTTTAAATACGCTTACTACGTCCAACTAACTAATTTAAATTGTTTATAGAGATAATTTTTCGACTGGTTTGATTATAAAGTTTATTTATGTACTGTAAAACAAAAAAAAAAATTGAATACCGGCCGCTTAAAAAAACTAACCACTATTGCCTAAAAGACCAAATATGAGTATATAAATGAGGAACACCTTTGTTGATCCTTTGAAACATATTGTAAAACATCGCCACAGAAATCAGATCATAATGTTCACGCACACAAAGGCTTCTCTCGCTGTTGTGTTGTAGCCGACGCGAGGGTGCGATGTTGACAGCCACCCAGATCACTGTACGCTGACAGACAGCCTTCAACACCGACAATGTTCACCATTTTGTTGTTTTGTGTACAAACTGAGTGGAGAAAACTGGCGCATACTGACTACAATAAACGAATGATGTTGACTCAGTAAATTTACGTAGAAACGAGTGATGGTGACGAATCAAAAGTGGCACCACCTTCAATCATTATATGGATGTTGTAAGAGTCGACTAAGGATGCAAACTATCCAGAACAACAACATACCAAAGAGAAAAAAATCTTGAAACAAACCCTACGCCTACCAACTTGTCAAATCAGCGTGCTATAGCAAGTCAAAATCTGCGTTTTTAGAGAGGCCTATGTCGGAAATGAACTATTAAAAGTTGTTGATGATGTATAAAAAGAAGATTTGTGATCCATAACATTCATATTGTAAATGTGAATGTGGAAAATTTTTTTTTTTTACTTGAGAGCCTGCCAAAGTGACTCTACTCTGCCTGATGGAAAGCATGAATAGAATTCAAAAGTTGTAGTCACTATAGTCATTTCGAATGCTGACAATGTAGTATAGTGACCCACACTATGGCGGCCTATTAAGATGCTTTTTTACACCTCACTTGGGGACATAAAAGGCATGACAGTCATCGTAGCATTGTATTGCACACACTTACTACGACAACTGTGACCCCAGCATCAATGGGACGCCGGTCTCGCACTCACCAACGAAACACGACAGCACGGATGTTGTCGCTTTAGGTTGATCTTCTGTGGGAGGCTAATACGGCCTCGGTTGAGCCGGCCCGTTCATGCTGAAATCAGCGTGGCTCTACTACCTGTCAAATCAGCGAAAAATAGTTCGCGAAAACGATTTGTCAAATGAAGTGCGTATTGTCCTAGAGAAATTTATTCTAAAGCCTAGATACACTATAGAACTATGATGTGTACGTATATAATTATTACTATATATAAACTAACATGTACATTTTTAACCGAGTAAATATTTAAAGATCTTTATCCAGTGTACCTATAGTAAACAAATGTTGCCACAAATAGATGATCAACTTTAGCACTTCGGGTGTAGAGCGGGATAGCGCTAGCTATGACTGTAAGAACTACAGAACCACCTCAGTGCAGAGTCACATGCTGTTAGAGTCTTCACAAATCATCTCGAAGAGACACTGGACGAGTTCCAGCCAGGTCGTTAACCAACGCGTCACACACATTATGGCCTCCCAATAAATATTTACGTCGAACACTGAATGTTCATCAGTACATGCTCAAACGCATATCATTTCTAATCCTAGATCATCATTCAATCATCATCAAAGGTAATAATAGGACAGCATTCGATAACTCCTTATTGATGAAGTGAGTAAAGCGCGATTAAATCGGGTTTAGTACAGTGATGTAAGCGCGTTGTGAGATACAGCGCACAAGTAGATTGGGTTGTGTGGGCTCCCAGCAAGCCACACTCGTTCCACTCTCGCGTCGTTCACCTCGAGTACTCTTACATGTGCACACTCATACGTTAAGTTAACCAGGAATTCAATACTTTCACAATTGTCTTTTAACTTTCTAAAAGTCACAAGTCACAAAGATTAAGGAATAATTGCCTATGTACATCTAAACAGAAAGAGAACTAGATTAACGAAAACTCACCTATTACCGCCCCTTTCAGATTAATACGCAACAAATAAGTACATGTTTTATAGTTGGTATCATTTTCTTTTTTTAATAATTAATATTCACAATATTTTAAGTACGACACAGAGGCAACTAGATAAACAAAATTAATTACAATTAAAAAAAAGAAATTTATGAAAAAGGCTATGACCCTCTTAGCGATCTAATTCATGGGGTGTGTGCCTATTAAATTTGTTGTGACACTTACGAGTATTACCGACCGCTCAATGAACGGAACAAGTCAAGTTCAATAAAATGCTCGAGTCAGTTTATTTATTTATGAAAACCAAAAGTATTTGAAATAATTAGCTTTAATTCTCTTCAATTTGTTTTAATTCGCTCACTGCAATACAAAGTCAATTATAGTGACAATGATCCATAACAATACAATATGTTCTTATTAAAACTTAGCAGACTACAAAGGCTAAGCAACTAATATCAAATTCTTCTATATTTTCTCTAATGCAACCATTTGTACAGCACTTTTAAATGAATCACTGTATACTTTAAGTCTCTGTAGTGGCGAAGAGATGTCGCCTCTATGGCAGACCTCTATCGTCTTTATCGTAGAGAGTGCTGTGACGGGCTCTTCCCACTGGTCCTTTCTTCTTCCTTCCTCTACAGGACAACACGTGCTGAATTTGGAAGTCACCATTTTAAAATGGTAGACATATGCTCTTCCTCCTTATGATAATCAGTTAAAACCTGGAACTCACTGCTAACGCACGTGTTTCTCTCCCACTACGACCCCAGTCATTTAAGCGGGGCGTGAAAAAGCCTCTCGCTAAGCTACTATAACGTGAGTGGCCAAATTGAATTGTCTACATTCGCAAAATATGGCTACAACCACTCTTGGATTCTATTCATTCTTTCCATCAGGTAGAGTCACTTTGGTAGGCCCAGAATAAAAAATAAACAGAAACATTTTACGAAACGGGTGGTAATATGTAAGTACCGTTTTTAAGAGATCGTTATTAAGTGCGTTTGCGTTATATCCTAAAATGTGTACTGAAATACATCAAACACATTTTAAAGAGTATACAACTGCATTTATGGAGCACGCAACAAAGATAGAAGTACACAGTACACAAGTTCCTTAATGTTGTCAGCATATCTGAGGGACCCTGATGGTTTGAGAGACGATTAGTGGTTAGTGGGTTCCATTTCCTTCTAGGTATGGTCCCTTCTAGGTAGGTTTTAAATTAAATACTCTCATGTGTTTATTACAATAAACGATATTTAACTATCACAAATATCAAACCGATTTTCAAGTTCATACAAAAGAATAGGGGTGCTAAAACTCCGCGTCCGTCCGTCTTAATTGATCACCACGCGAACTATTGGGGTACTGGTGATTAATGCTGTACTCTTTATTGTTACAGGGGACCAACCTCGTCGCTGACAGTCTCTAAAGCTGGCGCGGTGACAAGATCCATCTCACCTCACACAATCATTTAATTTTTGTATAAAGTGTATATAGTAATGTGCGTGGTGGTCGTGTAAGACAATCGCATGGAATTACGCCACTTCGGTCCGATTCTCCGACTCAGCGAAGAGCACAATTGGTGAGATACTTATTGTTACTCTATATGCGAACCCAATGGAAATTTAATCAAGCAGTGAAATATTTTGCGTGAAGTAAAACCGAATGTCCTTAACATATTTCTACACCTGTCCTTTCTAGAAGTAAAGTGAAATTTAAAGTAAGTTGGCACTTCGCCCTTATGTTTATTTATATTTTTAAATAGAATAAAGGAAATGAACTATATATGTAAATCTCCGTTTAAATCAGCATTTACTAACATATGGACTTAATGAATTTCGGGATTAGAGATAAATCTGTAATTTCCTACGATGACGTTTATCGAAACCACAGCCGTCTGTCGAAAACTAACCACAGTACGAGTATAACTGCAAGATGAGGTCTATCAAGAGCCATAAACGATCTACAGCATAGGTATCTTACTAGTAACTAACAATTTCGCTACAAAAATGTTAAATTGTGAAAATAACATGCCTACGTTTTCCATAAAATTACAATTAAACGTTGAAGTTATTTAGCGCGTTGTGTTGTTGGGGATGTTTCTCTGATTAATGTATTCGTAACACGTTCTACAATTAGTTATGAACTAATTCTAATAAACTAATTTAACTAAACATGGACGGACATGTAGTACACACATTTACGGTGGGGCATGACTGACAATACAAGTTTGTAGCGTAACTCTATTTTCTTGAGTAGATATTAGCTGTGTTAGTAGGAATGCTAGCCGTGGGGTTCATGGTTAAATGAAAATATAATCTTTGGCAGTTTATGGAATGTGAGTCGTGGAAAGGGTCGCGTGTCACGGCCGTGCTGACATCGAAATGTCGTTCAGGTGTGGTCAGTACGGTACAGTATGGTACCTATAATATTCTACGTGTGCTCAGTCGCTAATTGATTTGTCTTTTCGCGTCGTTCGTAGTCCGCGTTAAGTTAACGGACTTCTTCGTGCATCGTGATAAAGATACTGCGTTGCTATTTGTGGCGTGTGTATGAAGTGGCTACAGGACATTTCAGATTGCTTGAGTGCGATCGGGGTCCGGAAGTTCATCCCGACTAAATTATTGTGTACTCACCCTTCCACTCTCTAACATACATTCAAATAATACTAACACTTCACAATCGTTGGTCCACGACAAGGATGAATGAGGATAACCCACGGTTGCTAAAGTTTTATGATACTTTCTCGTTATATACATAATTCGTGCTATAAAATATGTGCGTTATATTATAACTTTAAAGTGAATTGTACAAATGGCAGAGGTTTGCTTCGTCGGCCGCTCAGCGCAGCGGCGACGTCGGCGCAGCGGCACGTGGTACAAGTGGCGTTTACCGGAACTTATTTAAAAAACATCTCGGATTTTGTTTATTTACATATCCTCGTTGGTTTATTGGTAGCGAGATTTGAGGGCAAGAAATAAATCATCTAAGTTAATTAAGACATCATTAACATTTACTAGAAAGTTTTTTTAATTTTTTTTTTATTTTCATATTTTTCTATATTAAGAGCCTGCCAAAGTGACTCTACTCTGCCTGATGGAAAGCATGAATAGAATCCAAGAGTTGTGGTCACCATACTCATTGCAAATGAAGACAATGCAGTATGGTGACCCACATTATTGCGGCCTTATGAGATGCTTTTTCACATACCGCTTGGGGACGTAAAAGGCATGACAGTCATCGTGACAGTGTAAGGCTTATACAGCTACCACGATAAGTGTCACCCCTGCATCAATGGGCCTCCAGTCTCACACTCACCAACGAAACACGACGACACGGATGCTGGTGCTTTAGGTTGGCCTTCTGTGGGAGGGTAGTACTGCCCCGGCCGAGCCGGCCTGCTCGTGCTGAAATCAACGTGGCTCTACTACCTAAATAAAGTAAATATTCACACCTACTTTACCTCCAACTTAACCAATATAAGTAACCACAGGACCAAACAAAGAGCGCATTCTTGCTCTACTTCTACAGTTAGCTAGCTCTACACAAAAATTATGATAATGTTACAAAAGTACTTGAAGAAAACGGAAATCGCATTCCTAGCGTAAAATTTTAATATGTATTATTTTCGTACATTTGGTCTACGAACTGGCAGGATTAAGAGCTACATAAATTTTAAAGCGTAATATATAATATTTATTACTAATGTTGTGTTATGAAAATGTTAAAACACACATAGCACGAGTATAGCATTATACATATATAAAACATAGCATCACGACATCCAGATTTTAAAAATCGGTAAGTACTGCGATCAACAACGAATCGACGTGCGGGTGTTATTGTAGTTGAACCAGTTATGTGCATTTCTTATGCCTGTTAATGCAATTAATTGTATCAGTGCTAAAGTTTCTTTATGAAAATGTGTATTTGGACAGTAAAATGAGGAAAACAAGTGAAGCGAATAGCTACGGGCGTCGACAGACGGGTTCTAGCCGGGGCTTGGTTACACAGTGTGGTTGATCATACCTATTGCAATCCATCAAGAGCACAATAAAACTCACACTCCTCGTAGACGAGAGCTGTGATCTCTCAATCGTTTTTGTTTGTGAAAATCAAACGCATTGTTACTTTTTATACCAACTTCGAGTGTTTTGTGATCTGTGTTTACGTTGTACACGTCTGTTCGGCACTTTATTTGTGCTGCCATCTGCTACCACGTGCTTTTTGTACATTTACACATTAAACGAACAATAGATTTTTAATTAAATTCTCTTCGGCTTTACCTGTAAAGTTAATTCAGAACGCTTCGCAATTCATTCACCACGTATTGTTTCACATCATTTTTATATATGTATGTACAACTAGTTTAGACTATTAGTAAATATGTGCTCAAAGTCCTGAAATAAAATTCAATAGCGGGTACAGACTTGATGTAGTTTTATACGTGATGCACTAAGCTACTCATGGAACTATTATTTCCGTTTCATTCTGATGTGTCTCGCACCAATCTTATACGAACTAATTATATGAAATAAAACATTTATAAAATATGATGTCTGTAATCTAATTTCTGATACAATTTTAAACTAACTGTTTATGAGAGGAATATGTTTTTCTGTTAATATAGAATCTAGATCTAACATTGTTCGATTAGTAATAACATGTCTATATTATTTGCAAACCACAATGCTTACATGGGATTCAATTGCGGTGAACTTGGATTCAATTTATTCAAAAATCGATTAGATTGTAATAAGCAACGATCCGATCGAATTGGATGAATGCATTCCAACACATGAACGACGTCGTGGCCAGTACCCGGACTTTTAAACTGCACATAGAGCGCGTTTTCTCCTCCAACATTTTATAACAAGACAGTTGAGCAGTGTTCTTAAGTCCAATCGGTCGTTGGCCTCTCTATCCCCAACAAATGAAAGTGCGGCCACGGCTATACGAAAATACCCCTAGAGCTCATCTGTGAGCAATGATGCGTCTCGACTTCAAAGTACTTGTTCGGGCAGGTGTCAGTGGGACGCGAGTGACACCGAGCGGCCGCTGCCGGTTGTATCATCATAACACGCCTTTTTAGTCGCTTAATCGTGCAGATAGTCGCTTCACTTAGGCCATTACTCTAAATTTATTAAATATTATAACACTAGCCATGAGTTTCGTTGTGTTGCCTGATTAGGTACCAAGTCGTATAGATGCGGTTAGATGCCAAGCGAAATAACATTTATTTTTGCTCTATTTTATGATTTCATTAAATAAATTAATGAATGATGATAAATCAAAAAACTTTAACTTATTGTTAGTCTCTCTATTTATCTTGTGAATTACAAATCACTTAAAAAGGGGGCCATTGTAATTATATGTTTCACTTAAATTTTCTCTTAAATGCCGTACAAATATTTTTTTGACTAATTCCCACTGCTCTGTTGTATTGGCCGTCACTACCTGCAGCTTGTTCATTAGGCGTGTCGTCTCGTCTCAGTGTAGTCCCTGTCGCTGTCGACGTTACGCATAGCTCTCACAATGAGGGATAGTATAAAGCTGAACAGTAACCGAAACTATTGGATATCTGAAATAAAAAATCTATCCGTTAACAGAATGGACATAAAAGTTTCGAAAAATGGAAACATTTAACTACATAATATTAGATTAATACTTAGACTGTTTCATCTCATTATATAACACTATCGCAGTTGAATCCACTTTTATTCATTCTTTAGTTTACCATTCCTATGTGTACAATACATACTCTAAGCCTCAATAACCATATTTTTTATACAAGTAGACGTGTATGACATCTACAGTCAGAGAAGAGTGCTCATAGACTTTGACTTGCATACGGATATTTTTTTGTGCCGTTTTTTTATGAGATATTATCCTGCACTGGCTAGTATTCAAGTATTTCGTAGAGCGTATTGATAGCACATGAGAATATTTACTCCTTGCTGTTGTTTGTTAATATTACAAGGTCGGTTCCAAAAATATATAGAGAATCTAAATTATCAGATATCCGTAACCGTATCTGACATTTCAGATCCGCAGCATCCCTACTCTTAATTACGTCGTCACGGTATCATTAATCTATCTTATCGCACATGGGACGCTTACTAAACTGATCTTTTGCGCAAAAACCTAAAAGTTGGATGTACGGTATGTGTACATCACTAACTATACCTACGAGTATATGTAGACTTTCACTTTGCAGCTTTAGCGTTCCACATTATCGAGGTATGTCTATTAATGAGGGTGTACTATTGGAAGTTAATGTTTATAAATACGTAATAAATATCAGTTTACCAAGAACAGTAGTTGATCTAAGGGCGCTCGGCGAGTTGTTAGCCTACTCTTGTGTTGGCGCTTAGGGATGTCACTGCGTATTATGGACAGCACTAGGTTTTGTTGATGTATAATACTATAACGAAACGTTTTGCCAAACCTATATACTTACAGAGCAACTGTTTGCTTGTTCCATTATAAAGCAAAAATGGCTGGACTGACTTCGATGTAACTTTAAAACTGATTTATTTTTTTCACCCGCCTACACAAAGATAACACGGTTTTAAAAAACGCAGACCAATACCGTAGGCCCACTATAGTGTCCCTAAATAGTTTGAATAAAACAATAAGACCTTATTTGCCCAAAACGTATTACGTAGTAACTCTCAAGTAAAGTGAAAATTCATTATTCATAATCCACCAAGAAATAAAAGAATCACCAAAACTCGGTACAAAAAAAAGTTAAAACTGTCACTTCTTACTGTTTTTGTCTTTAGTTTCGCTATAGCACACAAAATTCTGACCAGATTACAAGTTAACAGCAGAAATTTAACAAAATCAAAATAAAAATTAAATCATAACCCTTTTCTGACAAATTTGTTAATATTATTAATTATTCGCAATTATCAAAATTGTGGCACGGATGGCGTAGAGATCTAAGCGATTGTCACACCATTTTCGACCGCGCTGAAGGTTCAAATTCGACTTAGAACGACACTGTGTGACCCACAAATTGTAATTCTGAGTTTGGGTATTTTGTGTCGATTTCATGTATGTTTGCAAAGTCTGTTCATTTCACAATTCATTAAACATTACATTATTTTGGATCTTGAGCGTGAGACTAACTTCTGTAAGTTATTATTTGCTCTCTCATTTGAGCAACGACACAATGTCTTTATTTGTAAAGAATCAACTATTCGATTTTAAATCAAAATTTACTTACCAAAGATTTTTCCTAAAATTATCGCAGTTTCAAGTTACTCTGCGAGTAACATAATACGCTGGCACTTTTATCTTTGTTAAACGACTCTAAAATAAACCTTTTTGGATACATTGTGTAAGGGTAGCTTATTTTATAAAGAGATATTCTAAAAATACCCCTTCAGTTACGCCCGGTACCTACTAATTATATCACAGATAATTAACACTCGTTGTGTAAAACAACATGTTGCACTGTGTCGTTCGATAGTACCTACACTGTGTGGTAAAGTTCTCGTGCGTGTCCTGTCCAGCAGCTGTTTTATAACCAACATGCATTTTGATTTCAGCGAACATTATATCTCCAACAACGTTTGTTAGTTCCTTCACGGGTAGTGAAAATACATGTGTATTTATATATAAATATGAGACGCAAATGTGTAGATGAATTACCTGATAGAAAGTGACTACCTCCGCCTATGGGCAACTCCAACTCAGGAGTTGTAACCGCGTTGCGGATTTTGATATCATAGTACGTTTTAGGTATGAGTTTTGTCGGCAGTATCAGTCCGGTGATACCGTTACCGTGAGGCGAACAGTTTTAGAATAAAGGTGGACGTTTTGTGGACATTGTTTTCGAATGAAGTAGAATAGAAAGAAAGAAAGAAAGAAAGAAAATAGAAAGAAAGTGCTTTTAAATCGAGGACATAAGACAAACGATACTATGGTGGTAGTGAACTCGCAGACCCGTATTTTCCTGTGATTTTATTTGAGTAGATTGAACCCATCTGAAACTGCCGTCAAGAGTAACATCCTTACTAATATTATAAGTATTAAATATTATAAACGCGAAAGTGTGTTTGTTTGTTTGAATGTTTGTTTTTTTCTCATGTCGCAACGTAACGTTGCATTGTGTTCGCATTGTTATAGTCGATTCGCCGTAAGTTTCGTATTTCTGATGGTACATGGGACACGGGGTCCGCGTATGTGCTCGGTTATACTCGACACGATATAGTAACTTGATGTCTTTAGATTTATTTATTTGAGATTTAATCATTAATGATTTAATTTTTTACCATGTTTAATAAAGTCAGTCCAGTCTTTATGTTTTTAGTTTAATTTTAGCTTGAAGTAAAATTATATAACTATACATATTAATGTAATAAATAATAATATCTATTTTAGTAAAACTTTGAATCTTTGAGAAAATAAAAGAACATAAAATGATAAATATTATAATTTTTTACTTGTGATACAGTTTTTACAAATTGTAATTGCTTTAAATGTTTGACAACATAAATTTAAATATAATTTTGACACAAAGTCAGCATGTATTCATGTTCCTAAATAATAGCGTGTGTAGCAGTCTTATAAAAATGTCACGGTGCAACAGCCTCCACGTCACGCGCCACACGCCACACGCCACACGTGTATCAAACGGAAACACACCGCATTACAATATTGTCGACACAAATAACTTATGATTGTTGTAAAAATAACATTGTTTCATTAGGAAGTAGCTGCACAGCACTGTTGTATCAGACAAAATAAGCTCGTAATTTGTTTACTTCCTGTCGTGAATAATAAATAGACTTGTTGCTACTATTAGTCTATATTGCTATTGTTCTGCCGTGGCACTTGACTGTGAGACGATGAGGTGACATATAACTATAGGTTACATAAAATACGATAAAATGTTTCCACAATTTTTTTTTCTCCATTTAAGTTATCTGTTATATTTGTTCTTTTTCTTCATCTTCATTCCATGACATCAACTTTCTTTATCTGTAATCAACAGGCATTTCCACTTAAAGTATCACATTCCATTCATTTACATAGCGAGTAGATAGCCATGTCTCAATAGATTAAGAACGTAGGGATTCTTCAATGTTAACACTGTTTCAAGATAATTTTGTGTAATAGATAAGAAAAAAAATATTACTTGTCGCAGTATCGTTTTTTATAACCTCGCACATATCTCACAAGGTTGTCTGATCCCAAGCTTGGCAGAGCTAGTGCTATGGTAACCGGGCTGCTTATAAACATACTGATGTACTATTAAACACTCATCTATATAAATATACCCAGACACAGAACAAAACATCGTGCTCATCACACGATAAGTTGTCCTGGAATTAAAAGGACTTGATCAACAGATTCGTAAAAGAGTTGTATGTAAGACGTATGATTGCCACCATTCGAAGCAGTATTTCACTTGTATCGCCTCACACTGTCGAAAAAGGGCCCCCATTGTGTTCAAGCCCAGTCGAGTATTCTTGTAATACATACATCAGTAAAACTGTTAATCTTTAATAGATACGTAAAGACTTCACAAAATCTAGATCATCCAAGAATAAACAGTTCATTCCAGGAAGTCAGAGAATTCATTAATTCTGCGGGTCTGACTGAACTGAGAAAACCCGCCGAGAGCAAGTTTGACTTGAGCGTTGAGAGTTCGGTAGCTGTGGTGCAATCACAAGCGTTCAAAGTCGTAATAAACTATTAAAAATAAAAGACAACACACAAAAATAAATAAAAAAAAGAATATATGAAATGATTATTATATTAGGGAGATTACAAATTAATTGGACTACAGATTTAGTAATATGTCCATTGTCCAATCGAAAACACTACTAAGGCAACTGTTCCTACACTGTTCCGTGGTCCAACTGGTCGGACGTTGCAATTGAATCGTGATATGCAAACACAAAAAGCAACTGAAAACCCAGGTAGTAAAAATAGGTGCACAAAAGTTATAGTCATGATGACACAAATATTTGGTTTAACATTTAGAGACCGAAAAAATCTTATTTTTATTACACAATTCTCTCGAAGTTTCAGATGTTTTTTTTTTAACTTGTTTTATTTTTATTTTAGTTCAATAAAGCTCATTGAGAAACCTAACTATACGATTTTCATTAATTCTAAACAAGCAAGAGAATAAATATTCGGATAAGTGAGTGATTCTATGTCGCATCTCTTTCCCTTAGTGAAAGTTCAATGAAACTAATAATAATAAATCGTAAAGACGCGTGTAATGATGAGGTGGAATGAGACATTCCGGGAAGCGCGCCGAGGTTTCAGCTATTACAAACATAAATTGTGGATATTGAGGTCGAATATTACAACGTGTTCCACATTCGCCGGTGCGCACTTAGGACACGTGTCGGTGATACAACGACTGTGAACCTCACGTCAATGAGCTTCTGAACTACGTTTTAAACATGCCTTTTTGAATATTAAAAAGAAATATGTCACAATAATCGAAAGCAAATTTTATCTTACGATGCTTTGAACAGATTTAGTACAAACCACATGAATTTATATTAAGTATTGATACAAATTCATGTCACGCGGTTTTCGTCTTCCGTTAATAAAGGACTAGCTGGCTAATATTTTTAGCATTCTTCTATACATCTAAAGAAATTTGTGGTAAGAAGTTGCCCGCTCAAAGAATATAAATCCTGAGCTCTGAGCCGCTTCCTAAGCGTCAACTAACATTAAAGACCCTCGAACGGACCTGAACTAGGAATTGTAAATAAAATAAAAAATAGTTTACCTATGTATATTCGTTTCAGACGTCGACACGTCAACTCAAACAAATCAATAGGTAATAATGATTACGATATTGAGTTTATTAAGTTAATTATTACGTTTACACATAACTTATGCTCTATAAGTTATTTCAACTTGACATGGTTGTTTTCTTAAGCTCTTTATTTCATCTAGCACCAGATTATGATAATTTCAGAAACATATACAAAAAGTCCACATGAAACCCAGACCTAAGGTATTCCTACAATCCCGCGAACAGATGTTACATAGTGCTAGCACTTTCATAATCTCCAGTGCTAGATTAATGGATCTATGAACATATCTGCAATAACACATGTACAAAGCGATTGCTCGAGTTCACGCACAGCCAATGGGAATTGGGGTGTTATTACATTCACATGTGCACGCCATTAGCGTGCGCGACTTGAGATCACGTGTTTGATGCAACAGCTCCTGTAAGCATCTGTAAGCTGGATCTATACCCAATGTTAGGTACGTTACCTACTTTAGTATGTGGAAACCTATTCGTTGTTTACACTTCCATCGACGAATGTATCTCTTTAAAAACACTCGTAGAAGAGTCGATTTATTATTTTTAAGAAAGAACTCTTATTGCAGATGACTGAAAAGGAAAGAGCACGTGATAATAAGATATCAATGAACTTTTAACTTTTTTTTAACCTTTGAATGATGTGAAAGGGTATGTAGCTCCATTCAAGATATTAGAACACCACTATAAGCCAAAATAAAAAAGTTAGAAACAATAACCCTGTGTATATAATAGCTGAATCCATTGGTTACGAAATATGACTTATTTCTTATATAAGTAATATAAATTTAAAATGAGTATCGTAAGGACTTAAACACGGGAAAGAACGAATGAGAAGACATCGAGTACCACAAACACGATAAAAATTCAAAAATATTCGTCAAGAAAAGCAATTTGTTACGTAATGGGTACGAGATCGTCGGTTTTGCTCTCCGTAGATGCAGCACTCAGCCATAAGCGAGCTCTGCAATGATTGATTACAGCTCTCGTGTCAACTTCTTAGACGTAAGTCAAGCAGAGAGTATGTTATGTCAGTAAAGTTGTCTCTAAATCGCTAAACATCAATTAAAAAAACTTTTTTCTTTAGTAAAGTGGAAGAACAAGAAGAAAAAAATTAAAAGCCTATTGTTAAATTACTTTTTAATTGTGCGTTTCCATATTTCTGCAAGGTTTAAGTTTTGTTAGGTCACCCACGTGCCCAGAGCGTCTCGTTGAGTGACTGATAATCCTACTTGCTAGAACTCTGAATGCTACCGTGTTACTGTTGGTTTTGATTGAATACTCCACTGTCAACTCTAACAAATGCACATATATGATGATAATAGTGATGATGGAAGGATGACGTTAAGAAAGCCTATGACACTAGTTGAGAACGACTGAGAAGAAACGAAGATGCACTTCAGATACCATACAGTAATACAGGGTGGGTCAAGAATTCGTTAACACTTGAATCTAACGTCCTGAGCAAACAAATGCCGCGCAGAGGGCGGGGAGGGATCTGATAACTAGCTCGTTTCTCGAAAACTTTGTTGCAATGGATCGCTTTACGAGGCCGCAGTGTGCTTACTGTGTGAAACAATTTTATCGCTTAAGTGCTTAGACGGTTAATCGTATCTATATCAATATGTGGAACGCTTCACAATTTTGCGTGTCATCCTTGCGCAGGGGCCATGCTAATATTCTCTGTATCATTCCAATTTTTAATATATGTACTGCCGAAGCAACTACTACTGCTACTGTTGTCCGTGTGGTGACGGATTAAGAATACAATAGAATAGTTTTACCACCCCTATTCATCCCGTGGGTGTCGTAAAAGGCTACTAAGAGAACAAACTATGCAAGACAACATCATTACAAAGAGAAGGAAAACTTGAAACAAACCCTATTCCAATCCGTCTGGCCCGCGTGGTATAGTAGGCAAAACCTCCTTGCTAAGGAGAGACCTATGTCCAGCAGTGGACTGTAAAAGGCTGTTGAAAAAAAAACTGTATCAATAAACCAAATAAATACTTCAGCTAAAAGAAAAAATCAGCGAAGAGATGTCTGCAATCTCGCGGTCTCTTTACCAACGAGTGGTCGTTTAGACGTACATCGTCTAAACGAATCATTGTAAAAAATAAATTGCAACTAATTAACTTTCTTGGAAATATACAATTTTTATAATATATCAAATATTTTTTTTATACGATTTTTCAAATGTTAAGTAATTTATAGCCCACCTTATATAACATGTAATAGTTACTCACTTAGTGATGGCGGCAGATGTAAGCGCATACTTTATGGGGTCTTCGTTCTTCACACGTGTCGCCCTGTAGTTCGCTACTAAACGTCCTCACATACGAACGATGTAACCTGTCGTATCCAAAGTTTACTGTATTATACAATTAGCACAAGCTAATTATACCTCGTGGTTTGTTTATTAATTCCAATTACCTAAATAAAACAACTGGATTGTCTGAATATCCCGGTATGATTATGAATTGTCATCAGACACGATCAACACATAATAGTTTCTGGTAAATTAAAATACAGACTATATTTTAAAAATGCAGTATGTTGCATGTGTAAATTGCACAGGAATTGTTCTAATTGAGTGTTTGATGAACATATTGTCTTGTCAAGCTATTTACGGCCTTAAGAATATTAAGGGCGATGCAATTTATCAACAACGTAAAATGTAATTCATTTAATTTCAAAAATATTACAAAATTACTCAAAAGTAATATGGCATCGCTGACCCCTATATGCCGCCCTCATGACCAAGGCGAGCCACAGCAAGCTTTGATCTAATTCCTACCTTTTGATATGCTATGTTTCGAACGCGTGCTATCCACATTTTTGTTTTATTAATTAGTTGATTGAGTGCGACCGGCACCGAGTCAATTATGAGAAGTGGGTTCACTACACGCACTGTTTAAATGTTAGTTTACATTTTATTGTAAACAATTATTTCAACATACAAAGCGTGGCAAGTTAAAGTGGCAGTTACACCAGCTAACATATACATTAAAGGTGTACGTCTTCTCACGTTGGCTATCTTGAAGTTGAACTAGAAATCAAAAAACTAAAATTACTTTGAACGTGGGATTATGTAGAACAAACTGGAACAGCCCTCTCCTCCCCCTTAGCTAAGTTGACGGCTGCAAATGTAAATTAGAAACTAATAAATGTATGGGAATGTTATCTCCAACGCTAAGTCACGTGGTCAAAATAAAGTATTAGCCAATAATATTATATTATCATTTAAATGAAAATAGAGGTGTTAGTTAGTTAAAAGTGAATTGACGCGAAACACTTGTATCTTGGCTAAGTGGTCACTGTATTGGTCACTGGTCACTTGGTCACTGTATTGCTGTCCCATACTCAATTTACTGTCTCGCGTGTTTATATGACCGGCCCAAAATGATCTCTCGAGCTAGAGGTATCTATCAGCGCTAGTAGTAAATAATACTAACATATCGTTTTGACTTATCAAATTTATATGACTTGGCAGTCAACTACCCATACAGCCCAGTACACATTAATCCATTACGGATATTAAAATTTAAGCGAACGAATAATCTTATTTAGAACAATAGAAGTCGACAACTATATGCTATTATTTGAAGAACCTTCAGTTCTTTTAGATAATCAAATATCTAAATACGCGAGAACTCACAAACGTTAATTGTGAGAAATATGCGTTCTACGTTAGCAATTTCAGTTACTATTAGTGAGTTGCAACGAAACAAGTGTAGCACAAAACGCGCGCCCAAAATACATCCATTGAGTATTGTGTAGCATTGCTTCTCAACGAATCATCAGCGAGTTCAGGGAACAATGGGTGAATCAATACACACTTATACACGTATTAAGCTGCTAAATCCAATATACACTTTGATATAATCGCAAGGTTCTAGGAAATTATCGTCAATAATATGTCTCGATGCCTTTAGGCCTTGTACTCGTCAGAAAACATTAGCTATGTTAATTTTTAGTGGAACTACTACTTGTTCGGAAATGTTTATATGTGGGACTGTGAATAGTTTACAGAGCTGGATGCGATCACTTCACTTTGGAACACGTCAATCTATTCAAAGAAGAAACTATATTCATTTTCTTTTATTCGGCAAACAAAAAGTTTTTATATTTGTATGGCAGTGTTTGCGTATACATATATAGTTAGGCACTATACGGTGGGTCTGCATATTGGTGTAGTGGTAAGTGATTATTTGTTCTACATATGTGTGTAATTTATTTGTAATACATATATATTTAAAAATATGTAAGTTTGGTTATCAGTAGTGTAGTTACCCGGACAAGATTCGAATGACATTATTGCACGGTACGCTATTTGGATATTTTTTACAAGTAGTATACCAGTTCGAAATTATATCAAATCGAAACTCGCTATATGGAATAACGTCGTCGTGAACATGCTAATTCGAAACCTTGAATGGTGCGCTACAACAAAAATCTTGGTATCGAAATCCAACGGTCACGAGTGACATATTTCAATCGGAATATTTGTCTGGGGATCGAACTGGTGACAATTAAGCGTTATTTGCAACTATCGCACAAATTCTAATGAAGATGTTTACAAATACTCGCTTAGATTTAATCTTCAATCATCAACATAGGTTTTAACCAACAAAAAAACAGAAATATCATATTAAATAATCTCTCAGAAAACTAAAAGTGATATTAAGTCTTTCTCTAACTGGTCAAGTTAGTGAGGCTACCAACCACTCCTCAACCCCCCCTTTTTTTTTTTAACGTGTGGAAACCCCCTCGAGCCGTCACCCCACCGGGGTTTACAGTGGGGTGGTGTGTCGGAATCGGACCGACTAAAACCACACGGTGTGCCATTTTGCGTCTAAGATAGGAAGGATCCAGGAACCGCTGCTATTACGACATCCAGATCCCTCCCAGCGCTAGCCCGCTAATGCGGGCACCATCTATGGGTCCTCAACCTCCCCTCACCTGACCTTATCTTAGAAGGGAGGAGGAGGGGGAGTAATTAAAATTATTCCTCCTTATGTTTATATTAATATAAATAATGTATACTCTAATAAAATTAACATCAATTCTATATCAAAATTACTTAAAGACAACTTTTTTGTTGTGAAATTCAAAAATATATTTACGTAAAGAGTAAAGTATTACAGTGAGCAGTTGCAGGTGTGACGAGAAAAGGTTACGTAGCTTCCTGAACTCTGCCCAACCCAGCTGGATTCGATGATTGACCTCTTTTTCGAATCTGGACCTACCTAGCTGGGTAGTCTGTCCTAGATACACGTAGTCGTCAACCACTTCGAAGGTAGATTCTCCAATTTTCACTGGAGTGGGTGTGACATGAGCATTCAACATAATTTTTGTCTTATACATATTCATTTTTAAATCCACTCGTTTAGAGACTCTACTGAGGTCATCAAGCATTGTGCTGAGATCTGCCACGGTTTCAGCCATGACAACTACATATATCATCAGCAAATCGAAGGTGGGTGTGATACTCACCGCGTCTTTCAGTGCTGTGGTGAATAGTTTCAGAGATGTTACATCTCACTATCTTACATCGCACTGTAATTTAATAGGTTTCGAGCTCTGATCTTGTAAACGGACTGACATACTGGCGTTTTCATATAAACACTTTAATACTTCGATGTACCGATAGTCAATTTAGCACCGCTGGAGAGACTGTAGTACAGCCCAAGTTTCGATCAAATCAAAAGCTTTCTCATGGTCCACAAAAGCCAAGTATAGTGGAAGGTTATACTCTTCGGCCCCCTGTGTAACCTGCCGCAGCGTACGCATGTGATCAATGATACTGAAGCCTTTTCGGCATCCGGTTCGTTCGGGAGGCTCGAAGTCCTCAAATCAGCGTGCAGAGGGTTCGTGATGACACTCGAGAACAGTTTATAGACATATCTCAGAAGAGAGATGGGTCTATAGTTCTTCAGCAGGGTATTGTCACTCTTTTTGAAGAAAGCACAACCACAGCCCTGAGCTATGCCTGAGGTGGTTTTCCATTGAGTATTACAGAATTAAATATTTTCTGAAGGATTTTTAAAACCGATTTGCCACCTGTCTTCAGGAGTTCAGCCGTAATTCTGTCTTCACCAGGTGCTTTGTTGTTTTTAAGCTGTCTGAGAGCCAAGCCAATCTCGCACAGACTAACGTCCGTCAAATGTCTTCAGTATAGCATCGGGTTAACTTAGCGCATGGATTTTTCGGTAAGTCAGTAATAGGATCCAGTACTGCCGTGTATAACTGCCCATTAAATCTCTCCACCTCACTCAGAAGCTCGGATCTCGACGTTAAAATTCTACCATCATTGGTCCTCAGTTTTATCAAATGGCTCTGTCCAACAGACAGGGCCCGTGCGACTATTTTAGTCCCCTGATTTCGCTCTATTGCCTCTTGAATTCGCAAGGTATTAAGTTGACGTAGGTCTTTTCTCTGAGGCGGCGCGCCTGGCCACCGTGGGAGTCTCTTTGGTGGTCGGGCGCATTGAGGCGCTGGGTTTACGGGTGGCCCTAGATAAGACGGAGGCCCTTTTGTTTCATGGGCCCCGTCGTGGTCCACCCCCCGGCGCCTCTATCGTTGTCAATTCGGTCCTCGTACCGATTAAGGCCCAGATGAAGTATCTGCAGTATAGCAGGTGGCTCTTCGACGAGCACTTCCGACAGCTTACTCCAAAGCTGGTCGGCGCTGCTTCTGCCCTTGGGTGACTTTTGCCCAATTTGGGTGGAGCCAGCGTCGCGACGAGACGGCTATACACGGGGGTTATCCGATCAATGGCGCTGTATGGTGCACCGGTGTGGGCGGCGGCTCTGACCGCCCAGAATAGGGCTCGCCTCTGGCGCCCTCAGAGGATATTGGCGGTTAGAGCCATACGCGGTTACCGCACCGTATCGACGGAAGCGGCGTGCGCCTTGGCCGGAACTCCCCCGTGGGATTTGGAGGCGGAAGTGCTCACCGAAGTTTATCGGCGGCCCCAGCCCGAAGAGATACGCGAGTGGCGAGAGGCCGCTCGTCGAGCCACGATGGCTCGTTGGTCGTCCCGGCTGGAGGCTCCACGTGCTGGCTTTGCCACCGTGGAGGCTCTCCAGCCGGTCATTGCCGAGTGGGCAGGGCGGCAGCACGGGACCCTTTCTTGCCGACTGACGCAGGTCCTTTCCGGGCACGGTTGCTTCGGGAAGTATCTGCACTTGGTCGTCAGGAGGGAATTGAGTCCCACCTGTCACCACTGCGATTGCAGTGAGGACTGGGCTCAGCACACGCTAGCGGTTTGTTCCGCTTGGGCGGCGCAGCGTGGGGTCCTCACTGCAGTTATTGGAGGTGATCTCTCGCTACCGGCCGTCATACGCTCCATGACCGGTAGCGACAGTTGTTTTACCGCGGTCGCAACCTTCTGCGAAGACGTAATTTCGCGGAAGGAGGCGGCGGAGAAGGCCCGGGAGGACGATATCCACTCGGACCTAATTCGCCGCCGGCGAGCCGGGCGGCGGAGGCGCGCATACCAGCGCCTCATGCCGCCTTGAGTGTGGCCGCGGGTGGACGGGACGGGTTTTCCCCTCCATCCGCTATAGTGGCCAGCCGCGAGGAGGTGATGTGCGCGTGTGCCGTAC
Organism: Hypercompe scribonia; assembly: GCA_949316085.1. Classification (NCBI taxonomy): domain Eukaryota; kingdom Metazoa; phylum Arthropoda; class Insecta; order Lepidoptera; family Erebidae; genus Hypercompe; species Hypercompe scribonia. The sequence continues at coordinate 13,594,669 of OX438993.1, forward strand.
GTCGCCTAAACAGAGAGTTTATCCGCAGATGGTGCCCGCTTTAGCGGGCAGGCGCTAGGAGGGATCTGGATGTCGTAACAGCAGCGGTTCCCGGATCCCTCTTATCTCAGGCGCAGAGTGGCACACCGTGTGGTTTTAGTCGGTCCGATTCCGACACACCACCCCGCCGTAAACCCCGGTGGGCTGACGGCCCGAGGGGGTTTCCACACGTTAAAAAAAAATAAAAGTTCTTTTCTCTGACACTTAGATATCTGTCTGTTGAGCTGCCGGTATTTAAATGCATCGACTGAAGACTGCAGTCATGTTTCGCCTTCTTACATGAGTTTGAGATTGCAGTCAGAGAACCTCTTCATTCTATTTGTGGGACGGGTTTTGAGTAACCGACACCCGACCGTACGGAAAGTTTCCACAAGCCAGTTATTGAGTTTGTTCGTATCCCGCAGGGTTCGAGGACTTCGAGTTGAAAGCTCTCGGGGTTTTGTATATGAATGGTTTTCCTCAAAGCAATTTATTTTCTTACTTTGCCCTATTCCAAAACGATCACATCTTCAAGGAGGGCTGAAGTGACACAAGTAGTCTGTTATAAAATAAGTCAGTTGAACTGTGATATTACACATTATTGCGCTTTCCTATGTAGGTAAGTAAAGAGGGCCTTGACTGCGTGGTCCGACCATTTTGTTATGAATGATGTTATTATGAATATTTGTTCTCTAGCACATTTTTCACCTTGTGGCAGAAGAATTCAAGAGCCACTTTCATTTCCCGTAGACAGAACCCTTCGCTCCCCAAAATGTACAAAAAGAGACATCCGTGAGAATCTACCACCCAGAGACCAAAAAATTACCTTTAACAGCGACCCACTTGTCATAGTCCGTTTCATGAATCACTGGAAAAACAGAAAAAAATATATGTCGCCGGATCAGCCAGGTGAAGTAGTAATAGAAGAAAGATGATAATTATGATATATTTCTAGAACATTCGACTGTGAAGATAGATAATGTTTGTATACTCGTATGAACATTTGCACATGTTAATTTATCAACCGTCTGCATGCGCTGAAATTTACAAATTATATATAATCAATTGAAATATTGACAATGAAGATAGAACGACCAACAGACAACCGACGTTTGACAGACGATCCTCGTATACATTTCACCATTTGATTTATGTCAGTTGTACATTGTAGAACATATGCTATCTTTTAGATTAATTAGAGATCTAGATGGACAGTCAAAGCTGTAAAAACAGAGGAAAAAATAACTGCCAACTGTTGGCAATGCATTCCCCGTGTTTAGTATCAAACGTACAGTCAGTAGAGCGCACACCTTGCTTTCATATTTTGTGATGTAAAAATGACTTTTCATATAATAAAAGTCTATAGAAATTATAAAAACAATCTAAATAAATTGAAAAAGGCATCTAACATCGATAGGTGCCATTGTTTCATCTTTGTTTCAGCATAAACAAAGGAATTACCTAATTCTAAAATTAACAATTATTGTGTTCTCCATTTTGTATGTGTCGTTAGTATATGAAAGAAGTCAAAACTCCCGAAGCATGTGGCGTACTATGTCTTGTATTTAATACTTGTTAGTAACGTCTTGGTATTGTATGTAACTGCAAAGTCTTGGGTTCGATGCCCGGTTCATACAAAATGTTTAAACGACTCGTAACATTTTTTTCGGGAATTGTGTCTTCCAGGTATAATAATAGGTACGGGTTTACAAAAAAAAAAATAAATATTATATTTATTTTGTCAATCTAGATTTCATAGCTTAGCTTTCCAAGCTTAGCTTTTTGTCTGAGGTTAAATTGCAACACATGTTAGGAAGCTAATCACACATGTTGAACAAGACGATTAGGCAAATTGAATTATTTTTAACAAGTTAATACGTTGATTCTACTTAGGGTAAATTTTTGGAAATAATAAAGTGTTTCATGAAAAATTATCTTTGTACATTTTTTCTATGTAATTGTAAAACGGAATTAACTGTAGACGAACAACTCACATGTTTTTTATTTACTCACTGGGAGGGAAGAACGGAGTTTTAGGCAAATAGAAGGAATCTTTTTACCTGAATCGAAACAATACAAAACATATTCAATAGGGTAGATGACTGTCACATCAAATCAAGTATCTTTTTATTAAATGTCAAAATGACAGGCGCAGTACATTGACACATTATAGCGTGATGTCATACTTAGCTATTTTTAAACTAATATGGTTTTGGCAGATATTGAAAGAATAATAACGTTAAACAGTTAATGGAGTACAATTAAGGTTGTATCGTAAGATGTTGCATTTAATGATTCAAGCGAAATAATTTATTTTTAAATCTAAGAAACTACCGTATTGTGAAATGTCAGAGAATGAACGGTCACATTTGTCAACATAATATGAATGATGTTGGATTTTTTGAACAGCTGTCTTTGCTTCAGGTTAAGATGAGCGTCGTCGAGGGCGGGGGCGAACGACCCACGCCGTTGGCACCGGCGACGACGCCGACCAGTCCCCCCGCCGCCCCTGCCGGAACACCCGTCGCTCACGATGGATTCGGACCGATCGTGCAGGTACAGAACTACCTTACAACAAGCTAAAACTGTTGTCCCAGATTGCAATTTCAACTGTGTTTAAACTTCTCAAGTTAAGCAAATTTAATGTCTTTTAGATACTTCTTGTATTTAAAAGATATTAAATTAAACTAGAGACTAAATATCACTAACCTATCCACGACCAGGAGCGGTATAACCCGTCCGAAACATCGGGACATAGAAGGTATCGTGTAATCATTTAAATAATTTTAAATCCCACTGTACAACAAAAATATTTATTGATCATACAAATATTCGGTCCAACTCGGAAATTGAACCTGACACCTCAAGCACAGCGGTCACAGGCGCTACCACTGCATTGTCGAGTCAGTTAAGTATATATATTTAGAACAGAACAAAACTTTTACAATCAAATCGATGAACTTAATACTACTGACTGAAATTTAAGCTATTCAACAGGAACAGGAACGAAATTGTCATTTACAACATTAGCACCGCGACCAAGTGTGCTGCTAAATCTATATTTGTATGTTCTCTGACGCAGCCCACACCGGCTCCTCGAAAGCCACCCCGCCGAGGACTGAAGATGCAACAGGAGCGGCCAAAGCGCGCCCTGTTCTGTCTCACTCTCAAGAACCCGCTGCGGAAGGTCTGCATCGACATCGTCGAGTGGAAGTATCCTTTATACAAACTTTTACCTTAATTTTGCATTTACTTTCTAAATATCACGTGTTTTACCATCACACGTTAGGGTAAGTAGCTCATACACATAATTTTATAAAGTCATGTAAAGTTTGCTGCAAATGAACCGCTGCGCGACTTTAATCAATTGATCTCTCAGAAAACAGGTGTTAAACAATTATTTCGTGATTGACAATCAAGTTAACAAGATTACCCGAGTGCTCAAGGGCAGCAAAGTACTTGTGTATCTTGAGTCCAGATGTTAACCAAGTCAATAGTACAGCGGCGATAGTCGCTTATCATGAGGCTACCCGATCGTAAATTGCGCTCTGTTGCAAAATAAAAATATTTGTATGTTTGAACACTGTCACCTCTTAGCTACATTGAACCCGTTATTATTAAGGTTTATACCCACACCTATGACTATATCAACGCCAGCACAAGAGTTCACAACTTCGACGACATTATTCATTTCAATTTTTATTATTACTCGACTGAACACTGCGTAAAATTGTTAAAATAAGTTGTTCTCTTACAAAAGAAAATCAATTTGAATAAGTTATTTGCCAGCACAAAGAACGAGACTTTTTAATAAACACAAACTTTGCGTTTCTTTTTTTATTTTCTTTAATATCCTGGGCACCGGCGATCGTATCCACTACACTTACCTTGTACAGCCGGAGCGAGTTTCTCAGACGTATTTTTATATTGTCTTCTCCTTAGTTACGGCAGTCTCCCACACTTGTTTAGTTATAACACTAATTCATTGAAACGTTTCTCTCTCGTCTTTGTAAGTGTTACTTAACTCTATCATTAAAACCGGGATCAGAACTATTTCCTAGTTGTTCTCAAACTAAAACTCAAGAATATTCACTTCCGTTTTTATTTCTAAACTCGAACAATGTATATAAACAAATCTGAAAAATTCGAAATTTTATTTTTTTAATTCATTTTTTGTGGTTCTATTGAGACTTCCAACCTATAACTGACCAAGAACTTTTTCTGAGGCTTTCCTCAAGGAGCTAAGTTGGACTTTATTCATAACGTTACTTTAACAACTTATCAAGCACATTACTAGGCTGTGTATTACACCTGCCTAAACAGTCACCTGTGAATAGTTTACTTACTTGGTGTATTCCATGTTTGGGCGTGTAATGGTAATTAAAGCATCAGATGCAAGACACAACAACTTTACAAAAGTGGGTTTGTGTAACGAATTTCGCAAAGTATTTCCTAATCTAAACTCACAGAAACCATTGAAATACGCCATCAAGTTCATGTTGAATTGTGATACTTATTTTCAGAATTATAGCAATCCACGTTTTCCTTCAAAATATTTTTTTCGAAACTGTTTTATAGTTGCTATGCTCATGACATAACAAAACTTGTTACGATTATTTGACCAACACAACAGAACAGTCAACTACCACTACGTGATTAGCTCGGTATCCTGGATACGGAAATTTGACGGGATCTAACCCGCGTAAGTACTTTGACAGCATTACTAAGGCAGCCTAGCAGAAGCCAGGTGTATTACGCAAAGTGAAACAATTCTTCTCGCCTGAACATATGTGTCTTCTTTATAATGCCCAGATTCACTTCTGTTTGGGGTACTATCCTCATTTTTGCCATGGATCCGCGCTGGTTACTTGACACTCATGATCGATTGCAGCGGTGAGCAGTCTGCATTATCACCTCTGCTACTGTGAATAGGTGTGGCACCTCCATGGCAACCAACCAACAACCTCCATGGCAGTTCTCTATTGCCTTTGTTATGCAGAGTGTTGTGATGAGTTCTTCTTATTGGTTCCACCATCTCTCTTCTTTTATACGAAAACGCGTGCTGGCCCTATCATCAGCTTCCTACCAGTTCAGGTTTTTCCCTTCCACTACGATCAAATGACGAAACGAGATGGTCTAGTGAGATGGATATCTCACTAGGCCACCATAGTGTGGGTCTCCTTGCATCGTCTACATTCGCAATGACTATGGTGATCACGACTCTTGAAATCTATTCATGCTTTCCAACAGGCAAAGTAGGGTCACTTTAGGAGTCATTTTAAAATAATTAAAAAAAATGGATGATGATATGGATGGCGGTATTTAACAGTAGTGATAAATAAATCATATTACATTCTAACTCATTAGATTGCAAACAGCACACAATGAGAGTGATCGTCGTTCACACACAATAAGTATCATAGATAATTAATTCTCTACGAGATATGATACGAAATGATTCCGTTAGAAAATCAAAGCGTCTTCAACTCCTTAAGTTATCAAGATAAGCAAACAGTTACCAAAAAGTTTTGAGCGGTAACTAAGGACCGAAAGCCGAAGCGTAAGACCTTCTCTTATTAGGTGAATCAGAGACCTTATGATGACTTGTACACGAAAATGCCTCGTCTGTCTTTACCCAATGTATGCTTAATAACGCCTGTTGTGTTAGGCTCTCTTGTCGATACAAGCACTAATAATAATATTTTTTTTTCTTACCACAATTACAATATACGTTAAATTTAGAAATATATAAATATGTTATCTTTTTTATGATATTGTGGAAGACTGGTACCTAAGCTGAGCTCGAGGCTTGTTTCAGGATACCTGGTCTCACCCCCCTGAGTATAGTTACATATATTTTACTCAAATGGGCCCTGTGAAATTCAATAATTACCACAATAATAATTATTTCGGTTCTTTGACACATAAAGCCATCTAGTTTCAAACCAAACAGAGCTCGCAACATGATATATATTCTTTTTTTTAATACATACATATTACACGTAAAAAACATCCAGACTCCGAAACAAAATTTGCAGATCATACAAACATCTGATCTGACCCGGGAATCGAACCCGAGACCTCAAACACAGCAGTCGCACTCGCTACCTACCAATTATGTCTAGTATTTATAAAGAACTGTTATGAACGTAGCTACAGTTTTAATGCATTCACTTTTCAATATGTCGATTATTTAATATCTCTTTTTGGAGAACTCGTCGAGAAAGTGAGAAAAAAGTTTGAATTGTCTAAACAAAACTTTACCACAATAAGAAAGTCATAATTCCCACACATAATAGCAGCAATCTGTTTTTTAAATATTTAGTAAAATAAATGTATGTCCATTGTAGTCCATCTAATCTAAGAAGAGTAAGAAGTGGATCAAAGAAATCATCCATTACAGTATCTGATTCTCGACATAACTTCCTTATATTTATAAATCCATTTTAGTTTTATTGATTTATGTATGTTTCGTACTTAAACTGTTTATATATTAAGTTTTAACAGTAAATCGTAGTATACACCAATGTTTGTGATTAAATAATACTACATATATACCTTTTAGATTAGATGGACTATAGAAACCTATTAAAAATCTGTGCTGATTAACAACTAAACAATTCGAAGATTCCAAAATATGAGCCTTACGATAAGAAAGGGCAACCAAACTCGGTTACACTTTTTTTTAAAATAATGAAGACTTTGAAATTATTTAAATTACTGACACATTTACTATATTTTTAAGACACCTCCAAAATCTGTTTGTGAACAACTTATTGTTTACTGATGACACGGCTTTCATTGCAGCGTCTCTTGAAGAACTGTAGAGGACGGTCTGCCAATTTTATAGAGATTGCAAACTTTTTTCGATGTGTATTAACGTAAACAATATCATGGCGAAGGGGATTGGACAAACAACAATAGTAGACGACACTCCATTGGAGTATATTGACAGTTTTTGCTACCTTGGTTCCATAGTGTCAAATAATATATCACTGATTGCTGAAATACGCATACACAATACATACACTACCGGTCAAAAGTCTTCGCCCACCCCATACTTCATTCATTAAACTTCAAAATAATACACTTTTAGGAAATTTTTCTTTCATGTTGTCAAGCGAAGGTGTAAACGATGTTATACAAGCCAAAAATAATAGTGCCCCTTAATTGTTTACTTCATACGAGCGCATGTTTATATTTTGTCGGTGAGTGCGTCAAGTTACAACTTGCGAGTACCCGCTGATTCGTTTATTATTCTTTAACTGTGAATTATTTCTTCGGCGTTTATAATTGCAGTTTAGTCCCAGTTAGCCTTGTGAGACGCAATAACGTACTGTGATTTATACTTTTTGTACCAAGACATCTTTTTGTGAAGTTCGAATAAGAATTGCTATCGTTTTCGCAAATTCAGACCTTTAAGTTTTAAAATGGGTAAAACCAAGGAACTATCAGTTGAAACTCGTGCTTTAATTACAAGTCTTCATAATCTAGGTAAAAGTAACCATGCCATTGCCGCCGAACTAAAAATACCTCGACGTACCATGGACTACAACGTGAAAAAATATGAATCCACTGGGAGCTTTGGCGATAGAAAACGTTCAGGGCGGCCTCGAAAAACCACAATAGCTGAAGATCAACGTATTATATTGATCAGTAAACGTGATCGACGACTCACGGGTCCAGAGATAGCAGCTCAGATCAATGTGTCTAGGGATCAGCCTTTGAGTACTTCTACAGTGAAAAGGAGATTAAGAGAAGCTGGCCTTTTTGGAAGGGTGGCGGTGAAGAAACCTCTTTTAAGACGTCAAAATAAAGTTAAGAGGTTGCAGTGGGTTAAAGAATATAAAAATTGGACGCCTGAACAGTGGGAGAGAGTATTATGGAGTGATGAGTCAAAGTTTGAGGTTTTTGGGTCTAAGAGAAGAGTCTTTGTGCGCAGGTCAAAGGAAGAACGGATGTTAGATCCATGTGTAATCCCAACTGTAAAACATGGCGGAGGCTCGGTGATGGTTTGGGGATGTTTTGGAGGGCGGGCGACTGGAGATCTGGTAAAAATTGAAGGGATTTTGAAGAAAGAAGGCTATAAAAAAATATTAAAGGAAAATGTAGTACGTTCTGGTCAACGCCTGATTGGAAGAAAATTTGTCTTCCAGCATGACAACGATCCCAAGCATTCCTCGAAGCTGTGCAAAGAGTATTTGAAAGAATTGGAAAGGAAGAATGTACTGGAAGTAATGATTTAGCCGTCACAGTCGCCCGACCTCAACCCGATTGAGTTGTTGTGGGACAAATTGGACAGGAAGTCAGAAAGCAGTGTCCTACTTCCACTTCACATCTTTGGAATATTCTGCAAAACGAATGGAACCAAATAGACGACGATTATTTGTCCAAATTGTCACAGAGAATGCCAAGATTGTGCGCCGAAATAATTAAATCAAAAGGGGGTTACATTGATGAAACAAAAATTTAAATATATAACAATTGCAGACTGGTTTTATTATTACTATATTCTTATCTATATATGTTCTATAAAATAAAAATATCAAAATCGATTGTATTGTTTTTATTTGTTGTGTATCACGCAAATTGTAGGGAGGGCGAAGACTTTTGACCGGTAGTGTACATCGGTAAGTCCTCTATGATGTTTGAAAGGTTCAGTGGTAGAGTATAGTGCAACAAACATCTCATTATTAAAACTTAGATGATTGTGTACCAGTCATGCATTTTTTCTATTCTCATGTACGGTACTGAGTCCTGGACATTATATGACACACAGGGACGAAGATAAAACAGCTACCATGTACGTTGTTTTCGAAGCATTTTAGCTATTTCATTGGGCACAAGCAAAAAAGAATATTATAACCAATTCAAATCTATGGTGACGGCTTCTCTCTACCGTGAAAAAGTAGCATATTTCGATTAAAACCTAAAGGACTATGGCAAAATTTAAAAACTACCTTACTGCCGAACAAACGTGCCAACGATCTTCCTTCTTAATTCTCTGACTCAGATTTAATTAATCGTCACTTTCTTAATATAGGTAACGTATCAACAATAACGTACTTTGAATCTCATCGTAATGGACATGGTGTTTTCACTATTTCAGTTGTTGGCCAGGAAGTAGTTTCTAAGTGTCTCTTGGCTCATAAATCGAATACGAAAGGTTGTGATAGTAACACATTAGAGATGATTAAGCTATCTCTTCCATACACAGTACCTGCTATCACACATTTGGTAAAGGGTCCGGAGGTAGGGGTGGTTGTTCTACGGATCCGCTCAAAGAACACCGCCTCTGAGCTGGACGGGATACCTACCCGAGTGCTGACCTGTGCTCTCGAACACATGTCGGACAGCCTCAGGGAGGTCCTGGGCGCTAGCTTGGCATCCGGACGCTTCCCTGAGTGCTGGAAGAGCGGAAAGCTGGTCCTATTAAAGAAACCGGGACGGTCTGCCGATTCGGTAGCGACCTATAGGCCTATCGTGTTGCTGGACAAGGCAGGTAAACTACTTGAGAGGATACTCTCTGCTCGCATCGTGCTGCACCTCTGCAACGTGGGTCCCGATCTGTCGGACACCCAATTTGGGTTTTGAGCGGGGCATTCGACAGTCGATGCACCTAAGGTCCGTTACCGAAGAGGCGGTGAGCTGTGGCGGCGTGCTGTTGGCGGTGTCGTTGGACATTGCCAACGCATTTAATAGTCTGCCATTTAGCTGCATCAGGGAAGCACTCCACCACCAAGGGGTGCCAGAGTAAGCAGCTTGCGGCAGCAATCTACAGAAGCGTACCGTCATGAACGAGGACCGAGATGGTGTCCTGAGGTGGCGGCTCATGTCGTGCGGTGTTCCACAGGGGTCTGTCCTCGGACCACTCCTGTGGAATATGAGATACGACTGGGCCCTTCTAGATCGTCTTGCCCCTGGGCTGAGCGTAATTTACGCCGATGACGCATTGGTCACAGCTCGGGGAATAACTTTCAAGAGGCGGTGCGCCTGACCACCACGGGTGTCTCTCTGATGGTCAGGCGTATTGAGGTGCTGGGTTTGGGGGTGGCCCTGGACAAGACGGAGGCCCTTTGGTTCCATTGGTCCCGTTGTGGTCCACCCTGCGGCGCCTCCATCATAGTCAATTCGGTCCTCGTACTGGTACAAGTCCAGATAAAGTATCTGGACCTGATCCTCAATGGCAGGTGGCTCTTCGACGACCACTTCCGACAGCTTACTCCAGCGTAGCGACGAGACGACTATACACGGGGGTTGTTCGGTTAATGGCCCTGTATAGTGCACCGGTGTGGGCGGCGGCTCGGACCACCCAGTATAGGGCTCGCCGACAGAGGTGGCGTGCGCCTTGGCCGAAACTCCCCCGTGGGATTTGGAGGCGGAAGTGCTCGCCGAAGTTTATCGGCGAACGGCACGCTTCTGGGCAGGAAGCGGCATACGGACCCCGCCCGAAGAGATGCGCGAGTGGCGTGAGGCCGCCGTGGAGGCTCTTCAGCCGATCATCGCCGAGTGGGCAGGGCGACAGCACGGGACCCTTTCCTTCCGACTGACGCAGATTCTTTCCGGGCACGGATACTTCAGGAAGTATCTGCACTCGCTCGCCAGGAGGGAATTGAGTCCCGCCTGTCACCACTGCGACTGCAGTAAGGACTCAGCTCAGAACACGCTAGCGGTTTGTTCCGCCTGGGCAGTGCAGCGTGGGTTCCTCAATGCAGTTATTGGAGGAGATCTCTCGCTACCGGCCGTTATTTATACGCTTCATGGTCGGTAGCAACAGTTGTTTTACCGCGGTCACAACCTTCTGCGAAGATGTAATGGCGCAGAAGGAGGCGGCGGAGAAGGCCTGGGAGGACTACCTCCACTTGGATCCAATTCACCGCCGGCGAACCGGGCGGCGGGGGGCGCGCATACTAGCACCTCATGCCGCCTTGAGTGTGGCTGCGGGTGGACGGGATTGGTTTAGCCCTAGATCCGCTATAGTGGCCAGTCGCGAGGAGGCGACGTACGCGTGTGCCATACGTCACCTAAATAGAGAGTTTATCCGCAGATGGTGCCCGCGGTGGCAGGCAGGCGCTAGGAGGGATCTGGATGTCGTAATAACAGCTGTTCCCGGATCCCTCCTATGTCAGGCGCAGAGTAGTACACCGTGTGGTTTTAGTCGGTCCGATTCCGGCACACCACCCCGCCGTGAACCTCGGTGGGGTGACGGCCCGAAGGGGTTTCCACACGTTAAAAAAAAGGCCCATGAATGAATGAATACTAGGTGTTTAATGTAACATTTGTATTGACGAGTCGTTTGTAAAAGGTGAAAAATAGAATTGAATTTTGTATTATCACAGCAAAACTTTTTATTACGATTAAAACATAGGTCAGCACTCGAAACGGTAGGCATTATTTCAGTATTTATTAAAAGTATTGTATCAATGTTTATGTACCGCCTCAGTACCCGGGTATAAATAATTGGCACGATCAATATATTATATTTAAAATCGATATCTGTGATGGACGGCGTTGGCGGAGAGCCAGCGAGCTCGCACTCGACCACCAGCTATAGTGGTGATCACCGTTAACAAATATTCAGACTTTTCACAACATCGATGCCAAATACAATATTATATTATGTAATTATAAATATTTGACTAGTTCAATTTTGATGTGCGTATTCTAGTGCACGTTGGTGTACTTTGGCTAACACATTTGTACATTAATCTGTATTCACTTACACAAAGTAATGATGATGTGATTACCAAAAGCGTTGCGCGAGATAAAGACGAGTTTTCCGATTAATTACAAGACAGTATTTCCTCTTGTTTTCATTCTTTCTTCACCGTCGTGTCTTGTGTGTGCTCTTAAAAGGTGAAATGTCTTAAAGCAAAGACTTAGGAAAGTCATGAAATTTGTATCTTACTCTCCTATAATTGTAAAAGTAACAGATATGTTATTTGTACCGCCATTAACATTCAACATGATATATGTGCATATGACTATTGTTGTCTAAGTTGTAGATCAACCCATGCATACTAAATAATTAACAAAGTGAATATGTATGGATATATATATAGAATTGATCTTCATCAGTTGCACATCAGAAAAACACGTTGGACCTATTATATTTTCTGTACTTTTTCATTTTTTCAAATGTTACAATAAATTGTAAAGATTTCCTTTGCGGTTTTGAATTGCGAGAAGCTAAATCTAACCATTATTTGGTGTTGCTACCAAATATTATCGATATACTCTGGGTGGAAGCCCCTTTCTCCTGCAGCATCACATAGATTTTCACTGCTTAAAACATCAACATAATTTGGGTTTATTCAAAATGTAAGTATGATCATTTGCTTTATCGCTTTCCTCCTTTTCCTAAAGCATATTGACAAGTACTTCATTATTATACTAGCAAACGGCACCGCAATTTTTAAAAACAAGTTGAGTACTTTCCTATTTATGATATTAGTTTATATCGGTTTAGAAATATATATTTTAAACATAATAACAAATAAAAATATTTCTTTGTCCACTTCTTCCTTGTCATGCGTAGAAACAAAAAAATTCTTACGAAATTACATGTGACAGGATAATTTGTATTTTTCTACTCCCGCAACTTTTATGTTAGACCCTGCGCTTTATTAATAGTCAATCCAAATGTTATTTTTACGGGTAATTGTAGCCGTTTGAATTAGAAAGGTAATTCTAAGGATATCAGGGGAATCCTTGCTATAAAAACAGTTTCACCAGTTTTATTGTCAGTACATATCAGTGTAGGAAAGTATATTGACATGCATGAAATACCTAAAACCTCTTAACTGGTGAAACATTAGTAGAATACCTTCATGAAAGGCACGCTTGGCCTAGTGGTTTAAGCGGTCACTATACCGCTCTCTATTACGCTAAGTGTTGTGGGTTCAAATCTCATACGGGGCAATATTTTGTGTGATCCACAACTTGTTTTCTTATGTCATTACTAAGAACATGTTTCAACTCATGGTTCGTAGCAAAGCATGAACCATGAAGCAAGAACGATTTTTCCCAGGCATTCCCATGCAGGTTATCGTCCGAGATGGTTTTAACGCTCATCGCCACCGCCTTCGCCTCGCCCCTTCGCGACTACGCGGGTTTAAATTAAGCCTTAGGGATAGGGCAGATGAGACAACGTTTGTTCCGCCTGGGCGGCGCAGCGTGGGGTCCTCACTGCAGTTATTGGAGGAGATCTCTCGCTACCGGCCGTCATACGCTCCATGGCCGGTAGCGACAGTTGTTTTACCGCGGTCGCAGCGCCTCATGCCGCCTTGAGTGTGGCCGCGGGTGGACGGGACGGGTTTTCCCCTCCATCCGCTATAGTGGCCAGCCGCGAGGAGGTGACGTGCGCGTGTGCCGTACGTCGCCTATATAGAGAGTTTATCCGCAGATGGTGCCCGCTTTGGCGGGCAGGCGCTAGGAGGGATCTGGATGTCGTAATAGCAGCGGTTCCCGGATCCCTCCTATCTCAGGCGCAGAGTGGCACACCGTGTGGTTTTAGTCGGTCCGATTCCGACACACCACCCCGCCGTAAACCCCGGTGGGGTGACGGCCCGAGGGGGTTTCCACACGTTAAAAAAAAAAAAAAAAAAAAGATGAGACAACGTGAAGTTGGTTTTGCAGCGATTCATTTCTGTCACTAAATTTGTAGTACAACATTTGACTTTTACTGTAATTTTTGTTACCTGTGCAGTTTCATTTATACTTATGATTAAAAACTATACGCAAAGAAATATTAGTATTGGAAAATAAATGAAATTAAATGTTATGCTAAACCAGGTTATGAGTGATATTGATAATGATATTTTGAATTCGGATCATTATAAGTTTCGATAGCTAGTGTTAAAACAATTTTTATAAAGAGTGATCAGACTGAAGTAAAATTGTGTTAGAAACATTTTCGGACATCCGATAGGACTTAAAAGATTATATGAAAAAATGTATACCCATTTGCAACGTTAGCAGCTGCTTCCTGTGCTGTAAGTAGAATGTTTGTTGGTTCTAGAATAGTAGAGCCACGCTGATCTCAGTACGAACGGGCCGGCTCGACCGGGGTGGTACTATCCTCGCACAGAAGATCAAACTATAGCGACAGCATTCGCGCAGTCGTCTTTCGTGGGTGAGTGCGAGACCGGAGGCCTAATGATGTAGGGGTGACAGTTGTCGTAGCATGTGTGTGAGCAGAGGAGCTCGTGGGGTCACTGTGGAGGTACCGTGGATCGAACCGTCGGCCAGGGAGACCCGTAGAAACATTTGTGCCGCTGGCCACCCGCGGCATAGAGAGGAGCCCAACCGTGGCTAACCACCCTGGGAGGCTGTCCCGTCCGGCCGCGCATAGTCTGCGGAGTATCTCGTCGTGCTGCTTGATGACCGGATGGTGGGGCCCGGCGACCACTTCCGGGAGGGTACAGGGCCCTTCCGTCCGAAGGTTCGGTCACTCTCTTGCTTCATCGTAATGTCAAACCACAGTATTCCGAATCTGCCGCGACGACTGTCATGCCTTTTTTAAGTCCCCGTTTCCCCTTTCCTAATATACAATCATGGCCGCGCAAAGAAAAACAAATACAGGTACAACAGCGGCACTCTCCTCCTCTCCTACCAACTCGCTTCGTGAGGTGGAGTTCACAAATATCCGTGGACTCTATGCAAACCTCAGCGCCGTCCATCAGCACCTTGAGACTGTACGGCCGGCCATGCTATTCTTGCGATACGATGGATCCGCGCAGTATTTGCTGGACGCTTTGGATCGGTTACAGCTGCGAGCAGTCCGGATTATCGATAACCCGAAAGTCACTGAATCCCTTGAGTCTCTGCAGTTACGAAGAGATGTCGCCTCTATGGCAGTCCTCTATCACCTTTATCATGGAGAGTATTCTGACGAACTCTTCCAATTGATCCCATACTCTCCGTTCCTCTACAGGACAACTCGTGCTGGCCTTAAAAGTCACCGTTTCAGAATGGTAGACATACGCTCCCAAACTAAACGGTTCGGCTCTTCCTTCCTTTGCAAATCAGTTGAAGCCTGGAATTCATTACCAGCGCACGTGTTTCCTTCCCACTACGATCCCGGGTCCTTTAAGCGGGGCGTGAAAAAGCATCTCATTAGGCCGCCATAGCGTGGGTCATCATACTGCACTGTCTTCATTCGCAGTAAGTATGGCGACCACCGCTCTTGGATTCTATTCATGCTTTCCATCAGGCAGAGTAGAGTCACTGTGGTAGGTTACTATAAAAAAAAAAGTAAAGAATAAGACTCTTCCTCATCCTCGTTTAGTTATCTTAAAGTCTCTGTTCACTTTGTTACAAGTATTGTACAAATTATTAAATCTTGTGTTTAAAATTACTTATTATCAACTTATGAATAACTAACTGACCCATGCAACCACTTCTGTATTTCCCGATGTTATACAGTGTGAACTAATTTGTTTGCCATATCAAAAGATATATTGAGCCAACTTTAACAGACAAACATATGCTGAGAATAATTCTTTCGTACATTATTTTTGTAAAACATTAACCGTTCATGCAGCACACGCAATCGAAGCTTAGAAAAGGCATGATTTTCCTCCGTTTTTGCAACATATTGTATTGATACTCTGCTCCTGTTAGTCACAGCGTGATGATAAGCCTCACCTTGCTCTATAAGTGAGCTATCTAATACTATAATAATTTTTCTCTTTATAATCATGACAGCACCAACAACAAAGCATATAAATGCAACAGTGGCACTCTCCTCTCTAGTATGAACCTCTTTATTACATATAAGGTTTTATCCGACAGTTTGAGGTCGTGATCTCTTAATCTATTTATCCAGAAACAGCTTTTATTAACCCCTCTAAACATTGCAATAATCGCAATAATCCCGTCCATTGCCACTGATTTAAAATTTTGGCAGAAATCCAAACAGCACCAACAATGAATGAAAGCACGATCACGGCAAGCAATCAAAGGCTGAGTAACAGTTCTTATCACTTTTTTAAATGTTTCATTATTCATAAAAATCATCCACTTATTTTGATATTATCCAATCAAAAACCTACACCATTTTAAGTTCATTGAAATGACGATTTTAAATAGTCTTTCATCATTATGTTGCGAGCGGTCAGAATGAAAGTAAGTACTCGGTATTTTTTTCCTAATATTATAGGAGCTAGCAACGTTTTCGAGAAAGAATTTTAGGTCTGCTGATTTTGTGATATGTCGTCCTTCTAGCACTTTCGGTTAGAGTCTGGGCTATCTGGCTGGCGGTAGCGGTTGCGTTCATTAGTGCGCATCCTACCTGTCCAGGTAATAATCCTGGATTTTAAAAACATTTTAGAAGGCGTAATTTTTAATTTTTTGTTTTTAAATAAGTCTACCTGACATACTTTTTTTATTGCTAGACATTTTTGACATTGCTAACTATGTGCCATACGTAATTTTTTAATTTTTTTATATAAAAATTTCAAAGTATTTTATAATATCTGTAATTTTAATATTATGTTATTTAAGTATAAGAAAACTTAAAATAAATTTGCCAGACATTAATTCGATTGTTAAGTCTTGAATTAAAATTAAAAAGTTATGAAAAGTATTGCAGTATAGCTAGTAGTCCGAGAGAGACAGTTTTAAAATAAGTCGGGAATGATACAGAGAACCATTACGAAAGTAAATTACTTTTCACTGTGTATATAATAAAAAATAATAATAATATGTATCTAGGTTTTTCACAGTCCTTGGGAATATCAGAATCTGGCGCGAAACAAATGTTACAGGAACGCTTCTTTGGCCGCCTAGAAAAAGTACTTAAGAGTCTTTTATCGGGACCTACACGGGCCTGATATAGACTTTAAAGCGTCGTCGTCTTGGCTACGGTATGGTGATCTCTTCGGAGAAATCGCAGGTTGACATCTGTCGGGCGTGCCACCGTCCTGGAGAATCTATTAGGCATATTATTTCTGGTTGTTCTCGTCTTGCTAACGGTGAGTATTTGCACAGGTACAACCAAGTAGCCAGGATCATACACTAACAACTTATCAATTTTGAAGTACCTTACTACAGGTATGTGCCCGACCCAGTTCTCGAGAACGGTCGTGCTACGTTATATTGGGATCGATCTATTATCACAGATAGGACTATTGTTGCCAATAAGCCTGATATTGTGGTGATAGATCGATTAGAGCGCCGCGCAATGCTTGTCGATATCGCCGTTCCTCATGACGAGAATCTCGTGAAAGTTGAAAAAGAAAAACAATTGAAATATTTGGATCTGTCTCACGAGATTGCCGACGTGTGAAATGTGGATTCGGTGATTATTGTTCCGATAATCATATCTGTTCATGGATTGATAGCGAAGAGCCTCGACCAACACCTTAAGAGGATCACGTTAGAAGGTTGGATCAAGGGTCTGATGCAGAAGGCAGTCCTCCTTGACACGGCCCGTATTGTGAGGAGGTTCCTGTCTTTGGAGCCTTAACCACCGGTGTCTTGGTCCCTGTACCCGATGTCGGAGGTCTACTTCTATTTGTTATATTTTTAAATGTGTATTTTTTATTTTTTATATATTTAAAAATGTAATAAATATGTGTATATAATGAAATAAAGAAAATAATAATAATAAGCATTCTAGTCAGAGCAAGTTTCAAAAAAGTTTAAGTATAAAAAGGAATATAAAATCAGATTAAAATTTAAAAAACAACACTTTTTATTTAAATTGTTCTGATTACTAAATGTAAATTATAAATAATTAATATTAAGTTTTCAAGTTGTTTCAGCATTTTATATGAAAAGTATTATGTTATCGTTATGTGCTTTACAAAAAAACACATTTTATTTTATCACTGGCCATTGTAATCAAATTAAAAAATAAACATTAAAATCAAAACAAAAACAAACATGTGACATTAGACTGACGCTATCTTGCAAACTTGCCTGTCGCGCCACTGTCGTTGTCTATCTCTCTCGCGCCTTCAGCTGTCTCTCTCGGACTACAAGCATCATACTGCAATACTTCATGACTTTTTAATTTTAATTCAAGACTTAACAATCGAATTAATGTCTGGCAAATTTATTTTAAGTTTTCTTATATTTAAATAACATAATATTAAAATTACAGACATTATAAAATACTTTGAAATTTTTATAAAAAAAATAAAAAAAATCACGTATGGCACATAGTTAGCAATGTCAAAAATGTCTGGCAATAAAAAAAGTATGTCAGGTAGACTTATTTAAAAACAAAAAATTAAAAATTACGCCTTCTAAAATGTTTTTAAAATCCAGGATTATTACCTGGACAGGTAGGATGCGCACTAATGAACGCAACCGCTACCGCCAGCCAGATAGCCCAGACTCTAACCGAAAGTGCTAGAAGGACGACATATCACAAAATCAGCTGACCTAAAATTCTTACTTTTCAAACGTTGCTAGCTCCCGTACCATAATTGTCATCTTTGTATGTATGTACATATCTCAAAGTGCCCAATCCTGCACTTCTCACAGCACACATCATCACATCATCAACAGCCTTTAATGGTCCGCTGTTGAACATAGGCCTCTCCTTAATAAGTTTTCTCTTTCTTTGCATGATGTTGTTTTGTGTATTTTCCTCCCTTGGTCACAACACAGAAATTTCATACCCATCATTTCAACATTCAACATTGGAACCATTTGTGCTGCTGGCAACATTAAGTAACGTTATTACTACGTGTTACAGGATTACAAGTAATGCATCAAGGATTCTTAAACCGCTAATAAGACGATAATTCGTCAGAGTTTTACTATATTAATAACAACCTTACCTTCCGTTTTTGTGAGCAAAAACGTAAGCTTGCTGTACTGAAACCAAGAAGCAGTAATTTTTTTTGAATTAGAACTATTTCGGCGAACATTTTATTGATTGCGTCTCTGACTCTCTCTGATTTGAAGTACATTTAGCTGCTTAGCGTACGTTAACAAGTCGGTGTTCAACGTTAACTGGATTGTCGATTCTCTTCTCAATATCTTAAAACTAAGTAAAGGCTAATGACTGCGTCAGAAATCATCGGCGTTGGTTTTACAAACTCTAACACAGAAGATTGTCACATTGCATCACTTGATGTTTCACCAGAGTAACAACCATCATGCAACGTTTTTATTTACATTCTTAAAGTTTAAAATATTTACAATGAATAACGTTAACAAGATAAGGCCTTAACTCAATCGCAGACCATTTGAGTGGATGATCCTGACGACCATCTTCGCCAATTGCATAGCGCTTGCCGTCTACACGCCCTACCCCGCCAGTGACTCCAACTACACTAACTGGGTTCTTGTGAGTATAACTTCAGGGATATAGACATAAGAACTTTAGCAAACATTTATATCTAGTAGTATATAAAGTTAGTATATAAAGTAAACGGCAATTTGATAAAATAGAATAAGGAATTGACTAGGTGATTTTTGGTAAGATGTGTGCCCAGGTTGTGAAAGCTGCTCTCATTTTTTTTAGGAAAAAATCGAGTACGTGTTTCTGGTGATATTCACGGGCGAGTGTGTGATGAAGATCATCGCATACGGGTTCGTGATACACTCGGGCTCCTACCTGCGCAACGGTTGGAACTTGCTCGACTTTACCATCGTTGTCATTGGGTAACTACTGTGTGCAGAGTATTGTTTTGAATCATACTAATTAGTATGGTGACGGATTCTGAATACTGAGTATCACCGTCGTATTTATCGTGTGAGTATCGTAAGAAGCGACTAAAAAAGGAAACCACTGCAAAGAGAAGAAAAATTTGACACGAACGCTTAACCAACCAACAGTTAATCAAGTGGACTCAATTCTCTTGTCTAAGAAGAGGCCGATGTCCAGTAGTGGTTAGAGGTTGTTTATAAAATATTTTTTTATTATGAAGTAGATTTTATATAGGTATTGAAAGGCGACCAACACTTGGATAGGCGTCTAATTTGTCTGTCAATTTGCATGATGATAATATAAAAGTAGCAATAAATTGTGTTGTCTATATCAGTTTATAAGTAGCTGTTACTCTATGAAGTTGTGTACGTTCCAGAATGGTGAGCACAGTATTGTCGAGTATATTCAAGGATGCGTTCGATGTAAAAGCGCTGCGGGCGTTCAGGGTGCTCCGGCCCTTGCGACTCGTCTCCGGCGTGCCTAGTGAGTTGGAACATTTGAACTTCACACACTTCAACTCGTATAATCACTCTAAGTTGAAATACCTTTACGATAAAACGATTTATGATACTGATACTACTACTACTGACTGATACTTCACGACCTATATGGCCATTGAACGTTATGTGAGGGCATCGCGTAGTGTTAAAATTTATATGACTATCATAACTTACCTTTCCTGGTATCAGTCGGTAGTGAAGTGTTTTTTTATTTCAATTAAAGGACAAACAAGCAGACAAATCAAATATTGCTTTAACTTTTTGCTGCTGCTCAACTTTAACGTTTACAGCCTATGTTTAAAAGTTATATTTGCTCACCTCCAGTTTCACATCATCAAATTTCACAAGACATTATCAGTAGAACAATTTGAATTTTAATTTATACTAATTTAAACCAAACGTGTTCCAGGTCTCCAGATAGTGCTAAACTCGATCCTTAAGGCGATGGTGCCGCTGCTTCATATCGCATTGTTGGTCATATTTGTCATCATCATCTACGCAATCATTGGGTTAGAGCTTTTCTCCGGGAAAATGCACAAGAGCTGTTTTAATAAGTTCACAGGTTAGAGAAAACAATCCTATTATAATGTGTCGTATACATTGAAAGTAAATTAGATATGAATTATAGGCATAAGTGCTTATAGTGTATCTGCAATAACTGATTATTTCTGGTGTATTGATGCCGAATACAGTGTAAGTCACTTTGGAACATCACTACATATTACGCGTAATATTAGTAAAATATTTACATGCCATTTAAAGTTTAATATCAGTTTTTAAAGTACACCAAATAGAACGCGGCCATTTTTTTCTTAATATATTAATTAGCTTATATACAAATAATGATAATGTAATTTTGGTCTAGAATTTGTGTTGCTGTACTAAATGGGCTTTTAACTAAAGTTTCAGCAAGATTAGTAATGGTATCATATATTCACAGACGAGATCATGGACTCCCCTCACCCGTGCGACCTAGACAACGGGTTCAACTGCTCGATGATCAGCGACGACATGGAGTGCCGCGAGGGATGGATCGGACCCAATTTCGGCATCACCAATTTCGACAATTTCGGGCTCTCCATGCTTACTGTATTCCAATGCATCACCCTCGAAGGCTGGACTGATGTTATGTATAATGTTAGTATACTCACATTGTGGTTTGCATCCGACTTATACCTTGTAATGACTGTATACTCGTAGTGTGTAAAATAACATCCTGAATTCGTAATCGTGTACGTTTAGGAGTGGCTCAAAAAGTGTGCTAACAACACATGTGTTTCAGATACAAGACGCGATGGGCAACAGTTGGGAGTGGATCTACTTTGTCTCCATGGTCATCCTCGGTGCTTTTTTTGTCATGAATCTCATTCTCGGTGTGTTGTCTGGGTGAGTTGTACATTCTACTTGTCAAAAGAATTCAATTAGATTGTTGTATCAAGAACTTACATTTTAGAACTTAAAATAATTGAATAATTAATAATAATTAATTACAATTTATTTTACAAATTTTTATTTATCTGCAAAAATCTTCCTCCCCCCTTCCCCCGCCCAGAGTCAACATGTTTATCCAATTCTCATTTAAACATCACAGGCCTGTTAGCCTAGCGGTTAGCGATACTCATTACTGAGCCAGAGACGACCCCTAGTCTATGACCCCTAGATTTTCACATAAAGCACATAGAGTTTTAATTTTTTCAGCTGTCCACCTTCTCTGTTAGTAATTAGCTGTAGTAAAAATTTATTTGAAAACCTGTTCTAGAGAGTTCTCCAAAGAAAGAGAAAAGGCAAAGAACAGGGGTGACTTTCAGAAGTTGCGTGAAAAGCAGCAGTTAGAAGAAGATCTAAAGGGCTACTTAGACTGGATCACGCAGGCGGAGTACTTGGAACCACTCGCTGACCAGCACGACGTTGTGGATCAAAAAAGAGATTATGGTACTAGTACTAGAAATGTTATTATTGTATAGTTTATTAAAGTCTGTTCTATACAAATTTAAAATCACTGGTATCAATCAATCAAGTGTAATAATAAGGATTTAAAAAGAAGCGAGTTATCGGCACCTAACATAATTATAATTGCAAGTTACCGCTCCAATTGTATGTTTGTCTTAACATCCGTTATCATACTTACATATGTACCATTGAAAGCTAAACAGATTAAAACTTGTGCATTACGTTTCCAGGTCCTATACCGAATGAGCACGACTCAACAGACCATCTGGGCATCGAACCTTTAGAACAGCAGAAGGTCTCCGTCGGTAAACTGTGGAAAAAAGATTTCGACAAGGTGATAATCATTTTCTGACAACGTCTGAATGCCATTCGATATTGTCTAACTCGCAGTAAAGACGAGGTGTTTCACGAGGGATTCATTGATAGGCAGAAAATAATAATTGCAGCTATGTTTTCAAGGATCTATCTGTTTCAATTTTCGTAGAAGAAAAATAAAGTATTTAGATTTGGCCCACAAAGTTGTCGGCACGAGGAATGTGGATTAATTCGGCAAAAGGAAAACCAATTTTGGGTATTTGAACTACTGCACTGATAGATATATATTTAATGTAATACTCATAATTATGGTAACGATTTATTAAAACACAGCAGTCCTCTCCTCCGCCAGGTGAACCGTCGAATGAAACGCGCGTGCAGGAAAGCTGTGAAGTCGCAGACGTTCTACTGGCTCATCATCGTGTTGGTCTTCCTCAACACTGTGGTGCTCGCCAGTGAACATTACCAGTAAGTGACACACTCTTAGGAGTATAAAAATAGTCTATCAAATATTATACATGTTTGTTTTGAAGAGCCCTCCACGGTGACTTCTCTGCCTGATAAAAAGCATGAATTGTGTCCAAGAGTTGTGTTCAGCATAGTCATTACAAATGTCAACAATGCAGTGTTACTGTGTTACTACAATTTGAGTATTTCTTTTCGTATGGGGAGCATCCCCGATGAGAGAGAGCGAGAGAGAGAGACAGAGAGAGAGAGAGAGAGAGAGAAAAAGAGAAAAAGAGTGCTGTGAAAGGTGATCACCATCATCTCACCGACTCAGTGAAGAGCAACAAAAGAATTACTTAATATCGGTTTTCTGTGAGCGCGTTTTGTCTCACCAAGATCCGCGATATAATTTTGACTGCACGGATGACATAACGGTTTAAGCGATCACCTCGTCGTTTTTTACTGCGTTGAGTGTTGAAGATTCAAACTCCGCATGGGAAAAAACGTTGTGTGGTCCACTAGTTGCTGTTCTGAGTTCTGTTCTGTTCTGTTCATATTTATGTATTTATTTGTGCCTTGCGGTGTGCAGGCACAAATAAATGTTTAACATATAATTAATGTTTTTAATTTTTAATGGTTATTTATGTAGTTTTAATAGGTTTACATCGTTTATTTCAGACAGCCGGAATGGTTAGACTTGTTTCAGGAGTATGGCAATGCATTCTTCGTGGCACTGTTTACGCTGGAGATGTTGGTCAAGATGTACAGCTTAGGTTTACAAGTGAGTTGTGTAGTTTATCTTACTTACAATTTACTGGGGAACTGCAAAATCTGTTATACATACTCATATATTAACATTGTGTTATTTATCGACAGCGATAGGTATATTGAGATGAGATGAAAATAATCTGATGTTCTATTTCGATTATTATAATAACCGATATACGAAACATATTATACAGGGTGTATAACAGTATTATACAGGGTGGGCCACGAATTAATAAACATTTGAAAAAATCGTAAGTAATATATTATGAAAACGTTTATTTACGAGAAAGTTAATTAATTAGAATTCATTTTTCAAAAATTAGATCCTTTAAATGATCACCATTTCGATGTTTGCTCTCTTTTAAGTGAGCATCAAAATTTTCGAATACTCGTCGGCAAAGAGACCACGAGATCGCCGATATCTCTTCGCTGATTTTTATTTTAGTCTTTTAGTTCTCTTCGGTTCGAGAAATCATTGGGACTTCAGTTTGCTTCACATTTAGCGTAGATCCCGTCTCTTCGAACTTCTTCACCCACTTCTTTACCAAAGGAGCACTCGGGCCATGCCTTAACTCGTGTAAATCCTATTCAACGCGAATAAGTAATAAGCGAACTGTTGTTTACATAAAATTGTTTCACATCGTAAGCGCGCTGCGCCCCGTGAAGTGATTCATTGCAACAAAGTTTCTAATAAATGAACTAGCGATAAGATCCCTCCCCGCGTCCCACGTGGCATTAGTTTGCGCGGAATATTAGATTCAAATATTATCGAATTTTTGGCCCACCCTGTACATATAACACCCATCCGAAGATTCTTCCTTTGACTAACGTTTTACAATAATTGTTAGACGAATTGAAATGAAGTTAGACAAATAGGTTATGTGATGTAAACTAAGTGTCACTGGCACTTGCAGGGTTACTTTGTGTCGCTGTTCAATCGATTCGACTGCTTTGTGGTGATCGGTTCCATCAGTGAGATGGTACTCACCAAGACAGAAGTGATGCCTCCCCTTGGAATCTCCGTGTTACGCTGCGTCAGATTGCTTAGGGTCTTCAAGGTCACTAAGTACGTATATTTATAAGAAGAATTATATTTAATATTTCACTGATGTATCTTAAGCTAACCGAACCTGTAATGGGTGGTATTTAATTTTTTAGTTCCCTATCAAGAAATATGCTTATGGAGTTGTATTGTAAAACTCAACGTAGGGTTGAACATATAGAATAGTAGAATGAGCTCGTGAAGTGTCAGTTGTTTCGGGGAAAACTAAACTAAAATAATGTGAAATGTGAATAAAATAAATATGTTGGTAGATACTGGCGCTCCTTGTCCAACTTGGTGGCGTCTCTTCTGAACTCGATCCAGTCGATAGCGTCGCTTTTGCTGTTGCTATTTCTGTTCATCATGATCTTTGCCCTGCTCGGCATGCAAGTTTTTGGAGGAAAATTCAACTATGACCCTGTGGAAGAGAAGGATCGCCACAACTTTGACTGTTTCTGGCAGGCATTACTTACAGTCTTTCAGGTAACTGCAGGAACTAACTTATTTTCAAATGTAAATCTATTTGCGGAAACTGTAAGCATTAGGCATATTTTATTGGGTTTTAAATTAAATAATAAGCCGAATGAAAAAGGATTATTATCCGATCCGGCGATATTCATTTAATTTTTCAGATACTAACAGGTGAAGACTGGAATGCAGTTATGTACGAGGGCATCAAGGCGTATGGTGGAGCAGGAACCGTCGGGATTGTAGCTTGTATATACTTCATCATTCTCTTCATTTGCGGAAACTGTATCCTTTTTTAATAAAATTATTTTCTGTTCACTAGAGCACTAGGTTAAGTTATATTTTTATCATACATTGCAAACAATGAAGTTCTTAACACTCATTCTGCCATATTTTTATATAAAAACGACAGAATAAATTGCTTTTACCAAATAAATTCTCTAACAAAAAGTTACCATCGTCGTGCAGATATCCTCTTGAACGTCTTCTTGGCTATCGCCGTAGACAACTTAGCAGACGCTGAATCATTAACTAACATCGAAAAAGAAGAAGGGGTAAGTATTGACATGTAACATAACATTAATTCTGTTATTAGCCTTTGACACTTTAACTAATCCAAGCAGATAGAAATGACTAACTTACGTGCAAGTGATTCCATGAGCGCATGTTAGCGAGTAGAAAAAGAACATTTATCGATTATCCAGATTTAAATGCTATTATTTCAGACGGCCGAAGAAAAGGAAGGTGGAAGCGTAGTAGCAACAGAAGGTGGACACGCAGATACTGACGATGAATATATACATGACGATGATGCGTACACCACTGACAAGTGAGTAATTGTCGTGGTTCTACTTTCCAGAACTTAAAAGAAAACTTCAAAAGTTTTTATTTCTGTAAATATATGATCCTTGCCACTGTTGCGTTTTTTGTTTATTTGTTTTAAATAAATCTCTAAAACGACATTCTAATGATATGCATTCGTTGTAGATGTCTTTCACCACTTAGGTTCTTAATATTTTATGTATGTATGAACATGATAATTTCTGAAATTGCCAGTGAACATATCAATACCGCACATTTATCAAGTTTAACTTCGCACATATGCCAAATCTGTTTCAATACAGAACAAACTGCGAATATATCTAAGCGGCTAATTCTATTTGCATTTCATTGATATAAAGATAAATATTGAGATATAATTACTAAAAACTGCTTTTACTAGTAAAGGGTTGTTAAAAGAATATTAGAAGGTTGTTCTTGGACGATTTAGAAGTTAATAGTGTACCATTATACCACTGTATCGTCTTAAACTTTAGTGATTCAAGTTTTCTCTTGTGTTTCAGTTCTGACAGAGAATATGAAGAAACGGGCTCTGAAGGAGAACAGGTAGATGATATAGAAGGAGATATAGACGATATTGTAGATGAGGAAAATGAAAGTGCTGAAAGAGTAGACGAGGAACAAGAGAGAGAAGATGATGAAATGATGGAAGGACACCAAAGAAATCACATAGGTATAAGATTATTTACTAGTTTAAAATTTAAAATGTTCTTGATAATATTATATTGAGAAAAGACTAGAAGTTTGAATTAGAAATTAAGTAATGATTTGCTTGTTTAAATAACAATTTTGGATATGTAATTATAAATAAATTTATTTAGTATTGTGACAATTCGCGACATGTCATAATGACATGAAATAACTATCACCACTAAATATAATACTGCTTGAAAAAAAAAATTAAAAAAACATGTACGCTGTAATTACTATTGGCCATTCAAGTGCGTGGAACATCATATGTAAGAAGGCCATGGAGTCGAGCAATATTTCGTCAGCATACGATGTACTACATTATTACATAATCTAACCAACCGAAACAGTGAATACAGAGTATGAAGAAGAGCCTCGGCTGAAACGTAAGCCCACGACCTCATCGGCCAGACCGCGCCGCCTCTCCGAGGTCGATATTTGCGACACTAAGAAACCCATTCCCGACGCGAGTTCCTTCTTCATATTTACTAAGACCAACAGGTTAGGGAAGGGAACGGTGGCGAACTTATTTTAGATGTTATTTTTAAAACTTTTGCGTTCTGATTTATCTTTGAAAGCTAAAATAACATACCTGTAGCGCTGATTATATTAGCTTTCGTATTTGTATGATTAAATTATAATTATAATCACAGTTACATAAGTATACAAATAACTATGACCACACCGCCTCGCTAGCAATAAAATATGACCTGCGTCACAGGTTCAATGTAACGAACACGGAAACGATTAAAAGTAATGTGACTCATGCTTTCAAGGACAAATCTATTTTCTATCTTACGCCTTTATCTTTCTTCTTTCAACCTCATTAATCATTAAAAAAAATATTTCTCACGTTTCTACACGTTTTAGCTAATTTCTACACTTGTGTTTGCGTTAATCTGTAAACATTACAATAATTATTACTACTTTGTTATTTATTTAAGACGTTCTAGGAACTGGGATTTCAGCATGGTCAATAGTAATAGCGACATACTTTTGAACATTAAATAATTTGTACTATAGTCATAGAAGATAGCGTAGAAACAATAATTTTTCCCTCATTAAGATGCTGGCGAATCTGAAGAGGAGGGGAAATTGGTTACAGCCAGACCGCGTCGTGTGTCTGAACTGAATATGAATAATCAAACGCCGCCAATACCGAACGCTAGTAGTTTCTTCATATTCTCACCGACGAACAGGTGAATGATGGAGTCATCGCCTGGTGGTACCCATATCTCATTGTGTCGATTGGCGTTGTGTTGTCCTTGCAGTGATTGGCATTACATAACATCGACTGTGACTGTCCGTGTCCGTTGGAAACTGTATATCCTGTCTTTCTATCCAGCTTCGCCCTGATGACTTTGATACGTCACTAAGTTGTCAATGTAAACGTAATTATACTTGTATGCTTCATTTAGTAAAGTCCAAAATCAATCAATTAAGTTTCATGAAACTTTTTTTGTACCCACCAGTTTCTTTCAGTTTTTAGTCATTCTTCTCCCCTCTATAACAATACCGTTTCCAACACCATTTTCACTCATCGTCTGCGTTGCACGAATATCGTAACCCCATGAAATGTGTGTAATAATCAAAATTAGTTGAGATTTGTTTCAGCAATGAGTATAATGGGTACCGATAACTGTGTTTCCCATTAGAAGTTAGGTTTGTTTGTTTAGACGATAGGTTGTCACTGCATGACCTGAAATCCCTTAGATATATTCTTCAGTTACAAGCTGCTATATTTATTTGGCGACTAGCATTTGCATTAAATTTATTTACTGCTTTATCGTTCTGTTGTGTGATGTGCGCGTTGTACTATGTACTGTAAAACAGCTTTTAGCTAAATCATAAGCAATATTTTATTACATATGTAACTGTTGTATTTTATTGATGAACATTTATTATTTCTGTTTTACCGCATGATTTTATTTACATGCGTATTTTGTACTAGGTATGTACGATGTTGATGTTATGTGGATTATTTTAGAAAAATATTGTTCCATAATTATTGTTTTCGATATGTCACGAGTGTGACAGTCTTGTATCATTTTAATGGCTGTGAAAATATTCCCCAATAAACAACATTAAAAAAAATCTTTCTCTAAATGTTCATGGAATACTAATAGATTGTTTACTAGAACTTTGTTGTTGATATTCAGAAACTATTACATCGACGGCCTAGTCTACTGATTAACACAAACATTTATCTGCAACAGGTTTCGTGTGTTTTGCTACAAAATGTCTTCATCGTCGACCTTTGGAAACATCATTTTGGTGTGTATCATGCTCTCATCTGCCATGTTGGCCGCCGAAGATCCGCTTGATGCTGCACAAAGTGGATTCAGAAACTATGTAAGTGTCAGCAAATTAAAATTATTGTTATAAAATTAACCTCAGATTACAAAACATAAGGCTCATGGAACGCATCCATAACGAAAGCCAGGCCACCCAAAGCAAATACAAACCAAATAAAAAGCAAATACTCTCTCACGGCAGTAACCTGTTATAGTGCTTGCCCGTCACGAAAGATTCTCTATTTTATGTTAAAAATGCCGTCATGCGTTTTTAAACATTGTAAAAGTTACTGCCAAAAACAAAAAAAAAAGAAAATCTCTTCCACAAGAAAATATAGATTATTTAGTTTATTAATAATTAACACGATAATCATAGAGCTTTGTCGGAACACAAAACCTCAACAATAAGTTGACTCTATTATCAGTTATTTTATTTAAATATTTGTATATATAATTATGAGATATTTTTTGGGATCGAACCAAATGTAGTGCATTTAAAACTTTTGGAAGTAGTGTCTTTGTCAGGTTGCCTAAAGTTTTGAGAAAAATAAATGGATGAATAAAGCCCGACTACGTGTTTTAGTGGGTTATGATGAAAACAGCTATAGAATTTTAATTAATGACAAAATAATTAATGCTAGGTATGTACAGGTAGTCGAAGAAAATATTCAATTAATACGAGTATGTCTAGAAAAACTTGATGATCAAAAACAATGATAATGTTCAAATTTGTCTATTGAAAACTGATTACAAAAGTGAAAGTGAAAGGTCACATGATAAAAACGTTATAGATATTAAGTTTATTTTTAAGAAAAATCTGTCTTCCATATAAGATCTGGGTCCGCTCCTGCGTGTAGTACTGTTCTCATCTTTAGGATGGACCTGTGCAGTATTTGCTTA
The DNA here is from genome assembly GCA_949316085.1 of Hypercompe scribonia. Lineage (NCBI taxonomy): Eukaryota > Metazoa > Arthropoda > Insecta > Lepidoptera > Erebidae > Hypercompe > Hypercompe scribonia. Next base: position 13,624,570 of record OX438993.1, read on the forward strand.
ACGCTCTGGATCTGTTACAGCGGTGAGTAGTCCGCATTATCAACAATCCCAAGTCACTGAACCCCTTAAGTCGCTGCAGTTGTGATGAGACGTCGCCTCTATGGTAGTCCTCTATCGCCTTTATCATGAAGAGTGTTCTGACGCGCTCTTCCAACAGGTCCTACCTCCTCCCTTTCTCTACAGGAGAACCCGTGCTGGCCTTGCAAGTCACCGTTTCAGAACTAGACATACGCTCCCGAACTAAGCAGTTCGGTTCTTCCTTCCTGTACAGATCGGTTAAAGTCTGAAACTCGTTACCAGCGCACGTGTTTCCTTCCCACTACAATTCTGGATTCTTTAAGCGGGCGTAAAGAAGCATCTCACTAGAACGCCATAGCGAGGGTTCCCATTTAGCATTGTTTTCATTCGCAATGAGTGTGGCGGCCCCCACTCTTGGATTCTATTTATGCTTTCCATTAGGCAGAGTAGAGTCACTTTCGTAGGCTTCTATAAAAAAGAAAAATATAACCTGCACGGGACGTACCTGTAGTATGGCACCTCTAATTAATTATTGTTATTATTTTTTATTACGGTAATTAATTATTAGGGAGGTTTCTAAATAACTATCATATGATATAAATTAAATGATATAAAATTTCTTGAAAATTTAGAATACAATTGAGTTTTTGAAGACGAAGAAAACTAATCTCATTGTTTTGTTAACATTACTGAATTATTGATATCACAATTACAATAATATACACTAGATTAGTAATTACGGACCAAGAATGTTATCACCGTAATCAAGAACTTGATCTTGATCATAGCAGAAGTGAGTTTAGTGTTCAATATGACGCCAACCGAGGTTAACGTAGTGACAGGTGAGAACAACATTCAATAAAATGGGTAAAGGAATAGCGAAAGAATGCAATTGTATGTCACTAAACTGTTATAAATTAAGCAAAAACATTTTTCACAAGTAAATGTATTGTTTATATATTGATATTAAGGCAAACAACGCTATTATCGAAATAAAAAGTTATTAATTAGAATTTATAAACAACGTTATCATAAATATCTTTTTTACCAAATTAAAGTGAAAAATTGTAATTAATAAATTTAAATTGTAAGTGACTTAATATACATTATTAAAATATAATATTCAAACATTATTAAGGTTCTACTGTCGAAAACTAAACTACTATAACCACAGATTTGACCAAGACTGTTATTTGCCAATTTCTTTTTTGAACAAATTATATGAAATTAAAAAGAAATAAAATAAAGAATATCTATTTAAAAAAATGTTTATTAAAACAAAACGTGATATAAGAGGATGCAAAACAAAAAAATTTATGCGCTAAAAATACTATCCATTTAGAGCACTTTTTATCGCATATTGCAATAATTTAATTAATGATTTAAAACTTCTCTGAAAACAATGTTTTTTGTAAAAAACTCTTTCATCATTTGCTAAATGTCCTTGGCCGTTATACTTGGATATATAAAACCTTAAACCATCGAATGAACGAACTCTACTTGCTGCGACATACAATTGCCCATGTGTAAGAACTGGCCGATTTAATAAAACTCCAATTATTTGGAATATTTTGTCCAATTCCAGTGAAATTTCACACATTATGTTGTTGTCACATGTTTGATTAATACGTTCTTGTAACCTATTCAACATCATAAAAATATAATTATGCATAACATGGTGAGCGATTATATGCGGCAGTCATTGGACCTGATCTGTGATAAAAACATCATGTATTTTGAAATGATACACTCCACTTGTAACTGCCTCAGTAACTTTGGCTTCTGAGCTAACCATAGCATTGAACCAGCAATAGCAAATTATATTTTTTTTGTACCTGAATGTTGTTATTGCAGATTGCTGCTACAGAATTTTCTTTATGCATATAATGATAGTCCGTGTACATTTAAATGTATGTTACTGCTATACAACTTATACATATAACATAAATTTGTATAAGCGTTCAGTATTTCACGTAGTATTCGTCAAATAAAACTTTTCTGTTTGAAATTCAACTATGTCTATAACCAACAAAAGAAACAATTTGACAAATATGACAAAATTGTACAAATACTTATGTATGCGTGTGTCAAATGTATGCTGGTTGTGTAATGTTTTATTTATTGATTTAATGTACCTTTTATGTATTATTATTAAAATCTTTTTTTATATTAAATGAGGCAAATAAATCTTTTATTTTTGATATGTCTGTGTCAGTACTCTATGTCTATGGACAAAATGAAAGTATGTGTGTACAAATACTTGTGTATGTATGTGAATGTGAAATGCATAGTAGTGTGTTTAATATTTTATTTATTGGTTTAATGTACTTTATAAGTATTATTATTGAAAAATATTAACGTTCTGCACTTCTCCGAAACATAAACTATAAATGTGCCAAATTTTATGCTCCTGCGTCAGCACAGTTTTCGTAAAAAGGGGTCCAAAGTTTTTGCATTACGTATTAATATATAGATAGTTTTGCTTTGTTCTCTGTTTTGAAATAATTTGGCAATAGAAATGAAACGTTTTAAGAACTAACATTGAATTATTTAATCTTCATACTCATTTTAATTGAGAAATAATAATTACCAATTTTATTATAGTTGTGATGTTTCGTAAGCGTGTGAATTATCACATATGTATGTTAAATTTCAACACTCATACCATAACGCTTTACCATACCATAACCATAAAGTCACTATTTTTACATGTGTAAATATAAAATCATATATTACCAAGAAAAATAAAATTATTTATTTATTTATTTACAACTTTATGCACAAATACATGCATCGGCGGACTTAATGCCTAAGGCATCTTCTGCCAGCCAACCGATTGGGCGATGCAGAGAAAATATGAGGTAGATGCACTTAAGGATAAGAAGTAATTGACAGAGGATTTAGTATACATAGACTAGTTTGACTATAAAAAAGCAAATATACGTATATAAACACATACATATATAACACACATACATGTATGCAACATATGTACATGTAACTCATACATATCCGTGCATACATATTATCACTTTAAGATATAATAATACCAGGTGATGAACTAAGACGTCGCCAATTCAGCCAGCAAAAGCTTCTCCACTTTAATTTTAAATAAGTCGTGACTTTTAGCCTTCTCGACTTCGAGGGCAAGCGCGTTCCATGAAAGGATAGCCTGCACGAAAAACGAAGAACCGACAAACCCAGTGGTGTGAGAAGGACAGAGTAGAAGGAGCCGAATATAGGTTTTTGTCAAGGTTGTTGCTCAATAATTGAGTTTGTGATGTTAAATAAGTGGGATGGGATGGGTAATTGAGAAAAGTTAGTATCCTATTATCCTTGTATAATTGAGAAAAAAATTATCTACTCAAACTTACAAAAAAGTATCCATTCAATTGTAAATATTAATATGTAACAATATTTATTTAATATGAATATTTTTCCAATTCTTAACAATAATAACAAAAATAGAGAATTTTTCGTGTTTCTAGTATCATTACATGCACACAGATGCACAGCGCCACTATTAGTTGCTATGCACACAAAAATAATAGACGGCGTCATACTACTTGTTGTGTACGTTATATGAACGTTTTGTTTAGTAATCTGAGGTGCATACCAAAAGTGTTTAACAAAACGGTCAAGGCGTTGTAGTCCAAGATCCCAGAGCAATCAGACATAACTTATTTTCACACAGATAAAACCTGAAGTTTTCAGTAGCGTCTCGTGTGCCTTGAATACCTACGCGCTTTGTGGAACTTGCCGAGTGACACCTGGGCAGGTACCAGGTGAGAAAGGTAACTAAAAATAAGAATTATTTAACTTAAATTCACATGGCTGATTTTTATATATGTATGTCATGTAGAATATTATGTTAAAGTAATATCATAAGTGTCAGACACTTTTGATGGACCAGAGCTTTTGTCAGACGTTTTTATGCTACCCAAAAAATAAATGAACTTTACTTATTTTTACATGTCTGATTTTTAATATGTTCTTAAAGTATTTATTTAAAAGTTATATTTAATCAGTCAGATAAATTAGAGTGACCAAACATCCCCTGAGCCAAAAATTATACAGCTAGAAGTATGAGGGCGAGAGTACTATGTATGCGCTTCAGAGTGAGTGAGACGTCCATAACCTATACTAAGATTATAAAGAGGAAAGGTTTGATTTTTTGTTTGTTTGTTTGAAATGAATAGGCTCCGAAACTACTGGACCGATTTAAAAATTCTTTCACCGTTGGCAAGCTACACTATACCCGAGTAATATAGCTATGTTTTATTTTCAAAAAAATTAGGGATGCTTAGTAAAACTTGAATAATCTAACCCAAGGTGTATAAAAATTAACAAAAAACTTCCTTCAATCGCGTGCGCTGCGAAAACTATTAATGATAGAACAAAATGATGTATTACAATTTTTCAGGACACATCACTATCTATAAAAATGTCGCAACAGCGTGTCTCTATCTTTTATAGTTACGTTACAATAAGCGTTCTTTTATTAAAAAAAAAATATATACCACCGCTAAAAAAAGCTCTTTATTCGTACCTAAGTATTGATCCTTATCAAAATAAATAAATCACTATTTAAGACTACTTCAATATCTTTATATCACCTTTTAAATGATTCCATTCGGATATTCCATTCAAAAGATATCACCAGTTCAAATAATAGAAAAAACTCCGCTCGGCTAGCTATGCGTTGAAGAGGTACTGGAGGGGAGTCAACATCACGAAATTAACTTGCCGCGCAGCTCATCCGAATATATTCACAAAAAATAATAATATATATATATATAATATCTTAGTCTTTGGTTTTCAATGAATGTTATTTATGTAGAAACTCACTGTAAAACATTGTATATTTTCTTTTATTATAATATGTATTATGCCCGTGCGAAGCCAGGATGGGTTGCTATAATATAAGGTGATGACTTGGATGGACAGTAGGTACCGTGATTGGATGAACGATGAAATGTCAAATGATTGTCTCGATAATTACGATGAATAAAAAATGACAACCTCAAATATATGCTATAAACTTATTTACTTTAAAATAAAGATGCAAAAATCTCAGATTGAAAACAGTAAGTATTCTTAGTACATTAAAATTTTTTACTTTGAGGCGCATGCGCATAGTGCTCTCGCCCTCATACTTCTGGCTGAATAATTTTTGTCTCAGGGGATGTTTGGTCACTCTAATTTGTCTGACTAATTGAATATAACTTTTAAATAAATACTTCATTAACATATTAAAAAATCAGCCATGTAAAAATAAGTAAAGTTCATTTATTTTTGGGTAGCTTAAAAGCGTCTGACAAAAACACTGGTCCATCAAAAGTGTCTGACACTTATAATATTACTTTAAAATAATATTCTACATGACATACATGTATAAAAATCAGCCATGTGAATTTAAGTTAAATAATTCTTATTTTTAGTTACCTTTCTCACCTGGTACCTGTCCAGGTGTCACTCGGCAAGTTCCACAAAGCGCGTAGGTATTCAAGGTACACGAGACGCTACTGAAAACTTCAGATTTCATCTGTGTGAAAAAAAATTATGTCTGATTGCTCTGGGATCTTACTCTATTGAGGTGTTAACCGATATTTGCTGCAGTGATGTTGCGGTTGCGTAATAGGCAGGCAGTTTGTATACAATTTAAAATTATCTCAATTTTTTTTCAAACCTATATTATTACCGCATTATATTGAAAAGGGATTCTTTTGAATGGGTTATTATTTTAACTCATAAAATATTCTAAACAAAATGAAAGAAAGAGGACGCATTTCAAAGTTACAAAATACGTCACCAATGGTTGAAACGTAATATGACGTCAATGGATTTACCGGCATCGATATTCATCCAATGGTGGTAGTGTTTGTCAGAGAAACCAACTAAAACCAAATATAGCTCTCTCTGGTACTCTGAAACATTAAATATTTCTCTCTTTCAAAAAACTCAAATATGTTACTCTAAAAGTACGCCTCTACGGGCGTACTGAAACATGTGACGTCATAGAAAGCGCGCACTAAATGATAGTGTTTCAGAATTCATTTGAACGTTTTGTAACTTATTTATATATTTAAAAAAGTCCATGTTCCCTATTGAAGAAAACACCTTTTGCCCCCTTTGAAGATCCAATAGCTAATTGTGAAAGAACACTCGTGAATCAAGTACTACGTTTGAAAGTTTTAAGTAAAATAAGCTTAACGCGTTTTTTATGAGATTGTGTTCAACAGAAACATTTGGATAGCTCCAATTTCTCAGCCAACTGACCACATAAGTAATATGCCGCTATTATTCAGTTGCTCAGTCAATTCGACGTGTTCTTCACGGGAATCTTTACATTGGAGCTGTTCCTGAAACTGGTGACGTATGGACTGGTACTCCACCAAGGTGCCTTCTTGCGATCGGCGTTCAATGTCCTCGACATGCTCGTCGTCTGCGTCTCACTCATCTCTATGAGTTTTAAGTAAGTAACTTGTGTACGCTTGCACCTAAACCTCTGTGCCTTGACTCTTGCGTTAAATACTATTTTGTCCTGATCTTTCTGTTTACAATAGCAGCACCACATAGTCTAAATACGTACCTAACGTAAAATTGTCTATTTTGTAATTATACATTTTATATTATTATAATGATTAAAGTTTTATGCCATGATATATCACATAATCACAACAAAACATTAACATCAATTAGGATGATACACTTGTAACACTAACGGAACCAAAACAAATGTTTGGTGTGCATATTTTTTCCCAGTTGACTTAAATTTTGAAATGCCTGTTAAACAAAACGAATCCAAAGTCTACTTTACCTTTCTACAATATATAGTGTCGGTAAAAACTTTGACGAGTAAGTGTTGAAATTAAGATATTTTTTTCAGGTCGGGTAGTATTTCGGTGGTAAAAATATTGAGAGTATTCAGGGTGCTGAGGCCTTTAAGGGCAATCAACAGGGCCAAGGGCCTTAAGGTCAGTAGCTGTGTTCATTACATGTTTTAATGTAACGCTTGATCTATATATTTTAAGCCAAAATTATGTTATATTATACTACCGCTAATCTATTCTAATCAATTGACGTCACATACGAACTCAATTCACTTGTGACCACGACCGATGCAACCTGGCCTCGAAACTGTTTTTATAATGTAGGGACAAACGACCAAGCAAATTCTCTGATGGTACTTGACGAAGCCTTGAGTGTCGATCCCCTCTCTCCAATAAATCAAGGGAGGAAGTTTGTACTCGCGTATCTCACTTGTTTAATGAAAAGCAATGAAAAAATTGCCCACCATCGGTTTTCTGTGACACTGCGGTATGCACACTCAGGTCGAGCCAGCTTATTTGTGCCGCAACATACAGTGAGAAAACTGTGAAAACGTCAGGCGACTCAAATTCGTTTCCTTGACTATTCCTAGCTATATACTGTTTAAAAGATATTGCTTATCGGTCGGAATCTTTGTGTGAAGTGTCCCTATTTACAACATACAAATACTGCAATATACTACTACATACTTTTTTTGTCACGACTGAAGTTCCTTTAAACACATGATCATCAATGATTTTGATATTGTAATACGTCGTTCAAACGTATGGCACATGATAATGGTAATAGTTATTCTTAAATAAGTTTTTTGGTGACACGCAACTAACGCTTAAGAACTGCTAAGCGTTAGATGCACCTTGTTGTTTTGGTGATTGAAAAATCGCTGATAATAGACCTTTTAATTGGGTATGTTCTTTTGCTTTAATATTTTACTTCTGTAGTTTTTCTTAATTTTGTTTGTTAAAATAATAGCATAGGTTTAAATTATTTTGACGACTAATGCTCACTTATGAATATTACTCATTTGAAACAGATGTGAAAACAGAGAAAGCCTTTCTCAGTTTTCATTCTTTATCCACGACTAGAAATAGTTTAGCTTCACCAGCTGACGTTTCTTAGAGTAACTCGGTCCAAATATTCTGATATATTTTTACATGATTATAGCACGTTGTACAATGCGTAATAGTTGCCATCAAAACTATCGGCAACATATTATTGGTAACATCGTTACTGCAATTCATGTTTGCTGTGATGGGAGTTCAAATGTTCAAGGTAGGGGGCAACCGCTTGAAATACCACACCAGTATTCCGATGTATGAACCTCTTGTGTGGTCTGAGTGAATACACAGTAAACAAATCATTACACTTATTTAATTTCCTTACACCTTTGGGTATAAAATATTAGTTTCATCACGTCTTTTTTTTTATTTTTCTTACTCATTTCTCATGATTATTTTATTGGTATTCTGTACATTCAGTTAGTTGACGCTGCAATAGTATTATGGGATCATACTACTAAAAAAGAAATGTCGATTTTAATTATTTATATTAAAATTTGCGTTTCGTTCAACTAACGCACTAATTTGATGTCAACGTGGAGCTTCCATATACATATTTTGGAGAGCTTTGTTATTCATTTTTTTTTATATGTGCTGCACATGTTGTGACATGCTTAAATATATATTACTCTACATACAGTAATACAAAACAGTATGTGTAGAAAGTACAGCATACGGTGCGGAACCACAACAGCTAATGACAAACACAACATTGTAGCATGTCTAACTGAAACAGTAGTGTCAGCGGTTAGATTAGTAGACATTATGTTTCGTTGTCGTTCAATAGTTTATGGCATGGCGTTATTAATACAACCCAAAGGTGTAGCTCGTGTGAGTCTAGCTATTTAGATGACGAATGATGCTAGAGGATCTGTACATAACCACCCCCCCTACCTTGGCGTTACCGCAACATATTTTCGACCAAAGCAAGTGATCCCCCCAGCCTTGTAAGTTGTCCCATGTGATTAAAATTGGTTTGCTTGTCCCCTATGTTCCGTCGCTGCGTGGTCACTGGACACTGTGGATCCCTTGCCCCGGCCCCGGCCCCGGTAACGTATGCCCCAACAACTAACGCACTCGGTCCGATAACAGTATGTGGTGAAGTGTGTGATAGTAGCTATTAAGACAATAGGAAATATAATGCTAGTTACTTATTTGTTACAATTTATGTTCGCTGTGGTCGGTGTACAGTTGTTTAAGGTGAGACATTCACTCTGTTGTCGCTGTCGCATCTTAAAGAGCTTCTAACTGGAACTGTTGTCATTAAATATTGACGTTAAATTTATAAATAAAATAATTATAAACATTACGTAGCTATAAAACTGTGTTCCCTATTCGTTAACTATTTTGTATAATCACCTTTGTGTGAAATGTATGATAAAATTTTAATGTAAAAGTTAGAATAAGTCAAAGATCTGAATGTCAATATGATAACGTCTGGCTAAGATTGTTGTTGCATGCGTTTGAAGCTTTTAGATATACCTCATCACTTCAACAATGTCTGTAGAAAATTTAATTAAGTAGCAACAGAATAATTGTAATTACAAATTTATTTCAACATAATCCAGTGCGATTGGAATCATGCTTCTAATTGAAGGTGGAGAGGTATCATGAGAAATGGGTTCACTAAAACATTACACATCATTTGTGGCGTCACTTAAATGTAAACTTGGCTGGCTGCTACGTACTATATATGTTTTCGCATGCTACTAACCCACGTCCCTAATCTCTCATGGATTTAATCCCCGAGTTTTTGTTTCAGGGCAAATTTTTTAGATGTAATGATATTTCTAAAATGACGAAGGACGAATGTCAGTAAGTATCTCACACTTACTAAATTCTTCTTATTTAGTTAAAGCATGTTAAATGTTTCTAAAACGATGCTATTGATATATTTCAGAGGGACGTATCTGGTTTTTGAGAACAGCAAATATTTGGTGAAGGATAGAGAATGGAAACGAAATGACTTTCACTTCGATAATGTAATGAAAGGGATGCTCACTCTATTCACTGTATCTACATTCGAAGGATGGCCAGGGTATGTATGTGTATATTCATATTTCTGCGTGTACTGATTCAGGCAGAGAACGTTTTGTATGGAGATATGTGTTTTATATTACCTGAATATTAGACTGAGATAACATATTCTAGTTCATCCTCTTACCTAGCTAAGTGTTCATCTTCGAATGCTGCTAATGTGTAGTTTAAATATTTATCATTTTCAGGTTATTGTACGTGTCTATAGATTCGAATGCCGAGGATCGTGGTCCTATAACTAACTTCCGTCCAATTGTTGCAGCCTACTATATTATTTATATCATTATAATTGCCTTCTTTATGGTTAGTAATTTTGTCAGTGGTTACTTAGTAAACTATTCAATGTTAAATTCATTTTTTTTTAATTTTAACAGCTTGCAAATGCGAGTTTGATGGAAAGCATGCGTAGAATCCAAGAGTAGTGGTCACCATACTCTTTGTGAATACAGACAATGTAGTATGGTAACTTACACTATGGCGGCCTATTAAGATACTTTTTCACGCTCCACTTGGCAGCTTAAAAGGCATGACACTCATCGTGGCAGTGTAAGGTTTAAACACTTACCGCAATAACTGTCACCCTTGCATCAATGGGCCTCAAATCTCGCTCTCACCAACGAAACACGATAGCTCAGGTGCTGTCGCTTTAGGTTGGTCTTCTGTGAGAGGGTAGTACTGGCCCGATTAAACCGGCCTGACCGTGCCGAAATCAACGTGACTCTACTATCTTGCAAAAGTTAAAACTAAAAGTATTTGGTGAAAAGTCTCTTTTACGATTACCGCACCCGTTATTACATTCGTTCTCTTTCTTCCAATTTGTATTATAATTAAAGATGCAAACTGCTATAAACACAGTGAGTCACAACCAAAATTGGAACGTACTTTACATTTTTAACGTTTGTACACGGAGTTATAGCACCGCATCAATAATGACTGTGTCGCTCTTACTTTACATTCGTCTTACAAACCTTTGTAACTCAGGTGCTGAGAAGTCACTTAGTTACTTGTGGACATGCGTACAAACTACGTTGACCACAAATGTCTTATGTGAATTTAATCTCTTTACTTTGCAACAGGTAAATTCAAAAACTCATCACGAATTTTAATGTAATTTTTAAGTCAAAACTTACATGATCAGATGTTAGTTGTTAAACAATAAAAATATTTTAAATTTAAGGTTAATATATTCGTCGGTTTCGTCATAGTTACATTCCAAAATGAGGGTGAGCAAGAGTATAAAAATTGTGAGTTGGATAAAAATCAAAGAAATTGTATAGAATTTGCACTAAAAGCGAAACCTATCAGGAGGTAAAGTAGTAACCAATATTTATATCGTTCATCTTGAAGACAACGTAAAACGCTATTGCACTCATCCACGTTCCTTTCAGATATATCCCAAAGCATAGGATTCAGTACAAAGTGTGGTGGTTCGTCACATCACAGCCGTTCGAGTATGCAATCTTCGTGCTTATCATGATCAACACCATCACGCTGGCCATGAAGTACCACAACCAGCCCCACGACTACAGTAAAGCATTGGACATGCTCAACATGCTGTTCACTGCTGTGTTTGCCTTAGAATTTATATTCAAACTAGCAGCTTTTAGATTTAAGGTAAATCAATGATTTCACTGTCATTTGTACATTATTTTGGACCTTGAGTTTACAGCATCTAGTAATAATCAAACGAATATTTCTTTTTACACCAGAAAACGATCGTTAATACTTTTGACACGCACGGGACAACATTCATTAAGTGATGTTTCACGACATAGGTCTCTAACTGTAACTTGAACACCAATTATTATTTTGTACAGAACTACTTCGGGGACGCGTGGAATACTTTCGATTTTATAATCGTTCTGGGCAGCATTATCGACATCGTGGTGTCACAAGTGAACGAACTCAAAAATCAGGTGAACTCACCAGAACTTATTTGCATTCAAGTAATTGTCACTTACTAGAAACAGGTTCCCTGCTATGACGCTGCCTAATTTTTGAAATACAAAGAAATACTATTAAGATATATGTAATTTAGTTCAATTACTTTAGCTTTCTACGTGATGAATATCAAAAAGTATTCATTAATAAATTTGAATTTGTATATACATATGTAACTAGTAAATTACTAAATGGTGCCAGCTGCATTCTTCGAACACACCTTCATTTGACATACTGATACACGTTTAGTGTAACAGACTTGACTTTGACTTTGATTAAAACCAAAAATAAATCTTCCTCTTTGGGAGAAGAGTAAGAAATTGGCTTACAAAAATGAGGCAGCTAAGTTAGTGTCCCGAGCATGGACGAACTCAATGTTGTAATAACAGCAAATGCTAAAGCTCACACATTTATACGAGCATCTGACAGATCACTGAAGGCGACCCGTTGGTTTCAGGGAAGTGGCCTGACAAGAGCTCACGTCGTCAAGGTAAGACACGCTTCCACGCTTGTTGTACACTATCTGTAAGCTCCAAATTATTATGTACATACACATTATTCAAGAACATAAATGACATTTTTTACACAAATATTACTTTGTAACGGAAAGCATCAACTTAAGGCAAACCACACAGCCATGGATACTTACACATTTACAAGTAGTTAATTCTTATCATTACTAATGTAACAAATACCAAAGTATGATTGTTTGTTTGTATGTTTGTCTTTCCATCATGTCGCAACGGACCAATTTTATGGTATGATTTTTATGTGTGGAGATAGTTAGAAGGCTGGTGAGTGATATAGGCTACTTTTTATTGTAATAAAACTACAGATTATATAAATTTCAATCAATAGCGTGATTACGATTGTATAAAATCTTTGTCATTAGCCTTTACAAAAAGTACCTATGGTGTCTAATAGATGACGCTATATTGCATAGAGTACCTAGATTTTTATCGATAAACTTTTTAATATTTTTAACTTAATATATTGTAAATAAGAAAGTTTGTAAGGATTTATGGATGTTTTTTACTGTTTCAAGCAAAAAGTATATAAATTTACTTAAAATTTTGCTTATCATAATATAATATAATAAAGATAATAAATAAATAAGATAAATATATAATATAATAAAAAATATTTTCAACATCTTACACATGGCTGTCTGATTCCAAACTGGACAAAGCCTATACTCTGGTAACTAGACGATGGGACAGTAACGTAGAGTTATTACAGTAGATGCATATTTACAATACCTAACTGCTGGTCCAAGATAAACTAAGTGAACTTTACAAATACAAATATCCTCACCAGTCTTTCACAATTTACTGCAGCACATAGACCTCTCTGTACAAATAAGGCTTTGGCCCACTATGTCACGATGGGCAGTCGGGTCACAATATAAATATGTACGCAACCAAATGCACTTACGCAACATTAGAGGAGCCTTTTTTATATAACTGCTGTTGTAGATTTAAGAGTAAAGCAAGCCTATGGTGTAATAACAGTCGTATGAAGCCTCTTCCCTGGCAACCCAGGATTAGGATCGTTCAAAACCGATATCTCGGCACTTCTAGAGAATACGGCAGCTGCCTCTCAAGTTTACTAGTTTCATCTGGCCACATCGACGACTGATCAGCTTTTGACGATATGTGAAGCTAAACACATGAATACATGATGTGATCTATCACCAGTGATTACATCGTAAAACTATTACATGTTGAACTGCTATAGGCATACATATTGGGCATACGTTTTGTTTTGTTTATTTTAATTATTGTTGGCGTTTTATTTTGTTTATTTTAATTATTATTAGCGTTTTGTTCTTGTTATAATTTTGCAAAGAAAATAAAAAATGCAATGAACTAAAGGGATACTTCGTTATTTATTATGGGTTTTTGATTGTCCACAATAATAAGTCTTCCAAAATCTAATTTACGTTTCATCAAGCGTTGTTTGAGCGATACGTCGTATTTTGCTGGTCAGATCGCGAAAGACAAATATGAAATACAGTTATTGACCACACCATGTAGGATCAATCTTATGATGTGATCACAACACAGATTTGTGATACACCTACATATAGCATATGGTTTACAGTGTTATGCGAAACGTAGTTTATCATAGACTGTTAAATAATTTATTTTAACCACCAAAAACTGGTCTACTAAAGATAAATTAAAGATAAATAAAACTCAAAATCACAATAACTTGAATGACTAGCAATTAGTGTAATGAGAAGTATTAGAAGAAAATGGTGCTTCTTACAGGAAAGCTCAATACCATCTATAAACTTCTTCCGTCTCTTTCGTGTGATGAGGCTCGTGAAGCTTCTGTCGCGGGGCGAGGGCATTCGCACCCTGCTCTGGACGTTCATCAAGTCCTTTCAAGCCTTACCGTACGTCGCGCTACTCATCCTCATGCTGTTCTTCATCTATGCCGTCGTTGGAATGCAAGTAAGACATTAAATAAATAATAATAATTTGATATCGTGAACCCTGAGTATTGCCAACAATGTTACACAGAAGTAATTTATTTCTCTCTATGTGAACCAGGTGTTCGGTAAGATAGCGATAGACGACGAGACGCCTATTACCAGGAACAACCACTTCCAGACGTTTCCGCAAGCGCTGCTCGTACTGTTCCGCTCTGCTACCGGTGAGTTGACTCATACCTATACATACTCGTATTTCAGTTTACATAGTGAAATTATATGTTTTATGTCGTGTCCAACAATACCGTCCTGTGCATTGGGTACACATACGATGCACTTGCTGTATATTCCGAGCATTCCATAGAAGTCAATTGTAATATGTAACATCAGTGTAATGTCAGTGTAAAACTGTAAATAAATAAAATAAAAATAATAATGTAATGACTGAATTCGACAATCAAAAATATATACAAGTAATAGAAATTCGTTCCTACTTCTGACCAGGTGAGGCGTGGCAGGATATAATGATGGGTGTATCTCCGGAGCCGGAGGTGAAATGCGACAAGAACTACCACGAGGAGGGGGAAGTGGAGCCAGAGGACTGCAGCGGCACGTGTGGCTCCGTGCTCGCCTTTCCATACTTTATATCATTCTACGTTTTGTGCTCCTTTTTGGTAAGCACGTAAAGGTGTACATCTACTCTCAAGAAGCAAGTTGTTGACAGCCACAGAGTAATATTTCTGTTATTCTTATATTATGACCCTGCCAAAGTGACTCTACTCTGCATGATGGAAAGCATAATTAAAGTCCAAGAGTTATGTTCACCATACTTATTGCAATATGATGACTCACACTATGGCGGCCTAGTGAGATACTTTTTCACGCCCCGCTTGGGGCATAAAAGGCATGACAATCATCTTGGCAGTGTAAGGTTCACACTGTTACCACCATAACTGTCACCCCTGCATCAATAGGCCTCTGGTCTCACACTCACCAACGAAATACGACAACACGGATGCTGTCGCTACAGGTTGGTCTTCTGTAGGAGGGTAGTACTGCCCCGGTCGAGCCGGCCTGTTCGTGCTGAAATCAGCGTGGCTTTACTGCCTATTTTAATATATTTTGTCGTTACAGATTATAAATTTGTTTGTGGCGGTCATTATGGATAACTTCGACTACTTAACTCGAGACTGGTCAATATTGGGACCACACCACTTAGATGAATTTATAAGGTAGACACTTCAGAATATATTTATGTGAATCGTTTATATCAAAAGTATTTTGACATGTTGTATAAATACAATAATCTTTCAGATTGTGGAGTGAATACGATCCAGATGCAAAGGGTAGAATAAAACACTTAGATGTAGTTACATTGTTAAGAAAGATTAGCCCACCATTAGGTAAGCGAGTCCCGTACATGCGACTAGATCCATACCCGTTTTGTGGACGCTTCTTAGCTAATCTTCTACTAACGTGCAGGTTTCGGTAAGCTGTGTCCACACCGCGTGGCGTGCAAGCGGCTCGTCTCCATGAATATGCCGCTGAACTCAGACGGCACGGTGCTCTTCAATGCCACATTATTTGCCGTCGTCAGGACCTCGCTCAAAATCAAAACTGACGGTAATTGTCATCACTGTGTCTCGTGATGCTCGACTTGTATACTTACCGTTCGAAATAGCTTCCATTCGACTGTCTCTTACACTATCCGTTACGTTATAGGTAACATCGACGACTGCAACACAGAGTTGCGTACTGTTATTAAGAAGATATGGAAGCGAACCTCTCCGAAATTGTTGGACCAAGTCGTGCCCCCACCGGGTGATCCTAACGAGATAACCGTTGGCAAGTTCTATGCTACCTTCCTCATTCAGGATTACTTCAGACGGTGAGTACATTATAAACAATTATGAAGAGTACGCTAAAATTTGATAAGTATGAGTCCACTGTCACGTGACACAATTTTAACAACACACGGCGGTAGAGTGTCCACAGAGAAATATCATGTTCACAGAACAAAGAAACTTTCATTTCTGAGAAATGAAAATTCTCTGTTGTATGGTCGGGTCATTAATGTACATTTAAAATGCTTTATAGTCAGTGGTTATTTCATACAAATTTCGTAAAGCTACAGACAGACTGTACGTTAACCACGGTTACTTACTTTTTTAGGTTGAATTGCTAGTTACACTTTAACATTGTCTCTTTTCTACATTCATCAACATTATCGCAAAACGACAAATTATAACTCATTTAAAAATAAAAAAATATTAGTTTTATGATAAGACTCGAACGCAAACAGCTACTACAATGATGTCATAAGCAACCCTTGCAATATCGATGTTGTAGCATAACTTTCTGGCTGTTCTTATTTATAAATAAAACAACTTTTATGATCATTCAATTATATGATATTTAATTACTTAGTTGACTTCTGTTAACACTGACGTACACATTTTTGTTCCATAGGAATCACGCGTGAGTAACAACACATTAAATATGTATTTGTACGCGTAGGAAAGAATGCTTCCTCTTAATGTTCATATATGTAATTATATATTATTATGGGGTCAGAGTTACCATGCGCCCCGTGACTTTCTCCCTAATTAGAGGGGTAACAATTTGAACCTGCATGCCTCTAAACGTATTATTTAACGTTTAGCATTACTGCTTCGTGTAGCTGTCTCAATGCAGTATCAAACCCATACGTAAAGTAGGGGTCCGAAGCATGTTACAAGTCGCCGAGAGACCGTGTTCTCTTACTGATTATTCCCCAGTTCTTTCGGTTTCCGTTCTTGTGCTGTGTTTTTGATGATATTCACATACGTTATCGATAATATCCTAGACTTAGTTTGTAAAAGTGATTATTTTAAAATATTTTCGATTACCTTTAGATGTTTAGGTGTAGCTATTAAACGTTATGTTCTTCGAATTACTGTTATATGTTAGAAGAGTTATCCTTCTCAAACGTATGGGAGCTTGTATATCCCGCAATTAATATTTTTATCTGATACTCTAAATAAAGATTAGCTTTAGTAGACAATTCAAGAAAGTAGTCCCATCAACCATCAACCAACAGCCTTTAACAACCCACTGCTCTACTTAGGCTACTAATTCACAAGGAGATTTTGAACGATTATTTTAATATGTTAATAAATCTATTTTACGTTAAAAACCAAAGAAAATAAAACAGTTGTTCACAAGCAAGATGAATTGATATCTGGTGAAAACGACACCGAGCCGTTTTAGCAGGCAAGAAGATAGTCGCCGAAGTTGCATGATGTCATGCGTATACGTACATGATGCCACTTGCGTCTAAGGAAACAAAAGTCCTCTTTCTTCCTATGAAAACAATCGGAGCTACGTATTTTGCAGGTTACAATTGTGAAGGATAAATTAATCCTTGTGTCCATCAAGCATGGCCCAGCATATGCAACTGTGAGTTAATGTAATAGTCGTGTGGTCGCTCATAACTATTGTTGTACTGTAATTTATAATGATAGACAAAACACGATGCGACCAAGCCATAAGTTATAATGATCAGTGTCTGTAGAGGACGTCACAGATAATAAACCGCTCTGGAACTCATGGATTTAGCCCTCAACAATTTACAGCATGGCATAGCATAGTATCTCATGAGGTTCTTCAAGGAATTTTTTTAACAGACAGTTTTATTTGATTTTAATTAACGTATCTTCTCGTAAGTATTATTACTCTCAATTTTTTTAATATAGAAAATTACGAATTTGAATTAAATTCCTTCTTTATTCTTGTATAAAACGCAATCATTATAAATTATCTTAAGTTTTAGGGTTACATGGGAACCGTGTTCTCCTTAAATAATCTTTCAGGAGTTTTGCAAATACTGCAATGCTTACCATAGTGGCACACTTTAACTTTTGATAACAGACGTCATTTTTTTCAAATGTCACTAAAGTGTACTCTAGATAACATCTAAACGCATACATTTTAAGGTTCAAAAAGAGAAAGGAACAGGAGCTGAGACAAACAGACGAACAAACCCATCAGATGACACTGCAAGCCGGCTTGCGGACGCTGCACGAAGCTGGGCCAGAGCTGAAGCGAGCGATATCGGGCAACTTGGATGAAATCAACGCTGAGTGCGACATGCCCATGCATAGGGTAAGGGACGGTTACATGTAATAATGTGCCAAAGGAGCATTTTTTAATAAAATAACGTCTGATATTTTCTCATACCCATACAGAGAAACCATTCGTTATTTGGCGGAGTCTGGTCGAGTATACGAAGGCATGGCCCTAACAGAAACTTCCACAGGCATCGAAAACATGGCGAACAGCCAGCAGGTGATAACTACCATTTAGCCTTAGCTGTAGCAGCTTGTTCTAAACAAAGTGCAAATGTGTATGTGCGTGTAGGTGTAGGTGCACTTAATACGTTAGAATAAAACATGATCACATGGTCAGCGACCATTTAAAAGTTAGTTTCTTAACTTTCTTTAGCCCTTCACGGTCTCAAAGATTCTTTTTTGTATACAACTTCAAAATTTGGAATCAAATGAAAAAAAAATTGCCATATTTGAACAAATATATTTCATAACATAATAACGATGACATTATTCCTCACACTATCAAATAGGCTATTGAGAACCGTTCGCGTACAAATGTATTTATAGTATATACATAACATATTTACAGACGGAGTTGGTAATCACTTAAGTTCAATGATGCAATTGGAGTACGGAGTTGGACCACTGCCTCTTACACCTAATTTGTAAGTAGTATTCATATATGTGAGATTTGCCCAAGAAGTACTGTGTTGGTAAATAAGCGACAAGCCGAACGACGTTACATTTCATGGAGCGCGTTGTTCTTTATCATCCCAACTAAATACTTCAAACAACAATTCTAAATAAACTATGAAAAATCTCAATATTCTTTTTATGTGTCAGCTTTTGCGATTGTCCCAGTTATAGCAAACTTGTTATTTATAATTTCAGAGCAAATGGACAGCCCAAAGAACAAATACCACTGAGACCTCTCATATTTAACGGAGAATCAGAAAAAATATATCAAGTGCTTGAGTGAGTTTTCTTTACTTACTTGTTACAAAAAATAAAATTTCATTCATTGAAATAAACACACAATAATTGAATATCAAAATTTTAGTAACAAAATGCTTATATTACAGAAAAACCACAAATGACCTAAAGAACACTATTTATCAAGGTAGTCCAGTGTGGTTTTGTAGTTGATTTTCTTCCAAAGTAACGTTTCTAATCGTGCACTTTTAACGCTTTTAATAACTTTTATAACCCTCTCATTACCTTTCACCGCTTCCATGTGGATAACGGTACGTGACTAACAGCAACCAGAAGTCTAACTACCCTGAGATGCTCGGCCAGATCGGCCTGGCGTTCGGTTGCGTAAACTATCTGTCCACGCCGAGCGAGAACATTGCTGCGCCCAAGCCCATCGCTGCGGCCTCAAGGCAGCGGGTTCACCCGGAAGAATCGACTTCCTCAAGAGAGAAGCTGGCGATACCGCGGCTAGCGAGCGCCGAGGACAAAACGCCATCGCCGAACGCATTCGAGGTCACGATACAGCCGAAGATATCACCACTGCTGGCGAGCTCGTGCACTCCGACCGCGGAGTCACGCACGATGACGCTGTACGGGTACAACGCGGCCGCCAAACTGCCGTTCGCGTTCTCACACGGCGCCGAGATGGCGCGCGCCGAGCGCCGCAGCCTGCGAGTGGCGCGCCCGCCGCCTGCTGCAGGTCGGATGGTGCGCAGCGCCTCCTCGGGGGCGCCGGCTGAGCATGCGCCGGCGCCGCCCGCCCGCCTTGTAGCTCGCGCGCACCTCGCAGGTCCGCCCACCACCGACCACCATCCACTTTATCGTTCGACACTATTCGATATCGCTTAAAGATACGTAGCGAAATATGATACCGATTCTTCCATACGATATCGGTTGTAGATATTGTGACTAGTGTCAACAGCTTAGCGACCGCTTTGGAGCAATCGAATGGTCACACGTGCAAGACTTCAATATTGTTTAGTCCCTATGGCTGTCTGTGGTCGTTATAATTGGATTTACTGTTTTAGATTTAATGATTTTGCCGGTATTATCGTAATAATATCTTAACACTACCGGTGATTTTTTAAGGAACCCTTCATCAGATCTTAATCTGACAACAATAGAACATGGGTAGACCCTTTTGAGCAAAAAGTACTTTTTGTATGTACATCCATTTTATAGTAATTTCGTTACATATATATACCGATGACATTAAAACGTACCTCTTTATTTTAAAATCGGTTAAAAAGATATTTCATATTTAATCAGCTACCAAGTCTTGCTTTAAGAAATGAAATCAATTTTTAAATACCGTTGTCATGATAATCTCGAAACCTTTGCATTTTATTTGACATTTTAACGTTTTGTCTTGATTTTCCTAGACAAGCAGAAATTGATAGATTCATCGATAGAAACACTACTTCCTATATTTTAAAAGGTCCGAAAAATCGTTTGTCAAGTAAAAACTCCTTTGAAGACTAGTCTATAAATTTACAATATTTCCAAAAACTAAATAAAAAGATCAACATATTTTTATTAGAATCCGCAGGGACGCAAACGATCAAAACATTACAAGACATAAAAGAAGGTTCTAAATCATCCTCAGAAAAGGTATATCAATCTCACTCGTTTGTTAATACTTTATTGGAAAGTCCCCGACAGGTGTTCAGTGAAAAGATCAGTAGTAACAGTTGGTGAGGACGAGCTCCGCAGACAGCAACATACACTGCAATCGTCACGTTCAAAGAAACAGAGAATGAAAAGAAAGCTTCTAGTATCTGCTTATTTACGTCCTGGTAAACGTTGCCATTGGAGCGTTCATTTGATCGATGTGACCAAATATCTATTCAATTTCTCGTCTTTTTAAAAGCTTTTTTTTAAAAAAAAATTTTAAACTCTTTTTAAATATTTAGACGTATTAAAGCAATTAAAATATCGTCAATAAACATATTTTATTTGAGCCAAAAGTTACAGCCTTAGAAGGTATATGTTGTAACATAAGTACATCATTAAAGTTATTTTATATCAACATTTACGGGTATTGTAGAAAATAATTGAATAGAAAACAAACGTGGAGGAGGCTTACGGTCCAGAAACAGGGGTGCTACGTCTCAACGGTATCGATTGAACATCTAAACCACTCACACTTAGCTTCAGCAATTTTTATGTTCTGCAATCTCACAAAATAACCACACACTTATCCGCACGTTATTTTGTACAATTTGACCAAACATAAAAGCCGATCAAACAGCGACACCGCGAGCGATGGACGCTCGAGACTATCATCGTACCTAGCATGCGACAGGACAGAGCTAACATTAGTGTTGCATTTTAGAACAGAGATGATAGAAATGCGCTTTTAGATAATTCAGAAGAGGTTTTTGTTTTGTTTTGTATGATTTGCACGAAGTTTTCAACAATCATGAAAATCCACGAGGACGTTGGTGATTTACATTATTGTATGGAAAGTGATCGAAATCATCGCTTCAAGAATCATTAGAGTCTAGCTTTTGAGCTTCTGAGAAATAGACAAACATAGAATATTAGTCATTTAGAGAAATCAACTGAAATAAAACTTTCAATTGACAAATAAAAATTATGAAAACATTACGAATACAGTGATGATTGTTAAAATTGTGGAAATCAAGTAGTAATCGCAGAGATTGATTTTTTGCGCTATTTGGTTGAACCGTGATGATATTACAGGAGGCGATAGCATTGGTCGCGGCGTAGTTTCTCTGCCCGGCAGCCCCCGAGGAAACAACTCTTCAGTGCCTGTCGTAGGCTCCGCAGAGAGTCTAGTCACGAGAGTAAGTTGTATTCATTTAAATGGTACCTTAATTATCGCTTGCATTTGGGGGTCAGCTAAACAAATATGCTTAATGTGTTAGGTGCTACAGGAGCAGGGTCTCGGTGAGTACTGTGACCCTGAGTTCGTGAGGAACACTTCCCGCGAGATGCAAGAGGCACTTGAGATGACGCAAGAGCAAATGGACAGGTGATCTTTGCCCCTTTACACTATAACATTGGAAGGAAACTACTTAAGGTATCGACATAAATATGTCAATATAAAGATACTGTGTTCAGTATAACGAGAACAATTTACAATACAACAAAACAATTGACTTCACTGAACACTGCTGCTAAACTATGCACTTTAGTGTGGCGGTAGCTGTTATTGTCATTATCACCTATTGAGCAGTTGGTCTTTTTTTGCTTTGGTATATTACTAGTCTAAAGCCTAATATCTCGATTTAATACGATGGTAGTAATTGATGGGCCTGCTGGTCGAGTGTGGTCGTGGATTCAATATCCGTAGCCTTATTGCAACCTCTCAACATTTTATCTCGATTACATTTTGGTTCTTACTTATACTACTGGGTTGAGATTTTAAATACAATAAAGAGATGTATTAGATAGGTGGATATGTTACATCGTCTTGTGTTAATCTAACTAAATCTATGTTGCAGAGCCGCGCACCAGCTAATGGTAAAGGAAAAGACCATAAAACACGTTCAAAGTCAACAAGCTCAAGTTGTAAGTATATTCGTTTGCCACAGACAGCTTGAAGGCCTCTTATCAGTTTCAGCTGCGACCTTGCTACCATTTTTAGTAACGTATGTATAGTGTAACATTTGGGTTCTAGGGCGACATCCTAGCCCGCCAATACCACCCGTTTCACCAGCCAGCAACGATGCCCCCGCCACTGTTCAAACGGTTATAGCACCAGCTGCTCCCGCTGCGCCGGCGCCGGCCCCAGCTCCCGCCGTCCCAGCCCCCGCACACCACAAGAGGAAGAGGAGACGCAAGCCAGTGCTCGTTTAACTCATTTACACTTTTATACCGCTGGTATTGTTATATAGCTTGACGAGTTCTACTACGGTCGTTGATTTGCCTCGGCTGTCGGTACCGGGTGATACGATTACTTGACAGGTCAAAGTACTCATGCTCAAATTCCTTAATTGTGTCTTCATGTTGAAGCAGACCGAGCGAGGTCAGAGTAGATAGGTACGTAACCACACATGTCTACACTGTGAGTTGCTACAGACAAAGTGAGATGTAGTCTTATAGATAAACATAAATATATTATATATAGGGTCGGTAAACTGTACATGGTAAAGATAGAATTGCTGAGAGCAGCAGTGCAGCAGTATCAGAACCGTTTTTTGTCTAACAGTTTATACATATTGTAATTTCGAGAGAGAAAATAATTACTTCATCGCTATCGAGCACTCTACAAATCTTAATGTACTTTACCTAATTTATTATTGAATGGGTCCCTAAACCGTACACGTTTTGTGTGTCTAGGGAGTGGACGTATATTAGCCCATACCACGCACCCATACAATACCGTGCGTAAAATAATATTCTGTCGAAACTAGCTGGTGATGAAAGCGTTTTTAAAAACAAATATTGAAGTAAAAACTACTTTTCTTCTGTACTTAACTATTTGTTAAATAAAGAAGCTTTTAAAAGAGTTGTTAAGGATAGCGTGTATTAATTAAAGTAATGGCTATGATTGCAATAATTCAGTATTAATATTTGAAGTGTGTATACATTTTTTTTCATAATAGCCCCAGATCCGTGACAATACCGTTTTTGAAAAGACTTTAACGAACTGATTATTAAATGTACTGGCCCTCGGTAAAGGGACATCCAATTTTCAGTAGTTTAACTTTACAAATCTGGGCTGGCAAATGGAAACAGACGAGCGTCACAGACGAGGCGAGGCCGTCGTTTCGATAAGGCCAGCGGTGTAAGTAGCTGCGACCACTTTTAGAGTACACGCGAGCTCACTCGTGACCGGGGTCCGTTCGGGGCCTCACTACTATACATCTATTTAGGTGAAAGTCTGATATTCATCGTTTCACTAAGTGTACTATAGTTAAGTAAGCAGCTTTTGAAGTTTTAATAGATTTTATAAGTCGGCCGCTTTAAATATATAATGTTTCCATCCACGTCCACCACGGTTCTTAGTTAGTTAGTATTTTGTTTTAGCACTAAATCCTGACATATGAGCTTGGTATGGGAACATAGTTTGTCCTTAGTTACTTCACAGACATGGTTGCTTTTGAAACGTAATTAATCAGACGACCTCAACACAGGTTACGTAAGCTGCGAGTGAGACATAGGCACGAGCATGTCACCTATGTTATGAACTCAGCATTATTGTGTCCAGTTTAGTTGTAAATAGAGGATCCATGATACAGTTCTGACAAAATTATTTTACTATACAGTCATTTTTTTGAATATTTGAATGAATTCAATATAATCTGACTTAAAATAAATTTCTCAGAGCTGTACCGAGCACGATATCCCCATTACTCGATTCATAAAAAGACAGTAAAACGACGACGGTGTATTGTGTGTGAAGAGGCATTTACTAATTGTGTACAATAGCATGTCTCCACTGTTATCCGTATGCCTGTTAGGTTTACAAGTCTATAGTCAGTTTTGTGACGTCAGTGACGTCTTAATATAGTAAAATCATACATACTACTTAATATAATTATATCCAACACTCGGTTCAATCAAATTCTCTATCTCTTTTACTTCTTGACACGTACATCGCCACACTTATCTTCTCCGATTCATACATACATAGTTCTTTCACATGAAGTTATGAATGGATATTAGTTTTTAGGCAGGTCGAGTCGTTACGTGTAAAACATGTTAGGTGTGTAAGCCCCCCTAGTAAGTGCCCTTTTAAAGTTCGATAAAGCGACGTAGTGTAGCTAGAGATATACCTATAGGTATCACCTGCGACACGAGTTATCGTCACCACGTTCCACATTCCTCTAGATTTAAGGACTATCTAGTAGGCTACATTGTGTTCCGATTGGGCCGATATGTCTATTGACACGAGCGTGTTGCCTCATCTTATCACTATTGTAATTCGTTTAGACAACAACAGCAATGTAACGCACAATAAATATTAAATGATATTGTAGTTATTATAATTATGTATCTACTTACCATTTGTGTTAACACTGATAACAGTGTATTCAGATATTATTATGTACGTACCTGCACCGGCTGTGTGCGAGCTGCGAATTCATCAGAACTGACCTTATGCCGCCAGGTGCAAGACAGTAACAGTCTAATTTACGAGAACTGCTTATGCATTATAATTATATGTGCATTTTTATTTGTTTCTATATGTCTTTTTATTTGCACATTTTATGATGAAAAAAAAAAGTATTAGTTAATATAATAACTTGAATGAAAGTTATTCAAGTTAAAAATGTATCTACGAACGACCGAACATCGCATTTGAGACAGTTCGTTCACTTAACGGTCGCATTTTACACTGGTGCAGCGGTGGTGGCCCAGCATAATGCAGGTTTAGTGCGAGTGCAGTTCGAGTCTCCATCACCTGATTGATGGATGGATAGGTCTAATGGATATGCAGCTGTTACTGCTGGGTACAGGCTCTATTACTTAACATGTACTATGGCGTACTAGTCTTGCTAAGGCTGTAGCCTAAATAAATGAATGCTTCCCGAAACAATAGAGGTGCCAACCGTATTTTAGACAGTATTTTGTTTGTGTGTAACCGTTACTATATTTTTAAAGCAGGCCACGTGTTTCTGCTACTTTTATATACTTAATGTTTACTTGTGTAAAAATTCTCTACTGTCTGTTTATTTAATATATCAGAGTTTATTGAAAATGTAAATAGTTTAGCGAACTGTACCCGCCTGAGAATATGTAGTAAGCTGGTGGTCTCAGGGCCTGGTGCTTCGGTGCCCTTGTGGCCTGACAACCCGCTGCTCAAAGTGTGGCAGTACAGAGCTTCAGGGTAGAAACCTGATAAGACGTCTTTTTGTGATAGGATAATCAAATTATGAAAATTATTCCAAATTTTAAATGTTCATCTGTAAGTTTCCATAAATTATGTAAATATTGTACAAAACTAAAATTCTGTACGCGATAATTTTAAATAAGTTTTTATATACATATGTAGCATAAAGCCCGCTAGCCCTAACGTGAATCTCCATTGTGTATAAAGTTCTGTAAATAAAAATTGTAAAACATATTTATTCCGTCAGACATTATAATTGAGAAATTATTGTAACCTTTATTTATTGTTTAAAAGATTATTGTAAAATTGTTTTCATATAAATAAAACATGAGAACCTGATGACTTGTTTCACTGACTTCGGCTCGATATGCAAGCAGGCAACAAAATTAGGAACACCGGTAAACATATGGAATACACAAATATTACTTTTGTTTAACGTTAAATCCAGCACATAGAAATTTTAAATAAATAAACCCGACACTGTGTTCTATGCCTACTCGAGAGTACGACCGAGTTATTACTATTGTATGAAATTGACCAAACACCTCTTGGCTCAAATCGACTTTGAACCATGAGAACAAAGTTTTTAACAACATCAACTTCACACTCAAACATCACTTTAATGTACTGTTTTGAGTAGTTAAATTTTTAAATCGAAAAACTCATAACGTTGACTTGGTGAAAATTTTGTTTGTTTACATCAATAAAACTTCACATATCGCCCTCGTTTTTTTAACGTATCTACGAGTAGTTAATTATGAGCTCGAAATTTCGACAAGAGCGTCACCTACACGGGGACATATAGTTTTTGGTGTTACGTAATGTAATTTTCACAAAATTTTTCATTTTCTTTGCAGTTATACAACAAAAATATAGTTTTTAAAATGCCTCGCCAGTGTTTTATCAACCTCCCCGTTTATATTGTAAATTTTTACATATGTAATAATAATTTTTTTTTTGTATATAAATAGGCTCGTCGAGACTCGTCTAACTACAATAGTTTAATCCAATACATGGGCATTCGAAAAATAAGTCCGACACTGAGTTTTATACTTACTTGGGAGTGTGCCTTTTTTTTTTTTTTTTTTTTTTAACGTGTGGAAACCCCCTCGGGCCGTCACCCCACCGGGGTTTACGGCAGGGTGGTGTGTCGGAATCGGACCGACTAAAACCACACGGTGTGCCACTCTGCGCCTGAGATGGGAGGGATCCGGGAACCGCTGCTATTACGACATCCAGATTCCTCCTAGCGCCTGCCCGCTACCTCGGGCACCATCTGCGGATAAACTCTCTATTTTAGGCGACGTACGGCACGCGCGGACGTCGCCTCCTCGCGGCTGACCATTATAGCGGGTGGAGGGGAAAACCCGTCCCGTCCACCCGCGGCCACACTCAAGGCGGCATGAGGCGCTGGTATGCGCGCCTCCGCCGCCCGGCTCGCCGGCGGCGAATTGAGTCCGAGTGGATATCGTCCTCCCGGGCCTTCTCCGCCGCCTCCTTCCGCGAAATTACGTCTTCGCAGAAGGTTGCGACCGCGGTAAAACAACTGTCACTACCGGCCATGGAGCGTATGACGGCCGGTAGCGAGAGATCTCCTCCAATAACTGCAGTGAGGACCCCACGCTGCGCCGCCCAGGCGGAACAAACCGCTAGCGTGTGCTGAGCCGAGTCCTCACTGCAGTCGCAGTGGTAACAGGCGGGACTCAATTCCCTCCTGGCGACCGAGTGCAGATACTTCCCGAAGCAACCATGCCCGGAAAGGACCTGCGTCAGTCGGAAGGAAAGGGTCCCGTGCTGCCGCCCTGCGCACTCGGTGATGACCGGCTGGAGAGCCTCCACGAGGGCAAAGCCAGCACGTGGAGTCTCCAACCGGAACGACCAACGAGCCATCGTGGCTCGACGAGCGGCCTCACGCCACTCGTGTATCTCCTCGGGCGGGGGCCGTATGCCGCTACCCGCCCGGAAGTCAGCCGTCCGCCGATAAACTTCGGCGAGCACTTCCGCGTCCAAATCCCACGGGGGAGTTCCGGCCAGGGCGCACGCCGCCTCCGTCGATACGGTGCGGTAACCGCGTATGGCTCTAACCGCCAATATCCTCTGAGGGCGCCAGAGGCGAGCCCTATTCTGGGCGGTCAGAGCCGCCGCTCACACCGGTGCACCATACAGCGCCATTGACCGAACAACCCCCGTGTATAATCGTCTCGTCGCGACGCTGGCTCCACCCAAATTGGGCAAAAGTCGCCCAAGAGCAGAAGCAGCGCCGACCAGCTTTGGAGTAAGCTGTCGGAAGTGCTCGTCGAAGAGCCACCTGCCGTCGAGGATCAGGCCCAGATACTTCATCTGGGCCTTAATCGGTACGAGGACCGAATTGACAACGATAGAGGCACCGGGGGGTGGACCACGACGGGGCCCATGAAACAAAAGGGCTTCCGTCTTATCTAGGGCCACCCGTAGACCCAGCGCCTCTATGCGCCCGACCACTAAAGAGACTCCCACGGTGGCCAGGCGCTCCGCCTCTTGAAAGTTCATCCCCCGGGCCGTGACCAATGTGTCATCGGCGTAACAAATTACGCCCAGCCCGGGGGGAAGACGACCTCGAAGGGCCCAGTCGTATCCCATATTCCACAGGAGTGGTCCGAGGACGGACCCCTGTGGAACACCGCACGACATGGGCCGCCGCCTCAGAATACCATCTCGGTCCTCGTACACGACGGTACGCTCCTCAAGATAGTCTGCCACAAGCCGCCTCAGGTACTCGGGCACCCCGTGGTAGTGGAGTGCTTCCCTGATGCAGCTAAATGGCAGACTATTAAATGCGTTGGCGATGTCCAACGACACCGCCAACAGCACGCCGCCACAGCTCACCGCCTCTTCGGTAACGGCCCTCAGGCGCAGCACAGCATCGACCGTCGAACGCCCCGCCCGAAAACCAAATTGGGCGTCCGACAGATCGGGGCCCACCTCGCAGAGGTGCCGGACGATGCGGGCAGAGAGTATCCTCTCAAACAGTTTACCCGCCTCGTCCAGCAACACAATGGGCCTATAGGCCGCCACCGAATCGGTAGGCCGTCCCGGCTTCCTTAATAGGACCAGCTTCCCGCTTTTCCAGCACTCAGGGAAGCGTCCGGACGACAAGCTAGCGTCCAAGACTTCCCTGAGGCGGTCCGACATGTGGTCGAGGGTTCGTGCCAATACTCGGGCAGGTATCCCATCTGGCCCAGGGGCGGTGTTCTTAGAGCGAATCCGTAGAACAACCGCCCCCACCTCCGATTCCCTAACGGGCGGAATATTGTCCTCGTTCCCCCCGTCGTCTCCGGCCATGAAGACCATCGACGGGGGTGTATGATCCACCCGCTGCGGGAAAAGGGCCTCGACCACATCCCGCAGGAAGCTGGGCTGGAGTGTCTCTGTAAGGGGGGGGCCCGACGTGCGGAGCTTTTGTCGCGCCGCACGATAAGGGCGACCCCAGGGGTCACGATCGAGACCCTCCAGCATCTCCTTACGCTTAATTTCCTTGGCGCGGCTGATGGCCAGCTTCAGAGTTTTCCGCGCCTCTCGGTACTCCTCATGAAGCCGGTCTTCCCCGCCTTCTTCGCGGTGTCGCCGCCGACCACGGGTGTAGGACCTCCGGGCACGAGTACAGGCCGCGCGGAGGTCCGCCAACTCCTGGGACCACCAGTAAACTTACTTCCGTGGAGGCCGACAACCTCGGATGCGGGGCATGGCCGCATCGCAGATCTGCGTAATCGCATCGCGGAAACGACCAGCCCCCATGTCGACCTCCTCGGTCGGAGCCTGCGGAGACAGCCAAGAGTGAATAATGGCTGCCTCCTCTAGTAGGTCCCTATTCAGTTTGGCTATAGCCCACCGCGGAAAGCTAGAAGAACGCCGCGCCACGTGACCCCTTCTGGGTTCTTGGGAGCGGGAGAGCTCAAATCGGATATAGAGATGATCCGAGAGCGTCTCAACCTCTTCCAGGACACGCCAGTTCCTTACTCGTGCGGCGAGGGTAGGGGTAGCGAACGAAAGGTCCACTATCGACCCTCCCTGCTGTCGCACGCACGTGTTGGCGGAGCCCCTGTTTAGTAAACAGAGGCCCACCGAGGCCGCCCACTCCTCTACGGCCTCGCCCCTAGCGTCCGTCCTGGGGGAACCCCACGCAATGGACTTTGCGTTGAAGTCCCCCAGCACTAAGACGTGCCCAGACGTTAGACGCCGCACCGAGGTTTCCAAGTTGTTAAGGAAAACCTCGAAGTCGTTCAAACTCCGGTTGGGGGAGAAGTATACACCATATACAGTGATCCCCCCCCACTCGGCAGCAACATATCCAGTGCCCTTGTCTCTTAGCGACAAGGGCGGGGAATGAGCCACCGTGGAGCCGACGACTGCCACGGAACCGTCCCGGTCACCCAACCAGTTTGGACGGGGAGGAACGTAGTAGGGTTCCGCGGCTACGGCAACACCGATCGACCACTGTGCCATGGTTTGCAGGAAAAGGTCCTGCGCCGCGGCACAGTGGTTCAGGTTAGTCTGGACAAGGAGGCTGGAGACCTGGGCCATTACTCGACCGTCTCTACAGCCTCCTCCATGGGCGACGGTATAGACGCACGAACGACGTCAGAAGCAGCCTGGGCCGACTGGCTAGCCCCTGACGCCTGCCGAGAACTGCGGGGAGGTTTGCAACCCCCCTGCCCAATCTGGTGATTGGCGGGTTTGTTACCCGCCGCACACGCGGGGCAGTGAGGGGCAGCAGAACAATCTGCCGCCTTGTGCCCCGGTCGTCCGCAGCGGAAGCATAGTCCGCTGCAGTCAAAACAACTAACACACTTGGCGCGTGTGTGTCCCGACGCCAGACATTTATAACACCTCATCGGTCTCGGCGCCAGGACTGTGATCCTAGCGTTCACGAAACCGATGAGCAGCTTTCCGGCGTCGCCCAGGACTTTGCCCGATACTACTGGACATTTGACCCACACAGCGCCAAGCCCACCCGGACCGGGGCGGATGGTGCCGACCCGGATGCTATCCGCGCTGCATCCCGTCTTCTCTACAATTGCAGCATGGACATCCTCGGACGTCACCGAGTCGTCCAGGCCCGAAATACGCAGTTCTACGCACTTGGTAGGCCTGGCGATCTTCACACCATCCGTGGCCTCGAATATGCCCCGCAGCTTCTCGGCAAACGTGTCTGCCGTCTTTGCGCCTTCAGCCCCAGGGAACTTGAGGACTCGAGCTCCCGTCTGGGCGAGGCGCATTCTGACTCCTACTGTCCCAAAGTTATTTGTGGCGAGACTGTCCCGGGCCCTCTTGAAAACGGCCGCATAAGACAGCCCCCTATTTGCCGCCTCCGGCGATACTGTAATTACTACAGCCGCAGTTTTAGGCGGCTGTAGTTTCCGTGGCTTCGTCTTTTCGATCACTGCTGCCGGTGGCGACTGCGGAGTCGAGACTGCCTTCTTGGCAGCCCTCCTACCGCACTTTTGGGATTTTTTACTTCCTCCGACTACCTGCCACTCACAATTCGAGGGAGCAATCGCAGAGGGAGTTGTTGCGGAGACGCCAGGGTTTGGAGTGGGGAGGCGAGGATATACCCTTGGCATGGTTTCCTTCGCTGTAGGCCCAGCCTTCGATGTTGCTGTATGGACCGCTCGTACAGACTTGCGAGTGATCACAGGTGCAGATACCGATACCGCCGCTGCATACGATCTGCGACCAGCCGCAATGGGAGACAGAGTCGGCGTTGATGCGGTCCGTGATCTATCCGCAGCGAGCGGCGGCCTAACAACGGGGGCTGGAGGCAGTCTCGCCTCAAGGCCCGCAAGACGCCCATCCAGCATACGTCCCACCGCCTCCAGAATTTGGCGAAGGTGGGCATCACTTGAGTCGACAGAGGGCGAAGGCCGCCGCGGAGCTGGGCCAGGTTCAGATCCATCCGCCTGCGCCCGAAACTGGGCGAACTGGGCACTCAGTTCAGCTACCTGTCCTGTTAGGCGTTCATTGGCAGCTTGGAGGCGAGCTACATCTCCAATCAGGGTCTCAACTACTCCAGCAATAGTGGAGGAGGAGTCCTTAAGGGCTTTTACGAATTGGCCCTTAAGGTTCGTAGATTTTGTAGCCACCTTGTTTATGATGGCTACAGCCACGTTCGCCCTCTCCTGCATAGACACTGGTGTTTGGCAGGCAGAACTTTCCAGGTTCGGCTCCTGAAGTTTTAGCAGGAGATCGCCGATCTCCTCCTCCACTACATTTTCACCCTCAACCCTGATCCGTCTATAGGCTTCCGCCTTAGAAAAGACGGAGCCTGACGGAGTAGAGACTGGAGTACGCGACCTCCCTCTGCGGCTACTGGTCACTTTGGTAGGAATCCACTCCTGGGATACATCGCTATCTTCGTCCATGAAGCGTCCGCGTTTACGACTATCGCGGAGCTCCATGTACATTTGCTCTAATGTGTCAGTCGTTGGACCGGTATTACCATCTGACGGTATGACAGACCTGGAACGCAAGCGTTCCGATCTCCTTACGCTCCCAGGAGTCATATTGACTTCTGGGGTATTTGCTTTTGTTTTATCCTCCTTCTTTTGTTCTTTCCTATTATTAATTTTGTTCATTTGAGTATTTGTTTCCATAATAAAACCCACGAGTGGGGGAGAATTAAAAATCGACCCGGGCAGAGATCCCCCAATACCCGGGCAAGCGTAAATTTATGCCCAACCGAGGGGTCCGCAGGTGCCTCGGCTGGGAGTGCGCTTGCGACTGAACAACCCATCAGCCATGCATCCCCTGGCCACGCACCAGAACACGGGATTCGGGGTAATTTTTTATAGAGGTTTTCTTCCTCGCAGTCCGGGCGGCTAAGCCAAGACCCTCGCCCCCGATTGGAGTCGCGAGACTCCAACTCGGGACTACGGTATGTCGACGGCGGCAGGGAGACTACGTCTCCTGATGCCTGCTCGGTGACAGTGTAAGTGCACACCGAGCCCGTCCTACCTTTTCCACCGCTGAGCGGAGGAACTCCAACCCTACAAAGGATCCCGTCATCGTGATTTTTTACTGAGGTTTTTCTCCTCATTGCCCCGAAGGGCGAAGAACCAACAGAGGATCCGACAGATACGCCCGCTCTGTTTGACCAAGTCTCGGCCGAATTGCCGAAGAAAATGGCTTCCTCTTCGTGCTAGAACATTAGCCGTTGGCAGTGATGAACACCATCGCCAACGTTACCAGGGTGCACCACGTGGAGGTTTTCTAGCCAAGCACCACTTGGGAGTGTGCCTAATCTAACGCCTTTAGACTTAAATCGACTTCGAACCCGTGAGAACAACGTTTTTGAACAACATCGGTAGTATTGTTGTTTCGTAATGTAGTTTCTCGATTTTTTTAATATCAGGTTACAATATTTATTATTTTATATACATTGTGGCCTTCGGTTTATCCGAGCGGTAGGTATACCGCGAGCGGCGGCCGGACAACGGGGGCTGGCGAATCCAGCTAAATACCGCCCTATTACATGCTTGCAAACGATTTACAAAATACTTACAGCATGCATTGCAAAAATAATTCATCAACATGTTGCCGAAAATAACATACTTGCAGAAGAACAGAAGGGATGCCGTAAGAGAAGCTAAGGTTGCAAAGAACAGTTAGTAATAGACTCAGTGGCTATGAAACTAGCAATTTCGAAAAAGAAAAATATTGTCACCATGTACATAGACTATAAGAAAAGCCTTTGCTTCCGTTCCATACAGCTGGTTATTTCACGTCTTACAATTTTATAAAATCCATACAAAAATAATTGACTTTTTACAAAACTCGATGCAACACTGGACTACGAAATTAAACATCAAAGGATCAAAGGAACGACCCCAATATAGAAATATCTAAAATCCCGATACGGCGAGGAATTTTCCAAAGGGATGCACTAAGCCCGTTATGGTTTTGCGTAGCTCTCAATCCTCTCTCCCATATGTTGAATCAGTTTCGTCTACACGTTACACTATTACTACATCACGCAAACAAACAAACCTTACACATCTCATGTATATGGATGACATAAAATTATACAGAAACAACACAGAGTCATTACACCGTCTAGCAGATATTACACAATCTTTTTCAAACGACATTCATATGGAGTTTGGAATTGATAAGTGCAAAACTTTTACAGTAATCAATGGGAAAATTACTTTAAGCACCTTCACTTTACAGACAGGAGAAATGATTGAACCTCTAGGACCTCACAATTCACACAAATATCTAGAATTCCAGCAGAGTAGACAAATTCATCAAAAAGAAACAAAAGATACACTTAAACAGAAATTCAAACATAATCTCAATATAATACTCCGTTCACAACTCACTTCCCGAAATTTAATTAAAGCAATTAATAGCAATGCAATCCCGGTTCTAATCTACTCTTTCGGTATAATAAAATGATCCAAAACTGAACTCACTAACTTACAACGCATAATAAACACAACTTTAACAGCTCACAGAAAACATCATCCTAGATCCTGCGTGCATTGCTTGACACTGGGTCCGGGAGAGCTCAACCATCGGATGTAGAGGTGATCCGAAAGCGTCTCAACCTCTTCCAGGACGCGCCAGTTCCACTCGTGCGGCGAGGACAGGGGTAGCGAACGAAAAGTCCATTATCGACCCCCCCTGATGTCGTACGCACGTGTTGGTGGAGCCTCTGTTTAGTAAACAGAGGCCCACCGAGGCCGCCCACTCCTCTACAGCCTCGCACTTGGCGTCCGTTCTGGGGAAACCCTACGCAACGAATTTTACGTTGAAGTCCTCCAGCACTAGGACGTGCTCAGACGTTAGCCACAGCATCGAGGTTTTCAAGTTGTTATGGAAAACCTCGAAGTCGCTCACACTCCGGTTGGGAGAGAAGTAGACACCATATATGCTGATCCCCCCCTCCACTCAGCAGCAACATATCCAGTGCCCTTGTCTCTTAGCGACAAGGGAGGGGAACGAGCCACCGTGGAGCCGACGACTGCCACGGAACCGTTCCGGTCACCCAACCAGTTTGGACGGGGCGGAACATAACAGGGCTCCGCGACTACGTTAACACCGATCGACCACTGTGCCATGGTTTGCTGGAAAAGGTCCCGCGCCGCAGCACAGTAGTTTAGGTTCGTCTGGACTACGAGGCTGGAGACTTGGTCCATTACTTGTCTCTACAATCTCCGCCATGGACGACGATGTCGACGTGCGAACGGCATCGGAGGCATCCTGGGTCGACTGGCTAGCCCCAACGCTTGCTGAGAATAGCGGGGAGGTTTGCAGCCCCCGTGCCCAATCTGATGATTGGCGGGCTTGTTACCCGCCGCACAAACCGGGCAATGAGGGGCGGCAGAGCACTCTACCGCCTTGTGCGCCAGTCTGCCACAGACGTAACAAAATAGGCGTTTCCGTTATTACGTTTTCCACTTCGGACGAGAGGTCGTCTAACCTTACTTTTCCCTCCTTCATGCTTTTCTTCTCCTTCTGTCCTTCCTTTTTATTTTTGGTGTATTATTTAAATTTATAGATTCCATATTTGACCCACGAGAGGGGGAAAACTAAAGGTCGACCCGGGCAGAGATCGTCCAATACCCGGGCAAGCGTAAATTTATGCCCAACTGAGGGATCCGCAGGTGCCTCGGCTGGGAGTGCGCTTGCGATTGAACTACCCATCAGCCATGCATCCCCTGGTCACGCACCAGAACACGGTATACGGGGTAATTTTATATAGAGGTTTTCTTCCTCACAGTCCGGGCAGCTAAGCCAAGACCCTCGCCCCCGATTGGCGTCGCGAGACTTAACCACGACACTCCTTTCGGGACTACGATATGCCAACGGTGGCAGGAAGACAATGTCTCCTGATGCCTGCTCGGTGGTAGTGTAAGTACACACCGAGCACGTCCTTCTTTTCTACCGTTGAAAGCGGAGGAACCCTGACCCGAGAAAGGGTCCTACCTTGGTAATTTTTTAACGAGGTCCTCATGCTCCGAAGAGCGAAGAACCAACAGAGGATCCGACAGACACACCCGCTCTGTTGGACCAAGCCTCGACCGAAGGACCAAAGAGAACGGCCCCCTCTTCGCGCTAGAATATTAACCGTTGGCGGTGATGCAAACGTTTCCAGGGTGTACCACGTTGAGGTTTTCTAACCCAGAACCACTTCCAACCACCCCCTACCCTAACACCGCTACTGGATATATTACACCAATAATCGTTAAATCTTCAGTTGAACTGCGGTCATTTTTTGGTGAATTAAGCAACGGACGGCCCTAGCACGATAATAGTAATATTTTTGTACTAATATAATGTAAAATAAACATGGGCGCACTGAACGATTTTATGTTGTACAGAAAAACAAACGGGTCCGTATTATACAAAAAATACTTTCAAATATATAATATTAAAAGCGCATTCTAATGATATTGCATTAGCAATGTGATTGGGACTTTAATTCATTTTTGTAAATTATAAAAAATCATAACAAAAATTGAAAACTGTCATGCTTTGAAGTTATTTTCTAATGTTATATCAAGCAAAAATCTCAATTTTTTCTAATCACCTTACCTTTCAATAAAATTTGGAAATAGCTTATTTTTAGTCAAATAATAATAAAATAATTCACTTACCTGCTTTGTTGGAATGACAACAAAACTGAAAGTAGAGTAGTAGTAGTAGAGCCACGCTGATTTCAGTACGGGCGGGCCGGCTCGACCGGGGCAGTACTACCCTCCCACAGAAGACCAACCTAAAGCGACAGAATCCGTGTTGTCGTGTTTCGTTGGTGAGTGTGAGACCGTAGGCCCATTGATGCAGGGGTGACAGTTATCGTGGTAACTATGTAAGCCTTACACTGTCACGATGACTGTCATGCTTTTTACATCCCCAAGCGTGGTGTGAAAAAGCTTCTTACTAGGCCGCCATAGTGTGGGTCACCATACTGCATTGTCTGCATTTGCAATAAGTATGGTGACCACAACTCTTGGATTCTATTCATGCTTTCCATCAGGCAGAATAGAGTCACTTTGGTAGACTTCTATATAAAAAAATTGAATATTATAAAACTTTGACAGGCTCTTATAGCCTATTTAGAAAATAAAACTGAAATTTTAATGAGCGATAAAGAAACAGACTTCTTTCACTCTTTTCTCATATTCGATTCTGGCATATGATTGGCTCGTTGTAGTCTGAGTTTTGACATTTTACAATTAATAATTACTGTCGAATTTTGCTATTACAAAAATTAAGAAGAAAAATGACCAAAATAATGGACTTGATTTTCAACTTAAATTTTTATAGGTTTAAGGCTTAACATAAAATATTTCTACCAAAATCAATGGTAATTAAGAACAACTTGGCAAAAAGCTCGCCTATAATTAAATTCAATTCTACTAATATTATAAATGCCAATGTAAGTTTGTTTGTTACGGTTTAACGCGAAAATTACTCAACCAATCATCATGAAATTTTGTGTACATGTTTTTGGAGGTATTAGAAGTAACATAGGAGACTTTTATTAAAAAAAATAAAATAAAATAATCTGTTACAAAACTTAACGTGGCAGGCCAAATTCCACGCGAACGAAGTAGCAGGCAAAGGTAGTAACTAATATATTTATTGTGATTTTTTTTGTCACGTAGTTTGCGAAGAGGATAAATTATTTTATATAGCATATATTATTCGAGATTAGTTTATTTTCTCGTCAATGAGTATTCGTATAACGTAGCCAAACGTACGTCCGAGTATTAATAGGTATATGTAGTAAAAATAATTTTATCATGGAAATTAAAATTTTGAACAAATTTTGTTTCAGAAATGGTCATTTTAAATGACTTTCACTTGTGTATCTTTATCTATTACATTTCTGAGACTGAGACAACTCGTTTGTATGAAAATCTGAGTCAGCTAATAAAGCACAGGAGCAGTTTACAGCCGCCGAACTGATGTTTTTGTAAGATTTTAATTTCCACCATAAGTCATGATTGAGATCTTCCAGAACCATCCACGCATTCACCCTCACGCATGATCTTACTCAGCTGCTACATGAGCCCACCAGGATACCATACATATCAAGTGAAGCTCTCTCCTCACTAGACCTACTGTTGACGAGTCACCCAGCGCCCCACTCCGAACACTGCCTGGTATTTACTGCGATGCCTCTTTTTAGTGCCATCACGAGCTGTGCCAGCAAAACGACGATTATGGCACTATTGGACACATTATCGGATAAAACGCGTGATTATTTAACACAAATGTCATGGGTTCAACGCTGTTTTAAAGATAAGGATCTGTCGCAAAGCACATCTACCATAACTGATGAGATCACTGTCAAAATGGAATATTAAATTCCCTACAGTAAAGTCACTACCACGAAACCCACTGTGTGCACCCATGCTATCGCACAATAGCAATCAGCACTGGCCCATACACGATAGGTGAATGGGCCAGAGCCCACGCTCCAGGTGATCCTAACGTTGATCACCTAAAAGCAGCGTATAAGAAAGCCACTAGGAAAAACAAGAGAGCTTACATTAGATCGGGAGCTTAGCACATTGCGAGACTTCGTCATAAACTCGTCGCATACCCGAACAGGTATACGGAACGGGCATACGGGTAGCCGAAAGTTAGTAAGCTAAAGCCGTGTAGTCGGACTACTGCAAGGTCATATGTAGCGCTAACAAGCTTTCGGTGTTGCTTGTCGAAGAGCTACCTTCTGTGGAAGATCAAGCTATGTACTTTATCTGAATCTGGACCGAGCCTATGCTCGACACACTAGCACATAGTGTCTATATGAGGGGTAACGCAGAGCTCATAATTATAGATATATATAAGATTTGTTATTGAACCGGTTCGTGATTAATTTTGTGTTGAACATCACGAACATTCAAGGACTATATCATATTTTACATATATTCATTTGCATACGCATATAACAGAGCGATTTAAGTAAAACTACAATCAGGTTATAGTGACGCTACTCCATAGCACGGCATAACTGCACGAGGTAGTTATTACGCGCTTATATTTTGTAAAAAACACAAAGTTGAAGAGCGAGGTGAATGCGAGGAACGCTCAACACGA
Organism: Hypercompe scribonia; assembly: GCA_949316085.1. Taxonomy (NCBI): domain Eukaryota; kingdom Metazoa; phylum Arthropoda; class Insecta; order Lepidoptera; family Erebidae; genus Hypercompe; species Hypercompe scribonia. The sequence continues at coordinate 13,663,846 of OX438993.1, forward strand.
CACGTGCAGCATGGCGGCACAAGGTGAAATCCTCTACCAGCGAGTGGACGCCTCACGATGTCTACCAACAGCATTATTGTACTCGTGTGCGCCTTCAGTCAGCTGTGGTGCGCCTCTTGTGATCTCAACCTCGTTGCAGGTAACTTTTCACTTAAAAGCTCATTTATTTAATTTACAAATTTTTATTTACCGGATGCTATATTTGAATGTCTGTATTTTTGGTCATCTAAAGATCTATATTAAAAATATTTTTTGTATACGATATGTTCCAATGGTAGTTACTTTGTCATCAAGTACCCGCTTGATCATAATATTAGAGGGAAAATAAGGGAACTCTTTAAAAAGGAGGGACACATTTAGTTTTTCTTATTTCGTTAAATGATTAATGTTATCGAGCGACTGAAAAATCTACGTTCAGGCGTACATATATATTTGTCTTGCATTTTGTTTCTCAGAAATAGAGAAAACATGGAGATGTTAAATCGAAATCAACATCATATACTTATATATAACTATGGTTCCTTAAAGCTATATAAAATCAAACTTCTACGTCAATGCAATAAAAATGTATTATCATTTAACCTTACATGTTAATCAATTTTAAACATTAGAATAATTCTCAATGACCTCGTAATATACTAATTGGCCAGAAGCAAGTCTCACCTCAATAGTAACAGAAAGTAGCTTATTCATTAAAAACACAACTTTTAAGTACTTTGCGATCGTGAACTTATATTTAGTGCAAATTTTATACTTTCCTATTAACATGACATACATAAAGTTAAAATTTACAGTTCACATGAATTAAAATTTACATGTAACATCAACGGCCTCGAACAGTTCACTACTGGACATAGGCCTCGGTAAAGAGGATTTGGCCTATTATTCCACGCTGGCCAGACGGGTTGATGTTGTTCCATCTCTTTATTGTCATACGTAGTGTGCATCGTTAGTTGCCTCGCCATGAAATGAATAGAGGTGGTGTGTAAAAATACAGTGATATGTTTTACCCGTCACACACGGAGGATACAATGCCGTGGTACATTATCTTCTTCTATCTCGTAGAGTTTAGCCAATGTTTCTAACAGAAGTGGTCAAAATCATGATTTTTACGATATCTCCTTAAAAATCTTCGAAAATCACTGTTTCGATTTACTATTTGTCATTCACGTATTAATATAATTTAAATCACTTTTTCTGTTAGTGAAAACAGCATTTATATATATTGCGTACTTAGATAAGATCTAAGCGCATAAGAATAAAAAGCGTCTTGATTTCATACAATATAAAGTTTTTCACATATGTATTTAAACTCTGCCAAATTATGAAAACAAATTATCGGCAGAAGTTTTTGCTTAATAAGGATACATGATGTAATGTATTAGAATAAAATACTAGTTTATTTTTAAGTTACTGTGTTAAGAAGATTATCAGACTATGTTCACTTTAGTAAAAAAATAAGGGATGTTAGCTATTATTTCGGAACTTAACGAGAGGTAATACTTATTGAGCTGATTTTTTAATTGATATTTTAAATTTACTTGTTTTAACAAATCTGGCGGCAATTCATTAAACAGAAACGGTACTGGTAAATAGGGCCGTAGATTACATTGGAAAAGGAATACCCGTTATAATAATTAATTAACTTTTATTGAGGACGCCATATTTTCTTGTTATACAAAGGTAAGTCTATAGACAATAAAAATATAGAGACTCAATGTATCGGGAGCGCACACTCTAGTGAGGTGGCGCTGCGATGTATTAATATTATAACTTTAACGGCAGGGGAGGAACAGGCAAGGTTGTTTAAAATATAGCGGCGTTTAGCATTGTGTATCGTCTGATTTCATCAGTTTTCTCATGTGTGAATTGCTGCTTCAACAGCAGAAAATTAAAAGTTTATTGTACCGTATTATCATTTTAAGATGAAGAGTGAATTTACTACGACAATTCAAAGCTTAAAAAATCGTGGAGTTTACCTGGACACGCATCAACATCATCTCTAAAATTAAATATTCATGGTTCGAAGCTTCTAATGTACGTTTGCAGTATGGTGACCCACGCTATGGCGCCCTCGACTTTTGACTCCACACACAATTCTTGAGTAAAAGGGATATTAGGTGGAGGATTTGCATACAGTGAATTTCAATGATTTGTATCTTGTTCGAATAGATATTCCTTAATGGGTGATTTACAAGTCTTGTGGTTCTTTAGAGCAGAGCTATCTTCTTTGACCCTTACGACAACAGTCCGTTGAATTTAGCAACCATAGTCGTTACAAACGATACTGACAAAACAATTTAGGATAGATACAGAACAATAATCTGTGGATTGTGTATCACACACTTCCCGCCGCTTCTATACCCCATAAGAGAGGCTGTAACATTAACTAAACCATGCACAGGGAAGTCCATTTACAGTTATGTTTAGGATGCGTCGGTGTACAACCTTCGCACCAAGGACTCTCTCCTCTCATTTACAGTTGCGTAGAAGCAATCTACCTAAACCTAAAACCTACTTATGATTTTCATTCATGAACATAAACGATGCTCTCCATCAAGATATACATCTCGTCCTAGCAGGGTAGTACCCAGTTGTACATGTCAGTACGTACAAAATGACATGTTGCAGGGTCGCCATGCGTCACCCAAGGCCTGAACAGCACATGCACAGACATATTGGGATGTGGCTCAGCAGCTCTCACCTACTTATATGTAAGTTTTACTAACTCATTTCACTCAATTACATACCAGCAATTTATATCCAATAGACACCTTCTAGTCTAATTGCAATAGGTGCAATTTTTTTTAGTGGCTGGCTAATTTGTAAATAGTAAATTATGTCCAGGTAGAGGTTATCCTCCTGGGCCCTCTCCACCGTCTTCTTCTGAGAAATGACATCTTTATAGAAGGTTGAGACCGTGGTAAAATAACTGTCACTTCCGGCAACGGAACGTATAGCCAGTAGCGAAATATCTCCTCGCTTAAATACAGTGAGCGTTCGACGCTGAATCACCCAGGCGAAGCAGACCTTCAGCTTGTGCTGAACCGAGTCCTCACTGCAGCCACAAAGGCTACAAATGAGACTCAACCCAATTCAGGCGACCGAACGCAGGTACTTCTGGAAGCAACCGTACTTGGAAAGGATCTGCGTCATCTGGACGGCAAGACTCTTTCCTCGTCCAGACGTCCTCGAAGAGCCCAATTGTAGCCTACAATCCAAAGGGGTGGTTAAAGAACAGACTCTAACAGAAAAACACAGCAAATGAGCCCATTTCGCCAATGCCATCTCAATCTTTTAACTTGATTGTATGCTCCTCTAAATAGTCTGCCACTCGTCACCCTGGAACCCCGCAGTAGTGGATTGCAGCTAAATGCAGACTATTGAGTGCATTGGAGATATTGAACGACACTGCCAACACCACACTACCACAGCTCACTGAATCTTCGGTTGAAAGCCCTTCTGGAAAACCGAATTAGGTTTTTGAAAAAAAAAAAAATATTGATTTTTTTTATGTATTTTAAAACTTTATTATTAATAATATTGATATTTAATGCAAAAAACTTAAAAAAAAATTTTTTTCAATTAATTATAAACAATTAAAAATTGATGAAATTTAAATAAAAATCAAGTGACTATAAACGCGCCATGATTGGTCACCATAGTTGTGACGTCATAATGTTATAGCTATTTAATAACAGTACAGCGTTTACGGCTATTACACGTGACTAGACAATAATATTGAAAATTTATTGCTAAAATACGAGTTGTTAGTTGGTTCCGATTAGCTATATGTGATAAAGGATTTATTAAGGCAAAGTCTGATAATATTCCTGATGTTGATATATTTATGATTAATATAAATTAATATTATAAATATGTGAGTAATAAATAATAATAGTAGTACTTATAATAATAGTAATACTTTATATTATTTATATTATATTAATTACATTTTTAATATAAATTTAAATATTTAATAATGACAACAAAATTAAATAGATCAAAACATCGTCGGTTCGAGTCCGACATAACCGCCCTGCGGTGGTATCCGTGGGGATTTCCGCACGGTACAAAAAAAAAAAAAAAAAGGGCTAATATGTCATTGACAAGTCACTTCCTCCTACATTAGTTTTATTATATTTATCGTCGAGAGCTTGCATTGACTTAACTAATTCAATATTTTAAAATTATATGCCACAACACATGTTCGTTATAAAACGATGAGTTGGTCTATTAATCATTGTATTAGAACACCTGGGGTGCACACCTTACTTAGGCACTTGTGTAGATCTTACCTGTAAAATATTTTCGATAAATACTCGTACTTGACTCCTACAGTAATATAAATATTTATACCTTGCATTTCAGCGTAATGTTGGACTCGAAGATAAGGTCCCCGAGCTGCCGGACGTGTGCTCCTACCAGGGGGATGAGCCTGTCGTGTGCTGCACCGATTGTGACGCTGGCATTCGCAAGTACTACTAAAATTTCACATCTTAAGCTTTAGTTTAACCACTTTCTGGTCACTGTGGTTACTACATGATGAACTGAACAGTGAGACGGCCATCTACCGTTTGAAATTTGATTAAGTTAGGCGAGTAATTGAGTCAAATTGAATCGCGTCATACTTGACTCAAATTAGGCACAGAGGCGCAAGACTACAAGAGGATGCATTCTTAGACGTTAGTAGGGGTGATTATTCTACGAATCCCTTCCAAGAACATAACCGTCGGCACGTGTCAGACCACCTTAACAATGTGTTCGTCGCAAACTTATCGTTGAGACGTTGCCCTGAGTGCTAGAAAAGTGGGTTGTTAAATGTATGTTGTTGGAAGTACTAACCGAAGTATACCGGTGGATGACTTAGTTACTGGCGAGTAGCAGCGGCCGCCTCCTTCCTGAAGAAGTAACCACGCGAATGGTCTAAGGACGCTCATCGAGCAACGATTCCTTGTTAATCGCCTTGGCTGGAGTCTCCATTTGCTGGCTTTGGCACAGTGCCAGTGCGTGCGTGTGTTTTCTGTGTGACCACTTTTGTTTACTACCAGCATATATTTTTGTTCACAGATTTGACCATACTGCCATAGGTCCACTTGGAGTATTGATTAACACGGAGGGTTCTGTCGCAAGGGCGAGTATGTATTTATTATTACTGTATGGATCATCAATTTTTCATAGTCATACGGATTATGAACAGTACGATTAAGACTCACTAAAGTGTCAGATTTTTGACATTACAGAGATATCCCATTTTAAAATCTGTCGGATTAAGAATAAATAGTGAAAGAGGCGACTAAGCCAACAAATTATTCAGGAAAACATCACTACTAAGAGAAGGAAAACTTGTAACAAGCCCTATTTCAACGCATCTGGCCAGCGTGGTATAGTAGACTACAACCTCCTTGCTAAAGAAAGGCCTATGTTTTTTTTTTTTTTTTTATACCACGACGGTGGCAAACAAGCATATGGCCCGCCTGATGGTAAGCAGTTACCGCAGCCTATGAACGCCTGCGGCACCAGGGGCATCACGTGCGCGTTGCCGACCCTTTAAAGACCTATTTACCCCCTTCTTGAAAAGCCCCATACTGTAGTTTCCAGGGAAAACCTCGGCAGGGAGCTCATTCCATAACGGGATTGTTCGCGGGAGAAAATTTCTCTGAAACCGCACTGTGCGCGACCATTTAGGTTCCAATGTATGTGGATGAGCTCCCTGACGATGGCGAGCGGTGCGATGGTAGAAAGTGGCTGTGGGCATCATATCAAACAATTCTTCAGAACACAGCCCATTGTAGAGACGATAGAGCACACACAAGGAGGCAAAGTCTCTCCTAAGACTTAGTGGCTCGATACCGTCTGTGAGATCAGGATCATCGACTATTCTCACAGCACGTCTCTGAACTGAATCGAAAGGCTCAAGCTGGTACTTCGGTGCTCCCGCCCAGAGATGACAGCAATACTCCATGTGAGGTCGAACTTGTGTTTTGTAAAGTAGTAGCCTTTGTGCCGGTGTGAAGTATCGCTTCGCTCTATTCAGAACACCAAGCTTTTTTGATGCCAGCTTGACCTTCTCTTCCAAATGAGCTCGAAATTGGACGTTACTGGAGATGTCGACACCGAGGATTCCAATACTCTGTGAGATGGTAAGGGGTGTATTCTGGAATTGTGGAACCACAGTGAACGGGGTTTTCTTAGCGGTAAACGCACAGACTTGTGTCTTAGAGGGGTTAAATTGGACCAGGTTATCCTGACCCCAATCGGAGACTTGTGTAAGGTGCTCTCGATTTGAGACACAAGTTGTTCGCGACTTTCTACTACAACGGTATCAGGGATGTTAGCTCGTCCCGTGTAATACGCATCTCCAGTACTGTCGTCCGCATAACAATGGATACCATCCGTGGACAGCATATCATTGATATGCAGCAAGAACAGCGTTGGAGATAGCACGGAGCCTTGCGGGACACCACCGTTTATGTCCATGCTTTCGGAACAGCTACCGTCGACGACGGCTTTTATGCGTCTGCCGGACAAAAAGCTAGCCACCCACTTGCACAAACCCTCGGGCAGGCCGTAGGATGGTAACTTCGATAGAAGACCCCTGTGCCAGACCCGATCGAACGCCTTTGCTATATCCAGGCTAACTGCCAAAGCCTCACCTTGACTCTCAATGGCTCAAGCCCACCGGTGAGTGAGATACACTAGAAGATCACCGGTTGAGCGACCGTGGCGGAAACCATACTGGCGGTCGCTGATCAAATCGTGCTCCTCTAGGTAACTGAGGAGCCGTGTGTTGATTATACGCTCCATCACCTTAGAGAGAAGGGAAGTTATAGCTATAGGCCTGTAATTCGATGGGTCCGATCTATCACCCTTTTTTGGCACTGGATGCACATGGGCAGTCTTCCACGAAGACGGCACTTGCCTTTTGCGGTAGGAAAGCGCGAAAAGTCGCGTTAGTACAGGGCACAACTCAGGAGCACACTGCTTGAGCACCACTGCAGGTATGCCGTCTGGACTCGACTTATGAACGTCTAGACAGTTTAGTTCCCGCCGCAGTTCTCTTTGCGAAATGTGTATTTCCGGCAAAGAATGTTGGCACGGCGGGTTAGTAGGCGGTACCGCACTTCCATCCTCGTTCATGGTCGAGTTTGAGGCAAAGAGTTGCTCAAGTAGGTCGGCTTTCTCTTTGGCACTGTGGGCCAAGTTACCATCGGCATTTCGCAATGGTGGTAAAGACGACTGGCAAAAGTTTCCCTCGGCCGCCTTAGCAAGAGACCAAAAGGCACGACTCCCAGAGGGGTAGCCCGTAAGTCGCTCACCAATCCCGCCGATGAGATCGAATTTGGCTCTGGCAATTGTCTTTTTGCAAGATCTCGAGGCAGCATTTAGTTTGCGTCTCATATCAGAGATGTTCGGATCCTTATTAGCACGGGCCGTGGTCCAAGCCCTGTAGGCAGTCTGCTTGGCTAGTCTGGCTTCCTTGCAGAGCCGGTTAAACCACGGTCGCTTTTTTTTTTCCCGCAGCTACTGATGAGTTAGGAATAAAATACTTCATACCCACCAGGATCGTCTCAGTGACAGCGGCTGCGCAGGGGTCGGGGTCTTGTGACGCGAAACAAAGCTGCCTTCACGGGTACGATGCGTAGAATTCACGCAATCCATCCCAGTCTGCTGATTTATATTGCCACATGCGGCGCAAATCGGCTGGGTGAGGTGAAATATGCTGCGCGCATGGGACTACGGTCCGGACGAGGCAGTGGTCGGATGAGCCGAGAGGTGCGTCCACTGTGATAGTGTAGTCGTCCGGACGCGTCGTCAGCAGAAGGTCCAGCAAAGAGTGCGCATGGCTCTCAATATCAGGTATTCTTGTTGGGGAATGTACCAGTTGTGAGAGGCCATGGGCCAGAGCAAATTCATGAGTAGACCTTCCCGCAAAGTCGGTGGATCGAGAGTTTAGCCGTTCACAGTGGTGGGCATTAAAGTCTCCTAAAATCACCAACTCAGCACGGGGGTACTGCTCAAGAACTTTGTCAGTCGTCACTTGCAGGTGCTCAAAGAGTGCTCTAGTCTCCCTGTCGCCGCTATGAGACCTGTATAGGCACGCATAGATTCGAGTCTGACCTCCGTAGTCTACGCGCACCCACATTACTGACAGGTCCCTGTCTTCATAAAAATGAAGACGGCGACAGCAGATGTCCTCCCGGACGTACATGCATACACCGGCACGTCTCAGGAATTTGTGTTCGAGTTTGTAGCCGGGGTAGTGTAGGTATGATGTATCGGCCGGGCAGGATATCTGTGTCTCCGTAAGAAATAAGAGGGTCGGCTGCGCAATCTCCAGATGAAGGTGGACTGCGTTCAGATTCGAGTGAAGTCCCCTGATATTGCAGAAGTCCATATACGTGGAAGAGGATGCCGCTGTAGATACTCTTTTTCTACTTTTCTTTGTCATTTTTTTTTTGGGGGGGTTCAATTGGATTGTGAGGATTTACGGTGTTGACAGCTAAGGGGGCAATGGGGCGGTGCCAATCCGCACATGGCTGATGCGGGTAGTGCGATTTGTCGGCGCGGCGTACGAAAGGGCCCCCGCTCCCCTCCTGCAGCAGCAACCGGGTTCCACTCCGGTCTCCTCCTCCGGCACGACTACTACTGCAAGGATTTTTCGCAGGCTGGCGGTTCGGCCACCCAGGGTGGAGGTTGTAGTGATCCCTGGGTTCGGGAACCCATCTATCCTGCGGGCGGCCAGCGGACAACCGTTTCAGCGGGTCTTTCTGACCGCCGCGCCCACATCCCGCGCCCACACGAGCCAGTAGCAGTATTATAAGCACCACTGGTCCCCCGTTGTCAAAACAGCGAATCCTCTAGAGCTCTGGATACCTTACTCACCACAGGAACACAGCACTGCCGAAAAACGCTGTGCTATTTGGCTGTGGTCTTCTGTAAGGCGGAGGTCCTTCCCCAGTCGGGCTGCTCTAATGTTTGAGCGGAAAATATCGCGCTATGCCCTACCTCTCAAATGTCTCTATGTCCAGCAGTGGACTGTTAAAGGCTATTGATGATAATGATGATGATGAAGGGTAATATAGAGTGGGCCACGAATTAGTTAACATTTGAAAAAATCGTATAAAAACCATTTGATATATCATAAAAATATCTTTATTTACAAGAAAATAATTAGTTGAAATTGATTTTTTAATTGTCGTAATGATCACCATTTTGATGTTTGCACTCTTCTCAGCGAGCATCGAAATTTTAGAATATTCGTCGGCAAAGAGACCGCGCAATCGTCGACATCTCTTCGCTGATTTGTCTTTTACACTACGTATTAGTGTATTTGGTTTATTGATGTACACACGATTCTTCAAATAACTCCATAAAAAGAAGTCTGCTGTGAATAGATCTCGACTTCTGGGAGGCCAGAGAATGTTGCATCGTTTGGAAATCAGCTTTTCCGGTAACATGTCTTTGACCACCAGCAGTGACTTATTGAATGTGACAAGTGGCTCCAACATGTTGAAACTATGTGTTACAATTGTAGCCGGCAGCAAATTACAATAGCACCGATCCCAAGAACTCCGGTTATATGTTTGCGCGGGACGTTAGATTCAAATGTTAACGAACTCTTGGCCCACTCTATATAATGAATTATTCCACATTGATACCACATTGGTACTTTGTACCAGTGTGAAGTCGGCGTGTGTCGCTCATTATAATATTTCGTTATACTAAACTCTAAGCTGTTGCTGTTTTTCATAATTTTCATTATAATTACAATTTATGTATTATTAGGTTTTTATAATTTACAAAAAAACAACGAATAAATCGCCTATTATCACAGAGACGGTCGTGTATTTAGGCGAATTTAGCGTATATTTAGGAGTATCATCGTAGTTTGTGATATTTTTACTTACATTATATGAAAAGTTCACTCAGACAAGTGTGATTATGCGACATAACAGTTAATAAAATTTAAGAATAAGACTATACGAGTACTTGGTAGATTTATCGAAATTAACATTACTGCCGCGAATGATCTATATCTGTAATAAGCCCGTATCTTTAATAATTTGAGTTTAGAAAGGAAATGAAGTGAGTTTGTGACTCTGATAAGAAACAAGAATGTTCACCAGCTCGTCGCGGCTCGCGGCGGCGTCCCGTTGACACACAGATTACCTCCTAATAGATACCGCATTATTGAAAATTTGTTACGATTCGACTTAACCAAATTCCGGGGTATGTACGGGACGCGCGGGACGTGTCTTATGCGCTATGATTGGGTATTTCAAGGCCAAACTTAGAATGCATCAAACCATAGTAATGGGACAGGGTAAGAACGTTGATCGATAAATTTGGTTAGATAGTCTGGATATTTATTTTTTTATTATTTGTAAATAAATGAAACGATCAATGTTCATTAAATATTTATTTGAAAAAATATATTTGCATAAAAATAATAATAATATTAGGTACGTATATTTTATTTACTTTAAAATAGTGTTGGCGTGTAATATTTGCATGAATTTTAGAATATTATGTTTCACACAATCCCTTAATATCATTATTGTACCTATAACCTTTATTGGTAAGTCTTCAAAAAAGTAAAAATACTTACCAAAACTGGCAAATATAGAGTAGGTATAGCGGAATTAAACAGCCTTCTTCGGTTTATCACAGCATGAAAATTATCTTCTGTGAAATGTCTTTAGCATATTACAGTACTTCTAGTCTTCTAGGTTCTAGGGAAATCATTCATTCCCTTGACGAGTTGCTTCGATCCACATTTTTTTCTTTCAGGGCATTTAGGAAACCCTTAACATAAATATAGCACTATTAAACATCACTTCTTTTAGCAAATATCTTAGCTTCAATAAAAAAAAATCAAACAATTACCAAGTAAATCGACTACTGAATCACAACAATATCGATATGCGTGAAGTATTAGACAAAGACTATTGTAATTTACGAGGTGAGGGAAAGGAACATTTCAAAAAGGCATCAACGACTCCTTAAATATTATTGGTTTGCACTATTAAGTCACCAGTATCAGTTGAACTCCGGTATATTTGAAAGACGTTAACGTAATTAAAATATAATGTACTTACCGATGAAGAGTTATGCCATCTTTTTGATAATTAGATGTTTTAGATGACTTGCCACACCATTTTACTGCACAGTAAGCCATTTACAATATATTTTTAAAACAAAACTATTTTAAATTGCAAATACCTCGGTGTGTCTACGGGTCACAAACTTGGACGGTATTGATGTTATGATGTTTAGCGTAACTTTATAAGCCTGTTATAGTAACTATGTGTGGCGCACGATTGTAGCCCTGTATGCGGAGTCTATTAGGAGGTGTTCTGCGCGTTGATATCACCGACGTTGTGACATTGTCGTCTACAGTTCACGACTCATGTAAACAATAGTGTTCTTAATCAGAATTATTTAAATTATATTTATTTTCTTCTGAATTTGCGTTTCTGTATGTTTGTCGTACAAAAATCTTTTTTAATTTAACCGACTTAAATTGGACTGTATTAACTGCTATTTGAGTTTTCATCAAAAACCTTATATATTACAAAACCTTATATATTTGGTCAATTAATGACATTTTGTGTACATTTAGAATGCTATGACTACTTCAAGAGACTTCCGTACCCTTGTCGAGGCTTAGCAAATATATTTGTACGTAAGTACTGGAGAGAAGAGAAACAGTGCCACGAGTATCGACGCAACGTGCTTCGGGTGCATGGGGGGAGAGACGCGAAGCGATGGGAGTACAGACATATGGTATGTACATACTATTGTTGTATAAAAGTGTTAATAAACAAATAAAGCTTAGAAACAATGTAAAAAGTTTAAAAAACTATAACCCGTCTACGTACAAACTTATGATAAAATGTATATAACCTGATTAAAATCAATTCAGTAGTTTAAACGCTATGGTGAAACATACGTGCATAGACTGCCGAAACCAAATCCTTCCTTTGACTACGCCGTAGTCGGCTAAAGAGGACATGTGATTTCTATTTAATTTTTTTTTGCAATTTTTGTCACCGTGATATCTCAGTATCCTATCTCCAGGTGCAAATCTCAAAGTTCGTTATAGTTGCACTCGTTGTCAGCGTTACACAATTAATAACAATTGTTTCTGATATGACATACAGGCTAAAGTCAAAGGATGCCTCATACTCAGTTGTAGTTGTCTTTACCTCCACACTTTTAAAGGAAAAAGTCCTGAAAGCTGTCAAGACTTTTAGTAAATCAAAACAAAAAGGCAATAAACTAAGCACAGAGAGTTGAATTTGACTTGTAAGCCAAAGGCAATATATATCTCAGAGACTCATTCAAAAAACCCAGAAACTGTCTTACTTAGCGAGACAATTACGAAAGAGTCGTGACTACAATTTTTGCTGGACGGCTAACGGTGTGGTGTACCTCAAGAAAAATGAAAACTCTTCTCACGTGTTAATAATGATTTTGAGTTAGATTATTTGAGAAAAACTGTAAAAACAATGTGACTATTTTTTTGTGAAATTGCTACTTCTTTATATATACATTAATTTTATGTTTCAAATATATAATATCATAACATAATATTATATAAACAAAATTCTCTGCACAAAACGCAATGACTTACTGCATAAAAACACACTTTACACACCTTTCTTAACTCCTATTATAACATTAATTAAAAAGCTACATTTCATTGAAATACACACACTACATCACAAAATTATTATTATTCAAATACGTGTTATCAAGTTGTTGATTCCTAAGTTTAAAATTACTTTCCCTAAAATAAGTTCAAAAAATGACTATGATTATTAAAAAAAATAACGCCTTCATAACATTTGATGATATAATCGACATAACTAATGACCTAGATAAATTATCCATATCCCACTCTCAAACAGCAGACTTAGAAAAATGCCAAGAGATTATTACTAATTTCTCATCTAAGCGCTTACTTATATTGTCACAGAATATATGTAATATAAATCGTAACACATTAAGCTTAGAGGTTGTGCTACACAGAGTGAAATTAGATTGTGACATATTAATATTGACAGAATGTTGGATATCCAGTATCATATCCGACGTGGTTGACTACCATCACGCTGCAACAAAGATGAACTCTAAACAGAATGACAGAGTGGTTATATACTACAAAGAAACACTTAACGTACATGTGAGAGAACCTGACTTTCAAGATTGTAACTGTCTCGTGGCAACCGTTAACAACTGCCATCATTGTGTTGTACCGATCGTCAAAATTGTATCACATGAGTACTTCCCTGATGTCGTTTGTAAACGCTTACCATTGGAACGCGTACAGTTTGTCAGATACTTAGGTGTTACTATTGATAGTGCCCTCAACTTTAAAGAACAAATTAAACAACTATGTGCTAGAGTACACAAACATATTTACGTATTCAAAATTTTATGGCACGTAGCTGAGCCTGAGTTAATGAATCGAATATACTATGGCCTCTGTCAGTCCATACTTACTCATTGTATATCTTCGTGGGGAGGTGCATGCAAGATCACCATGACGCGCATTGAGGTCGCGCAGCGGTCAATTCTAAAGATAAATTATTTCAGACCTATCTATTTTCCCACCATGACACTTTACCACTCGTGCGAGATTTCGACGGTCAGGCTAATTAGTCAGGTTAATATTTAGGATAAACAATGGTTTATCCTGAAAATTATCCTAAAACAACATACTGGTCTAACTTACAACCCAAAATTATTTGAGAAACGCCGAAACTATAGAATATGTACGACACAAATCACCTGGATGACAAAATTTAGCAGAAGGTTTATTGGATTTCTTGGATCATACTTATATAAAAAATAAAAAAAAACCATTAAACATTTACCTTCTGATAAAAAAACAATGCCAAGAAAAAGTGAGTCAGTCAGAAACTTAACTACGAAGAAACAGAAATACTAATAGCTATAACACAGTAATTAAAATGACATGTATAATGTATATCACTCATCTACATCTACATTACGTGTATACACACCCACTTCACACAGCACAACATCAGCCTCACAACATTTACATATTTCATCATTTACATCACTCAAAAAAGAGGACATTTTCACACTCAAAACTTTTTATACCACAAAAGAAAAAGAAAAAAAAAACAAAGAAAATACATTAACATTAAATTCTGGATAGGTATTGCATTGTATTGATATTGAAACAGTATAACTATAAAAAAAAAACAATCATAAAGTATTGTTGTAATAAAATAATTAGAGCGAATTGGTGCTGACAATCGAAATACAGGCTTTCCGTAGTTCGACTGCAGATGGTACATTCATTGATTTGTCAAAATATTGCCAAGTTATTTGTGATCTAGTCTTACATTCTTTTTAAAGTAAATAAATAATATAAAAACTAAAAATTATTAAATTATAAAATAACCAGGAGTCTGATACACCACACAATAAATATTACAGGTACTTCTCGTGGTGCTGAAGTCTCAGTTCCGTGTGCATTCTAAAATCCTCGACTTATCTCATTCGGTATATGAATAACCCTTTTTAACGGTAGATAAACCTTTTCGAATGTTGACCCCAAATAACATTAGGACAAGTGAAAAAGATGAAATTAATAACGTTATGTTTGCGACGTTGAAGGCGTTGATCGGTTACGGGGAGGACGTGACATCGGCACAGTGGCTGTGCGGTGGCTCTGTCATCAGTGAGCGGTTTATCCTTACCGCCGCGCACTGCACCTACACACGAACTTAGTGAGTATATTCCACCCAGCGAAAAACCACACTCGGCGCTTCATGTGTCGCTGCTAAATATCAATAAAACATTTTATTTATTTTTTTTGAAAAAGACAACGCCCGCACTAGGAATAAATCCTGTGTCGCGGGGGACTTTACAAACATACAAGAAACGGACACAAAGAACACCCAGACTCAGAACAACAATTTATGGATCACACAAAGTGTTGTCCCATGTGGGATTTGAACCCACAACACTCAGCGCAGTAGAGAGCGGCGTGGCGACCGCTTAAACCACTAGGCCAACCGTGCAGTCGTTTTATTTTTTATATTAATTATCATTATTATCACGTTTATATTCTATTGTTGACAAATTGATGTAATACAGCGGTTCAATAAAGTTTGCGGCACTGGGGCTGCTGAAGCGCTCCGACCCCATGGACCAATGGAAGATATACAACATAAAGAAGATAGTGGCGCACCCGGAGTACAAGCCGCCCCTCAAGTATCATGACATCGCGCTCCTTGAGACGAGCACCGAGTAAGAGAACAATACACATATCATGCTTCCATTAATCATGTACTTATTAATATCAACACAATTTGTAGTTCGTGTAGGGATTTACAATATTTGGGTGCTTGGCTAGAAAACCTCCACGTGGTGCACCCTGGTAACGTTAGCGATGGTGTTCATTACTGCCAACGGCTAATATTCTAACACGAAGAGGAAGCCATTTTCTTTGGCAATTCGGCCGAGACTTGGTCCGACAGAGTGGGCGTGTCTGTCGGATCCTCTGTTGGCTCTTCGCTCTTAGGAGCAATGAGGAGGAAAGCCTCGTTAAAAAATTACCAAGGTGGGACCCTTTCTGGGGTCGGAGTTCCTCCGCTTTCAGCAGTGGAAAAGAAGGAAGGGCTCGGTGTGTACTTCCACTGCAGGCAGCAGACGTTATCTCTCTGCCACCGTCAACATATCGTAGTCCCGAAAGGAGTGTCGTGGTTAAGTCTCGCGACTCCAATCGGGGGCGAGGGTCTTGGCTTAGTCGCCCGGACTGCGAGGAATAAACCTCTCTAAAAAATTATCCCGAATCCCGTGTTCTGGTGTGTGACCAGGGGATGCATGGCTGATGGGTAGTTCAGTCGTAAGCGCCCGCCCAGCCGAGGCACCTGCGGAGCCCTCGATTGGGCATAAATCTACGTTTGCCCGGGTATTGGGAGATCTCTGCCCGGGTCGACCTTTAGTTCTCCCTCTCTCGTGGGTTTAACATCAACTAAAATTTTTACAAATAAATATACTTAAAATTAAAAAGGAAGGACAGAAGGAGAAAAAGAGTACGAAGGAGAGAATTGCAAGGGCGGACGACCTTTCGTCCAATATGGAAGACGTATTGGCTGAAACACCTATCTCGGTGGGGTTCCCGGAAGCCATTATGGTTACTGGGAGCCGAAGAACATCAGAACGGTTACGTGCTAGATCCACTGCGCACTCCAGTGCGAGGACGGACATGCTGGACTTTATGGGGACGGAACTGTGTGACAGCCGGAAACGCGGACGCTCCAGGGATGAGGAGAGCGATACCTCCCAGGAGATGTTACCTCCTAAGGTAGCAAGCAGCCGTAGAGGGAGGTCACGAACTCCAGTTTCGGCCCCGTCAGGCTCTGTCTTCTGTAAAGCGGAAGCCTATAGACGAGTCAGGGCAGACGGCGAAATCTTGGCGGAGGAGGAGATTGGTGATCTCCTGCTGAAAATTAAGGAGCCGATGGTAGGGAATTCAGTTCCCCAAATACCATCGCCCATGCAGGAGAGAGCAAACGTGGCGGTGGCCATTATTCACAAAGTGGCCACCAAGTCGAGTAATCTTAAGGGCTCTTTTGTGAGAGCCCTTAAAGACTCCTCTTACGCTATTGCGGGGGTCGTGGATACCCAGATCGGAGACACGGCTCGTCTGCAGGCAGCCAATGATCGCCTAACGGAGCAAGTTGCTGAGTTCAGCGCTCAGTTCGCCCAATTCCGGGCGCATCGTCCGGCAGAAGATTCGGCCCCATCTCCATCTCAGCCTGCTCCGTCTCTCAATCTCGGCGCCACCTCTGATATCCATCTGCGCCAAATTACGGACGCAGTGTGGCGTATGATGACCGGGTGTCTCACCGGCCTGGAGGCGAGGTTGCCTCCAGCCGTTTTCCGGCCACCGCTCGCGGCACATAAGCCGAAGGCCGCATTGGCACCATCAAAGTTTCCCGTTGTGGGCGGTCACGTGTCCTACGTGGCGGCGGCGTCGGTATTTGCTACTCCTACAGCTGTTCCGAGGGCACGACAAGCAGCGAAGGTAGCAGCCAGGATGGCTGCGCTGAGGTCAGGGCCCAAAACAGCGGCAAAGGCTGGAGCGGTGTTCTCTCTGCTCCCCACTCCAACCGCTGTACCTAGCACCTCTACATTTGCTCTCTCCACATCAGCCCATTCCACTAATGATTGGCAGATTGTCGGGGGAGCTAAGAAGTCCCGAAAGCGGGGTAAAAAGGCTGCCCAAAAAACAGCCTCTACCCCACAGGCCCCATCGGTTGCGGTGGCTACCGCGAAGAAGCAACGCAAACTGCAGGTGCCTAAAAGCGCGGCTGTGGTTGTGACCGTAACACCGGAGGCGGCTGGTGGCGGACTGTCCTGTGGGCCTTATTTAAAAAGGCTATCACGGTAGTCTCGCCACTGATTTCGGGACTAAAAGGGCCAGGTCGCGCCTTGCCCAGACGGGAGTTCGAGTCCTTGGGTTCCCTGGGGTTGAAGGTGCAAAGACGGCGGACAGGTTCGGCGAGAAGATGAAGTATCTGGGCCTGATCCTCGACGGCAGGTGTTTCTTCGACAAGCACTTTCGACAGCTTACTCCAAAGCTGGTCGGCGCTGCCTCTGCCCTTGGGCGACTTTTGCCCAATTTGGGTGGAACCAGCATCGCGACAAGACGGTTATACACGGGGGTTGTCCGGTCAATAGCCCTGTATGGTGCACCGGTTTGGGCGGTGGCTCTGACCACCCAGAATAGAGAGAGAGATACGTGAGCGGCATGACGCCGCACGTCGAGCCACGATGGCTCGTTGGTCGTCCCGGCTGGAAGCTCGGCGTGCTGCCGTTACCGCCGTGCAGACCAGCCGGTCATCGCCAAGTGGGCGGGCCGGCAGCACGAGATCCTTTCCTTCCGACTAACGCAGTTTCTTTCCGGACACTGTTGCTTAGGAAAGTATGTGCACTCGATCACTAGGAGAGAATTGAGTCTCACCTGTCACCACTGCGACTGCAATGAGGACTCGGCTTAGTACACGCTGGCGGTTTGTTCCGCCTGGGCGGCGCTGTGTGGGGCCCTCACTGCAGTTATTGGAGGAGATCTTTCGCTACCGGCCGTCATACGCTCCATAGCCGGTAGCGATAGTTGTTTTACAGTGGTCGCAACCTTCTGCGAAGACGTAATTTCGCAGAAGGAGGCGGGCGAGAAGGCCCGGGAGGACGATCTCCATTAGGACTCAATTCGCCGCCGGCGAATCAAGCGGCGTGCATGCCACTTTGAGTGTGGCCGCGGCTGGACGAGACGGGTTTTATCCTCCATCCGCTACAATGGCCAGCCGCGAGAAGGTGACGTACGGCACACGCGGACGTCGCCTAAAAATAGAGAGGTCACCCACAGATCGCGCATGATAGCGGGCAGACGCTAGGAGGTATCTGGATGTTGTTATGACAGCTGTTCCCGTATCGCTCCTATGTCAGGTGCAGAGTGTCACACCAAGCGTTCTGGCGCATTTCGAGCTTCCTGGTCATTCCCGCTCTCACCCCGGCGGATAGCGCAAGTTTGGTTATAAACCCTTACGACCATGTCCACCAGGATATCTAGAGGCGGGCAACGTGCCAGGACTGTTGCCGCCTCCGACGAGATGGTGCGGTATCCTCGTACGATCCGAATGGCCGCTACCCGTTGTGCTTGATTGAGCTTGGCTCGGCAGACAATTGTCATCTACCATTGTTGTTATATGTGTTTGCGTATGTATGTAGTTATATAAGTTTATACATATTAATTATATATATAATATGCGTTGATTCTAGTGTGTGTTTTATAACTTATGTGCATTAAGTATTTTATTTAATCTATTTATTCTCATTCAAATTTAACCAAATTGCACCTACTTCCTGTTCTCTCTGCATTATCCAATGCTTGAAGGGTAGAAAACGCCGTATGGTTAACTTCACGAATGAACTAAAAGTGCATGATGTATTAAATAAATAATAATTAAAGAAATTACATTTCACTTTATAGACGATTTAATTTGTCACCTCTTGCAAACTGTCATATGAAAGCTGACTTATATTTTTTTGTGAAAATATGCAATAATAGTATCGACTGCTCAGAACTCCTAGAAAAAAATAACTTTTATGTTCCCAACAAACATCTCCTGCACAATCCCCTTATCCCCTTAAATACTCCAAGGGAATCTATTAATTTTTACTTTTAATGTCCCTTGTGAGCAGAATAGTTTAGAGCCATTCTCTATGACTGTCTCAAAGGTGAGGATGTCTGAGCCTTAAATTTCTTGTTTAACTAAAAAAGAAAGTGTCTTATAATATAACATTGATAATGCTATAATATTTCTCACCTACTTATGTTTAACATGTTACTACAAGTGGTGACTTGTAATACAAATACTTAATTTAAATTAAAGAAAATGATAATAAATAATAATTAATATAAATTTAAAAAGAAGAATTACACCGTTAGGGGGCACCAAAGCTGATGGTTGGGTGGTAACTTGAGCACCGTGATATCACATCTAATAATTACCAAACAATCTATTTATTTTCAACTTAGTGAGGAGTGTTAGATAAGTAACAATAGCAAGCTACAATCCTATTTCATAATCATTCAATCGTAGGATAGTCTTCGACAAGGATTTACTGCCAGCATGCCTGGACGTCGGCGACAAACCTCAACCTAGGGCCGAGGCGACTGGTTGGGGGCAGCTGGGTTACAAACAATCCGTGGCAGACACCCTGCAAGCGGTTCGTATCTCCCTGTCTGTCGTTTAGTTTATGAAGTAATTCCGACCGAATAATGACCGGGCAGACACAACAGTGAAGGCCGGCTTCAAACTGATCTGTTGTATAGAAAAGTAGTTTAGTTGGCCGCCAAGTAACAGTCAAGTTTAATACAAATTTGGAAGGCACGATACTAAACCGAGGTGAATTGTCGCCACCCTGTCAGTGTTAGTAAAGTTTTAAAATTTTTGTTCAGACTCTCAACTATTGCACTCTGAATGTACATTCAAAGAAGTTATTATGAGTACAAACTCGTTGAGTTTAGGTGAAGTTGGACGAATTCAACGAGACGCGATGCAGTGAGCTATACGGGCCGCACCGCCACCTGCCGCGCGGCTACGACCACCACTCACAGATGTGCTACGGCTCCAACACCGAGATCGTAGACACTTGTCAAGTAAGTTGACCTACGAGTATTCTATTGTTTATAATATTTGCCGTTAAACAGGTCCACTTTTAAGTTAAAAATGACGTAAACGGATTAGTTTGATTACGTCGAAGGCTTGGATTATTTACAGATCATATAAAACGTGAATGAATGATAACATATAAATAATTTAAGATTGCTAATTCGCCAACGGTTAGATACAAACTTTTAAAGAAATAAAGAAGTTAACTTTACGAAGACTACCACTGCATTCAATTAGTCTTGATGAATAATGATGAAGTGATAAAGACTTTCATACATAAATTTACATTCAGTAAACTTTTATAAAAGAATATAACCAATTTAAGAACCTCCTCCTTTTTCAACATCACCGAAGTCGTTTAAAAACCTAATGATTCGCTGGGAGCTGCTAGCGTATAATTGTATATAACTGCATGTGTATGTTTGTCGAGGGTGACAGCGGCGGCCCCCTGCAGAGTGACAGCCACAAGTGCCTGTACACGGTGGTAGGCGTGACGTCATTTGGCACGGATTGTGGTGTGCTCGGCGCAGCGGGCGTGTACACGCGCGTGTCGCACTACTTACCCTGGATCGAGAGCCTGGTGTGGTCAGACGCTGGCGACGATTAACATTTTCACTCAACAGGTTTAACTAAATATTTCATATTAAGTTTAAGTAACACAGCAACTTGATGCCTAAAAACAGTAACTTTTCTTAAGCGATTTTCTAAATGATAGTACAAACAGTCTTTAAATCGACTTTAGTATTTGTATAATATTGGTGGTTGGAGCCATACTCGGTTCCCGTACAGTATCGAAGGAAGCGGTTTGCATATCAGCCAGAACTCCCCAAATCCCCGTAGGGTTTGAGTCGTAAGTGCACGACGAAGTTTATCGGCGTAAGGCCGAATTACAGGCGGACATCGACATAAGCGAAGTACGCAAGCAGCATGACGCTGGTTGTCGAGTCACAATGGCTCTTTGGCTGTCCTGGCTGGGGACTCCACGTGATGGCTTCACTGCCGTGAAGTCTCTCCAGCCGCTCATCATCAACTGGGCAGAGCAACAGCACGGAACCCTTTCCTTCCAGCTGACGCAGGTCTTACCTGAGTACGACCACTTCGAAGAGTATTTGCACTCGGTTGCTAGGAGGGAAATTCAGTGCTGCCTTACACTACTGCAACTGCAGTGAGGGTTCAGCTCAGCAAACGCAGGCTCTTTGCTGCACTTAGGAGATGCAGCGTCGGGCCCCTTACTGCAGTCAACGGAGAGGATCTTGCTACCGGCCGTTCTACACTGCACATATGTGCAGTGTTGAACGGCCGGTAGCAGGTTACGACTGCAGGTTACGACTAGCTGTCGGGATATCCCGACAGCTAGTCGTAACCTTTTCTGAAGACGTTGTTTCACAGAAGAAGGCATCAGAGAAGGCCCAGGAAGACGACCTCCACTTTTGAGTAGAAGTTGTCGTCCCGGATTTTCTCCCCTGCAATTCACCGTCGGCCAACCAGTCGACGTAGGCGCTTACTAGCGCCTCATGCCGCCATGAGTTTGGCAGTGGACGAAACGGGTTTTACTCTCCATCCGCAATAGATGGCAGTTGCGAGAAGCCGACGACCGCGTGTATCATAAATAGTTTAAATAGAGAGTTCACTCTAAGGTGGTGCCCGTGCTAGCGGGCATGCGCTAAGGGGGATTTGAATATTGTAATAATAGCGTTCCTGTAACCGTAAAAAAGTGGCATACCACGTAGTTTCAGTCGGTCCAAATCCGACACTCCACCTCACTGAAAACCGCGGTGGAGTGACAGCCTGATGAGGTTTCCACACATTGGTGACATTCTAAAAAAATGGGTCTCTTTCAGCAGTTCGTATGGTGGAGTTATTCATAATTTTCTTGCACATTCTTGAACGTGCTACGAGTAGCTAAGTGTAGTGTAGTAATATACGAGTACATACATGTATGTAGCTATGTACAGATGCCAATCAATAAAGGAAACTTCTAAAGAGTATTGAAACTGGTTAATGCTCAACTTTAAATAGTTCCACGCTACTTGACTTAATGTTCAGAAGTGGAGTTTATTTATTGCCTTTAAACATTAATAGCGACCTGACATTGCAGTCTACTAAATTGGAACAAGTGAATATGGGAGTAATTTAAAGGTATTGTAGGATGAGATGTATTTGTGTCTTCATCTATAACTTTTTAATAATTAATTGTAATTATACTCGTAAGTATATATATTAATCTATTGTTTGCAGCTTCGTATTACACGAACACTGCCATGTCCCTTACTGAATCATCTAAAGGTTGAGTGGTAAAATGCGAAATGTAATGCAGTAAGCGTTAAAAATTAAATAAGATGAGGTAAGATAAAAAAAAATACGCGTGGCACTCGAGGACTGCCGCGGTAAAGCTATTGTATAGCATTTTTATCAACTTATACAATTATAATATTTCGGAGCAGCTCGTCTCGATCCGTGTGAGCTTCGTACAGTCTACACGCATACGTCTAGTCGCAGGCACACAATCACCGTGCCGAAGTCTGCCGAACTAAAACGACGTTTGACGATGCACGGCTTTCAACGCCGCACCACTGTGCCGGTTGGAGTGGGGGCTGTTAGGTTCATTTTTGTTACGGAATTTGCCATGCTTGAAATAAACGATAAAAGCTGCGCAATAGTTTAAAAAGACTTATTTGAGTAAATACATGAAAGCAATTAAAATATTTTTCAAGCGTATCAAGCCATTATTATAACAGCGGTGTATCTATTGAATGGGTGGAATTTGTACCACAAATTATTATAACTAAGTTTAAATCTGAATTTAAAAAAAAAATAAAAAAACAGAATTTTAACAAAATAGCAAAATAAAGAAAATGATATTAAAATAAAACCGGTCAATGATGATCTCACACATTAAACTTAAATAATGAAACAATAAAAATAATTGTGTGACGAATAACAATGCAAATTTATATAGTAGACAGATTACACCTTATTTGTACACCAGAGTTTACTAACATCATACAGTAATAAAACTAACAACAATTGTGATGTACAAAGGGCGGTCTTATTGCTGAAAGCAATTACTTCCAGTAGGTGGTGCTAGGTATACAAGAAAAGGCTCAATGCCTCGAGTCATTTAAGGTCTTTGTTGATCTGTTTTACATATTTACACAAGTTTCTTATTGATTAAACTATTTTTATTAAATTTTTAATAAACTGTGTAAAATTTCAATCGTGTTTCCTGAAGTACGCCCACCACAAAAATAGCATAGTACAATGAATCATTGCAAAATATCATCTTTTTTTCTACAGCATGGCAATCTGTTAAATGAACATTTAGCCCTGCTTCTGTTATATTCACCTGCAGAGGTTTAGTTACAATAAGCCATCGTAATTTATTGCAAGGCTTTCGCTTCGTGTGACTGAAGCGTTAGAACGCTATGTCTCCTTAATCGTTTGTGCTGACGTACTCCACATTTGAATCCCGTAGGTCCATATTGATTTCAATATGACTTTGTAGACTTTAAATTTGTTCTCCAGGCTGAGACGTAAATGTCGATGTCGAATGTATGCTTTATATATAAGAAAGCCTTTCAAGTAATTTTTGAATGTAACTTTTTCTTATATAAAAAGACAACGTCTGCACTAGGAATAAGTCCTGTGTCGCGGAGGACTTTACAAACATACAAAAATCGGACAAACAGAACATCCAGAGTCAGAACAAGAATTTATGGATCACACAAAGTGCTGTCTCATGTGGGGTTTGCACCTACAACACTCAGCGCAGTAGCGAGTGACGTGGCGACCGCTGAAACCACTAGGCCAACCGTGCAGTCGATTACTGGAAGACATTACTTAATGTTTTCTAGTCTTTAGGTAATTTATTAAATATTCTTGGCATCATACTGATCCTTTACGCATGAAAATCGTTATAGACTTGTGCAGATAGAGTTTACTATTCTCTCGCCAATGTGTGAAACCATAGATTCTAAGGTGACAAAAAGTGTGAAATTGATTTGAAGTATTTTTTTTTTTTTCACGTGTGGAAACCTCCTCGGGCCGTCACCCAACCGGGGTTTACGGCGGGGTGGTGTGTCGAAATCGGACCAACTAAAACCACACGGTGTGCCACTCTGCGCCTGAGATAGGAGGGATCCGGGAACCGCTGCTGTTACGACATCCAGATCCCTCCTAGCGCCTGCCCGTTAAAGCGGGCACCATCTGCGGATAAACTCTCTATTTAGGCGACGTACGGCACACGTGCACATCACCTCCTCGCGGCTGGCCACTATAGCGGATGGAGGGGAAAACCCGTCCCGTCCACCCGCGGCCACACTCAAGGCGGCATGAGGCGCTGGTATGTGCGCCTCCGCCGCGCGGCTTGCCGGCGGCGAATTGGGTCCGACTGGGTATCGTCCTCCCGGGCGTTTTCCGCCGCCTCCTTCCGTGAATTTACGTCTTCGCAGAAGGTTGCGACCGCGGTAAAACAACTGTCGCTACCGGCCGTGGAGCGTGTTACGGCCGGTAGCGAGAGATCTCCAATAACTGCAGTGAGGACCCCATACTGTGCCGCCCAGGCGGAACAAACCGCTAGCGTGTGCTGAGCCAAGTCCTCACTGCAGTCGCAGTGGTGACAGGCGGGACTCAATTCCCTCCTGGCGACCGAGTGCAGATACTTCCCGAAGCAACCGTGCCCGGAAAGGACCTGCGTCAGTCGGAAGGAAAGGGTCCCGTGCTGCCGCCCTGCCCACTCGGCGATGACCGGCTGGAGAGCCTCCACGAGGGCAAAGCCAGCACGCGGAGTCTCCAACCGGGACGACCAACGAGCCATTGTGGCTCGACGAGCGGCCTCACGCCACTCGCGCACCTCTTCGGGCGGGGGCCGTATGCCGCTACCCGCCCGGAAGTCAGCCGTCCGCCGATAAACTTCGGCGAGCACTTCCGCCTCCAAATCCCACGGGGGAGTTCCGGCCAAGGCGCACGCCGCCTCCGTCGATACGGTGCGGTAACCGCGTATGGCTCTAACCGCCAAAATCCTCTGAGGGCGCCAGAGGCGAGCCCTATTCTGGGCGGTCAGAGCCGCCACCCACACCGGTGCACCATACAGCGCCATTGACCGGACAACCCCCGTGTATAGCCGTCTCGTCGCGACGCTGGCTCCACCCAAATTCGGCAAAAGTCGCCCAAGGGCAGAAGCAGCGCCGACCAGCTTTGGAGAAAGCTGTCGGAAGTGCTCGTCGAAGAGCCACCTGCCGTCGAGGATCAGGCCCAGATATTTCATCTGGGCCTGAACCGGTACGAGGACCGAATTGACTACGATAGAGGCGCCGGGTGGTGGACCACGACGGGGCCCATGGAACAAAAGGGGCCTCCGTCTTATCTAGGGCCACTCGTAAACCCAGCGCCTCAATGCGCCCGACCACCAAAGAGACTCCCACGGTGGCCAGGCGCGCCGCCTCTTGAAAGTTTGCCCCCCGGGCCGTGACCAATGTGTCATCGGCGTAACAAATTACGCCCAGCCCGGGGGGAAGACGACCTCGAAGGGCCCAGTCGTATCCTATATTCCACAGGAGTGGTCCGAGGACAGACCCCTGTGGAACACCGCATGACATGGGCCGTCGCCTCAGAATGCCATCTCGGTCCTCGTACATGACAGTACGCTCCCTAAGATAGTCTGCCACAAGCCGCCTCAGGTACTCTGGCACCCTGTGGTAGTGGAGTGCTTCCCTGATGCAGCTAAATGGCAGACTATTAAATGCGTTGGCGATGTCCAACGACACCGCCAACAGCACGCCGCCACAGCTCACCGCCTCTTCGGTCACGGCCCTCAGGCGCAACACAGCATCGACTGTCGAACGCCCGGCTCGAAACCCGTATTGGGCGTCCGACAGATCGGGGCCCACCTGGCCGCGATTTGACGTATTTTTTTTTTTTTTTTTTTTTTTTTTTTTAACGTGTGGAAACCCCCTCGGGCCGTCACCCCACCGGGGTTTACGGCGGGGCGGTGTGTCGGAATCGGACCGACTAAAACCACACGGTGTGCCACTCTGCGCCTGACATAGGAGGGACCGGGAACAGCTGTTATTACGACATCCAGATCCCTCCCAGCGCCTGCCCGCTAATGCAGGCACCATCTATGGGTAAACTCTCTATTTTAGGCGACGTACGGCACACGCGGACGTCGCCTCCTCGCGGCTGGCCATTGTAGCGGATGGAGGGGAAAACCCGTCCCGTCCACCCGCGGCCACACTCAAGGCGGCATGAGGCGCTGGTATGCGCGCCTCCGCCGCCCGGCTCGCCGGCGGCGAATTGGGTCCGAGTGGATATTGTCCTCCCGGGCCTTCTCCGCCGCCTCCTTCCGCGAAATTACGTCTTCGCAGAAGGTTGCGACCGCGGTAAAACAACTGTCGCTACCGACCATGGAGCGTATTACGGCCGGTAGCGAGAGATCTCCTCCAATAACTGCAGTGAGGACCCCACGCTGCGCCGCCCAGGCGGAACTAACCGCCAGCGTGTGCTGAGCCGAGTCCTCACTGCAGTCGCAGTGGTGACAGGCGGGACTCAATTCCCTCCTGGCGACCGAGTGCAGATACTTCCCGAAGCAACCGTGCCCGGAAAGAATCTGCGTCAGTCGGAAGGAAAGGGTCCCATGCTGCCGCCCTGCCCACTCGGCGATGACCGGCTGGAGAGCCTCCACGGCGGCAAAGCCAGCACGTGGAGCCTCCAGCCGGGACGACCAACGAGCCATCGTGGCTCGACGAGCGGCCTCTCGCCACTCGCGTATCTCTTCGGGCGGGGGCCGAATGCCGCTACCCACCCGAAAGTCTGCCGTTCACCGATAAACTTCAGCGAGCACCTCCACCTCCAAATCGCACGGGGGAGTTCCGGCCAACGCGCACGCCGCCTCCGTCGATACGGTGCGGTAACCGCGTATGGCTCTAACCGCCAATATCCTCTGAGGGCGCCAGAGGCGAGCCCTATTCTGGGCGGTCAGAGCCGCCGCCCACACCGGTGCACCATACAGTGCCATTGACCGAACAACCCCCGTGTATAGCCGTCTCAGATACTTCATCTGGGCCTTAATCGGTACGAGGACCGAATTGACTACGATAGAGGCACCGGGGGGTGGACCACGACGGGGCCCATGAAACAAAAGGGCTTCCGTCTTATCTAGGGTCACCCGTAAACCCAGCGCCTCAATGCGCCCGACCACCAAAGAGACTCCCACGGTGGCCAGGCGCGCCGCCTCCTGAAAGTTCGCCCCCCGGGCCGTGGCCAATGTGTCATCGGCGTAACAAATTACGCCCAACCCGGGGGGAAGACGACCTCGAAGGGCCCAGTCGTATCCCATATTCCACAGGAGTGGTCCGAGGACGGACCCCTGTGGAACACCGCACGACATGGGCCGCCGCCTCAGAATACCATCTCGGTCCTCGTACACGACGGTACGCTCCTCAAGATAGTCTGCCACAAGTCGCCTCAGGTACTCTGGCACCCCGTGGTAGTGGAGTGCTTCCCTGATGCAACTAAATGGCAGACTATTAAATGCGTTGGCGATGTCCAACGACACCGCCAACAGCACGCCGCCACAGCTCACTGCCTCTTCGGTAACGGCCCTCAGGCGCAGCACAGCATCGACCGTCGAACGCCCCGCCCGAAAACCAAATTGGGCGTCCGACAGATCGGGGCCCACCTCGCAGAGGTGCCGGACGATGCGGGCAGAGAGTATCCTCTCAAACAGTTTACCCGCCTCGTCCAGCAGTACAATGGGCCTATAGGCCGCCACCGAATCGGCAGGCCGTCCCGGCTTCCTCAATAGGACCAGCTTCCCGCTTTTCCAGCACTCAGGGAAGCGTCCGGACGACAAGCTAGCGTCCAAGATCTCCCTGAGGCGGTCCGACATGTGTTCGAGGGCACGGGCCAGCACACGGGCAGGTATCCCGTCTGGCCCAGGGGCGGTGTTCTTAGAGCGAATCCGTAGAACGACCGCCCCTATCTCCGATTCCCTGACGGGCGGAACATTATCCTCGTTCCGTCCCCCGTCGTCTTCGACCATGAAGGCCATCGACGGGGGTGTGTGCTCCGCCCGCTGCGGGAAAAGACCCTCGACCACTTCCCGCAGGAAGCTGGGCTGGAGTGTCTCTGTAAGGGGGGGGCCCGACGTGCGGAGCTTTTGTCGCACCGCACGATAAGGGCGACCCCAGGGGTCACGATCGAGACCCTCCAACATCTCCTTCCTCTTCACTTCTTTGGCGCGGCTAATGGCCAGCTTCAGAGTTTTCCGCGCCTCTCGGTACTCCTCATGAAGCTGGTCCTCCTCGCCGTCTACGCGGTGTCGCCGCCGACTACGGGTGTAGGACCTCCGGGCACGAGTACAGGCCGCGCGGAGGTCCGCCAACTCCTGGGACCACCAGTAAACCTCTTTCCGTGGAGGCCGACAACCTCGGATGCGGGGCATGGCCGCATCGCAGATCTGCGTAATCGCATCGCGGAAACGACCAGCCCCCATGTCGACCTCCTCGGTCGGAGCCTGCGGAGACAGCCAGGAGTAAATAATGGCTGCCTCCTCTAGTAGGTCCCTATTCAGTTTGGCTACAGCCCACCGCGGCAAGCGAGAAGAACGCCGCGCCGCGTGACCCCTACTGGGGTCCTGGGTCCGGGAGAGCTCGAATCGAATGTAGAGGTGATCCGAGAGCGTCTCAACCTCTTCCAGGACACACCAGTTCCTTACTCGTGCGGCGAGGGCAGGGGTAGCGAACGAAAGGTCCACTATCGACCCTCCCTGCTGTCGCACGCACGTGTTGGTGGAGCCCCTGTTCAGTAAACAGAGGCCCACCGAGGCCGCCCACTCCTCTACGGCCTCGCCCCTGGCGTCCGTCCTGGGGGAACCCCACGCAATGGACTTTGCGTTGAAATCCCCCAGCACTAAGACGTGCCCAGACGTTAGACGCCGCATCGAGGTTTCCAAGTTGTTAAGGAAAACCTCGAAGTCGTTCAAACTCCGGTTGGGGGAGAAGTATACACCATATACAGTGATCCCCCCCCACTCGGCAGCAACATATCCAGTGCCCTTGTCTCTTAACGACAAGGGCGTGGAATGAGCCGCCGTAGAGCCGACGACTGCCACGGAACCGTCCCGGTCACCCAACCAGTTTGGACGGGGAGGAACATAATAGGGTTCCGCGGCTACGGCAACACCGATCGACCACTGTGCCATAGTTTGCAGGAAAAGGTCCTGTGCCGCAGCACAGTGGTTCAGGTTCGTCTGGACCAGGAGGCTGGAGACTTGGTCCATTACTGGACTGTCTCTACAGCCTCCTCCATGGGCGACGATATCGATGTGCGAACGGCATCGGAGGCAGCCTGGGCCGACTGGCTAGCCCCCAACGTTCGCCGAGAATCGCGAGGAGGTTTGCAGCCCCCCTGCCCAATCTGATGATTAGCGGGCTTGTTACCCGCCGCACAAGCTGGGCAGTGAGGGGCGGCAGAGCACTCTGCCGCCTTGTGCCCCGGTCGACCGCAGCGGAAGCATAGTACACTGCAGTCAAAACAACTCACGCACTTGGCGCGTGTGTGTCCGGATGCTAGGCATTTGAAGCACCTTATCGGTCTTGCCGCCAGAACAGTGACTCTGGCATTCACAAAACCGACGAGGATCCTGCCTGCGTCGCCCAAAACTTTAGCCGACGCTACCGGACAGCTGATCCACACTGCGCCAAGCCCTCCAGGACCGGGGCTGATGGTGCCGACCCTGATGTTGTCCGCGTTGCAGCCCGTCTTCTCGCTAATTGCAACGCGGACATCCTCGGTCGTTACGGAGTCATCCAGGCCCGAAATGCGCAACTCTGCGCACTTGACAGGCCTGGCGATCTTCACACCATCCGTGGCTGCAAAAATTCCTCTCAGTTTCTCGGCGAACCTGTCCGCCGTCTTTGCACCTTCAGCCCCAGGGAACTCGAGGACTCGAGCTCCCGTCTGGGCAAGGCGCAATCTGACCCCTTCAGTCCCGAAATCAGTGGCGAGACTATCCCGGGCCTTCTTAAATAAGGCCGCATAGGACAGCCCGCCACTAGCCGCCTCCGGTGTTACGGTGACCACCACAGCCGCGCTTTTAGGCACCTGCAGCTTGCGCGGCTTTTTCGCGGTAGCCACCGCAACCGACGGCGACTGCGGGGTAGAGGCTGCTTTTTGAGCTGCTTTTTTACCCCGCTTTCGGGACTTAACCCCGCCGACTACCTGCCAACCATCTTTGGATGGGGCAGATGTGGAGGGGGCAGATGTAGTGGTGCCAGATACACCCGTTGGAGTGGGGAGCGGAGGATATTCCGCTCCAGCCTTTACCACTTTTTTGGACCCAGACTTCGGTGCAGCCGTCTTGGTTATTACCTTGGCCGCCTGTCGTGCCCTCGGAGTGGCCACAGGAGTAGTCGACACTGACGCCGCCGCCGCATAGGACACACGACCGCCCACAACGGGCAGAGATGTTGGTGCTGATGTGACCTTTGGCCTATGGGCCCCAAGCGGCGGCCGGACAATAGGGGCAGGAGGCAGTCTTGCCTCTAGGCCAGCGAGACGGCCGTCCATCATGCGCCACACAGCGTCTGTGATTTGGCGCATTTGGGCGTCAGCGATGGTACCAACATTGGGAGACGGAGTAGGCTGAGACGGGGACGAGGCCGGACCCTCTGCCGGACGATGCGCCCGGAATTGGGCGAACTGAGCGCTAAGCTCAGCCACTTGCCCCGTCAGGTGGTCGTTGGCTGCCTGGAGACGAGCCACGTCTCCGATGAGGGTCTCCACGACCCCCGCAATTGCGGAAGAGAAGTCCTTAAGGGCTCTCACAAAGGAGCCCTTAAGGTTACTCGACTTGGTGGCCACTTTGTGAATAATGGCCACCGCCGCGTTTGCTATCTCCTGCATGGAGGATGGTGTCTGGGGAACTGAGTCCCCCACCATCGGCTCCCTGACTTTCAGCAGGAGACCAGCAATCTCCTCCTCCGCTAGTGCTTCACCGTCCGCCCTAACTCGCCTATAGGCTTCCGCCTTACAAAAGACGGAGCCTGACGGGATCGAGACCGGGGTTCGTGATCTCCCTCTACGGCTGCTGGTGATTTTGGGAGGCAACATCTCCTGGGACGTGTCACTCTCCTCGTCCCTGGAGCGTCCGCGTTTCCTGCTGTCACACAGCTCCGTCTCCATTATGTCCAGTGCAGATGCAAGGACAGATGTCCTTGTACTGGAGTTACTGCCCGCGGTGGATTTGGAACGCAACCGTTCCGATGTTCTTCGGCTCCCAGCAGCCATTATGACTTCTGGGAGCCCCACCGAGATAGGCGCTCCAACCAATACCTCCTCCTCGTTGGAAGAAAAGTCGTCCGCTCTCGTACTTTTTCCCTTCCTGTTTTTCTTCTCCTTCTTTTCTATATTATGATTGTTTGTGTTTGTTAATTTTTCCATTTTTAAACCCACGAGATGGGGAGAACTAAATGTCGACCCGGGCAGAGATCCCCAATACCCGGGCAAGCGTAAATTTGTGCCCAACCGAGGGGTCCGCAGGTGCCCCGGCTGGGAGTGCGCTTGCGACTGAACTACCCATCAGCCATGCATCCCCTGGTCACGCACCAGAACACGGGATTCGGGGTAATTTTTTAGAGAGGTTTTCTTCCTCGCAGTCCGGGCGGCTAAGCCAAGACCCTCGCCCCCGATTGGAGTCGCGAGACTCCAACTCGGGACTATGATATGTCGACGGCGGCAGGGAGACTATGTCTCCTGATGCCTGCACGGTGGCAGTGTAAGTGCACACCGAGCCCGTCCTACCTTTTCCACCGCTGAGCGGAGGAACTCCGACCCTAGAAAGGGTCCCACCATCGTGATTTTTTACCGAGGTTTTCCTCCTCATTGCTCCGAAGAGCGAAGAACCAACAGAGGATTCGACAGACACGCCCGCTCTGTTGGACCAAGTCTCAGCTGAATTGCCGGAGAAAATGGCTTCCTCTTCGTGCTAGAATATTAGCCGTTGGCAGTGATGAACACCATCGCCAACGTTACCAGGGTGCACCACGTGGAGGTTTTCTAGTCAAGCACCCCACTAGCCAAGCACCCCGCGATTTGACGTATACCACAACCTCAAAACGAGCTAAAGGCTAGATAGCGTTAATATTTTATTGTCTTGAAAACACACTCTACAACTGTCTGCAGTTGTTTAACCGAAACATAGATCTAATGTACCTTTATTAACATTTCAATGCTATTTCTGCATCAGTTGAGTTACCCCAGAAGATCACTTTATATCGTAAGAGGTGGTAGGGTCTAAAAAGTACATCTTTGCTAGATATACTAAATGGTGTATGTAGGACGTAGGCGGTACTACTAATCTTTCTACAAAGTGAGTTAATATGCGGCTTCCACTTTAATTGTTTATCAATTAATAAGTCGAGAAAAATTTACGTTTTTTACTATTCTATACTATGACAAGATAATAACTGCGTCACGATAATGCAATTACAAAATACGCAGCAATGAAATAAAAATTTTAACTTTCAGATCCATTTTGGGCAACTGCAGACCAGGGCAATTGATCGCGTTCAAAAGTTTCAGACGGCTCCGGGAACACTTTTATTAACCGTATTGTAACTAATGTAACACAAAAATAAATGTAACGACAATTACTTACAAGCACAGAATGTTAACGTGTCTCTGAAATACGATATTACTAGAAATGAGAACAATATCATTTAAAAATGCATCTGTATCGAATAAAGAAATAAATCTGTATCGAATTACATGTTATTTTACTTGCACTGCTAAAATCTGCACTAAAGCGAACATTTTATAAAACCAGCTTGCGATTAAAAAATTAAAAGACTGTGACTGTACTATACTATGAGATAATACTAATATGACCAATCAAGTTTGCTTGGACATATTGCTAACACACTCGCAACTCAAAATTAGGCACACTTTAATTATGACACATAATTTATTTATTTATTTTTATTTATTTAGTAATTTTATACACAAAAGTCCAATGCGGTACTTAACGTTATCGGCTTACTCGATTGTAGTTGTGCAATCTACCGAAGGAAAGTGTGGAAATGAAAGAAAAGGTGCTCTTTGGTTACGACTTTTAAAGTCGACAGGAAATATTTTAAGTATATCAACAAATCCACACAGGATTACATACATACTCGTACATATACTTCACTAGATTCATCAATACTGATGGACTGCTGGCGCCCTCGCAGATATGAAGAGAACTATTCCAATTCAACAGGTGGTATCATCAGACAGGAAGCTCAATTGAAAAGAGCTTTGTAAATTGTCTTGATGCATAAATTGTGGTAACTTGTTGTTGTACACACGTCTCAAGCACTTAGGATAAGGTCATACATCCCACAACAGTCATCTAACGTCAAACTTGTCACAGCCTGTGCCATGATAATTAGATTACTGATAAACACACGTAACTACACGTATCTGTATTTTTACTGCCAGGTACCAATACCTTGTTTGTTACCTTGGAAGTGTAAAAGACATAATTTCTAAGTATTGAGTTGGGATCTGATATTGGATGATTAAATTAAACTTATCATTGCATGTTTCTATAAACGACCTCCCATAAACGCACTGCATGGACGCACACAAATGCTAGCACATAGCTGTGTGAGGAGTAAAGTACGATCATAATTACAACAAGATTCGTAACAGGACCGGTTCGTGTCGCGCGGATGTTTGTTAGTGAACATCACGAATATTCAAGGACCGCATCATTATAGGTTATCTATATCAACTTGTAATAGCGGAGCCATCCATTTATACGATTAGCCGCTCTAGCCAAACTGACAACATGTGGTTAAAACAAAATATTAGGCAATAAGACAAGAGAATAGGGGCGATTGTAGAAAGAGAATCGATGTGAAACACTTGCATCTCGGCTTAAGGGGCAGGTTATAGTTATTACGCACTTATGAACACCAAAAACATAAGTGCGAGTTATCTGAATAACTAAACGTATTTATGTACCTTGTTGCAAGAACTCTAAATACCAGGACAATCGGAAATTGTAAGCACGAATATGTATCGATACTTTAACTCTACTTGCCATTTACAATCTGGATATAGACCCCAATTTTTATTTATAAATGACTATACCTTGCACGTGTCACTGTGGCACATTGTATTTACATTGAAGCTAAATAGCGAACAATGCCCATGCGAATAATAAATGAAAATGATCTTTGAGACTGATTATATATCGTTTCAAAATTTAAGTTTAATCGGCGCAGAACTCGCTGTCACTGTCTATCTGTCTCTCTGTAGGTTATGCTTTATCGCCTTATGTGTACCTTGGAATTCATGCGTGGCTATTTAATTGCAAAGATGATAGGGAGAGATTTCATCGGTAAGTGCTTAGTGTGGATGCGGCGCTCAACCTCGTGATGTTTCGTGGCGTGATAAAGACGTCTACTCTTATGTCTTGTTGAACGAAAAATCTCAGGTTAATCGATCACCGCACCAAAAACGGGCCTAAGATGACGGTACAATATTTTCATAGCGTGTTGTGTTGTACTACCGACACACATGAGACAATAATAATAGGTGAGGTCTACGTATCGAATTGTTAAAGTTCATTAAATTCTTTAAATAATTTATTACCGTTTCGGTGGTACAAGTGGCTAACAATAAAAACATGGCAACATGATCCATATTTTAAAATGTAATTTACAAAAACCTTAAAAAACAAAATAAAAAAGCACGTGTAAGATACCAAACAAGTAGTATACTCGAACTCATAGGTGAGACTATCAATAGTGTGATTCGGCAATCACTTAAAATATTTTTCTGAGTACACTCTTGAGATCACTTGAGTTAGAACCGTGCCTCTTGAATTTTGTATTTACTCAGTTCTAAAGAATAAGCTTACGTCAGCTTGCGTTTCAATTATGATAAAATTCTTGTGTCCGCAAGTGGCCATCTTATTTCCTTATCATGTTCTTGAATAATTATACCCCCTTGACTTGATTGTTGTGTGTTTCAAGCTCAGTAACTACAAGGGAAGGCAACTGAGAGCCGACTTTTTTTCCGTGTGATGGAATCACAATAATTAATAAAAACCAAAAACTTATAATTCTTACTTACATTCTTGTATTACATTATTCTTTAGCTACTCCACAGCTAAAGTTACTTTAATCACATTAGGATGTTTGTATATATAGGTGGTACTTATATGTAATGTCTAAGTCTACTGACTACATTTATGTCTTAACAATCACTACGTTACAGTAACAAATTAGTAGGTACGGGCGCACGCTTGGACCGATTTGTGAGACTCACCTCTAACTTTAATGAAATTTTTTTTTTTTTCTTCTCTCTAAAAAAGACAATTGCCGCATTAAGAATAAATTCTGTGTCGCGGGGGACTTTACAAACATAGACGGACACAAATGACACCCAAACTCAGAACAAAAATTAGTGAATCACACAAAGTGTAGTCTCAGCCACCCGTGCAGTCAAAAAGCTTGTAATTTGTTTGTTAGTTTAGCTAAGAAAAGTTAATCTTTGAAGAGATGAAGTAGAATAATTTAGGCGTAGTGGCCATTATGTTTATTTTAACCAGTGCTATGAATCAACTACTCACACACAATTCGGCATGTCTTCTGTACAACCATTACGAATAGATTGAATAGAAATCAGTTATTTATGTATTTATTTTTGCTATTCAGCAACATTTTTTACCTAAAAAAAAATATTAAATGCTCGCCGAACTGTTGCGTTTGTTGGGGACATGTACTCCTATTTATATCTGTATTTTTCACAAAAAAATCTTTCTTTAAAAAAAATATGTCTACTTCTTCACACAATAAAAGAACCCTTAGTTGAATCTTCGGTTGACATGAGCTTAACTTAGATAATTGTCACAATAAGCCAATTTCATTAAATATGTACGTGTGGAACAATATATGAAAACGTTATTTTGCCTTTGTAATTTTTGACTCTGTGTTTTTTTCAATTTATTGAGTGAGTTTGTGAGTTTGTAACTGTGTTCACAATAATGTGCAATAACTATTGTATACAATAAACACGCCCGCGACACTGTCATACAACAATTATATAAAAAAAAAATGATGTCCGATAGCTAATCCAAAGCTACTGGGTGACAGAAGATCCGTAATACAACCACAGTGACGTATTTTCAGAATCAAAAAGAACAAATTTGAAGAGTGAGGTGAGCGCGAGGAGAGGCCCACACGAACCGTGTGGCGCGACGGCACAAGGTGGTATCCTCTGCAGCGAGTGGACGCGTCACGATGGCCACCAACAGCGTTATAGTACTCGTGTGCGTTCTCAGTCTGCTATGGTGCGTCTCTTGCGACCTCGACCTCGACGCAGGTAACGTATTATTTAAAAGCTCATTTATTTCTTTCCTATTCAAGGCAATCGTACAAAACTAAACTAACTAACTAATCTAATAATAATTCACTAATGTGGTTCTTTAAACATAAATTGAAATGTGTTTGTTGAGAGCGTCATTTGAAGTGTCGATTTGTCGAACAGACGAAGGTTCTATGTTCACCTGTGTATTTTTTACGTCATCTACATCTAAATTAAAAATAGTTTTATGTGTTAACACATTTTATATTAACGTTATATTGTCACCAAGTATAATCGAGTGTTCATCGTTTTGCCTTAGATAACATGCTAAGAAAAAATTAGGGGACTTAAGGGTACATGTCCTTCAATTAAATAACTTTGAAGTTTAAAGTGATCAATGTTATTGTTATAAATGAATTTCACAAAAGAGGAAATTTTATGTTCGTAAACGTACATTTTGTTCTACGAAAAGGGAAAGAAGATATAAGTGTCACATTGAATTGTCACATCAAAAACTTAATCTACGGAGTTCAAGGGAGCGGCTTATAGGCAGTTTCAGGTCTGATAAAGTGTTTCTAAGTTAATATATTAAAAATACGAAACAGTTTTTTTAACTCATTAATTTTAACCATTAGGATACTTATCACACAAGTAGTTAGTACAATGCGAACTTGCCAGTAGAAGCAGAGAAAAGTATTTAATATGTAGAACACACGTAAGAATGTTTTGCAGTTGTAAATGGTATATAAAGCTTTCGTATTGTGTAATACCTTATTAATATACCATATATAATACTTTTAATATTGCCAGGCATTTCGACAGAATTGCACCAAATGTTGTCACAGACAGTGCCTGGTTTAGTGGTATTTAGCTACTGTCGTTAAATAGTTCCTTTTAACAACAATCTGCCTCGTTTGACAACTATTTTTAGTAATGATAATGAAAAAACAATGTTAAATAGGTACAGAAAATTAGTGTATTGACTATACACATATACCGCCACTGCTACCTCACGGGAGAGTGCACAACGTCGACCAACATAACAATATGGACAGCCTTGCCTATTTGCACTCATGTTTAGGATGGTGTTGGAACACACCTTCTGCATCTGTGATCTTCACCTTTTAATGACATTTGATTTGGGATTTAACTGGAGAGTGAACATTGTACACAATTAGGTCTTAATAAGATTGAACAAGCTTAGTTTACAGCATACATATTTTAGTCTCCGTTCAGTGCAACACTAAGTGAAGTGGTATAATGCTTCTACTGACGGGACGCCACAACCAAGCGAAAGCTTTGGAAGATCACACACAGAAAAAGACACAACTCGTCCTCGCTAGTTGTGTATGTAGTAATGTAGTAGTGTACATAAACGGTGTGTTACAGGATCACCGTGCGTCACCCAAGGCCTGAACGGCACGTGCACAGACATATTGGCATGTAGCTCAGCAGCTCTCACCTACTTATACGTAAGTCTTACTAAACCATTATAGTCAATTACATTACCGTAAAGAATGCATTGTGTAGCCCTCCTTAGCGTCCAGATGATCATATATTATACTGGACGCGTGTAGATTCGTATAGCGATATCCATATCAATGGTACGTTTGTAACATTTCTTTTTTAACGGGTTCCGTAGCCAAAAATAGCCATAACGGAACCGTTGTATTTTGGTCATGTCCATCAGATTATTAGCGGAAGTGGTAAAATAAAATACGGAAAAAAAACCATCAAAGTGGAGATGTTATTTTTTATGCTCATCCAGGCTACAATGTGGGGTGACATCAAACACGTCTGTTAAAAATATTAAGGTTTTCTGAAATAAATTGTAATGAATTGGATTAAAGCATCCATTTCTGAGATATTAATCTGTAAATTTGTTAGAATCGAGCGACTCCCCTCTTCTGTTCTAGTCAAATGCTAGTATTAGAAAGTCTAAAAAAGTTCAACGAATTTAAAATTCAACTTGCACAGTTAAATAAACTTTATTAGTTTACGAGTAATAGGCAACCAATTGGTTTGACTTTATAGGCTCCCAAACCGTAAATGAAAAATGTTTTTATATACATTCATTATTTAGGGAACACACCGAGTACCGGGTGACGGTCGGCCGTCGAATAGCCTGATCCAGCAGGATTAATCACCTTGACCATGTGACAATATGGCTGTAGGAAATAAACATCACAAACCGGTATTTTATGGTCATGTTTTGTATCAAAGATGGTCATGACTTCATTGCCCTGATCAAGAGTCACACCACAGTGAGAACATCTCAACAAAAAATCCCTTATCCTATGGTTGGAATGTGCCAAGAGGATATCATTAGGTGGCTAGTCGCAAACTAACTTGCGCAATCTATCACGAAACACAAAATCGGTTAAATAAACTTCCCGTAGACAGATCCGAGCAATCTGCAACTAAGGATACCAAGTAAGCCACTACCTATTGTGCTCTATGGAATAGATCATATGAATAAGCTTTCTAGTTTAAATAAACTGTAATCTGTCCATCTAACTTCAGGTACAAGATTGTGAATAAAAACCTGTTCCGTCTTATAGTAAATGAGATCGAAGACTATGAAATGCAGTGGACTAAATTAAAAAAAATGTTCTGCTTGGACAGGATTTTACTAGAAAAGCTATAAAGTGCTACAGAATTATCATAAAAAACCTACATCGCACTATTATCAATGAAGCCATTGTCGAAGGAATAGAAAAATAGAAAACAAAGTCAGAGGTGAAATAATTATGTACCTGTATATTCTTTGTTAATTTAGAACCAGAACCCTGCATTAAATAAATAAAACACATTGAGTATATCTATCACCGGAGGTGACGGCATAAGAATACGAGTTTAGTATCACCACCTCTTTTCATTCCGTAGGTGTTGTAATAAGGCAACTAAGGGAGCAAAGTACATAGGATAACATCATTGCAAAGAGAAGGCAAAACTGAAACAAACCCCTTTTTTTACGTGTGGAATCTCCCTCGGGCCGTAACCTCACCGAGGTTTACGGTGGGGTGGGTGTGCCACTCTGCGCTTGAGATAGGAGGGATCCGGGTATAGCTGCTATTATGATATCCACATCACTCCTAGCGCCTGCGCGCTATTGCGGGCACCATCTGCGGGTAAATGCTCCTCGCGGCTGGCCACTGTTACGGGTAGAGGTGAAAACCCATTCTGTCCACCCGCGGCCACACTCAAGGCGGCATGAGGCGCTGGTACGTGGTTCTCCACTATTCTGCGAGGACTTCCGCCTCCAAATACCACGCTGGAGTTCCGGCCAAGGTACACGCTGCCTCCGTTGATACGTTGCGGTAACCGCGTATGGCTCTAACCGCCAATATCCTCTGAGGGCGCCAGAAGCGAACTCTATTCTGGGCTATCGGAGCCGTCGCCCACATCGGTGCACCATATAGTGCTATTGACCCGACAACCTCCGTGTACAGCCGTCTCGTCTCGATACTTGCTCCACCTAAATTGAACAAAAGTCACCCGAGGCCAGAAGCAGCGCCGACCAGTTTTGGAAAAAACTGTCGGAAGTGCTCGTCAAGGATCAGGCCCAGATACTTCATCTGTCCCAACGGTTTCTGTTGGGATGCTGTATATGTGCTAATTATTACGCACATCTCTATATCGCGATACAGGGTTAGTAGTTGCATCGTAGTTCATTACATTCATACGTTGCGTTCATACTTCGTCGTAGTTCGATGTATCTTCGCTAGATGACGCTGTTGTATATTTTTCTTTGTGCTATAATGTAGAAGTCGCCACAGAACAATAGGACCTCTGTCTTATCTAGGGCCACCCGTAAATCCAGTGCCTCAATGCGCCCGACCACCAAAAAGACTCCCACGG
Organism: Hypercompe scribonia; assembly: GCA_949316085.1. Taxonomy (NCBI): domain Eukaryota; kingdom Metazoa; phylum Arthropoda; class Insecta; order Lepidoptera; family Erebidae; genus Hypercompe; species Hypercompe scribonia. The sequence goes on from OX438993.1 coordinate 13,704,291, forward strand.
TGGCCAGGCGCGCCGCCTCTTGAAAGTTTGCCCCCCCGGTTGTGACCAATGTGTCATCAGCGTAACAAATTACGCCTAGCCCGGGGGCGAGACAACCGCGAAGGGCCGAGTCGTATAGTATATTCCACAGGAGTGGTCCGAGGACAGATCCCTGTGGAACACTACACGACATGAGACGCCACCTCAAAAAACTGAAACAAATCCTATAGGTACCAATCTATCTGGTCAGGATTGCATAGTAGACCAAGTCCTCCTTGCTGAGGAGAAAAGTGTGCTATGTCCATGAACTGTTACAAGTTGTTGATGATTGATGATAATATCTAACATCAACGTATGAAATACTAAACTAATTAATTTGACTAATTAATTTGACTGCACGATTGGCCTAGTGGTTTAAGCGGTCGCCACGCCGTTCTCTACTTCGCCGAGTGTTGTGGGTTCAAATCCTACATGGGACAACACTTTGTGTGATCCACAAATTGTTGTTCTGAGTCTGGGTGTTCTTTGTGTCCGTTTCTTGTATGTTTGTAAAGTCCCCTGCGACACAGGATTTATTCCTAATGCAGGCGTGGTCTTCTAAAAAAAAAAAAAAAAATTGAATTTCTCAAACACCTGGCGAACAGATCATGCTCTGAAATTTAATTCATCACTAATTGAGGCCCTTTATCACAATAGTCTTCAATAAAAAAAGTACCTATGAAATAGTTTGAAAAGATAAACTTGCTTCTGCAACAAATAGGAACATTACTGGACCTATTGACAACGATAATTTCCAAAATAAACCCTTAATGATATTCCTTCCTGTAGCAACTTGGCACAGGAATGATTTGTATGAGAATGAACAGGTTCAACAGAACAGTTCTCATTATTTAATCGCACGCTTCAACAAGGTGTTCCTTTTGCATCAGAGGCTTCATTTACTATATTCACATTTTCTATTTTTGAAATTTTCACTTACTAAATGTTTTAAACCAATTGAAGGATATAGAGATGATCACTAAATCGTTATTATACTTAATCAGGATCTAAAAATGTGCTTGCTCATTTTTCCGACTTCACCCAAAGAAATTAAGAAAAGAAGATTTATTAAAAAAATAAGATTCCTGAACCCGAAGAAGGCTCAAAAATTTTGTTTAATCATTCCTAAGATGCTAAAAAACTGCGGAAGAAAGCAATGATATTCCTGTCTACCTTATGTAACAATGTTTTTAAGGCTTGTTGTAGTCCCTCATGTAACGTTGTAATAGCTCGCGATACGTGTTAGGCAACTGTAAGTGCAGTGAGCAATTGTGATAGCTAACTACGGAAGTCTATATTGAAAATAGCTCGACATGTACTTGGCTAGTACTTTAAAATATAATTGTCTACTTGTCTTGACAGGAGAGTCCGTACATTGCTGACTGCATTCCGCATACACCACCCACGTTCATCGGTTATGAGATTGTATATTCCGCGAAAGTTTGGAGGTCGTGGTCTCTTAAATATCAAGACTCTACACAATCACGAGATATACAATCTCAGAGAATATTTTCTACAGACTAATGTGGGAGTGCATCGCAATGTAGTTGCAGTGGATACTGGTTTTACCCCGCTCGCTCTGGCTAAAGAGAATTGGCGCAAACCTGTAGTACTTAGTACTACTGATCGCAAGGAAGTATGTATATGTAAGAACTTCATGGTCGATTTTATCGGGCCCTACATGAGTCTGATATAGACTTTAAAGCGTCGACGTCTTGGCTACGATATGGTGATCTCTTTGGAGAAACCGAAGGTTATGTTTGTGCAATTATGGACGTAGTTATCATGACGAATAACTACCGGAAATATATCCTGAAAGATAGTACGGTTGACATCTCTCGGACGTGCCACCGTCCTGGAGAATCTATTAGGCATATTATTTCTGGTTGTTCTCGACTTGCTAATGGTGAGTATTTGCACAGGCACAATCAAGTAGCTAGGATCATACACCAACAACTTGCCCTTAAATATCAACTTGTCAATTTTGAAGTGCCTTACTACAGGTATGTGCCCGACCCAGTTCTCGAGAACGGTCGTGCTACATTATATTGGGATCGATCTATTATTACAGATAAGACTATTGTTGCAAATAAGCCTGATATTGTGTTGATAGATCGATTAGAGCGCCGCGCAATGATTGTCGATATCGCCGTTCCTCATGACGAGAATCTCGTGAAAGTTGAAAAAGAAAAACAATTGAAGTATTTGGATCTGTCTCACGAGATTGCCGATATGTGGAATGTGGATTCGGTAATCATTGTTCCGATAATCATATCTGTCCACGGATTGATAGCCAAGAGCCTCGACCAACACCTTAAGAGGCTCACGTTAGAGGGTTGGATCAAGGGTCTGATGCAGAAGGCAGTCCTCCTTGACACGGCTCGTATTGTGAGGAGGTTCCTGTCTCTGGAGCCCTAACCACCGGTATCTTGGTACCCGATGTCGGTGGTCTACTATTTTTTATATTTTTAAATATGTTTTTTTTATTTTTTATATATTTAAAAATGTAATCAATATATATATTTAAACGTAATAAAGAGAATAATAATATACATTCATACATATTTTCAAACATTCATATTTACTTAATCAAAATTCACCATATAAAGTTATGGCTTACGGCTATTACTTTGTATCCATTGTTTAAGCAATCAATGTGTTAATAAAATCTTACTTGTTTCCTTTAAAAAACGAAAATCAAGAACAACTGAATAATTATTGTAATACTCAGATTAAGTTTTATATGTAAGAATAGTTAGGATCCTTGACATCAGTCAAGGTTGTTGCGAATGTAGTTTCTGTAAAAGTGAGCAGCTCAACAAAACAATAAAAAAGCGATCGTGCGCCATGTTAATGCAGTCAGTGACCCATGCTATTTGCCAAAATGTGCAAAAATAATTGGTGATATTACGACTAGTTTCATCCTAAAAAACCAGTTTTAAGTGTGATGAGACGCCGAAAGAGATGAATATCTCTGTCGATTTGTATTTTAAATATTTAAAAACGAAACGAGTATGACTGATGGAGGTATTTTTAGAACTGAGTTTGGATATTCCTACGAGTATGTGGTATGCCTATTTAGTATAATTGAGTAATTAAATTTCTTATGTATAATAAGACATTGCTGTTCACTAGATTTAATAAAACTGGCAAATAATTAAACTAAATTTTCTAAAAACTAAAATGGTAATATGATGCTTCCAAATTCACCACAACGACAACAGCTTACTCCTACGAGTCTCTTCTTCTAAACTGTCAGTGGAAGGAAATAATGAAATAACGGCAACCAAACAATAAATATGTTTGTTGGTAAAATTTTCGGCTAAAATAATTAGTGTAAGTTTGCAAGCTGAAAATACTGACGATCTAATATAAAAATAACTGCAGTATAGAGTCAATATATACACTAATAATAGAACTCACTAGTATTTTTACAAAGAAAAACTTTTTAAGAGCTTTGAAAATCTTCAATATCGATAAGCCGAAAAGAGAAAAATTAAACCCAAGACGTTTAAATACATGAACCACGTAAGCCTGCATATTTGACGGCAATATGGACTGTAAAATCACCAGAATTATTTTATTTGATCTGAGAGTATTCAAACAAAAAAGGAATTAGTTATTACAGGACGTCAAAGAACAGTTTACCTTCGAAAATCAGTAGAACAACCACAAATCTGAGTAGCATCAAATTGAAACTATTAAAAATAGCAAATGATTGATACATGCATAAATTACTATACTCCTTACAGATTTTGGCATGTTTCAGACTCTTAGTTGTTATAAATAGTTTTCTTTTTTGTATGTATAACGAAAACTCACAAACTATTTAATATTTTAAAATTTTTACAACTTAATTTAATATTTTCAATATTAAGTAGTAATGCACTGTACCACCTCGTAGACCAATCATTTCACACTGAAGTATCTATTGTTATTCTTACTCTTATGATCCTAAACTTAAAATACTCACAAATATGCTATACACAACTGCTATACCACTATAGCAATGGGAGCAATGGGTTGATAATGATGATGATGCTATACACGACTTTACAACAATCAGATTATCCTAGTTAGTCGAAGGGCAATAAATGTCTATAATATAATAATGAAAAATGAGAAATACTACTAGTCTTTAAACAGACAGCGAATTCTTATTATATTCGCTCAAAATATTCATAAAGTCTCAGCGAACATGCCTAGCTTAACAAGCTAGGCACTCTACTGACCCAAACTAAAATAACGCATAACTTTATAGTACCCATGGTATGCTAGTTGTCTACCAATCCAAACATTCATGTCATCATCATCATCATCTCAGCCAAAAGACGTCCATTGTTGGAAATAGGCCTCCCCTAAGGTTCTCCATAACAGCCGGTTTCGTGCCACCCGCATCCAGCAGCTTCCTGCGACCTACACCAGGTCGTCGGACCACCTTGTGGGAGGCCTATTAACGCTACGTTTCCCAGTACCCTAGTGCGCGGACACCACTCCAGAACTACATTCTTCAAGTTCAAATCTTTATGTATTGTTATTTTACTTATAATAATATGTTACCGGTCCCCATCTTTGGTACATATAAGCAATTTTCTCGCGTCTCTTGAAAATGTTTTCGAGAACAACTCTAGATTCGTGTAAATGTTCGATAGATTTCTACTCGTAAAAATAAAACATCTGATAGGGTTAAATATCGAAGCGTGTTTATCTCAATTACAACATGAAATATTACATCTTTTAAAGAACACGGGAGTCTTAACACCGATTGTTAATTCAGACAGTGACGTCATTTCGTTACAGTATGATAATCTAAAGCACTTAAAAACTATGTGAACAATTCGCGAATATTGTGCTTGTCTGTGACTTGAATACTTATCGCGGAGGAAATATAAAAAAAAAAACCTAAACCGACTTCAAACTACTTTTTCTAAATTATTTTACTTAGCAATCAAGTTATTGGCGTTTATAAGTTGTTATGACTTCTTTACAAAATTAGTATGCGACAATTCTGTTCTTAGCGTAATTACCTATAAATTTAAATAAAATATTATCATAATATATTATTATACTCATACATTTCATATATCATTTAACTGGAGAAGCTGATCAGCTTTTGAAAAATGTATCCATTACCAGTGTAAATTATAAAACGTGTTGAAAGCAATTAAGCAATCGATACAACAATAATGTTAGTATTTTAGTCAAAAAAATATTGACATTAAATCAGCATCAACACTTAGAGAACTATTGGATTCAAGCAGTGATCATTTAAATACTCTCGAGAATTGATGTGGATTCATGGGACATTATCATTTTATATATTTTAAGCTTAAAATTAGATGCAGAATCCAGAAAGCTGTGGAAAACGAGAATTTGTGAATTTACTGTAGAACTATCTACATTGAAACAGCCCAAAAAAATTATAGAACAACGCTTCCGCTCCTTTGAATTTTTGGACAATAAGGATTCAAAAATAAATAAATAAAGATGTTTCTGTCAAAACTTTATATGTAGCTACAAAGTAGTGTCTTTATTGTTAATCAGATCACTTTGGTCACTGCAAAAAATTTAGTTACGAAAATATCACCTCACGTCGTAACTTCGTCCAATCAATCGGGTAATGTTTTGTCTCGGGTCAGCAGGGTCGATGCGTCAGCAGTTTCAGCGGACTCAAAAGTAGATGTTAAGCAATCAGTTGATACTAAAGAAAACCAAACCAGTACAGTAACCAATTGTGCCGCTGCTGGTAGTAGGCAAGATTTATTGCCCACGGCTTTAGTTAGGGTGAAAGGTACAAGAGTTATTTTACGTGTGTTGCTTGATCAATGTTCATAAACTTCATGTATAATGGAATCAGCAGTACATCTCCTTGGGTTGAAGAAACATATCTGCTACAACACTTTTTTTTTTTTTTTTTTTTAACGTGTGGAAACCCCCTCGAGCCGTCACCCCACCGGGGTTTACGGCGAGGTGGTGTGTCGGAATCGGACCGACTAAAACCACACGGTGTGCCACTCTGCCCCTGAGATAGGAGGGATCCGGGAACCGCTGCTATTACGACATCCAGATCCCTCCTAGGGCCTGCCCGCCAACGCGGGCACCATCTGCGGACAAACTCTCTATTCAGGCGACGTACGGCACACACGCACGTCGCCTCCTCGCGGCTGGCCATTGTAGCGGATGGAGGGGAAAACCCATCCCGTCCACCCGCGGCCACACTCAAGGCGGCATGAGGCGCTGATATGCGCGCCTCCGCCGCCCGGTTCGCCGGCGGCGAATTGGGTCCGAATGGAAATCGTCCTCCCGGGCCCTTTCCGCCGCCTCCTTCCGCGAAATTACGTCTTCGCAGAAGGTTGCGACCGCGGTAAAACAATTGTCGCTACCGGCCATGGAGCGTATGACGGCCGGTAGCGAGAGATCTCCTCCAATAACTGCAGTGAGGACCCCACGCTGCGCCGCCCAGGCGGAACAAACCGCCAGCGTGTGCTGAGCCGAGTCCTCACTGCAGTCGCAGTGGTGACAGGCGGGACTCAATTCCCTCCTGGCGACCGAGTGCAGATACTTCCCGAAGCAACCGTGCCCGGAAAGGACCTGCGTCAGTCGGAAGGAAAGGGTCCCGTGCTGCCGCCCTGCCCACTCGGCGATGACCGGCTGGAGAGCCTCCACGGCGGCAAAGCCAGCACGTGGAGCCTCCAGCCGGGACGACCAACGAGCCATTGTGGCTCGACGAGCGGCTTCTCGCCACTCGCGTATCTCTTCGGGCGGGGGCCGTATGCCGCTACCCGCCCGGAAGTCAACCGTCCGCCTATAAACTTCGGCGAGCACTTCCGCCTCCAAATCCCACGGGGGAGTTCCGGCCAAGGCGCACGCCGCCTCCGTCGATACGGTGCGGTAACCGCGTATGGCTCTAACCGCCAATATCCTCTGAGGGCGCCAGAGGCGAGCCCTATTCTGGGCGGTCAGAGCCGCCGCCCACGCCGGTGCACCATACAGCGCCATTGACCGGACAACCCCCGTGTATAGCCGTCTCGTCGCGACGCTAGCTCCACCCAGATTGGGCAAAAGTCGCCCAAGGGCAGAAGCAGCGCCGACCAGCTTTGGAGAAAGCTGTCGGAAGTGCTCGTCGAAGAGCCACCTGCCGTCGAGGATCAGGCCCAGATACTTCATCTGGGCCTGAACCGGTACGAGGACCGAATTGACCACGATGGAGGCGCCGGAGGGTGGACCACGACGGGGCCCATGGAACAAAAGGGCCTCCGTCTTGTCCAGGGCCACCCGCAAACCCAGCGCCTCAATTCGCCCGACCACCAGAGAGACACCCGTGGTGGCCAGGCGCGCCGCCTCTTGAAAGTTCATGCCCCGGGCCGTGACCAATGTGTCATCTGCGTAACAAATTACGCCTAGCCCGGGGGGAAGACGACCTCGAAGGGCCCAGTCGTATCCCATGTTCCACAGGAGTGGTCCGAGGACAGACCCCTGTGGAACACCGCACGACATGAGCCGCCGCCTTAGAACACCGTCTCGGTCCTCGTACATGACAGTACGCTCCTCAAGATAGTCTGCCACAAGCCGCCTCAGGTACTTTGGCACCCCATGGTAGTGGAGTGCTTCCCTGATGCAGCTAAATGGCAGACTATTAAATGCGTTGGCGATGTCCAACGACACCGCCAACAGCACGCCGCCACAGCTCACCGCCTCTTCGGTAACGGCCCTCAGGCGCAACACGGCATCGACCGTCGAACGCCCCGCCCGAAAACCAAATTGGGCGTCCGACAGATCGGGGCCCACCTCGCAGAGGTGCCGGACGATGCGGGCAGAGAGTATCCTCTCAAACAGTTTACCCGCCTCGTCCAGCAACACGATGGGCCTATAGGCCGCTACCGATTCGGCTGGCCGTCCCGGCTTCCTCAATAGGACCAGCTTCCCGCTTTTCCAGCACTCAGGGAAGCGTCCGGACGCCAAACTAGCGTCCAGGACCTCCCTGAGGCGGTCCGACATGTGTTCGAGGGCTCGGGCCAGCACTCGGGCAGGTATCCCGTCCGGCCCGGGGGCGGTGTTCTTAGAGCGGATCCGTAGAACAACCGCCCCTACCTCCGATTCCCTAACGGGCGGAACATCGTCCTCGTTCCCCCCGTCGTCTCCGACCATGAAGGTCATTGACGGGGGTGTGTGTTCCACCCGCTGCGGGAAAAGGCCCTCGACCACTTCCCGCAGGAAGCTGGGCTGGAGTATCTCTGTAAGGGGGGGGCCCGACGTGCGGAGCTTTTGCCGCGCCGCACGATAAGGGCGACCCCAGGGGTCACGATCGAGACCCTCCAGCATCTCCTTTCTCTTAATTTCTTTGGCGCGGCTTATGGCCAGCTTCAAAGTTTTCCGCGCCTCTCGGTACTCTTCATGAAGCTGGTCCTCCCCGCCTTCTTCGCGGTGTCGCCGCCGACTACGGGTGTAGGACCTCCGGGCACGAGTACAGGCCGCGCGGAGGTCCGCCAACTCCTGGGACCACCAGTAAACCTCCTTCCGTGGAGGCCGGCAACCTCGGATGCGGGGCATGGCCGCATCACAGATCTGCGCAATGGCATCGCGGAAGCGACCAGCCCCCATGTCGACCTCCTCGGTCGGGGCCTGCGGAGACAGCCAAGAGTGAACGATGGCTGCCTCCTCTAGTAGGTCCCTATTTAATTTGGCTAAAGCCCACCGCGGAAAGCGAGAAGAACGCCGCGCCACGTGACCCCTACTGGGGTCCTGGGTCCGGGAGAGCTCAAATCGGATGTAGAGGTGATCCGAGAGCGTCTCAACCTCTTCCAGGACGCGCCAGTTCCTTACTCGTGCGGCGAGGGCAGGGGTAGCGAACGAAAGGTCCACTATCGACCCTCCCTGCTGTCGCACGCACGTATTGGTAGAGCCCCTGTTTAGTAAACAGAGGCCCACCGAGGCCGCCCACTCCTCTACGGCCTCGCCCCTAGCGTCCGTCCTGGGGGAGCCCCACGCAATGGACTTTGCGTTGAAGTCCCCCAGCACTAAGACGTGCCCAGACGTTAGACGCCGCATCGAGGTTTCCAAGTTGTTAAGGAAAACCTCGAAGTCGCTCAAACTCCGGTTGGGGGAGAAGTAAACACCATATATGGTGATCCCCCCCCACTCGGCAGCAACATATCCAGTACCCTTGTCCCTTAGCGACAAGGGCGGGGAATGAGCCGCCGTGGAGCCGACGACTGCCACGGAACCGTCCCGGTCACCCAACCAGTTTGGACGGGGAGGAACGTAATAGGGTTCCGCGGCTACGGCAACACCGATCGACCACTGTGCCATGGTTTGCAGGAAAAGGTCCTGCGCCGCAGCACAGTGGTTCAGGTTCGTCTGGACTAGGAGGTTGGAGACTTGGGCCATTACTCGACCGTCTCTACAACCTCCTCCATGGGCGACGATATCGAAGCAAAAACGACGTCAGAGGCAGCCTGGGTCGACTGGCTAGCCCCCGACGCTTGCCGAGAATTACGGGCAGGTTTGCAGCCTCCCTGCCCAATCTGGTGATTGGCGGGCTTGTTACCCGCCGCACACGCCGGGCAGTGAGGGGCGGCAGAGCACTCTGCCGCCTTGTGCCCCGGTCGACCGCAGCGGAAACATAGTCCGCTGCAGTCAAAACAACTAACACACTTGGCGCGTGTGTGTCCCGACGCCAGACATTTATAACACCTCATCGGTCTCGGTGCCAGGACTGTGATCCTAGCGTTCACGAAACCGATGAGCAACTTTCCGGCGTCGACCAGGACTTTGCCCGACACTACTGGACATTTGATCCACACAGCGCCAAGCCCACCTGGACCGGGGCGGATGGTGCCGACCCGGATGCTATCCGCACTGCAGCCCGTCTTCTCCGCAATTGCAGTACAGACATCCTCAGATGTCACCGAGTCGTCCAGGCCCGAAATGCGCAGTTCTACGCACTTAGTTGGCCTGGCGATTTTTACACCATCCGTGGCCTCGAACATACCCCGCAACTTCTCGGCAAACACGTCCGCCGTCTTTGCGCCTTCAGCCCCAGGGAACTCGAGGACTCGAGCTCCCGTTTGGGCGAGGCGCATTCTGACACCTACTGTCCCGAAATCGCGTGCGAGACTGTCCCGGGCCCTTTTGAAAATGGCCGCGTAGGACAACCCGCCGCTAGCTGCCTCCGGTGACACGGTGACTACCACAGCCGCACTTTTAGGCGCCTGTAGTTTGCGCGGCGTCTTTGTGGCAGTCACTGCAGCCGATGGCGCCTGCGGGGTAGAGGCTGCTTTTTGTGCAGCCTTCTTACCCCGCTTTCGGGACTTCTTAGCTCCCCCGACTACCTGCCAACCATCCGTGGAAGGGGCAGATGTGGAGGGAGCACTTGTGGAGGTGCCAGATACAGCGGTTGGAGTGGGGAGCGGAGGGAACTCCGCTCCAGCCTTTGCCGCTGTTTTGGACCCCAACCTCAGTGCAGGCGTCCGGGCTGTCGCCTTGGCCGCTTGCCGTGTCCTCGGAGCAGTTGCAGGAGCAGCAGAGACCGCTGCCGCCGCCGCATAGGACACGCGACCGGTCGCAACGGGAAGCGATTGCGTCGATGCTGACATCGACGCAATCCTCGCTTTATGCGCCGCGAGCGGCGGCCGGACAACAGGAGCCGGTGGCAGCCTTGCCTCCAGGCCAGCCAGACGCCCGTCCATCATGCGCCATACTGCATCCGTTATTTGGCGCAGATGGGAATCAGCAATGCCACCGAGGTTGGAAGAGGGGGCAAGCTGAGACGGGGACGTGACCGGATCCTCTGCCGGGCGATGCGCCCGAAATTGGGCGAACTGAGCGCTGAGCTCAGCCACTTGCCCCGTCAGGCGATCATTGGCCGCCTGGAGTCGAGCCACGTCCCCGATGAGGGTATCCACTACTCCTGCAATAGCGGAAGAGGAGTCCTTAAGGGCTTTCACAAAAGAGCCCTTAAGGTTACTCGACTTGGTAGCCACTTTGTGGATGATGGCCACCGCCGCATTCGCTCTCTCCTGCATGGAGGATGGTGTTTGAGGAACTGAATCCCCCACCACCGGCTCCTTTATTTTTAGCAGGAGATCCGCGATCTCCTCCTCCGCCAAAATTTCGCCGTCTGCCCTGACCCGTCTATAGGCTTCCGCCTTACAGAAGACGGAGCCTGACGGGGCCGAGATCGGGGTTCGTGACCTCCCTCTGCGGCTGCTTGCTACCTTAGGAGGTAGCATCTCCTGGGATGTATCGCTCTCCTCATCCCTGGAGCGGCCGCGTTTTCGGCTGTCACACAGCTCCGTCTCCATGCAGTCCAGCATGTCCGTTCTCGCATTGGAGCTTCCGCCCGCGGTAGATCTGGAGCGTAATCGCTCCGATGTTCTTCGGCTCCCAGCAGTCATAATAACTTCTGGGAGCCCCACCGAGGTAGGCATCCCAACCAATGCTTCCTCGTCGTTGGAAGAGAAGTCGTTCGACCTTTTCTGCTTCCTACCATCTATCTCCTGCTTTCCTTCCATAGTTTTTAAGTTTTTGTTTGAGATGTATTCCATAATTGAACCCACGAGATGGGGAGAATAAAGGTCGACCCGGGCAGAGATCCCCAATACCCGGGCAAGCGTAAATTTGTGCCCAACCGAGGGGTCCGCAGGTGCCCCGGCTGGGAGTGCGCTTACGACTGAACTACCCATCAGCCATGCATCCCCTGGTCACGCACCAGAACACGGGATTCGGGGTAATTTTTTAGAGAGGTTTTCTTCCTCGCAGTCCGGGCGGTTAAGCCAAGACCCTCGCCCCCGATTGGAGTCGCGAGACTCCAACTCGGGACTACGATATGCCGACGGCGGCAGGGAGACTGCGTCTCCTGATGCCTGCTCGGTGGCAGTGTAAGTGCACACCGAGCCCGTCCTACCTTTCCAACCGCTGAACGGAGGAACTCCGACCCTAGAGAGGGTCCCACCATCGTGATTTTTTACCGAGGTTTTCCTCCTCAATGCTCCGAAGAGCGAAGAGCCAACAGAGGATCCGACAGACACGCCCGCTCTGTTGGACCAAGTCTCGGCCGATTTGCCGAAGACAATGGTTTCCTCTTCGTGCTAGAATATTAGCCGTTGGCGGTGCTGCCAACGTTACCAGGGTGCACCACGTGGAGGTTTTCTAGCCCAGCACCCCATCTGCTACAACACTGCACTAAGGTTGAGAGAAAATGAAGGTAAGAATGCATTGACTTCAAAATATATTGTGTATTCCAAGTTACAATCAATGTATGATCCTAACTCAATTGTAACCGTTAAGATTCATATTCAAAAACGTATCACATTAGTTTTACCAACACAATCAATAGTTTTCCACTGTGGCCACACGGGGAAAATAAGAAACTAGCAGGCCCTAATTGGAACAAATGTGGGATAATAGGCATGTTGCTGGGTTCTTCAGTATATAGTACGCCTCTTGCTTGGGTAGAAACGAAGTGTCGCTTATTAGTGAATTGATGAAGGGTCCAACCCTACAAGCGGATTTGCGGTACACTGTATCGAGATGGTGTTCATACCCGATCTGTCTTGGTTCGGATATAAGTGTACAAAATGTACCAACAGTACAGGAGAAATGTACTCGGAGAATCAGGCCCAGTTGAAGTATCTGGCCCTGATCCTCGACGGGTGGTGACTCTTCGACGAGCACTTCCAAAGTTCCAAGCTCCAGCTTGCAAAGCTGGCCGGCGCTGCTTCTGCCCTTGTGCGACTTTTGTCTAATTTGGGTGGAGCCAGCGTCGCGACGAGGCGGCTATGCACTGGGGTTGTCCGTCAATGGCACTATATAGTGCACCGGTGTGGGCGGCGGCTCTGACCGCCCAGAGCTTCAGCCCAGGGCCCAGGCCTCAAAGCCTTAAAATAAAAGGTTTTATAAAGTTTATTGTGCATGAATATAACTACCCTTTACTGAACCATCTTAAAATTGACTGGTAGTTCATACAATGTGGCATTAAATTCTCCTTTCGCAAATTGTAATGAAAAAATTATTACAAAACCTTATTTATAAAATATTTACGTTAAATATTAATCTGTTATGCAATATAACATAAACAGTAATGCATTGCGTTTCAGCGTAATGCTGGCTTCAGTGACAGCTTCAAGTTCCCCGAACTGCCTGACGTATGCTCGCACCACGGTAACAAGCCCGTCGTATGCTGCACCGACTGCGACGCTGGCACTCACAGGTACTTGCAATATTTCACTCTATGTGCTTTAGTAGAACCGTTTTGTAATACATAAAGAATAGAACAACAAGACGGCCATCTGTCGATTAGAATTTGAATAAGTTATACCTACAACTCAACTCAACATGCCACAGGCCTGCTTTGGCTCAGGTACAATACATGCATGGTGATTACACCTGAAGTAAATTAGGCCTGTGTACAAAGGCCACGTATGGTCGTATAGATTATATTCATTATCATTATCATTAACAGCCTTTAAAACTGTCCACTGCTGGACATAGGTCACTTCTTAGCGAGGAGGTTTTAGGACATGCTGCAGATTATATTACCAGAGTAAAAAAAAAATAAAATCAGTTCATAAATTATGAAGTTTTGAGGTAACAAACATAAAAAATACAATCAAATGAAGTGCTTCCTCCTACTTTGTACACAAATGTCTGTACAAATAAATAAAATTGAAGTGTCTGTTTATAATTTCAAATTAACAGTGTTTTTGCTAAATGCATACAAGATATTGTCGAAAATATTTGTCAATTAAGCGACTACGTTAATAAAGCACGATTGAATTTCTCAGTAAAGAAAACACGTCATTTAATGTGTTTAATTGCAACGTCAGTTTCTTGATCACAATGAGTTAACAAAAATCTTTGTGTATTCAACAAAAGCATTTTTAATTTATGAATCGTTTTCTCGAAACTACGAGGAGATGCTTATAGATTATAATCACGCTTATTTATGTACACTCTGAAAGTGTAAGCAGGCACCTGGTGAAAACGGAATTAAGGCTGAACTTCTGAAGACAGGTGAAAAACCAGTTTTGAAATCAAGGCTCAATGCTGTGGTTGTGCTTTTCTTCAAAAAGGGTGACAATAGCCTGCTGAAGAACTGCAGATCCATCTCTCTTCTGAACCATGTCTATAAACTGTTCTCGACAATCATCACGAACTGTCTACCACGCAGATTAGACGACTTCCAGCCTCCCGAAGAAGACGGATTCCGAAAAGACTTTACTACCATAGACCACATTCATACGCTGCGGTAGGTTATACAGAAGTCCGAAGAGTATAACTTTCCACTATGCTTGGCGTTTGTGGATTATGAGAAAGCTTTTGATTCGATTGACATTTGGGTTATACTACAGTCTCTCCAGCGATGCCAAATTGATTATCGATACATCAAAGTATTAAAGTGTTTATACGAAAATGTCAGTCCGTTTACGAAATCAGAGCTCGAAGCGTATCAAACTACAGCAAGATGTAAGACAAGGAGATATGATATCTCCGAAACTATTTACGATAGCACTGGAAGGCATCTTCAAGCTTCTAGACTGGAATGGACTTGGCGTTAACATCAATGGCGACCCGATATTACCCACCTTCGATTTGCTAATGATTTAGTTGTCATGGTTGAAACCGTGACAGATCTTAGCAAAATGCTTGATGACCTCAGTAGAGTCTCTAAACGAGTGGATTTAAAAATGAATAAGGATAGGACAAAAATTATTGAATACCATGTCACACCCACTCCAGTGAAAATTGGAGAATCTATCCTCGAAGTGGTTGACAACTACGTGTATCTAGGACTAGGTACCTAGGTTAGAAAGCGTTCGGGCAGCTACGTAACGTTTTCTCACCACAAATACCGCAATGTTTCAAGATAAAAATCTTTGACCAGTGATGACTTACGGCATAGAGACGTGGTCGCTCACTATGGGCTTAATAAGAAGGCTCAAAGTCACTCAAAGGGCAATGGAGAGAGCAATGCTCGGAGTTTCTTTGCGTGATCGAATCAGGAATAAGGAGATCCGCAGATGAATCAAGGACACCGATATTTCCAGTAAAATTGCTAAACTTAAGTGGCAGTGGGCGGGACACACTACACTCTGAAACGATGGCCGATGGGGTCATAAATTTCTGGAGTGGCGACTGCGTACTGAGAAACACAGCGTTGGTAGGTCCCCCACAAGGTACTCCGACGACCTGGTGAAGGTCACGGGAAGCTGTTGAATGCGGGTGGCGGCTGAGATGATGATGATGATGATGATGATGATGATGATGATCTATTCTGTAGTGAGTATAATCATCTCTAATCAACAAGTAATATCTTGAAACTCTAATAGATGTCACTTTCATGGGGACACACAGATCCACATAGACAATTTGACAGGGTCTTGACTAGGTAGGCCTTTGATGGCTAATCATCGCTTTTTTAGAATACGGTATACTGACAATAAAGATTAAGGTCAATCATATTATATCAATCAAAGAAAAATTAAATCCCATTCTATTGTTACGTTCATAAATCACATGTGTCACAAAGGCAGTTTTGTGTATAGCTGTGGCATACAGAGGAATACAAAATGCCGAGTTTAAGATCAGTGTTAAGATAACTCTCGAAAATCAATGTACAAGTTTGATGTTTTAGTTTCATTTCTTTTATAAGCTAACGAGACTGGTGTTGCAAATGAGCTATATGATTCTTCTATTACATTTTTTTCCTATAGCTGTGCAATCTGGTTTTCAATTTCCTTCTTTTCTTTTATTGTGAATTGATATGAATGTACAATATTTTGTCTGTACTTCAGAATCCCTTACCTTTCCTTCTTCAAATTTATCGCTTGTAAACTCAAATTAACTTTTCAACGTTAATTCACTAATCACTACCTGTTTTTTGATATTCTAAATGATTTACACAAATTTTAATGTTTCCGTCACTGAAGTTTTCATTAAAGTCATCTAAATTATCAAATTTTAGTTCCTTAAAATTTAGATCCATTTTGTTTATTCCCTAAGAAACTGTGTCACTACTTTGTATTGATATTTTCTAATTAAGGTCTTTTTTTCTCACTAAGACTTAAATTAAATTCACTCACATAGGAAAAAACACTTAACCAATAACAAAACGCACAAAGCAACGTCCAGTAACTATAATTAGTTATTATTATACGACGTATGTAATTTTACAAACTATTAGAAATACACAGACGAGATAATGAAGAGAATTATACATGTAAGGTACACCGGTCGGTAGCCAGCTGCGAGCCGACACGCGAACAAAACATGTATTACTACGAGTAGATGTGATTTAGATGGACGTTCACTTATTAATGTTGTTATTATTTCGTTAACTTTAAAATTAGTTTATATTCATACTAATGAATATATACTAATATAAGCTTGTACCTATAAGTAAATTTATAACTAAAGTATACTTGTAATTATAATTGTTTTACTCCGTATATGATAAGGTTGCGTTAAAGATATGATTTGATTATTTTATAAGTTTTCGTTTTGAATTAGATGAAACTCTTTTATACAATCTAGTGTAGTCTAAACATTCTTTTTATTCCACATCAAAAATATCTATATCAAATGTGATTATACCTTTTGCCTTTTTAATGTCAATAATCGTTTTCAAACTAGTATTGTTAGGATGACAGGCTTCCTTATTATTTATTTTTAACAACTTTAAATTTATCAGTGGGACGCAAGACCCGGAGTCATAGAGCCCAAATACTTCAATATTTTTATTGAGTTCTAACTTTACTTTGATCAATCACGGCCCTGTTAATTTATTTGATCTTCATTTTATATTTTAAACCAACAGGAATCCACTGAATGACAGCCTATACCTTTCTCTATTTTTTTCCAACACCATTTTCTTTTATTGACTTAATCTTCTGGTACTGCACATTTTAACAAAAATTCTGATTCTGTTTTCTCTAGAAATTGATCCAGAAAAATCATATTACCATCTTCATCAATATTACTTTGTAATATAACCTCTGTTGTTTTTATCCAAATATTTCTGGTTTGATATCTTTTTTCACTGTAACGAACGTTTTCGAGATTTAGATATGTGTCTACTTGATATTCTCCAGGAATAAGGAAAATTATGTTATCTTGTTTCACAACCGAATTTGTTGCGATATATTTTGTCTTTCCGTCGATTGTGAGTTTTAACTGAAAAGTAAACTTCAACTTTTCCATTTTCTGACAGTTAATGTTGTTTTATAAAATATTTTACAACTACTAATGACTACTTTGTATTTGTGAATTGTCAACACAGTCGACAAAACACAATTGACTTGCCCTGTAAGAAAAGAAACGACATTTAATGTTTTTAATTTTTTATTATATTATTTTCTAAATCTCAATGAGTTGACAAAAAATCTTTCTATAAAATTACCAAGCAAAAGTATTTTAATTTATAAATCATTTTCTTGAAACTACGAGGAGATGCTTACAGTTTACCATAGCTTATAAAATATGTAGTCATGGCACGATCCATAAGTTTTTTGTGCAGAGGAATTAAGTTGAAGTTATTTTCTCAATACGAAAAAAGCAATTTTATTTAAAAAACAGACAGACTTCTGTTTGTTTCGACTAATCTCTGTAACGACTGTAATTTCATTGGCAGATTTACCCCAAACCATGTTTCGTTAAATTCCACGTGGACGAAGTCACAGATAACAGCTAGTTTTACTGTCATTTAATGTATTGAGGCCCCGTGCCTACCCTAAGGTCGAAGAGTAGATGTTAAGCGACGCTAAGCGATGATGGTAGGCCAGAACGCCCTGTAATATTGGCGATTTCAATGAATAATGTAACTTAATTAAATAAATGTATTCTTATATTATCATCTATTAAATGTTTGAGACGAATTCGTAAATACGTGTGTGTGGAAGCCACTTGTCGCTTACCATCTGTTTTACATAAATTGCTTTGTTCACAGATTGGACCATACTGCTATAGGTCCACTCGCAACGATGGTCGACACGGAAGGTTCTGTCGCAAGGGCGAGTACGTATTTATTATTTATCATATTTCGTTATGCTAAACCCCGCTTTGGCAGGCGAATTTGCCAAGTCAATCTACTTATTTAAATCGTCAAAGGTTTTTAATATTGATATGGTCACTATAAGATGTTGTTATGTTTTTGTTGTTGTTAAGTTTTGTTTTTATGACGTCTCATTTCTTTTTGTAGATACGAGTAGTCTTATTTTTTTCCTTTCCGGTACCTTTTACTTCTTGTATACCAACAACAAATTTTTTTAACAACGCCCTTTCTCTGTCTTATGATCTTTATCTATTGGTTCTTATTTTTGTAGGTAGCCTTTCTTTTTTCTTTTCTGGTACTACTTTTTGATGTTCAGCCTACTTCTACTTTTCTTTGTGAATTTTTCTAGGAGATTTTAATGTTACAATTTTTGAGAAATCTTGGAAATGCGCTTTGCGAGTGTTAATGTAATTTAAATATTCTAATATTTTCCCTTTTTCACTTAGTGTGTAATATTGAACTGCAGTTTTGTTCAACAAACCTTCGAAAATGTTTGCTAATTGTTCAAGTCAACGTAGCGTCGTCCACTGCTGAACGAAGTTCTCCCCCAGATAATTAGATATAGGTGATACACATATTTCCGGAATATCTAGTATATGATATAATTACAAAATTCCTAATGTTTAGAAGATATAAAGAATGTGAAGATTCAGACCGCGGTAACAAGTAAACGTGTACAATTTTCCAATCAAATCAACTCATCGCCGTCCAGTGCTGAACGAAGATCTTCCCCAAGGAGCGCCAACCATCCCGGTCTTAGGCAATTCACATCCATCCTCTGCCAGCTACCTTCTCTAAGTCATCGGTCCATCGCACCGCAAGGCGCCTTACATTACGTTTGCCCAATCGTAATCTCCACTCCAGTACACTTCGGCTCCACGGACCATTGGTTCGTCTGGAGACATGGGATTTTGTCAAAATGACTATGTCGTCCGCAAACCGCAGTTGGCCGTTCCAATCGAACGTTTTGAAGACGTCTTCTAACTGTAAACAGTTTCCGAGAAATAACATCTCCCCGTCTTAACCCACGATGCAATTGGATTGGTCTTGTGCTCTTTTCTTGTACTTGGACGGTGATTGTTACTGCTTCATAGAGGCATTTTGCCACCTGGACATATCGACAGTCGACCAGGCATCTCTGATAAATGTATGATTGAAATATATTATATTATTGATATTGTATGATTGAAATATTTTAGTTTTTCCTTAATTCATACGCTAAACACTAATCATATTCTAAATTTTA
Source organism: Hypercompe scribonia (assembly GCA_949316085.1). Taxonomy (NCBI): domain Eukaryota; kingdom Metazoa; phylum Arthropoda; class Insecta; order Lepidoptera; family Erebidae; genus Hypercompe; species Hypercompe scribonia. The sequence goes on from OX438993.1 coordinate 13,723,604, forward strand.
GGCTTCTAAATCTGCTAGAAGTGCCTTAGACTTCGGACTGATGACCGGTCAGTCAGTCAGTGAGTGAGTGAGTGAGTGACTAAATTAAGAAATTTTGACTTGCTATAATTTTTAAACTACTTGTTCAAGTTGAATGAAATTTAAAATACACCCTGTTTATACAATGCTTGCTTGGTCCCTGAAATTTCAGACTTAGTTTTATCCACAACAAAGTTATAGAGGAGTCAAAAATGGCCTGAAATGCTTCAAGAAAATGCATTGCTTGACTTGGTGGGGGCACTGTCACGCCCCCAGATAATTGCCAATTTAATTCCTACTTATAGTTGACTAGATTTTTTATAATTTACAAATTTTTATTATAATTTTGTTAATTTTATAATTAAATTGATTAATTTCTCAACAACCTCTATTTATTCCTTGCATGTCGTAAGAGGTGACTAGCTAAAAGACAATAACATACTTACTTCGTTTTATCCAGAAATTATTGATTATTAAATAAGTGTAAAATCTATAAGTATGAGCCTTATTTAGAGACCTAGACCTAAACAAAGGAGGTGAGCCTGACAATATCCTTTCAATATATTGGTCTCGACGTGCACATTATCTGTCTGCTTCCCTCGCCAATATTTATAATACATCTATTAGATCAATAATGTTTCCTAAATTGTGAGAACAGGCCAAAATCGTGATAGTTTACAATTCTTTGCCTATCGCCCAATTTCCATTTTCTCCATATTATCAAAAGTCTTTGAATCACTAGTCTAATCTAATATTTACCAATCATGTGAAAAACTGTTAATCTCACAATCAGCATGGATTCATAGCGAAAAGGTCGAGTAATACCGATTTTGCTACCTGTACTTCGGAAGTAACTACAGCCGTTGTCCAGAAATGTTGACTTTTAAAAGGCCTTCGATAAGATAAACCACAGCATAGTTTTGCACAAACTACAGCCCTAGACATAACCAACACAAGCCTGAAGTGATATTATTCATATCAAAGTAATAGACCTTCTACAGTTGTTGTAGATGGAGATGAATCTGAACCCTATCTTGTAAAATCTCGGGTACCGCGCTGCAAGGTTCAAATTTACGCCTACTTTCTTTATATTTCCTTAATTATTAAGAAGTTTTTAAACATTCAACAGCTAACCTCTTTGTCGATGATCTTATGTTAATACGCGCAATAAAGACTGAATAGGATTCTCATTTGCTTCAGATAGATATAAATAATTTATACCAATGGTGTACAGTGAATAAAATGTATCTAAACTATAGTACATAAAATTTTATAGGAAACGTAATAATATCCACTTCATTTATAAAATGCTACATAACAAACTTTGAGGTGTGGATACTATGAGAGATTTGTGTACTTATATAATAGACAATGAATTACAGTTCACAGTATAACTATTAGTGCAGCGTCTCGTGATCTTGGGCTTATTCTAATATCATCAAAAGAATTTCGGAGATCATCGACTGCGCTGCTCTTATACAAGATTCGTGGCCCAATAAGTTAACATTTGAAAAAAAAAAACATTGTATAAATTGATTACAAAATTTGTTTATTTACAAGAAAGCTAATTAGTTGGAATTAATTTTTGAAAATTACATCGTCTAAATGACTATCGTCTCGATGTTTGCACTCTTCTAAGCGAGCACCGAAATTTTCGAAAACTCGTAGGCAAAGAGACCGCGAGATCGCCGACTTATCCTCGCTGATTTTTTAGTAAGCTGATTTAGTTGACGAAGTGTATTTGGATTGTTGAAGTAGACACAATTTTTCAAATAACCCCATAAAAAGAAGTCTGCAGGGGTTCATTTGGACTCTTCCATCTTGTTGAAACCATGTGTTACGAATATAGCTAGCAAATTCCACTAGCATCGGTCCCAAAAACTCCCGTAACATTTTCACATATTCAGCAGAATTAACAGTAACCGAACCTCTGCGAGAATCTTCGAAAAAGTAGGGTCCAAGTTACCTTGAGAGAAAAAAGGGGCCTCTCGTGTTTAGGTTTGGGATTTTCACTGCTCCAATACCTGCAAATCTGTTTGTTTACATGTCCGTTAAGGCAAAAATGGGCTTCGTCAGAAAATAAGACGTTGATATCAAAATTACTGAATCGTTCTAACATTGTTTCGGTATACGACTTGCGCAAATTTAAAAGTTTTAGTTCCTGCACGCACGTATTAGGTGATATACGTAGGTGACATACTAAATTAATCAACATATTTCAGAATGCTATGATTACTTCAAAAGACTTCCGTATCCTTGCCGAGGTGTAGGAAATGTTCAAATAATAAAGACTTGGAAGGAAGAGAAAAAATGTCACGAGTACGAAATTCACGTGGCTCTGGCGGTGGGGGGAAGAAATGCGCAGCGTTGGGAATTCCCGCACATGGTATGTGCCAGTTATCTTTATACAAAAACCCCAGAAAGAACATGTTGTTGTTTCCCTTAAAAATTTTAGCAATTTTTGTTGTAGTGGTATGTTTAAGATTATTTCTAATGTTGGTATTGTTACTGCAAATCGTAAAAATTAACGAAAATTACTTCAGAATAAATACTATGAGTACTGTTCAAGCTACTGTAGTCGTAGTCCCCCGTATTCTCAACACATACTCCCCTCCTTGACTCTTTGGAATGATGGTCACAAATAAAAGAAAGATAAGTGAAAAAGATGAGAATAACAGTTTTATATTTGTGATCATGAAGGCGCTGCTCGGTTACGGTGAGGACGTGGCGTCCGCGCAATGGCTGTGCGGCGGCACCGTCATCAGCGAGCGGTTCATCCTCACCGCTGCGCACTGCACCTACACACGCACCTAGTAAGTATATTCTACTCAGTGAAAACGGCACTCTGTGCTTAGTGTATCCCTGCTACGCATCAATACAACGATATATACTCATTTTTCATTCTTATAACCTTTATATTCTATTATTGATATAGATATGATAAGCTTATGTAATACAGTGGTTCAATAAAGTTCGCGGCGCTGGGGCTGCTGAAGCGCTCCGACCCCATGGACCAATGGAAGATATACAACATAACGAGAATAGTGGCACACCCCGAGTACAAGCCGCCGTACAAGTACCATGACATCGCGCTCCTCGAGACAAGCATCGAGTAAGTGTACAATACATATATCATGCTTCCACTAATTAATATCTGGATAGACGCATTCAGATATTAGTTATTACATATTTCATATAAAGCCATTTAGTGTATTTATCTTTTATGTTCACTACAAATAATTAGATTTAGATAGAGACATGAGAGTGCATTATATTTCTAACTTCAGTCTTTGTTCTGCGATTTTAATAGCAGTCTACAATTCTGTATCTTATTCCTTGAAATATAATAAAGATTTTCCCCTCTGACAGTCGTGTTTCGGCAAACAAATGAACTGCCTCGACCTAATTGATGTCATACGGGCTCACAGAAAATCAGTGTTATCTAATTTTTACATTGCTAGTCACCGACCGAGTGAGATCAATGGAACCCAAACCGTACGATAATAACCTTTTATGTATCCACATTCGCAATAAGAATGTTGACCACCATTCTTGAATGTTACTCATGTTTTCCATCAGGCATAGTACAGTCATTTTGGTAGGCTAATAACTAAAAGAAAAACCTTTGTATCAAAGAGCAGAAACTCAAAGTACGGTAACACGTTTTTGGCTCTTGAGTTGTCAATGTCTATGGGCTGCGGTAATCACTTATACTTGTCATATAAAACATTGTTGTAGAATAGTTTTCGGTAAGGATTTACTACCTGCATGCCTGAAAGTTGGTGACAAAACTGAAAGTAGCGCTGAAGCATCTGGTTGGGGGCAGCTGGGCTACAAGCAAGCCGTAGCAGACACCCTGCAAGTGGTTCGTATCTCACTGTTTGTCGTTTGATACCTAAACTCGAAAATACCACGCGAAATATATCTCTTTGGTTGTAGGTTGCAAAACCTTATAAATTTATTAAGTAACCCTTTGTAAGTTTTTTATAAAATTGCTCCTGAAAGAGATGTTAGATGATAGTACCTGCTTTTAATACCTTTAATGATAGTTGGAAACAGTCAAAATCGTTGAAAGAATAGCGTATTCTTACGTTTTATTAGCATTAGGTAGCATAACATGCAGAAATCATTGCAAAATGATAGCTGATCAATAATAATATACCTATTTACAATACGAAGATCGGTAAAAGTTGGGCCCAAACTTAAGTTTTGTTTTGAGCATTTCACTCTGAACGCACATTGAAAGAAGTTATTGTAAACACAGTGCGTTGCTTTAGGTAAATTTGCAGGAATTCAACGAAACGAGATGTGGCGAATTGTACGAGCGGCACCGCCACCTACCGCGCGGCTTTGACCGCCAGACACAGATGTGCTACGGCTCCAACACCAAAATCGTTGACACTTGTCAAGTAAGTACAACATACAAATGTGCTTTTTATACCAGATTTGATGTAAATGAATTCATTTAATAAGTAACATTCAAGGTGTACATATAAATGTCACGTAAATAAATCACAATGCTAAAGGTCACAAAATAACGGTTTGAAAAAAAAAAGCTGAGAAAATATACTTCTCGTAAGGAATATATTTCATTACATATGTTTAACTTCCCTTTGTGATAATGCATTATGATATGTAAATAATCTCCATCCCTTAATATTGTTTTCAACATTATAAATGACAAAGTAAAAGCTTTCTCCAGTCTTTTAAGTACTTACAAAACCTAAAGATTCGCCCGGAGTTGCTAGGTATCAAGGGAGCGTGCGTCTATATGTTTGTAGTGAAGTGAAACTAACTGTATCTGTATGTGTGTCGAGGGTGACAGCGGCGGGCCCCTGCAGATTAACAGCCACAAGTGTCTGTACACAGTGATGGGCGTGACGTCATTCGGCAAGGACTGCGGCGTGCTCGGCAAAGCGGGCGTGTACACGCGCGTGTCGCACTATCTGCCCTGGATTGAAAGCATCGTATGGCCGGAATCCGGCGACGATTAACGTTCTCACTTAGCAGGTTCACCAAAGTATTACACAATAGGTATATGTGCACAACATGTTGATGCCTAAGAACAGTAGCTCAAGATTGAGCAATCTTTTTCATAACAACATACATACATAATACAATTTAACTAAATTTTTTACGATAACAACAAATGTACAGGTTCCTGGATGGTCACAATCAGCCCTGCGTATGGTGGATGATTTCTTATACAACTTGCTGATGCGGATGAATTTTGTCAGCAAACAATTTCAGAGGAATGTGTCATTTATACTAAGATGATATCGTTGAAGGGACCACTTACCCGTAAACTTACTACGAGTAGCTACGTGTAGACAAGTATTGATACGTGTCTACACGTACATACACCAATGAATAAAACATGCTTAAATCAGTATTTATTATGTGACGTAATACCTAAATTGTAGTCTTTGAAACTGGAATAAGTAGCCACGGAAGTCATTTACGTTGGTTTAGGATTACACAATAACGGTGAATGGTGATGCCATTACACTGTGCAATGGTGATATCATTTTTTAAACACGAAGTAGCATAATAGAAACTGTTTTCAGATCCAGAGTGTGCGTCAGTAGACCAAGTCAAGTGATCTAGGTCGAAATTTCCATACAGCTGCAGGCAGTATCTCTATTAGCCAATATTAAAATAACACTAAACTAAATTGAAAGCTACATAAGAACACAAAACTTCTCAAAAACAGAGAAGAGTTACTCAGTTTACTTCTTAATCAACTAATTTTATTAAAGGTAATAAGAAACCTCCTTACTAAGGAGAGGCCTACGTCCTGCAGAGAACTGTTTAAGGCCATGCATGATTAATAAATAAGAACTAACAAATATACTTATCTGTTACGAGTATACTACGTGACTACTTCCCTCTCAGTGCTTCTAAAAAAATTAAAAGTTTTAAAAAGAGTTTGTTCATTTTGTAGTTATTTTGTGTCCATTTAAAGTTTTTAAATTTTAAAAGAAAACGCACCTGGAGTGATGGGGAAAAGATTATTTTGCAGGCAACATAAAATTATCAAAAAAGTCGTCCGAACTGAAGTAAAGGTTCATAAGTAAATGTAATGCAAGTATTTTATGAGGTGACTTCTAAAGTTTGTCTTCTGCTTTCGTTATAAAATTCGAAATAAATGTCTGTAATAACAACTGCGTCTTTTGATAAATAAATAAATATCAGTAACTATTATATTTTATTTGGAACATAAATGGAGTACGAATTCTTTTTTTTTATTTTTGGTCCAGTGCACACTTTGTACGCTTCGTCTTTTTACTTCAATCGCTAGCCAGAGGTGACGGACAATATCAAATCAACAACGTTCACAACGATAGCTGCTGCTAAATTCTTCTAATCTAACATGGAAGCATCAGCACAAACTTGTTCGTTATCCATACATCCTGACCTACACATGTGTAACATTATTCAATAACTGTATATCACCATTTTTGAATACAAGAAAAAATGACAAATTTTATAATTTGTACTTCTGATTTCAGCACTTTGTAGAATTTCTTGAAACACAACTGAAAAAAAACTTAAACAAACAAACTGGTACTTACATTCCACAATTTAATTAAAATTGACCGAATTCACCTTACGGCACTATCAAAGGTTTTACATTATTTACATCAAAAGCATAACATCTGTGGGTACACTCACTCACCTACACAGAAGTAATGGCATGTCTTTGTCAGAAATTCATCTTAAAAATAAAGAAACTTAAATATCTCAAATTCTATTAATAGTACACGTTTAACGACAATTAAAAAAAATACAAAAGTACCTTACCAATTAAAAAAATTAACATCGAATTGTTTTTAGCCTTTTACAGTAAAACATTCCCGATACACTCAAAACCTACCGAACTTGTAGACGAATAGAATAAAAACGTTCATGATTTTCAAATGTCGCAGTTTTTCTCAACGAGCCTCACGTATGGTTTTTGATTAAATAAATAAACGAAATTTGCAAGTTGTTTTAGGACAACAGATCTCCAATAGAAAGGGAGGCTTTCACAGCTGATCCAACGCAATATATGTATATACAATAGGTTCGAATACTGTCTTGGTTTTTTTTTTTTACATGTGGAAACCCCCTTGGGCCGTCACCCCACCGGGGTTTACGGCGGGCTGGTATGTCGGAATCGGACCGACTAAAACCACACGGTGTGCCACTCCGGATCAAGGACCTCGTGGCCACACCCTGTTCGGAAAAACTTTTATTTCTTCTCCGATTTCCACCTGAAAAATCTGAGAGGGGTCTCAAAGGTTAGATCTCCCCGAGACGCACCCTCCCACAGCAGAAAACACCGGAATCACTAATTGTTTTCCAGAGCTATAGAGTTTTTAACAATTTTGTCACAGAACTTAACCCCCAGAACTATTTTTATTTTAAGAAAATCCACAATTTTCACCGGATTTTCACGGGGTTTTCACTGCTGCACAGAACTCGCGATCCTGAGTATTTTGGTGTATATATTTCACTTCTCACACCCTAGGATCAGGGACTTCACGACCACACCCTTTTTTTTAAAAAAGTTTATAACTTTCCCAATTTTCACCGGCAAAATCTGAGAGGGGTCTCAAAAGATAGGTCTCGCCGAGACGCGCCTTCCAACAATTTAAAATTTGTAGGTTATCGATCTTGATTAGAAAATAATCAAGATGTAAACAAACTTCAAATTGCAATTTTATTATTGTTGTGAAAAACCACTTAGTTTTTTTAGCCTGATTTTCACGCAGTTTTCACCGTTATGTTAGTCTCATTGTCACGAATCTTTTTACATGTCACTTGACTTTCTAGCACCTTAGGATAAGGTACCTAGGGCCACACCCTATTTCGGAAAAAGTTCAACAACTTTTTTAATTTTCGCGGGAAAATTATGGGAGGGGTCTCAAAAGATAGACCTCACCGAGACACATCTTTCCACAATTGAAAATCTATGGGTTATCGATCTACTTCCGGAGGTAATCACGTTATAACACAAATTTGTTGACACAAAAATCAGTTTTTGTTGTGAAAAGTAGGGTAATTTTCGTCCGATTTTCACGCGGTTTTCACTGTTGCGTAGGTCTCACTATTACAAATCTTTTGATTTATAGCACTTTATGGATTGTGCAACTTTTACCACCGACTTGATTTTTGAGGTACGGAGCGACTCAAAAGTGCTATTTACGCGGCAGCGAAGGGCGCGGTACTGGGTTAGGTTAGGTTAGGTTCTGGACGTAATTTGTTACGCCGATGAAACATTGGTCACGGCCTGGGGAGCGAACTTTCAAGAGGCTCCCGCCATCGCAGGGTGTTGAACCTATTTCCTAGGACCTCCAATATTTATAATTTGAAGTCTTTGTTGAGCTTTGTTCTGTCGTACCGTTTATTTTTATTTCTTTTTGGACAATAAAATTTACATAATATTTACATTGATTTCTTACTTGACTAATACTACTTGTGCATTAATTTTTACCTTCAGTCTAACTTATTAACACTATACACATGTGGAAGGGGTTTACATTGTTGCTTATATACGTATATGTATTAAGTTTGCTTATGATACTGTACTTACTTACTGTAATATAGAATAATTATAATTATATAGAACATTTTATATTATTTGTTATCATATTATTAATCTACCTTATTTCTATTATTTACTATCTTCACTATTTCTGTACAATGTTTTATGAATATCTTTCTATACTTACTTGCTATTATTGCTCTTAAATTTTCAGTAGTGATTTTTATGTTTAATTCCTGTTCCACAATCTTACTGCCGTCTGTATAAATTTGGATGGTGTCCACCTGAGTCTCCTTTAGTTGTTTGTGGGTTACCAGTTGTAAGAACTCCAAGCGTGTACATATGTTCCGCAGGCTGGAGACTCTCCAATGTTGATGACATTCGTTCGATCTCTCTCCCCCCTAGGCCCAGCAATGGATCTCCTTTTCTAATTTTGTACTCACTTTTCAGAACACTTAACTCCACTACAGGATAAACTAAGTATCCAGGCCCAGATATCTACCGGGATCTCAAACCGTGAAAGTATATAGAAAGCGTCACTAGGGTAGCCTCCTGGAAGCGTGGTATACTGAACAGAGTGAGACAATTATTCTCCCTTGAGCATCTGTGTCTTTTTTATAAGTTTCAGATTCGCTCCTCCTGGAGTAAGTAGTATTTGCAGGAAGCGTTAGGTCGGTTGCAGCGGTGAATAATCCGCATTATCAACAGTCTTGAATCCACTGAATCCCTTAGTCTCTGCAGTTGCGAAGAGATGTCACCTCAATGCATGGGCGTCGACAGAATTCTTCAGGGGGTGCGACTACATTTACACACACTATATACCAATATGAAATATAGAAGTATACTAGGTCTTTACCTATGAAATCAACTTTATTTATGAAAGTTATAAATATTTTTTTCTATGTATTTTCTTTTCTACCAGGGGGGTGCAAGTGCATCCCCTTGCACTCTGTCTCAGTGGCAGTCCTCTATCATCTTCATCATGAAGAGTGTTCTGACGAACTCTTCCAACTGGTCCCCCCTTCTCCCTTGATCTACAGAACAACTCGTGCTGGCCTTGGAAGGCACCGTTTTAGAATGGTAGATATACGTTCCTGAACTAAATAGTTCAGCTCTTCCTTCCTGCGCAAATCAGTTAAAACCTTGAACTCACTACCAGTGAACGTGTTTTCCTGCCACTGTGATCCCGGGTCCTGTAAACGAAGTGAGAAAAAGTATCTTACTAGGCAACCAAAAGACAATTAATCGGGGCAATGTCTAGTTAACCTTAACAATACTATTCGCGTTTGTTGTTTAAGTTTGTACATTTTTAATATAAACGGTGGTTTTCTGATATCCTTAGCAGTGTAAGCGAGACCTCTCATACACACAGTCGTTAAAAGCAACTGGAACCATCAGACGAGTGAAATATACTTAAGCGTGCCCGAACGTGCAACCGAGTCTGTTAACTTGTTAGCTCGAACTCATCTTCGTCCATTTTAAGAGCTTTTTTGAAGGCAAGGTAGCTCTTGCAGCTGTAGACACTATATACGAGGTATGTGATACTGTCATTAAATATTACATAAACTAAGTATTGCATTAACTACACATATTTTTCGTATGGCAATCCTTTCGGGCCACTCTCTGGACTTCTAGTGGGTGATCCAGTTTGTACACCGGTAGGTCTCCATCAAGATCTTAGATGATTTAACGGTTAATTATTTACATAAAGCCATAGATATTTAGGTATAGACAAGAATTGTTATATAGCAACTTAGTGAATAAGTCATAATTACTTAAAAAAGTAAACTGCTTTATTGGTAAGTAAGATACATAAAATAATTTTATATTTACGTTCAAATGAACGTAAAATTCTCTCAAAAAATTCTATTTAGATGAGAATATTTATTTAGTGGCGTTGCGAGCGAGTAAATTCTTTAACACCGGGATTTTTTTTCCATATTAAGAACCTGTCAACATTTTTCTACTATACGAATAGAATCCAAGGGTTGTGGTCACCATCCACACTATGGCGGCCTAGTGAGATGCTTTTCACGTAACGCTTCGGTACGTAAACGGCATGACTCCTACATCAATGAGCCTGCGGTCTCGCACTCACCAACGAAACACGACAACACGGATGCTGTCGCTTTACGTTGGCCTTCCGTGGGAGGGTAGTGCTGCCCCGGTCGGGTAAGCCCGTTCTTGCTGAAACCAGCGTGGTTCAACTACCTACTAATTACTGTTCGATATATACCCAGTAAATGTCAACATTCAAATATCACGAGAATAATAGATGGCGTGTTTTTTTCAACAAGTCGGTAATTTTTTTATTTGTGTTTTTATTTTTTGTTTCGTTTTTGTTTATTCATTGTCACGTTGTGTGGGTGTAGTTTTGTGTTATTTAGTATTCCAGATCTTCTATTAGCTTGTAATGCAGCTACTTGTGATAATCTATAATTAATTTGATGTTGCGTATAAAACTGTCATTTGATTTTTTGTAGCTGTTGGTTTCTCAAACTTTAATATATTAAGAAATGAATAAATATCTAAGTATAGTTATGAAGTGAAACTTATGGTTTAAGTGATCAGAAAAAATTGTGCACTTTTAACAAATAAATAATTATATTATTTTTGCATCTAGTGTTTCTAATCAGAGAGAATTCATTTGTTTTTTTTTGTTGTCGGCTTAGCTTTTTTTTATTTACGTTTGTCTTCGAGTAGTCGTCCATTAAAATAATATTTTATAAATGTGTACAATGTACGACGTAGTTTAAACAGCTGTATTTTGATTGTACACATTTCATGTACAACATGCATTTACATGTAGTGTTCCCGCTTATAAATTACTCCGACCTAAACGCACACACACACACATCGGGTAAAAGGTGCATCCGAGACACACTTGTGCTTCGACTTTCATGCAAAGACATTTGTTGTGAATTTTTATGTACCTGAATACGATCGAAATCAAAGTGTACAAGCCCTTCGGCTGTCGTCAATAGCATCAAGCACGTATCTTACCCGGATTATTATGGCCTATCTCTATATAATTAATGCCTTAAATTCTTTGTGTCGAAAGTTATAGTGCCATAGCGGAGTGCCCCACAAAACAAGAGCCGCAGCTGCCGCGCTTCTGCGCCGGCAGAGAGCTGTTCATCAGCGGTGCCACGGGCTTCATGGGGAAGGCGAGACCACAGACCCAGCTGCGGCTAGGCTGGCTCGCTACCAACTCGTCTGGCCAGTGTGGTATATACGCAAAAATCTCTTGTTTAAGGACTGCTACTACTAGGTACTAGGTAGGTTAAGTAGGCTAGGTAGGTCTTGCTACTAGGTACTAAGTGTACAAAAGGCCTGTGCCTAGTAGTGGATTACTAAAGGCTGGTGGTTGTTGATGATGATGATTTCATGTCAACAGCGTACGCGTATTATTATTAAAGTCCAACCGATATACTTCTCAACTGCGAAGTGTAGTAAACTTATCAATGCATCCTATAATATATTCAAAGTGCATTATCATTCGAGACGTGCGTAGCCGAATTCTGCTCATTTAGTATTTTAGGACAGTGTTAAAACCCTCGAACTTCTTGTGGTGCGTTCACTGTACCGTTCAACGTAGGCTACCGAACTTCCGACCGACTTCAAATGAATCAAGAGGTACAAATTTATAAATATTCTTCACATTCGATTGCCAATTGTCAATTAGTGTTATTGGAATTCGGGTTAACTTCATCGCCTACAAAACGTCCTCGGATAAACGCATCTATCGTTGCAAATCTATGTTTCGCAGATTCACACCGACAAGCTCTTTCTCAATGTGTTCAGACATTTGACTGAACTGTATCGTACATATGTACGTCGAGTAACAGCATTTTTCTCAAACAGCTCCGCTGCCTATCATCAGGGTAATAATGATCGCCAATAGCAGTGTAGCATCTCGCATGGTAAATAAGTGTTTGGTGCTGGAACGATTGGTGCCTATACATGCGGTAACTATCGAGAGTCGCACCACCAAGAAGCCCTTTGTCACTAAGGATATATTGTAAACATGATATGTGGGTTGTTCACAGTGAGATTTGTGTCAGGCGCTCAAACTCGTGTGTTACATTATACATATTTCTGGGTAAAGTCGCACTCTGGTTTTACCTAGAAATATGTAAATTTTATTTGTAGGTTCATTAATGTCTGTTTACACTTTAATATTCATTTTTTTTCTACATAAAGAGCCTGCCAAAGTGACTCCACTCTGCTTGATGGAAAGGATGAATAGGATCCAAAGAGTTGTGGTCACCATACTCATTGCAAATGCAGACAATGCAGTGTGGTGACCCTCACTATGGCGGCCTAGTGCGATACTTTTTCACGCCACGCTTGGGGACGTAAAAGGCATGACAGTTATCGTGGTAGTGTAAGCCTCACATAGTTATCACGATAACTGTTACTCCTGCGTCAATAGGCCTCCGGTCTCGCGAATAATGATTAGATTTAGGTAATCATAAACATCCGTGTGCTGATGAATTAGGAATATGGAGTTGTATAACATCCTATTTTAAGAAGGAAGTTATGAATATAAAGTATGTAAGGCCTTGGCCTCACAGAAAGGAGCTATTCGAATAATTAAAAGAATTAAAGTACCAGATTCTTGCAGACTATACTTCATAGAAATGAACATTTTAACAGTTCCTAGTTTATATATACATTGGTGTTATTCTCCCACTCATCCAAACATGCCCATGAGTACGAAAACGAAACTGAAAGACAGATAAGGGAGAGCACTAGAAGAAAGGATCTAAACACCTAAGGCATTACTATATTCAATAAATTATCATTAGAAACAATAAAAATATTTCATAAAATAGATTTTTTAAACGAACTGAAGAGATTACTGTTAGAGAAATGTTATTACTCAATTGGTGATCTGTGAACTCCATAACTGAATTTATATTTTTTGGTTAATCTGGTGACATCATATGAACTTTATTGTTTTGTTCACATTTGACATAATATTCATTTTATTAATTATTTTTCTCTTGTTTTGACTTGACTTGACTTTTAATTGATTTTATTATTTTTTACTTATTGTCTAATTTATTTACACTTTATGCACTTTGTACATCGGCGGACTTAATGCCCAAGGCATTTTCTTCCAGTCAACCTTAGGGTGGTTTAGAAATATTGTAAGGGAGGTGCACAGAGGTTATATTGACAGTTAAAATATACCATACATGAGTGCGTATACATACATGAACACATACAATACATACGTCATAAATACAATATACACATACATTTAGATTACATTTGTACACTATGACAACTTGACTGTAAGCTGAGTCAACTAACGATGAGACGATTCTTCAATCTCGTTAAGAAGGAGACTATATACATTCTTTTTGAATGTAAAACGGTTTGTGGACATCCTGACTTCGAGCGGGAGCGCATTCCAGAGTAGTACTGCCTCAACAAAGAACGAAGAGTTCACGAAATCAGAGTTATGAGAGGGACATAAGAGGAGTAGATTATTTTCTGAGCGAAGGTTTCTGTCGTGATTAGAGGATAGATAGCGGAAGAACGGAGTAAGATATGTAGGTGAAAACGGTGAGTTGAGAAATGAAAATAGGGCAGTTAGTGCAATCTGCGAGCACTAACTAATCTGCACTAACTAACTAATCTAATGAACATATGACTGACTTAACGCTTGAATGAATAATTAATTTATATTTTATCATTTATTTTACGTATTTTTATTGTGGTGTCATGTGTATTATGATTGTTTAAATTACTGAAATTGTGACTCATATTGTGAAATAAGAAATAAGTGTCACCACTCTTACTCATCCCATGGGTGTCGCAAGAGGCAAGTAAGGGACGAACAGTACAACATTACTGCAAGGTGAAAGAAAACTTAAAACAAACTCTACACCAAATTGTCTGGTCGGCTTGGTGTAGTAGGCAAAAACCTTGAATGATGACGATGATTTACAAACAAATACAATATCAACATAATTACGTTATGTAATGATTTATCTACAAAATTCAAGTCAAATTAAATATACCGTACTAGCGTAGCAATATTGACTTGCTGAATTGTAACGGACATTCTTTGTCCAATACATTCACACACACACTGGGCAAACGCTTTGTGCAATATTTAGTTACAATACAAACTGATTTCGTTAAAATAGTAAACTAAAAACGTAACATTTGTTTTCATTTAGTTACACAGAAACGATTAAATAAGTATTTTTTAATCTTGAAGCAGTGCCAAGTGAAACAATAACTAGGTATAGGTATTATCGATGTTTCTAGCAACCAAAGCCAATATAAGTAAATAATTATCATGGAATATTCTATGTTCTGTTGTAATTGTTATAATTATTTAATATGGTAACAAAATATATCGATAAAACCCCACCTATCCTAAGAAATATGTACTACTTGTACTTGGTAATAAAGATGTCAGTCGTTAACCGAAAATCTCTGCGTTACCATTATAATAGGTTATGGGCAAAAGTTTACCGTGTTTTTAGTTTAAAAAACAGTGTATTTATCGTGAAATATGGCAATTAACTATATTCAGAGTGTACTGAGACAGAAAGGAATGAAAAATTATGGTGAGTGGAGCTTTGCGGCAGAGAATCTGTTGGTTCTCGAAACAAACCGGTAATCAACTTCGAACCAAAACCTGCAGACGACACAAAGACTAAGGCAAAGTTAATTTAGACAACAGATCCTGGATTTTACGTGCATATCAGAGAAACGAACAGTTCACAAGAACTATGGAACAAACTAAAGAACATGTTCGATGATTCCGGCTTCACAAGAAAGATTACCTTGTTGCGTCATTTAATCTCCATTAGACAAGAAAACTGCAATTCTATGACTACGTATGTCACGCAAGTTGTTGAGACAGCGCAAGAGTTAAAAGACACAGGATTTATAACCACAGATGAGTGGGTAGGGTCATTATTATTAGCAGGTTTGCCAGAAAATTTTTCTACAATGTTAATGGCCATTGAACATTCTGGAATCCAGATTACCACAGATACAATAAAATCGAATCTGATCGATATAGAGGTTCCAATACTGACCGAAACAGAAAGTGTCGCTGCTTTCGCCGTAAATAAAAAACAGTATCCGAAGACGAATAACAAAAATGGGGGTAATACGTCATCCAAAGTGATAGGTGACAAGATAACCTGCTATAAATGTAAAAAAACCGGTCATTTTCGAAACCAGTGTCCATTAATGCGGAAAAATAAGCAATCTAACGCATTTAGAGTGGTATTTCTTAATGGAAAATATAATAAGAGTGAATGGTACGTACACTCGGGCGCAAACACCCATATGACTGCAAATAAAGAGTGGAAAACAATGCAAATTTCACACCTTGTTTATCAGAGATCGCTGTTGCAAACGATATGATAGAAGCAGTTTTGTGTTCCGGAGACGTACAAATAACGACTGATTTTAACTACAATATCGCAGTTAAAGATGTACTGTGCGTGCCAAGCTTAACTACAAATTTATTGTCAGTGAATCAACTCATTAAAAATGGAAATAGTGTTGTTTTCGATGTAAACAATTGTTACATTCGCAACAAAACAAATAATTTAGTAGCCTCTGCAGAGTCAATTAACGGAGTTTACAAATTAAAGATCAAAACGATGGATTGCATGTTAGCAGCACCTGCAGTAGTAAGTGCAGAGCTTTGGCACAGGAGGCTCGGACATATTAACAGTTGTGATTTGGATAAAATGAAGAATGGAATTGTGGACGGATTGTCATATCCCACTACCAATAGCATGTTGAAGGAAAAATGTGTGACCTGTTGTGAAGGCAAACAGAAGAAGTTACCATTTTCACATGCTGGTGAAAGAAGTAATGCAACCCTACAGATAGTTTATGCTGATATATGCGGTCCAATGGAAACAAAGTCTATAGGAAGTGTACAGTTTTTTCTTTTCTTTGTGGATGACTACAGTCGAATGAATTTCATTTATTTTTTGAAACATAATAATCAAGTATTTAAACAATTTAAAGATTTTAAAGCAATGGTTGAGAACAAACAAAATAAGAAAATTAAAATCTTGCGTACAGATAAAGGTGGTGAATTTTGTTCTGGTGAAATGGAAAAAAACTTGACACAAGAACGAATAATTCATCAGAAAACGGTCGCATACACACCAGAACAGAACGGTGTTTGTGAGAGCCTATAGAACTATTGTTGAAAAGGCCAGATGCTTACTTTTTGACGCAAAGTCAAAAAAGAAGTTCTGGGCTGAAGCATCAAATCCCGCAGTATATCTGAAAAATAGGTCTGTTACTTCAAGTTTGGATAATATAACTCCTTACGAAGCGTGGTATGGAAAGAAGCCAAACATGAGTCATATTCGCCTTTTCGGAAGTCCAGTGATGATTCATATTCCCAAGGAAAGATGATTGAAATGGGATAGAAAGGCCAAACAGTATATTCTTATGGGTTATTCAGAAAACATTAAAGGCTATCGTGTATATAATCCTAGAAAAAAAGATGTGACCTTCAAAAGGGATATTACAGTAATGGAAGGAGAAACACATACAGAATGCAAAGAAAGAGATGCTATTTGTATACAAGAAGAAAAACAGATAGAAAACACTCAAGATGTACCAGATGCACAGGTTGAGGCATTAGAAATGGATCTAGAGAACAGAGATTCAGTGGGGGAATCTACACTGACAGAATCTCTGAGTACCTCTAGCTCTTCATGTTACACAGATCCTGATAGTGATGCTGGAGATGATACTAGAGTGCCATCTAGCATTGAGGTGGTGAATAATAGGGAAACTACACCAAGTACTCACAGTATTAAAAATATACGTAGTAAGAGAATACGGAAAGTCCCTGAACGTTATGGTATCAGTAACTTATGTGCCTCAGATGATTCAACAAAGGCAGAACAGATTGACTTCTCAGAAGCACTGATTAGACCAGAAGCTGACAACTGGAAGTGGGCCATGCGTGAGGAGCTGCAGTCATTTGAATATAATGATGCATGAGAACTAGTTGACGTTCCAAGTGGTGTTTCCATAGTGCAGTGTAAGTGGGTGTTAAACAAAAAGCTAGATATAAATGACAAAGTGAATTATTGTGCCAGACTAGTGGCAAAAGGTTTTACTCAACAACCTGGCATTGATTATTCGAACATATTTTCTCCTTTTGTGAAGCATTCCACACTGAGAATGTTGTTCACCCTCAGTGTACAGTGGGGGATGGACATAACACACCTGGATGTGACCACAGTTTTTTTAAATGGACACTTAAAAGAAGATATTTACATGTATATTCCTGAAGGGCAAGGCAAAGTAAAGGCAAAGGTTTAAAACTTAAAAAGGCTGTTTATGGGCTGAAACAATCATCATTAGTATGGTATGAAAAAGTGCGAGATTGTTTATGTAATTTAGCTTTTATTAATAGTAAATTTGAACCTTGTTTATTTAGTAAAAATTCTGATAAATTTAAAATCATAGTAACTGTGTATGTCGATGATTTTCTGATTTTTTCAAATTATCCCAAAAAGACAGAGGAATTGAAATCCTTATTAGCTTCAGAATTTAAATTGAAAGATCTTGGTCCTGTGAAATGTTACTTAGGAATAAGAATCAATGTAAATAAGGAAGCTAATATCATTAATGTAGACCAAAGTCATTATATAGAACAATTATTAAATAGGTTCAATATGTCTGATTGTAAATCTGTAGACACACATATAGAGTGTAAGTTGAGTATTGAGAAATCTGAAAACTGTGTAAAGGATATTCCTTATCAAAAACTAATAGGCAGTCTTATGTATTTAGCTGTGTTAACGAGACCTGACATTGCATATGCTATAAGTTATCTTAATAAGTTTAATAGTTGCTATAATGAGAATCATTACCACTATGCTAAAAGAGTTCTAAAGTATTTGCAAAAGACTAAAGATTATTGTTTAATTTATAGAAAAGAATGTATTGAACTGAAGGGTTTTGTTGATGCAGATTGGGCCAGTGACAGTCTAGACAGGAAATCTTATACCGGTTACTACTTTACCATGTGTGGGTCTGCAATATCATGGCAAAACATAAACATTATAAATTTGTAAAAATGTTAGGTATTATGCCAAACTAATGTTTCTAAGGTTCTTTGTATATTTTGTTAAGTGGGGATGTTGGAATTATTCAATATGGTAACAAAATATATCGATAAAAACCACACCTATCCTAAGAAATGTGTACTACTTGTACTTGGTAATAAAGATGTCAGTCGTTAACCGAAAATCTCTGCGTTACCATTATAATAGTAATTGTCGCCTAAGTATTTGGTGACCGCGCCCAGCATATAGTAATATCAATAATAATAATAATAATTCTTTATTACCCTAATTCAAGAATGTAATATGTTCTATCCATAAATCTAAACTAATGTTATACAATTAATTTACACATGACACCCTGAAGATAGTGTTAACGGCGATGTCTCTGCTAGTAAAAACGCCTTTCTCCAACTTACAGTGATATAATACAATTTGGGAACATTTAGAGGGTAATGTAGTACTCTGTCCATGCAAGTTTAATAAGCAGTTCCATAGTAATAAACAACGGAGGCGAGGTCTAGTGAGTAATGTAAAACTGTATGCACGCCATTTCGAATGAATGTGTGCATGAGGGCTTTTTTGTGGTACACCAAGACAACCTTAGGTCACGGTCATGAACAAGTTTTCCGTCTCTTCATACGTTGCGTTTTTAACGTACCCAGTAACTTCGTTCTTACATTCCAGTCTTGGTAAAGAATATAGGTTGCATCATTTATTTAGTCTATTATAAAGACGACCACTACGACTCTGGTAGTGTCTGCTTGCTAAGGCCGTCTTAACATGAAGTCTTCGACATACAAAGTCTTTATGCCGTTTATCTATCTGTAGTTGAGGGTTCGAACCTAGCGAAGAACTTTTACGGAGAACTATATACAGCATAAAGTGTTCACAAATACAGTGGATATAGTACAACTACAGCACGCAGTGTGCGGTGTGCGAGGGAGCAAGTGTTTAGGTGCGCGGCCCGAACGCGGGTAGGTGTGCGAGGACAGACGTCGTTGATAGTTGTCTCTGTTTACGCAATTTTTCGATCTTGCCATAACGTTGTTGTATCAGTTAGGTTTTATTAATTACTTCTTTCAACTACATAGTCCTCTCCTCTGGTTGAGATGATTTTAGTTTGAATTTTCGTTATTAGCTTGTTTTGCTTATGGATTTTGTGATTACTTTTAATTTAATACATTTTTGCTACAAGTATTTGACGCTTTTCAAATTAATAACTAAGTGGATAATACTGTATGTACATATGTTACCGATTACAACAAAATTCTATCATAGATAGAGAGCTATTGATGTTTAAATATCATTTACTTCAATATTGAGTTCTTCATTTGAGTATTTTTTGTTTTATTTTAACATTTGTATCTTGAGCCCATTTGTTATGTAAATAGTTACTATATGATAGTAAGTAGCTGTGGCGTAGCGTGCCTTGGTGGGGCTCCGTAAAAATATTTGTTTGAGGGCCCTTATGAAGGGTAAAAATATCTCACAAAAGAAAAAATGTTTGCATAAAATTAAAAGAAATATTTATTCGTAATACAGACAGATTTTTTTATATTAATTTTTAATTACGCATGTTGGGGGCCGTATAATTGATACGGCAGATACGGCGGTAGCTACACCCTGCTAAGAAGTTACCTATTCCTGTATTTTTCTAACAATCTCATTAGTCTGTAACCATTTTTATATATACAACGTGGCACCCAAATTTTGGCAAAGTAGTAACTAACAAGTAACACGATCCAATATACTGCCGTTAAATTAGTAAAAAAAATTTCTATAAAAATACAGAAATGCTAATTTACAACAAAATGGCGACACCAAAATGGCGGCGAAATCAAACGCAAGCCTAACGTCGCATCGTGTTGTAGAATACTAAATTCTTATCACTGATCAGCTTTCACTCAGTTCTCCTTTTTTTTTAATCAAATCAACATTTCCTTAAAATTTAATTCAACTATTTAATTCATTTCATTTAAATTCTTAAATTTCCAAAGTGTCTACCGCATACTTCAATGAATGAACGACATCTCCGCAACATGTTTTCTCTTATTTCAGCACATAAATTTTCATTCGTCGCTGGGGTTTTTATTTTATCGAATGCTTTAATGACCTTCGATCTCAGTTCTTCTACTGAATTAACGTCTGTTGAGTGCACTTCATTTTCACACTTCCCCACATAACAAAAGTCTAGGGGTGTAAAATCTGGTGATCTAGGTGGCCATCGTGTAGGCTCATATCGTCCTATCCACTGTTCACCAAACATGTAGTTAAGCAACACACAGTTGATCTTTGTAGTTAGACACTGACCATCGAGCAATTCTAAAAACTTAACAGCAGTCAAATTTCTATCAATGAAAATAGGACCAATTTTTTGATTGCCGTGATTTGCTGTTCAATAAGGCTTGTAGCCTTATTGAACAGCAAATCACGGCAAAGCAAATCACGGCTCTTCGAAACTTGAAGGGCCGTTGTTTATCAGCCTGTAAGATATCATGAATCTTTTTTATGCTCAACATCAAATTGACGAGCATCCCTACGTAAACTGCATGTAGGATTACGCGTGAAATAGTCTAACACACATTTTTCAAGAGCAATCGGTGTTCGAGGCGCTAACTCAACATTATGAGGCACCAAACTTTGATTGTCTATTAATTTGATTAAAATTTGTTTGATTTTGCTTTATTTTTTTTTTTTTTTTAAATTTTATTATTAATTATATCGTATGTGTGAAAGGTCGTTGACCATTACGTAATATAACATTATACGACACATGGTGTTGTTAATTGCGAAACAGAAAAAAGTGTCCTGTGACTAAACTACTGAATGTTTCGTTCAAATTTTGCAAATCGTCTCAAAACAACTAAATGAATGTCTGGTATAAATACAGTGGCTCCGATAAATGTACTTCTTCTTTTTTGTGTGGAAATCCCCACGAATATCATCGAAATGTGGTTATGTCGGAATCGAACTGACCTAAAACCGCGCACCGTCTCAGGTACTAGTAGCCCAGGAACCAGATGCACCCTAGTAAGGAATTCCCGGAACCCCAACGTACCTCGGGCCACCTACGGCTTGTAGATGCCCCCCTCCCTCGTGTAGAAACCCCCATGTTCCCATTTCTTCCTGCCCCCAAAAGCTGGTCTATAGGTGAGCGTGGTCTATAGCGCTCGTATCGTCACCCCGGTCTGCTTCTGCTAGAGTGAAAGATGGCCACACCTGCCACCCACAGGCCTGCGCTTGATGACCGGTAGTGAGAGATCTTCTTCAATAACTGCAGTGAGGACCTAACAATAAAACGTTCGTTGTCCATTTTCTATTTGATTTTGAGGAGTTTTCTGATGCATCTCCGGTGTCAAAAGTCCAATACAAATGAAATTTACATGAGACCACCTAGAAGCTACACAGAACCCAATTCGAAAATAAGTTTTTAAAATTGGTTCATTAACGACGAAAATATCGCTGATCATACATAAAAAAGGTTCTGAAGAATTGAGAAATATCCTCCTTTTTTTGAATTTGGTTAATAGCAGAAACAGCTTTATTAGTTAATTGTACAGTAACTCTTTTAGGCAGCAACAAACAGTAGTGATGTGCAACAAGGATGCCGACGCAGCTAAATAACAAAGCTCTAGGCGGTGAATCGACTCAGAACACAGAACACGAGGTAACTAACCCTTTTAGGTATTAGTTTCTTAACTTTTATTACAGAATTACGTAATAAATGAAAAATTTTGTGAAAACTACACGACGACACACCGAAAACGATGTGTCCGCGTGTAGGTAACGCTGTTGCCGAAAATTCAAGACTAGAACGATCCAGATGCGTTGAGGGACGAGAGACATATATGAAATCCTATCACTGTAAACAAAAGAAAATTTTACTAAGTCAATATATAGGTTATGTGATTTTCCAAAAGTATAAATATTCAAAAACAGTATATAATAGCTACGGATGTTGTAATAAAACGTTTTTGTCACAGTTCAAGGTCGATTTGAGCAGAAAAGCTTTAAGGTCGGTTGCCAATAACATTATTGAACATTCTCAGGTATATCACATCGGCTGCACTCTTAGGTGGGATGAAACTTAGTATCGGTCTTAACTTTCGAATTTAATACCGACACTAACTAATACAAACGGGAGGGTAGTTGATTAATTAATTTCTACGGGTAACCTCATTAGAATACTTTATTTAAGTGAGTGTCGTTGTGGCTGTCCTGCCAGTCTTGAATACATATTTCAGTGATTAACAGTGTCATCGTGCTAATAAAATGGCTTCATACCAGTCAGGTAAAAAATAATTATTTATTTATATTAACATATAGTAAATCCACGTAGATTTTTTTTTACAAACAACTTGCGTATTTAAAATATATCAAGTGTCATGGAGGATATTAATAAACGACACAAATAACGCCCGTTTGTGGATCATCCAAGATTTTATCCCAATTTACAACACTGAGCGCAGTTGGAAACTGTGAGGTAGCTTTGGTATACCTCACAATTCTTCGGAAGCCAAGATAAACTTAAAGACGCCGACAAAATCTTCAGTATCGGCAATATTCGAGAGTCCCGTTAGTTTTTCTTCTTCACCAACAAGAACAGCGATAACCACTATATCGGTACGTTGTCGTTTCTAAGCAAACCTCTGCATACTTGAGAACTCTTCGACATTTCTAAGCACAACTCGACAATCATCATTAGCCAGCGTCTGCACTTATATATACCGAAGGTTCTGTAGCCGCGCCATCCTTGTAGTAGTATTTATATAATTATTTAGTAGTTCCGTGGTGATTTATGGCCTTCCTCATTATCGGCTTGACCGACCTGTCGGTGTAGTGGCTTTCTTGGCTTGAATTCCGACATACAACAGATATTGTGTGGTGAGCATGGTAATATGTTTTGTGTTTGGGTGTACATTATCAATGATATACGTGTATTTAGAAATAAATCATTGTTCATCAGCGGTCTGATTACCGATTGAACGTAGGCGGGGACGTTGACATATCTCCCTCGTTTCTCAATGTTTTCGGTTCGTTTTAGTCTTACAGTTTCGGCAAGAGAGTCACCTATGTGGTGACATATAGTGTTTGGTGTTTCGTATTGTAAATTTACTAAAATTTTTCATTATATTCATAATTATGCATGAAAAGAAGGGTCATTTTTCAACTTATTTCGTGTATATTTCGTCAATGTCCCCGCCTTAATTCGAAATTTTAACATATTTAGATAGGGCTCATCGAGATTCACTTAAAAAACTACCTACGTCACCCATGCAGTGAATTATTTAAGTTTTAATTTCAAGCGACGATAGTTGAATACAAGCACTGCTTTATTCAGGTTTGCTGAATGAATTACATTTAAAAAAAGTTTTTTCAATACTCACGTGCATTGAGGCTCGTGTCCACAGAAGAATAGAGCAAGTCGGCGATGGTCACCGATACCTTCGCGAGTCTCTCCTTCACTGTAACGACACTCGATCCCCACTCAGCACGCAGGTCTCAAAGTCCTGGAAACGATCACATTGAATTTCAGGTTTTTTTTTCATTATAATTCACCTATCTCCCTCGTTTCTCAACGTATCCGATTCGTTTTGGTCTTACAATTTCGTTAAGAGAGTCACCTATGTGTTGACAGATAGTGTTTGGTGTTTTGTATTGTAGATTTACTAAAATTTTTCATTATATTCGTAATAGTGCATAAAAAAAGGGTCATTTTTCAACTTCTCTCGCGTATATTTCGTCAACGTCCCCGCCTACGTTCAATATTGTTACATATTTAGATAGAACTCGTAGAGGCGCGTCTGGCGACACCTCATTTGTTAAAATCCGTCACATAGAAACTCGAAAAATAAGCCCGAAACTGGTGGTTTTTATGCCTACTCGAGGGCACGATCCAGAGTAACTATTGTTGAAAATCGAACTAACGCCTTTCGCCTCAAATCGATGTGGAACAGTGAGAACTATGTTTTTTAACAACAACGGTCGCTTTTATACACTGTTTTGAGCATGTAAGATTTTCAGTGTAAAAACTCTAAACTTGTGTGTATTGTCAAAGTAAAAATGATGATTATAACTCACATATCTCCCTCATTTCTCAACGTATCCGGTTCGTTTTAGTGTTACAGTTTCGGCAAGGGAGTCACCTACGTGATGACATATAGTGTTTGGTGTTTTGTATTGTAGATTTACTAAAATTTTTCATTATATTCGTAATTGTGCATAAACAAAAGGGTCATTTTTCAACTTCCTTCGCGTATATTTCGTCAATGTCCCCGTCTACGTTCAAAATTATTACATATTTAGATAGAACTAGTCGAGTCGCGTCTGGCGACACCTCATTTGTTAAATTCCGTCACATAGAAACTCGAAAAATAAGCCCGACACTGGTGGTTTTTATGCCTACTCGAGGGCACGATCCAGAGTAACTATTGTTGAAAATCGAACCAACGCCTTTCGCCTCAAATCGATGTGGAACAGTGAGAACTATGTTTTTTAACAACAACGGTCGCTTTTATACACTGTTTTGAGCATGTAAGATTTTCAGTGTAAAAACTCTAAACTTGTGTGTATTGTCAAAGTAAAAATGATGACTATGACTCACATATCTCCCTCATTTCTCAACGTATCCGGTTCGTTTTAGTGTTACAGTTTCGGCAAGGGAGTCACCTACGTGATGACATATAGTGTTTGGTGTTTTGTATTGTAGATTTACTAAAATTTTTCATTATATTCGTAATTGTGCATAAACAAAAGGGTCATTTTTCAACTTTCTTCGCGTATATTTCGTCAATGTCCCCGTCTACGTTCAAAATTATTACATATTTAGATAGAACTCGTCGAGTCACGTCTGGCGACACCTCATTTGTTAAATTCCGTCACATAGAAACTCGAAGAATAAGCCCGACACTGGTGGTTTTTATGCCTACTCGAGGGCACGATCCAGAGTAACTATTGTTGAAAATCGAACCAACGCCTTTCGCCTCAAATCGATGTGGAACAGTGAGAACTATGTTTTTTAACAACGGTCGCTTTTATACACTGTTTTGAGCATGTAAGATTTTCAGTGTAAAAACTCTAAACTTGTGTGTATTGTCAAAGTAAAAATGATGATTATAACTCACATATCTCCCTCGTTTCTCAACGTATCCGGTTCGTTTTAGTGTTACAGTTTCGGCAAGAGAGTCACCTACGTGATGACATATAGTGTTTGGTGTTTTGTATTGTAGATTTACTAAAATTTTTCATTATATTCGTAATAGTGCATAAAAAAAGGGTCATTTTTCAACTCCTTTCGCGTATATTTCGTCAACGTCCCCGCCTACGTTCAATATTGTTACATATTTAAATAGAACTCGTAGAGACGCGTCTGGCGACACCTCATTTGTTAAAATCCGTCACATACAAACTCGAAAAATAAGCCCGAAACTGGTGGTTTTTATGCCTACTCGAGAGCACGATCCAGAGTAACTATTGTTGAAAATCGGACTAACGCCTTTCGCCTCAAATCGATGTGGAACAGTGAGAACTATGTTTTTTAACAACAACGGTCGCTTTTATACACTGTTTTGAGCATGTAAGATTTTCAGTGTAAAAACTCTAAACTTGTGTGTATTGTCAAAGTAAAAATGATGATTATAACTCTCATATCTCCCTCGTTTTTTAACGTATCCGGTTCGTTTTAGTGTTACAGTTTCGGCAAGAGAGTCACCTACGTGATGACATATAGTGTTTGGTGTTTTGTATTGTAGATTTACTAAAATTTTTCATTATATTCGTGATTGTGCATAAAAAAGGGTCATTTTTCAACTTCTCTCGCGTATATTTCGTCAACGTCCCCGCCTACGTTCAATATTGTTACATATTTAGATAGAACTCGTAGAGGCGCGTCTGGCGACACCTCATTTGTTAAAATCCGTCACATACAAACTCGAAAAATAAGCCCGAAACTGGTGGTTTTTATGCCTACTCGAGGGCACGATCCAGAGTAACTATTGTTGAAAATCGAACTAACGCCTTTCGCCTCAAATCGATGTGGAACAGTGAGAACTATGTTTTTTAACAACAACGGTCGCTTTTATACACTGTTTTGAGCATGTAAGATTTTCAGTGTAAAAACTCTAAACTTGTGTGTATTGTCAAAGTAAAAATGATGATTATAACTCGCATATCTCCCTCGTTTCTCAACGTATCCGGTTCGTTTTAGTGTTACAGTTTCGGCAAGAAAGTCACCTACGTGATGACATATAGTGTTTGGTGTTTTGTATTGCAGATTTACTAAAATTTTTCATTATATTCGTGATTGTGCATAAAAAAGGGTCATTTTTCAACTTCTCTCGCGTATATTTCGTCAACGTCCCCGCCTACGTTCAATATTGTTACATATTTAGATAGAACTCGTAGAGGCGCGTCTGGCGACACCTCATTTGTTAAAATCCGTCACATACAAACTCGAAAAATAAGCCCGAAACTGGTGGTTTTTATGCCTACTCGAGGGCACGATCCAGAGTAACTATTGTTGAAAATCGAACTAACGCCTTTCGCCTCAAATCGATGTGGAACAGTGAGAACTATGTTTTTTAACAACAACGGTCGCTTTTATACACTGTTTTGAGCATGTAAGATTTTCAGTGTAAAAACTCTAAACTTGTGTGTATTGTCAAAGTAAAAATGATGATTATAACTCACATATCTCCCTCGTTTCTCAACGTATCCGGTTCGTTTTAGTGTTACAGTTTCGGCAAGAAAGTCCCCTACGTGATGACATATAGTGTTTGGTGTTTTGTATTGTAGATTTACTAAAATTTTTCATTATATTCGTGATTGTGCATAAAAAAGGGTCATTTTTCAACTTCTCTCGCGTATATTTCGTCAACGTCCCCGCCTACGTTCAATATTGTTACATATTTAGATAGAACTCGTAGAGGCGCGTCTGGCGACACCTCATTTGTTAAAATCCGTCACATACAAACTCGAAAAATAAGCCCGAAACTGGTGGTTTTTATGCCTACTCGAGGGCACGATCCAGAGTAACTATTGTTGAAAATCGAACTAACGCCTTTCGCCTCAAATCGATGTGGAACAGTGAGAACTATGTGTTAGGTTTTTTTTCTTTTTTTTTTTTAAAAAGCAGGCACCCGCCATCGCAGGGTGTTGCTGCCTGGTCCTAGGTCCTCCAACATAATTGGAGCCTGTTTCCACCAGATACTGTTTATACATCTCGCTCTTATACGTCTCTCAACATCACCAAATCACTACACTACTGTCTAATACAATATACATAAGCCTTAGTCTACTTATTTTCTAAAACATCACTTATTTCTTAACAATAGTACTACGAACTATGATACAATTTAACTTAAACTACCGCTTACAGACTAGTCAATGTACTTATTCTAAATCTTATTTTATGCTGTACGATGATATAACTTAGTATATTGTGACAGCATATTTACTATAGCTTAGTTTTATTTCTTTTTATAACTATGTTAGCAATTTTGACGCAGTAGTCTAGCAACGTGCCCCTATCTTTGCTCAGCATAATACTCGCTATGTTTGTAGCTTCTATTTTTAGGCCTAATCGGTGTTCAACCTCGTGTCGTTCCCTCATGTGTACCGGGCACTCGAACAAAATATGTTGCACTGTTTCACAAACTCCTGGGTCACAGACGCACGACGGGCTCTCCTTGCATCGGAAGCGGTTCAGATACTCGGAGAACCCGCCGTGCCCCGTCATGACCTGGGTCTTAACACCAGTGGCCTCAAATTTCCTAACCACTCTATACGCTTGTCTTGCATCAGGCAAGAATATCTTAGTTACCGAAGCTGTTTTTTCGGTTTGATACCTCTAGTTCCACTCGTCAAGGGTTGCACTTCGGATGCTACCCTTGACGAATGAAACAGGGCATAAATCGTAGTCCGGTTTACGTTTTGAGCCCTCAGCCGCCGACTTAGCCAGCTCGTCAGCTCTCTCGTTACCCTGCAACCCCACGTGGGCTTTAATCCAGAACAAGGTCACAGCTTTGCTCTGGAGAAACGCTCGTTTCAAATGTTCTCCAGCTCTCACCGCTAACGGATGCAAGGAACGAGGATTTTGCAGGGTTTGAAGAGCGGCCATCGAGTCGCTATATACTCCAAACGTATTGCCATCACGTATGGTGGTTTCTCTTGTTGCCCTGCAAAGTGCCAGCAGTTCAGCCTGGTACACTGTGCAGTAACTTGGTAAAGCAAGCTTGATGATGTCAATTTCCATCTCGTTTGTCCAGATTGTCAAGGCGGCTCCGACTTTACCCGCTATCTTGCTCCCATCGGTAAAAATTTTTATTGCCGCATTTCCACTCTGCAAGTACTGCTCCTGGTCAACAATAGGTTTTATATATAAGGCCATATGCTCAGCAGGGTGAGGAGCGTTTACGCTCCTCACCATACGTTCTATCTCCCTATCCTTCAATGCTTCCCAGGCTATTCCCCTCTTACTTTCGTATAACAAGGCGGCCTCACGCACCCGAAGGTCGAGGGGGAGAATCCCCGCCAACACCAGTGCTGAGTTTAAGGAGACTGTGCGATAGGCTCGACATAGTTTTTGGGCTACTCCACGTTGCAATACGTTAAGCTGCTTCCTAACACCTAGTTTATTTACGGCCGATGACCAGGCACTGGCCCCGTAAAGGACAATAGGCTCCATAGTTGCCATGTAAATCATGCGAATGACTTCTGGATGCAGTCCCCAACTGGTTCTGGCTGCTCTGGTCAGTTGCCTGTAAACTCCTATTGCTTTCTTACAGGCATAGGTGATGTGGCTATTGAAAGTCAGCTTTTCGTCAATTATGACCCCTAACAGTTTCATTTCCTTGGTCGCCCCAATGCCGACATCGCCCATGCTCAGTCGTGGGATGTCGTACCGTAGCTTGTTTGTTATGGTCATTGCCATAGTCTTTTGCGGCGCGAATTTCAATTTGTTGGCGACTCCCCACTCCCAAACATGCCCAAGGGCCGCATTGGCGCGTCCTTGGATTTCACCTGCGGTTTCTCCGTGGAATATGAGCACAATGTCATCTGCAAAAGCCTGGCAGTAGTCTCCCCTGGTTTCTAGGCTCTTCAGGAGTGGATCCAACAAAAGATTCCACAGGATACGGCCCCCTATTGAACCCTGTACACAACCTTTGTGAGTTTCTTTTCTGTGTTCCTCTCCGGCGTATCGGACTCTAACACTTCTATGTTTTAGATAACTGTCCATCAACCGCCGGAGGTTTATAGGGCATTTTTCTTCGGCCAATCTTACTCTAATGGCTGGCCACCATGCACTGTCGAATGCTCCCTCTATGTCCAGTGAAACGACTGTTACAATTTGTTTTGAACGAAGTTTTTTGCGGATGTGCTGCATTAGGTCATAGAGAGAGTCTTCGGTGCTCCTTTGGGGCATAAAACCATACTGCAGTGTACTCATTCTGGGCAGCAAGTAATGCCTAAGACGTCCGACTAGCATCTTTTCGAAAATTTTTCCGAGTACTGGTAACAAGCCTATCGGTCTTAAATATTTGGGAGTTATGTAGTCGCTTTTTCCGGGTTTCCTAAGTACCACCACGGTTGCCTCTTTCCAAGGTCTCGGGAAGTGATGCATAGCTAGGCACTTGTTCAAGAGCCCCAGAAACACCTCAGGATCACTCTCGATAGCGTGTCGACAAATATCCGCGGTAAAGCCATCCGCCCCAGGTGCTTTCCGTGGATTGAAGGAATCCACTGACGCCTTAAGCTCGAATAGTGTGAACTCGCGATCCCAAGATTCACCTTGCTCTCCAGTGTTCACCATTTCCGCTCTTTGTCTTATTTGGCGATGATGGGCATTATCCGCGTCTTCTAAATCTGCCGGATAGAATGTCTCCGCTATGAGTTTCGCCGACTCACTCGCATCCAGCTCCTTCCCGTCCCTCCACAAGTGCAAATCCTCAGCTCTGACGGTTGTTCGTCCGATCACCCTGTAAATCCCGTCCCACACGCTCTCCCTGTCCTGCTTGCCACTAAACTCCTTCCAGCTCTCTTTTTCCGCTTTTGCGGCTGCCATCTCATATTCTTCTTTCTCTTTCAGGTACTCCTCTACTACCTTCTGTCTACGCACCGGAGCGGCACAGCGTATTCTGTTCTTCAGCGTGGCTACTTTCTTCTTCATCTGGCTTAGCTTCTGTGACCACCACGGCATGGTAAGTTGTTTCTTATTTATAATTTTGGGTATTGAATTATCACATGTTTTAGTTATGATGTTATTAAATTTATTAACGACTATTTCTATCTGTTCTACTGATTCTATTTTACTAATTTCTGTTATGGTTATTTCCTGTTTTAGCTTTAATTGTTCCAATTTCTTATGAAATAGAGTCCAATTTGCTTTCCTGGTATTGTAAATTCTAGTGGTTCTACTTATTTCTATTCCTCTACTTTTTTGAAGGTTAACACTAAATATCACGCCGTTGTGGTCCGAGCTCGTAAGACTTTCATCTACTGCCCAGCTGTCCACGATATCTAAGATATCGGTGGTACAGATGGTTACGTCTACGTAGCTGGTGAAACGCCGGCCACCCCTCACGGTGTCGAATGTAGGAGTTTCCCCGTTGTTCAGAATATGAAGATCCAATTCATGCAGCATTCCAGAAAGCTCTTCTCCTCTTCTATCGGTCTTGGGACCTCCCCACCAGCAGCTCTTCGCGTTTGCATCCCCTCCAGCGACCCACCTTTTCCCTAATTTGGCGTCTATGTTTTTGAGGTGCTCCAAGTACGGTTGTATTGGTTGATCCGGCTCAAAATAAAAAGAGATGAGTGCAACTTCCCAAGTGCCTGTTTGTATACTCAAAACGATGATGTTATTTGTGGTAAGACTCGAATATTGCTTAATCCTGAGGTTTGGGTCGAAGACTGCTATTGCTGCCTTCACCGTACTCTCCTTACAATTCGTGTTCTGGAATATACGCACTCCCTGATGACTCCTCATCTCTTTGGCTCCGCCTACATACGGTTCTTGTAGTAGGGCTATTGCAACTTTCCTCTTACTTGCTTCAAGTAGCACCTCATTCGTGGCTAGTTTCTTTCGCTGGAGGTTCGCCTGTATTATACGATAGGTTGTTTTATCGTCCGTAGCTGTGTTAGCAATATGCTACTGTCGATCGAGCAAGTCGGTCCCATTTTCTCCTTGTAGGACACTCAAGATAGAAGGCGTTATGGTCCGTTTTGTCAATTTGCGCCTTGGTACAGTTTCGGCAGTTTGGCTTCCCACCTGCAAGCCGTTCGGCGCAATCCTGGTTTAGGTGTAGACCACCACAGTGACTGCACAAATCCGCCGGTTCCTTACAGAAGCGCTTCCCATGTCCATAGCCCAGACAGCGGGTGCACTGAACCAGTGGGGATTGGTCCTCCACTCGGACCCGCTGCAGATCAATATGCAGTGATCCGGCTTTTAGGGTTCTCCCCCAAATGACGGGCGAGACACCAAGAATTATGTGGCAAGTGTGGGGATTTCTAGCCCTCTTCCGATACTTGATCGTTATTCTATCTTCCCCCTTTTCGAGTCCGTGAAAGATCTCACTATTCTGATTCCGGAAGGCTTTTATTACATCTTCATCCGTGTTAACAGACAAGACGTCCTTAAACATCAGAAGAGGGTCCCTGTTCTTCACCTCCTCGACTCGTAGATGGACACCGTCTCTTTCCAGTCTCTCTCGGGCTCTATTTCTCTCCTCCCTGGAACTGAAACCCAAGATAACTTTCCTGTCTTTAGCCTTTCTTACCCTCTCTACCTTGACCCAGCCCTCCTTTGCATCCACCGCTTTCCTAATTCTGTTTAGGACCTCCTCTCCTGTCTCTGTTTCTTCCTTTGAGGTCACTATTACAGAGTGAAGGGTGCCATTTACTGCTGCCCTGAGGCTGTTTACACCTTGACTGGTGACAGCT
Organism: Hypercompe scribonia; assembly: GCA_949316085.1. Lineage (NCBI taxonomy): Eukaryota > Metazoa > Arthropoda > Insecta > Lepidoptera > Erebidae > Hypercompe > Hypercompe scribonia. Next base: position 13,756,181 of record OX438993.1, read on the forward strand.
TCTGCGTAAGAAAGGGGGGCAGTTTTTTCCTGGTCATCGGTACGCCGTGCTTCCAACACCTTTTCCAGATTTCTCATCCTTTCGGTGTGCTCCTGGATAGACCTCATGTGCTCCTTCAGCACTATCGTTAATCGATCCTCACTCGTCACATCATCAGCTGGTTGCGTTTGTACATCAATTTCGTGTCCCTTCTTTTTGTTTTCTCCTTCCTTGACCAACTCATACAATCTCTCGATCGCCACTGTCACGTCTGCCTTTATGTCGGCTCTGATGTTCCTGGATTGGCCAAGCAATATTTTGGCTTTCACTAGATGAGCTTTAGCCTCGGCACTTCTTGAGGCATACTTTGGTTTTGTTACTGGCGGCGACTGAGTCTGCGCTTCAGTTGATGCCCTGCGCATTGGTGCTCGGGTCTCATTTGGGAGAGGGGCTACTTTACTTTTTGTTTTGATTGGAGCCCCGAGGGGTTTTTTAGTCGGGGATTTAATGGGTGATGTTTTGGATGCTGGTTTACCAACTTCCCATTCCCCAATACTTCGCCTCACATTTGAAGTCTGTGATGATGACCTCGACTGTATCTCTGTGACGTCCTCGGTGTTTGCAGTTCCTGGAGAAGCATCCATCGCTTTTTTCACTGGTGTTCTAATTCCAAGCATCTTTAGTCACAAGCTGTTCAATGTTCAGTGTGTTGTAAATGGACACACTACGTGAGTACAGGTACAGTTAATAATCACTCCTAGCTATTATCACGTCAATACTCCAATCTTACACTACCAATATACCAAGACCAGGGACAGGCTGCTGCTACAATATTAAACAATTTCTGTGTGTCTATACAATTAATAATTTAAAAAAAAAAGAAAAGTTTTGCTCTATATAGAGCCGTCCAACTTTGCCTCTCAAAGTTGTCAATAATATAGGGATGTAAGGTCCCTGTCATATACAATATAAAACAAAAATAATAAAAGCTAAATAAGAAACGAATAATTAGTATCTCTATGTAGAGTCTTCTTCTCTGCACAGCAGAGTTGTCTCTGTCTTTTAAGGGATGTATAGTCCCTGTCAAAACTCTGTTTACCAATTATAACTAAAAATTTCCCTCTAAATATTCTCGAGTGGGTCTCTACACAGTCAGAGGGCTGCGTCTAAGCTCGGCAGAGCTGTATGTAATCTCTAGGGATGTAAAGTCCCTGTCACGTAAAAATGTATATAAAATAAAAATAAAAATAACATTTAAAATAAATAAACCTAATTTGTAGAGTCTCAAAAATGCCAGGTCACGATTTTGCAGGCTTCCTTCCCAAGTAACAGCACTTCACCCCTCGAAAGAACCACGCATAAAATCCAAATCCGAAATCACTCTACGTAGAGTCTCACTCGTGGCGCCACTGGATAGATCTCGTCGCGGGCTAGTTCTTAGACGTTAAGATTTTCCCGATGCGATTACGCAAATCTGCGATGCGGCCATGACCCGCATCCGAGGTTGTCGGCCTCCACGGAAGGAAGTTTACTGGTGGTCCCAGGAGTTGGCGGACCTCCGCGCGGCCTGTACTCGTGCCCGGAGGTCCTACACCCGTGGTCGGCGGCGACACCGCGAAGAAGGCGGGGAAGACCAGCTTCATGAGGAGTACCGAGAGGCGCGGAAAACTCTGAAGCTGGCCATCAGCCGCGCCAAGGAAATTAAGCGTAAGGAGATGCTGGAGGGTCTCGATCGTGACCCCTGGGGTCGCCCTTATCGTGCGGCGCGACAAAAGCTCCGCACGTCGGGCCCCCCCCTTACAGAGACACTCCAGCCCAGCTTCCTGCGGGATGTGGTCGAGGGCCTTTTCCCGCAGCGGGTGGATCACACACCCCCGTCGATGGTCTTCATGGCCAGAGACGACGGGGGGAACGAGGACAATGTTCCGCCCGTTAGGGAATCGGAGGTGGGGGCGGTTGTTCTACGGATTCGCTCTAAGAACACCGCCCCTGGGCCAGATGGGATACCTGCCCGAGTATTGGCACGATCCCTCGACCACATGTCGGACCGCCTCAGGGAGGTCTTGGACGCTAGCTTGTCGTCCGGACGCTTCCCTGAGTGCTGGAAAAGCGGGAAGCTGGTCCTATTAAGGAAGCCGGGACGGCCTACCGATTCGGTGGCGGCCTATAGGCCCATTGTGTTGCTGGACGAGGCGGGTAAACTGTTTGAGAGGATAATCTCTGCCCGCATCGTCCGGCACCTCTGCGAGGTGGGCCCCGATCTGTCGGACGCCCAATTTGGTTTTCGGGCGGGGCGTTCGACGGTCGATGCTGTGCTGCGCCTGAGGGCCGTTACCGAAGAGGCGGTGAGCTGTGGCGGCGTGCTGTTGGCGGTGTCGTTGGACATCGCCAACGCATTTAATAGTCTGCCATTTAGCTGCATCAGGGAAGCACTCCACTACCACGGGGTGCCAGAGTACCTGAGGCGGCTTGTGGCAGACTATCTTGAGGAGCGTACCGTCGTGTACGAGGACCGAGATGGTATTCTGAGGCGGCGGCCCATGTCGTGCGGTGTTCCACAGGGGTCCGTCCTCGGACCACTCCTGTGGAATATGGGATACGACTGGGCCCTTCGAGGTCGTCTTCCCCCCGGGCTGGGCGTAATTTGTTACGCCGATGACACATTGGTCACGGCCCGGGGGGCGAACTTTCAAGAGGCGGCGCGTCTGGCCACCGTGGGAGTCTCTTTAGTGGTCGGGCGCATTGAGGCGCTGGGTTTACGGGTGGCCCTAGATAAGACGGAAGCCCTTTTGTTTCATGGGCCCCGTCGTGGTCCACCCCTCGGTGCCTCTATCGTTGTAAATTCGGTCCTCGTACCGATTAAGGCCCAGATGAAGTATCTGGGCCTAATCCTCGACGGCAGGTGGCTCTTCGACGAGCACTTCCGACAGCTTACTCCAAAGCTGGTCGGCGCTGCTTCTGCTCTTGGGCGACTTTTGCCCAATTTGGGTGGAACCAGCGTCGCGACGAGACGGTTATACACGGGGGTTGTTCGGTCAATGGCGCTGTATGGTGCACCGGTGTGGGCGGCGGCTCTGACCGCCCAGAATAAGGCTCGCCTCTGGCGCCCTCAGAGGATATTGGCGGTTAGAGCCATACGCGGTTACCGCACCGTATCGACGGAGGCGGCGTGCGCCCTGGCCGGAACTCCCCCGTGGGATTTGGAGGCGGAAGTGCTCGCCGAAGTTTATCGGCGGACGGCTGACTTTCGGGCGGGTAGCGGCATACGGCCCCCGCCCGAGGAGATACGCGAGTGGCGTGAGGCCGCTCGTCGAGCCACGATGGCTCGTTGGTCGTTCCGGTTGGAGACTCCACGTGCTGGCTTTGCCCTCGTGGAGGCTCTCCAGCCGGTCATCGCCGAGTGGGCAGGGCGGCAGCACGGGACCCTTTCCTTCCGGCTGACGCAGGTCCTTTCCGGGCATGGTTGCTTCGGGAAGTATCTGCACTCGGTCGCCAGGAGGGAATTGAGTCCCGCCTGTTACCACTGCGACTGCAGTGAGGACTCGGCTCAGCACACGCTAGCGGTTTGTTCCGCCTGGGCGGCGCAGCGTGGGGTCCTCACTGCAGTTATTGGAGGAGATCTCTCGCTACCGGCCGTCATACGCTCCATGGCCGGTAGCGACAGTTGTTTTACCGCGGTCGCAACCTTCTGCGAAGACGTAATTTCGCGGAAGGAGGCGGCGGAGAAGGCCCGGGAGGACGATATCCACTCGGACCCAATTCGCCGCCGGCGAGCCGGGCGGCGGAGGCGCGCATACCAGCGCCTCATGCCGCCTTGAGTGTGGCCGCGGGTGGACGGGACGGGTTTTCCCCTCCACCCGCTATAATGGCCAGCCGCGAGGAGGCGACGTCCGCGTGTGCCGTACGTCGCCTATATAGAGAGTTTATCCGCAGATGGCGCCCGCTTTGGCGGGCAGGCGCTAGGAGGGATCTGGATGTCGTAATAGCAGCGGTTCCCGGATCCCTCCTGTCTCAGGCGCAGAGTGGCACACCGTGTGGTTTTAGTCGGTCCGATTCCGACACACCACCCCGCCGTAAACCCCGGTGGGGTGACGGCCCGAGGGGGTTTCCACACGTTAAAAAAAAAAAAAAAAAAAAAAAGGTTAGGTTAGGTTAGGTTAGGTTAGGTTAGGTTAGGTTAGGTTGGGGTGCTGGGCTAGAAAACCTCCACGTGGTGCACCCTGGAAACGTTGGCGATGGTGTTGTTCATCAGTGCCAGCGGCTAATATTCTAGCATGAAGAGGAAGCCATTTTCTTCGGCAATTCGGCCGAGAGATGGTCCAACAGAGCGGGCGTGTCTGTCGGATCCTCTGTTGGTTCTTCGCTCTTCGGAGCATTGAGGAGGAAAACCTCGGTAAAAAATCACAATGGTGGGACCCTTGCTAGGGTCGGAGTTCCTCCGCTCAGCGGTGGAAAAGGTAGGACGGGCTCGGTGTGCACTCACACTGCCACCGAGTAGGCATCAGGAGACGTAGTCTCCCTGCCGCCGTCGACATATCGTAGTCCCGAGTTGGAGTCTTGCGACTCCAAGCGGGGGCGAGGGTCTTGGCTTAGCCGCCCGGACTGCGAGGAAGAAAACCTCTATAAAAAATTACCCCGAATCCCGTGTTCTGGTGCGTGACCAGGGGATGCATGGCTGATGGGTTGTTCAGTCGTAAGCGCACTCCCAGCCGGGGCACCTGCGGACCCCTCGGTTGGGCATAAATGTACGCTTGCCCGGGTATCGGGGGATCTCTGCCCGGGTCGACCTGTAGTTCTCCCCCACTCGTGGGTCTAACATGGAATCTCAAAATAAAAACAATAAAATAAATATAGAAGGAGAGAAGGAGAAAAAGGAGAAGGAAAAAAGCGTAAGATTGGACGACTTCTCGTCCAATATAAAGGACGCATCGGTTGGGACGCCTATGTCGATGAGGCTCCCAGAAGTCATTATGACTGCTGGGAGCCGCAGAACATCGGAACGATTGCGTTCCAGATCGACATGTTCGTCGGATGGCACGGGAGGTAACCCGATGGAAGCGGAGCTGTGCGACTCCCGAAAACGCGGGCGCTCCAGGGACGAGGAGAGCGACACGTCCCAGGAGATGTTGCCTCCTAAAGTCGCCAGCAGCCGTAGAGGAAGGTCGCGAACTTCGGTCTCGATCCCGTCAGGCTCCGTCTTCTGTAAGGCGGAAGCCTATAGGCGGGTTAGGGCGGACGGCGAAGCACTTGCAGAGGAGGAGATCGCAGATCTCTTGCTTAAGATCAAGGAGCCGATGGCAGGGGATTCTGTGCCCCAAACGCCATCGTCCATGCAAGAGAGAGCGAAAGCAGCGGTGGCTATCATCCACAAGGTAGCCACTAAGTCGAGTAACCTTAAGGGTGCTTTTGTAAAGGCCCTTAAGGACTCCTCTTCTGCAGTTGCGGGGGTCGTTGAGACCCTTATTGGGGACGTGGCTCGTCTCCAAGCGGCCAACGACCATCTCACACGGGAGGTGGCTGAGCTGAGCGCGCAGTTTGCCCAATTCCGGGCGGATCGCCCTGAGCGAGAAAGTCCGTCTCAGTCGCTTGCCCTTATCAATCCCGGTACCATCGCTGATGCCCACCTGCGCCAAATCACAGACGCAGTGTGGCGCATGATGGACGGACGTCTCGCTGGTTTGGAGGCGAGACTACCTCCAGCCCCTGTCGTCCGACCGCCGCTCGCGGCACATAGACCAAAGGCCACATCGGCGCTTCCCGTTGTGGGCGGTCGTGTGTCCTATGCGGCGACGGCGTCGGTGTCTGCTGTTCCTGCGGTGTCGGTGTCTGCTGTTCCTGCGGCGTCGGTGTCTGCTGTTCCTGCGGCCGCGTCGAGGACACTACCGGCGGCTAAAGTAGTAGCTAAGACGGGTGCACAGAGGTCAGGGCCCAAAACGGCGGCTAAGTCTAGAGCGGAATTTCCTCCGCTCCCCACTCCAGCCGCTGTACCTGGCACCTCCACGTCTGCTCCCTCCATATCTGCCCCTTCCACGGATGGTTGGCAGGTAGTCGGGGGGACAAAGAAATCCCGAAAGCGGGGTAAAAAGGCTGCTCAAAAGGCAGCCTCTGCCCCGCAGTCGCCATCGGTGGTAGTCACCGCCACGAAGAAGCCACGCAAGCTTCAAGTACCCAAAACTGCGGCGGTGGTGGTCACCGTTTCACCGGAGGCGGCTAAAGGCGGACTGTCTTACGCTGCCATTTTTCAGCGGGCCCGGGCTGGTCTCGCCAATGACATCGGGGCGGTAGGTGTCAGGCTGCGCCTAGCTCAGACGGGAGCTCGAGTTCTCGAGTTCCCTGGAGCCGAAGGTGCCAAGACAGCAGACACGTTTGCCGAGAAATTGCGGGGCATGTTTGCGGCCACGGATGGTGTTAAGATCGCCAGGCCTACTAAGTGCGCAGAGTTGCGCATTTCGGGCCTGGACGACTCCATAACGACCGAGGATGTCCGCGTTGCAGTAAGAGAGAAGACGGGTTGCAACGCGGACAACATTAGGGTCGGCACCATCCGCCCCGGTCCAGGAGGACTTGGCGCAGTGTGGGTCAGCTGTCCCGTAGCGTCGGCCAAAATGTTAGGCGACGCCGGCAGGCTGCTCATCGGTTTCGTGAGCGCTAGGATTACAGTCCTGGCGGCGAGACCGATGAGGTGTTACAAATGCTTAGCATCGGGGCACACACGCGCCAAGTGCGTCAGTTGTTTCGACTGCAGCGGGTTATGTTTCCGCTGCGGTCGACCGGGGCACAAGGCGGCAGAGTGCTCTGGCGCCCCTCACTGCCCGGTGTGTGCGGCGGACAATAAGCCTGCCAATCACCAGATTGGGCAGGGAGGCTGTAAACCTTCCCGCAATTCTCGGCAGGCGTCAGAGGCTAGCCAGTCGGCCCAGGCTGCTTCTGACGTCGTTTGTGCATCGATATCGTCGCCCATGGAGGAGGTTGTAGAGACGGTCGAGTAATGGCCCAAGTCTCCAACCTCCTGGTCCAGACGAACCTGAACCACTGTGCCGCGGCGCAGGACCTTTTCCTGCAAACCATGGCACAGTGGTCGATCGGTGTTGCCGTAGCCGCGGAACCCTATTATGTTCCTCCCCGTCCAAACTGGTTGGGTGACCGGGACGGTTCCGTGGCAGTCGTCGGCTCCACGGCGGCTCATTCTCCGCCCTTGTCGCTAAGAGACAAGGGCACTGGATATGTTGCTGCCGAGTGGGGGGGGATCACTGTATATGGTGTATACTTCTCCCCCAACCGGAGTTTGAACGACTTCGAGGTTTTCCTTAACAACTTGGAAACCTCGATGCGGCGTCTAACGTCTGGGCACGTCTTGGTGCTGGGGGACTTCAACGCAAAGTCCATTGCGTGGGGTTCCCCCAGGACGGACGCTAGGGGCGAGGCCGTAGAGGAGTGGGCGGCCTCGGTGGGCCTCTGTTTACTAAACAGGGGCTCCACCAACACGTGTGTGCGACAGCAGGGAGGGTCGATAGTGGACCTTTCGTTCGCTACCCCTGCCCTCGCCGCACGAGTAAGGAACTGGCGTGTCCTGGAAGAGGTTGAGACGCTCTCGGATCACCTCTACATCCGATTTGAGCTCTCCCGGTCCCAGCACGCCAGTAGGGGTCACGCGGCGCGGCGTTCTTCTCGCTTTCCGCGGTGGGCTGTAGCCAAATTAAATAGGGACCTACTAGAGGAGGCGGCCATTATTCACTCTTGGCTGTCTCCGCAGGCCCCGACCGAGGAGGTCGACATGGGGGCTGGTCGCTTCTGCGATGCCATTGCGCAGATATGTGATGCGGCCATGCCCCGCATCCGAGGTTGCCGGCCTCCACGGAAGGAGGTTTACTGGTGGTCCCAGGAGTTGGCGGACCTCCGTGCGGCCTGTACTCGTGCCCGGAGGTCCTACACCCGTAGTCGGCGGCGACACCGCGAAGAAGGCGGGGAGGACCAGCTTCATGAGGAGTACCGAGAGGCGCGGAAAACTCTGAAGCTGGCCATAAGCCGCGCCAAAGAAATTAAGAGAAAGGAGATGCTGGAGGGTCTCGATCGTGACCCCTGGGGTCGCCCATATCGTGCGGCGCGACAAAAGCTCCGCACGTCGGGCCCCCCCCTTACAGAGACACTCCAGCCCAGCTTCCTGCAGGAAGTGGTCGAGGGCCTTTTCCCGCAGCGGGTGGAACACACACCCCCGTCGATGACCTTCGTGGTCGGAGACGACGGGGGGAACGAGGACGATGTTCCGCCCGTCAGGGAATCAGAGGTAGGGGCGGTTGTTCTACGGATCCGCTCTAAGAACACCGCCCCCGGGCCGGACGGGATACCTGCCCGAGTGCTAGCCCGAGCCCTCGAACACATGTCGGACCGCCTCAGGGAGGTCCTGGATGCTAGTTTGGCGTCCGGACGCTTCCCTGAGTGCTGGAAAAGCGGGAAGCTGGTCCTATTGAGGAAGCCGGGACGGCCAACCGAATCGGTAACGGCCTATAGGCCCATCGTGTTGCTGGACGAGGCGGGTAAACTGTTTGAGAGGATACTCTCTGCCCGCATCGTCCGGCACCTCCGCGAGGTGGGCCCCGATCTGTCGGACGCCCAATTTGGTTTTCGGGCGGGGCGTTCGACGGTCGATGCCGTGCTGCGCCTGAGGGCCGTTACCGAAGAGGCGGTGAGCTGTGGCGGCGTGCTGTTGGCGGTGTCGTTGGACATCGCCAACGCATTTAATAGTCTGCCATTTAGCTGCATCAGGGAAGCACTCCACTACCACGGGGTGCCAAAGTACCTGAGGCGGCTTGTGGCAGACTATCTTGAGGAGCGTACCGTCATGTACGAGGATCGAGACGGTGTTCTAAGGCGGCGGCTCATGTCGTGCGGTGTTCCACAGGGGTCTGTCCTCGGACCACTCCTGTGGAACATGGGATACGACTGGGCCCTTCGAGGTCGTCTTCCCCCCGGGCTGGGCGTACTTTGTTACGCAGATGACACATTGATCACGGCCCGGGGGATGAACTTTCAAGAGGCGGCGCGCCTGGCCACCACGGGTGTCTCTCTGGTGGTCGAGCGAATTGAGGCGCTGGGTTTGCGGGTGGCCCTGGACAAGACGGAGGCCCTTTTGTTCCATGGGCCCCGTCGTGGTCCACCCTCCGGCGCCTCCATCGTGGTCAATTCGGTCCTCGTACCGGTTCAGGCCCAGATGAAGTATCTGGGCCTGATCCTCGACGGCAGGTGGCTCTTCGACGAGCACTTCCGACAGCTTTCTCCAAAGCTGGTCGGCGCTGCTTCTGCCCTTGGGCGACTTTTGCCCAATCTGGGTGGAGCTAGCGTCGCGACAAGACGGCTATACACGGGGGTTGTCCGGTCAATGGCGCTGTATGGTGCACCGGTGTGGGCGGCGGCTCTGACCGCCCAGAATAGGGCTCGTCTCTGGCGCCCTCAGAGGATATTGGCGGTTAGAGCCATACGCGGTTACCGCACCGTATCGACGGAGGCGGCGTGCGCCTTGGCCGGAACTCCTCCGTGGGATTTGGAGGCGGAAGTGCTCGCCGAAGTTTATCGGCGGACGGCTGACTTCCGGGCGGGTAGCGGCATACAGCCCCCGCCCGAAGAGATACGCGAGTGGCGAGAGGCCGCTCGTCGAGCCACGATGGCTCGTTGGTCGTCCCGGCTGGAGGCTCCACGTGCTGGATTTGCCGCCGTGGAGGCTCTCCAGCCGGTCATCGCCGAGTGGGCGGGGCGGCAGCACGGGACCCTTTCCTTCCGACTAACGCAGGTCCTTTCCGGGCACGGTTGCTTCGGGAAGTACCTGCACTCGGTCGCCAGGAGGGAATTGAGTCCCGCCTGTCACCACTGCGACTGCAGTGAGGACTCGGCTCAGCACACGCTAGCGGTTTGTTCCGCCTGGGCGGCGCAGCGTGGGGTCCTCACTGCAGTTATTGGAGGAGATCTCTCGCTACCGGCCGTCATACGCTCCATGGCCGGTAGTGACAGTTGTTTTACCGCGGTCGCAACCTTCTGCGAAGACGTAATTTCGCGGAAGGAGGCGGCGGAGAGGGCCCGGGAGGACGATGTCCACTCGGACCCAATTCGCCGTCGGCGAGCCGGGCGGCGGAGGCGCGCATACCAGCGCCTCATGCCGCCTTGAGTGTGGCCGCGGGTGGACGGGATGGGTTTTCCCCTCCATCCGCTATAATGGCCAGCCGCGAGGAGGCGACGTCCGCGTGTGCCGTACGTCGCCTAAAATAGAGAGTTTATCAGCAGATGGTGCCCGAGGTACCGGGCAGGCGCTAGGAGGGATCTGGATGTCGTAATAGCAGCGGTTCCCGGATCCCTCCTATGTTAGGCGCAGAGTGGCACACCGTGTGGTTTTAGTCGGTCCGATTCCGACACACCACCCTGCCGTAAACCCCGGTGGGGTGACGGCTCGAGGGGGTTTCCACACGTTAAAAAAAAAAAAAAAAAAAAGGTTAGGTTAGGTTAGGTTAGGTTAGGTTCTCTTTTTCTTTTTTTTTTTTCTTTTTTTTTTTTATCTTCTACCTCCAACGTGATCGGAGCCTATGTTAGCCTTTTCCTTTCATACTAATTCTCGCTTTTATGCTTCTCGCACTGTCATGCTTCATACTGGATCTTTCTTTCATCCATCGTCTTTCTTGTCTTTATGGGTGGGACTCCCATCTAACTATCTACGCTACCGTTCTATTTCTGACTCGGGGGTAATGAGTTGACAAATTTGTTTATTCTATATTTAAATTATGTTACATTATCTATCTTATTTATAGGTTGACATTTATATCTTATCCGTTTAATAGCTTACATTTTATCTTACTTACTACTATATGTTTCTTACAGCTATACATTTGTATTATTCTTATAATTACTTTCTATTGCTAAAAACATTTCTCTGAATCTTCCGTTTGCCTTATTTTCTATTTTTACACCTTAATTTCTATACTTAATATTAATATAATTATTATATTAGTAAAGTATATTGCCTTACGTTTTATTTCGCTCTATCGTTTTCATTGCTATTTTTACACAGTAGTCCAGAAATTTGTCTCTATCATTGCCAGACATTATCTCGCTTATGACACCAGGTTCGAGTCGGATATTCAGATTCATCTCCAGTGCATATCGCTCGTTGCCGTAAATCGGACAATCCAGCAATATGTGTGGAACCGTTTCCTCCGCTTTGGGGTCACAGACACATGAGGGGCTCCCCTTACATCTGAAACGGTTCAGGTATTGGGAGAAGCCTCCGTGTCCCGTCATGATCTGCGTTCCAATGTTCGTCACACTCAATTTCCTTATTACCCCGTATGCCGCCATCGCATCCGGGAAAAACAGTTTGGTTACGGAGGAGGTACCTCCGGTGGTGTATCGCCGGTTCCACTCGCAGAGCGTATCCGCTCGCAGACTGCGCCTAATGTATGAAACCGGGCACCGATCGTAATCGGGTCTTTTCTTTGAGCCCACGGCAGCCGCCTTCGCCAGTTCATCTGCTCTTTCGTTACCTACCATCCCCGCATGTGCTTTGACCCAAAACAAAGCAACAGTTTTGTTTTGGAGAGATGCATGATTTAGATTGTCTCTTGCTTTGACTGCTAGGGGATGGAGGCAACTATGATTCTTTACCGTTTGAAGGGCCGCCATAGAATCGCTGCAAACTCCGAAAGACCTCGCTCCGTGACTCCGGACCTCCTCCGTCGCCCTACACAATGCTAGCAGCTCCGCCTGGTATACACTGCAATATGCTGGCAGGGATAATTTAATGGCCCTTGTTTCGGCATCGTGGTTCCACACTGACACGGCGGCTCCCACCCCACCAGCTATCTTGCTCCCATCTGTGAACAGCCGAATATCATATCGATTGTGCATGTCCACTAAGTCCTGGTTCGCAAGATGTTCTATTTCCAGTTCTTTGTTGTCTGCGGGGTGCGGAACCTCCAGCGCCGATGCCATTCTCTCGACCTCCCTGCCGGCCAGCGCCGGCTGTGGCACCCCTCTCTTTGCCTCGTACAGCCTCGCGGTCTCTCTGGCTCGCAGGTCTAAGGGGAGCATTCCGGCCAGCAAAAGGGCAGAGTGCAGCGACACGGTGCGGTATGCCTTACATACTTTCTGGGCTATCCCGCGTTGCAATGTCCCCATCTGCTTTGCTATTCCCAGCCTCTCCGCCGCGGGAGCCCATACGCTGGCGGCATACAGGACAACAGGCTCCACTACGGCCGTGTATATTATTTTAATGACCTCGGGGTGCAGTCCCCAACTGGCTTTTGCCGCTCTTGACAACTGTTTGTAGATCCCTATTGCCTTTCTACAGACACTTGAGACATGGGCATTGAACGTTAGTTTATCGTCTATTATGACTCCTAACATTTTGATTTGTCTTGACATGACAACGTCGACCCCGCCCATGCTCAGGCGTGGGGTGTCGTATTTTAATTTCTTGGTAATGACCATGGCTTTGGTCTTGTTTGGTGCGAAATTTAGCTTATTATCGACGCCCCACGCGCGAACACGTTCAAGTGCGACATTGGCATGTTCCTCAATGCCCTGTGCTGTGTCGCCGTCGAACACCAGGACGACGTCGTCGGCAAATGCCTGGCAATAATACCCCCTCGCCTCCAGGTCTGTGAGGAGTGGGTCCAGCAGGATGTTCCATAAAATGGGGCCCCCGATAGAACCCTGAACACATCCTTTATTTGTACACTTGCTGTACTCTTCTCCCGCATATCTAATTGTGACCCTTCTATGGGCGAGGTAACTGTCCATGACTCTCCTGATGTTCCATGGGACTTTTTCCTCTGCCAGCCGGACTCTTATAATTGGCCACCAGGCCCCATCAAAGGCTCCCTCTATGTCCAGAGACACCAGTGTAACTATCTTCTTTTGGCTTAGTTTTTCATGAACATGTTGCATCAGATCATAGAGGGAGTCTTCGGTACCCCTTTGCGGCATGAATCCGTACTGGCGAGTACTTATTTTCGGTATTACGTAATACTTTAGGCGAGCCACCAGCATTTTTTCAAGTATCTTGCCAAAAACGGGGAGGAGGCCAATCGGTCTATATGATCGCGGGTTTGTGTAGTCTGTTTTACCCGGTTTCCTCATCGCGATTACCGTAGCCCTCTTCCAGGCACCGGGGAAATAATAATTTTCCAGACACGCATTCATCAGACCCAGGAACACCTCAGGATCACTCTCAATGGCTCTACGACATATATCCGCGGTGAAACCATCCTCACCTGGGGCTTTTTTAGGGTTGATTGTTCCGCTTGCTGCTTTGAGTTCGGCCATTGTGAACGGTGGATCACATAGACCATCTTGCTCTCCAGCGTTCACGGCATCAGCTTTAGCTCGGATATATCGGTGGTGTGCACTGTCGGTGATTTCTAGGTCCTCCGGGTAAAACGTCTCCGCCAACAACCTTGCAGAGCCACGCGCATCCAGCGTTTTTCCGTCGGTCTGCAGCGGCAGATCCTCTTCCCTCCTAGTTGTTCTTCCGATCACCCTGTAGATGCCCTGCCAGACCCCCTCCCTGTCCTGTTTCCCGCAGAATTCTTTCCAGCTGTCAGTTTGGGCCTTTGCTGCTTTCAGTTCGTACTCTTCTTTTTGTTTCAGGTACTCCTCTACGACCTTCGCTCTCCGTACCGGTGCAGCGCATTTTATTCGGCGCTTCTTGGTGGCAACCCGTTTCTTCATTTCGGCCAGCTCCTCGGACCACCATGGTAGTGTAAATGTTTCTTTATTTTTCTTTGTCGGTATAGACGAGGCGCACGCATGTCTGACTGCCGTTGTGATTTTATCAACAATTTCGTCGATTTGTTGGGTATCATTGATGTTCTCTATTTTGGTTTTCGTGATTTGGTTCCCTTGCATAATTTGGTTAAATTTCTCATGAAATTTAACCCAATTTGCTTTTCTGGTGTTGTAAGTTCTTGTAGTTCTATTAATTTTGAGTCCTTTCGATCTTTGAAGCCGAATGTTAAAAGTAATTCCGTTGTGGTCTGATCCCGTTAGCCCCTCGTCTACCCTCCAGTCTTCCACTAGGTCTAGTGTGTCCGTGGAGCACGCCGTTACGTCTATATAGCTGCTGAAACGCCTGCCTCCTCTGATGGTGTCGAAGGTCGGAGTTTCCCCTACGTTGAGTACGTTTAAGCCCAGCTCTTCGAGAGTGCCCGACAGCTCCTCACCCCTATGGTCTATTAAGGGGCTCCCCCACCATGAGCTCTTTGCGTTGGAGTCGCCACCCACGATCACTCGCCCAGGTCCCAGTTCCTCCAATACCCTCCCAAGATGTGTCAAGTACGGGTTGATGGGTTCCTTCGGCTCAAAGTAGAAGGATATCAATACGATCCTCCAGGCTTCAGTTTGAATTTCGACCACAGCGATGTTGTCTGTGGTCAAATTGGGGTGTTGTGTAACGCTTAGGCTTTGGTCGAAGACGGCTATCGCAGCCTTAGTTTTCCCTTCTCCGACAGTAGAGCTCTGGAAGACTCGCATCCCCACCCCGCACTTCATTCTACTGCCTCCACCCACGTATGGTTCTTGGATAAGGGCCGCGGCGACTCCACGCTTTTTCGACTCGATTAGCAGCTCGTCGGTAGCCAGCCTTTTTCTCTGGAGGTTTACTTGCACCAATTTATAGCTGTGTCGTTCGCCCCGGACGCCCTCAGCAATATGCTACCGACGATCTCGCCAATGCATCCCATCGCTTCCGAATGGGGCACTCCGCATCGAAGGCGTTATGGTCTGCCTTACCATTTTTGGCTGCTACGCAGTTCCTGCACTGCGGCACATCTCCCGCCAGCAGCGCCGGGCATTTCTCCCGCATATGTGTCCCCACAGTGGCTACACAGTGGAACACTATCCTTACAGTATTTCCTACTGTGTCCGTATCCTAGGCACGTCGAGCACTGTATCAGCGGTGATTGGTCGTAGACCCTTACTCGCTGGAGGTCTACATGGACACTTCCAGCTCCGGTCAGACGCTGCCAGACGGGGGGAGACACCTGTATAACGACGTGGCTCATAAGTGGATTTCGAGCCCTTCGTCTGTATTTGACGACCAGTTGCTGGTCGTCCGATTTTATGTCGTCTAGCAAGTGGGCATTCTGGTTTTTCAATGCCGTCACCACCTCGTCGTCCGTGTTGTACGCTAGGACGTCCCTCAGAATAATTAGAGGATGCTTGTTTTTGACATCCTCCACCTTTAGGTTTCCCGTCCTCCCTATTTTGTCCCTTACCCTGTTCAATTCCTCTTTTGTATTGAACCCGATCACTACCTTCTGGTCTCTAGCCTTCCTGAGTTTGTCCACCCTTATTCCCTCTTTCTTGGCGTCGACAGCCGTCCTAATCTTTGCTATGACCTCTGCACTGGTGTCGTTTTCATCCGTGGACGACACTACCACCGAGTGCAGAGGCTTTTGCACTGCTGTTGTCCTCGCGGGGTTAGCCGCTATCTCTGCAAAAGAGGGACTCTTGCCAGCTATATAGTGTCCCGTGGACTGCCTGAGCTGGTTGTCCAGAGCCTGGCCATACTTTGCGCAGTCCTCCATGACACCTCTGTGTGCCACCGTCACCTCGCTTATCAGGTTGAGGTTAACCTTCAGTTTTCGGGTCTCTTCCATACACCGATGGATCAGTTCAGTATGGTTTTTTATCGTTTCTTTTAAGGCGTCCGTCTCTCTCTCCATGTCTTGGCCTTCATCGCCGCTCACCCCCTGCGCCTGCCTCCGGGTATCGGAGGAGGATACCTGTGTTCTCCTCTGCTGCTCAGCCTCCTTCACTAGCAAGTAGAGTCTGTCCACCGCTTGCAGTACTCCCGCCTTTATGTCTGCCTTTAGGTTGCGTGAGGCATTAAGGTGGAGCTTGGCCTTGTTCAGGCACTCCCTGGCTTCGACGACTCTACTCGCCTGCTCTACCCTTACGGTTTTTGGAGGGCTTTCCGAGGCCACCGGTGTCCCGCGCCTCCTTTGTGAAGGCACCTCGCATGACTTCGGCTGAGAAGTAGCGCGTATTCCTCTTTTCGGGGGGGAAGGGGTAGAGGGCCTAGTTTCAGGTTTCCCTGCCTCCCACTCCCCTATACTTCTCCTTACTTTTGAATCGCGCTGTGTCCTGCTTTCCCCCACACTCGGGCGCGTCTCCCGGGGTGAGACCGAGGCGTTCGTCTCCGGTGGTGACTGGACCCCCTGCTGGGGCTTTTTGACCGGGGTTCTGATGCCAATCATTTCGTTGGAGGTATGCGTCAGATTGTAAAGGGGATGTATAGAGTCCAAAATTTTTAGTCGAATACGACTACGTACGCATATGATCAGCAATAAGATTGACGTCACAATAATTTAATAAAATTTTTAGCAACTCTGTATAGAGTCGCACCTGTTTTATGTGTAATGTGAAGTCAAAATGTGTAAAAATATCAATAGTCAACAATAACAAAGAAGATGGAGCGAAACAAATTTAGAGATAAACTCTATATAGAGTTTGTGTCTCTCCGGTTGGTCTATTTCTATGCGTACCGGTCAAAAAACACGGTACGCAGCGTAAACTTAGTTTCTAACACTCTTATACACTATAAAAAAATTTTCAAGCAGTCTATCTCTAGGTAGAGCACTTTTTGCTTTGTAGCCCTCCTCTACTGGGTCGGCAGTATATACCCTATAAGTCAATTGACCCCAAAACTCCACTTTCAGAACCGGTCTACAATGACTCTACATAGAGTCGTTTCGGTACCGGCACCAGATAGATCTCGGCGTGGCCAGTCGTTTGACACCAAGGAGTAAGCCGATCGGAGCAGAAATGGCTGAGTTATGGCGACTCAAAGTTTGCCTTAAATTCTTGGTTACGTAAATCGAAAATGAAATTGACCCCCCTGAAAAATGTAAAAAAGGCTAATTTTTTCAGGTTAACGGGATCAGCTAGCTTAAAAAATAACCTCAGCGGTCTCAGATCACGAATCGGCCCTCTGGCTTCGGAGTTATAGGCTCTAGAAGTTTGGGGAGACCGAGGTTTAGAAATTTTTCTAGGTCTTGTTTAGGTTTTATTAGTTTTGTTTTAATTTACTTCCTACTGCTCCTAAAAATCCGATAAGGAGAGCATTCTCATCCCAGTTTGTCCAGTTACTAGAATCTAGAAAAACTTTTTCTAGAAGTGCACTGCTTCCACGTCTGCTGGTCGATAGACTTATAGTATTTACTTAAATACTAACTTAAACCTAAAAATTTACAGTCTCTATAACTTCGTTCTTTATGGTCCAATTTTGGTCGAAAAACTTTCTTTAGGTATATTTTCACTTTGTCTTTCGTTAGAGTTTCTTATTGTAAGTCTGGGGGTGGGATTTTCATCCCTTAATAGTGTCTATATCAATTTTTTATTTAATAAAAGTTTGTAATGCTCTATTTCGACTGTTTTTGAACCAATTTAATTAGAAAAATTTTTAAGAGTATCTGTAATCTGTTAACTTTAATTTCAAGCCACAAAAAAGTAGGGTTGTCGATCTTTTTATTGAGCTAGGGTTGTCAAAACAATGTCTCACTTCTAACTCAAGTAACTTTTGAACCACTTAACTTATTTTGTTTCCCGAAACGGTTTACTGCTCCTCAGGTGGTCCCGCTTACAGCTCCTCACTTCACTTCCGCCTGGTTGCTCGGGATCAGGGACCTCGTGGCCACGTGGTTTTTGGAAAAACCTGTATAAGTTTTCCAAACGCAGCCAGAAAAATCTGAAAGGGGTCTCAGAAGATGGGTATCCCCGAGACACACCCTCCCACAGCAAAAAACACAGGGGTCGTCGATCGTTTTCCGGAGTTTTATCACTTTTTTACATCAAAAATAACCCCCAAAAAAGTTTTAGTTCAGGGAAAAACCGCAATTTTCATTCGATTTTCTCGGGGTTTTTTCTATTGTACAGAGCTCGCGATTTTACATATTTTGCGTACACTTTTTAACTCCGGAAACCTCCGGATCAAGGACCTCGTGGCCACGCCCTTTTTGGAAAAAGTCCTGTAACTTTTCCACTTTTCGGCGGAAAATTCCAAAACGGGGCTCAAACGATAGGTCTCCGCAGGGCGCTCCTTTCCACAATTCACAAAGTGTAGGTCGTCGATCTAGTTCCGCGGATATATCACTAAATGTCACAATTTCACACAAAAATTTAGTTTTTCTTAAGGAAAAATCCACAATTTCCGTCCGATTTCTTCGCGGTTTTCACTAAAGCGTAGATCTCGCTTTTTCACGTCTTTTGATGTATAGCACTGCTATACTGCTAACACTTTTACCACTGGTCTGATTTTTCGTGTACGGAGCGACTTAAAAGTGCTGTTAACGCGACGGAGCGGGGCGCAGTACTGGTTAGGTTAGGTTAGGTTAGGTTAGGTTAGGTTAGGTTAGGTTAGGTTAGGTTTTTTTTTTTTTTTTTTATTTAAAACAGGCACCCGCCATCGCAGGGTGTTACTGCCTTACCCTAATACCTCCAACATAATTGGAGCCTATTTTACACTGTGTTCAATGTCACACGTCACACACCGTTCCTTCCATCATTCGTCATCTTACACTATCACTCGGAGTGGGGTTCTCATCCATATCTATAATCCTTACATATTTATTATTTGTTTTTAACTTACACGCTAGTACATCTTGCCTTATTTGCTACTTAAATTTAGTCTTATATAATTATTGTACAATATTTCTTAGATCTAGGCACAGACTGTCTTAAAACTACTGCTTTCCATACTTAATCTAAGTTTTCTATCTACTAAAGTTCATAGTGCTGTACAATAATATACCTATTATATTACGACAACATCTAATATATTACATTTTATTTCTTTTAATTACAATCGTTGCAATTTTGGTGCAGTATTCTAATAACCTGTCCCTATCCTTACTTGCCATTATTGTGGCGATACTTGTGGCATCTAATTTTAGCCCCAGTTTGTGTTCGAGATTGTATCGTTCTGCCGAGTGTACAGGACACTCAAGTAGGATATGCATCACTGTTTCAGGTTTTTCCGGATCACAGATGCACGCCGGGTTCTCCTTGCACCGGAAACGAGTCAGATACTCAGAGAACCCGCCGTGTCCTGTCATAACTTGTGTTCTGACACTAGTCGCCTCGTACTTTCTGACCACTCTATACGCCGTCTTTATATCAGGTAGAAACATTTTTGTTACTGACGCAGTTGTTCCATTCGTGTACCTCTCACCCCACTCGTCAAGGG
This sequence comes from Hypercompe scribonia, assembly GCA_949316085.1. NCBI lineage: Eukaryota > Metazoa > Arthropoda > Insecta > Lepidoptera > Erebidae > Hypercompe > Hypercompe scribonia. The sequence goes on from OX438993.1 coordinate 13,775,385, forward strand.
TCGCATTCCGAATGCAGCTCTTGACGAATGAGACTGGGCACAGGTTGTAGTCAGGTTTGCGCTTGGACTTCTCCGCTGCCGCCTTAGCCAGCTCATCGGCTCTCTCGTTTCCCTCCAGCCCGGCGTGTGCTTTTATCCAGAACAAAGTCACAGCTTTGTTCTGGAGAGACGATGTTTTAAGGTTCTCTCTAGCCGCCACCGCTAAAGGATGGAGGGAATGAGGATTTCTTATAGTTTGGAGAGCGGCCATAGAATCGCTGTAAATGCCAAACGCTGTCCCATTTCGTACGGTGGTCTCCTTCGTTGCCCTACACAGCGCCAGAAGCTCAGCCTGGTAAACGGTGCAATGACTTGAAAGGGCAAGTTTAATGTTTCTGGTCTCACTTCCGTCTGTCCACACTGTCAAAGCAGCTCCAACTTTACCCGCAATTTTGCTACCGTCGGTAAATATTTTTACGGTTCCGCTGGCAGTCTGTGCGTATTGCTCCCTATCCTCAACAGGTGTTATGTTGAGGTATGTGTGCTCGGCCGGGTGCGGGGCGTCAATTACGCGAGCCATGCACTCCACTTCTCGATCTCCCAACGCCTTCCAGGGAATGCCCCTCTTGCTCTCGTAGAGTAGAGCAACCTCACGAACCCGGAGATCGAGGGGAAGGACTCCCGCCAGTACAAGAGCCGAGTTCAGGGAGACCGTACGATAAGCCTTGCACAGTTTTTGGGCTATTCCTCGCTGTACTACATCCAGTTGTTTCCGCACACCCAGTTTATTTACAGCCGATGCCCAGGCGCTGGCCCCATATAATATAATGGGTTCTATGGTTGCCACGTAAATTGTGCGGACAACTTCCGGATGCAAACCCCAGCTAACCCTCGCTGTCCTGGACAGTTGTTTATAAATTCCGAGCGCCTTTTTGCAGGCATTTGTTACATGGCTGTTAAAGGTCAAGTTCTCGTCGATTGTGACTCCCAGTATCTTCAATTCCTTGGACGCTCTAACGCCGATGCCCCCCATGCTCAGTCGTGGGGAGTCGTATTTTAGTTTATTTGTAACGGTCATTGCCACCGTCTTATGTGGTGCAAAAGTTAGTTTGTTTGCGACTCCCCACGCACAAACACGCTCGAGGACAACACCAGCGCGTCCCTGGATTTCCTCCGCAGTTTCCCCATGGAAGACGAGAATAATATCGTCCGCGTAGGCCTGACAATATACCCCTCCAGCCTCCAAGTCCCTTAATAGTGGATCCAAAAGGAGATTCCATAGGATAGGGCCTCCTATGGATCCCTGTACACAACCCTTACTAGTGCCTTTCTGGTACTCCTCCCCAGCGTATCTGACCTTTACACGTCTCTGATCTAGGTAACTGTCTACCATTTGTCGGAGGTTCACAGGACACTTCTCCTCAGCTAGACGTACTCTGATAGCTGGCCACCAAGCGCTGTCGAAGGCTCCCTCTATATCCAGAGATACCAATGTAATGATTTGTTTTCTTTTTAATTTATCGCGGATGTACTGCACTAAATCATAGAGGGAGTCCTCGGTGCTCTTTTGGGGCATGAAACCGTACTGGCGAGTACTCATCCTAGGCAACAAGTGAAACCTTAGTCTTCCAACTAGTATTTTTTCTAGGATTTTTCCCAGAACGGGCAATAATCCTATAGGTCTTAGTGATTTAGGGGTTGTGTAATTCTCCCTTCCTGGCTTTCTCAACACCACCACGGTTGCTTCCTTCCAGGCCCTCGGAAAATGATGTAGAGCCAGGCACTTGTTTAGGAGCCGCAAAAAAGTTTCGGCATCATCGTTAATGCTGTGACGGCATATGTCTGCGGTAAAACCATCCACACCAGGGGCTTTTCGTGGGTTGAAAGAATCAACTGAAGCCTTCAGCTCGCAGAGTGTGAAGTCGGGGTCCCAAAGGTCACTGCATGCTCCGACGTTCACCTCCCCAGCCTTTCTCCTGATTCGGCGATGATCGTCACTGTCCGACTCCTCCAAGTCCTCGGGATAAAATGTTTCCGCAATGAATTTCACCGATTCCTTCGCGTCCAGCTCTCTCCCAGCCCTTACCATCGGCAAGTCCTCCGCTCTAACAGTGGTTCGACCGATCACCCTGTATATTCCTTCCCAGACGCCCTCCTTATCCTGCCTCCCACAGAAACCCTTCCAACTCTCTATCTGCGCCGACGCTGCAGCCTTCTCATATTCTTCTTTCTGTTTCAGGTACTCCTCTACTACCTTTTGTCTACGTACCGGGGCAGCGCAGCGTATCCTGTTCTTCAAAGTAGCTACCTTCTTTTTCATCTGGCCTAGCTCCTCGGACCACCACGGCATGGTACTTAACTTTTTATTTTTGATTTTAGGTATAGTTCTATTACACGCTACTGTTATAATGTTCATGAAATTGTGAATAATTAATTCTAGCTGCTCAATGGTTGTAATTTTGTCTATTTCAGTTCTAGTTATTTTATTTTCTATTTTCAATTGTCTCAATTTCATATGAAATTGAGTCCAATTTGCTTTCTTCGTATTATATATTCTCGTTGTTCTTTTTATATTAATTTCCTTAGGTTTTCCTAGACTTATGGTAAATGTCACGCCGTTGTGGTCGGAGCTTGTGAGGCCTTCTTCTACTTCCCAGTTGTCCACAATATCTAATATATCGGTGGTACACATGGTTACGTCTACGTAGCTGGTGAAACGCTGGCCACCCCTCACGGTGTCAAAAGTAGGAGTTTCCCCTCTATTCAGAATATTAAGATCTAATTCATGCAACGTTCCAGAGAGTTCTTCTCCTCTCCTATCAGTCTTGGGACTTCCCCACCAGGAGCTCTTTGCGTTGGCATCTCCTCCAGCGACCCACCTTGTTCTTAGTTTGGTGTTAATACTTTTGAGGTGCTCCAGGTACGGTTGTATCGGTTTGTCTGGCTCAAAATAAAATGAGATGAGTGTAGCCTCCCAGGTACCCGTTTGTATACTCAGAACAACAATGTTATTTGTGGTAAGGCTCGGGTATTGCTTAACTCTGAGGTTTGGGTCGAAGACTGCTATTGCTGCCTTCACCCTACCCTCCTCGCAATTGGTGTTCTGAAATATACGAACCCCCCGATGGTTCCTCATCTCCCTTGCCCCTCCTACATATGGTTCTTGTAGCAGGGCCACTGCTGTTTTCCTTCTACACGCTTCAAGGAGCACCTCACTCGTGGCCAGTTTCTTTCGCTGGAGGTTCGCCTGTATTATACGATAGGTTATTTTATCGTCCGTGGCAATGTTAGCAGTATGCTACTGTCGACCGAGCAAGTCGGTCCCACTTCATTCTTGTAGGACACTCTAGATGGAAGGCGTTATGGTCAGTTCTGTCATTTTGTGCTTTGGCACAGTTTCGGCAGTTCGGCGTCTCACCCGCAAGCCGCTCTGCGCAGTCCTGGTTTAGGTGTGGACCACCACAGTGACTGCATAAATCAGCCGGCTCCCTGCAAAAACGTTTGCCATGTCCATAGCCTAGGCAGCGCGTGCATTGAATTAGTGGGGATTGGTCCTCCACTCGGATTCGCTGCAGGTCTATGTGCAACGATCCGGCTTTTAGAGTCCTCCCCCAGATGGTAGGCGAAACACTGAGCACCATATGACAGGTATGAGGATTCCTAGCTCTCTTTCTATATTTTACGGTGATCCTGTCCTCCCCCTCCCCAAGACCGCAAAAGACTTCCTTGTTCTGGTTTCGGAAGGCACTTATTACATCTTCATTGGTGTGTACAGAGAGAACATCTTTAAGTTTGAGAAGAGGATCTCTGTTTTTCACGTCCTCAACCAATAAGTGCACTCCGTCTCTCTCCAGTCTCTGTCGAGCTTTACTCCTCTCCTCCGTGGACGCGAAGCCCAGGATCACCTTCCTATCTTTCGCCTTCCTCACCCTTTCCACTCTGACCCAACCCTCCTTTGCATCTACCGCCTTCCTAATTCTTCCTAGGACCTCTTCTCCAGTCTCCGTCTCGTCCTTCGAGGTCACTACCACCGAGTGTATAGTGCTTTTTGGCACTTGTCTCGGGTAGTTATGGCCGGCAGCGGCCTCTGCGTAAGAGAGAGGGGCCAGTCCTTCGGTGCATTCCCTTCTCTGCCTGTTCAACGTTTCTTCCAGGTCCTTCATTTTTTCGGTGTGCTCCTTTATGACCTCCATATGATGCTTCAACACACCAGCAAGCTGATTCTCCTTTTCAGCGCCTACAGCTGATTTCACCTGTACAGTCTTCTCCAACTCACTCCCATTTCCTTCACCCTCCTTAACCAATTCGTACAGCCTCTCGATTGCTGCTGTGACATCTGCTTTTATATCGGCCTTCAGATTTCTCGACTGGCCTAGTAGAATTTTGGCTTTCACTACATTGGCCTTTGCCTCGGCGCTTCTTGAGGTGTATTTAGGCTTCTGTACAGGTGGGGATTGGGTTTGTGCCTCTGTTAAGACCCTGCGAGCCGACGCTCTAGCCTCAAGTGGGGGTGGAACTGTTTTGCCTTTCACTTTCGTTGGTGCCCCAGGTGGCACTTTGTTTGGTGATTTGGCAGGTGATATTTTTGGCGCTGTTTTGCCAGTTTCCCACTCCCCAATGCTGCGCCTCACACTTGAGGCCTGTGCCGGCTCTGCCTTAGTGGATCCCATACTTTCGGCCCCGGGGGAGGCGTCTGCTGCCTTTTTCGTCGGTGTTCTAAGCGCGAACATTTTGGGGTCACAGTGCAGTATGACGTTCTGTGTGTTGTATAGGGACACACAACGTACGCTTCTAAGGGTATTTGTCAATTTCAAAATAGAAACTAATCAATATCAAATTAATTATGATTTCAAGAGAATCAAAAATTATGTCCAGTCACTAATATTGTATGTAAAAAAAAAAAAGTAGAGTCAAAATTATGTAAGTAAGCAAAATATACGAAAGGTCAAGAAAAATAAAATAAAAACAAAATAGAGACAAATCTCTATGTAGAGTTTTGAGTCTGTCTCTATAGTCTAACTCTATGCGTACCGGTCAATAAACTCGGTACGCAACGTAACTACAGTTTTAGGCAGGAGGATGTGCACTAGTGTATATAGAATCGCTCTACATACACTATACAGAGCCTGGGTGTTGGTATATAGCCTGTCCTGTCCGTACAGTCACACAATTAATATAATCAAGAAGGTCAAAAATATATATATAAAATAAAAGAAAAACAAGAAAAATGTTCAAGGGTCAAGAAGAAAACAGTTAAAGAAATAAAAGTATAAAGACAACTCTATATAGAGTTGTGTCTATCTCTAGTATTTAATCTATGTGTACCTGTCAATAGACGCGGTACGCAGCGTAATACAATTTAAAACAGGAAGCTGTACACGGGGGAAATGACTCTACATTCATACAGCAGCTTTGGTATCGAGTCACACCCGTTTTTAGTCCTTGGCGATTCGCTACAGTGCTTCCCCGGCCCAAACACACACTTCAGAAAACTACTTTCGAAAAGGCTCTATATAGAGTCGTCTCGATGGCAGCAGCGGATAGGTCTCGACGCGGGCTTGTTTTTGAATACCAAGATCGCCCGGATCGGACGAGTAGTGCCAGAGTTATGACAACCCGAAGTTTTGCCCTAAATTGTCGTTTCGTAATCCGAAACCGATTTCGACCCCCCGAAAAATTCGGTTAGATCCGGTTTCTTTGGCGCGTCGGGTCAAGCTGCCTAAAAAAATGACATCTGCGGTTTCAGATTACGAATCGAACCACGGACTTAGGTTTTATAGCCTCTTGAATTTCTAAAAATTTTTTGTCAAACAAATTCTCTAGTCCAGCTTAGGTCTTATATAAATCTAAATCTAACTAGTAACCCTTATCCTAAAAATTTTTACAGTTTGCGCAGACAAAACTTAAGTTATTCAGGTAACAGGGCCTGAAAAAATATTGTCTTAATGTCTAATAGCCTAGGTTTAATCGCTACTTAATTTCTAGTACTTTCGTATGCACTAACTAAAACCTAAAAACTTAAAGTCCTTATATCTTTGTTATTTTAGCTCCAATTTTGAATGAAAAAGTTTCAGGTTTAATGTCTTTATTAGGTCTTTAATTTAAAATAGTTGGTGTGGGGCTAGGGGTGGTATATTCAACCCTTAACCGCCTTAGTCTTATTTTCACTTCCACTAATTGTCTTTAGTGCTATATTTCAGGAGTTTGTGAAGCTATTTGAGCGAATTAATTTTTAAAGTAATCTATGGTAAATAGGCCTTAAGAGAAAATTACAAAAAGTTAGGGTCGTCGATTTAATTTAAAAGTTAGGGCTGTCAAAAGTTTATTGCACTTTACACTTTGATAAAAATAAAACCACTTAACTTTTTTATATTCTTGAAATGGTTTCCTGGTCCTTGTATAGTCCTGCACAAAGTTCACCGCTCAATTTTGTCCTGAAAGTTCGGGATCAGGGACCTCGTGGCCACGTGGTTTCCGGAAAAACCGCTGTAGCTTTCCCGAACGTGGCCGGAAAAATATGAAAGGGGTCTCAGAAGATGGGTATCCCCGAGACACACCCTCCCATAGCAAAAAACACAGGGGTCGTCGATCGTTTTCCGGAGTTTAATCACTTTATTCCACAAAAAATAACCCCCAAAAAAGTTTTTGTTCAAGGAAAAACCACAATTTTCACACAATTTTCCCGGGGTTTTCACTGTTGTACAGAGTTCGTGATTCCACAGATTTTGTGTACACTTATCGCCTCCGGAAACCTCCGGATCAGGGACCTCGTGGCCACACCCTTTTTGGAAAAAGTCCTATAACTTTTCCAATTTTCATTGGAAAAATCCAAAAAGGGGTTGAAACGATAGGTCTCCGCAGGGCGCTCCTTTCCACAATTCACAAAGTGTAGGTCGTCGATCTAGTTCCGCGGGTATAACACGAAATATCACAATTTCACCCAAAAAATATTGTTTTTCTTAAGGAAAAATCCACAATTTTCGTACGATTTCTTCGCGGTTTTCACTAAAGTGTAGATCTCGTTATTCTACGACTTTTGATGTATAGCACTGCTATACTGCTTACACTTTTACCACTAGTGTGATTTTACGTTTACGGAGCGACTTAAAAGTGCTGTTAACGCGACAGAGCGGGGCGCAGTACTGGTTAGGTTAGGTTAGGTTAGGTTAGGTTAGGTTTTTTTTTTTTTTTTTTTTTTTTTTGTAGTTTTGCTGTCATCCTCTTGCATCACAAGAGTCTTTGGCTATCTCGCAGTATGTCTTTCTACTAATAATTTTTTGTTCACGCATTTCTTTTAATGGTTGTTTTGCATACATCTTCAGCAAAGCGCAAGAATTTTGTGCGTGTTGATGTGTTGCTTAGTAGGAGATGTGCCTCTTCTTTTAATATTTTTGTGCCAAGGCGCTGTTCAGCTTCGTACCGTTGTGCCCCGAATACGGGACACTCAAAAATCACATGCAGGACGGTTTCTTGCTGAGCTTCATCGCAAATACACGACGGGCTCTCCCGACACCCAAAGCGATGCAAGTATTGGGAGAACCCCCCGTGTCCCGTCAATATCTGTGTAACAACGCCTTGGGGTTGGAGCTTTCGCACCAAGCAGTATGCTTCCTTCGCATCCGGGAAGAACACTTTCGTGACGGAGGCGGTGTGGCCTGACTGATATCTCCGGTTCCATTCGTCAAGCGAGTCGCTGCGTACCTGGCGCCTGACGAATGAAACCGGGCACATGTCGTAGTCGGGTTTTCTCCGACACGAAAGTGCTGCTTCCTTCGCCAACTCGTCAGCGCGCTCGTTACCGTCGATACCGGCGTGGGCCTTAATCCAGTACAAAGCTACATGTTTGCCTTTGGTCAAGGCCTCGCTGAGGTTTCGGCGCGTCTGTATCGCAAGAGGATGCAAGGTCCCAGGATTCGTCACCGTCTCTAGCGCTGCCCTTGAGTCGCTGTAGATACCCCAGCTCCCCGCACCGCAATTGAGGACTTCGCTCGAGGCTCTGCATATGGCCAAGAGCTCGGCCTGGTAGACGGTGCAGTACGCCGGCAAGCACAGTTTCTTGCTCCTCAGTTCGGCCCGGCTGTCCCATATGGACAACGCGGCACCAACTTTGCCCTGCAACTTACTACCGTCTGTGAAAATGCGGAGCGACTGCACGTTATGCTGGTCTACCAGGTTTTGGTCCTCCAGACTGCAGAAACTCAGGTCCATACGCAGAGCCGGATGCGGCAGTTCTACAAATCGCACCACACGCTCTACCTCCCGGTCTCCTAGCACTAGCCGGGTCGACCCTTTGCGCGCTTCGTATAGAGCGGCCGCTTCCTTAATACGAAGATCCAGAGGTAGTAACCCTGCCAGTAGTAAGGCCGAGTTGAGGGAGACAGTGCGATACGACTTGCAGATCTTCTGAGCGAATCCTCTCTGCACAGTGTCGAGGAGCCTGCGAATGCCCAGCTTCTCGACGGCGGGAGCATATGCGGCTGCCGCATAAGTGATGACCGGCTCTACCGTCGCAGTGTATATTATGCGTACAACCTCAGGATGCAGTCCCCAGCTTATTTTAGCCGTTCTCGAGAGCTGCTTGTATATATTTAGGGCCTTCCTGCAGACGACGCCGACATGGGTGTTGAACGCCAGCTTATCGTCTATAGTAAGCCCCAAAATTCTCAGCTCTCGGGACATGCCAATGTCGACCCCGCCCATAATCAAGAGCGGGACGCCATGTTTTAGTTTGTTCGTCAGCAGCATGGCGCAGGTCTTATGTGGCGCGAATTTCAATTTATTCCTGACGCCCCACCCCCGAACAAAGTCAAGGGCGACATTGGCACGTCGCTGCACCTCTGACGCGGTATACTCCGCGAACAGCAGAACCACGTCATCCGCGAATGCTTGGCAGGTGACACCCCGTTCGTGTAGACCCTTTAGGAGGGGATCTAGGAGGATATTCCATAGTATGGGTCCACTAATGGACCCTTGGACGCAGCCCTTTTGGGTATTTCGGCGATGTTCCACACCGGCGTACCTCAGTTTCACACATCTGTCGCCTAAGTAGCTATCCAGTAGGCGCCTGATATTGACCGGGCAACCTTCCTCAGCCAGTCGAACCTTGATGGCGGGCCACCATGCGCTATCGAAGGCACCCTCTATATCCAGTGAGACGAGCGTGACTAGCTTTTTCCGCTTAATCTCATCCTTGATATGGTTCACTAAGGTATAGAGGGCGTCCTCGGTGCCTCTCTGGGGCATAAAGCCATACTGGCGAGTACTGAGCCGCGGTACTAGGTGCCACTGGAGCCTCGCTACGACCATTTTCTCCAGGACTTTTCCCAACACAGGCAAAAGACCGATGGGCCTGTATGATTTGGCGCTCTGATAGTCGTCCTTGCCCGGCTTTCTCAAGACGACTACGGTGGCCTCTTTCCACTTCGTGGGGAAGTGTCCAAGTGTGAGGCACTTGTTGGCCAGGGCAAGGAACGTATCAGGGTCCCGGCGAATGGCCTGACGACAGATGTCTGCGGTGAACCCATCCACACCTGGCGCCTTCTTCGGGTTAAAACTGGACACCGCAGCGATCATCTCGCGCGAAGTAAACGGCGGGTCATGCAGCTCATCATTAACCCGGTCGTTTACCCGCAGTGCGAGCTCCCGGGTGTCCTTATGGTGTTGGTTGTCGGTTTCCTTTAGATCCTCCGGATAGAAGGTCTCCGCCAGGTGCGATGCTGATTCGGCTGCACTGAGAAGTACGCCGTTCTTGACCAGGCTTATATCCTCCTGTCTTTTGGCAGTCCTTTGGATCACTCGGTAAATTCCCTCCCAGACCCCCTCCCTATCCTGCCTGGTACAAAAGCTCTTCCAACTCTCGATTTGAGCACACCTCGCTTTCTTCTCATATTCATTTTTGATTTGCAGGTACTCAGCAACGACAAATTCCCGACGAATCGGGGCGGCACAGCGTATCCTCCTCTTCTTGGTGGCGACTTTCCGCTTCAATGCGGCGAGCTCAACAGTCCACCACGGCATTGCAATTTTGTTTTTGGGTTTAATTTTGGGGATACAAGTGTCACAAGCTTTTTTAATTATGGCCGAATATGACTCTACAACATTTTCCAAATTAGTTTTATTTTTGATTGTGTCTATAGTAATTTTGTTTACATTAAATTCTATTTGTAATTGGGTCAGTTTTTCATGAAACTGGTCCCAATTAGCTTTTTTTGTGTTGTAGAGTCTAGTGGTGGTTTTAACGTTAATGCCAAAGGATTTTTGTTGCCGAATGTGAAATGCAATGCCGTTGTGGTCGGAGCTAGTCATGGCAACATCTACTCGCCATCCCTCCACCAGGCCGATTAAGTCCACTGAGCAGACCGTGAGGTCGACGTGGCTGCTGTAGGTCTTGCCGCCCCTAATCGTGTAGAACGTGGGTGTAGTGCCACTGTTGAGCACCTGCAAATCCATTTCCTCTAATGTGCCACACAATTCCTCTCCTCTCTTATCCTCCGTTGTGCTGCCCCACCAGGAACTTTTGGCGTTTACATCCCCTCCGATAAGCAGGCGTCGGGCTCCCAGCTTCCGCCGGATCCCTCGGAGCTGCTCGAGGTACTCATCGATGGGCTTGTCTGGCTCGTAGTAGACCGAGACCACCGTGAGTTCCCAGGCGCGGGTTCGGATCCTCACCACTGCGGTGTTGTTTGTGGTGAGTTCTGGACACTGTATCACGTCAAGGTCTTGATCGAAGACCGCGATTGCAGCCTTCACAGTTCCGTTTCCATCTACCGACGCCTGGAAAATACGCGCGCCACGGTAGTCTCGCATCCTTCGGATGCTGCCCACATACGGCTCTTGTAGAAGAGCCATTGCCGCTTTTCTTTCCTCGGCAACTGCAAACAACTCGGCGGTCGCTAATTCCTTCCGTTGTAAATTGGCCTGTAGTATCGGATACGCCTTGGTTCCGTCTGAGTGGGGATTCATGATTTCCGTGGTGGGGCCTTTAGCAATACGCTACCTTTGCTCTAGCCAACGCATCCCACTTTTGCCGGACGGGGCAGTCCATGCTAAAGGCATTGTGCCCAGTCGCATCTAATCCGGCTTTAGTGCAATTGCAGCAAGCGGGAGGTGCATTGGCGAGCACACCCGGGCAGCTCCTTCGCTGGTGGGTGCCTCCGCAATGACCGCATATTTCCCCTTTCTCTTGTTCTTCGCAAAGACGTCTGCTGTGCCCATAACCCAGGCAACCAGAGCATTGAACCAGCGGAGACTGGTCTTCCACTCTAACCCGCTGTATGTCTATGTACACAGCAGACGCCTCCGTCATGCGGCCCCAGAGCTTAGTAGACACTCTTGCAACTATGTGGCACATCAGAGGGTTTCTTGCCGCTTTCCGGTATCGAATTTCTATTTTGTCATCCTCAGCTGCAAGGCCCAAGAAGAGTCCGGCGTTTTGTGTCCTCAGGGCTTTGACGACGTCCTCATCCCTATTATATTTTAACACATTCCTGAGGACAACAAGTGGGTCCTGGTTTTTTACGTCTTGGACGTCCAGCTGATCGTCTGCTGTTCTCAGTTTGTTTCGGACCCTGCTCCTCTCGTCTTCGTTCCTGCAGCTGATGATGACTTTCCTATCTTTTGCCTTTCGGACTCTGTCGATGCAAAGACCATCCTCTTTGGCCTTTATGACGGTCCTGATTATACCGAGCACGTCCTCCCCAGTATCATTTACATTTTTGGAGGCGACCACTACCGAGTGCAACACAGGCTTTGTCAGCGATGGCTTGACCCGCGCCGCTGCATCTGCGTAGGTGATAGCCTCCGATTTTTCCTTGAGAGCCTCGTTAAGTTTATCAACTTTCTCACTACTCTCTCTCATTAGTCTACTATGGGCAGTCAGAGAGGAGAGCAGTTGAGAAAGCCTCTCGTCCTGTTGTTTCTGATTATCTTTGTTGCCTGATTCTGTTGTTTGGGGCTCCATTTGGTCTGAAGTGGGGCCCTTCCCCGATTCCGCCTCCTTCACCAGTAGGTAGAGGCCGTCAACAGCCTGGGTGACGCCCTCATAGATATCCTTTCTGAGGTTGCGAGAGTTTTTGAGAAGGATTTTCGCCTTCGTCACCCAGTTTTTTGCCTCTTGAACCCTGTCTGTAATTTTTGGCGTACTGATCTTTGTCGGCTTGTCCGCCACCTCCACCGAATCCATTTGAGCAGGTGGTGTGCTTATAGTGGTTGTGCTTTTCAGCTTTTTGGGCTTCGTGGGGGCGGCAGGCACCGACCTCGGGGAGGGCGCTTTACCGGCCTCCCATTCCCCAACACTCCTCCTGACGCTTGTCCGAGTCACCGTACGTTCTAAGGGGCTCGTGCCTGACATCACGTCCGGGGGAGTACCCTGAGAAGCAGGGGCCGATGGAGTTTGTTTCTTGGCTGGGGTGCGGATACCGAACATATTGTTAGATGGGAGGATCAGGTTTTAGAAAGTAGGTGTGTATAAATACAATTTTCTGGTATTGTAAGTAGTTAATGTATATATCACAGTTAATGTCCTTGCAGGTCCCAGAGCTCAGTCCCGTGAGAGCGACTTAGCAGGGAAACACTTCTTGTTTATAAGAAGTGTCCAAAGTACACCTTCTGCGATCCAGCTGACTGAGACCCGCTCAGAGCCACACACCTAAGTAGACAGCACAAACCTAACCTACGGTTTTACAAAATCAATATTTGGTCAATAAACCAGGTCACGCCGATGATTAGTTCAACTAAATGTAAAAATCTAAAATCAAATTAAATTCCAAATTAAAATTAAATTAAATTTAAAGTAAATATTAAAATGTTAGGACAACACAAACAGTTGCGGTCAATAAACCGACTAACAAGCACAATGTGTTTGGGTCATTAACTAAATTGTAAAATTTCTAATAAAATTCTAGGTCAAAATCAGTATTAAACTTAAAATTAAATTTCAAAATTACAATACAGAATTAAAATAGAATTCGAATATCAGGACAACACAAACAGTTGCGGTCAATAAACCGTCTAACAAGCACAATATGATTGGGTCAATAACTAGTTGTAGAGTTCTAAATAAACTTCTTGGTCAGAACCAGCATTAAATTTAATATTAAAATTTACACAATGCTTAATTAAATAAAATTTGAATATCAGGACAACACAAACAGTTGCGGTCAATAAACCGTCTAACAAGCACAATATGATTGGGTCAATAACTAGTTGTAGAATTCTAAATAAACTTCTTGGTCAAAACCAGCATTAAAATTAAAATTAGAATCCAATTTTAATTTCAATTCAAACAAAACAAAGTTAAAGCAAAATTTTCAACATAAAATTAAAATGTTTAGTCCTGGTTCTACTCTGCGCAGCAGAGTTGTCTAAGTTTTTGGGATGTATATAGTCCCTGTCAATAAATAAAATAGAATAATTAAAATTTTTGCTTATCTGTGTAGGGTTTTTTTTTTTTGTTTTTTTTTTTTTTTTTTTTTAGCAAGTCAAATTGTTCTGTCTCTACACAGTATAATTTCTATTTGGTTATACTTATCCGATTCTATACTCACAGCCAACCTAAGACTCTACAACTACAGTCGCAGATCCGCCGCGAGAGCGCACCACTCTACAATATACTTGGCCAGCGGAGTACTGCGTCTCGAGGAACAAAAAACCCCAGCTCAAAAATCCAACTTCTAAACGGCTCTACCTAGAGTGACTCCGATAGTAGCACTAGAAAGCTCTCAGCGCGGGCTAGTTGTTAGACACCCCGTTCGTTCCGATCGGAGCAGTAGTGCCTGAGTTATTGAAATTCAAAATTTTCGCCAGGATTCGTCGTTTCGTAAATCGAAAACGAAAACGACCCCCCTCCAAAATTGTTTAATGGTCGATTTTTTGGTTTCGTTCCAATTCTACGCCCCAAAAAACAGCACCCACGGTGTCAGCACTCCTTTAGGCCTCTTGGTTCCCCCACTACAGGTCTCCAAAGTTCCGAGAAATTTAAATCTCAGAATACTTCTAGGTCTATTTTAGGTTTTATTCAAAGTTATTTTATTAGTAGTATCGTACAGCTAAAAAATCGGCTAAGTAGTAAAATCTATAATTAAAAGTCCCAGATTGCAGTGCCTGGAAAAATATTGCCGAAAAATGGACAGAGACTATGTCTATTTACAATTTAAGTTTAGGTCTAATCTTAAGTACTAACTAATACCTAAAAAGTTAAAGTCTTTATAACTTCGTCATTTGTTATGCTATTTTCGTCGAAAAACTTTCTGGATGTAGAATTTTGTTTAGTCTTTCATAATACAAGATACCCTGAACCCGGGGGTGTAGTTTTCAACCCTTAATCCGCCCGAGTGAAAAATTTTTATTATAAAATTTTCAAAAACTTTTATTTTCACAGTCTTTGATGCGATTTCCTTTGGAAAACTTTTATCACTATTTGCACTTTATGTGGTTTTGAGCAGAATAATAAAAAGGAGGGGTCATCGATCTGCCCTTAGAGCTAGGGTTGTCAAAAGTATGTCACACTTTATCTCTTAATAACTTTTTATTTATTTAACGTTTTGTCATGTTTGAAACTGTTTCTGTTTCTACTCACAGCTCTGCACGATGCCCGATGGTCCAATTTCACCCAGCTGCCCGGGATCAGGGACCTCGTGGCCACGTGGTTTTTGGAAAAACCGGTGTAACTTTCCCGAACGTGGCCGGAAAAATATGAGAGGGGTCTCAAAAGGTGGGTACCCCCGAGACGCACCCTCCCACAGTTCTTATGACCTTAATTCGGAGCACGTCACGTTTATGTGAAAATTTTTTACAAGATTAACCCAGAAAATAGGTTAATGTTCTAGGAAAATCCACAGTTTTACTCCGATTTTCACAGGAACTTCACATCCACATAGAGCTCGCGAAGACGAAACTTTTCATATATCACAATCCACTATTATGAAAACTTATACCACAACTTGCGATTTTCGAGTGCGGAGCGACTTAGAATCGCTGCTCACGCGGCGGCTTAGCGTGCGGGACTGGGTTAGGTTAGGTTAGGTTAGGTTAGGTTAGGTTAGGTTAGGTTAGGTGAGGTTTTTTTTTTTTTTTTTTTTTTTTTTTTTTTTATTTTTATTTTCCACAGACATATGGTCCGTGCCTTTTTGAAATTAAATTTATTACAAAAAGATTTACATTTTGATATAGCATATGTTGTACGTTACTCGCGTCATTTCATGTATAGAATACATAGGAAAAGAATAATTAATGGAATGATATATTTTTTTTTTTTTTTTTTGTTTTTTTTTTTTTTTTTTTTTTTTTTTTTTTTTTTTTTTTTGTATTGAAATTGACAATTGAAATGATTTTTTCCGGGTTTTGTCGCTGGTCATTTTTTGGTTGAGGTCATATTTTGGATAATCTTCGCGTCTCGATTTTTGATCGCCATCTTCAAATTATAGTCACTTATTTTGTTTGGGCTTGCCTCGACTGCTGAAGTTATGAATTTCCCGATTGCATCGTCGCTGACGTCGGTGAAATATGTGCAGCTTTGAGTGTGTCTTGAAATCGCCACTACTGCGTGTGAGACACTGTTGTGGATTTGCATGCGCTTTGTCATGCTCTGTATGATGTACACCGTCTTGTAGCTTAGTCCCTGGGCTTCGTGGATTGTTAATATCAAAGAACCCTCACCGCTGGCGTAGCCTTTGGCCTTGAAACTCTCCTTTTCAGCCTGTGTGTGAAAAAGGTAGAGGGTGTTCTCCTGGGTTCTTGAGATATTTGCTCCTGTGAAGTTAGTAATGTTGAGGGACTTGATGATTTTGCTGGACGAGTATATGCCATCGTAGATGTTTTGGAGGGCATATGCCACGTCGACGGGATTTCTGTGAGTACAGAGCAGTTCTTGATGTTTATGTGGTGTTATTGAAAGCCTGTGGTACTTGATCTTAAAGAGATTGTCTCGGTCGATGAAGGGGAGTTGGTTAACATCCCCAATCAGAAGTAGTTCTTCCGCCTGGAGGATGCGCACAATCATGACTATGGATCCGAAGTGGTTCATCAGTGCTTCGTCGGCGAGTAGCCTTTTGCACTGACCTCTGGATTCGCTGTTGTATCCATTAGCCAAGACTGATGCCATTGTGGAAACTCTTCTGGCTGCTTCCGTTCCTTGTCGTGCCGAGATTTTCTCCCTCAGGTCTTTTTGGGCTTCTAGCGTCGTGGTCACAACTATGTCTCTTTCCGCGTTGAAATTATTTATTATCCAAGTGGTTTTTCCGCACCCTGGAACTCCGTTCACCGTCGTAATGTTTTTAGGTATCTCCCAGGTGTTCGTGGGGTTTTCTTCTTGTAGAATTCTGGCTCTTTCTAGGATCTTGTCATCGAGCCAGATCTCTGTACACTGCGCGGTGACGACTATGGGGTCATCAGGTGGGGTGGAGAAGGTTATGTGTTCATCCTGTTCTCTATCTGAAGTGACGATCCCCGCAGTGGCATTGTATGCCGCCATGTGAGGTGTCATAGGTCTGCCGCAGATGACTTCTGACGTTTCGTTGTTGTAAATAGAGGCCTTGGCTTCCTCCAGTAATACTCTGAGGAGTCCTTCATTCTGATGTTCGAATGTTTCTAGGATCTTTTTGCACTGGAGTATTTTTATTCTTCTTGAGGCCTCAATTATTGCCGTGTACTCAATGAAGGCGTTTACGTAGTTGTCAACTGGTGCGGTGACGTCTCTAAAGACAGGTTCACTGATGGTTCCCTTCTGAGATTGGGTGCGATTCTTTTCTTTAGTTGTAAGGTTTTCTTTGTGGTGTCTTGTTGTTAGGAAGGCCTGTAGTGCCGCAGTTTGTTGTTCCTCTCTTCTGTCTCTGGCTAGTTCTCGACACATTACTGTGGAGATTTTGTTGAACAAGGCCTTCAGTTTACTCTGTTTGCACTTGGATGTCGATTGTGGCGAGTTTGTTTCGAGGCGTTCCCTTTCTTGCAGTTGTTGAAGTTTCTCTGATCCGCTGAGTGGAAGCGGGTCCTGTGGGTCATAGCTAGTCGGTCCATCGGGGGCGGTGCTTGTGGGTGTTTTCGGAGGGAGGAGATAACTGAGATTGTCTCCTCTGTTCTCATACACGATGACTTCATGGTGTTTTGAAGCCTCGATGCATCCCAGATATTCCGCAGCCACGCCCCTGTCAAATCCCACTGCCATGGCATCCACGCTGATGATTTTCGCCAGCGTTGTGTTGCAGCTGCCTTCTGCAATCTTGAGGAGCACGTTGTTGGCGAGTGCGAACTGGGTGCGGTTCTCCTCTCGGTTGAACAGGAGTACCACCTTGCCCCGGGTTTGGATCAGGCGACACTCCGTCCCGCTTACCTCAATTCGCTTGAACGAGTTGTACTTCTCATATTTCAGAGTTGTTCTCGTCGTGCTTCCTTTCAGGAGTACTGCAAGTCCCGGCGAAATGGAGACCCTGTTTTTTATGTCCACGTAGCAGAATGCGAGACCCAGTCGCTCAAAGTTTTTGGCCATGAATAGCGCCACTCCTCTCGTTCGTAGCCCTGGAGCTCCGTTCTCCCCGTGTTCCAGGAGTTGGAGTTCCGGTGTCAGGGTGGGTAGTATTGGTCGAGTGGGTGCTATTGTTGCCGGTAAAGTTGTTTGCTGCGTCTGGGTCTGTCGAGAGACACTTCTGTCTTGTGTTGGTGTTGGTTCACAATTTTTGTTCCGCTTGGCTGCGATGCGGAAGGTCTTCTCTATGAAGTCGAGAAGTGGTGGTCTCTTGTCAGAGTTGGCGAAGATTATGTCTATGGTGTTTTCTGTCAGAGCTATGTCGACTTTTGACTCGAGGTCAAACCGGATTGCCGAGAAGCGGGGACAGTCAAATAGGATATGCCAGGTGGTTTCGCTGATGTTTTCATCACACTCGCATCCGGGATCGCTTTTCAGCTTGAAGCGGTGCAAATATGAGGCTATGCCACCGTGGCCTGTCATCGCCTGGACGTGGATTGGTGTCAACTTGATCGCTCTCACCAGACGGTATGCGGTTTCTACATCTGGGAGGAAGCGTTTGGTGACTTCTCCTGTGGTGGAGGCGATGTATCTGTCCTGCCATTGTCGAATGGATTCCTCACGGATCTTCCTTTTTATGTAGGACAATGGTACTCTGCTGTAGTTTGTTGTTTGAGAGTTTAGCTTGGCTGCTCTTTTTGCCAGTTCATCCGCTCTTTCGTTTCCGGCCGTCCCCGAGTGTGCTCGTAGCCAGAAGAATCTCACCTTCCTGCCTTCTGCGATGATGGTTTCCAAGTCCTCCCGTATGGTGTTCGTTAAGGGAGTGACGATGTTGTGGTTGCTGAGGAGGTCTAGCGATGATCTTGAGTCGCTGAGTATGTTGGCTGTAGTTACGCTACTGTTCTTGACCTTCTCAACGGCTTTGTGGAGGGCGTAAAGCTCTGTTTGGAAAACTGTGCAGAAGTGTTCTAGGCTGTATAGTGAATAATGGATTTCCCTGTCGTTTTCCCACCATGTAACGGCTGCTCCAGTCATCCCTTCAATTTTACTGCCATCCGTGTAGATTTGAGGGCCGGAGATTTGGTGGGTTTCGATGGTTTCTTGATCCATATTCTCAAGGAGCTCATAACTGATGGTCGTTGTTTTTGATGGGTGTGGCAGGTCCAGGTAGTGTACCCTTCGTTCTAACTCCTTTCCGGGTGGTAGATAGTCTTGTGAGAGTCCTCTTTTGGCTAAGTATAGACTCGCCGCTTCCTGCACTCTGATGTCCAGTGGCAGAAGTCCGGTTAGGGCGAGTGCTGATGTTAGCGACACAGTTCTGTATGCTTTGCAGATTTTTATGGCAAAGCTTCTCTGTATAGACCTCAATTTCCTCTTATTGTACTCCAGCTCAACTGCGGGTGCCCACACGCTTGCTGCATACGTTGTTATCGGTTCAATCACCGCGACGTATATGGTTCTCACGATTTCACTGTTTAGACCCCAGGTTACCTTAGCCGCGCAGGCAAGCTGTTTGTATATTGCGGCGGCTTTCTTACAGATCGCATCTACGTGCGTCGTAAAGGTCAGGTTCCTGTTGATGTTGAGGCCCAAGATTTTGATGTTGTCAACGATCTCGATGGTTTTCCCGGACATTTGCAGCTGCGGTTGATCATATTTTAGTTTCTTAGTGATGATCATTGCGTTGGTCTTGTGCGGTGCGAAGTTCAGTTTGTTCTGAACCCCCCACTGTACCACTGCTTGCAGCGTCCGATTTGCCACTCTGTTGATTTCTTCAGTGGTGTTTTCCGAAAAAGTGAGAACGACATCGTCAGCGAACGCTTGGCATCGCGTTCCCTCGCCGGTCAGTTGTTCGAGCAGTGAGTCTAGGATGATGTTCCAAAAGGTCGGTCCACCGATGGAGCCTTGGACGCAACCTTTATTTGTTCCTTTCTCATGTTTTGCTCCGGCGTAGTTGATGGTGATTCTACGATTTTGCAGGTATGAGCCTACCATGTCGAAGAGGTTTTTGGGGCACTTCTTCTTTACCAGTTGTTGTTTGAGGGCTGGCCACCATGCGTTGTCGAACGCACCTTCGATGTCTAGTGACACTATTAGCACTATCTTTTTACGGGCGATCTCTTGCCTGATGTGCTGGGTTAGGTCGAATAGTGCGTCTTCTGTTGATCGCTGCGGTGTAAAGCCATACTGGTTGGAGTTCAGAGTTGGCAGAATATGATGCTGTATTCGGCCAATCATCAGTTTTTCGACTATCTTTCCTAGGACCGATAGTAATCCGATTGGTCGATATGATTTGGGCTGTGTGTAGTCCTCCTTGCCGGGTTTCTTTAATATTACCACGTGAGCCGTCTTCCATTGACTCGGGAAGTATGCCAGCGCCAGGCATTTGTTAGCTAGCGCTAGGAACACCTCTTTGTCGGAGTTTATGGCCGTGGCGCAGATGTCTGATGTCAGCCCGTCTGGTCCCGGTGCTTTCTTCGGGTTGAAGCTTGATAGCACTTTGTCCAGCTCTTGGGATGTAAAGGGCTCATCATCTGCTTTTAGATCCTGCGGTGGGAGGAGTGCCTTGTTCCTGGTGAGAGTTTGCTGGGGAGTGTCCGTCTCCTCGGAGTCTTCTGGATAGAGAGTATTGGCCAGGAGTATTGCTGATTGGTCTGGTGTAAGGACCTTATCATTGGCGTCTCGGAGTAACATGTCCTCCTGTCTCCTGGCAGTTCTCCTTATGATTCGGTATATGCCGTCCCACATGCTCTCTCTCTCCTGTTTTGTGCAAAATTCTTTCCAACTCTGGGTTTGTGCTTCTTCGGCCATGGTGTTGTATTGTAGCTTGGCGTTGACATATTCAGTGATAACATGTTGCCTTCGGATGGGCGCTGCGTTTCTTATTCTCCTCTTCAGACGTAGAACCTCTTTCTTCTTCTCCTGTAGGTTCTTGTTCCACCACGGTGGGGTGGGATCGCCTTTCCATGTTCCTATCTTTGGTATGGCTGTCTCGCATGCTTGTTGTATGACCGTGGTGTATGTGTTTGTGATGTTCTCCAGATCTTGGTGACTCTCGACTTGCTTGATTGCCTCCAGGGTGATGTCATTTTCTGCTAAGCCTGTGGCGAGATTGGATGCGAAATCGGACCAGTTTGCCTTCTTCGTGTTGTACCTTCTAGTTGTTGGTGTTGGTACAGCCTCGGGCGGTTTGTCGAGGTGAACAGCGAAGGTAATGGCGTTGTGGTCTGATGTTATGAGATTTCGGTTGACCGTCCAGTCCTCGATGCGGCCCAGCAGGGGCTGAGTACATGTGGTTACGTCTACTATACTCGTGTATAGTTGGCCCCTCCTGTTGGTTTCAAATGTCGGTGTGTCTCCTGTGTTGACGATCTGAAGGTTGCTTTCGTCGGTGAAGAGGGTGAAGGCTGCGCCTCTTGGGTCTTCTAGGGCGCTTCCCCACCAATGGCTCCATGCATTTATGTCGCCAGCCACTATGATGTTTTGTGTGGGCAACTTATCGATTACATTTTTAGTTCTTCGTAGGTACGGCTCTATTTCCTGGTCCCCCTCCAGGTATAACGAGATTATTCCCAGGCTTAGATTCCCGGCTTTCACCAGCACTGCGGCTTCGGTTTCGGTCACTAATTGTGGATTGTGAGTGACCTGGATCCTGTTTCCGAAGATGATGACTGCTGCTTTGTTCGGTTTTTGTCGGTTCAGGGTGCACTGGATGGTTTTCGTGCCAGGGTGTTCTTTGAGGATGCCCGTGCTTCCGACGTATGGTTCTTGGACCAGGGCGATCTCTATTCCCTTTTCCTGGGCCGTTTGCAGCAGCTCCGCAGTGGCCAACTTGGATCTTTGTAAGTTGGCTTGAATTATTTTAATCTTCTGGGAGGGGACTTGAGCCGGTACCTTGTCGTCGCCCTTAGCAGCGGTACTCCGTCCTCATCCGTGCTATGCTGTCCCATTTCTGTCTTTCGGGACAATCCGGGCTGAAGGCGTGGTGTTGATAGTCCATGTCCTGATGTTTCTCTTTACTGTTTTGGCAGTTGATACAGGTTGGTGGCTGTTGTTTCGCTCTGCTGGGGCATTCTTCCCATTTGTGGTGTTTCCCGCAGAAGCTGCACCTGTCTTTTTCTTCCCGGCATACCGCTTTTGTGTGGCCATAGCTCAGGCATCTAATGCACTGGACCAGCGGTGAGTGGTCTGCGACAGGTCTTCGCTGCAGTCCAATGTATATTCGCTCGGCGTCGAGGAGATTTTTATGGAGCTGCGGCGATACCTCCAGTACCGGGTGGCACTCCAAGGTGTTTCGTGCTCTTTTCCTGTATCGTACCTTGATGGTTCTCTCTTCTTCAGTTGTATTTTCCATCAGCTGTTTATTTTGGGCGAGAATCAGTTGAATTATCTCGTCGTCGGAGTGATAGGCAAGGACATCTCTGATAATCACTAGGGGGTTGTTACACCTGGCGGGCTCCGTTTTCAGTGTAGCGTTCCCCTTGAGTTTGCTCTGAATCAGGGTTATGTCCTCTTTCCGTTGACAGCTGATGACGACTTTTTGGTTTTTCACCTTTTTAAGCCTGTCGATTCTGGCCCCTGATGTCTTCGGGTCTAGGGTCTTGTTAATTTGTTCTATGACCCGGTCTCCAGTGCTGGTTTTGTCTGTGCTGGAGACAATGATGGTGTGGGGGATGCTTGCTGTTTTGACAGGCTTAGTTTTGGCTGCTGCTGCGTAGGTCTTAGGTTTAAGAGCCATGGAGGTCTTGGCTTGTTTTGCGAGCTCCGAAATTGCCATCTCTGTTTCCAGGTTTAGCGAGGATTTCGGAGCTGCCATGGTTTCCTCTCTCATGGCTCTTATTTCACCGGACATGGACTTGATCCTCTCCGCTAAGGGTTCGAGTTGTGGCTTGATGTCAATTCCTGTATTTTGGTGATCACATTCATTTTTCTCTGCCATAGTTTTTATGTCGGCTCGGACTTCTTCCAGCGCCCGCAGGATGTCTAAGCCCACTGTTTCCTGACTCGCACTGTTTTCTTTTTCGGGTGTTGGTTCCAGCATCTTCTCCGCTGTGTCTGTGGTTGTGCGGTGGATCGCGTTGGTGGCATTCTGAATCTCATCCAGAGTCCTCCTCAGCGAGTCCAGCTGGTTTTGGATGCCGGTGTTCCCTATTGCCAGTTTGTTAGTTTCTTTGAGGACATTGGGCAGCAGGTCTTCTTTTTTACTGGATTCCGTAGTTGTCAATTGTTGATGAATGGATTCTGTAATTGTTTTGATTCTGGAGATTTGTTCGAAGGGAGTGGTGGTCTCAAATTCCAGCCACTTCCTGATGCTCTCCGTTTCCTTGGTGGTTTTCCCTAGTTCGTCTTTGATGGTATTTATGGTGAGTTGCATTTGTTTATTGAGATCCTCTATTTTCCGATGATGAGCCCTCTCGACTCGCACAAGTTCTTGTGCATGTCGGGAGCGCTCCTTTTCCAGATTATATTTGTGCCTGTTGCGCGAGTCGGACAGAGACAGAACAGTCTCATAGAGCTGTTGAAGGCAGTCGAGGGCGATGACCTTGTTCTCCCTCTTCATGTTCCCTGCCGTCTCCAGTGCCTCCTTTCCTTGCTGGAGGAGCTCGTTGGCCATTTTGGTGGCAAGGTCCATCTCTACGCCGAGCTTCCTCCTGCTGGTTACTAAGATGCTTGGTCTACCTACATCTGAGGCCGCTGAAGCCGCTGATGTCATTGAGCTGTCGGAGTCCTCATCGTCGTACCGTATTACGATGGGCGATGCTTCCTGCTGTTCCCAGGTCTCCACTTTCTTGATGACCTCTTCTGTTGGTGTGGGAGGCTCTATAGGGTAGGTCGCCTGGGTCGGTTCGCTGGAGGCGGACATCGCTTTGCCGCTCGTGGATCTTCGCAACACTCTCTCTCTTAGGTTTGCTGATGATGTAGATGCTGATGATGGTATTACTCTCGTTTTCTTTTCCTTTTTCTCTACAGCCGCACTGCTGGTGGTTTTTGCGCTGCGAGCTGACATGTTTTTAGGGCGCGAGTATGCTGTGGCGCTCGAGAGGGGTGGTCTTCTCTTGGTGTTGTGTTAGTAGAGTATTCGTGCTACACACTCTGCGGTTTCTCTCTCTTATTATGAGGGTTGGGGTGTGTGTGTGTGGGTGAGTGGGGGACACTAAAACCTTATTTGGCTGTGTCCGGCCGATTGGCAGAAGAGGAAGTGGGGTGTGTGGCGAATGGAGGGTGAGATGGGGTGAATGGGGGACTTAGGATATTTAGGATACAGCAGGGCCAACCTACCTGGCTCGTCTTCGCGATTGGTGTGATTCCTGAAGATTTGAGAAGAAATGGTATTGAGTGGCGGGATTATATTGAAGCCAAAAGATGCGGCTCCTTCTCCCGAGACGAATGACGTGCCGCACTTGCTGATTGGTTGGGAATTGACCAAGTTATGGTTGAGGGGGGGTGAGGTAAGCTCTAATTTGGGGATTCTGTTGGGGCCAACAGACGGGAATTTTTCTCCCGAGAAGATTGACGGGTCGCACTTGACAATCGGATAATATTTGGCCAAGTTACGGCTGAGGGGGGGTGGGGTAAAAATATCGCGGGGGGGTGGGGCGAGGGGGGTTTCGTGTGGAGGCGATTTCCGGGGACTTTTTTAGTTGATATTAGAGGGGGGTGTGTGAAGGTGTTATTAGGGGGGGGGAGAGGTTTAGAGGTTTGAATTTTGGATAGTTAGTTGGTTAGTAGGTATAAAGCCAGATTAGGGGGGGGGGGAGGTACTTCGAATCAGGGTACTCCTGGTGTTGATCACTAGGGCTGATTGTCCTGATTCTAAAGAGGGGTCACTCGTTGGTGTTGTGAGTGCGGAAGGGGGGGGTTGAGGTGGGGGTGTTCCGGAGGGGGTGAATCGGGATTTCCTTAGTGTCGTTCACTAGGGCTGGTTGTCCCGATTCTGACGAGGGGTCACTCGTTGATGTTGTGAGTAGGGGGAGGGAGGGCTTTAAGGGGGGGTTGGGCCCCCCCGGGGCCGGGGTTTTAGGAGAGAATGAGGAGGGGTTGGGGGGGTTAGTGAATAATAAGCCAAGTTCAAAGCTATGTCAAAATGGATATGCTTGTGGGCCGTCAAATTGAAATAAGTCCCAGTAGGTTAGGTGAGGTTAGGTTAGGTGAGGTTAGGTTAGGTGAGGTTAGGTTAGGTTAGGTTAGGTTAGGTTAGGTTAGGTTAGGTTAGGTTAGGTTAGGTTAGGTTAGGTTAGGTTAGGTTAGGTTAGGTTAGGTTAGGTTAGGTTAGGTTAGGTTAGGTTAGGTTAGGTTAGGTTAGGTTAGGTTAGGTTAGGTTAGGTTAGGTTAGGTTAGGTTAGGTTAGGTTAGGTTAGGTTAGGTTAGGTTAGGTTAGGTTAGGTTAGGTTAGGTTAGGTTAGGTTAGGTTAGGTTAGGTTAGGTTAGGTTAGGTTAGGTTAGGTTAGGTTAGGTTAGGTTAGGTTAGGTTAGGTTAGGTTAGGTTAGGTTAGGTTAGGTTAGGTTAGGTTAGGTTAGGTTAGGTTAGGTTAGGTTAGGTTAGGTTAGGTTAGGTTAGGTTAGGTTAGGTTAGGTTAGGTTAGGTTAGGTTAGGTTAGGTTAGGTTAGGTTAGGTTAGGTTAGGTTAGGTTAGGTTAGGTTAGGTTAGGTTAGGTTAGGTTAGGTTAGGTTAGGTTAGGTTAGGTTAGGTTAGGTTAGGTTAGGTTAGGTTAGGTTAGGTTAGGTTAGGTTAGGTTAGGTTAGGTTAGGTTAGGTTAGGTTAGGTTAGGTTAGGTTAGGTTAGGTTAGGTTAGGTTAGGTTAGGTTAGGTTAGGTTAGGTTAGGTTAGGTTAGGTTAGGTTAGGTTAGGTTAGGTTAGGTTAGGTTAGGTTAGGTTAGGTTAGGTTAGGTTAGGTTAGGTTAGGTTAGGTTAGGTTAGGTTAGGTTAGGTTAGGTTAGGTTAGGTTAGGTTAGGTTAGGTTAGGTTAGGTTAGGTTAGGTTAGGTTAGGTTAGGTTAGGTTAGGTTAGGTTAGGTTAGGTTAGGTTAGGTTAGGTTAGGTTAGGTTAGGTTAGGTTAGGTTAGGTTAGGTTAGGTTAGGTTAGGTTAGGTTAGGTTAGGTTAGGTTAGGTTAGGTTAGGTTAGGTTAGGTTAGGTTAGGTTAGGTTAGGTTAGGTTAGGTTAGGTTAGGTTAGGTTAGGTTAGGTTAGGTTAGGTTAGGTTAGGTTAGGTTAGGTTAGGTTAGGTTAGGTTAGGTTAGGTTAGGTTAGGTTAGGTTAGGTTAGGTTAGGTTAGGTTAGGTTAGGTTAGGTTAGGTTAGGTTAGGTTAGGTTAGGTTAGGTTAGGTTAGGTTAGGTTAGGTTAGGTTAGGTTAGGTTAGGTTAGGTTAGGTTAGGTTAGGTTAGGTTAGGTTAGGTTAGGTTAGGTTAGGTTAGGTTAGGTTAGGTTAGGTTAGGTTAGGTTAGGTTAGGTTAGGTTAGGTTAGGTTAGGTTAGGTTAGGTTAGGTTAGGTTAGGTTAGGTTAGGTTAGGTTAGGTTAGGTTAGGTTAGGTTAGGTTAGGTTAGGTTAGGTTAGGTTAGGTTAGGTTAGGTTAGGTTAGGTTAGGTTAGGTTAGGTTAGGTTAGGTTAGGTTAGGTTAGGTTAGGTTAGGTTAGGTTAGGTTAGGTTAGGTTAGGTTAGGTTAGGTTAGGTTAGGTTAGGTTAGGTTAGGTTAGGTTAGGTTAGGTTAGGTTAGGTTAGGTTAGGTTAGGTTAGGTTAGGTTAGGTTAGGTTAGGTTAGGTTAGGTTAGGTTAGGTTAGGTTAGGTTAGGTTAGGTTAGGTTAGGTTAGGTTAGGTTAGGTTAGGTTAGGTTAGGTTAGGTTAGGTTAGGTTAGGTTAGGTTAGGTTAGGTTAGGTTAGGTTAGGTTAGGTTAGGTTAGGTTAGGTTAGGTTAGGTTAGGTTAGGTTAGGTTAGGTTAGGTTAGGTTAGGTTAGGTTAGGTTAGGTTAGGTTAGGTTAGGTTAGGTTAGGTTAGGTTAGGTTAGGTTAGGTTAGGTTAGGTTAGGTTAGGTTAGGTTAGGTTAGGTTAGGTTAGGTTAGGTTAGGTTAGGTTAGGTTAGGTTAGGTTAGGTTAGGTTAGGTTAGGTTAGGTTAGGTTAGGTTAGGTTAGGTTAGGTTAGGTTAGGTTAGGTTAGGTTAGGTTAGGTTAGGTTAGGTTAGGTTAGGTTAGGTTAGGTTAGGTTAGGTTAGGTTAGGTTAGGTTAGGTTAGGTTAGGTTAGGTTAGGTTAGGTTAGGTTAGGTTAGGTTAGGTTAGGTTAGGTTAGGTTAGGTTAGGTTAGGTTAGGTTAGGTTAGGTTAGGTTAGGTTAGGTTAGGTTAGGTTAGGTTAGGTTAGGTTAGGTTAGGTTAGGTTAGGTTAGGTTAGGTTAGGTTAGGTTAGGTTAGGTTAGGTTAGGTTAGGTTAGGTTAGGTTAGGTTAGGTTAGGTTAGGTTAGGTTAGGTTAGGTTAGGTTAGGTTAGGTTAGGTTAGGTTAGGTTAGGTTAGGTTAGGTTAGGTTAGGTTAGGTTAGGTTAGGTTAGGTTAGGTTAGGTTAGGTTAGGTTAGGTTAGGTTAGGTTAGGTTAGGTTAGGTTAGGTTAGGTTAGGTTAGGTTAGGTTAGGTTAGGTTAGGTTAGGTTAGGTTAGGTTAGGTTAGGTTAGGTTAGGTTAGGTTAGGTTAGGTTAGGTTAGGTTAGGTTAGGTTAGGTTAGGTTAGGTTAGGTTAGGTTAGGTTAGGTTAGGTTAGGTTAGGTTAGGTTAGGTTAGGTTAGGTTAGGTTAGGTTAGGTTAGGTTAGGTTAGGTTAGGTTAGGTTAGGTTAGGTTAGGTTAGGTTAGGTTAGGTTAGGTTAGGTTAGGTTAGGTTAGGTTAGGTTAGGTTAGGTTAGGTTAGGTTAGGTTAGGTTAGGTTAGGTTAGGTTAGGTTAGGTTAGGTTAGGTTAGGTTAGGTTAGGTTAGGTTAGGTTAGGTTAGGTTAGGTTAGGTTAGGTTAGGTTAGGTTAGGTTAGGTTAGGTTAGGTTAGGTTAGGTTAGGTTAGGTTAGGTTAGGTTAGGTTAGGTTAGGTTAGGTTAGGTTAGGTTAGGTTAGGTTAGGTTAGGTTAGGTTAGGTTAGGTTAGGTTAGGTTAGGTTAGGTTAGGTTAGGTTAGGTTAGGTTAGGTTAGGTTAGGTTAGGTTAGGTTAGGTTAGGTTAGGTTAGGTTAGGTTAGGTTAGGTTAGGTTAGGTTAGGTTAGGTTAGGTTAGGTTAGGTTAGGTTAGGTTAGGTTAGGTTAGGTTAGGTTAGGTTAGGTTAGGTTAGGTTAGGTTAGGTTAGGTTAGGTTAGGTTAGGTTAGGTTAGGTTAGGTTAGGTTAGGTTAGGTTAGGTTAGGTTAGGTTAGGTTAGGTTAGGTTAGGTTAGGTTAGGTTAGGTTAGGTTAGGTTAGGTTAGGTTAGGTTAGGTTAGGTTAGGTTAGGTTAGGTTAGGTTAGGTTAGGTTAGGTTAGGTTAGGTTAGGTTAGGTTAGGTTAGGTTAGGTTAGGTTAGGTTAGGTTAGGTTAGGTTAGGTTAGGTTAGGTTAGGTTAGGTTAGGTTAGGTTAGGTTAGGTTAGGTTAGGTTAGGTTAGGTTAGGTTAGGTTAGGTTAGGTTAGGTTAGGTTAGGTTAGGTTAGGTTAGGTTAGGTTAGGTTAGGTTAGGTTAGGTTAGGTTAGGTTAGGTTAGGTTAGGTTAGGTTAGGTTAGGTTAGGTTAGGTTAGGTTAGGTTAGGTTAGGTTAGGTTAGGTTAGGTTAGGTTAGGTTAGGTTAGGTTAGGTTAGGTTAGGTTAGGTTAGGTTAGGTTAGGTTAGGTTAGGTTAGGTTAGGTTAGGTTAGGTTAGGTTAGGTTAGGTTAGGTTAGGTTAGGTTAGGTTAGGTTAGGTTAGGTTAGGTTAGGTTAGTTAGGTTAGGTTAGGTTAGGTTAGGTTAGGTTAGGTTAGGTTAGGTTAGGTTAGGTTAGGTTAGGTTAGGTTAGGTTAGGTTAGGTTAGGTTAGGTTAGGTTAGGTTAGGTTAGGTTAGGTTAGGTTAGGTTAGGTTAGGTTAGGTTAGGTTAGGTTAGGTTAGGTTAGGTTAGGTTAGGTTAGGTTAGGTTAGGTTAGGTTAGGTTAGGTTAGGTTAGGTTAGGTTAGGTTAGGTTAGGTTAGGTTAGGTTAGGTTAGGTTAGGTTAGGTTAGGTTAGGTTAGGTTAGGTTAGGTTAGGTTAGGTTAGGTTAGGTTAGGTTAGGTTAGGTTAGGTTAGGTTAGGTTAGGTTAGGTTAGGTTAGGTTAGGTTAGGTTAGGTTAGGTTAGGTTAGGTTAGGTTAGGTTAGGTTAGGTTAGGTTAGGTTAGGTTAGGTTAGGTTAGGTTAGGTTAGGTTAGGTTAGGTTAGGTTAGGTTAGGTTAGGTTAGGTTAGGTTAGGTTAGGTTAGGTTAGGTTAGGTTAGGTTAGGTTAGGTTAGGTTAGGTTAGGTTAGGTTAGGTTAGGTTAGGTTAGGTTAGGTTAGGTTAGGTTAGGTTAGGTTAGGTTAGGTTAGGTTAGGTTAGGTTAGGTTAGGTTAGGTTAGGTTAGGTTAGGTTAGGTTAGGTTAGGTTAGGTTAGGTTAGGTTAGGTTAGGTTAGGTTAGGTTAGGTTAGGTTAGGTTAGGTTAGGTTAGGTTAGGTTAGGTTAGGTTAGGTTAGGTTAGGTTAGGTTAGGTTAGGTTAGGTTAGGTTAGGTTAGGTTAGGTTAGGTTAGGTTAGGTTAGGTTAGGTTAGGTTAGGTTAGGTTAGGTTAGGTTAGGTTAGGTTAGGTTAGGTTAGGTTAGGTTAGGTTAGGTTAGGTTAGGTTAGGTTAGGTTAGGTTAGGTTAGGTTAGGTTAGGTTAGGTTAGGTTAGGTTAGGTTAGGTTAGGTTAGGTTAGGTTAGGTTAGGTTAGGTTAGGTTAGGTTAGGTTAGGTTAGGTTAGGTTAGGTTAGGTTAGGTTAGGTTAGGTTAGGTTAGGTTAGGTTAGGTTAGGTTAGGTTAGGTTAGGTTAGGTTAGGTTAGGTTAGGTTAGGTTAGGTTAGGTTAGGTTAGGTTAGGTTAGGTTAGGTTAGGTTAGGTTAGGTTAGGTTAGGTTAGGTTAGGTTAGGTTAGGTTAGGTTAGGTTAGGTTAGGTTAGGTTAGGTTAGGTTAGGTTAGGTTAGGTTAGGTTAGGTTAGGTTAGGTTAGGTTAGGTTAGGTTAGGTTAGGTTAGGTTAGGTTAGGTTAGGTTAGGTTAGGTTAGGTTAGGTTAGGTTAGGTTAGGTTAGGTTAGGTTAGGTTAGGTTAGGTTAGGTTAGGTTAGGTTAGGTTAGGTTAGGTTAGGTTAGGTTAGGTTAGGTTAGGTTAGGTTAGGTTAGGTTAGGTTAGGTTAGGTTAGGTTAGGTTAGGTTAGGTTAGGTTAGGTTAGGTTAGGTTAGGTTAGGTTAGGTTAGGTTAGGTTAGGTTAGGTTAGGTTAGGTTAGGTTAGGTTAGGTTAGGTTAGGTTAGGTTAGGTTAGGTTAGGTTAGGTTAGGTTAGGTTAGGTTAGGTTAGGTTAGGTTAGGTTAGGTTAGGTTAGGTTAGGTTAGGTTAGGTTAGGTTAGGTTAGGTTAGGTTAGGTTAGGTTAGGTTAGGTTAGGTTAGGTTAGGTTAGGTTAGGTTAGGTTAGGTTAGGTTAGGTTAGGTTAGGTTAGGTTAGGTTAGGTTAGGTTAGGTTAGGTTAGGTTAGGTTAGGTTAGGTTAGGTTAGGTTAGGTTAGGTTAGGTTAGGTTAGGTTAGGTTAGGTTAGGTTAGGTTAGGTTAGGTTAGGTTAGGTTAGGTTAGGTTAGGTTAGGTTAGGTTAGGTTAGGTTAGGTTAGGTTAGGTTAGGTTAGGTTAGGTTAGGTTAGGTTAGGTTAGGTTAGGTTAGGTTAGGTTAGGTTAGGTTAGGTTAGGTTAGGTTAGGTTAGGTTAGGTTAGGTTAGGTTAGGTTAGGTTAGGTTAGGTTAGGTTAGGTTAGGTTAGGTTAGGTTAGGTTAGGTTAGGTTAGGTTAGGTTAGGTTAGGTTAGGTTAGGTTAGGTTAGGTTAGGTTAGGTTAGGTTAGGTTAGGTTAGGTTAGGTTAGGTTAGGTTAGGTTAGGTTAGGTTAGGTTAGGTTAGGTTAGGTTAGGTTAGGTTAGGTTAGGTTAGGTTAGGTTAGGTTAGGTTAGGTTAGGTTAGGTTAGGTTAGGTTAGGTTAGGTTAGGTTAGGTTAGGTTAGGTTAGGTTAGGTTAGGTTAGGTTAGGTTAGGTTAGGTTAGGTTAGGTTAGGTTAGGTTAGGTTAGGTTAGGTTAGGTTAGGTTAGGTTAGGTTAGGTTAGGTTAGGTTAGGTTAGGTTAGGTTAGGTTAGGTTAGGTTAGGTTAGGTTAGGTTAGGTTAGGTTAGGTTAGGTTAGGTTAGGTTAGGTTAGGTTAGGTTAGGTTAGGTTAGGTTAGGTTAGGTTAGGTTAGGTTAGGTTAGGTTAGGTTAGGTTAGGTTAGGTTAGGTTAGGTTAGGTTAGGTTAGGTTAGGTTAGGTTAGGTTAGGTTAGGTTAGGTTAGGTTAGGTTAGGTTAGGTTAGGTTAGGTTAGGTTAGGTTAGGTTAGGTTAGGTTAGGTTAGGTTAGGTTAGGTTAGGTTAGGTTAGGTTAGGTTAGGTTAGGTTAGGTTAGGTTAGGTTAGGTTAGGTTAGGTTAGGTTAGGTTAGGTTAGGTTAGGTTAGGTTAGGTTAGGTTAGGTTAGGTTAGGTTAGGTTAGGTTAGGTTAGGTTAGGTTAGGTTAGGTTAGGTTAGGTTAGGTTAGGTTAGGTTAGGTTAGGTTAGGTTAGGTTAGGTTAGGTTAGGTTAGGTTAGGTTAGGTTAGGTTAGGTTAGGTTAGGTTAGGTTAGGTTAGGTTAGGTTAGGTTAGGTTAGGTTAGGTTAGGTTAGGTTAGGTTAGGTTAGGTTAGGTTAGGTTAGGTTAGGTTAGGTTAGGTTAGGTTAGGTTAGGTTAGGTTAGGTTAGGTTAGGTTAGGTTAGGTTAGGTTAGGTTAGGTTAGGTTAGGTTAGGTTAGGTTAGGTTAGGTTAGGTTAGGTTAGGTTAGGTTAGGTTAGGTTAGGTTAGGTTAGGTTAGGTTAGGTTAGGTTAGGTTAGGTTAGGTTAGGTTAGGTTAGGTTAGGTTAGGTTAGGTTAGGTTAGGTTAGGTTAGGTTAGGTTAGGTTAGGTTAGGTTAGGTTAGGTTAGGTTAGGTTAGGTTAGGTTAGGTTAGGTTAGGTTAGGTTAGGTTAGGTTAGGTTAGGTTAGGTTAGGTTAGGTTAGGTTAGGTTAGGTTAGGTTAGGTTAGGTTAGGTTAGGTTAGGTTAGGTTAGGTTAGGTTAGGTTAGGTTAGGTTAGGTTAGGTTAGGTTAGGTTAGGTTAGGTTAGGTTAGGTTAGGTTAGGTTAGGTTAGGTTAGGTTAGGTTAGGTTAGGTTAGGTTAGGTTAGGTTAGGTTAGGTTAGGTTAGGTTAGGTTAGGTTAGGTTAGGTTAGGTTAGGTTAGGTTAGGTTAGGTTAGGTTAGGTTAGGTTAGGTTAGGTTAGGTTAGGTTAGGTTAGGTTAGGTTAGGTTAGGTTAGGTTAGGTTAGGTTAGGTTAGGTTAGGTTAGGTTAGGTTAGGTTAGGTTAGGTTAGGTTAGGTTAGGTTAGGTTAGGTTAGGTTAGGTTAGGTTAGGTTAGGTTAGGTTAGGTTAGGTTAGGTTAGGTTAGGTTAGGTTAGGTTAGGTTAGGTTAGGTTAGGTTAGGTTAGGTTAGGTTAGGTTAGGTTAGGTTAGGTTAGGTTAGGTTAGGTTAGGTTAGGTTAGGTTAGGTTAGGTTAGGTTAGGTTAGGTTAGGTTAGGTTAGGTTAGGTTAGGTTAGGTTAGGTTAGGTTAGGTTAGGTTAGGTTAGGTTAGGTTAGGTTAGGTTAGGTTAGGTTAGGTTAGGTTAGGTTAGGTTAGGTTAGGTTAGGTTAGGTTAGGTTAGGTTAGGTTAGGTTAGGTTAGGTTAGGTTAGGTTAGGTTAGGTTAGGTTAGGTTAGGTTAGGTTAGGTTAGGTTAGGTTAGGTTAGGTTAGGTTAGGTTAGGTTAGGTTAGGTTAGGTTAGGTTAGGTTAGGTTAGGTTAGGTTAGGTTAGGTTAGGTTAGGTTAGGTTAGGTTAGGTTAGGTTAGGTTAGGTTAGGTTAGGTTAGGTTAGGTTAGGTTAGGTTAGGTTAGGTTAGGTTAGGTTAGGTTAGGTTAGGTTAGGTTAGGTTAGGTTAGGTTAGGTTAGGTTAGGTTAGGTTAGGTTAGGTTAGGTTAGGTTAGGTTAGGTTAGGTTAGGTTAGGTTAGGTTAGGTTAGGTTAGGTTAGGTTAGGTTAGGTTAGGTTAGGTTAGGTTAGGTTAGGTTAGGTTAGGTTAGGTTAGGTTAGGTTAGGTTAGGTTAGGTTAGGTTAGGTTAGGTTAGGTTAGGTTAGGTTAGGTTAGGTTAGGTTAGGTTAGGTTAGGTTAGGTTAGGTTAGGTTAGGTTAGGTTAGGTTAGGTTAGGTTAGGTTAGGTTAGGTTAGGTTAGGTTAGGTTAGGTTAGGTTAGGTTAGGTTAGGTTAGGTTAGGTTAGGTTAGGTTAGGTTAGGTTAGGTTAGGTTAGGTTAGGTTAGGTTAGGTTAGGTTAGGTTAGGTTAGGTTAGGTTAGGTTAGGTTAGGTTAGGTTAGGTTAGGTTAGGTTAGGTTAGGTTAGGTTAGGTTAGGTTAGGTTAGGTTAGGTTAGGTTAGGTTAGGTTAGGTTAGGTTAGGTTAGGTTAGGTTAGGTTAGGTTAGGTTAGGTTAGGTTAGGTTAGGTTAGGTTAGGTTAGGTTAGGTTAGGTTAGGTTAGGTTAGGTTAGGTTAGGTTAGGTTAGGTTAGGTTAGGTTAGGTTAGGTTAGGTTAGGTTAGGTTAGGTTAGGTTAGGTTAGGTTAGGTTAGGTTAGGTTAGGTTAGGTTAGGTTAGGTTAGGTTAGGTTAGGTTAGGTTAGGTTAGGTTAGGTTAGGTTAGGTTAGGTTAGGTTAGGTTAGGTTAGGTTAGGTTAGGTTAGGTTAGGTTAGGTTAGGTTAGGTTAGGTTAGGTTAGGTTAGGTTAGGTTAGGTTAGGTTAGGTTAGGTTAGGTTAGGTTAGGTTAGGTTAGGTTAGGTTAGGTTAGGTTAGGTTAGGTTAGGTTAGGTTAGGTTAGGTTAGGTTAGGTTAGGTTAGGTTAGGTTAGGTTAGGTTAGGTTAGGTTAGGTTAGGTTAGGTTAGGTTAGGTTAGGTTAGGTTAGGTTAGGTTAGGTTAGGTTAGGTTAGGTTAGGTTAGGTTAGGTTAGGTTAGGTTAGGTTAGGTTAGGTTAGGTTAGGTTAGGTTAGGTTAGGTTAGGTTAGGTTAGGTTAGGTTAGGTTAGGTTAGGTTAGGTTAGGTTAGGTTAGGTTAGGTTAGGTTAGGTTAGGTTAGGTTAGGTTAGGTTAGGTTAGGTTAGGTTAGGTTAGGTTAGGTTAGGTTAGGTTAGGTTAGGTTAGGTTAGGTTAGGTTAGGTTAGGTTAGGTTAGGTTAGGTTAGGTTAGGTTAGGTTAGGTTAGGTTAGGTTAGGTTAGGTTAGGTTAGGTTAGGTTAGGTTAGGTTAGGTTAGGTTAGGTTAGGTTAGGTTAGGTTAGGTTAGGTTAGGTTAGGTTAGGTTAGGTTAGGTTAGGTTAGGTTAGGTTAGGTTAGGTTAGGTTAGGTTAGGTTAGGTTAGGTTAGGTTAGGTTAGGTTAGGTTAGGTTAGGTTAGGTTAGGTTAGGTTAGGTTAGGTTAGGTTAGGTTAGGTTAGGTTAGGTTAGGTTAGGTTAGGTTAGGTTAGGTTAGGTTAGGTTAGGTTAGGTTAGGTTAGGTTAGGTTAGGTTAGGTTAGGTTAGGTTAGGTTAGGTTAGGTTAGGTTAGGTTAGGTTAGGTTAGGTTAGGTTAGGTTAGGTTAGGTTAGGTTAGGTTAGGTTAGGTTAGGTTAGGTTAGGTTAGGTTAGGTTAGGTTAGGTTAGGTTAGGTTAGGTTAGGTTAGGTTAGGTTAGGTTAGAGGTTAGGTTAGGTTAGGTTAGGTTAGGTTAGGTTAGGTTAGGTTAGGTTAGGTTAGGTTAGGTTAGGTTAGGTTAGGTTAGGTTAGGTTAGGTTAGGTTAGGTTAGGTTAGGTTAGGTTAGGTTAGGTTAGGTTAGGTTAGGTTAGGTTAGGTTAGGTTAGGTTAGGTTAGGTTAGGTTAGGTTAGGTTAGGTTAGGTTAGGTTAGGTTAGGTTAGGTTAGGTTAGGTTAGGTTAGGTTAGGTTAGGTTAGGTTAGGTTAGGTTAGGTTAGGTTAGGTTAGGTTAGGTTAGGTTAGGTTAGGTTAGGTTAGGTTAGGTTAGGTTAGGTTAGGTTAGGTTAGGTTAGGTTAGGTTAGGTTAGGTTAGGTTAGGTTAGGTTAGGTTAGGTTAGGTTAGGTTAGGTTAGGTTAGGTTAGGTTAGGTTAGGTTAGGTTAGGTTAGGTTAGGTTAGGTTAGGTTAGGTTAGGTTAGGTTAGGTTAGGTTAGGTTAGGTTAGGTTAGGTTAGGTTAGGTTAGGTTAGGTTAGGTTAGGTTAGGTTAGGTTAGGTTAGGTTAGGTTAGGTTAGGTTAGGTTAGGTTAGGTTAGGTTAGGTTAGGTTAGGTTAGGTTAGGTTAGGTTAGGTTAGGTTAGGTTAGGTTAGGTTAGGTTAGGTTAGGTTAGGTTAGGTTAGGTTAGGTTAGGTTAGGTTAGGTTAGGTTAGGTTAGGTTAGGTTAGGTTAGGTTAGGTTAGGTTAGGTTAGGTTAGGTTAGGTTAGGTTAGGTTAGGTTAGGTTAGGTTAGGTTAGGTTAGGTTAGGTTAGGTTAGGTTAGGTTAGGTTAGGTTAGGTTAGGTTAGGTTAGGTTAGGTTAGGTTAGGTTAGGTTAGGTTAGGTTAGGTTAGGTTAGGTTAGGTTAGGTTAGGTTAGGTTAGGTTAGGTTAGGTTAGGTTAGGTTAGGTTAGGTTAGGTTAGGTTAGGTTAGGTTAGGTTAGGTTAGGTTAGGTTAGGTTAGGTTAGGTTAGGTTAGGTTAGGTTAGGTTAGGTTAGGTTAGGTTAGGTTAGGTTAGGTTAGGTTAGGTTAGGTTAGGTTAGGTTAGGTTAGGTTAGGTTAGGTTAGGTTAGGTTAGGTTAGGTTAGGTTAGGTTAGGTTAGGTTAGGTTAGGTTAGGTTAGGTTAGGTTAGGTTAGGTTAGGTTAGGTTAGGTTAGGTTA